>OY728122.1:713131116-714488616 GCA_963277665.1 Viscum album
AAAAACTAGGATACTAAGATTTTATATGCTCTTATAGTTCCTCGGTACTCTCCTTTATGCCTTTTTTCCTCAACAATACTCAAACTAGAGAGTCCATTCACCCCTAAATAAATTTATCTAGATAATTGTATAACTCCAAGGGTTTATCAATGAATATCACAGCCTCATTTAAATCAAAATTACTCAAAGTTTACATAGAAGAAGGAAAATGTAAATACATTAAAAACTTTGATATATATATAATGATATATATATCTATATATTATATATCTAGGGTGATAATTAAAAGTGACATACCACCTTTTTAATCTATTTCTGATTCTTAATGGCCTATTAGGACCCTAATGACAAATTTCCCCCTTTTAAATCTCTATTTTTCTCTCTATATAGATATATTTAGGAAAAAATGATCACCAAAATGAAATTCTAGTGGTATATTCTTATGACCAACATGTGACCTATGTTAAATATGTAATTTAGGAATTTAATACTAAATATGTTTGAACATATCAATCATAATATAATTAAGTTCATGAACATAAAAAATAGAATATGAAGTCTCAACTTAGTAGAATAGATATTTATTAGGCTTCTCATAGAATTACTATAATGGTGTACTAATAATAATAGATTAATAAATCTATTTATAATCTAAATTCGTTAAAGGTTTACGTTGTGATGTTGCACCACCGAAATCCAAGATTCAAACTCTGAACATATACTATAATGATAAATTAATCCTCTTTATCTTTTAATCTATTTGATGATAAGAAGGAACACTTAATCATAATGGGGTTTCAAGATCCTACTATATCCCCCACTATAATCTTGAAATAAAATAGGTATCTGAATTTTAATGAAAATTAACAGAACACTATATTGATTCACACCCTCATCTATAGGTAAATTTTCTAAGATAACCACTAATAATTACTCTTAAATTTGTATAAAATGAGAAGAATTTTCCAGACAATAAATAATGATCCTTATAGTATCATGTAGTCTGGTTGTACAGGGTAAAGTAGTCATGAAATACATCAAGATATCATTACACTTATATTGCAGAAGGTAAAGTAGTCATGAAATCTATCAAAATTTTAATCCACTTTTACTGTATAATTCTAAAATTATGCATTAGTTTTTTCCATTATAGGATTTTATTTCTTCACCTTTGAGTAGTGAGGCCTGTAACTAAACACAAAATCACATCCCACTTTATACGTGGACACTAGAACCACATAATAAAATCATGTTATATCTTTCATATACTAAGATAAACTACAAAATGGGAGTCATGTAACTCCAACAATGATTACATTATCAACTCTCTAAGAATAAATCACTCACCTCAAATAAAATCCATTGTTCCGACCCCACTCTTTTGACATTTTGGTGATTCCCTACTAATAGAAAGTTCATTAAAAACCTCAAAGTTATAATCCTATATTTTTTCATTAAAATAATAATAAATTAAAACTTTAACTCACTATTGTTTGATTAAAATATGATCATCACTCAGTCCCTTCATGACCAAGAAGTAAAACTACTAACTAATATACAACTGTCCACTCCTCCTAAGCCTAACATATTAAATCTCAATATAAATTCTTCTTTAATTTATCTACTACTAAATCACCACAACCCAATGTATATGAAATCTGAAAATCATAATCCTATAAAACACCAACCTATTAAATTATTGAAAAATCATACATCTCAATGAAAATATGGAATATAAGATCTTATGGTTCGTGAAAACTAAAATGAACTCCATAATAAAGTAACAAATCAATGATTTCAAAAAAATATAAAACTACCAATTTTACATTATGATTGGTGTAATTACGCTCATGAGAACTCAAAATTATCAATCCATATGAAATAAATACATGAGACCAAATCAATAAAAATCCATTGAATGAAAAAAAAATATAAAAATATATATCATATGATGTTTCCAGTATGAAATCTTTTGCAATAAATCACTAGTAAACTTCTTATTAAAATTATTAAAGGCCTCTTAACACTACTCTATCCTAATGTTCTTACCTATTCCTTAGAAATTTTGATAAAGGAGCCATTATCCTAGACTAATTTGGGATAAAATGATAGTAATACCCGATTAAACCCAAGAAACTCATAATTTTGAAGACACTCTTTGTTGGTTCCTAAGATACTTTTATCTTCACCTTCACCATATCAACATTAAATCTACCAAAAATATGGAATGATGAAAATATTATAACTTTTGTATACAAAACTAGTACTTTAAATTCTTCATAATTAGTTGATGTTTCTATAAATTTATAATAAAACCCATAATATATAACATGGTCCTCCTAATTCCATAATTATACTATACTATCACTGATAAATAATAAAAAAATGCATATGAATATATGGTTGAAATACTTGATTAATTAATATTACAAATACTACTTGGGAATCATTATCTAAAAAGAAATAACCTCTAGTTTATAATGTATATACCTAATGAATTTGGGATATTATCCTCTAAATATATAATTTGTGATAACTCAGACCTAAGATAAATCTTAGAGACCACATGATCTCTCTTAAACAGATCCAAAAATCATTAATACATGAAAAAATACTTATTATTTACTGTGATCTAATTAAATCTATAAAAATAATTATAATGTTATAAGATCCAATAATCCTTTTCTATTAACTAAACTGAGCACCCAATGGTGACATAATCTATTAAATAAATCCTAATAATAATAAGTAATCCATACACACACATTCAAATCTTAGATCTCAGCTGGTTCCATTTCATATTATTCCAAAATTTTTGAAACCAACCTCATAATAAGATCAATATTAAACTTAGGCTTTCACATAGGTGGTAATATGAGAACCTCTTTTGAGAATATATTATAAAATTAATTCACATCAAAAATAAATTCCTTAGAGTTTTTATAAGATAGATGGAAGGATAGACTTTCCAAATAGGTATGAAGGAAGTAGTTCCTCTTGTGACCCATCCCAGACTAATAATACCTATCTTTAGTAAACAATATCCTCTATTCAATTATATTACTATATATTATCCTTAACATAAAAAAAATAAATGAAATATCAAACTGATGTTCATTAGTTAACCCCAAGAATGAAATCATTGGGTTATATATCTAATAAAATGTGACGCCTCACCATCTTATCACTATCGATAAATAAAATAAATTTCCGGGATATATCTGAAAAACCATGAGTTCCACTAAATGGTATCATTAAGAAGTTCCAAAATATTGACCATAACCTATAATACACCACTTCCGAAAACATCCCAAATAACTTACTATGAAAATATTTTCCAAAAATTATACTATATACTTGTTTATATTGTTAAAAATGTTTATTCTATTTTAGTGGGCCATCCACCATTTTAGTTTTATAATCTCTCTACCAATGAAGCTATACTATATGAATTTTATACCATATATAATAACATGTATTCATTCAATTTAGAGTTTTAGTAGGTGTTTGAATTTATCCCAATTGGTGGATAAAACATTTTGAAATAAAATAATTTGAAGGAGGTTTCAAGAATTTTTATATCCAAAAATGGTGTCTCTAGATTTTTTTAAGATACAATGGAAATACCTTGGCTTCAGTTGAGTACCGAAGGATGAACGAGTGTACTAGGCTATTGAAAATTACTATAGTTGGTAATTCATGTTCTAAATCTATTTTAGGAAATTAATTGTGTTATGGGTTATTCATGAAAAACCATTGGACATGATAAAGAGGGATCAAAGGTTGGTCCCCATAATTCATGAAGCGACACATTATGTCACATCGTATCACTAGCTGGTGAGGTCCAATAAAATATTTTTCTCAAAAAATGATAATGGGGAATTATTTTCACCTCTTGAATCATGCTTGGAATATTTTTTTGATTTTTTAAAGTGAAGGGATTATTGAAAAAACTCTAGAAATACATTCCTTTGCACCAATTATGTGGAAAGTGATATGAATGAAGGGTTTTATATTTTGGGATCCCCTATGATCTTTTCCCTTCACCATTTGAAGTGACATCTGTTGTGATGGACTCCTCTCAGTGAATTCTATCCTTTTATATCTTTATTTATTTCCATTTCTCCTTAATCCTTTATCAATTGGGTTTGTATTGATTTTTTTATAAATAAGATGAATAACCCACCCAAACATGAATGATTTTTCCACGAATGATGAGTGGTTGGATCTGCATGGAGAGAGGGTATCATATGTTGATGAACACATTAATTTTATGGATAATTAATTTAAGGTACATCATTAGGTTAAACTTTTCAATATTTACAATTTATTTATATTAAATTTTTTGTTTTTTATTTCCACATGATAGGGACTTTTCCCAATTTGGTGTCTAGTGACCATATGATATTATACTTGGATTTTTCATTGAGGATCCTTCTAGGCAATGACAGTCAGTATGTATTTAAAGATGTTTTACTTTAATTGTTGGATGTGATATTCATTTTTCTATTTTAATGAATTACAATTTAATTATAATTAATTAATAGGGATGATTTTGGATGACATATGAACTCTTGGAATTTTAGAAAGGACAAATGGACTTGGGTAACACATATATGGTTGTTGGAACTATATTGTTTTGGAGTTAAATTTTTTAGAGGTAGGTGGTCTAGAAAAACTCCCTTTATATCTATTTAACATTTTTTTGGTATGTGAAATAAGTGATATCATGATAGAATAGCGTTCACATGCCCTAACTAAATTTATAAACAATTAATTTGAAGTAAATTAATATTCTTAGACCTCCTATGGACCCCATTGGGACTAATAGAGTTGGGAAGGGGACATGTAGCCACTTGAGTTGTGTGCGAACCCCCCAAATTAAATGGAAGTTATTGGGAAATTAACCTGATTAATAAATTTAGGATTAATATGGAATTGGTATAATATTATAAATCTGTATTATGAAAAACTTTTCAAGTAAAGGGTAACTTGGGTTTATTTTGATGCATGTAATGTAATTGATCATTGTAATTAGTGATAATTGGTATCTTTTAAAATATGAATAAATGGATTGTTATATTGGAAAATGAATGAGTTGAACCTAATGGATTATATGTATCTTTTCAACTGATGCTTACCATCTATGATTCATCCTGATATAGTAGAATCTACTAGTTGGATGAGACGTATAGTCATTTGAGGATTACCTTTGGTGATTATCTTATATTATAGAATCCACCAAGAGAAAATAAATTCCTTTTATTTGATAACTAGATAAATTGACCAACTTGTGATAACATGTGAAGTGGGGTGATTATTTGAGATAGTACCACATGAACTAAAATTGGTTGATTGGTGTGTGAATGTCTTTGGGGACAAAATGATAAATGAATGGAATCACTTCCAATTATTATGATAATTGGGAATATAAATTTATGGAATGTAAATGTCTAAATAATTGGTAATTATACGAATTGACCAATATGAATTATGATAATGTGTCTGTTATGTTTGGTTCTTGGCCAAATTAATTGATTTTTAGAATTTTGTTTTGATATGACTCTATTATGTTGATGTTTGAGGGTGGTATATTACATGAAGTTTTTAGTATTTCTATTGTTATGATTACTTGTTTATATTTATTTGAAAGGGTCATGTCCTAATAATATATTGCATGATGGATAGATGCAGTTTAATATACCTCTTGGGGGCTAGTGGCATGGGTACAAACCGTTTGAGGGCTTGAAACTTGGTTACATAATGCATACGATCTAGGTGAATAGTTATATTCAACCAGAGGGATAGATTCCTGGAAATATATCACCTTAGGTATAGATTATTGGTTAAAAACCACCTAGGGAAGAGAGGCAAGGATAAAAACCACTTGAGGTCTTGACACGTGATTACTTGATACATGAGTGTGAGATATATATTTACATTTGAGGGTTGAGGGTGAGATTCTTTTTTAATTTTTTTTATGGGGTTAAGACATAATTTTTATCAATAAATGATAGAAATGATTCATCCTATGAGGGAGAATATAACAAGTAATTGGTGATTCATTCTGATACATTAGAATCCACCACTTGATAGAGATATCTGACATTGTGTTGAAGTGGATTTGGTTGAGCTAGGGTATCAAATTAGATCTCGATGACCAGAAGGTTTAAATTGATTCTTTGTAGGGTTAATTCAATAATCTAATAACCCTATTTATCATATTATTACATTATATATATATAGATAGATTGTATTTTTTAGACACCATTTTTAGTGGTGTAGTGAGTTTTATTCACAACATGCTCGAGATACCATTGCACCCAGGTACCCAAGAATATCTTAAATTTTTATTTCAAGCACTTGGTTGGGACAAGAGAGGAAACAAAATGGTTGAGTAGAATGGCTCATATTTTATCAGGATATTAGATAATGTTTGGCTTAGAAATTCCATATATCCCTTTTATCTAATTTTTTTGGTATGTATCTGTGACCAGACTAGTGGGTAGTTAGGGTTTGTATGAAATGACTGTGCAAGATTTTTCGATAATTCATGTATTATTAATAGATGCCTTTTTTTACATTACATACTCTGATTATAAACTACCATGGAAAATGTTTTGTTATTTTATATTTTATTACACACTATATAGGAGGTATAGTCTCCCCATAGTACCACATTAGACCCAAACTATTATCTGGTAGCCTCTAGCATATGGGGAGGTGCGCCTAAGGTCATGTGGTGAACTGGTCTGGCTACTGGGTATATATTGAGCTAAGGTGGGACATTAAAAAGTGGTATTAGTGCATTTATTTTTCTTTTTTTTCTTATGTTTTTGGGATCTGGTAGACTAGAGATTTATAAATGTTTCAGATCTTGAGATGGATGTTGGGATTGAAAATCATGATCACATACTTTGATAGGATTTCTAGGTTATTAAGTCATGAAGATGCTATCATGATTTTCGTTATTGTAGTTTTATTTTATTTTCACTATTGTTGAATCACATTTGGTTTGGATGTTTTAATTTATGATGGATATCTAGATCATGGAACTCTTAAAAGGGGTTAATGATTATATTTTAGCTCTCACACTGGAGAGGCAAGATTTTTCTCATGCATCATATCGAGAACATTGGATTCCCATGACATATAGGGCTTCTAGTTTGTGAATTTATATGAATACTTTATAATGGAAGGTTATGTAAATATATGGAGAGACATTCCATGATTAAAAAGATGATGGAATAGTCCTCATTTATAGAAGGTAAAGTGACCTTTGTGGGTTAGTATTACATGGGTGTTTGACTATTGGACCCCTTATGGGTATTTTTTATTTGGGTTTGATTGCATGGTTGTGTCCCCTATGGAGCAATATGATTTGATGATGATCAGAGAGGATGCATTCCCTAGTTGTGGGAAGTTTGTTTGGCTTATTATTCCTCTCAAGTATGAGAACCTAGTGATGGAAGTTTTGAAATATTAGTGACATGTGACTTTAGGACATGAAAATTATTGAAACCCCCTGAGTGGTCGACCATAGGACTAGGTGGTCATACCTAATGCTTTTTATGAGACTTGACTAGTAGGGATATTTTAGAAACCAAGAGGATCTAATATTTTACTCAGACCCTAGTAGGACAGTGTTTTCATTGGTATGATGGTGACTTATCATAGGGGGTACCTAGTTTCTGAGGATGTTTTGGTTCATAGGATCGATGCACAATAGGCCCTGTAATTTTTTATAGAAGGAATATTTACTCCTTGGTCTCTTCCTAAGGGAAGTTATTTGAGTGCTTAGGGTGAGTTTTAAGTCTAGTTTCAATGAGAGGATCATTTATATGACTGAAGATTATATTTAGAAAATGTTCGGTGTGGGAATAGATATTGACCATGTATGGGAAATTAAAGGGTGGTCAGAGTATGGATAGATTCATGAGATAAAGGAACAATAATTTAAAGTGATGGTTGGTCATGTGGTTGGACTAGACTCATGTCAAAGGTCAGGTTTTTTGATTAAAATGAAAGATATATCTGATGATGGATGAATCTAATGGTTTAGGAGGAATTTTTTGTTACATTAATAGGCGTTTAATCCTGGTTAAAATAATGAATGGATTAAGGGGGTTTTATGTTCAGTTCAATGAATGATCAGATGAGGCATATAACCTAAAGTTATTTGGTTCAGCTAAAATGGTCGTCACATGCTATAAATGCATGATGATATTTAGGATATGTGAATGGGTGGCTCAAGGGGAATCATTTAAAATATTTAGTGAAATCAAGTTGTTTCATTCTGTCTATGGTTGGAAAATTGTATTTTTGATTGGTTGAATGTATCATTTTTGTTTTTGTTGAGAATATTTGGGTTGTGATAGAGAAAATCGAACAATGTGGTGGTTATTACATCTCTCAATTTCGTAGGAATGAAATATTCAAAAAATGTGGACTAAAAATCCATTCAAATAGTATCTCATAGTGCATCAAACTATTTCAAAAAATCCCACCAGTGTTTAGATACTCCCCGTAACATATACATCATGAGATTCACTCTCCTCTTAGGTGGTTTCTCTAAGTTCTTGAATATTGAGAAGTTGTCTCAGTCCCTAGAATAACAACCTATTGACCATAATCACTAAAAAATGTGGGATTATTTTGTTGTCAAAACACCAGGATCAGCTCTTTTATAGAGGAGTAATGTTGCGGTGATACTTGAATAGTCTTCATATTGGGAAAAGAACTCTCTAGGAACTAGTCATTTGAACCCATGTCTGTTAAAAATATTGTTACCAAAATTGGCACTACAATACGATCTAATTGTTTCCCATGGCCCACCAACTTTGGATCATCATCATATACACCCACCTAAATAGGATTGGAGGTCTTCATGGAATAATGTCTCTACAATTCCAAGCACATGACTTAGAAAATATTGACAATGAGAAGATCCTAGATATAAAAATATAGGACAGGTCGAAAAATTCATATAAAAAGTCACACCCCTCTTCTTACTTCTAAATCTAGGACTGGGTAATAGAAACCATCATAAAATGTACCATAATAATGCCTACTTCCCACTCTAAAGTCGGGTCAAGGATAAGTTCTCTATTAAGAAAAAATTTCTTTTCATTTAAATTCATACTCACTTAAAATTATCATTAAATGGGTGAACCAAATTGTTCACCACTTATGATACCTAAGGTCCCATACACATCATGAACTAAAGTTAAGAATACACTAAATCCAAACCATAACACATTCTATTCCATGCGACCAATGGTTAAAAATCAATGTTCCATATTTGGCTGTTTAGGGTGTTTGTGGTAGCCTAAGTAGGAAAAAACTATTTATGTTACGTAAGGCACTCTATGTACCAATATTGTTACCCAATTCCTTATACAAATCATTTACCAAACAAAAAGTATATAAATCAAGGTACACATAAAAATATCATGCAGTTAAGCAATGTATCCTATGTGGCATGACATTATACATTTCATGAGAATCCTGTAAGGTGTATAAATGTTTCATGATATGAATACCCTCATCTTATCATTAAATAGTAAAATCCATAATCATAAGTAACATAAAAAATTATGTTCTTCACCCAACAGTGGAATAGAATCAACTATAAACTGAAAAATCTAGAAAAAAAATCAAAATTTTGATCTAGGAAATTTGTATTTTTCCCATACATGGGTTAGCTACTCCCATGAACATCTCATTACAAAATTCCAAATTGTTCCTATTCCCCTATTTATTTTATCGAAATAGTAAACCAGGAAAAGAAATCCTCGAATACCAATTTATTACATCTTGACCTTAGAGACACTAAATGGTGCCCCAAGACGATGGGTCACATGGCCTAAAGCGCGCCTCCCTATATAATATAGTCTTCCGAATAGCATTTAGGGCCTATGATGTGCTTGTGGGGAGACTATTCACTCATATAAGAGTTTATCATGTTAGTTGTAATCACAAAATTAAATAATGGAAGAAGATAAATAGTTGACAGGAGATAAAATTCCAAATGACTATAATAATTAATAAGACAAAATTAGTCATGTACAATATGATGATCATGTCATGCCTTTAAAAAATTAATAAAATATGTATATATGAATCCAGTAAAATACATGCATAAAAAGGTACAAAAGACTAAAAAGGAATATATATAGATAGAATCATGAGACTAGCTTAGTCTCAGGATCCAATACTACTAATCATTTTATCACATTAAACATCGTATAGTGGGCACATGACCCGATCCATACTTGTATCCAATAGGTCTATCCTGGTACCCAATGAAATCCAAAACAAGGTGTGAGATAACACTCAGTAGGACCCCACCAATAGTGTCTATAATAATTCTAGGATGTGTGATATAAAAAGAGGTAGTGTGTTGTATATCATAGGTATAACAAAAGTAAATAAATGTTTCAAAGAAAAAATAATCCTCTCTAGACAAACATGGATCCCTGTGAACAAAATTCAAGCTTCGATAAAATTGGGTAATGGTAAAACAAAATAATAATTTACAAAACTATCCATTCTAACAACTATAATCTTTTACAAAAATGATGTCTATACGTAACCATAGAAAAAATCCTCATTGGCCAGGCCACCTAAAAAATTATAAAATCCACAATGGCCATGTTTTGTAATCAATTGTAAACATCCACAATGGTAACACCATGTAATAAAAATAACAAACCATGAAGGTTCAAATACAAGGTATATAAGATTAAGGTGTCTACATTGAGTCCCAAGAGCATATCAATGGAAAATCGGTATTGACTTAGTTAGAGTCCAAGGAATATGTCAACAGACCATTTCAAAGTGAGTCCAAACAATTAGGATCCAAGGGGTAGCTAAAACTATGGAATCCTATGAAATTAGGATATAAGGATTAAAGAGGTATAAGGAATAAATTACCATAATCAAGACCCATGTAGTATGAATTTACTAGGGGTCTTATGGAATTAGGATCCAAGTAGCTCATCCATGGAATCCACAAACATAATCAATTTATCATCTCATTTCATAACCATTCTCATTTCATGAGTTCATCCAAATCATTTCCAAAATTTCCATTAAAAAAATAATCAATTTGTCTTCATGTACCACATTAAAATGAAGTGATCAACTCTCTTCTATTCATTTCATTCAATATGTTCATTTCATTTACAAATGAACAGGTAAAAAGGTGTTCATAACCATAAAAATTTCTTTTAATTCACATTAATACTTATACTAAAAAAAAGAGCTCACACTCATCCAATGAGGTGGTACAACATAGAGAAGATATAAGGGCACACCCCATAGGTGTCCAATGTTGTGGAAAACAAACTCCAATGATAAAAAGTGTACTAATAAAAAGCATAAAAAGCTTTCAAATCATTAAATTAAAAGATTTAATTAATTTTAGGGGAAACACCACAAAGTATGGCCTGTGTCACAATGACGACATGCTATAAAGCAACCCAAACATAATGGAGAAGGTGGATGCCAAATATCATATTCATGTGGTAGAAGATTTATTTAGTATTAACCTCTGATTAAGTCCAGATTGGGTGAAAAATGAAGAATGGAAGAAAATAAATAAAATAAGGCATATTATCTTACACCTAAATAACTCTAATGATAGAAAGAAAAATAATAATAACATAAGATCAATGAATAACTTACCATCTCAGATCTAATGGGAAAAAAATTTCTTGAATCTAAGTTTGGATGGAGAAGATATTAAGGATCCTATCTTGAACCCATTGATGAGCTCTCAAAGTGGAGTGATTTCAATTGTTTGAAGAAATAAATACTAAAAGGTCTTAATCATATAATTCCTTAAGTGAAAAATTTATAATTACCATATTTTAATTGGGTTTCATGGTTTGGTAGTATGGTTGGATGAAGTGTGCACCAACCGTGCATCCTTTTCTGTCTCAAGGGGATATCAAATGGTTCATGCTCATAGCTTGGGATACCCTGTGTATATAGTTCTATACTTCTCAAATAAAACTTGTAGGTTGATCACACGGGCATTCTCCCATGGCGGTATGGTTTCCTAAAACCATGTAGCCTTCTAATTCTATCTATGTAGCCCTGCACGGCTATATCTAACCATGTGTCTTGGGCCACACAATTTCTACTAACCCTACGACCCAACTGTTTTTCTCTAAAAGTAAGGAACTAAGATCAGAATAAGCCTCATCACCCCCTGAAACTCCCATGTTCTCATCATACACTAACATTAGTTCAAAATAATTGAGCTAAACTGAAAACAAAGAGATTCACACCTTATAGTAAAACCCATGATTTGACATCAGTCGAGTTCAATGGTTTTGAGAACAAGACTTGTGGCCACCAAAGTGATGCGCCAACACCATTTATTAAATGATTTTTTTGGGTAATTGACTTGGGGAATATGTTTTGGGTTAACATGGATTCAGTATAACATAGTAAATATGGATTATGGATAAATCGAGAAGTAAATGGTAACTAGGGTTTATTTTTTTTGTAATGTACTTGATTATAGCTATTAGTTATAATTTGTATCCTCGAAAAATGAATAAATAGATTGGTAAATTAGTAGTTTTTTTAAACCTGGTTGTTTATATGTATCCATTTATCAAATTCTTACCACAAATGATTCATCCTAATGCAAGAGAATCTACCAGTTGGCTGAGATGTCTAGTCCCTTGAGGTGTGCCTTTAGTGATTCATCTTAGGAAGGGAAATCCACCAAATGAGAATAAATTCCTTGTTACTTGATATCCAGATAAGTAAAAAAATTGGTATAACATTTGAATTGCAGTGATTTATTGAAATAGAATCACATTAACTAAAATGGGTTTATTGGCGTGTCAATGACTTTTTTTCCAAAATGAAAAAACGAAATGAGTTTCAATTATTATGTTTATTGGAAACCTGAATTTATGGAATAAAAATGGGTAGATAAATGTTAATCGGATGAATTATCCAATTATAATTATGATGACATATCTATTATGCTTAATTCTTGACCTTGTGAATTACTTATTTAGCATTTTGTTTTGATATGATTCTATTATGTTGGAACCTAATGGTGATATGTTAAGTGGAATTTTATGTTTTTTTCATTTGATAAATCCTTGATTATATTAATTACTAAGGTCAAGGTGAATCGTTATATACCACATGTGAGATAAATGAATGATAATATACTTCCCAAGGGATAGATGTATGGTTGCACACCACTTGAGGGTTAAAGGCATGGTTCACACCACCTGATGTCTTGACGCTTGATTACTTACTACTTGAGGGCCATGTGCATGGTTATATACTATCTATGGGATATATTAATAGAAACATGCCACCAAGGGGATATATTCATGGTTACACACCTCCTGAGGTCCAGAGGCATGGGTACAGAATTCCTGAGGGCTTGATGCTTTATTGAATGATTCTGGAGGGGGTGATATGTATATTTAAATTAAATTTAATGTATGAGGCTGAGATGCTTGGTCAATTATTTTAATAAGGGGAAGAGATAATTTTTCTCAATACATGATATTGGAAATTCTTCCATCATAAGAGAATACTCTAGGGAATGGGAGAATCATCAATAATCATGTGGATCCACCCCTTGATAAAGATATCTGTCATTATTTTGAAGTAGGTATGGATGACCTCTGTTGTCAACAAGGAGATTGTGGTATGGAAGGCTTAAATTTATGTTCCATAGTATTAATTTAATTAATTAATATCCCTATTTAACATAATTTTTCATGAAATATATATACTCATACTGTATTTTCTTATACATTATTGGTGGTTTCCTATTATGTTTCACTCACACCCTTCTTAGGCCACCATTGCACTTGGGTACCTAAGAATCTCTTAATTTTTTATTGTATGAACTTTTTTGGGATAATGCCTATATTAAATTGGTTTAGGATGATTTATTAGATGTTATAAGAATATTATATGAGTTTATTCTTATATATGTTATGAATCTCTTTTGTATTATTATTTCTGGAATGTATTTGTGACCAACCTAGTAGAATATCTGGGTTTGTATGAAATGGATCTTCAGTATTTTACCTAATTTAATTTATTACTATTAGGTATATTTTTATTCTATGTACTCAAATTATTTAATACCAAGGATAATGTATTATTATTTTATATTTTATTGTGCACTCTAATATAGTGGGTATAGTCTCCCTGTAGTACCACCTTAGACCCCCACTACTAGTCGGAAGCACTCAGTGTTTTGGGAGGTTCACCTGAGGTCATTTGATGAAACATTCTGGACACTTTGTATAGAGTTATCGAGGGTGATAAGTTACACTATCATTTATATATACTAACATACACATAGTATACAAGTCCAAATTTCATTGATCATCCTCCCATAGCATAGAAATCACACACTATTACTTCAAAATCCTGAAGGCCTTATATATTTGTTTATTTTAGATAATCCCACTTTTAAGTGTCGCCGGGAAACCCTAACATGACCCATAGGCCCAAGGAACAAGGATAAAAAATGACTGAAGGCCCATAGGCATAAGGCCTAAAAAAAGTGGCTACAACTCCATTTATAAAATTATCGATGACTATATCCCTTACTAATGAATCTATGTACACTCTCCTTTCATCCTTCTATCCTCAAGGGGAATTTATTTACCACTAAAACACTCTATAAGTCATTTTTATAATTATATTAGTTCTAAAACGTTACCAATATCTATATCTCTAGTGGAAATGCTACTTAAAAAGAGTTTCACACTCAAATTTTTAGTCACCACAATATTTTACAAGTAATAAACTAATAGAGTAAAGTGATCACTATGTTTTTTGGTATTGGTATCTCTCTACCTTATTATCAATAAAATATATTATCACCATATTTGAAGATTCACAAAAAATACCATATACAAAAGAGAGTAAAAAAATAATCCCAAGTAAATATAAAATATTTGAAATCTCTATAGACTAATAACCACCACTGAATTATTTCATGATGAATTAATCTAATTGTGGAACCCATACAATACTCTGATAATTTATATACCATTCAGAATTAAATATCTACCTATTACATCTATTGATCAATTGAACTATATGAGAACCCACTTTGGTACCCCTAAAACCTCTACTATAGTAATATTTTTAGAGTTATATCCCTATAATTCCTATCACTCACATAAATATATAATATCCATATCATAGAATTGGGTTACTATTTCACCAAATCCTTATATCATTACTTCACAACTTTCAGTGGCTGATTCACCCCAATATTATATCGTTTCACTATAGATAATGGTTCCTCATGCATTGAATCAACCTCTATAGATATAACTATAGCACCCCATTTATTATAAGGTATCATTTTTTTATTTTGTTTTACAAACCATGTGTGTCTAATTTTTTTAGTTGTGAGAGGTGTTGGAAGAGGATAGTGGTTAGTCTTTGAGATTTTATATATGGGGCATGATGTCCATATTTTTGAACATACTACACTAGATACCTGGTGTTAGAATACTGGGTACCCAATCAACTAGGAAGGAGGGTAGCCCTATAAGAGATATTGTGTGTTTAGTGACCCTATAGAGGGTACCCGGTGGGGTACTTGACAATTTATGACAAAGAAAAAAATACTCGGTAGGCCCACATGCTATATTTTTTAAAATTTTAATTTATTTAACATAATTAGTTAAAATTATTTTAAAATGAAAACCTGATCATCTTCCTCTTTACCAAGACAGACGACCTAATGCTCACCCTCTCATTTATCACCCTTTACAAGTGTGGATATCCTTGGGTGGATCTCTATTTTATAGTTCTTTTATCCCTTGGTTTTTATGGTAATTCTATCACTCCACTATTATCTATTCTTCATTTATTTCACTATATTATGATTTTTTCATGAGTTATTCCCAAATTTGGGGTTTTTAATATTTATTTGTCAATCTTTTAATTGAATCCATTTTTTGGTGATGTTTAGATAAATATCATCTAGTATATCAAGTTCATTATTGGATAAAATTTCCCATCCATTCATACATATCCATGTGACATGTGATGTGATTCGATTCCAAATGTGTGTTCTTGATCAAGGAATTATTATATAATTCTTTCCTTGGATTTTATGAGTATATTAAGTATATATAGGTATTTTATGGTCTATTTATAGCTTTTTAATTGATTATATTATTTCTTATAGCAATGGTGTTTAGTTAATATGTGTTGAACCACATACTCAAAACCCTAATCTCATGTTCTTTGAGTTATATTTGATATAGTGGACCTTTTAAGTGCCCCTTTTCCTCTTTTAATGTGGGGATATATACTTACCATTGAGATACTATGCCTATTTTTTGCTTCACGTGCTAAATGTGGGTTATCATGTTGGGTTAGTGGCTTGTTGATATGTATAAGGTATAGAGATATCTATCCAATAATTTATATAGTGGTGGGTGGAGTGTTCCCCAAAACCTATTTAATATAAAGTGGGTTGTGAGTGAGGAGTGAACTTGTAATGATTGTGAATGTTATTAGACCCCATACCCTATTGTGGGTTTTTGTAAATTATAATCATTATATAAAAATCCTTAAATGGTTAATACAAAGTGGATGATATGCCATGGGTTCAAATTTACATAGACAAGGGTAACATTTCCTATTTATCCTAACATTTATACAATTAGAACAATATACCTTAGGGATGAGATAATTTTGAATAATTGGTCTACCTCTACTATGGTATTTATATTATTAAGACATGGATCGTTATTCTACTAATCTGGTATCATTATGGACATATGGAATCTTTTCCCCATTATAATTATATTTATATGATCCAAGATTGAAATTCTTGAGGGATGAGATCATTATAGACATAGATCGCCTTTCTATATCTTATTATTGCTATTAATTTGTTGATATATGTGATTGTTGAGGTAGTTGTAACCACATGTTTCTTTCCCATTAATCTTAAGGATGA
Source organism: Viscum album (assembly GCA_963277665.1). Taxonomy (NCBI): domain Eukaryota; kingdom Viridiplantae; phylum Streptophyta; class Magnoliopsida; order Santalales; family Viscaceae; genus Viscum; species Viscum album. The sequence goes on from OY728122.1 coordinate 713,148,110, forward strand.
TATCATATAAGATAGGGAAGCTTCGTTGAGTTTACTTATATTATGTGAAATTTTTGGAATACCTTATGGATATGAAAAATATAGACATGGGGATTCCTATTTCATTATAATTGCATTTTTCTATATGGTGGTTAAGACCCCATATAGGTTGATATCCTTATGTAAAAGAGAAGGTACCACCCTATTATACATATAGTTTTATTGGGATTTGTTTAGAGACAATCTGACCCTTGATGAGGCTGGTACGATCCATCCCTCAGTGGACTATTGAGCCCTCAAGGCAGTGACATTTTATACTTTTGTTATTGATTATTATGATGGTAATATAACTTAAAGCATGAACTTGTATAATATAGATTTGTTTAAGGAATTTTTTTGGATTATATACTGAGTTATACACATATCCCAGATGGGAAACTTTTTATATGCTTATATCTGTTGACTCATTCCATAGGTAAGGGAAAATTCTCTTAGTGGATGGTTTAACTAAATATTCTTGGAAGGAGTTGGGAGATGAGGCCGATCTAGGACTCAGAAAAATGTTTTATTGTTGGATCCAATTTTTTGTTTATTTTGTATCATTTTTATGCGATTTATATATTTAAAACTTTCTTATTATATTTGACTTGTGTTCCATTATTTTTTTTATTTTTTATAACTTGGGGTATGCTATATTCTTATGAATGGATGTTACTTGTAATATCCATATATGATGTTCCATATTTTGAAAAATGTTTATTATTTATTTATTTTAATTTTATTTATGGTTATATATATGAGACAGGGTATAATATCCCCATGATATATAATGAACCACTTCATTTGTTGGAAGCCTCTAATTTATGGGGAGGTATAACTGAGGTTATGTCACACAACCTAGCTCAAATCCATTCAGGATAATAAATCCAATGATATTACAAAGTTGTATCATGTCCATGTTTCTGAGGTCTCATTATATATAGTTAGGCTGTTGTTAAATGTTGGAATATACCATGTGTTTGGAAGTAGCTTGCACATGTGTAAATAATATCAATTCTTTTAACACCTTCAATTTTGATGATATGATTCTCTTTTTATTTTTTAAGGTTTCATATTTCTTTTGGTGTATGATAGTTGGATTGGCTAGATAACATGCTGGAGGCTTGAGAAAGTACTTAAATAAGTGCTACAGAGGTCACCGACCAACTAGTATGAGTTATTGGATAGGTTTTGGCCCTAATAGTAGCTCTGTAATTATACATAACCCTCTAACAAACCCTTGGGTAGATACTCTCCGACTAGTGACCGATGTAGTGGTGTTTCACCTATTATAGGAACAATGGCTGGCTAGAGTCCTTACTCCCACCAGCTGATAGAGTAATCAACCCACTAGTGAAGGCCACCGATGGTGACCAGAAGTCCATATTTGTAAGTATGACCCATGTTTCACTCAAAATAAATAATTTTATATCTCCCTTTCATGGATTGAACCTCATTGATCTTATATAACCAAAAGGGATTACTTTTGGTAAACTTTTTTACTCTTATTCTCCTCTCTTTAGTGTTTGAATTCTAGATCAACCTATCAGTTTACATGGGGTTATATTCATCCATTCTAGCACAAATATTATCTTTATTCTATATTTTTTTCATACGTCTATATGATTTTGGATAGATATAAGGATCAAATATTGATATAATAGAGTGTTAATTACTTTAATTATATATTATAATTAGATATAGACAGTTGGAGACCTTCTCTAGGACTATATTTAGATCTTCAGTTGATGAAAATTTTTATTGGATATATTGAATTGATTTTAAGATTATATCACCATATCTTTTTTTAATCATGTTTTAGAAACCCATTTGTGACTAATTTGGATTAGTTTTAGTGATCCTTAGCAAGTAGGTTTTTTCAGGTTAGCACATTAGTGTAATTTAGGCACCAAAACTTGACAAATCTTAGTAATTTAAATTGATACACCTGAGGTAGGTAGATATTACCATATAAGAATGTTATATGTAGTTGTTTGACATGATTTTATTGTTCGTGAATGTTTATCCCATGATAAATACCATGTGATTTGAGATTTCTGCCGTTTTTATATATCCCATGAGACCAATTATTGATTAATGTCCACATGGGTGTGTGTGTTGTTTTAAGAACCTCAATTAATATATTTTATTTGGGATTTTATATGTTGTGACTTGTTGTGGATGTTTCATAGCTTGTAAGACCATTATTACTGGTATCAGGGTAACAAGTTTATCAGGGGAAATTGGTTGACTCATTAGAGGGATAGAATGGGTAAAGGACTATAGAGTAACATATTTGAGGTGGCATGATGTTTTTTATCTAGATATATCTAGAATAATTTACTATATTTGTACATTCATATAGGTAAATTTCAATGAGTTTGATTTTTTTCACACGAATCGGATTTTATAGGTTGTGGTGTGATGATCATTCAGCTTAGGTTATTAGTTAGTGTGAGATTTATACTAATATGATAGTATGATTATGAGATAGACATGTTGAGTTTATGGGTGATTGAACCAATTGCATTGAGATCATTATTAAGAGTCAGAATGTTCCATGATGAAGTACTATTATGTGAATATGAAAAAGGTTTGACTATGGATGGTTGGATAATATGGATGAATACTTATTAAATGTGTACTATGTGTATCCATTAGTGGTGGGGGAGTATTTTTCCTTAAAGGTGGAACAAAGAATATTGATTGAAAATTTTGCGAGTTGAGCCATATGTGACATATTTGAATAATTTGAGTCATGGTACTACTAGTTTTGACTACTCTTTTGACATGATGGGATAAAATATATGACCATGGTTTATGGAAACCTGGTTAGTGTTTGATGACTAGATTCTTGATTTCTAAATGAAAATTAATTTTATTTACCATGGACCAAACCATTATATACATGTGAACTTAGGTTTTGGGAGACAATGGTTGTGTCATACTCAGTTAATACTCACACCTTGCATAAAAATGTCAATGTGTTTGTAGACTCCCAAATTAGTGGTTCAAGGAGGGGAAAAGGCCCAATTATGGGTAGCTAAGGAGATTGAGCTTGGGGTCTAAAGGTTGTACCATGATTGAATCTAGATAAATTTTATGTTGTATTTATTTTTTTCATTTCATTTTCTAATAAATTGTGCTAATCCTCCACACAAGGGTTCCTTAGATATTTTATATTGTATAACATGGATGAAATTGTGGTATCATTATAAAATTAATTTTTTTACCTCTATACTATTGGAATTATTTATTTATATATTGTTGATTATAGTGTATTACCATTGTTACTAATGGTATATACTCCCCATGACACAATTTATACACGTACTTCAAGTTAGATTCCTTATAAGGAGGTGCGCATGAGGTTATATAACATCTCATCCTCGAACTAGTTTTTTGGATTAAGGGGTTAAAAAATGTAATCAAAGGGATATGTTTTATATTCCTTTTCATCATAGATATGTTGAGGAATATGGTAGAAATGAGTTAGGCTATGTTGAACTTGGGTAGGGGAGTTTCATGTAATTTAATCTAGTTCATGTGTAACATACCTCTGATTTACTAGTGATGGGACGCTATTATAGTTATGGAATTATGATTTCTTACTAATCCTTTGTATGTTGTTCTATAATAGTTTGTGGGATTATGGTATAGTCATGCATCATGACTAGGTACATAGGATTACATGACATATATACTTGTTACTTAGTTTACATGGAAGTTCATTTAATTTATTTAATTGATCAATGCTTTGTTCTTCTATGATATATTGTGAATAAATTTAGATATAATGAACTTGAGTTTTATTTTTTGTTGAAGTATATATATGACTGTAAATAACGTGTAGGTATAATGTTCTAGGATTTATCCTTTGGTAGTGGTAATAGGGTTATTCTTTATCATAGTGGGTATCCTCTTTGGACATATCTCCTTTAGAAATCATCTATGGTTTCCTATAAACCACTTAGGGTGTTATATTATGTAAACTATTATAGGTTTTATAAGAATTAATTTAGAATTGTATACAATGATGCCTTGAATAAGTCTTATAGTTCCACTAGTGGAAGTTGGTCATAATTATCTCGATAGGGTGGAAACTCTTTCCCACCACCAAATAGATATATGGATGTTGCTGAGCATGATCCTATTCTCATTATAGTTGTTCAGGTAGCAGAACTGATATATCCAATCTTCTTCCACATTGTTCCTATTCAAGTTGTAGGAGTTTCCATGATGATTTTTGATTATCCATAATACTTCTACCTGAAGTATCCCTATCCTTCTAGGGCACTGGATTCCCCAAATATGTTGAGGTTTTGATTGAAATCATTGAGGGGATTCTGATGTGGTGGAGACTCCAGAGGATTAATTGGTAAAATTCACAACTTTCTTATTTCAAGGACCCACTACAATATTGTGGGGTTTTATAATCTAGGTAGAAATACATAACGTTTTTACTTCAGATACTCTCAAAGATATATTTTTCAAGGAGTTCTTCCTAGATATGTTTAAATTATATAAAGATCAAGATTTTAAAATATTTAACTAGGACTGATGTCACTATCCTCTTACTCAGCTCGATTCACATTATTTCTTGAATTCAATCCTATATTGGCCAGGAAGAAGATTAATAAAGCATAAGAATTATATATCAGTATTTTTCTAGAGCTATAGAACTAGGTTAGGAGTTTCAACATATAGGCATGTCCCGAGGGTTACACAATGTTTTTTTGATCTAGAAGTGTCTAGAGGATGACAAAGATACATGAATTATATCATCCTTTACTTGAATTAGGAGTGAGTTCTCGAAATATACCATGGTATTCTCTTTTAGTAGTTGGAAGAGGAGAGTAAATGAGATTTAAGGGTAGAAATAGGTAGGTGGAGTAGAGCATGGGATTATATGTTCCTTCTATGAAAGGTAGTTAAATAAGATTATCATACTATGGGAAGAGGGGTAATTTTAGTATATTTTATTAAAGGAAGGTTATGTAGTATCACTAGTGTGGAAATACTAGCCATTTATAGCATAATTATTTTACAGTGATGCATTAGAACTCCCGAAGGATGAGTTAGTGTGAAGGTTAGGGTCATTTTTAGTAGATTCAAACTCCACAATCTTCGGTAGTCGAGAAAAGTTACATACCATAAGGGGAGTTATTTGGAGCTAAGGCAAGAATAGTTTATATAGTGTATGAATTCCCAATGAATAGTGTAGAGGGATCATCAAATATACAAGGAAAGGTATTGGTCACATATGTGATATATTATGAATTTTTTTATATAAGGGCCTATCATTCATTTATATCTACTCATGTTATTCTCAAGCTTGATTTTCCAGTCAAGTTGTATTATGAATTGTTATATCTTTCCACATCCTTGGGGAAGAAAGTGGATTGTATCCATTTATTTTGTTAATATCATTATTTTTTATGACAATGGAAATAATTTGGATTTCATGATTCTTGGGATGAAAAGCTTTAATGTGATCTTTACCATAGACTGGATGACTAGTTATCATGATTACATTGATTTCTTTCAGAGATGAGTAACCTTTTACAGACTTAAGGGAGAGAAATTCATTATGAATAATGAATGTGGTTTTTGAGAAGTTAAAATTTGTTCAGTACTAAGTAATATTAGGTCTATCATGGTGTAGGTAGTAGGTATAGTTCATATGGTGGATCAGCTGATTGCTCCCTCCTCTTTTCCTCCTATAGTGTACCTATATCAGGTTGTATTCCCAGATTACTTCTTAGGAATTCCTCCTAATTTGGGTATAGATTTTTATATTGAACTCATGATAAGGGATCAAGATATATTTATTCCTCCATATCATGTTTCACTATCTTAGTTCATGTAATTTAATATGCAACATGAGGATTTAGAGATGAAGAGTTTTATCAAATTGTGCACATCTCCCTAGTGTTCGGTATTGTTTTTCAGGAAGAAGGTTGATGATAGTTTTTTGTTGTGTATAGATTATAGAAAAATTAACCTGGTTACCCTAAAGAATAAAAAATCACAGACGAGGATTGATGACTTGTTTGATCAGTTATGGGGAGCTCGATGGATCTCTATTATTTATCTATAATATAGATACCCCAACTTTAGTTTTGAGAGTTGGATATTACTAAGATAATTTTCAAGAGTAGATATAGACAAAATGAGTATTTTTCATATAATTTGGGTTAATAAATACAATATTAGTGTTCATGGATATCATGAATAGGATACTCTATCCATATTGACTCCTTCATTATGGTGTTTATCAATGATATCCTTATATACTCACAAACCCCATAGGTTCATTATTAAAATTTGGAGATTTTATTGAGTAAATTTTGATAACATAATCTATATAACAATATTTTTAAGTTTCACTTCTGGTTTTAGGTGGTATATTTTCTGGGGAATATAATCTCTAAGGTGGGAATTACTATGGACCCATTGAAGGAAGAAATAATGATGTCTTCGGAACACTATTAAAATGTTCTTGAGATTACAAGATTTCCTGGTTTATATGATTATTACAGACATTTCATTCAATACTTATCCTATTTGGTATTACCAATGGTATGAATTATTAATAAGGGGTAAGTTTGAGTGGAAATATTAGTTTGAAGAGGCCTTCTTGGAGCTAATGTGGATATTAATGACAATTCAGTTTCTAATCTTACCTGATCATGAGACTGGATATGTGTCTTATGTAGTCCCTCAGGTGTTGGTTTTGGATCAATGTTGATGCATAGAGATTAGATAATATCTTATGGGTCTCACCAAATATGAACCCATGAGTTGAACTACCATACACATGACTTAGAATTAACAGCTATGGCCCATGCTCTGAAATGTTCATGCTATCATCTATTTTGAAGTAGGTTATTCATATACACGGGCCATAATATCTTGTGTTACATATTGTCTCAGTGAGACTTTAATCTACCAAATAAGTTTCGGTGGATTATATGTAGATATTTTATTTTCTAATGAATTCTTATCTGAAGAATTTTAGTGTTATTGTAGATGATCTCAGTGGGAAAACATGAGAACTTTGATCATGAATTTCAGATGAGGAATGGCTATTGATGAGCTTGTTGGTTGAATAATTGGTCGATTCATCTTAGTATTGAGAGGTAATTATTTAAACTTCTTTATTTACCACATCTATGTTGGTGGGATTAGTAAATTCTCACTAGGAGTTAGATCCATAATTCTTAGTGATGTAGGTTTAGTTGAAGGGAAGTGACCTAATTTTAGGATGGTCGATGGATAATGATGATGTGATCTATTCTACTATAATAGTAGATATTCCTACCTCAATGAGGGAATATATAATGAGGGAGTCCCATACCAATCACTGGGAAGTTTACCAAGGTTTGATGAAATTATATCAGGATATCAGGAGATATTTCTGGTGGCCGACAATGAAAAGAGAGATCGTGAACTTCATATCTCATTGTATGACTTTTGATAAGATCAATGTGGAGGATCAATGACTAGGAGTATTACTTTAACCACATCCAATGAATATGTGGAAGTGGGATAAGGTATTAATAGACTTTTTATAGGGTTTTCTGTGACACATAGAATTTGAGATTCTACATGGGTGATAATCAGTCAGCTCACAAAGGTGGAACATTTATTAATGATTTGAGAGACTCAATCTATTTATGAGTTACAAAACATTTACATCTAAGAGATTGATTTACCATAAGGAGTGGGATATAGTAATATTATAGTCATAGATACATGTTTTACATCATGGTTTTGGAAATACTTATAGAAAGTAGTGAGGAATTAGTTTAAACTGAGTACAAAATATCATTCGTAGATCAATGGATAATCGGAGATGATGATCTATATCTTGGATTATGTTATTTGGTCATGCTTCATATATTTTAGTGGAGTATGGGATGATCACATAGCCTTAGTGGGGTTCTCATAAAATATAAGTTTCTTAGATTTTAATTAGATGACACTATTTTAAAGATCCTTATGGTCGATCATGTTAGTCACCACTGTGTTTTCATGAGGTGGGTGAGGCAGATATCATTGAGTTTAGTATTGTGAAAGATATCTCTTAGAGGGTGATTTTGATCAAGAATTAGTTTTTTACAGCTCTGAGTAGATAATGATCATATTCTGAATGGGTGATATAACCATTTGAGTTCACTGTGGGTGATGAGGTTTTCTTAAGAGGGTCACATTGGTTGGGGAATCAACATTTGTAGAGGAAATAGACACTGGAACCTTGGCTTTGGGGAATATTTGAGATCATTGAGAATATCATAATATTTTACTACAACTTTTATATTCTTTCATTGTATTGAGTTATTCATAAGATATTCTATGTTTTTAGCTCATAAAGATTGAGCTATATCTTACATATGCGATCAAAATTGTGGATATTGATTTGGAACCAACTACATTATTTTTTGGAGAGATTGATAGATATTATGAACCAGAGTGACAAGGAGTTTCAAGGGAATATATTACCACTTTTTTGTGTCTAGTGATTAAAAAAAGATCCAAGAGGAGAATTTAGAGTGAGAGTTAGATATTTTTAATATGTGGCATTAATTGTTTGAGTAAGATTGATAAAGGTAATTCAAACGGATGAGAAGTAATTACAGGTGTATGTTTCAATCACCTTTATTTTACAATGTGAATTTTACTTTTTACGTTTCTTGGTTCAATCTTAATTTGAGGTCATGAAAAGTGGATTAGTGATCTAGTATGTTGATTCTTGAGAAAGAACATTTATAAGTGTTGAAGAGGCCCCTGGAAGTATCTTTGAAATTATAGAGAGCCCACCTGCTCATTTATGGAAGTGGTAGTGGTGTTACATCTCTGCCATGAACACTGGCTAACTAAAGGCCCTACACCGACTAGTGGATGAGGGCCACCAACTTTCCAGTTGTGCTCATATGGTTGAGTCATTATTGGTGACCCTGACTTTTGTCCTTGAATCATCTATTTGATATCAAACTCCTACTAATCAATTCTCAATCGACTTGGAAAACCATGTGGGTTCCTCATTAATTAATCCAGACCTCTATTTCTCCTCTTTTAAACGATTCAAGTCTAGATAAATATGTCAGGTCCCACAAGTTAAGATTCATTAATTCTTGACCATATCTTCTAATTATTAAAGAATCAATTATATTTCAATGTGATGTGGGTTTGATCTATAGACACCATCTTGATATAGTTATAGATTACTTGCTGGTCGATAGATCGACATCCGTTTTAGAGAGTTGGTGACCTTTAATTTGACCAGATTTTGATCTTCCATTTATGTTGGTTTTTATTGGGTATGTTGAATTGATTTTAAGACAGTTTAACCACATTATTTTTGAATCTTATTCTACAACCCAATTTGTGATGAATTGAGATCCGTTATAGGGGTCCTTTTAAATCAAGTTCAATCCAGTTTGTCCACATGCATAATTTGGGTATTAAAACTTAACAAATATCAGCAATTTTCCTCTACATACCTCAAGTAGGAAGTCATTACCATAATTGGATATTTTATATATATTTTTGACATTATTTTTTTAATGTATTCATATACTATGATAACTATTGTGTGATATAAAAGGATTGGTGTTCACGTGTAACATGTGAGACATCTGCTTGATTGATGTGTATATGGGTGCGTGTGTTTCCTGGAGAACCTTTAATTGATATATTTTGTTTGATATGTTCTAAATTCTTACTTTTTGTATAAGTTTTATATCTTGTTGGGAAATTTTTATTAGTATTATGATAGTTGGTTTCTCATGGGAGATTGGTAGACTCCTTAGAGGTATATCATGGGTACAAGACTATAGTCTAATGACTATGAGGTGGCCTGATGTTGTGTGTCAAGATTTGAAATTACAAGTTAATACTAATTGGAAATAAACAGAGTTATAAATCCCTGATTAGAAATTTGGTGCACACCAAGAAAATGGAACAAATTGGGGTGTTTTGATAAATGAGATGATGGTATTAGTCAGGTTGAGATAGATGTTGTTATGATGGTATGAGTTGCGGATAGACACATTGAGATGATAGGTGATTGAACTTGCAGTATTGTGATTGTTCTTAAAATTTAATAGTTTTATACTATACATACCATCATGTGAAGATGAAAACAATGTGGTTATGGATGGTTGGATGAGATGGGTGAAAAATTCTCAAAGGTAGAGCATGTATAGACCTTAAATGAGGGCGTACAAAATTCATTAAATGTGGAAAATAGACTGCAGACTATCAATTTAGTGAGTCGATCCTTATGTGGCATCTTGGAATCATATGATTCAAGTGACTAAAAGTTGGGAAAGATCTTAAATCATGGATCTGAAATAGGTATGGTTGGGGTTCATGGTATCCTAGTTACTACATGATGACCTAATGTTGGGCTGATTACTATGAGTACATTTACTTTATTTATCTTGAAATATATTTTTATATACATGTTCACTTATATATATGGGTGAATTGGTGTTATCATAATTTTTTTATACCCACACCCTACTTTGTAATCTCAAAGCATGTTCATAAATCATGATTAGAGATCCAAGTAAGGGAAAGGGATTAATGGTATGCAGTTGGGGAGATGAGGATTGGTGTTTGGAAGCGATACTAGGAGAATATCTAGATATATTATGTAGTGTGTTCATTTACTTCCTGTTACTTTTTCATATACTCTCGTCCAAACAACCACACATGGTGTCCTTGATTACTTTAAATTGTTCGATATGGATGAAATTTTTATGGAATTATGAAATTTTTTTAGTTACTACTATGATCATGATATGTTTTTATTTATATATATTTTTATTATAGTGTTTGAAAATTTTTAATGATGGTATTGTCTCCCTAATACTCTATTTAGACCTTCAATACTAGTTAGAAAACCTTTTCATTTGGGGAGGGATGCATGAGGTTATGAATCAATTTGGCTTGATCTAAGTGATTTAACATGAGGTGTTATAATATTTCCATTAGATTATAGTTCTAGTTTTTAAGTGATCTAATTTAATCATTTTGAATAATATGACATGTGATTTATTTTTTGTTATATTAGACTTGAAAAAATATGGAAAGAGATCATGTGATCATATGTTGTATTTGGAATGTAATATTAATATGAAATCTATATTCTTGCTTGTGATTTTTCACCTTGATTATGGTACGGTGTTGAATAATTTAAATTTAAAAAAAAACTAGAATAATGTTTTACAATAATACATAATAGTGGAGTTATACGAATTTTTTTTGTTTGGGGTTATGTTATTATAAAAAAGTTATCGATTATATGGATCCTATGTGTATTTTTCACATTTGAAGAGTGGGTGATCAGGGTTACAGAGAGAGATCTAGTTATGTGAGAATATTGTATGCCAGGGTGTATATATAGAGTAGTTATATATACTTCCTATTAATACTTATCCGCTTTTTGAGACAAGGTACTATGAGATATTTTTTTCTATGTAGTGTGTTTGGCATTCTAGTGACTTTACACCGTGATGATCGTCTAGTTAGTTCATGGAGGTTGGGGATGAGGATGCCCCATTAGTGGTTGATTCGAAACCCACTATTATAGTAATACCTCCATTTGATCAATAGATTTGTGAGGTTCCACACAATATTATACACTCTATGGGATATGGATCTCTGATTAGCGTTCCTTCCATATCAGATCACACTAGTGAATTTTAGCTGAAAAATATACCTTTATTCACTATACTAGTTAGAACATCGATCACTTTGTTTTGGGTTAGGCTGCTACAAATTATATTTGAATTGATGGAGATACCCCTATTAGGACGGTGAATATTTAAAAATATTTTATATGAGAAAAAGTGAACAACTAGTGGGATGTACTAGTCCCACCGAGTTAGTTATGTGGGTATATGGGACATTGAAACACTATTATTAGAGTTATTCCCAAATGGGTAGTTATTATGGAGATGTTCTATATTAGGGATTGAATTTAAGACTAAGTGATTTACTTTAGGGTGGTAGTTGGAGTTCCTATGTTTATGGAGGGAAGGTATTAGGGTGTGATTCTCTAGCTCAGTTGAGGAAGCATAGTGGTAATACTTTGGGTAACCAGTCAAAATAAGTCCAAGTTAGAGGCATGAGGGTAGGAAAACTTTATGGTATCAAACTAAATTGTCATGATTTTAGTGAGGGACATCAGACTATTTATGGTAACATCTTAGCTTCATCATCCCAATCACCAATGTTATTTAATAGAGGAACATCATATTAATTTATATATACTTATATGGTTGATAATTTGGCACTGGTTATAGATAATACGTTTTCAGTGATGACTATTGTTATTCCCTTTGGTTTGTGATTTGAGGGTTTTTAAAGATGTCCAGAGTAATGATTCATTATCAGGGGATGTGCAGTTTCAATTTTTTGTTTGATATGGACTGGCTAACATATTTTTGATAACATATCAACTATAATCACTGGGGGGGGGGGGTTGATTTAAATTTGGCGAGGATGAATATTATACCCAATATAGAGATTGGTAATTTTATGTAGGCCAATCATCACATAACCATATCCATCTTCAGATGATTTCAAGATATTTTTATATAATTTTTTAGGATATTAAGAGACATTTAATCAAGGTTTCCTCTTGTTATTGACTAAATTTTGGGCATAATTTCTAAGGTCTTATAAAACGCTCAACAAAATAAATAGGTTGACTTTGTAATTTAGACAATGATAGGTAAAAATTCCATATCGATTCATCGGTATGAAATTTCTCCTATAGAGCTTATATTTATAAAAATTTAGCTAGAGGAGTTTGTGGTTAATGGATTTACTCTCTTAATCACATCCCCTAAGGAGAACCTATAATATTCTCTATGAAGGTATGTGGTTCATTACTATTATGTTTATATTGATGGAGGTTAAAATAGTTGATGATAAAGGAACTACATCCTCTTCCCCATATAGATATCCTATTTGATCAATTAATGAGAGGGGGAAGTAGTCCTAGAAGATCAATTTAAAGTTAAGATATCAGAATTGGTGGGGGAGTTATTATTATTTTCTCAATATTACTTTCATGAGCGAGTATAACTTCTTTGATATCATTGTGATTCTCTTCATTTAAAAAAACACACTTGTAGTGTTTATGGACATGATGGATATTTTCTTTCATCCATTTTTTTATTTTTTTATTAAGAATATTATCCCAATAATGAGAGGAAAATTCATGGAATTTAGAGGTGGTGTTGGGTACACTAATAGGGCATCAACTATATGATTTTTTCTAAGTGTTAGGTATGGATTAGGGAGGTTATCTACTTATAGAATCTGATATTAGAGGTTTATATATATGTGGAACATAAGAAGGATAAGGCGTTGAATTATTTGGTGTAACCCAGGAACAACTTCAAGATTTAAATCTTCTCAATATTAACATACTATTATAAGATATTCATTAATGACTTCTCCCAATTAGAATCACTAATGATGATTTTGAACAATAATGGATAAATTTTCAAGAAATCTAATCCTCATGATAGATCCAACATGGAAATTATGTATATTTGTAGTTATATAACTATCTTGACCTTATATAAGTATTGTAAAGAGAACATCCAGTATTATGATGCTTTATGGGTTGGTCTTGGAGCCACTTTGATGCAGTATGGGTAAGTAATCTCCTATAGATATAGGTAGTTGAGGCTACATTAGTAGAATTACCCGACTCATGATGTTGATTTAGAAAATAATAGTTCACCCACTAATATATCAGAGTCACTACTTATTGTGTGAGAGTTTCATGGTGTATATGTACTATGAGATCACAAATTACACATTTCACAATGTTACCAAAACCATTGGAAGAGAATGTGGGATGAGTATCTCCAGTCCTTCAATATTGAGATGAAATGTTCAATTATAAAATGGAATATCGTGTCTAATTAACTCAGTGTGAAAACATAGTATTAAGCGATTTGTGAAGCTATTAGTATTGTTGTCTATTTCTATGGGTGTTGGTTTTCTGACTAATATGAAAATATATTACATAATTTTTTTAGGATGATTTTATAATAAAGAATTTTTTCTTGTAAAATTATTGATAATTTTCATGATTTATGTCCTGAAATTATATATATTTTTATTTTTAAGTATTTATTATGTAAATGAAATAATATATGAATTATTAAACAATATTTATAACCCATATACAAAGTACCCACCTTATCCAACTGGCCATAATGAGGAATCAGTGACATACCAATGTCAATATGCATTATATGGGTGTAATGGAGGGCCCATGATCGAGATCCATAGTGTATATCTATATTGTGAAATTATAGAAATAGTGTCTTGGTGTTGTACAACTTCCCAAAAATACAAATCAATAGTGCATGTATAAGGCCCCGACCTTAAAACTTACTTAATATTGAATTAAATGAATAATTCACATTGAGGATCTTTTCAGGTTTATGGTTTTAGAGAATTAGAACATAACTATTACATCTCAAAAGATTTACAAAGTAGACACTTCTACCAAGTTTCCATAGAATAAAAAAAAACTCTTAAAAAGAAACATGTCTAGTTCCATGTTTTATATAGAATGACTTTCCATTGATCCCATCCACGACCCTATTCCACATTAAGTCCTGTGAAAAACATTTCAAAAAAAAAACTTGGTGTGGGCATAAAGAGCTCATTAAGGGATACACAAAGAATGAAAACTGTTAGTTCATCAAAACAACAAGTAAACCATGTATACTTTATCAAAGTAATACCTTCACCTTCATGAAGTAGTAAAAACTATTCACTGAATAAAATATCATTACTTACCCTTTTGTAACCAAAGGATTACCATAAAAACCCATATAAAGAACACATAACATATAAAGGTAACTTGGGACATAAAAATACTTAAGTGGAATAACCATACGGTTGACTTATACACATATCACTTAATGGAATAGCCATACGGACAACTTACATATATACTTAATGGAATAGCCATACGGCCTACTTCCATACCCAATGAATTGGAGGTTATAGCATAACCACCCATCCTGGTATTCATGGCACCACCCGTCATATGGTTTGTCACGTAACCACCCGTCAAATGTCCAAGTACCATTATAAAATCATAAGACATAAAATAAAGATAATGGAAAGAAAAAATTTCCACATTCCGATCAAAATATATCTCATTGACATAAAAAATCCATTATAAAAACCATTTTCAATACCAAAAATACATAAAAGAGTATATGGTATTTATTTCATTTAAAAAAAACATTACGGCTTGTTAAGGAAGCCAAAGACCAAATAATACTCGCGGTGGCAGAAAAGGTCGTTGTCACTGCGTACGTTAAAAAAACATTCTTTTTTGTCGTTTAATAAAAAGCTTCGTAGAAAAAGATTCCTTTTGAATAAAATTAAAAGTCAAAGGGGTTTATACCCCGTATAAAAGAAAGTTTTGTATAAAATGAAATATGCCTCAATGAAAGGAGATTGAGACGAAGTCCATTACCTCGGGTCCGACATGACTCGATCGTTCTTTAACATCCTGAATAATAAAATTGAGTTAATTTCTATTTGCTTAAGAAAATTTTTCAAATTCATTATTCCTTTTATATCACTTATTGCCATGTTATAAACATTATGTAGTTAATAATGTTTTTTTTGTCGATATTTGGTTCTTAAGTCGAAAGTGGACTTCTTACAATTACATGTTGTTCGTGTGGTCAAGGGTTCTTTATATCCAGAATGAAATTCCTGATTTGGATATCATATATATCATATAAATCTATCATATACATGTATTTATAGTATCACATAATCATTTAGAGGTAAGAAATGAAATGCACCGTTCATGGAGACGGTAAGCCGTACGTACGCATGAACGCTACTTTCATTTCTATGTCATATTAATGGAATTAAAAATAAATGAGAGGTATGTATAATTTAATTACAGAATTATATTAATAATTTATATGTAACATACATCATATATATCCAATATATATATGTACTTATAATAGTACATTACATTTGGGGATAATAAATGAAATGCACCGTTCATGGAGACGGTAAGCCGTACGTACGCATGAATGCTACTTTCATTTCTATCTCATACATTAATGGAAAGAAAAAAAATAATGATATAGAGGTATATTATAATTACAGTATAACATCATATATAATAACTTTAAATCCATCCTTTATACGTCCCACATATGGCATTAACGAATCACATCACTTTGAGGGGGCGGTAGTCCGCACTTCCTGAAATGAAATTATCGTGTTTACCCATAATGGAAGTCATAAAGGTATGTTCAAAATGAAAAATACAGAATCTTAAGGAAAACATAAACATATTATATATCATATATAAATATAGTGTCATCTTAATGGCCACCTTTGAAGGTGTTAAAAGAATGTTGAGCAATCTTCGTTTCGGGAGGCCGAAATTCGCCATCCACGGAAACAGTATGTTCTTTAACCATTAGATGTAGGTGTGTGTAAGTTTATCTCGAATAATTATTATAAAATCATCCTAGTATATTGAATATACTGGATTTGTTACAAGAGAAATGAATAAAAAGAGTTTAGGGGGTTGGACAAGCAAAATAAAACAAAAGGACTCAAAAGAAGACATTACCTTGAAATCGGGTAACTCCCTTTGGTTTGAGCTCAAAGGCTTCCTTGGTAGGACTTCTTCCCAAATTGAGGCTTCAAGGAGTAATATAGTGATGTGTAGAGACAAAATAGGGAGGGGTTGGCCGAGCCAAAGGCTTTGGAAGTGTGGGTAAAGAGGTAGAGTTGAGGACCTTTTATAAGAGGAGAGGAGGGGCACTCTTGGAAAGTAAGGAAATGTTACTTTATTTTATAATGAGTTTCGGATTTTAATGATCCCACATTGATGTGTTTTGAGGATAAGGTGATAAGGGTTCTAAATCCTCCCATAAAATAGGTTTTTGACATGTGTAGGTCTTATATTTTACATTATCTTTCTACTTTATTTAAATCGTTAAATAATGAGGTAATCTGTGCATCATCATGATGTCATAAATAATTTAATAAATTTAATGTCTAGAAATTATAAAAAAAATATCATGATGTAGGAAAACTTTTTATATTTCTAATGAATATTTATAGTCAAAAATCTGATTTGTATAACCCCATGTGAAAATTGTTTTAGTAAAACATCTCATGTTTGTGTCATTTTTACTATAACATTTAATAAAAACTTATTTATGTAATTTCCCAAATAAAGTGGCTCCATGGGGTCCCCAAGTTGACCCATGGATTTTATGGGTCGGCCATGACACATAAAATGAGGGTAGGACATGTGTCAAGCTCATCTCATTTTATTAAAACATTATTTTTACCTTAAACTACACTAATTACATCTAATCGCGATTAAAAACTTAATAAGTTACTATTCACCAAAAAATTATTTTAATCTAATTGAACCACATTTTACTTCTTAAGGACAACCATGTATGTCGGATTTTTTAAATTCAAAACACATAAGTGGTAAAATTTCATTTAAACGAAAAATCAGTTTTTTAAGTACCACTTAGTGGTTTCACTATTCATCAAAAATTAAAGTTTTTAAGAAGAATACCAAAAATTCACCCTAAGCTATATTTGATATTCCGAATTCAAAAATTAAGTATATTTTAAAAAATTCAAAACATATAAGTTGCATTAATTAATTTAATAATTAATTCCCACTGTCAGAGCAAATTGCGTGTTTTCATGAAACAATAAGTATCAAAAGATTGACACTAGTTTAAGTCCGATTTCAAAGTGATATTAATTCCAACGACCACTATTGGATTTAATGGTAAAAATATTTTCTAATTTCACTTTAAAACCAATTAAAAAGATAATATAATCAAATAAATAAATTAGATTAAAAAGAGGTTTTGAATTAAAATACAACATTTTACACTATTCATTAAAAAATGAACTTTATCGGAAAAATACCAAAAATTTACCCAAAGTAAATTTTGATGTCCCGATTCTAAATAAGAGTTTTATTTGGTCCAATAGAATGTATAAGAGTGAAAAAAACTTTATTTAATGACGGTTCTCCATCAAAAGGCGATAAGTGAACCTTTGGTGAAAATTAGGGCATATACACCTAAAATTGAATTCTTTCCGTATTTTAAGCATTTATCTTTTATTAGATAAAAGTAAAAACATTTAAAAAACATATATAATAATATTTTAGTTATTTATATCCTTTCCCACCGTTACAACAGCTATGTGTTAACTACCATTTAAAATAATATTATGTTATTACTAGTGTGCAACGTAAGATTTCAATGAAACTCTTTGTTGTGTATCGGGTAAGCTATCGAACATAGCAACCCCTTTAAAGTAAAATTAACATTTAATTCGAAAATATTAATAAATATGAAAATGTTTTATTCATTATTTACCTGGGATGTTACAACATGAGAGTGAGAATCACGTTGTGGAATATAAATAAGAGGGGATTTAGAATGAAATAAAAATGTGGGATGACATAATATAAATATATATTAATAAAAAACATATTGAGGAATGTGTTTTGGATGAAATGATGTTTTACCCAACATGTATGAAACGAAATACAAATATTAGTGACTATAAATTCCTATAACATGAACCTACTTGGCTAAAATATTGGTATTAAAAAAGATAGAAATTTTTATGGATAGAAAAATGCATGATGATTAAATGGTAAGTAAAAATCATAAATAAGGAATTTTTTATGAGTAAAGGAATTTTTTATAAAACAAATGGGGACTTCTAGTTCATAATATAGGGTCTAGTGGTGGTGATATTACTTGATTCCAAAATAGGGTGAGTGAAAATTCTGGAATTATTCTATTTAGAATTTATAGGAGTCCTTGTGATAATTATATGGAATATATGACGTGTTCCTATATATTAATAAAGAAGTTTGATTGAGTGTGGGAGTTAGATTCAAGTGTATTATGTGGTTTTATTCCATAGTGGTGAGTGAAACCCCATATGTGAAAGATTTTTTTATATGATCAATATTGTGTCCCTATAAGATATGGGGTATCATGATTTTAAAATAAGTAGGGATAAAAGTTCCATACCATGGGGGAGTTAAAAAATTCATTTTGGGTGTAAGATTTTAACTAAAGACACATGGGTCATGGGTGGTTTGAACAATATTATGAAATTTTATATAAAAAGTAGAATTTGAAATGATAAATAGGGGATCTCAACTTCATCTGAGAGCACCACTCTTCTATTAGGGTTTCAAACCTTGGATCTTTAGCTTATTCGGCATATTTGGTGGTGTCTTCCCAGTGTTAGACAATTTATTCTCTTTGATCAGGGAGTTTTCTGTACCGACATGCATCATTATTCACTTCAGGTGATATATTGGGAGGCGACATTAGGCATTTTCATCTTGTCAGCTAGGACTGCAGTATACTAGAATCGGTGTCTTGGTGGGTCCTCAGCATGGATTAGTCCATTGGTAGATTCCTCAATGTTGTTATTGGTGGTTCTCATTCATCATTACAATGTCAGTGGATTATTGATAAAATTATGCGATTGTGCAGGTGGGTTGGACCTATGGTGGACCTCAACGGTGATCTTAGATAGAGGAGAGTGTGACATCCTCGATGATGTGATGTCAACCAATGGAATCTCAGTTGCTGGTCGGTGGTTTACAATGGGTGTGATGGTATTTAAATTGTGAAGGATAACAGACATCAATCCTATTTTCATATCTAGATGGGGATTTCGAGCAACAACACCCAGATTTGTAGGTCCACTAGATTTGAAGATTGAGAGGGTATGACATCTACCATTAGTACTGATCATTGTGTATTAATAAATAGGGATATGATAACTGTGTGGCCCTATGAGGATGGGTTCTTGGTTTGTTGTATCCAAAGATTTGGTGGTGGTGGTGGTGGGGGGGGGGGGGTCTGTGGGTGTATGGTTTTTGTGTTCTTCTGGGTCATTTTTTGGCTACACACATACTGGGCCTATGGTTCATTAAAGGTTCCCCCCAACCTAATGAAAAATGGTATAATCCTTTGTTAATAATAAAAAATTTATTCAAGAGAGACTAACTATGTTCTATATTTTAAAAAGAAAGTTCCATTGTTTTGGGGAGATCTTTGTATTGTCGCACTAAAATTTTGAAATTTATTTTATAGACATTATGATGAATTTATAGTGGGATAGATGCAATAAGAAAATATATTCATGAAGATGATTAATTCTATACAATCGTAAAGAAACTAGAAATTTAGGTTATTCAAATTAAAATATTGAATACCAGATTATTTTGTATGTAGATAAAAATTGGTGGATTAAGTTTTTTTTACTCTACCCTAACTAGAATGAGGGGGTAATTATATTTTTTACAAGAAATATTATTAATTATTATTAATTAATCAAAAATTTATTCTAAAATATTCATTATCGGGTTTTTTAATTCACATATATATTCTATTTTTTCTCCATTATTTATGTATTATTATTATGTATTGGTGGGTACTCACCCTGACTAGAACAAGGGGACAATTATCTTTGTGCTAATCTATATAATGAAATATGGTTAATTAATTAATCATATATTTTATAACATTCATGGTTTGTATTTTTTCATTCACATTTTTATTATACATTCTCTTTATTATTCATACATCATCATTTTATGTTAATGGATGAATTATTTTATATCGCATTAACTAGTTACTTTGATTCAAGCATAGAAATTGTATAAGTTTGTTTAATTTTATATATACATGGTTTGGATTACTTAATTTATGAATAAACTAAAATATTCGACCAAAATAAATTGTTAATTTTGTAATTATTGATTATGGATTAGTACGATGGATTTAATTAGATACAATTAAGACAACAACATTAATATATATTAATTATATTTTGTTTCACCATTTCATGATCATGGATTTACTAATCATGGTAAAAACATATAAATCAAATTGACATTTTAATTAGATTTAGTTACTTTCCATCATTTTTAATCTCTAATTAGATATCTCATAAACATAGTCTCTATGAGTTTGAAATTGGACTATCCAATTACTATGAATTAGTAGTTAGTGTTTGAGAATAAAAATAATCAATACTATAAACTAGATAACCTATTGTAATTAATGAAACCTTTTGTATGGTTAATGTTTTTAGAACCATTTCTGGGGAATTTAATTTTGGAAACATAGTTTTATAGACACCTTTTTAACCATTTGTTTTTTATTTTTTTTGTCTTTTTTTATTAGGTTTTTATTTTTAGGTAATCCTTTATTGAAAAAGTAATCAAACTAAGGAAAAGGAAAGTAAAATTTTAGTGATGATTTAAATATAGATATGATATTGAGAAAATAGAAGAGAGAAGTAACAATGAATGGTGTTAGTCAATTTTATGTTATTGATCAAGTTTTTGAAGGGAAAGTACCATAGGAAAGTCATTAATGGAATATGTATCACTTTTAAGAGTGGGGGTACCCTGAAGTATCATATTACCTTTGGTTTCTAGGAACCATTTTTAAATAAAATCTAGGATCACAAAACTTTTTTCAAAATGAATCTAGTTCATCAGAAAAACAATTGAATATTCAAATTGTAACGACCCAAAGTTTCATTAATGGAAAATCCCTCTTGATCTAGTTAAATGTTTCTTTATGAAAAATGTTTTTTATAAGATGTCAACTTCTTTAGTTTTATGTTAAGATTTGTGACCGTTACTTTTATAGCCGTTGAACAGTGATCATCTGAGTAGTATAAATATAAGGCTTTAACGAAACCATTTCTACTCAGACAAAGGAAGCGATGGCCTCATCCAGTAGAATTGCCCCTTACGAAGCCCATTTGTCGGAGCTCGGAAAAGAGGTGGCGTCTTTGGGCTTTGCCCTTGACCAAGCCCAAGCTGAGCTTCATCAAGTCATGCTCGAACGTGATCGTCTACGGGAAAAATGGAAGTTGATAGAGATTACCACTCGAGCGATGTTATCCGGGCAGCCCCAAGAGTCTGTCACCATCGCGCACCTTACCCTTAGGTCTTATGCGGCTATTTTAAGGGGTTATGTAACCAATAAGTAGCACCATGTTCATGTACATTATTTTTTGTATATAATAATGAATATAATTTTTTTGATAAATTGTAATTAGTTTTTAAAGTACAAATGGTGTTTTTAATTGAGAATTATATTTTATTAAATTAAAGGATTTTTGAATTAAATAATATTTTAATAAAATATTATTATTAATATTAAATTATTTTTTTATTAAGTATAAATGATCTTATAATTTTATGAATGCAATTAAAATTTTTATTAAGGTTTGAAAAGCTATTTCTGTCAAAACCCGTGAATTTTTTTTATAAATGTCGGTTTTTATTTTAAAAGTGAAAATTCACATATTTAGAAAATTATTTAGATAAAATAAATATTATTTTTGGAATCAGGACGTCGAAATTATCCAAAGGTGAATTTTTCATAATTTTCTGAGACAGTCAAATTTTTGGGTAAAAATTAAATACCATTTAAATATATAATGTGTTTTATGACATCACAATGACCCAATGGTGATGTAATAAAATACCATAATCCTTATGTTCGGACAATATGTATTTTATAATTAAAATAATGAGGTTTTGGGTTTGTTTGACTTACTTTTCAAAGCATTAATGGATCCCTCAAGACTTATTCAACACTTTGCCTTTTTAAATTAATTTCCATGGGAGTGTGACTCACCTCCACATAAGCAACCCTAATTTTTTAATAAGTTCGGACCTTGGCCTTGTAAAATATTGTTTTCCTCTTTCCTTTTCCAGAAACCATGGGCAAATACCATGGGATGGTTTGTGGTTTGGATTATTTTAATATAAGGGGTCCCAAACCTAAATAATAAAGAATTCTCTCACCTTTCCTATATAAACCCACCCAAGCTCCCACTTCCTCCTCACTCAAATCCCTTTAAGTCCGTCCAACCTCTGACCTACTCTCTCTAGAATCCTCTCAAGGTGCCCCAAGCTCCCAAGAAGCCTCTCACAAGCCTCTCTCTAGCCTTTGGAAGCACATTTCCAAGTAAGGGGTTTTCTTCCTTTCTCATTTTTTTGTCAATTTTCTTTAAGTTGTATTGCCCTTTTTATTTCAATTATGAATGTTGGGGTATGGTTTCTCACCTCCCCCATACTGTCCTCTTGTTGTTTGAATGATGGGAGAACCCTTTCTCTCTCATTAAATGCCTCCCATGTACACTCGTTACTATGCCGAAATTCCGAAAGGAACTTCTCTCTCTTCTTTTACATTCAAGCAATACTTTTGTATCATGAATCTAAATTCCATTTCTATTGTTGGGACATGTATATATATGATCTACTTACTTTCCATTACATTTAAATATGATGAGGAACCCCTTTCTCTCTCATCAACCTTTTTTATGAATTCTTATGTCACGCCGTTACGCTGCCGAAATCGCACCGATTTTCTAAGCCAATGTCTTTGTGTAGTGAATACCATGCCCATTTCTCCATCAAGGGTATTCACCTTTATGCACATTTACATATTGATTATAAAGTTTCATGTATGAATTCCAAATTCCTTTATCGTGGAAGAAATGATTATGTGTTATGAATCCATGTTTTATGATCCATGTGGCACACTTATGCATGAAATGAAATGTTTAAGAAGGGTGCGCCCTTTATAGCGCTCCAATGCATTGGGTAAAGTATAGTATCATGATACGTCATGTGCAATGAGTGTTGACTCATGATAATTCAAGTGCAATTAGGGTTTACTCGTGCTTCAAGTGCAATGAGGGTTTACTCATGCTCCATGTGCAATGAGCCTTGGCTCATGCTAATTCAATGTTAAGTGGTGTTGCCACATTTCCATGTTATGATTATCATGCTTTATCATGACTTTATGTTCATGTTTCTCTTATGCTCTATTGATATGCCTATTGCCTAACATGTATTTCACTCCTCATGTTATTCATTGTTTACTCCCTTACTGGGCTTTATAGCTCACCCTTTTCTTATGCATGTCCTCTGGTTATCCCATGCAATGCTAAGTACGAAGGAATGTAGTGGTCATGTAAAAGAAGTTTTCAATAAAGATGTTGTATTTTAAGTTTAAAGTTTTTATGTAATGGTCCTAAGCCCCAAATACACTAAACCTCTCGATCTTCTTTGTTGGATCAAGTGAAGTTTTATGTAATAAAGCATGTTTAAGTTGTAATAAAAAGCAGGGTTGTCATACAAATGCACATATTGGAAGTTTCTTAGAGCTTTTTGGTACTTTTTTTGTTTACCAATTTTTTCAATGATGTGATAATGATTAGGTAATTTTAATTTTAACTGATAGATAAATAAAAAAGTGGATCAAATGATTGGAATAACATTCCCCTGCAATAAGGGTTGATATGGAAAGATGATTACGTAAAATATTATTTCCCCCTTAAAAATATATAAACATTCATTTTGATTTTAAATATATCTGTCAACTCGATCATGTATCAATTTACACTAAATTGTAGAGGTTTATAGACTTGTCAAGTAAGTGTCTCCATTATTCATTAGAAATTTTGTTCCAAATTGAATGATTTATAATGGACTATCTCAAATGAATAGGTTAGTCCCATATGTTTTCCTTGGAGGTTTATTAATTATCTTCCAATAGAGAGTTACAATTTAACATATTAAATCCCCAGAAATAGATTCCAATTTAAAATATAATGATTTTAGAATAAAGAATTTCATATTGTATATGTAAATGAATTGGTTAATTAAAAATTAAAATCCTTTAAAATGAATATGGATAAGATGATGTCCATGAACTAGTCCTGAGGAATGTATATTAAAGAGGCTAATTACACGAATTTTAATAATGAAAACATATTTTATAGGCCAAAATTAAGTCATATATTTAATTAAAGAGCACTAATATTTTAATTAAAACAAGTACCCTAACTTAAAATTCAACTCAATTAACTTAAAGAAACCTTATTAACATTTTTGATAATAACTAGGGCCTCCATCAAATATTTTAAAACTAATTTTGAGGATTGAAGTTATTCTATGAGGAATCAAGAATTTTTGGTTGGGTAAGCTCAAGGAAAGGTCTATAATGGTTCTTTGGGGTCCTAAAAAGGATAAACATGTGGTTGGTTGATGTGTATCACTCTTACAAGTTAATTAAAAATAGTGTAAAGTTTTAAATAAATAAAAATATCATAGGTGAATATAGATAAATATGAGGAATAATTTTAAGAAAGTACAAAGGAAAGGGAAATGGAAGTTGGGAAGGAAGTTATAGAAGAAGCATAATAACCATAATAATACCCAATAACACTCCTTGAAATAATGAATAAAGTGGAAATAAAATAGAAAATGAGTTAATTTATAAAGGATTTTATTTAAAGTATGAATAATTTTGAGGATATTGGAACAATATAACCTAGATGATATTTTTTTTCTGTGACTTTTCATATTCTACCAAATCGATAAATATATTTTATTATCTCTTAAATTAATTTTAATATGAAAGCTTATGACTTTTGAAAAGTTTTTTTTGATTTAAGTTAGAGTGTGAGTATCAATTCATACTCAAAATTTAAAATCATGGGATTAGAGGGGATGAAGCTCGAAAATATTCTCTTCAATTAGTAAAAAATAGAATGATATCTATACTTTTTTATTATGAATTATTTAGTCAAGGTGGTCACATTTTACTCCTCTAGAAATGTCCTTATGCTTCAGATGAATTAAGAGAAAACATACTTTATTCTTGAGATGTTTTTTATATATGGTAAGGGTCTTGATTAATGTTTAATGTTGGGATTTATCTTTGTAGGTTGGTGGTGAGTATGTAAAGTTTAACATTAATTAGGTGATAAATAATATTGATGGAGAAAATTAGGATTTTATTTTTGTTAAAGAACTAGAATTAGTGGATGTTGATTTCATTTATGAAAAATAATAATTATCTAGTGTGAGTAAGACAGGTTGTGTGGAAAAATTGGAAAATAAATATAAGATTGGTCTAATTGAAAGAATTGATGATGTTGGAAATATTATTGAGAAAAAGGTGATACAAATGATCCAAAATGTTTCATTATTGTTTGAATTAACCTTGAATTTTTCAGGATATACTAATAATTAGAGTATTGGTATTATGGAAATAAATAAGGTACTACTTCAAGTAAATGTAAAGATGGTTTCAGATGATATAAGTAGACCCATCTGTGTAGAGGAATCTTAAGAAAGACCATTAATTAATCTATATTGGGTAACATATTTCCATATTTTGTTATAGGATATTGATGGGTTTTATTTAGATAAAATACATTAAACAACATGTTTATAATAAAAAACCTAAGTATTTTTTTATTCTTTTTATAAGAATTAATTATTAGGAATTCAAATTTGGATTATGTTGTGGGATTTAGAATTAAATCACCCTTATATTTTTGATCTTTCATTGATTGGATCTTGTAAGTTTAGATATTTTTTTTTGTTTTCAGGTCTATGAAAACTACGAGATAATAAGATGAAAACATGGCATAAAATTACCTAGATATTATGTACATAAGGGAGTACTATTTTAAATTCCTTATATGTTTTATTTCAAATATTTTGACATACAATTATTAGTTTTAGGAAAAATTTCATTACAAAATTATATTTATTACATTGTTTTTGATCTAAGGTGGAATGACTCACTTAATAATATTATCATACCTTTTTGTATGTTTCATTTATGAAGTAATTGAATGAGTAAGAAGACGGGTGGATAAGTAAAGATATATATGAGAACACTGATTTTATAAATCTTGTTTTTGGAATATTTCTTGATCATTACAGATGAAATTACTTAAACAATTTTATACTTTTATTTTCTGATGTTTATATTTATTAACCTTGTATTATTATTATTATTTATGTAACTCACGAGGTTTTTAAAATAGAAGACAAGTCTTGATAGCGTATGCGATATGCAACACCGAACCCAAAAAAACCATGATTTTTTAAATATGACCATTTTAATATTTCTATTAAATTTTAAGATATGTGTAGGATTGTATACTTTATGAAATATATTTTCCTAAATATATTTATTAATTGTTATAAAATAATATATCAAATTTTTGTGTTGTTCTTTTATTCTTTAAAATATGTTTTCTTAAAAAATGATTTTTATTTGTTTTTTAGTGAAAAATATTATAATTATTTTCTAGAACACTTATAGAATGTATTTGATAAAATGAGGTCAATTTTTTATATCATCTTATCAAAATTACCATATGTGAAATTATAGGATTTTTTTGAAAATATAGATTTTTTATTGAATAGTGAGAAATACCATTTTTTATCAAAATCGTCATTTATTTTGATAAATTAAGTAATATTAAAGTTTCAACATTATTTTAATTTTATATAAAGGTAAAATGGGTATTTTTTATTTATATTTAATTAAATTAATGTCATTTCAGTCATCTTTACACCATATTTTAGTATAAGTTTATTTTTTGGGCTAAAATATTTTTTTTCTAATAACTATTTTAAATTTAAAAATGTTTGTACAATTTAATTAAGTACAATAAAATCTAATGAGAAATGATAAAAATAAAATTTTTATATTATATATATATATTTATTAATTAAAATTTATATAATTAATATTACCAGTTATATACTCAAATTAAAAAAATATTTTCCAAGAAAAATACATTTCTCAGAAAAAGAATTTCCTTCACGCCAATAAGATTTTTTTAAATTAAAAATTTTTACCTCTATGAATTGATTTTGACAAAATGGATTTCATATTTTAATCATTATAATTTATATTATCTAATAATGTCAATTTAATTTTTGAATTATATGAATAGTAACTGTAGTAAATAGTTGTTACCATGATAATAATAAAATTGTTTAATTAAGGATGAAAATAATTTAACAAAGACCAGTAAATAATTAACACTAATAGTATGAACATTTATATTTCCTTTTTATTGAAATTATTATTATATTTTTTTCCTTATTATTGTAATTTAAAATTTCTTTTGATTTTGATACAATAAAATATAAATTATATTTTTGGGTAACATTCAAATTCAACTAAAGAATATATGAATTAATGGATTTTTTATGAAACTTATATTTAATTAAAATATTATTATTAGAAATTTTTTATTAAATATAAATGATCATATAATTTTTATAATGCCAAATTTAATTTATATAATGGTTTAACAATAATCATTGCTAAAAATCACAACATTGCTTAATAAATACAGGTTATTATTTTAAAAGTGTAATTTCACATAAATATAAAATTATTTTGAAAACTAAACATTATTTTTGGAATCATCACATCGAAATTATCAAATGGTTATTTTTTCATAAATTTCCATGGTAGTTAAATTTTCAAATAAAAATTAAATATGGTATAACTATAAGGTGCGTATTATGAAATCATGTTGACCCAAAAGTGATGTACTAAATGCTATAAAATGGATCCAAGACCCAATAAATGTTTAAAATTATAAATAATGTTAATTTTTGGTTATTTATTTAATTTTATAAATCCTTTATGAATCATCCAAAACCTATATTATATTTTATGGTTCTAAAATAATTTCTTTAGGGACTTGACACACTTCCACATCATCAAGGGTAACATTTTAATAATTTCAGCCATTTTACTTAAAAAACAATGAAGACCTCTCTTCATTAGAAGAAACCAAGGGAAAAAACATGGGAAGGTTTTTGGTTTTGATTTCTTTTTTATATAGAGTCCAAAACCTGTGTTTGAGAAATAATGAATAATTCATCACTCATTTATTATATAAACCCAACCAATATCCCATTATACTTTACTAAAAACCTTTTATTATATAGTCACTCTTACCTACCATCCCTATAGTCCTACTAAGGTTTACCCAATATCTCAAGAAGCTCCTCACATGCTTTGGGAACCACACTCTCAAAGTAAGGAATCTTCCTCTCTCTTATTTATTCAAGCATCTCTTTTATGTCATGCTTCATAATTTCTATTTTTTATGTTGGATATGTTATTACATATACCATAACTTTAATTTTGATTTATAAATTGTTATATACTCTTTTTAATCTCATTAATATCTTCAATAAACCTTTATGTACACCTGTTACCGTGATGACATTTAGTAAGAAATCTCCCACTATATTTTTATTAGAACACCTCTTTTATATTATGACTCTTAATTTCCATTTTTTCATGTTGGGATATGTGTTTAAATTTTTCGATTACTTTAAATTTTATTTCTAAATGATTATATTCCCACTTAACTCTCATTGATCCCTCCCATGAACCTTTATGTACTCCTGTTACAATTCCAAAATTTTATGAGGGATCTTCTTCTCTCTTTTTTATTAAAGAACCTATTTTATATTTTTACTCTTAATTTTCATTTTTTTATGTTATAATACGTTCTTCTATATATCCATTACTTTTATTTTTATTTATAAATGATGATATATCCCTTTTATTCTCATTAATACCTCACAGGAACCTTTATGTACACCTGTTTCCATACCAAAATTTAGTAAAGGAAATTCCTCTCTCCTTTTAATTCAAGAACCAATTTTTTTTATTACATTTAATTCATATTTGATGATGTTGTGATATGTTATTCCATATACCCCTTACTAATTATTTGATTTATAAATAATAATATACCACTTTCAGTCTCATTAATCCCTCCCATGATCCCTTATGTACACCCATTACAATACCAAAATTTATTAAGAGATCCTATCATTATTCTAATTATTCAAGTATCTTTATTATTATACACATTTTATATAAAATTACTAATGTTGGTATTTTTCTGAAAAATATAGTTTACTTTCCCCTTTATTCCTAAATTATGGTAGACCCATTTCACTCTCATTAATACCTCCAATGGAAATTTATACACTCCCATTATGATGTTGAATTTTCTCTGTGATTTTCTATGCCAAAAAATTGTATAGGGAATACCCATACCAATTTCCAATCAATGGTATTCTCATTTATGAACTTGTAATTCTTTTATTGGGGACTTAAATTTATTTATTCCACACTCCTTGATCATGGAATAAAATATAATGATACATTATTCCATGTTTTATGATTTATGTGGCACTGTTAAGAATGGGAATTAAATGAAAGTGATGGGTGCACTCGGAATTATATATCACTCTAATGCATTGAGTAATGTTTTTATCTCATGAGAATTCATGTGTGGGATTATCAAGTAAAAAAAACCCATCATATGAATTTTTCTATCATGATATCATGGAAGTTAATATTGAACTACATTTATGATGTAGTATTTTAGGTTTTTTGCACATTTCCTATGTCACATTTATATTTTCATGCTATATCATACCTCATCGATCATGCTTACGATTGTTACCAATTTTATGTCTCATTGATTTTCCTATTGTGTAAAATTTAATAAATTATTCATGTTATTATATGTTAATTCCCTTATTGGGATTTATATATCTCCCCTTTATCATATATTTTCCCCGGTTTTCCCATGTAGTTTTATGTACGAAGGAATAATATGAGAAAGTTAAGGAAGTTTTCAATAAAGATGATGTAATATATATTTTAATTTGTTATGAAATTTTCCTAATTCACAAAGAAAATATAATTATCAATCTTTCAGGTTTTATTACCTGTAATATTTTGTCATAAATCATGAATTAAAGTATATTATAGATAAGTTTTGTCATAGTTGGTATCAATGGAAAGTTTAGTTATTTTTTTGGTTTATGATTAGAAAACTATTGATAAATTATTTACGATAAGTCTAAACATAATAATACATTCTTTTTTTGGTAAATTATATAGAAAGTGGTTTTATAAGAAATACATCTTTGTATAGATACTACAAGTAGACGTGGATCTAATAGAGATGCACCTAGGGGTAAAACCCGAAAACACCACATTGAGACAGACTCTATCGGAAGCTGGTGCATGATAATGAGTCTTGCTACACATCTAGTTTGAAACTGTAGAGAAATCCTCTGGTATAAGTCTAAACATACGAAGACATCATTATATTTTTGAAAATTATAGGGTAAGTGGTTTTCTAGAAAATTTATCTTTGTCTGGATACTAGAAGTGGATGTGTCTCTGGAAAATATATACCTAGGGGTAAAACCCAAAAACACCACATTAAGCTAGACTCTATTGGGAACTGGTGCATGATAACGGGTCTCACTACACATCTGGTTTGAAAGTACAAGGGGATATATTTTTTTAAATTCACTAGCCCATTAAAATCCATTATTTAGGTAACGATAATTTCTATATGATTATATGTAAGAAAATATATCTTGGATAACATATATTGATGCCTATAAATTCATATGTTATGGAAATAAATGTCATTTATAAGTTACCCCTTTAATGTATTTGGATTCCCATTTATATATTTAACACTTTAAAGTAAAAATACCTAATTTTTCCTTTATTATAGTCAATATATTTACATATAAGGAATTGATTTTTTTTATTTGGTTGATTATGTGATTCTTTAGAATATTATTCTAGTGCTTCAGGAATTAATTAATTCATCTTGAGTACTCATTATTTATAGAAAAGATAATTTTGTAGTGGAAATTGATTAAAGGATGAGATTATACTATTTAAAAAGTATATTTCATTATTAACCTAGTCAAGATGGTAAAGGAATTACTTAACTCTAGGAAAATAATCTTAAAACTAGAATTTTTTTCATATTATGATCATTTTTGATGAGTTGATTGCCATTTAATCTATCATATATTTAGGGTTTTATGGTCATTGAATTTCTCATTATGATTTTTTTATCACACTGAACTCATTATTTGGTGTTATTTTTCTCTTCTATGTCTATGTTTTCAATTCCCACTAATGTTCTCCTACCTATAAACCAAGTTATGTGATGACCTTCGTACTTCCATTTCTCTCTTTTCCAGTGGTTTTTTTGTTGACCATTTTACAATGTGGGTTTTAAATAAAGATATTTTCAAGTTTTAAAAAATTGATTACTAATTTAAAGATCAAATTAAAAGGATGAATTTTTTTAAATGGGTGTAAGAATGAAACTCCTCAAGTTTTTAAATTATAAAACTATGTTCTATAATGTATGTGATAAAAAACAAGAAACCCAAAAAAACAATGACCATTTAAATAAAACTATTTTAACCCTTCAATTAATCTTTTTTATGTATGTAGGATTAATTAATTTAGGATATATATATTTCGTAAATATATTGATTAATTATTAGTTAATAATCAATCAAATTTTGGTAATGTCCTTTTATTCTTCAAAATATATTTTCTTCAAAAATTATTTTTTATTTATTTTTATGAAAAAATATTATAATTAATTTATAGAAAATTTGAAAAATATAGTTGATAAAATAATCTCCCATTTTTATGTCATCATATTATGATTAACGTAGGGTATTTTTTTTGTATTTTGAAAATATAGATTCTTTATTGAATAGTAAAAAATACAGTTTTAAGTAAAATCATCATATCTTTTTAAAAACTATGTAATATAAAAGACCTAATATTATTTTAATTTTATTTGAATATAAAATGGGTATTATTTAGTTATATTTGTTTAAATTAATTAAATTTTATCATATTTATACCATATTTAGAATATGTTTATTTTTAAGATTAAAAAAACATTTTTTGGAACATTATTTCCTAATGAATAATGTTTATCCATTTTATTTAAGTAAAAAAACCCTATATATAAACTATAAAAATTAAAATTTTAGATTATACATTTATATTAATGAATTAAAATTCATATAATGAATAATACTAGTTGTAGAGTTAAAGTAAAATCATATTTTCCATGAAAAATGCATTTCTTGGGAAAATACTTTCCGTCATACCTACTGGTTTTATTTTAAAATTATGTCATTTAAACTATATTAAATAATTTTTATAAAATAGATTCCATATTTAGAAGCATCAAAATTATTATTTGGTAATAATTTCAACTTAATTTTTGAGCAATATTAATAATATATTTAGTAAATGTTAATTAACACGGTAAAAGAAAAATTAGTTAATTAAGGGTAAAAATAAATTAAAAAAGACTTGAAAAAAAATAAACATAAAAGTAGGAATATTTATATTTCTTTTTAATTAAAATACTTATTATATGTATTATTTATTTTTTTAAATTATAATTGATTTTTTATTTTGATATAATAAAAGACAATTTATATTTTTGGTTAATATTAAAATTTAATTAAGGAATTTATGAATTAATAGATTTTAGAAATAATTTATATTTTAATAAAATATTATTATTAAATAATTTTAATTAAATATAAATTATCATATAATTTTTTGGAAGTCAAATTTAAATTTTTATGGGTTCGAAAACAATTATTATCAAAAAACACACCATTTCTCAATAAATGTTAGTTATTATTTTAAAAGTAAAAGATCACTTATTTATAAAATTACTTTTATTAAATGAATATTATTTTTATAATCATCCCATCCAAATTACCCAGCGGTTATTTTTTCATAATTTTTTGAGACTTTCAATTTTTCGGGTAAAAATTAAACACATTATAAAAATATGGTGTGTATTATGACATCATAATGACAAAAAAGAGGGTTAATAAATGGTATAATTGAATATATGACCTTTTATATTTTTAAAATTTTAAATAATATTATTTTGATGTTATTTGATTAATTTCACAATGCCTTTTGGAATCCTCCAAAACCTATATTATATTTTAAGGTTTTAAAAACATTTCTTTAAGGACATGAATCACTATTACATCAACAAGGGTTGTATTTTAAAATGTTCAGACATTAGAAATATAATATAACCAAAACCAATCCTTTTTGGAATAAACCATTGTAAAAAACCATGTAAAGGTTTGTGATTTTGATTTCTTTATTATATTGATTCTAAAACCAAATTTTGAGAAATAATAATGAAATCCCCACTCATTTCCTATATAAAACCACTCAAGTCCCCATATATATTCACTAGAAAAACATACAGAAATTATTACTCTTATAATACCTCTGTAGAGTCTTCCCAAGGTTCCCCCAATCCCTCAATAATCTCTTCCCAGGATTTTGGAATCACATTCTAAATGTAAGAGATTTCCTCTCTTATTTTTATTTAAGCACCTATTTTATGTTTTTCCTATTTATAATTTACATTTTTTCATGTTGGGAATTTTTATTAAATATTTCATTAACATTCTATTTATTTTTAAATTATTAAATACCTTTTTCTCTATTATTAATCCCACCCATGAACCTGAATGGACACCCCTTTCCATGCTAAAATTGAGTAAGGAATCTTCCTCCCTCATTTTTATTCACACACTTATTTTATCTTCTTCCTCTTAATTTCCATTTATTTATATTGTGATAGGTTATTGAATATCCCTACTAATTTTCATTTTTTTTCTTAATTATGATATACCCCTTTCAATCTCATTAATCCTTCTCATGAACTTTTATATACACCTAATACCATTTCAAAATTTAGTAAGGGATATTCCTCTCTCTTTTTTATTTAAGAAACACTTTTTTGTTATGTATCTTAATTTCTACTGTCCATGTTGTGATATGTTTTTCCATACCCCTTAATATACATTTGATGTCTAAATTATGAGATACCAATTTAATAGTCATTAATCTGTCCTATGAACCCTTATGTACACTCGTTACCATGCCAAAATTTTGCAAGGATCTTCCTCTCTATTTTTTATTCAAGAACCTATTTTATGTTATTCCCATTAATTTAAATTTTTCCATGTTGGTATATGTTCTTAAATATCTCCCTTAATTTAAATTTTATTTATAAATTATTTGGGACCCCTTTAAATCTAATTATTAGCTCCCATGAATCTTTTTTTACACTTGTTAGAAAGCTAAAATTTTGTTAAGGGTCCTTTCAATATCCTCATTAGTTAGGTATATTTTTTATCATATGACATTTATATATAATTATTTAGGTTTTTATATGTACTAATATATCCCCCTTACTTCCCCTATGATTACTAAATGATGATATACCCATTTCACTCTCATTAATCCCTTACATTAATATTTATAATCCCCCGTTATGTTGCCGAAATTTATCTATGATTTTCCATTCTAAAAAACTATGTAGTGAATTTCCATACCCATTTACTATCAATGGTGTTAAACTTTTTTCAATTATATTTCATTTATTTTGGACATACATTTACATATTCCACACTCCTTGATCATGGAATAAAGTGTGATGATAAATGATTCCTTGTTTTATAATTAATGTGGCACACTTAAGCATGTTAATGAAATGAATGTTATGGGTGTTTTGAGAATTATATTAGGATCCAATGAATTGGTTAATGTTCTAGTCTCACGATATGTCTTGAAAGTTATTAGGGAGTGAACATAATCCATAATGGGAATTTTTCTATCACGATGAATTGGTAGTTAGCCGGGACCTATGTTTATGTTGTAGTGTTTTTTTATTGCCACATTTCCCATGTTTCGTATATATTGTCATGCTATATCAGGCCTCACTATTCATTTTTATGATCCTACTCCATTTTATGTCTCATTGATATGAGTATATTCTAACATTTAATACATTATTCATGTTATTACAGGTTTATTACTTTACCAGGATTTATATCTCACCCCATTTTTCTGTATGTCCCTAGGTTTTCCTATGCAATATTAAGTATGAAGGAATAATATGAGCATGCTAAAGAAGTTTTCAACAAATATTATGTAATACCTATTTTAAGTTGTTATGTTGTGTACCTAATTACCAAATACACTAGACTTCATGATCTTTCATGTTGTATTATGTGTAATCTTATATAATAAATCATGAATTAAAGTGTTTTAAAACATAGGGTTTTCATAATTTATACCACAGGTGATTGTCCAATATTTTAAATTCATATCCTCAGGAGGTATTGTAAAAAAAATTATCATATTATTTCTAATTCACCATATATTGTAAGATTCATTGGATATGAATCTGCATTAGACTATTCTTATTTAATCTTGCGAAGACATGAATTTTTTGAACCATATTAAGATCAGTGAGATGATAAATCGATATTGATTTTTATCTCCTTTTAAATTTGAGACATAATATAAATTTTACATTTTATTGGAAATTCCTAAACCCTAATTTTGTATAAAATGCTACATTAAAAGTGTATTTATCTTTCTTACTCTAATCTTGGAATTTTTACATAATTTATAATGAAATAAATTTTGGTCTCGGTTTTGTCACATGTGGTTGAAAGGAATTATTATTTTTTATGAGTTATTATTTTTAGTTTAGGGGAAGGATCTATTAATAAACTTTAATTACACATTATTGGATATCCTATAAAAAATTTAAAATTTAGAAATATTTTTTAATTGGGATAATACATCATTGTTCTTGTTATCATGATTTGTGAGCCTTTAAAAAGATACATATGAGTTTATGGGTGTATCATTTTAATGTTATATTTTTAAGGGATATTTTTTATTGAGATTTTAATTTATATTATGCATTATAAATAAGATTTAACAATTATTTTTTGAGCTATATTTTTGAATTTTCACATCAATTGTACACCCACCATAAACCTCATAGTCATTAGAACCCTAATGAAAGTCCCCTTGTCTTTTTTGGTTTGATTTGTATGTAGATATTAAGATAGATTTCAAGATCATTGATATTGTGTATTAAATTCATATTGAGAATAACATAAATAAAATGATCTTCTGTATTGAGATGCTTCTTTGGAATGTTTTATCATATAATTGTTTAAAGTTTATTTCTTTTTGGAAATTTTTTGGTTTTTTATTATGGTTTTTAAATATGAGATATGATTTATTTTCATTGTAATAATATGAATATCTATACTTAAGGATAATAAATATTTTATTTTCAAAATACTTTGATATAATAATATCATGTATATTTTTTGTTTGGTAGGTATTTTTTAATAAAAATAATTAATTTTTGAATGATCAAAAAATATTTTAAACCCTTTACCAAATCACTTACCAAAGTTAACCAGCCACCATGAGGAAGTAGCTATATCTCAATTCAATGGTATTCCATCATAAAAGACTCAAAAAATTAGCCTTTATAATGGGGTCATACTATAATATTAAAAAAATAGTGGTGTGGAGTGGCACAAATACGCACAAACAAGACAAAACACTTTAAAAGAGTTTGAGGCATGATCTTATTTGTGAAGTATAAGGGATTATGAGTAGATGATTTATCTGGAATTGGGGGATATAAAAATGGTTTATGGAAACACACATTATGGCATGAGGCTATGTTGAAATGGGACCATCCCTATCCTACATAATGTTTAATGCCTATACAAGTGACTAGAAATGATTCTACCACTACCGTAAATGTTATAAATGAATGTTTATGCATATATTGAAGTAATAATGGATATATAATAGCCCGTAGATAAAAAATGAGTAAATAACTGAAAAAGGTGATCTCATGGAGTATATGGAAAATCCTGAAGTGAAGAGAGAACATCTTCACTGTATTGTGTGGCATGGTAGATGTTTTTCCTTATGATTTTGAAACATTATGAATAAAATTTCTAAAATGAGTTACGTATGAAATTTATAAAATTCCTAGAAATGATTATGTGATGTCTATGATATGACCAGAGCCATTTCTAGACATGATTGATAGAGACACGGAGTTGGATATGTTCATTTTGAGATGTTTTATGATGTAGTGGTGATTTAAATCCAGTGATTGATTTTCTGAAGCACATTTTTATAACAATCCTTATAAGGGGTTTACATTCACATGTTGTGTTATATATTTTTATTACTAGCCATGAATTATAATTATGGGTCTATGGGTTAATTTTGGTTTAATTCATTAACAAGTTACTTTGATTCTATCATGGAATTTTTAAGAGTTCGAGTAATTTTGTATGAACCTTATTTTGTATCACCTAGTTTTAAATATTTTTTTTATTTATCCCTGAAAATTGGTTTTTAGTAATTGAATAATGAATATAAAGGAGAAGTATTTAGTTTGATTCAATTCATACAATTAAATGTATATTCATTCCATCCTCTTGATTTATTAATTTTTGGTCATGGATTTACAAAACTTTTTATAGTTTCATCAAATCAAAGTCTCTTTTAATTAGATTTAATTACCTTTTATCATTTCAAATCAGTAATTTGTGTCTTTGACCTCATAAAAGTCACTAACTTCAATTTAGTTATAAGATTATAGAAAGTTAAATAATTAAAATTATAATCCTGATACCTTATTGTAATTAATGATTTCCTGTGGGTGGTAAAAAGGATAATGTTTTTTTGGGAGATATTATATATGGTGGATAGATAAAACTATATTGGTCCTTGGATGATAAAAATATATATTTTAAATATAATTTAGAGTTACGGTATATATGAGTATGCTCGGGGATTTGATGTAGGATTTATACACCTCTAGATGGAATTTTCTCCCATGAATTACCAAGATATATCATGACATATACCATAAATATTGGTGTCCTTGTATAATATGTATATTATGAGTTTTTTACAGGATTCCGAATGTGTTATCTAGGGAAGTCTTGGAATGAAGGATCCATTGTTACTATTTTGAAATTTAATTTTCTTTTGTGAAAATGGGTTAACCCGATGATGGAATTTATGAAATAATAACCAAGGTGACCTTGAGGTATCAAGACAACAAGGGTTATTATGGAATAATTCCTAAAGGATACCCATTTTATAAAGATTACGGAGACTCATTTTGTGTATGACATGGGACTATTTTATATCTGAGAGATATTACGACTTCTTGCTGTACCATTGGGTATCATATAAAATTGAGATGAGTGATTAACTTCATGATTTATGTTGGGCTTGAAGAAGGCTCTTGATAATCCAATGTATTTGAACACAACATACATTCCTTATATTGAGGGTCAGTCTGAGCATACTATCTAGATTATGGAGGAAAATCTATGAGTATGTTTTTGGGATTT
The DNA here is from genome assembly GCA_963277665.1 of Viscum album. Classification (NCBI taxonomy): domain Eukaryota; kingdom Viridiplantae; phylum Streptophyta; class Magnoliopsida; order Santalales; family Viscaceae; genus Viscum; species Viscum album. The sequence goes on from OY728122.1 coordinate 713,187,228, forward strand.
CAATGTTTAGAGGGAGATCCATCTCACCTTATCAATTTTTTTATAATAATTGATATCATTCATTGATTCAGATAGATTCTTTAAAAGGTTTTTATAATTGGTCATGCTGATCACCTCTATGCTATCCAGAGATGGGTGAGATAACTATTATTTTCCTATGTCTCCTTATAGAGATATAAGAGAATATCTAATTATTATAGAAGTGTTTAGATATAGATCTATGCATAAAACATTCATTTTCACCCCAGATATTCTACCACCTACATTTTGAGGTTGGTGAAAGTGTTTTGTTGAGATTCACCCGTATTAGGACACTATTGAATCCGGTTAAAAAAGTAGTTATGAAAACTGAAATCTTTAACATACCTTAATTCATGATTTATTATATAAATATACATTTAATACAATCCTAAAATATCACGAGGCCTAGTTTAATTAATTAATTAGATATATATCATAAAAACTTTAAACATAGGTAAAATTAAAATATTTAAAAATTAAGAAATATGCCCTTATATTTCATCGATTTTCTAATACTGGATGAGATAAACCGGGGAAATAAATAAGTAAGGATTGAGCTATAACTCATAGTATCAAGTAATATAACCATAACTTGATTAATTTAATACCTGTTCATCATGATTCGTATCAAAGTGACATAAAATGGGTAATAATTATAAACATGAACATCAAATCATGATATAAGATGATAACATCAAGGCAACATTGGATTGTAGATATGACATAAAAATAACACCATAGACACAATTTAGGGATTTCCAATGATAAATCATAATATAATGTTATTATGATGACCTTCCATGCACCATAAAAGTTATCTCATGAGATAAAAACATTACTCAATGCATTGTAGGTTTATATAATTCAGGGCCCACCCATTTCATTCATATCATGTACATGCATTTGTGAACCTCATAGATCATACAATAAAAGAATTTAATTCGTATATTTTAATAAAAAAATAAGGAATGTGTATTATATAAATTAGAGTACATATTTAATGACGTTCTGTTACATATCTGTGAATACGCTTGAGTGGAAAATGGGGATGGGTATACGCAACACAAATATTTGGCATGAAAAATCCAGGGATAATTTCACTAACATAACAGGTGTATATAAAGGTTCATGAAAGGGTTTAATGACAGTAAAACTTAGTCTATCATTAATTGGGAATTAAAATGAAATAAAATTGATATGTAAAAAAATATATGTCAATATGAACAATTGTAAATCAAAAGGCATAATACAAATAAAGCACTTGAATAAAGATGAGGAGGAAGAGAATGTCTTACATTGAGAGGTAACTTCTAAAATATTGGGAGGAAATTTTTATGAGATTGGGAACATATTGGGAGGAATTTATAGGGGTATAGGGATATTAAATTCATGAATAATGGGGTTTGAGTGAGGAGGAGTGGGATATTGCATGGGCATTAAAAGTGAAATAGAGAGGACTTCTTTATTAATTTCTAAAATATGGTTTAGACTATATATGATAAAATAATCAAAAACAAAAATCTTACCAATGTTTTTCCAACGATTTCTTCCAAATAAAAGTGTTTTTAAAATATTTTATATGATTAGGTACAAAAAATATTAAAATAATACCATTGGTGATGTGGAAGTGAGTCATGATAATGAAGAATTGATTTTATAACATTAAAATATAATATAGTTTTTAAAGATTAATTAACGGTATATAAAATTATTAAAATGAAATAAAAAACACATTCTTTTTAAGGGAAAATATGTATTTGAAATTTTATACCTTTTATAACATTTATTATATCAATTTCTAGAAATTTTGGTTTCATAATACATATCGTATATTTATACCGTATTTATTTTTTACAAAAACAATTATTCCCTTGTAAAATATAAAAAATTCACCATTAGATAATTTTAAATTTATGATTCCAAAAATTATATTTATTTTATCAAAATAACACTCCAAATATGGAATTTAAATTTTTTAATAAAAATCCCTATTTACTAGAAACTACATGTTTTTATGACAATAACATTGTTCTGAACCTTATAAAGATTATATCAGACTTAATTAAACTATGTTATGATATTTATAAAAATTAATATTTTTAATAATGAAATTGTATTAAATTAATTTTTATTTTAAATTTATTGAATTTGTCAAATGAGTATTATTACCTTAAATTTTTGCAAAAATTCAATTATGGTTTCTTCGTATCAGAATATAATTTTCTACATCTCTTATATAATTGTATATATAAATTAAAAATTAAAAGGGATAAAAATAATTATTTTTTTATATTAAAAATAGAATATAAATATTTATATTACTAGGTTCTAGATACATAACCCTTATTATACCAGAAAACACCCTAAGGGAAAGGTGTAAAATATTGGAACTTTCTTGGGGTGGTTTGATGAACATGGTTTGGACTATGATCTTGATAAGCTTGAAATTATCCCATAAATGGCTTCATTATAGTTTTAATTATTAAATTTCATAATATGATTGGTTTGGAGAAATTTATATATATGATATCTCCCTTAGAATATCCAGTAATTAGGATTCTTAGGGTATGACCCGACTGGCTGAGGACATCACTTTTTATATCTATGTCAATTTGACTTTATCATAACCCTTAATATAGACTAATTTTAATAGTTATTGTAAAAATACATTATTATCAATGTTTAATATGATGAATGGTATTTTAAAAAAAATTACATATATTTTATTATAACACCTGAGACTTTTATGAGAAATATTTTGTTTTTAAATCATCAAAGGAATATCTCACTAGACACAACACCATATTGTCTTGCTTTACACGCAACCACGACCTTCCTCGATAGCTTGCGTCATACGCAATACCGAGTTTCACTAAACAACGATATTCTATTAAAATATTATTAAAAATAGGCGTTATGAATAGTAATAAACACTTTTTGAAATTTTTTAAATTTTATTTTTCAAAATGGAATTCATTTTTGGATTCGTAATATCGAAATTAGCCTAGGGTGAAATTTTGGTATTTTTCTGCAAACTTTCAATTTTTGATAAATAGTGAAACCACTAAGTGGTAGTTAAAAAAAATGAATTTTTCATAAAACTTATTTTTACCGCTTCTGTGAGTGGAATTTCAAAAATCCGAGAGACACAGTTAATATCAAGGACTAAAATGTGGTTCAATGAGATGAAAATATTTTTTGGTGAATAGTAACTTTTTACTTTTTTTACCACAGTTAAAAGTAAATAGGGTAGTTAAGGGTAATAATGATATTATTATTACCCTAACACATGTCCTAATTATATTTTATAAGTGTAATTCGACCAAAAACAACCTTAGGAATAAAATATGACCATTTAGGCCCACTTGGATTAGATTATGACACTTATTATTAATTTATTTAAAGAAAGGTTAAAATAGTTAAAATCAAATTTTAATAAGTAAATCATTTCTAATATAGAGTTATACATAAGATAAATTCTTTTGTAAATATTCATTAGAAAACTAATAATATTTCCTACATAATGGAATTTTATTTATAATTTTTAGAAATTAAATAATTTAATTTATTTATGACACAATGATGATGTAGTAATTACCATAATAGTGAAACATTAGAATTATTGATATTATAAATACCCAAATAAATATAATTTGAGACTTTTTATGAATTAAATTAATTTTCTAGGTTAATATGACATGTTATTATTGATTTAATTATCTTTGTTAGAACTAATCATTCTTTTATGATTTTCAAAAAAATCAATTACAAAATAGTGTCAAAATTGACATAAAATAGTTTTTAAAACAAATATTATATTATTAATTGTTATTTTATTCCAAAAAATCTAAGGTTCGGCCAAATGACTTAGATAAGGTTATATATATTAATAATAAAGAACTTGGGGTTCTTTTGGCTTGATATAGTATGTTTATTAACCTTATAGTGTAAGAAAACAAGAAGACACGGTAAAAGTTAAATTATCTAAATTAAAGTTAAATCTAAATGATAAGGTTAAAATTGATACCTAAACTTTTCTAAATTCTATTGTTTGATCTTATTTCGACCTATACCCACATTATCTTCGAAATATATCAATTTGGAGCTATTAAAAATAGAATTTGACTTTATAATAAAATAACATTTTTAGTTATTCCAAAGGTGCCCCTCTCCTCCCTTATAAAAGGGCACCTCCTCCCCCTCTTCCTCAGACCACATTGAGCCTTAATGATCAGCCAAACCCTGCCAATTTCTTCTCTCCACTTCCCTATAGACATCCTAGAGGTCCTGGTCTTTTTCAAAGACCAATTTTAGTGCCCTAAAAGGAGGTCTCAAAGAAGCGCTTCAAAGAAGAGGTAATGTCCGTTACCGATTCTTTCATCTTTATTTGTTCTTCCACTTCTTCTTCTTTAGTTGTTTCATTATGAAGTAATAACATCAGTATCACTCATATAATGATATGTTATTATAAGTATGGAACAACCCTATTTCACCATCTATCCATCCTACGGAAAATGAAATCACCGCGCGTGCGTACATACAGAATACCGTCTCCACGCCGTGGTGTAATCTATTTTCCACCACCACCTTACATGGATGGGTATAATGGTGTAAATAATTAATATATATGATTATTATAAAGTGATATTAATTCTGAAATAGTATACATACACTCCAATACAATTCCACGATCATGGGAATGATATCATCGCTCGTGCGTATGTACAGAATACCGTCTCCACGATGTGATGCGATTCGTTATACATGATATTCATTGCATAATGATTATATAAATGAATTGAATGAATAAATATCATATATAGTACATTAATACCATTCTGTAATTGATGTATCTATAACCTAAAGAGAAGAATAAGAATTTATTCGACAAAACACACATAAGAACAAAAAGTTATAAACACCCAAATAACAAGTAGCAGTGAAATATTACTACTAAGAAGCTACGAATATGACCATATATGATGTCATAACAATAATTATGATTCTGGAATAAGTCAATAACATTATTTCAATCATTATACAGGATTTTCAGACACTTTCGAAGAAAATGGGACCTAAGGTAAGGGAAAATATCACAATCCCATTTTTATTTGAGATTTTTTATATTTTGGTATTTACTGGGGTGTATTTTATCATCCACATACATGTTTCCTCAATATGTAATATTATTTACATCCACCTACAATTTTTTAAATCCAATTTTACCCTTCGTTGAATTTTTAGTAAAAGATATGAAAGGAATCTTTTGTCGTTTTTCGTACGAGGTACTTTTTGACTTTTCTAACAAAAGTATGAGAAGTATGTTTTTTAACTTATACGGCATGAATGGATTTTTAAAACATTATTTCCAAGAAGCATCCTTTACAATATTTCATGTTTATTTTTAATCAACTTCTTTTATTTTAAAATTATATGACATGTTAATAAAGGAAAAATGTTTTTGAAGTAGAAAGGATATTTTCTTCAAGAATGGAGTTCAATAGTTTTATAAAAATTATTTTCCATCTAAGATAATATAGGGTTCTGTTTATATCCCTATTATTACATGGATATGATTATGTTGTGATGGAAATATTTTTATGAATTCCTTTATCTTATATGAATTGATTGTTTTGTGATGTCACGATATTTAAGATTCCCATTTTTATTACATTGGTTATACGATGATGTATGGTTTATGATTTTGTGGCACACATAAGAATGGTATCATTATGAGATTGGTGGGACCTATATCTCCCTCCAATGCATTGGGTAAAGATTTTATATCTCATGAGATAGACATGGCTGGAACGGCAGGTTAAACCGGTTCAGTGAAACAGGACTGAAACGAGGAGTGAACTCGGTTCAGAAATGGACTTTGTCCACTAAGATAGTCTTGGCCATGAGTCTTGACTAATAAGAAATGATTCTATATGATTATGTGTGTATTCCACAAAGATTCATGTTTTAAGTTATGATTATTGTGATTAAATTTCATTACTATGATTTATCCCATGTTATGAAATTATGATCTCTTTTGCAGGTTAAGATTTCCAAAAGATATGTTCTTATGAATATGATGTGATTGATAGTTCTTTTGTTTACCCTTACTGAGTATTTGAGCTCACCATTTTGTATTTTTTCTTTCCCCAGGTCAGGAAGACTGTTATTAAGTAAGATATGCCAAAAGGGACTATAGATATGATGAAATAAATGGGAGATAATGTAGATGCTTTATGAACCAGTTGTTTATGTTTCCCAGTTTATAAAGACACTATACCTATACTGTCCTTTCCATGGTTTTGTTATATGTTGTAATAAGTATGCATCAATTTTAAATTATTAACAATGTATGTAAAGTATGGGTCGTTATAGTTGGTATCAGAGGAAACGTATAGTCAACCTTTGGAAACTAGGATGTGAAAGCCTTAGTAAGAACCCTAAGGATAAGTCTAATCATATAACACAATCTTAGTGTTTTAGAAATGGCCAGGAATAACCTAGGATAAGACCTTAACTGTGAAATTTTATTCTTGATTATGTGGTTTTCCTATTATAATTAGTGTTTCTCACACTATTCTTCTTGGTTTTAGTCAATCGTTGGAACTTGAAGGAACCGTGTTAATGCGGAATGAGACGGGCAATGCAATGATTGTCCCCCTGAGCAACCAAACGTTATGGGAGCTGGAATGAAAAATCTTGTAGCCATGCTCACACAACTTTCTAAAGCTATGAATCATGCAGGACTTCCAAACGAGCAAAGGAAGAAGCAACATTCTGTTGAATCCTTCAAGAGGCAGCGTCCACCTTTATTCAGCGGGTCTACTGATCCATTAATTGCTGAACAATGGATTAGTACAACCGAAAAGATATTTTCAGTTCTTCAATGTTCTGAACATGATAAAGTTATCTTAGCAGTGTATCATTTGGAAGGTGATGCTGATCAATGGTGGAATCTTATCAAGAATACGAGGCAAAGAGATGAAATTGAGTCCATGGAATGGGACGAGTTCAAGAACTTATTTTTCAATAAGTACTTCCCTCATATTCTCCGAACAAATATGGAGAAAGAGTTTCTTGAACAAAAGAAAAAGGTTGATGAATCCGTTGGTACCTAAGAAGTAAATTTTAAAAGACTTTCAAGGTACGCTTCTGGTATTATTATCCAACCTGAGAGTAAGATCGATCGATTCTTTATTGGCTTAAAACCAAGTCTTCGAAGGGCATTAGCCATAAGGGACTTCAATAGCTACGAGGAAATCTTTCGATGTGCTCTGAAAGTTGAGATAGAGATTGGAGTAACCCATCAGTCATATGGGTTTGATAAGAAGAGGAAAATGGAATTCAAAGGAAAATATAAAGAGCACACTAAAAATAATATGAGATTTCCCTTATTCTCAAAGTGTGGAAATAAACATGGAGGGAGTTGTCTTAAAGGGAAAAGTAAATGTTTCAAATGTGGAAAGGAATGTCATCGGGCATTTGAATGCCACAATGATGGGAAGAAGATGTCTAATGATGCAAACAATGGAAGGGATACACAGAATGAACCTACTACACTTCAATGTTTCAAGTGCAAGGAGATGGGGGAATTATGCCAATCAATGCCCAAATCCAAGGGTTGATGATGATGGTCGACGTCAACAAACTCTTAAGGCTAAAGACAAAGGAAAGTCACATGAAATTTCTATCAGCGATGTGGAGTACGATAACGATGTTGTGAAAGGTACACTTACCATCCACTCTAAAGTAGCAAATGTTTTATTTGATTCTGGATCCACCCACTCTTTTATTTCTGAAGAATTTTCTAAGGGTATCACCGTATTACCTCAACAATTAGATGTTGAGTTAGCTGTGACAACCCCTAATGCTACAATAGTCACATAAAAAGTTTATAATTCTTCTCCGATTGAAGTTTGTGGGAATGTGCTTCCTGCAAATCTTGTGATCCTTCCTATAGTGGAATTTGATGTGATTCATGGCATGGATTGACTTTCTTTATATGGAGATCATATCAATTGCCAAGGAAGGGAGGTCACATTTCATATTCCAGATCAATCTATGATCATCTATCGATGCAAGGATGAACATAAACTTCTAGTGGAAATTTCTTCCATATTATGGGTCTTTATTCCACTAAATGAAGGTTATTTATCTCAAATGGTTGGTGAGAAACTCACGATTAAGAATATGCCCATTGTACGGGAGTTTGATGATGTCTTTCTGGAGGAATTGTCGGGTTTTCCACCAAATCGTGAAGTTGAGTTTTCAATAGAACTCGTACCAGGTGCTTTACCTATTTCAAAGACACCTTATAGAATGGCCCCAATTGAGTTACATGAATTGAAGAAGAAACTCCAAGAGAATCTTGACAAGGATTTCATACGCCCTAGTGCGTCACCTTGGGGAGCACCTGTTCTGTTTGTTAAGAAGAAAGATGGATCAATGAGACTCTGCATTGATTATCGAGAGCTTAACAAGATCACTATCAAAAACAAATATCCTCTCCCATGCATTGACGACTTATTTGACCAACTACGCGGAGCTCAATACTTTTCCAAGATTGATCTTCGTTCGGGGTATCATCAATTAAGGGTCAAAAGGGAGGATATAATAAAATACGGATTTCCGTACCAGGTATGGACACTATGAATTTTTAGTGATGCCATTTGGTCTTACTAATTCCCCTGATATCTTCATGGATCTGATGAATAGAGTCTTTAGAGACTATCTTGATCAGTTTGTGGTAGTCTTTATAGATGATATTATTGTCTATTCAAATAGCAAGGAAGAACATGAAGATCACTTGAGAATTATATTGAAGAACCTGAGAAAGGAGAAGCTTTATGCCAAATTTACCAAGTGTGAATTTTTGATTCATAAAGTTTCATTTTTGGGTCAAATAATCTTAAAAGAGGGGATATCTGTGGATCCAGCAAAAACAGAGGTTATCGAAAGATGGTCAAGACCAACAACAGTAACTGAGATCCGAAGTTTTCTTGGTTTGGATGGATATTATCAACATTTTGTGAAAGATTTTTCACGATTATCTAATCCACTGACCAGGTTGACTCGGAAAGGAGTTAAGTTTGTTTGGATGGAGGAATGTGAAGAGAATTTCAAGGAGTTGAAAAGAAGGTTATCCAGTGCACCTGTGCTCACACTGCCTTATAGTGGCGAAAGGTATGTGATCTACAGTGATGCATCCAAGAAGGGATTGGGGTGTGTTCTTATGAAAAATGATATAGTGATAGCTTATGCATCACGACAGTTGAAAATCCATGAGCAAAATTACCCAACTCATGATTTGGAGTTAGATGCGGTAATCTTTGCATTAAAGATTTGGAGGCATTACCTTTATGGTGAAAGGTGTGATATTTATACTAATCATAAAAGTTTAAAGTATATTTTCACACAAAAGGAGCTGAATATGCGCCAGAGAAGATGGTTGGAGATGATTAAGGATTACGATAGCTCAATTCATTACCACCCTAGGAAAGAAAACAAGGTGGCAGATACATTAAGTCGACAAGACCATGCTAGATTATCCATGATGAGGATCACAAAAGATCCAATATTTATGGATTTACAAAGTATGGATCTTGGAATTATAATGGAAAGGGAAAAATATTATCTTTCTCAAATGAATGTTCAACCATATATACATGTGAAGATTAAAGAGGCACAGAAAGAAGATGTCGAGTAACAAAAGAAGGTGAGAAATGTTCCTGAATTCAACCCTAATTATGATGGGATAATAAAGTTCAGGAATCGGGTTTGTGTTCCTCCCCTCCCCGAATTAAAGAAGGATCTGTTGGATGTGGCTTATAGTTCTTCATTCTCTATTCATCCTGGAAGCACAAAAATGTATAAGGACCTGAAAGAGTACTTATGGTGTGATGGCATGAAAAGATATGTTGCTGAATATGTCTCTCGATGCTTGGTTTGTTAGCAAGTTAAAGCTGAGAGACAGAAGTCTAAGGGGATGTTACAACCATTACCCATACCAGAATGGAAATGGGAAAAAATCACTATGGACTTTGTCACCGGACTTCCTAAAACATCCAAAGGCAATAATGCTATCTGGGTCATAGTTGATCATCTTACAAAGTCTGCACACTTCATTTCTATTAGAGAGGATTTCTCTCTGGATCAGCTTGCCAGGATATATGTAAAGGAAGTGGTAAGATTGCATGGAGTTCCAATTTCTATTCTATCTGATCAAGATCTGAGATTTACCTCGAAGTTCTGGCGAAGTCTTCAGCATACTCTGGAAACAGAGTTGAGTTTCAACACTGCTTATCATCCTCAGACAGACAGTCAGTCTGAGAGAACAATTCAAACTCTAGAAGATATGTTGAGTGCTTGCTCTATGGATTTCAAAGGTGGTTGGGATCAACACCTAACTTTGGTGGAATTTTCTTATAATAATAGATTTCAGTCCAGTATTCAGATAGTTCCTTATGATGCTCTATATGGAATGAAATGCAGGACTCCAACTTTCTGGGATGTAGTTGGGGAAAGAAAGCTATTAGGACCTGATCTTGTTGATGAGATGGAAGAAAAGGTCCGATCTATTCAACAACACATAAGAGTATCTCAGAGTCGACAGAAAAGTTATGCCGACAACCGAAGAAAAGACCTAGAGTTTGAAGTGGGTGATAAAGTGTTCTTACGAATATCTCCCTGGAAGAGGGTCATGAGATTTGGAAAGAAGGGGAAGTTGAGACATAGATATATCGGTCATTTTGAAATTCTGGATCGTGTTCGGAAGGTAGCTTACCGATTGGCGCTTCCACCTAATCTCTCTCATGTTCATGATGTGTTCCATGTATCTCTCCTGAGATAGTACATACCTGATCCTTCACATGTACTCAGCTCAGAAGTTGTACCGCTGGAGCAAGATCTTTCTTCTGAAGAACAACCGATAGATATTCTAAATCATAGCGAAAAAGTCCTACGAAACAAGACCACTCGCTTGGTGAAAGTTTTATGGAGAAACCACCATTTAGAAGAAGCTACATGGGAGATTGAGGATATGATGAGGGAGAGGTATCCTCATCTGTTTGTTACAAAGTGACGAATTTTGAGGGCGAAATTCATTTTAAGGGGGGTAGAATGTAACACTCGAGACTTTTATGAGAAATATTTTGTTTTTAAATCATCAAAAGAATCTCTCACTACACACAACACGAGATTGGCTTTCTTTACACGCAAACGCGGCCTTCCTCGATAGCTTGCGTCGTACGCAATACCGAGTTTCACTAAACAACGATATGCTATTAAAATATTATTAAAACTAGCCTTATGAATAGTAATAACCACTTTTTGAAATTTTTTAAATTTTATTTTTCAAAATGGACTTCATTTTTGGATTCGAAATATCGAAATTAGCCTAGGGTCAAATTTTGGTATTTTTCTGAAAACTTTCAATTTTTGATGAATAGTGAAACCACTAAGTGGTAGTTAAAAAAACTGAATTTTTCATAAAAAATAATTTTACCGCTTCTGTGATTGGAATTTTGAAAATCCGATAGACATGGTTAATATCAAGGAATAAAATGTGGTTCAATGAGATGAAAATAATTTTTGGTGAATAGTTACTTTTTACTTTTTTTTACCAGGGTTAAAAGTAAATAGGGTAGTTAAGGGTAAAAATGATATTATTATTACCCTTACACATGTACGAATTCTATTGTATAAGTGTTATTCGACCAAAAACAACCTTAGGAATAAATTATGACCATTTAGGCCCACTTGGATTAGGTTTGGACACTTATTATTAATTTATTTAAAGAAGGGTTAAAATAGTTAAAATCAATGTTTAATAAGTAAATCATTTTTAATATAGGGTTATATATGAGATAAATTCGTTTGTAAATATTCATTAGAAAACTAATAATATTTCCTACATAATGAAATTTTATATATAAATTTTAGACATTAAATAATTTAATTTATTTTTGACACAATGATGATGCAGTAATTACCATAATAGTGAAAAATTAGAATTATTGATATTATAAATACCCAAATAAATATAATTTGAGAGTTTTTATGAATTAAACTAATTTTATAGGTTAATATGACATGATAGTATTGATTTAATTATCTTTTTTAGAACTAATCATTCTGTTATGATTTTCACAAAAATGAATTACTAAATAGTGTCAAAATTGACATAAAATAGTTTTTAAAACAAATATTATATTATTAATTGTTATTTTATTCCTAAAAATCTAAGGTTAGGCCAAATAACTTATATAAGGTTATATATATTAATAATAAACAACTTGGGGTTCGTTTTTCTTGATATAGTATGTTTATTAACCTTATAGTGTAAGAAAACAAGAAGACACGGTAAAAGTTAAATTATTTAACTTAAAGTTAAATCTAAATGATAAGGTTACAATTGATACCTAAACTTGTCTAAATTATATTGTATGAGAGGATTTAGACATATAACCACATTATTATCGAAATATATCAATTTGGAGGTATTAAAAACCGAATTTGACTTTATAATAAAATAATATTTTTAGTTATTCCAAAGGTGCCCCTCTCCTCCCTTATAAAAGGGCACCTCCTCCCCCTATTCCTCACACCACTTTGAGCCTTCAACCTCGGCCAAAACCTGCCACATTATTCTCTCCACTTCCCTAGAGACATCCTAGAGGTCCTGGTCTTCTTCAAATACCAATGTTAGTGCCCTAAAAGGAGGTCTCAAAGAAGCGCTTCAAAGAAGAGGTAATGTCCGTTACCGATTCTTTCATCTTTATTTCTTCTTCCACTTCTTCTTCTTTAGTTGTTTCATTATGAAGTAATAACATAAGTATCACTCATATACTTATATGTTATTATAAGTATGAAATAACCCAATTTCGCTATCTATCCATCCTACGGAAAACGAAATCACCGCGCGTGCGTACCTACGGAATACCGTCTCCACGCCGTGGTGTAATCTATTTTACACCATCACCTTACTTGGATGGGTATAATGCTGTAAATAATTAATATATATGATTATTATAAAGTGATATTGATTCTGAAATAGTATACATACACTCCAATACAATTCCACGATCATGGGAACGATATCATCGCTCGTGCGTACGTACGGAATACCGTCTCCACGATGTGATGCGATTCGTTCTACATGATCTTCATTGCATAATGATTATATAAATGAATTTAATGAATAAATATGATATATAGTACATTAATACCATTCTGGAAATGATGTATCTATAACCTAAATATAATAATAAGAATTTATTCGACAAAACACACATAAGAACAAAAAGTTATAAACACACAAATAACAAGTAGCAATGAAATATTACTACTAAGAAGCTAAGAATATGACAATATATGATATCATAACAATAATTATGATTATGGAATAAGTCAATAACATTATTTAAATCATTATACAGGAGGTTCAGACACTTTCGAAGCAAATCGGACCTAAGGTAAGGGAAAATATCACAATCTCATTTTTTACCGAGATTGTTTATATTTTGGTATTTACTAGGGTGTATTTTATCATCCACATCAATGTTTCCTCAATATGTAATATTATTTCCATCCACCTACAATTTTTTAAATCCAATTTTACCCTTCGGTGAGTTTTTAGTAAAAGATATGAAAGGAATCTTTTGTCGTTTTTCGTACGTGGTACTTTTTGACTTTTCCAAAAAAAGTACGAGAATAATGATTTTTTAACTTATACGGCATGAATGGATTTTTAAAAAATTATTTCCAAGAAGAATCCTTTAAAATTTTTCAAGTTTATTTTTAATCAACTTCTTTTAGTTTAAAATTATATGACATGTTAAGAAAGGAAAAATGTTTTTGAAGTAGAAAGTATATTTTCCTCAAGAATGGAGTTCCGGAGTTTTATAAATTTTTTTTCCATCTAAGATAATATTGTGTTTTGTTGCTATCCCTATTTTTACATGGATTTTATTATTTTGTGATTGAAATATTTTTATGAATTCCTTTATCTTATATGAATTGTTTTATGATGTCACAATGTTTAAGATTCCCATTTTTATTACATGGATTATGCTATGATGTATGGTTTATGATTTTGTGGCACACATAAGAATGGTATCATTATGAGATGGGTGGTACCTATATCTCCCTCCAATGCATTGGGTAAGGATTTTATATCTCATGAGATAGACATGGCTGGAACGGCAGGTTAAACCGGTTCAGTGAAACAGGACTGAAACGAGGAGTGAACTCGGTTCAGAAATGGACTTTGTCCACTAAGATAGTCTTGGCCATGAGTTTTGACTAATAAGAAATGATTCTCTATGATTATGTGTGTATTCCAAAAAGCTTCATGTTTTAAGTTATTATTATTATGATTACATTTCACTACTATGATTTATCCCATGTTATGAAATTATGATCTCTTTTTCAAGTTAAGATTTCCAAAAGATATGTTCTTATGAATATGATGTGATTGATATTTCTTTTGTTTACCCTTACTGAGCATTTGAGATCACCCTTTTGTATGTTTTCTTTCCCCAGGTCAGGAAGAATGTTATTAAGTAAGATATGCCAAAAGGGACTATAGATATGATGAAATAAATGGGAGACAGTGTAGACGCTTTATGAACCAGTTTTTTATGTTTCCCAGTTTCTAAAGACACTATACCTATACGGTCCTTTCCATGGTTTTGTTATATGTTGTAATAAGTATGCTTCAATTTTGATGTATTAACAATGTATGTAAATTATGGGTCGTTATATTTATAATGGCCCAAACTAACCAAATTAGTGCATGTGGTTTTTATAACTATATCAAATAATATGTCATTTATTAATTCAAAAATAAAATTTCACTTATGAAATTTTCAGTTAATATATTCTTCCCCACATCCAAAACTTTTCCCCCAAAATTTCATTTTATTCACTAAAATAGGTAAGGATACCTCTATTTCATCACCTCTTCCAGTTCCCATGTTTTTCCCTCAAACTTTTCATTTCAACTACACACTTTGACATGGTGAGTTTTCTAGTTTCATAGACTTTTTGTCTGATCTAAGATCTTTACTAGTTACTCATCGTATGAATGATCATTATACTAGGGAACCATCTCTTGATTCAGTACATGTGAGGGGTCTGGTGTGTACTTCCTCAAGTTGGATACCTTGAATACATCATGTAACTAGGATTGGTTACATGGGAGTGCTAGTTGATAGACCAAAAAACCAATGCGATGAAGGATCTCAAAGGGTATGATCTATCTTGGATTAAGGCATCCCTTAACCCCAAACATCATGAATATCTTACATGATGATATATTAATGAAACATTTATATCTAACTCAAACTATAGGTCTTGTTGAAGATAGTATACATATATTTTCTCTTATTTTTGTATAGATTTCATATGATTTTGATTATTTTAAACCTTCTCCATCATATTTTAGATAATATTTGGTCCCATAAGATTAATCTCTCTAACTTTATCCCAAAATATTAGAGTCTGAAACCTCTTCCCATGTAGAGCCTCATAATGTGGCATTTGAATGCTATAGGGGAAACTATTGTTAAATGAGAACTCCACTAGTGTAAGGGGATGATCCTGACATCCTTGGAAATTCATGAAATATGATATCAATATATACTCTTCATTTTAAGGGTTATATTAGAACTAACATAGATATGAGGGTGATGAGAAGCACTTAAAATTATCGGATACTCCAATTATTTCTGATTCATTCTCTAAAACCTTAATGTTTTCCTTAGATATTGATCCTATACAATTGACAGTGGAACTAAAAAAAGTTTTAAAACTTCCCATAAGTATATCATGGGAAGTTGGTCAGGAGATAAATCGTCCTTGATATAAATTAAATTCACTGAATTAGTTAGTTGGTATACCATCACCCAGGTGACTTTATATTCGTTATATTTCATGGGGAGTCCAATGATTAAATCCATGGTAATGTTTTCTCATTTCTACACTGGTATGTGAGATGATTGTATCATCCCCTAATGATTCTTTATTTTAGTATTGACTTGTTGGAATACCAAGAATTGAGTTACAAAATCAATAATATATATATTAATGTTATCCTAATATAGGTTTTTGTTCAAATTTCTATAAATATTATTTCCTCCTAGTTGAATAAGGAAGGACGGGATATTCACATCATCTATAAGTTCCCCATTCAGTTTTGGTCTTTATGAGACACACATCCAGGTTCAAAACCTTATAAATCCAGATTTAGAAAAGTTAAAATCTATAATATTTTCTTCTTTTATCTATATATACTCATATTCTATTTTGGAATCCTTGATCCTCTCAATAATGGATAGTTGAGTATTTATTTGAGAAAGGTAGGATGCCCATCCTTTTATAATTTCCATGCCCATACTCTATATGTTCAATAAGATTAGATACCTTTAAATCCTCATTATGGATAGGATTGAAAGATTATTTCTACATAGAGCATCTTACACCCTTTTCACATCACTATAATGGTAATTTACTAACTATCATAATACTTGATCATCTCTTACCACCTTTGTTTTCAAATATTGGGATCCTTTTGTGTGAGTATATACTTGATCCATTTATGATCTATCTACATGTAAAACTTATCCCAAAGGAGATAATTTCACCAAATATTCAATGTGAATACCACTATATAAAATTCCATATATTTCATTGGTTAGTTCTAATCATTGAAATTTAATTGATAGGAGGCATAAGATATCACCATTTCATATTTAATAAGGACACAACCGAATCCAATTTTGGATTCATTGATATAGATCATAAACCCTTCCCCACTAGTGGGTAATATGAGAACTAGTATACTTATAATCCTCTACTTTAACTATTTAATGTTCTCCCAAGATTTATTATTCTAGAAATACTTCACTCCCTTATGAGTTATATTGGTTAGTTTTTTTTGAAAATCATGAAACTTTTCTAAAAAATTTACATTAGTACCCATCTAAGATAAGGAAACTTGTTTCCTCACCACATATATTCATATGTTTTATCCTTTAATTGTCTCCATATTCAAAGGATCCATCGATATTCTTTTTTTGGTGATAAAATGGATAAGGAATGTTACTTACGCCACCCAAAACGTGAATTTACTACATTTCACACATAACTTTTCTTTTTGTAAGGTATCCAATACAACATTAAATTGATTCTCATCTTCCTCCATTCATTTTTATTAGAGAGGAATATCGACTACAAAAATTTATCGAGGTAATCCCTAAAGACTACATTCATTAATTCAATGAACATAGAAATATAAAAAATGAGTGTAAATAAAATCACTATAAACTCATAGTTCTCAACCATTATATGAAAAATAGTCTTGGGGATATCCTCCTTTTCCTTTACTTTATAATATCAGGATTGAAGGTCTACCTTAGAGAAGTACTGGTCTGCATGAATTTGATAAAAAAAGTCATTAATTTGTGGAAGATGATACTTTTTCTTTATCATGATATTGTTTAGCTCATTATAATCAATTTCAAGGTGCATTCACTAATAATTATTCCTGATGAAGAGGTTAATAACACCCCATGCTGAATAACTTGGGTATATAGACTCTTTATCCACATTATCATATAATTTATTTTTAAACTCTTCAAGTATAATAATGGACATTCTATATAGATTATTTTAAATTGAAGTATCTCCATATATAATCTTTATTGACAACTCAACCTCATATCTTAGAGGAAGGCCATACAATTCTTTAATAATACATTAGAAAATTCCCTTACAATGGGAATTTCTTCCTGGATGTTATTTTCCTTAGGCTTAATAATTTTTTTATACACTTCCTCATAAGGAAATAATATCCACAACTAATATAATGATTCCAAATGATATTTTTCCTCCTCCATTCACTTTTATATAATCTATGGGGAATTCATGATATGTATAGTAATTTCATTCACTTAGAAATTTATATTTGATCTATATAAAGAAACAAAATCCGTACCCATAATTACATCAAAATCCACTGAAGAAATTATAACAAATATATATGGGAAGGTAAACCCAAAAATATGGACATGGGCGGAGTTATATACTTTGAATACAATAATTTCCCCATTTTTTGTTCTCACTCATAGCATCACTTAAATATTTCGAGGTGTTGTCAGAACAGTTCTTTTAAACATGTGTGATTTTAAAGAATTCAAATAAATAGAATAAAATAGATTGTTCTATATTATTAAATGAATAACTAGAATACCTATAACTATGTCATTATAAGGAACCACCTTATCAGTTCTAGAGGAGTATTCTTTCCCTTTTTTCTCTAGGACTTGTAAGTTGTTATCATCAGTTATCATAGACAATCCTGTTATTAGTACATTGATTCACATAATATATATGTTCCTTACATTTAAAAAATTTGATATTAGGTTGAGGGTTGTCTGGAGTATTCAATTATATGACTGTATTGGTGGGTTTATCCGATCGATATACACTAGATGGGTTTCCTTACTTTCAACTACTAAATAATTTCCCTACCCCTTTTGTTAATTTCTAGGATGCTTTTTCTAGCACTCTTGATAAGTAGGATGTTGTAATTTTTTTCTCCCTTGATATTTCTCCATCACTATATCATAATTAAACACAATTTTTTTCTTCTTAACTCTAGAGAAATGAGACAAATGAGGTTCTCTAATCTTTATTTCATCTTTGTGGGAATAATGAAAAATTTCTTCATAGCTTCCAAACTCTTGAATCAAAATAGTTTTTGTCGATTTGGATTTAGACCACCAAAGAAGTGGTCCACTTTAGATTAGAGGTTAGTGAAAAAACTCTAGGAATATCATTAATGACTTGTGAGGTTCATATTGTACATGATAATGGATTCATATTATTTTTATTTAGGCTAAGGAAATCCTCTCTATTTTAATATGGAGTGGGAAAATAAAATAATTATCAATTTTTTGTGGAATTATTTCCACTCACTCACTTCTATCTCCACCTCAGGATTCATATTTTTGATCAATATCCACCATTGATCAGATTATCCTCCCATATAATAAAAAACCATCATTATATTCTCCTTCTCTAATAATAAACTGGTGAAGAATATATTTTTAACATATTTTATCCACTATCCACTGATTAAAAGATCAGAAGAGAAACTAGAAATGTGAGTACTTTATCACATAAAGGTCTCAATTTGAAATTTATATTTATTATGGGGATTATGTTTTTACCTTCATTAAATTTTTTATTCACAATGTGATTTAATTGAGATATTATTTTTATGAAGTTCTCGACTCCCAATTCTATTGGGTTGAGTATCACATTTGGACAGTCATTATGATTACTATCACATTGGTTGTTTGCTCCAATAATCATATTTCCATCAATTGAATAAAATAAATATAAAATTAAGGTTAATAATATCAAAGGTATTAATAATATAAAATGGAAAATAAGTAAATTCAATGGATAATTAATATATACCATACATTCATTGGCCTAGGATTTTCTTGGTTTCAATCTAAGTTATCCATGGTCTATTTCCTAACATAAATTATGATGGATTTTATTCCCTTGATGAAGGTCTATAAGGATATAGATAATTTACCAAATCCCATCCCCAAGGAGTTTCAAACTAGGTGTGTTGTATAACTACATGTTATGAATCGAGCGATGATCGAGTTAATACCAATTGTACCCTTTTGAGTTTATTACACTTAGGTATAACTATGTTGGAGCTACATCCACTTGTAGTATACAAAGATGGATTATGTTTCTTATGATTCACTTAATATATACTTTATCATAATTTTGTAATTTTCTTTTTTTTATTCTTATCCATACAGATTTCACTAGAGTTTTCCAATCCAAATCAGTTAAAATAATTATACCATTATATTATACCCATAATGATTACCCATATATTACATACACCTTAATTCACGATTTATTAAAAAAATATACACTTAAAAAAATACTAAAAGATCATTAGTCATAATTTACTTTGGAAATTAGATACAAATCAAAAAAACATAAAACATGGTTACGTAACCATTATTTAAAATCTCCAAAACATTCCCTTACATTCTGATGATCTTATAATACGACTGGGGTAACCTAAGGGAATACATAATAAAAGGGTGAGCTATAAATCACAGTAAGGGAATAATAAAATAATAAAACAAGTAAAAAAATACTTGTGGGTTAGGGTGACATAAAAGGGGTTATAATAATAACATTCAATATAAAATCATGATATAATATGATAAAGTCAATAAAATATTATAATGTGGAAAGAACATAAAATATGAAATCATAAGAATAATTCAAGGATAACCACCAAGAGATAATAACATAGTGTTCTTAGGATAACCTTTAAAGAACTATATATGGTATCTCATGAGATAAAAATAATATCCAATTCATTAGAGGGCTATATAATTCCATCCCCACCCATCACATTGATATCAGGTACATTAATTTGTGTTCCACATGAATCATACAACACAATAATGTATTTTTTTACATTTAATCCACAATTAAGGTGTGTGGGTTATATACAAGGGAGTACCCAATCAAATAAATATTTGTACAGCTTGGTTAATATCCTTGAGGGGAAATTTGGATTGGTATACATAACAAAAATGTTTGGTATGTTAAATATGAGGATAAAATTGGTAGCATAATTGGTATACATAAACATTCATGGATGGGTTTAATGAGAGTGAAATGTGGTCTACAATTACTTCAGAATAATAATAATAGTAAAGTTATGTGTAAAAAATATATTCCAATAGTGAAATTGGTAATAAAAAAGAATAATATAAATAAATTACTTAAATGAATTGTAGGAGGAACATAATCCATTACATTGAGTGGGTGATTCTAAAAGATTAGGTGGAGATTCTTAATAGTTTAGAAACAAAATGGGAGGTATTTAGAGAGGGATAGAGAGATGAACATCATACTAAATTGGTTTTCAATTAAGTGTAGAGGGATTTTGGGTTAGTATTTTTAGAAAATGAGAGGGGAATTATTTATTAATTTCTTAAAAATGGTTTTAGATATTATATAATAAAAAAACAAAATAAAAATCATTAACATTTTTTTCCCATTTCTTTAAAAAGTGGAATTTTTTTCAATATTTTTAATTAAAATAAATAAATATATTAAAATAATACCATTTCTTATTTTTAAGTGAGTATTGATGATAAAGAATTTATTTTAAATCATTAAAATAAAATACAGGTTTTGTAGGATTCATTAATTTTTTATAAAATTCAAAAAATAACTCAAAAAACAAATTATTTTAAAGGAGATATATATATTATGTTATGTGTTCCTTTTATAGATTTTATTACATCAAATTTGGGAAATTATTATATGAAAAAATATTTATTTAAAAATTATAAAATTTATTAAAAAGGATGTTAAAGCTACATATTTCCCAAAAATATAAATTTTCTTCTTTTATGAAAATAGTATTTTCATAAAATCATATATAACTGAATTTGAAATGTAATAAAGAAAATGTTTAAGAATAATAATTATTTAATTACAAATAAAACATAAAAATTCATAATATTAGGTTCTAGATTCAAAA
Organism: Viscum album; assembly: GCA_963277665.1. Taxonomy (NCBI): domain Eukaryota; kingdom Viridiplantae; phylum Streptophyta; class Magnoliopsida; order Santalales; family Viscaceae; genus Viscum; species Viscum album. The sequence goes on from OY728122.1 coordinate 713,208,853, forward strand.
CCTCTTATTACACTAGTATACACTCTAAGAGAATGATGTGAGATAATGATAATTTATTAGGTGTTTTTTAAAATCATGGTTTGGGTAGTGATCCTGATAATATTGAACTTCGCATATAAATTGTTTCTCTAATATTTCAGTTATTGAATTTTAGATTTATCTTTGTCAAGGGAAAATCCCAGTGAAACCATATACCTTGAAATCTCTGATAATTGGGCTTCAAAGGTAAGCATAATCCCACTGGTTGTGGACCTCACTTATTCTGTCTATGTAAATAAGAATTTATCATAACCCTTAATATATACTAAAATTAATGATCACAGTATAATGGATATATTTTCAATGGTTAAGATGCAAAATCATCTTTTAAATCTGACCAACTCTATTTTTTAACAGTATAAAATAAAAAAAGTTTTACATGTGTTTTCTATAACTATATTAATTGATAAATAATTTATTTTCTAAAAATAGTATTTCATTTATAAATGTTCGGTTCATTATAAAAGATTTTTACTAGATACATAGAAATATTTACATTTGTCCGGAGGATTGGTACTATGGAATACTGACAAGAAATTATTTATAAGTTCCATGTTATGCATAATGCATTCTATATTTCTCAGAATATGGGGGATTTCACCAAATGATTGTAGGTGATTTACATAATTAATTAGGAAGTGGAGGCTGATAAATTATTTAAAAATAACCTACAAGGGAATATAGTGCCTCTGGTATATTTATAATAGAAACATAATAACATTCAATAATTGACTCATGTTTATGAGTTTGAATTTATATCATTGTGGACCAAGATATTTTTCATTGATGCTTTGTAATTTTCAATGAGGATAAGATATTATATATTGGGGAGTTGGTAACATCCTATGTTTTTCCAAAGTATGATTTTGTTTAAACTTTTCCAAAACCATTAATATTTTAAGGATTTATTGATGTTTGAGTAGTGGAACGAGGAAGTGAATTGGTTTTTTGTAGTTTATACCTGGTGTGAGAAGTTTTTATTTTTTGATATACTATACTGGGTAACCAACATTGGTGGACTTGGTAAACAATGGATCTAGCAAAAGGGTGGGTATCCCTTGGTGTAAAATGGGTTAATGGTAACCTCATGATATGGACCCAGTTGGGTAATGTGTTTTAGATAGTATGATGTGCCATTTTTTTAATTTTAGTTAATATAACTTCATTAGTTAAAAATATATTAATATTGGAACACCCAAATCTCCATCTTTACCCAGTTTCACAATATAATCCTCTCTATTATCATTTTTATCCCCCTTTAGATATTATCTCCATCCCTTGAGATCTTATTTTAGTCATTCTATACCTGTGGATCACCATAGGTAGGATTACCAAGCCTATGACATCTATTAATGGTTTTTATCATTTCCTTTATAATCTTCACTAGTTATGCTATAATTTGAGGAGTTTTATTACATTTTAAACTCTTATTCCATTAAATACATACATATAATTAAATTCAATGAAAAATATTCTATTCAATCAAAGTAAGAAGTGCATGAAATTTTCCATTAATTTATACATTTTCATGTGATTCTTGATGCGTATCCATTCTAAATATATCCTCTTAACCTCTGAATTATTCTTGAATATTTCTCTTGAGTTTTATAAATAGAGAAAATATGTCTTAGAATATGATGAATTGATAAAGTGTTATATTTGGGTTCCATATATTGAAATTTCCATGGGTTTGTGTTAATATGTGTTGAACCACATATTTGAAACTCAATAGAGCATTCATTGAGTTATATTTTTTTGGTAGCAGACCTTGTTTTATGGATATTTTTACACTTTTTAGAAGTTTATGTGTAATTAATATTGATATACTATCCCCATTTTTATTAGAGATGAAGATACGGGTGGTTATATTTCCTTAATGTATTTTTAATTCCAAAGGAGCGGGTATCACCCTTCTTAAATTTTTGCGGTTCTAGGTGGAGTGTTCCATAGGCCTAGCTAATGGAAAGGGGTTAGGGAGTGAGGATCAAAACTGTAATGAATGTGAAATATATTAAATGTTATACCTTGTTGTTAATTTTTATAAATTATAAGGATTATGTATAAATACATAGAGGTTTAATTTGAAGTGGATAAGATTACTTGAGTTGAGACTTATATAAATTGGGGTTTCTTTTCCACTTTGTCTTCACATTGGTATACCAAGATCAATATGCATTAAAGAATATATCATTATGGAAATTGGGACATATCTGAAATGTTTTTAATATTATAATGAGTTTGATCAAAATTATACAAAAATTACATCATTAAGGACATAGTTCTACTTTCCTCATTATCCATACATTGATATAAGTCGGGATAGCGACACTTAAGGGACGACATCATCATAAACATTAGATTATTTCCTATTTTTATCATTATTTATATATAGGGTTTGGGATTTTAGAGGGTTGAGATATTTATTTCTATGTTCTACATTCCCATTGATTTTATATTATGTTGGACAAAGATTGAGATTCCAAAAGGAAGATATCAAATTGGTAGCGACCGCTTTTTCCTATGTCATTATTTCATGTGTAATGGTCAAGAGGACTTAGCGGGGAGACTGATATATATATTGGGATAATTTTACCATTGTATTAACGTTATTATAAATGGTTATCCAGATTCCATTTTGGTCTGAGATTCTTATAGACATGAGAATTTACGTAATGTTCCCAAACTGTGACTAGTAACCAGTGACTGGGTCCAAGTCATAGTGTGACCACAAGCTTGACTCTCTGTATGATTAAGGCTGTTGAATAGTTGTGATGGTAGAAATTTGTATTTGGATATATGAAACCCTAAAATCATATTATAATAATAATATAAATACTAGAAATATCATACTATAAATGAATAAGGAATATAGAAATCCTGAAAAGTGATAATAATAACACAACACATGTAATAAAAAAATGGTTCTACATACATGTTAGTTAATTCACACATAAAATAGGAATCCTCCATGAAATATCATATATATCATGAAAAGAAGTTAATAAATACATAAAGGTATAAGAAACTCCAAAAATTTAGTCTCAAGTCTAACTTGGTTCTGCATCCCATGCTGTAACCCTGTTAAAACAGACCATCCATCAATCATAGGGCCCTTTCCTTGTTCTTACCTACGAAAAATGTCTTGAACATGTTTTGTGTATGATTTAGTAGGCCAAAAACAATGGCCTCTTTAAATATATCAATTATAGGTACAAGGTCACACTAATTCTAATAATTACATAAATAGAAGATTATAAATAATTAACCACCATCGACCCATGGGTTCCATGTTAATTTTGGAGATAAACCATATACACTTCATATAGTGAAATATGTATCTAATAACAATATACCATATTAATAGGATCATGATGAATCCATGTAGATTTTATAAATCATTATTAATATCTAGGACAATTTATGAATCCTTGGAGAACATCTAATTAATATCAATTATCTTTTACGAAATCCGAATCCAAAGAGAATGTTAGAGGAATTATAAGTCCATAGGCTCACTGCATAATCAATAAAGAAAATTTTAGTAATTCCCAAAACCTTAGTGACACAACATAATATAATAATAACATCTAGTCCATTAAAAGTATAAATAAATATAGTCTGAATCTATACAAATCATCCAAGTTATTCCATTCCGTACTCATCATCAGACTCCCCATGGATCATGGAGAGTAACAATTTTGAGGATTAGGTATACAAAACATGTATTTATATTACTAAGTGGACAAGAAAACATTCTATCCGAGCCACCACACATCATAAATGTAAGTAACTTGATTATAATTTAATTCAGAATTTCAATACTACCAAAAAAATTCTTATAGATGTCTACTCATCTGATAATGGAATCTGATCAAGTTCAAATGGAATATATATAAAAATAAAAACACCCTAAACTAGGGAATAAGTAGAAATAATTAATTTGAGAAAAATATAAAATGAAAGAAATTAAGAAATAAATGAGATAAAAGGATAAGCATCCCTTAATATAACTATCATAATGACCAGTGATCAATTCATACAATAATTGGGAAATAAATCAACTAATGATAGAAGTAGAATAATTAAGGAATTTGTAGATGGATGTTGGTTGAGAATAGGGGAATAAAATGGTCCGAAATTACTTTTAATTTGAGTGGTGTTAAAATGGAAAATTTATACTTTTTTTAAGGGTGGGCGAGTCTTTTCCTTGACATGGACTACACGGCCAATTACATGATGCCCCTTCATTAGGCTCCTCCACTACAAGGACAAAGGGACACCATGATGATGTTCACCTCATGGTTTTACATTTGGGTCCAGACCCCTGCACTATGACCAAAACCATGGCACTGAGATCAAAATGTTCTTGAAAAAAAGGGCATAAAATGATCTAGTGATCATTATTTCATGGTTTTGACATAGCGTTTTAGAAAAGAGGCCCTACCTAATCACCATGTCTTAAAACATGTAATGGATCTCTTTGTTGTACTATAAAATGTTATGGTATCATCCGTAATGGGGAGGAGGTCCTCATTGTTGACCCCCATTTCCCCAATTTCACTCCCTAGTTAGTCACTATGATGTGATAAATCCTTTACCATGGTGTGGTGACCTACAAATGGCCCATTCAGTTGAAGAAACGTCCTAAGGATTTTGAACCCTCTCCTAGAATACTTCTAGAAACAAAACATCATTTGGAACCACTACAAATCCCGATAACCAACACCATATAAAAGAACAAAAGCATAAGCCTTGGAATTAATTAAATGGTCCCACACCTTAAGAATAAACATAGGGTTTTAAAACTCCTCACCACATAAGAATTTGTTATCAAGATGTACTCCCAAACATCATAGGGTCACATAAAAGAATAACACCTGCCACTGAACATGTATATCAGAATCTAGCTACGACATCTCCTTTGGGATATATCTATGATAAAAATTTATATGAACTAAAGGAACTATATGAAAATATATAGTATTATCTATTTTATATTATATACAATTCATTTTCTCTTAAAAGGATGCATATTCTTCAATAACGAAGTTATTGGTATTGATCATGTGATATGGATTCAGAAAAAATCACCAAAAGATAAAATAAGTACAATATTTCATTCATAGAGTTGAAAATATATGAGATATCCAAATGGTAGTTCACTTAAGTGATCCTCTATACTATCTTGATTGGACCATACATATTGGTGTGAATTTTCATTTCTTCTAAACATGAATATGTCCAAACCTTGGAAACAATTATATTAATTCACATTCACCCACAAAAAACTCTGAAGGTTTACATCACTAGTCTACATTTGATTATTTCCCAATATATATAATCAACATCGTATTATAGATCAATTAAATGTGATTTTATGTCCCTTACTTGATACATAGATTATCATTAATTTAGAAGCCTCCAAGAAACCACGATATGTGCGATACAGTCATGCATATAAGGATTCCAAAGGTTCCATATTTATCAATGCCGGATAACTATTTTTTTTAGTGGAACTCCATGAGGTTCGCATGTTTCTCCCATGAACCACTAAAAAAAGATTTATGCTAGTAAATGAATAGTTATTTTTGAAAATTGGGAATATAAATTTATGGAATGTAAATGGATAAATAATTGGTAATTAGACGAATTGACCAATATGAATTATGATGATATGTCTGTTATGTTTGGTTCTTGGCCAAATTAATTAATTTTTAGCATTTTATTTTGATATGACTCTATTATGTTGATTCTTGAGGGTGGTATATTACATGATGGTTTTTGTATTTTTATTGTTTTTATTACCTATTTATATTGATTTAAAAGTTTCAAGTCCTACTTATATATTGCATTAGGGATAGATGCTGTTTAATATACGTCTTGGGGGCTAGTGTCATGGGTACAAACCATTTGAGGGCTTGACACTTTATTACATGAAGCCTACGATCTAGGTGCATAGTTATATTCAACTAGAGGGATAAATGCATGGAATTATATCACCTTAGGGATATATTCTTGGTTAAAAACCACCTAGGGAAGAGAGGCAAGGGTAAAAACCACTTGAGGTCTTGACACTTGATTACATGATACATGAGTGTGAGATATATGTTTACATTTGATGGTTGAGGGTGAGATGATTTTTTACTTTTTTTATGGGTTTAATACATAATTGTTATCAATAAGTGATAATAATGATTCATCCTATGAGGGAAAATCCAACAAGTAATTGGTGATTCATTCCGATACATTTGGATCCACCACTTGATAGAGATATCTGACATTGTGTTGAAGTAGATTTGGATGACCTAGGGTATCAAATCAGAGCTCGATGACCAGAAGGTTTAAATTGATTCTTTTTAGGGTTAATTTAATAATCTAATAACCCTATTTATCATATTATTACATTATATATATATAGATAGAATTTATTTTTTAGATACCATTTTTAGTGGTGTAGTGAGTTTTATTCACAACATGATCGAGCTACCATTGCACCTGGGTACCCAAGAATATCATAAATTTTATTTCAATAACTTGGTTGGGATAAGAGAGGAAAAAAATGGTTGAGTAGAATGGATCAGATTTTATCAGGATATTGGATAAGGTTCGGCTTGGAGATTCCATAGACCCCTTTTATCTTATTTTTCTGGTATGTATCTGTGACCAGCCCAGTGGGTAGTTAGGGTTTGTATGAAATGACTATGCAAGATTTTTCAGTAATTTCTGTATTATTAATAGATTCCTTTTTTACATTACATACTCTGATTATAAACTACCATGGAAATTTTTTTGTTATATTATATTTTATTACACACTACATAGGAGGTATAATCTCCCCATAGTACCACCTTAGACCCCTAATATTATCTGGTAGCCTCTAGCATATGGGGAGGTGCGCCTAAGGTCATGTGGTGAACTGGTCTTTCTATTGGGTATATTTTGAGCTAAGGTGGGACATTAAAAAGTGGTATTAGCGCATTTATTTTTCTTTTTTTCTTATGATTTTGGGATATGGTAGACTAGATATTTATAAATGTTTCAGATATTGAGATGGATGTTGGGATTGAAAATCACGATCACATACTTTGATAGGATTTCTAGGTTATTAGGGCATGAAGATTCTATTGTGATTTTCATTATTATAGTTGTATTTTATTTTCACTATGGGTGAACCACATTTGGTTTGGATGTTTTAATTTATGATGTATATCTAGAACATGGTACACTTAAAAGGGGTTAGTGGTTTGATTTTAACTCTCAGACTAGAGAGGCAAGATGTGTCTCATGCATCATATCGAGAACATTGGATTCACATGACATATAGGGCTTCTAGTTTGTGAATTTATATGAATAATTTATAATGGAATGTTATGTAAATATATGGAGAGACATTCCATCATTAATAAGATGATGGAATAGTCCTCATTCATAGAAGGTAAAGTGACCTTGGTGGGTTAGTATTACATGGGTGTTTCACCATTGGACCCCTTATGGGTATTTTTTATTTGGCCATGATTGAATGGTTGTGTCCCTTATAGGAAAATATGATTTGTTGATGATCAGAGAGGATGCATTCCATATTTGTGAGAAGTTTGTTTGGCTTACTATTCCTCTCAAGTATGAGACCCTAGTGATGGATGTTTTAAAATATTAGTGTCATGTGACTTTAGGGCATGAAAATTATTGAAACCCCCTGATTGATCGACCAGAGGACTAGGTCATCATACCTAATGGTTTTTATGAGACATGACTAGGAGGGATAGTTTATAAATGAAGAGGATCTAATATTTGACTCAGAACCTAGTAGGACAATGTTTTCATTGGTATGATGGTGACTTATCATAGGGGATACCTAGTTTTTGAGGATGTTTTGATTCATAGGATCGATGCATAGTAGGCACTGTAAATTTTTTAAATAAGGAATAGTTACTCCTTGGTATCTTTCTAAGGGAATTTACTTGAGTTCTTGGGGTGAGTTTTAAGTCTAGTTTCCATGAGAGGATCATTTATATGACTGAAGATACTATTTGGAAAATGTTCGGTGTGGTAATAGATATTGACTATGGAAGGGAAATTAAAGCGTGGTTAGAGTATGGATAGACACTTCAGATCAAGGGACAATAATTTAAAGTGGTGGTTGGTCAAGTGGTTGTACTAGACTCATGTGAAAGGTCAGGTTGTTTGATTAAAATGATAGAGATATCTGACGATGGATGAAGCTAGTTGTGTAGGAGGCATTTTTTGTTACATTAATATGAGTATTATCCAAGTTACAATAATGAATGTATTAAGGAGGTTTTATGTTAGGTTTAATGAATGATTAGATGAGGCATATAACCTAATGTTTTTTGGTTCAGCTAAAATGGAAGTCACTTGCTGTAAATGCATGATGCAATTTAGGATATGTGAATGGGTGGCTCAAGGAGAATCATTTAACATATTTCGTGAAATCAAGTTGTTTCATGCTGGTTATGGTTGGACAATTGTATTTTTCATTGGTTGAATGTATAATTTTTGTTTTTGTTGAGAATATTTGGGTCGTGATAGAGAAACTCAAACAATGTGGTGGTGATTTTATCTCTCAATTTCATAGGAAGTAAATATTCAAAAAACTTGGATTAAAAATCTGTTCAAACAGTATCTCATAGTGCATCAACCTATTTCAAAAAATTCCACTAGTTTTTAGATACTCCCCATAACATATACATCATGAGATTCACTCTCCTCTTAGGTGGTGTCTCCAGGTTCCTGAATATTGAGAAGTTGTCTCAGTCCCTAGAACAACAACCTGTTGACCATAATCCCAAAAAAATGTGGGATTATATTGTTTTTAGAACACCAGGATCAACTCTTTTACAGAGGAGGAATGTTGCGGTGATACTTGAATAGTCCGCATATTGGGGGAAAACTCTCTAGGAACTACACATCAGAACTCGTGTCTGGTAAAAATCTTTGTACCAAAATTGTCACTACAAGATCATATAATTGTTTCCCATGGACCACCACCTTTGGAGCATCATCATATACAACCACCTAAATATGACTGGAGGTCTTCATGGAATAATTTCTCTATAATTCCAAACACACGACTTAGAAAATATTGACAATTAGAAGATCCTAGATATAAAAATATAGGACAGGTTGAAAAATTCCTATAAAAAAGTCACACCCCTCTTCTTACATCTAAATATAGTACTGGGTAATAGGAAGCATCATAAAATGTACCATGATAATGCCTACTTCCCACTCTAAAGTCAGGTCAAGGGTAAGTTCTCTGTTAAGAAAAAATTTCATTTCATTTAAATTAATACTCATTTAAAATTCTCTTTAAATAGTTGAACCAAATGGTTCAGAACTTATGATACCTAAGGTCCCATACACCTAATGAACTAAAGTGACAAATACACTAAATCCAAACCATAACACATTCTAGTCCATGCAACCAATGGTTAAAAATCAATTTTCCCTATTTGGCTACTTAGGGTGTCTGTAGTAGCCTAAGTAGGAAAAAACTATTTATGTTACGTAAGGCACTCTAAGTGCCAATATTGTTTCCCAATTCCCTATACAAATCATTTATAAAAAAATATATAAATCAAGTTACACATAAAAATATCATGTATTTAAGCAATGTATCCTATATGGCATGACATAATACATTTCATTATAATCCTGTAAGGTGTATAAATGTTTCATGATATGAATACCCTCATATTTTAATTAAATAGTAAAATCCATAATCATAAGTAATATAAAAAATTATGTTCTTCACCCAAAAGTGGAATCAAATTAACTATAAAATGAAAAATCTAGAAAAATTAAAATTTTTGTTCCAATAAATTTGGATTTTTCCCATATATGGGTTAGCTACTCCCATTAACATCTCATTAAAAAATTCCAAATCGTTCCTATCCCCCTATCTATTTTATCGAAATAGTAAAGCAGGAAATGAAATCCTCTAATACCACTTTATTACATATTTACCTGAGAGACACTAAATGGTGCCCCAAACGATGGGTCACATGGCCTCAAGTGCGCCTCCCTGTATAATATAGTCTTCCGACTAGCATTTAGTCCCTAGGATGTGCTTGTGGGGAGACCATTCACTCATATAAGAGTGTGTCAAGTTAGTTTTAATCACATCATTAAATAATGGAAGAAGATAAATAGTTGACAGGATATAGAATTCCAAATGACTATAATAATTAATAAGACAAAATTAGTCATGTACAATATGATGATCATGTCATGCCTTTAAAAAATCAAGAAAATATGTATATATGAATCCAGTAAAATACATGCATCAAAAGGTATAAAAGACTAAAAAGGAATATATATAGATAGCACCATTAGACTAACTTAGTCTCAGGCTCCCATACTCCTAATAAAGTTATCACATTAAACATCATATAGTGGTCACTTGACCTGATCTATACCTGTATCCAACAGGTCTATCCTGGTACCCAATGAAAGCCTAAAAGAGGCGTGAGATAACACTCAGTTGGACACCACCAATAGTTTCTATAATAAATATAGCATGTGTGATATAAATAGAGGTAGTTTGTTGTATATTATAGGTATAACAAAAATAAAAAAATGTTTCAAAGAAAAAATGATCCTCTCTAGACAAACATGGATCCCTATGAACAAAATTCAAGATTCCATAAAAATGGGTAATGGTAATTTTTTTTATAAAACTATCCATTTTAAAAACTGTAATCTGTTACACAAATGATGTCTATATGTAACCATAGACAAAATCCTCAATGGCCATGCCGCCTAACAAATTATAAAATCCACAATTTCCATGTTGTGTAATCAATTGTAAACATCCACAATGGTAACACCATGTAATAAAAATGACAAACCATGAAGGTTAAAATACAAGGTATAGAAGATTAAGGTGTCCACATTGATTCCCAAGAGTATCTCGATGGAAAATCAGTAATGACTTAGTTAGAGTACAAGGAATATGTCAAGAGACCATTTTAAAGTGAGTCCAAACAAGTTGGATCCAAGGGGTAGACAAAAATATGGAATCCTATGAAATTAAGATATAAGGAGTAAAGAGGTATAAGGAATAAATTACCATAATCAAGACCCATGAAGTTGGAATTTCCAAGGATTCAGATGGAATTAGGATCCAAGTAGCTCATCTAAGGCATCCACTAACATAATCAATTTATCATCTCATTTCATAACCATTCTCATTTCATGAGTTCATCCAACTCATTTCCACAATTTTCATTAAAAAATAACAATCAATTTGTCATCATGTATCACATTAAAATGAAGTGATCGACTCTCATATATTCATTTAATTCAATATATACATTTCATTTACAATTGAACAGGTAAAAAAGGTGTTAATAACCATAAAAATTTCTTTTAATTCACATTAATAATTATATTAAAACAAGAGAGCTCACACTCATCCAATGAGGTGGTACAACATAGGGAAGATATAATGGCACACCCCATAGGTGTCCAATGTTGTGGAAAATAACCTCCAATGATAAAAAATGTACTAATAAAAAACCTAAAATGGTTTCAAATCATTAAATTAAAATATCTAATTAATTTAGGGGCAACACCACAAAGTATGGCCTGTGTTACAATGACGACATTCTATAAAACAACCCAAACACAATGGAGAAGGTGTATGCCAAATATCATATTCATGTGGTAGAAAATTTATCTAGTATTGACCTCTGATTAAGTCCAGATTTGGTGAAAAATAAATAATGGAAGAAAATAAATAAAATAAGGAATATTATCTTACACCTAAATAACTCTACTGATAGAAAGAAAAAAATAATAACACAAGATCAGTGAATAACTTACCATCTCTGATCTAATAGGGAAAAAAATTGCTTGAATCTGAGTTTGGATGGAGAAGATATTAAGGATCCTATCTTGAACCCGTTGATGAGATCTCAAAGTGGAGTGATTGCAATTGTTTGAAGAAATTAATACTAAAATGTCTTAATCATAAAATTCCTTAAGTGAAAAATTTATAATTACCATATTTTAATTGGGTTTCATGGTTTGGCAGTATGGTTGGACAAACTGTGCACCAACCATGCATCCTTTTCTGTCTCAAGGGGACATCAAACAGTTCATGCACACAGCTTGGGATACCATGTGTATATAGTGCTGCACTTCTCTAATAAAAATTTTAGGTTTATCGCACGATCTTTCTACCATGGAGGTATGGTTTCCTCAAACTATTCAGCCTTCTGATTCTATCTATGTAGCCCTGCACGGTTACATCTAACCATGTGTCTTGGGCCACACAATTTCTACTAACCATGCGACCCAACTATTTTTCTCTAAAAGTAAGGAACTAAGATAAAAATAAACCTCATCACCCCCCGAAACTCCCATGATCTCATCATACACTCACATTAGTTCAAAATAATGGAGCTAAAATGAAAACAAAGAGATTCACACCTCATAGTAAAACCCAATATTTGACATCAGTCGAGTCCAATGGTTTTGAGACCAAGACTTGGGGCCCCAAAAGTGATGCGCCAACCCCATTTATTAAATGTAAATTTTTGGGTAATTGACTTGGGGAATATGTTTAGTCTTAACATGGATTCAGTATAACTTAGTAAATATGGATTATGGATAAATAGACAAGTAAATGGTAACTAGGATTTATTTTTTTGTAATGGACTTTATTATAGACATTAGTGATAATTTGTATCCTAGAAAAATGAATAAATAGATTGTTAAATTAGTAAAAAAAATTGATCCTGATTGTTTATATGTATCCATTCATCAAATTCTTACCACCAAAGATTTATCCTCATATAAGATAATCTACGAGTTGGATGAGATGTCTAGTCCCTTGAGGTCTGCCTTTAGTGATTCATCATAGGAAGGGGAATCCACCAAATGAGAATAAATTCCTTGTTACTTGATATACATATAAGTCAAAAAAATTGTTATAACATTTGAATTGCAGTGATTTATTGAAATAGAATCACATGAACTAAAATGGGTTTATTGGCGTGTCAATGACTTTTTGTCCAAAATGAAAAAAAGAAACGAGTTTCAATTATTATGATAATTGGAAACCTGAATTTATGGAATATTAATGGGTAGATAATTGTTAATCAGATGAATTATCCAATTATAATTATGATGACATATCTATTACTCTTAATTCTTGGCCCTGTGAATTTATTATTTTTCATTTTGTTTTTATATGATTCTATTATGTTGGCACCTAATAGAGAGACGATACATGAACTTTTATATTTTTTCATTTTATAAATCCTTGATTATATTAATGACTAAGGTCAAGGTGAATGGTTATATACCACATCATGGATACATGAGTGATAAAATACTTCCCGAGGGATAGATGAATGGTTGCACACCACCTGAGGGTTAAAGGCATGGTCCACACCACATGATGTCTTGACGCTTGATTACTTACTTATTGAGGGCCATGTGCATGGTTATAAACTATCTATGGGATATATTAATAGAAACACATCACCTATGTAATGTCCCAGATTTTTTCATGTATTCTTTTAATATTATATGGGAAATAATTCGAGACCAGGCTCTGAGACGGCGTGCAGTTCTGAGGCCCGGTGAGCCCAGAACAAATGCTTGAATTTAATTTCATAATTAAATTACGCGGGCTTGCGGTTTTCCTAAAAAAGTTGAATAACTCCCGAACAGGTGCTTGGATCAGAAATCCATGGGAACCGTTGCGTTTGGAACATCGTTTTTACCTTAGGCGATGCCTAACTTTGGCCGGCGCAGGTCGGTAGAGAATTCTTGTTTTTGGATGTAACCATAATAAAGTATTTAATTAAAATATTTTATTTAAATCCTTGTTGAAACGAAATATTTTATTCCTTTAAATAGATATTTCGCCGGGGGGATCAAGGTTACAATCCACCTAACTATGATTTCCTCTGGAAAGCTCTAGAGAAGACCTCCCAACGCGACGACGATGTTCTTGACGATTTTCGCCAGCGACGATGATGTGGCAACCAGATCATCGCCAACGAACGCTATAGAATCCAGGTAGGATGTTTGTTTGTGAATTTCTTCCCCATTTTTGATTTCCACAATGAACGTGGAATAATCCACGAACATATTAGCCTAGGGATCGATCGTTCTTGCGGGATGGGCTTTTGTGGGAATTGTGGGGATTTTATTTTTGAAATTAATTTGGTTTTCTTTCAAACTTCTAATGGTGACGAACCAAGATTGACACGAACATCGATCGAGGTTCATCCCTCTCGATTGTTGTATTTATCTCTCCCGATTCCTATGCGTTCTTCGTGTGCGTTCTTCGCATTCTTGGAGGAGATCGATCGTTTCACACTTGTTTGTTAGCTCAACGATCTAAAATTATAGATCCAACATAGATGTGACCTAGATGAGGTGCGACGATGACGCCAGCGGACAAATCGATGTGGTTCAGAAATTCCTGTTCTTTGAGCATTTTCGTGCGGATGGATCAGGACGCATTATCAAGGCCGATCGGAAGCCCGAAACCGATGGAATCGGTTTCGTAGAGGCGGGACATCCCCAAATCTAGATTTTTGTAATGATCGGATGGTGGGATCAAGATCCAGAGAATCGGCCAAGGTGCGAGGAGGAAGACGACATTTCTGGAATTTTCCCGACTACACGCCGTGTAGTATGGGCTACATGGAGTGTTTTCATTGGTGGGACTACCTAGCGTGTACTCCGGGAGTACACGGACACAGGTAGGGTACACGACCAAGGACACAACGTGTATACCCTTCCTCGGCCAGACCCGGCCAGATACACGGGATACCCCGTGTACTGGTACACGGGCATGTGACATAGACACAGACAGAGGTCGTGTATGGGCACATGGCCAGTGTACATAGAGTGAGCCCCAGGTTCTCGGACACAGTGTGTGGTGCTTATACATGTCGTGTGTTACTTTCTATCCAACAATAAAAATGACACAGGCCATTTACACGTGCAGTACCCGTTGTCAAGAACACGACATATACTTTTCTACAAGCCATGTAGTTGAGTTTTACACAAATTGAATGGATGACACGGGCCGTTTACACGAGCTGTACCTGGGGTCAAGGAACACGGCGTGTAACCATACTACACACCGTGTAATAAATTCTTCAAGGCTTGATCCATTTTCCTTCCGTGACTTGGACCAGTTTTCTTAGGGTTCGTACCCTTTGTCTTATCCCTGAAGGTTCTGGTATCATTTCCCTTACCAAGGAGTATAATCCCCTCAACAGAACTTCCAGAATAGTGTTGTTGGAATTACCTCTATGAGACTTAGAGCTAGATCCTCTATTCATTCCTGGAACCCTAGGTAGAGTTCCTGGTATCGAAGTGACCAACTTTACCCAGGCGCCGATCCTCTGCTTAGCGGATTAGCTCAGACTGAGTTGTCGGAATCACCCCATGACTTGGTTGTGATCCTCATCTGAGCATCATGTTCTCCATGTACTTTTGAATTGTGTTCTCCCGGAATGAGTACTTCGTATCTCTCCCTCATCATAACTAGGAGTGTGTTCTCCTTGATACGTGCTTTGTGGAATCTATGAACTGTATCTTAGTGGTGGTTTTCGCGATAGTCGATCGGGCATGAGTATATCAAGATATTCTTGTTATATGTTCGGTAGACATATAATGTGTAGAGCTGACTGTATCTTTCATTTGTGGTATTTTCCCTTGTTTTATTTCCTTTGTGGTTTCGGGGTGTCCTACTGGGTATTGTTATACTCACCCCTACACGGGTTCTGCCCGCACGTGTCGTGTCTTGTGCAGACGAGTGAGCCATTGACAGGATTCAAGGTAGAACAGGACCGAACAGTACTCGATGAGATCAGACAGGCTGAGTTGTGTTCCTACCGCTACAGACTACAGTCCCGGGACCTTTCTTATAGGTTGGACTTTGTTATAGACTCTATTTTTGGTGGGCTTGTACTTTGGGCCCAGGGTTTTACTTTCTTGCACTTTACTTTCCAGTCGTACTCTGTGGTTGAGTTTTAGTGTATCCGTGCATCTTTTTCTTTTTAGTAGTTTTTACTTTTCAGATTTTTGGGCTTGGAGATATGTGTGTGTGTGTACAAGTTTATAGGAAATGCCTCCCATGTTAGTAGCATGCCTACTCGGTGCTAGTCACCAGCCCCTGTCCTATTGGAGGCGGGCTTGGGGAGTTGTGGCTCGGTCCCCACTGGGATGGGTCGGGACAGAGTGGTATCAGAGCTGGTCGGTTCTACCTTAGGACCGAGATTCTGTTAGTTGGTTTGGGGCAGCAATGTTAAGTGTTTCGAGTTCAGATTTCAAACCAGGGACCCTAGTGTTGGTGCGGGAGGCCAACGTATCCACAAACCTGGACCCTGATAACTTGCTTTTCGACTCGTAACATGATAACACTAGTTGTAGGGGGAAATAATGGTACATTAATCATATAGGAATGGGTTGTGGTTTCCATGTCCTTTTTGAGTCAGCTTTCCAGATATACTCACTGACTGATATACATTTTGTTTCATTAACAGGATGCCTCCGTGACGTGCAGCCACTAGGATCCAGCATCTCGATCACGAGGATGACCCCCTCAGTGATGAAGCTTCAATACAGGGACTGGATCCCCCCAGTTTTACCATCAGGTGGTGTGCTAGTTATCCCACCACCTGTGGAGCAGTGTTTAGTTACTACTGTACCTGTGGAGGAGGAGCATAGGCTGAGCGCACTCCACGAGTTTCAGAGATAGAGACCCCTCAGGTTTTGAGGTGAGCCTGACCCTCAGGAAGCAGAGGACTGGCTTGAGGCAGTGACCAGAGTCTTCCATTTGGTTAGGACACTAGCAAATCAGATGGTGATCCTGGCAGTGTGCCTTCTGCAGGGCTCGACAGGACGATGGTGGAGTTTGGTTATCCAGACTCACGACGATGTGACACTTGCATGGTCGAAGTGTGAGCATCTCTTCAGATAGGAGTTTTCACTGGTTACCCTGAGACCAGTATGTATACAGGAGATTCTTCATCTACAGTAGGGAACCATGATGGTGGCTGACTATTCATCAAGGTTTACTGACCTCTCACGGTACTCAATGGATATGTTCAGGGATCAGTACTTCAGAGCTTGGACTATTGAGTGGGGCTTGAGCATAGATATCCGAGCTAGCATCATCCCTATGAGAATTCCTACTTAGGTTGGGGGTGCTCAAGCGGGATTTGGTGTTTAAGAAATTCTTGGAAGATTAGAGACAGCTGGAAATTGTCAGTAGTAGGCAATCCAGAGCAGATACCTCGGTAGTAGGGAGCCGGCATCAGGGACAAAGGCATGGGAGATGTTTTCAGAGGAGATCCCAGGTCATGGGATCTATCGTACAGGGTTCGTAGGGCACATCCAGCCAGCCTCGAGAGAGGCGATGCTACTCACGTGATGGTAGGGGACATATCGCTCGAGATTGTCCGACCCACCGTACTACTGACACGGGAGTAGTGGATGGACCACCAAGGAAGGGGAAACGTGTGGAGAAAACAGATCCGCAGGGTGGCGGACGTGGTAGAGGAGCTGGGAGAGCAGATGGAGGTGGTCGACGTTTTGACCCTTTTCCACCACCACCCCCATGAGGTCCACCTCAGGCCCAGGGAGTTGCTGGATAGAGGAAAGGACAACTGCAGGCGACATAGGCTTATGACCCAGGTACTCCTAGAATGATTAGAGGTACTATCTTTGTCTTTTCTATTTTGGCGGCTGTACTAATAGACACAGGTGCTAGTAATTCCTTTCTGGCTGCTTATCTTGTTCGAGACCTTGATATTCCAGTTAAGCCGTTGACTCGACCCTTACACTTAGAAACACTGACTAGAGATGATTCAGAGATCACACACCTCAGTAGATAGTGTCACCTGACCCTTGGAGGTGAGAGTTTCGGTTGGAACCTCTTGGTGGTAGCGTCGAGGCCTTACAATGTCATTCTTGGTATGGATTGGCTATCTACAATTCATGCCCAGATCGACTGTTTTAGGTGAAAGTTGCGGTGTGTCTGCAGTGATGGAATGAGGTTCTCTTTTTTCGGTGAAAGAGAGACCCATGCAGTGCAGGATGAACTCATGCATAGGAGGGAACAACCAATTTCATATCAGTTGGATAGCCTATCCCTTGGTGAAACAGATGTTACAGGTTTCTAGTTTCCACCAGTAGTGGATGAGTACATGGACGTCTTTCCGGAGCATGTCCCTAGGATACCTCCCCGTCAGAAGATTGATTTCTGCATTGAGTTGAACCCGAGACGACACCGATATCAGCATCAGCATATCGGTTGGCTCCTGTAGAGCTTCATGAGCTGAGCGTGCAGCGGGATGACTTGCAGAAGAAGGGATTTGTGAGGCCCAGTGTTTCACCCTGGGCGGCCCCAGTGCTGTTCGCCAAGAAGGCAGATGGGAGCTTGAGGCTATGTGTGGATTAGCGGCGCTTGAATCAAGTGACTGTGAAGAACTAGTATCCACTAATGAGGATCAATGACCTCTTTTACTAGTTGAGAGGGGACCGATGGTTCTCAAAGGTCGATCTATGACCAGGGTATCACCAGTTGCAAGTACGAGCGGAGGATATACCGAAGACAGCTTTCCAATGTCGCTATGGTCAATATGAGTACTTGGTGATGCCCTTCTGCGTTACGAATGCCCCGGTGGTGTTCATGGGACTCATGAACCGAATCTTTCATACCTACCTAGACCAATTTGTAGTGGTATTCATCGAAGATATCCTTGTGTACTCTGCGTCCGAGGAGGAGAATGCGAGACACCTAAGGATGGTTCTGGACACACTTTGAGAGCACCAGTTTTACGGGAAACTGTCGAAGTGCCAGTTATGGTTACAGGAGGTCCACCTTCTGGGACACATTATCTCAATAGATGGTGTATCAGTGGTCCCATCCAAAGTGGAGGGAGTAATAGCATGAGAGCCACCCCTGAGCGTGACGGAGGTTCGGATCATCCTTAGGTTGGTAGGATACTATCAGAGATTCATTCTTGATTTCTCTATGATTTCAGCACCCACGACAGCTTTGACCCAAAAGGGGCAGCCTTTCATGTCGACTGAGATATTCCAGCAGGATTTCCAGCAGTTGAGACAGAGTTTGACGAGCACCCCGATCTTGAGATACTAGAGGAGGGTGTTGAGTACGTAGTGTTCTATGACGCATCAGGAACATGGCTTGGTTATGTCATGATGCAGAGGCAAGCAGTGATTTCCTATGGCTCATGTCAGTTGAGGCCACATTATCAGAACTACATGACCCATGATCTTGAGTTGGCAGTGGTAGTTTTCACGTTGGAGAGGTGGTGGCACTACCTAATGGTCGACCGGTTTACCTTCTACTCTGATCAAAAGAGTCTCAGATATATATTTTCTCAGAAGGATCTTTATTTGAGACAAATAAGATGGATTGAGTTCCTCCAGGACTATGACTTTAATATCATTTATACTCCTGGGAAGGGGAATGTAGTGGCGTATTATCTCAGCAAGAAATCCAGTTCACAGTTGCTGGATGAGGTGACGAGGCAGTTGGCCTCTTTACAGTTATCCTTCATGGATGGAGATGAGGGAGCTTACCTTTAGTTGAAGGTTGTTACCCCTTCACTATTACAGTGAGTCAGGGAAGCACAACGCAAGGATGCAAGCTAGGAGACTCTACATGCTCAGATATCCATATGTGTTGCGGCTGATGGATATTCAGAAGGTGGGAAGAACGTTGTTCTTTTCAGAGGGGGCACAGTAGTACCAGTGAAGTTGAAGGAGGGGTTCTAGGGGAGTTCTATACATCTCCTTTGGCAGTGCATCCAAGCATGGAAAAGATGTATCAGGACCTCCGATGTCAGTTCTAGTGGCCAGGAATGAAGAAGTGTGTGGCAGAGTTTGTTTCTCGATGCCTTACATGTTAGCAAGTAAAGGCTGAGCACCAGGTTCCAGCGGGTTTGAATCTTCCCCTTGATGTGCCAGAATGGAAGTGGGATGGGATATCCCTGGACTTTATGATGGGTTTACCACGTACGTCCAGAGGACACGATGCCATCTGGGTGATCGTTGATCGACTCACCAAGTCAGTCCAATTCCTAGCCATACGGGAGTAGAGTTCAGTAGAGAGCTTGGGTCACCTCTACGTGCAAGAGATAATTTGACTTCATGGAGTGCCATCCACGATCGTTTCAGATCATGATTCTCATTTCACATCCCAATTGTGCAAGGGATTTCAGGAAGATTTTGGGACTCAGTTACAGTTGAGCAGAATGTTTCATCCTCAGAATGATGGTCAGACGGAGCAGACCATCCAGGTTCTGGAGGATATGCTTCAAGTATTCATACTTGACTTTTGTTGTAGCTGGGAGGATCACCTACCACTGGTGGAATTTTCTTACAACAACAGTTATCATTCCACTATTGGTATGGAACCATTTGAGGCTCTGTACGGGAGACCTTGCAGGTCACCACTTTGCTGTACTAAACCAGGAGAGTCAGTACTCATGGGCCCAGAGATGGTGATAGATACTACAGAGAAGGTGCAGGTCATACAAGAGTGGATGAAGACTGCATAGAGTCGGCAGAAATCATATGCCGACAGGAGGCAGAGGCCCTTGGAGTTTGAGGAGGGAGACCATGTGTTTCTTCAGGTCTCACCTTGATGAGGATTGCGGAGATTTGGCCAAGGCAGCAAGCTATGTCTGAGGTTCATTGACCCTTTTCAGATTCTAAGAAGAGTTGGTGAGGTGGCATATCACTTGGCTCTACCTCCTCAGATGGACCAGGTACACAACATCTTCCATGTGTCGCATCTATGGAGGTACGTGCACGATCCATCAGACGTTATCGACTGGGGAGAGCTGGACATCGATGATGGAGCGACCTTTGTAGAGTACCCAGTGGAGTTCAAGGATCGACAGGAGAAGATCCTTCATGGGTGAGATATTCCCTTGGTGCGTGTTTGGTTGCAGCACGAGAATCTCTAGGAGAGAAAGTGAGAGCAGGAGTCTCAGATTCGCATGCAGTTCCCACATCTTTTTGAGTAGCCCTTGTTTTGGATTTTCGGGGACGTAAAATCCCTAAGGTGGGTGTGATGTAATGTCCCGAATTTTTCCATGTATTATTTTAATATTATATGGGAATTAATTCGAGACCAGGCTCTGAGAAGACGTGCAGTTCTGAGGCCCTGTGAGCCCAGAACAAATATTTGAATTTAATTTAATAATTAAATTACGCGTGTGTACGGTTTTCCGAAAAAAGAGGAATAACACCCGAACGTGTGCTCAGATCAGAAATATGAGGGCACCGTTGCGTTTGGAACAACATTTTTACCTTAGGCGAGGGCTAACTTCGGCCGGTGCAGGTCGGTAGTGAATTCTGGTTTTTGGACGTAACCGTAATAATGTATTTAATTAAAATATTTTATTTAAATCCTTGTTGAAACGAAATATTTTATCCTTTTAAATAGATATTTCGCAGGGAGGGTCAGGGTTACAATCCCCCTAACTCTGATTTCTTCTAGAGGGCTTTAGAGAAGACCACCCGATGCATCGACGACGTTCTTGACGATTTTCACCGGCGACGATGACGTGGCAACCAGATCATCGCCAACGAACGCCGCAGAATCCAAGTAGGATGTTTGTTTGTAAATTTGTTCCCCATTTTTGATTTCCACGATGAACACAGACTAATCCACGAATATATTAGCTCGCGGATCGATCGTTCTTGAAGGATGGGATTTTGTGGGAATCGTGGGGATTTGATTCTTGAAATTAATTTGGTTTTATTTTAACCTTCTAACAGTGATGAACCAAGATCAACAAGAACATCGATCGAGGTTCATCCCTCTCGATTGTTGTGTTTTTCCCTCCCAATTCTTATGCATTCATCGTGTGCATTCTACTCATTCTTGGAGGAGATCGATCATTGCGCACAAGTTTGTTGGAGCAACAATCTGAAATTAATGATTTAACATCAAGGTGACCTAGAGAAGGTGCGACAATGACGGTGGAGGACAAATCGATGTGGTTCGGAAATTTCTGTTCTTCAAGCGTTTTCGTGCAGATGGATCGGGACGCGTTATCAAGGCCGATTGGAAGCCTGGAACCGACAGAATCGGTTTCGTAGGGGTGGGATGACCCCAAATCCAGAGTTTCGTGAAAATCAGATGGTTGGATCAAGATCTGGAGAATCGACCGAGGCACGAGGAGGAAGATGACTTTTCTAGAATTTTCCCAACTACACGCCGTGTAGTATGGGCTACACGGTGTGTGTTCGTCGGTGAGACTACCTGGCATGTACTCCGGGAGTACATGGACACGGGTAGGGTACACAGCCAAGGACACAACATGTATACCCTTCCCTGGCCAGGCCCGGCCAGATACATAGGATACCCCATGTACAGGTACACGGGCAGGCGACACGGACACAGACATAGGCCATGTACGGGCACATGGACATCGTACACAGAGCGATCCCTAGGTGCTCGGACACTGCGTGTGATTCTTCTATACACCATGCAGTTAATTTTTATCTGACAATATAAATGACATTGTCCGTTTACATGGGCCGTACCCAGAGTCAGGAACATGGCATGTACTTTTCAACACGCCGGGTAGTTGAGTTTTACATAGCCTGAACGGATAAAACAAGCCTTTTTCTTAGGGTTCGTACCCTTGGCCTTTTCCCTGAAGGTTCTGGTATCATTTCTTTTTCACAGGAGTATGATCCCTTTAGAAGAACTTCCTGAATAGAGTTTTTGGTATCCTCTCTGTGAGACTTAGAGCTGTATCCTCTATTCATTCCTGGAACCCTAGGTAGAGTTCCTGGTATTTACGTGACCAACTTTACCCGGGCTCTGATCCTTTGCTTTGCGGATTAGCTCAGACTGAGTTGTCAGAATCACCCCATGACTTGTTTGTGATCCTCATCTGAGCATCACATTCTCAAGGTACATGTGGAGTGTGTTCTTCCAGAATGAGTACTTCGTATCTCTCCCCCCTCAGACCTAGGAGTCTGTTTTCCTTGTTACGTACTTAGTGGAATCTTCGAGCTGGATCTTAGTGGTGGTTTTCACGATAGTCGATCGTGAATGTGTATATCTAGATATTCTTGTTATATTTTCGGTAGACATATACTGTGTAGAGCTGACTGTATCTTTACTTTGTGGTATTTTACCTTGTTATATTTCCTTTGTGGTTTCGAGGTGTCCTACTGGGTACTGTTATTCTCACCCCTGCACGGGTTTTTCCCGCACGTGTCATGTCTTGTGCAGATGAGAGAGCCTTTGACATGATTCTAGGCGGACTACGACCAAATGGTGCTCAGTGAGATCAGACAGGCTGAGGTGTGGTTCTACGGCTACAGACTACAGTCTCAACACCTTTCTTTCATGTTGGACTTTGTTACATACTCTCTTTTTGGTGGGATTGTACTTTTGGACCATGGTTTTACTTTCTTGCACATTACTTTCCTATCATACTCTGTGGTTGGGTTTTAGAGTACGCATGCTTCTTTCCCTTTTTAGTAGTTTTTACTTTTCAGATTTGTGGGCTTGGAGATATTTGTGTGTGTACATGTTTATAGTCAATTCCTCCCATGTTAGTAGCATGCCTACTCAGTGCTAGTCACCAGCCCCTGGCCTATTGGAGGCGGGCTTGGGGAGTTGCAGATCGGCCCCCACTGGGATGGGTTGTGACAACCTAGGGGATATATTCAAGGTTACACACCACCTGAGGTCCAGAGGCATGGGTACAGACTTCCTGAGGGCTTGATGCTTTATTGAATGATTCTGGATGGGGTGATATGTATATTTAAATTAAATTTAATGTATGAGGTTGAGATGCTTGGTTAATTATTTTAATAAGGGGAAGAGATAATTTTTCTCAAGACATGATATTGGAAATTATTTTATCATAATAGAATACTCCAAGGAATGGGAGATTCTTCAATATTCATGTGGATCCACCCCTTGATACAGTTATCTATCATTGTTTTGAAGTAGGTCTTATTGAACTTGGTTGTGAACAAGAATATTGTGGTATGGATGGATTAAATTTATGTTCCATAGTATTAATTTAATAAATTGATATACCTATTTAACATAATTTTTCATGAAATATATATACTCATGCTGGATTTTCTTATACATTATTGGTGGTTTCCTATTGTGTGTTCACTCACACCCTTCTTAGACCACCATTGCACTTGGGTACCTAAGAATCTCATAAATTTTTATTATATGAACTTTTTTTGGATAATGCCTAGATTAAATTGGTTTAGGATGATTTATTAGATGTTATAAGAAGATTATATGAGTTTATGCTTATATATGTTATGAAGCTCTTTTGTATTATTATTTCTAGAATGTATTTGTGACCAACCTAGTAGGAAGTCTGGGTTTGTATGAAATGGATCTTTAGTATTTTACATAATTTAATGTATTACTATTTGGTGTATTTTTATTATATGTACTCAAATTATTTACTACCAAGGATAATGTCTTATTGTTTTATATTTAATTGTGCACTCTAATATAGAGGGTATTGTCTCCCAGTAGTACCACCTTAGACCCCCACTACTAGTTGGAAGCATTCGGTGTTTTGGGAGGCGCACCTAAGGTCATTTGATGAAACATTCTAGATACTTTTTATAGAGTTATCCAAGGAGATAAGTTACACCATCATTGATATATACTAACACATGCATATTATACAAGACCAAATTTCCTGGATCATCCTCCCATAGCATAGAAATCACACACTCTTACTTCAAAATCCCAAAGGCCATATATTTTAATTTATTTTAGATAATCCCACTTTTAAGGGTCATAGGGAAGCCCTAACATGACCCATAGGCCCAGGGAATAAGGGTCAAACATGAATGAAGTCCCATAGGCATAAGGCCCAAAAAAAGTGGCTACAACTCCATTTATAAAATTATTGATGACAATTTCCCTTACCAATGAATCTATGTACACTCTCCTCTCATCCTTCATTCCTCATGGGGAATTTATTTACCACTGAAACACACTCTAATTCATATTTATAATTATATTAGTTCTAAAACGTTACCAATATCTTTATCTCTAGTGGAAAGGCTACTTAAAAAGAGTTTTACACTCAACTTTTTAGTCACCACAATATTTTACAAGTAATAAACTAATCGAGTAAAGTGATCACTATGTTTTTTTGGTATTGGTATCTCCCTACATTATTATCAATAATCTATATTATCACCCTATTTTAAGATTCAAAAAAAAAATACTATATACAAAAGATAGTAAAAAACTCATCCCAAGTAAATATAAAATATTTTAAATCTCTCTATACTAAAAACCACCCCTGAATTATTTCATGATGAATTAATCTAATAGTGGAACCCATATAGTACTCTGATAATTTATATAACATTCATAATTAAATATCTACCTATTACATCTATCGATCAACTGAACTAACTGAGATCCTACTTTGGTACCCCAAAACCTCTACCATAGTAATATTTTTAGAGTTATATCCCTATAATTCCTATCACTCACATAAATATATACTGTCCATATCTTATAATTGGGTTACTATTTCACCTAATCCTTATATCTTTACTTCACAACTTTCAGGGGCTAATTCACCACAATATTATATCGTTTCACTATAGCTAATGGTTCCTCATGCTTTGAATCAACCTCTATAGATATAACTATAACACCCCATCTATTATATGTTATCATTTTTTTATTTTGTTTTACAAACCATGTGTGTCTAATTTTTTTAGTTGTGAGAGGTGTTGGAAGAGGATAGTGGTTAGTCTTTTAGATTTTATATATGGCACATGATGTCCATATTTTTGGACATACTACACTGGATAACTAGTGTGAGAATACTGGGTACCCAATCGACTAGGAATGAGGATAGCCCTATAGGAGATATTTAGTATTTAGTGACCCTATAGAGGGTACCTGAAATTTTTTGACTAAGAAAAAAAAATACTCGGTTTACCCACATGCTATATTGTTTAAAATTTTAATATATTTAATATAGTTAGTTAAAATTATTTTAAAATGAAAACCCCATCATCTTCCACTTTACCAAGACACATGACCTAATGCTCACCCTCTAATTTATCACCCTTTACAAGTGTGGATATCCTCTACTGGATCTCTATTTTGTAGTTCTTTCATCCCTTGGTTTTTTATAGTAATGTTATCACTCCACTATTATCTATTCTTCATTTCTATCACTATATTTTGAATTTTTCATGAGTTATTCCCAAATTTGGGGTTTTAATATTTATTTATAAATCATTTAATTGAATGCATTTTTTTGGTGATGTTTAGATAAATATACTCTAGTATATCAAGTTTGGTATTGGATAAAATTTCTCATCCATTCATACATATTCATGTGACATGTGATGTGATTCGATTCCAAATGTGTGTGCTTGATCGAGGAATTATTCTATAATATTTTCCTTGGATTTTATGAGTATATTAAGGATATATAGGTATTTTATGGTCTATTTATAGCTTTTTAATTGATTCTATTATTTCTTCTAGAAATGGTGTTTAGTTAATGTGTGTTGAAACACATACACAAAACCCTAATGTTGTGTTCTTTGAGTTATATTTGATATGGTGGACCTTTTTAAGTTCCCATATTCCTCTTTTAATATGGGGATATATACTTACCATTGAGATACTATGCCTATTTTTTTCTTCACGTGGTAAATGTGGGTTGTCATGTAGTGTTAGTTTCTTGTTGATATGTATAAGGTGGAGAGATCTCTATCCAATAGTTTATATTGTGGTGGGTGGAGTGTTTCCTAAACCTATTTAATAAAAAGTGGGTTGGGAGTGAGGAGTGAACTAGTAATGATGGAGAAAGTTATTATAACCCATAACATGTTGTGGGTTTTTGTAAATTATAATATTTATATAAAAATACTTAAAGGGTAATACAATGTGGATGATATGCCATGGGTTCAAATTGAAATAGACAAGGGTATCATTTCCTGTTTGTCCTGACATTTATACAATTAGAACAAGATACCTTAGGGATGAGATAATTTTGAATAATTGGTCTACCTCTACTATGGTATTCATATTATTAAGACATGGATTGTTATTATATTAATCAGGTATTATTATGGACATATGGAATATTTTCCCCATTATAATCATATTGATATGATCCAAGATTGAAATTCTTGAGGGATGGGATCATTGTAGAGATGGATTACCTTTTTATATCTTATTATTTCTATTAATTGGTTGATATACGCGATTGTTGAGGTACTTGTAACCACATGTTTATTTCCCATTAATCTTAAGGATGATATCACATAAGATAGGTAGGCTTCTCTGAGTTTCCTTATATTATGTGAAATTTATGGAATACCTTATGGATATGAAAAATATAGCCATGGGGATTCCTATTCCATTATAATTTCTTTTTTATACACGGTGGTTGAGACCACCTATAGGTTGATATCCTTATGTACATGGGAAGGTACCACCCTATTATCCATATAGTTTTATTGGGATATGTTTAGAGACAATCTGACCCTTGATTAGGCTGGTACGATCAATCCCTGGGTAGACTATTGAGCCCTCAAGAGAGTGACATTTTATACTATTGTTATTGATTATTATGATGGTAATATAACTTCAAGCATGAACATGTATAGTATATAATTGTTTAAGGAAGTTTTTGGATGATCTACTCAGTTATACACATATCCTAGATGGAAAAAGTTTTATATGCTTATATCTATTGACTCATTCCATAGGTAAGGGAAAATTTTCTTAGTCAATGGTTCAACTAAATATTCTTGGAAGGAGTTGGGAGATGAGGCTGATCTAGGACATAGAAAAAAATTTTATCAATGGATTCCATTTTTTGTTTATTTTGTATCTTTTTTATGTGATTTATATATGAAGAAATTTCTTATTATGTTTGACTTGTGTTCTATTTTTTTTTATTTTTTATAACTTGGGGTATGCTCTATTCTTATGATTGGATGTTACTCGTAATATCCATATATGATGTTCCATATTTTAGAAAATATTTATTATTATTTATTTTAATTTCATTTATGGTTATATATATGAGAGAGGGTATAATCTCCCCATGATATATAATGAACCACTTCATTTGATGGAATCCTCTGATTTATGGGTAGGAATAACTGAGGTTATGTCACACAACCTAGCTCAAAGCCATTCAAGATAATAATCCAATGATATTACATAGTTGTATCATGTCCATGTTTCTCAGGTCTCATTATATGGAGGTAGAATGTTGTTAAATGATGGAATAGACCATGTGTTTGGAAGTATCTTACCCATGTGTAAATAATATCAATTCTTTTAACACCTTCAATTTTGATGGTATGATTCCCTTTTTATTTTTTAAGGTTCCATATTTCTTTGTGGGTATGTTAGTTGGATTGGTGAGATAACATGATGGAGGCTTGATAAATTACGTAAATAAGTGCTACAGAGGTCACCGACTAACTAGTATGAGTCACTGGATAGGCGTTGGCCCTAACAGTAGCTATGTAATTATGCATAGCCCTCTGACCAACCCTTGGGTAGATACTGACTGACTAGTGACTGATGTAGTGGTGTTTCACCTATTATAGGAATAATGGATGGCTATATTCCTTACTCCCACCAGCAGATAGAGCCATCTAACCACCAGTGAAGGCCACCGATGGTGACCAGAAGTCCATATCAATAAGGATGATCCATGTTTTCACTCAAAATCCCTAATTTTATTTCTCCCAATCATGGATTGAACCTCATTGATATTATACGACCAAAAGGGATTACTTTTGATAAAAAAATTTACTCTTCTTCTCCTCTCCTTAGTGTTTGAAGTCTAGATCGACCTGTTAGTTTACATGGGGTTATATTCATCTATTCTAGTGTAAATATTATCATTATTATATATCTTTTTATAAATCTCTATGATTTTGTATTTGTATAAGGATCACATATTTATATAATAGAGTGTTAATTCCTTTTATTATAGATTATAATCAGATATAGAGAGTTGGAGACCTTCTCTTGTACTATATCTAGATCTTCAGTAGATGATAATTTTCATTGGATATGTTGAATTGATTCTATGATTATGTCACCATTTCTTTTTTTAATCATGTTTTAGAAACCCATTTGTGACTAATTAGGATTATTTTTAGTGATCCTTATCATTTAGGTTTTTTTAGGTTAGCGCATTAGTGTAATTTATGCACCAACACTTGAAAAATCTTAGTAATTTACATTGACACACCTGATATAGGAAGATATTACCATATAAGGATGTTATATATAGTTGTTTTACATGATTTTATTATTAGTGAATTTTTATCACATGATAAATACCATGTGATTTTAATTTTTTTTCATTTCTGTATATCCCATGAGACCAATGCTTGATTAATGTGCACAAGGGTGTGTGTGTTATTTAAAGAACATCACTTAATTTATTTTATTTGGGATTTTATATGTTGTGAATTGTTGTAGATGTTTCAAAACTTGTAGGACCATTATTACTGGTATCTGGGTAACAAGTTTATCAGGGGAAATTAGTTGACTCATTAGAGGGAGAGAATGGGAAAAGGACTGTAGAGTAACATATTTGAGGTGGCATGATGGCGTGTATCTAGATATATCCTAGATTTTTTTACTATATTTATACTTTCATATAGGTAAATTTCAATGAGTTTGATTTTTTTCACACTAATTGGATTTTATAGGTTGTGGTGTGATGATCATTGAGCTTATGGTATGAGTTAGTGTGAGATTTATACTAAAATGATAGTATGATTATGAGATAGACATGTTGAGTTTATGGGTGATTGAACCAATTGCATTGAGTTCATTCTTAAGAGTCAGAATGTTCCTTGAAGATTTAATATTATGTGAAGATGACAATGGTTTGACTATGGATGGTTGGATAATATGGATCACTACTTCTTAAATCTGTACTATGTGTATCCCTTAGTGGTGGGTGAGTATTGTTCCTTAAAGATGGAACAAAGACTATTGATTGAAAATTTTGTGAGTTGATCCATATGTGACATATGTGAATAATTAGAGTCATGATACTACCATTTGTGACTACTCTTTTGACATGATGGGATAGAATATATGACCATGGTTCATGGAAACCTGGTTAGCATTTGATTAATAGAATATTGATTTATATATGAAAATTAATTTTATTTACCATGGAAAAAACCATTATATACATGTGAAATTTGGTTTAGGGACACAATGGTTGTGTCCTACTCAGTTAATACTCACACCTTGCATAAAAATCTCAACGTTTTTATAGACTCCCTAATTAGAAGTTCAAGGAGGGGAAACAGTCCAATTATGGGTAGATAAGGAGATTGAGCTTGGTGTATAAAGGTTTTACTATGATAGAATGTAGTTAATTTTCGTGTTGTATTTATTTTTTTTCATTTCCTTTTCTAATAAATTGTTCTGATCTTCCACACAATGGTTCCATAGATATTTTATATTGTATAACATGGATGAAATTTTTGTATTATTATAAAATTATTTTTTGTTACCTCTATACTATTGGAATTATATATTTATATCTTGTTGATTATAGAGTATGAACATTTTTACTAAGTGTATATACTCCCCATGACACAATTTATACATGTACTTCTAGTTAGATTCCTTATTAGGAGGTGAGAATGAGGTTATATAACATTTCATCCTGGACCTGGTTTTTTGGATTAAGAGGTTACAAAATGGTATCAATGGGATATGTTTTATTTTCCTTTTCATCATTGATATGTTAAAGAATAAGGTAGAAATGAATTAGGCTATGTGGAACTTTGGTAGGGGAGTTTCATGTATTTTAATATAGTTCATGTGTAACATACCTATGCGTTACTAGTGATGGGATGCTATTATAGTTACGAAAATATGATTTCTTAATAATCCTTAGTATGTTGTTCTATAATAGATTGTGGGATTATGGTATAGTCATGCATCATGACTAGGCACATATAATTACATGACATATATTCTTGTTACTTAGTATACATGGCAGTTCATTTAATTTATTGAATTGATCAATTCTTTGTACTTCTATGATATATTGTGAATAAATTTAGATATAAAGAACTTGAGTTTTATTTTTTTTGTTGAAGTATATAAATGACTGTGACTAACATGCAGGTGTAATGTTCTAGGATTGATCCTTCAGTAGTGGTAATAGGGTTATTATTTATCATAGTGGGTATCCTCCTTGGACATATCCCCTTTAGAAATCATCTATGGTTGCCTATAAACCACTTAGGGTGTTATATTATGTAAACTATTATAGGTTTTATAAGAATTAATTTAGAATTGTATAAAATGATTCCTTGAATAAGTCTTATAGTTCCACTAGTGGAAGTTGGTCATAATTATCTCAATAGGGTGGAAAATCTTTCCCACCACCAAATAGATATATGGATGTTGATGAGGATGATCCTATTCTCACTCTAGTTGTTCAGGTAGCAGAACTGATATATCCAATCTTCTTTCACATTGTGCTTATTCAAGCTGGAGGAGTTTCCATGATGATTATCGATTATCCACAATAATTCTACATGAAGTATCCCTATCCTTCTAGGGCATTGGATGCCCCCAATATGTTGAGGTTTTGATTTAAATCATTGAGGGGATTTTGATGTGGTGGAGACTCCAGAGGATTATTTGGTAAAATTCACAACTTTCTTACTTCAAGAACCCGCTACAATATTGTGGGGTTTTATAATCTAGGTAGAAATACATAATGTTTTTACTTCAGATACTCTCAAAGATATATTTTTCAAGGAGTTCTTCCTAGATATGTTTAAATTATATAAAGCTCAAGATTTTAAATTTTTTAACCAGGATTGATATTAGTATCCTCTTACTCAGCTCTTTTCACATAGTTTCTTGAATTCAATTCTATATTTTCTGGAAAGAAGATTAATAAAGCATAAGATTTATAGATCAGTATTTTTCTAGAGCTATATCACTAGGTTCGGAGTTTCAACCTAGAGGCATATCCCGAGGGTTACACAATGCTTTGTTGATCTAGAAGGGTCTAGAGGATGACAAAGATACATGAATTATATCATCCTTCACTTGAATTAGGAGTGAGTTCTATAAAGATACCATGGTATTCACTTTTAGTAGTGGGAAGAGGACGATAGATGATATTTAAGTGTAGAAATAGGTAGGTGGAGTAGAGCATGGGATCATATGTTCCTTCTATGAAAGGTAGTTAAATAATATTATCATACTATGGGAAGAGGGGTAATTTCAGTATATTTTATTGAAGTAAGGTTATGTAGTATCACTAGTGTGGAAGTACTAGTCATATATAGCATAATTGTTTTACAATGATGCATTAGAACTCCCGAAGGATGAGTTAGAGTGAAGGTTATGGTCATTTTTAGTAGCTTCAGACTCCATAATCTTCGGTGGTAGATAAAAGTCACATGCCATAAGGGGATTTCTTTGGAGCTAGAGAAAGAATAGTTTATATAGTGTACGAGGTCCCAGTGAATTGTATAGAGGGATAATCAACTATACAAGGAAAGGTATTGGTCACATATGTGATATATTATGAATTTTGTTATATAAGGGCCTCTCATTCATTTATATCTACTCATGTTGTTCTCGGGCTTGATTTTCCAGTCAAGTTGTCTTATGAATTGTTATATCTTTCCACATCCTTGGGGAAGAAAGTGGATTGTCTCCATTTATTTTGAGAATAAAATAATTGTTTATGGTAATGGAAATAAGTTGGATTTCAATATTCTTGAGATGAAAAGCTTCAATGTGATCTTTACCATAGACTGGATGACTAGTTCTCATGATTACACTGATTTCTTTCAGAGATGAGTATCCTTTTCCTCTCTTAAGGGAGGTAAATTCATTATGAATAATGAATATGGTTTTGGAGAATTTAAAATTGGTTCAGTACGAATTTATATTAGGGATATCATGGAGTAGGTAGTAGGTATAGTTCAAATGGTGGATCTGTGGATTGCTCCCTCCTCTTTTCCTCCTATAGTGGACCCATATCTAGTTGTATTCCCTGATTACTTCTTAGGTCTTCCTCCTAATTTGGGAATAGATTTTTACATTGAACTCATGCTGAGGGATTAACATATATTGATTCCTCTATATCATGTTTCACTTTCTAAGTTCAAGTAATTTAATATGCAACTTGAGGATTTAGAGATGAACGGTTTTGTCAGACTGTGCACATCTCCCTAGTGTCCATTAGTGTTTTTCATGAAGAAGGTTGATGATAGTTTTTTGTTGTGTATAGATAATAAAAAAATGAACTTGATTACCATAAAGAATAAAAAATCATAGATGAGGATTGATGGCTTGTTTGATCAGTTATGGGGAGCTCGATGGATCTCTATTATTGATCTATAATCTAGATACCACCAACTTTAGTTTTGAGAGTTGGATATTCCTAAGATAATTTTCAAGAGGAGATATGGACCACATGAGTATTTTTATATAATTTGGGTTAATAAAGACAATATTAGAGTTCATGGATATCATGAATAGGATATTCTATCCATATTGACTCCTTCAGTCTGGTGTTTATCAATGATATCCTTATATACTCACAAACCCTAGAGGTTCATGATTAAAATTTAGAGATTTTATTGAGTAAATTTTGATAAGATAATCTATATAAGAATATTTTTATGTGTCAGTTATGGTTTTAGGTGGTTTATTTTCTAGTGAATATAATCAATAAGGTGGGAATTACTGTGGACCCATTGAAGGAAGAAACAATGATGTCTTGGGAACACCATTAAAATGTGCTTAAGATTACGAGATTTCATAGTTTATATGATTATTACAGACATTTCATTCAATACATATCCTATTTGGTATTACCAATGGTATGAATTATTAATAAGGGGTATGCTTGAGTGGAAATATTAGTTTTAAGAGGCCTTCTTAGAGCTAAAGTGGATATTAATGACAATTCACTTTCTAATGTTACCTGATCATGAGACTGGATATGTGTCTTACTATAGTACCTAAGGTGTTGGTTTAGGATCTATTTTGATGTATAGGTATTAGGTAGTATCTTATGTGTCTCACAAAAGATTAACCCATGATTGGAACTACCATACACATGACTTAGAATTAGCAACTATGACCCATGCTAGGAAATGTTCACGCTATCATCTATTTGGAAGTTGGTAATTCATATACACCAACCATAATATCTTGTGTTACATATTCTCTCAGTGATAATTTAATCTACCAAATTAGTGTTGGGTGGATTATATGTAAATATTTTATTTTCAAATGAATTATTATTTGAAGAATTGTAGTGTTATTGTAGATGATCTCAGTGGGAAAATAGAAGAACTTTGAGCATGAATTTCAGATGAGGAATGGATATTGATGAGCTTGTTGGTTGATTTATTAGGGTATTCATGTTAGTATTGAGAGGTAATGATTTAAACTCCTTAATTTATCACATCTATGTTGGTGGGATGATTAAATTCTCACTAGGAGTTAGATCCAGAATTCTTAGTGATGAAGGTTTAGTTAAAGGGAAGTGACTTAATTTTGGGATTGTCGATGGATAGTGATGTTGCAATCTATTATCCTATAAGAGTAGATATTCCTACATCAATGAGGAAAGATATTATGAAGGAGTCCCATACCAATCAGGGGGATGTTTAACCAGGTTTGATGAAATTATATCAGGATATCAGGAGACATTTCTGGTGGCCGACAATGAAAATAGAGTTCTTGTACTTCATATCTCATTGTATGACTTTTGATAAGATCAATGTGAGGGATCAATGACTAGGAGTATTACTTTAACCACATACAATGAATATGTGGAAGTGGGATAATGTATTAATGGACTTTTTATGGGGTTTTCCAGGATGCATAGAATTTGAGATACTATATGGGTGATAATCAGTCAGCTCACGAAGGTGGAACATTTATTAATGATTTGAGAGAATCACTCTTTTGATGAGTTACAAGACATTTACATCTAAGATATTGATTTACCATATTGAGTGGTATCTAGTAATATTAGAGTCATAGATACATGTTTTACATCATGGTTTTAGCAATACTTATAGAAGGTAGCAAGGAATTATTTTAATCTGAGTACAAAATATCACTAGTAGATTAATGGATAATTGGATTGGATGATCTAGATCATGGATTATGTTATTTGGGCATGCTTCATAAATTTTAGTGGAGTATGGGATGATCATATAGCCTTAGTGTAGTTCTCATAAAATAGAAGTTTCTTATATTTTAATTAGATGACACTATTTTTAGGATCCTTATGGTCAGTCATGTTAGTCACTACTGTGTTTTCTTGAGGTGGGTGGTGAAACTATCATTGAGTTCAGTATGGTGAAAGATATCTCTTAGAGGGTGATGTTGATCAAGAATTAGTTTTTTACAGCTCTGAGTAGACAATGATCGTATTCCGAATGGGTGATATAACCATTTGAGTTCACTATGGGTGATGGGGTTTTCTTACGGGGGTCACGTTGGTTGGGGAATCAACATTTGTAGAGTAAATAGACACTAGAACATTGGTTTTGGAGAATATTTGAGATCACTGAGCATATCATAATATTTTACTACCACTTATATATTCATCCATGGTATTGATTTATGCATAAGATTTTCTATGTTTTTTAGCTCAGGAGGATTGACCATGATCTTACATATGAGATCAAAATTGTGGATATTTATTTGGAACAAAATACATCATTTTTGGAGAGACTGGTAGATATTATGAACTAGAGTGACAGGGCATATCAAGGGAATATATTACTACTTTTTTGTTTCTAGTGATTAAAAAAAATATCCAAGAGGAGAATATAGAGTGAGAGTTAGATATTTTTAATATATGGCATTAATTGTTTGAGTAAGATTGATAAAGTCAATTCACATGGATGAGAAGTAATTACAGGTGAATGATTCAATCACCTTCATTTTCCAAGGTGAATTTACCTTTTTAAGTTTCATGGTTCAATCTTATTTTGAGGGCATGACAAGTGGATTAGATATCTAGTATGTAGATGCTTGGGAAAAAACTTTTAAAAGTGTTGAAAAGGCCTCCAGAAGTATCTTTCAAATTATACAGAGCCCACCTGCTCATTTGTGGAAGTGGTAGTGGTGTTACATCTCTGCCATGAACACTGGCTAACTAAAGGCCCTATACCGACTTGTGGATGAGGGCCAAAAGCTTTCTAGTTTTGCTCATATGGTTGAGTAATTATTGGTGACCCTACGTTTACTCCTAGAATCATCTATTTCATATCTACCTCCTACTAATCAATTATCATTAGACTTGTAAAACTATGTGGGTTCCTCATTAATGAATCTAGACCTCTCTTTCTCCTCTTTTAAATGATCGAATCCTAGATCAATTTGTTAGATCCCATAAGTTAAGATTCATTCATTGTAGACCATATCTTCTAATCATTAAAGAATCTATTACATTTCAATGGGATGTGGGTTTGATCTATAGAAATAATCTTGATATAGTTATGGATTACTTACTGGTCGATAGATCAACATCCGTTCTAGAGAGTTGGTGACCTTTTATTTGACCATATTTAGATCTTACATTTATGTTTATTTTTATTGAGTATGTTGAATTGATTTTAAGACAATTTAACCACATTATTATTGAATCTTATTATAAAACCCAATTTTTGATGAATTGAGATCAGTTATATCGGTCCTTTTCAATCAAGTTTAATCTAGTTTGTCCACATACATAATTTGGGTATTAAAACATAAAAAATATCAGCAATTTTGATCTACATACCTCTGGTAGGAATTCATTACCATAATTGGATATTTTATATATATTTTGGAAATTATTTGGTTTTTAATGTATGCATATACTATGATAACAATTGTGTGATATAAAAGGATTGGTGTGCATGTGTAACATGTGAGACATCTGCTTGATTGATGTGTATATGGGTGCATGTGTTTCCAGGAGAACCTTTACATGATATATTTTGTTTGATATGTTCTACGTTTTTACTTTTTGTATAAGTTTTATATCTTGTGGGAAAATTTTTATTAGTATTATGATAGATGGTTTCTCATGGGAGATTGGAAGACTCCTTAGAGGTATATCATGGTTAAAGAACTGTAGCCTATTGACTATGAGGTGGCCTGATGGTGTGTGTAAATATTTGAAATTACATGTTAATACTAATTGGAAATTTATAGAGTTATAAATCCATGATTAGAAATGTTGTTCACACCAAGAAAATGGTACAAATTAGGGTGTTATGATCAATGATATGATGGTATTAGTCAGGGTGAGATAGATGTTGTTCTGATGGTATAAGTTAGGGAAGATACATTGAGATGATAGGTGATTGACCTTGCAGTATTGTGATTGTTCTTAAAAGTCAATAGTTTTATACTATACATACCATCATGTGAATATGAAAAAATGTGGTTATGGCTGGTCAGATAAGATGGGTGACAAATCCTCGAAGGTAGAGCATGTATATCCCTGCAATGAGGGCGTAGAAAATTCATTAAAAGTGCAAAATAGACTACATACTGACAATTTAGTGAGTCTATCCGTATGTGAAATCTTGGAATCATATGATTCAAGTAACTAAATGTTGTGAAGAATCTTCAATCATGGATCCGAAGTAGGTATGGTTGGGGTTCATGGTATCCTAGTTACTAAATAATGACCCAATGTTGGGCTGATTACTAGGAGTACATTTACTTTATTTATGTTGAAATACATGTTTATATAAATTTTCACTTATATATAATGGTGAATTGGTGTTATCATAATTTTTTTATACCCACACCCTAATTTTGAATCTTTAATCATGTTCCTAAATCATGATTAGAGATCCCAGGAAGGGAAAGGGATTAATGGTAGGCAGTTGGGGAGATGAGGCTTGGTGTTTGGATGCGATACTAGGAGAATATCTAGATATATTCTATAGTGTGTTCATTTACTTCCTGTTACGTTTTCATATACTCTAGTCCAACCTACCACACATGGGTCCTTTAATACTTTCAATTGTTCGATATGGATGAAATTTTTATGGAATTATAATTTTTTTTAGTTACAACTATGATCATGAAATGTTTTTATTATAGTGTATGGAAATTTTTAATGATGGTATAGTCTCCCTAATGCTCTATTTAAACCTTTAATACTAGTTAGAAGACCTTTTAATTTGGGGAGGGATGCATGAGGTTATGAATCACTTTGGCCTGGACTTAGTGATTCAACACGAGGTGTCATAATATTTCCATTATATTATAGTTCTATTTTTTTGTGATATAATTTAATAATTTTGAATAATATGACATGCGATTTATTGTTTGTTATATTACAGTTGGAAAAAATATGGAAAGAGATCTTGTGATCATATTTTGTATTTGGAATGTAATATTAATGTGAAATCCATATTCTTGATTGTGATTTTTCACCTTGATTATGGTATGGTGTTGAATAATTTAAATTGTAAAAAAACTAGAATAATGTTTTACAATAATAAATAATAGTGGAGTTATACAAAATTGATTTTTATTTGGGGTTATGTTATTATAAACTAGTTATTTATTATATGGATCCTATGTGTATTTTCCACATTTGAATAGTGGGTGATCAGGGTTAGAGAGAGAGCTCTAGTTATGTGAGAATCTTGTATGCCATGGTGTATATATAGAGTAGCTATATATACTACCTATTAATACTTACCCTCTTTCGGAGACAAGGTACTGTTAGATAGTTTTTTCTATGTAGTGTATTTGACATTCTAGTGACTTTACACTGTGATGATCGTCCAGTTAGTTCATGGATGTTGGGGATGAGGATACCTCATTAGTGGTTGATTCAAAACCCACTATTACAGTAATACCTCCAATTGATCAATAGATTTGTGAGGTTCCACATAATATTATACATTCTATGGGATATGGATATATGAGTAGAGAGCCTTCCATATCAGATCATACTAGTGAATTTTAGCTGAAAAATATACCTTTATTCACTATACTAGTTGGAGCATCGATCACTTTGTTTTGGGTCAAGATGTTATAAATTATATTTGAATTAATGGAGATTCCCCTATGAGGAGGGTGAATATTTACAAATATTTTATATGAGAAAAAGTTAAGAACCAGTGGGATGTACTAGTCCTGTCAAGTTAGTTATGTGGGTATATTGGAAATTGAAACACTATTATTAGAGTTATTCCTAACAAGGTAGTTATTATGGAGATGGCCTATATTAGGGATTGAACAATATGATGAACTTTTATATAAAATGTAGAATTTGGAAAGATAAATAGGGGATATTAGCTTCATCTGAGAGCTATAATCTTCTCTTTTGGTATCAAACCTTGGATATTTATCTTATTTGGAATATTTTGTGGTGTCTTACCAGTGTTGGAAAATTTATTCAGTTTGATCAGGGGTTTTCTCTACGGATGTGCATCATTCTTCACTTCAGGTGATATATTGGGAGGCAGCATCGGGCACTTGCATCTTGTCAGCTAGGACTATAGTGTACTAGAATACATGTCTTGGTGGGTCCTCGGCATGGCTTAGGCCATTGGTAGATTCCTCGATGTTGTCAGTGGTGGTTCTCATTCATCACAACATATTCAGTTGAGGCTTGAGAAAATACTATGATTGCGCAGGTGAGTTGGACCTATGGTGGACCTCAATGGTGATCTTAGACAGAGGAGGGTTTGACATCCTCGATGTTGTGATTTCATCCAATGGCATCTCAATAGCTGGTCAGTGGTTTACAATGGGTGTGATGGTATTTAATAGGTGGAGGGTAACAGACATAAATCCTATTTGCATATCTAGATGGGGATTCCCAGCAACAACACCCAGATTTGTAAGTCCACTAGATTTGAAGGTCGAGAGGGTATGAAATCTACCATTAGTACTGATCATTTTGAATTAATACATGGTGATATGATAACTGTGTGGCCCTATGAGGACGGGTTCTTGGTTTGTTGTATCCAAAGATATGGTGGTGGTGGTGGGAGGGGGGGTCTGTTGGTGTATTGTTTTTGGGTCCTTCTGGGTCATTTTTTTGGCTACACACATTCTGGGCCTATGGTTCATTAAAGGTTCCCCCTAAACCTAATGAAAAATGGTATAATACTTTTCTAATAATAATAAATTTATTCAAGAGAGACCAACTATGTTCTATATTTTAAAAAGAAAGTTCTATTGTGTTGGGGAGATCATTGTATTGTCCCACTAAAATTTTGAAATTTATTTTACAGACTTTATAATGAATTTAAAGTGGGATAGATGTAATATCAAAATATATTCATGAAGATGATTAATTCTATAGAATCTTAAAGCAAATATAAATTAAGGGAATTGAAATTTAAATATTCAATACCAGATTATTTTGATTAAAGATCAACATTTCTGGATTAAGTTTTTCTGTACTATACCCTAACTAGAATGTGGGGGTAATTATATTTATTCCATGAAATATTATTAATGACGACTATGTAATCAAAAACCTCTTTTAAAATATTCATTATTTGGTTTTTCATTCACATATATATTATATTGTATCTCTATTATTTATGTATTATCATTGTGTATTGGTGGGTACTCACCCTGAATAGAATGAGGGGATAATTATATTTGTGCCAATATTTATAATGAAATATGGTTAATTAATTAATAATATATTTTATAACTTTCATTGTTAGTATTTTTTCATTCACATTTTTATTATACATTTTCTCTATTATTCATAACTCGTCATTTTATGTTAATAGATGAATTATTTTTAACACATTAACTAGTTACTTTGATTCAAGCATAGAAATTGTATAAGTTTGATTAATTTTATATATACATGGTTTGGATTACTTAATTTATGAATAAACTAAAATAATTGACCAAAATAAATGGTGAATTTAGTAATTAGTAATTATGGATTAGTGAAATGGATTTAATTAGATACAATTAAGACAACAACATTAATATATATTAATTCTATTTTGTTTCACCAATTCATGATCATGGATTTACAAATCAAGGTAAAACCTTATAAATCAAATTAACATTTTAATTAGATTTAGTTACTTTCCATCATTTTGAATCTCTAATTAGATATATCATAAACATAGTCTCTATGAGTTTGACCTTGGACTATCCACTTACTATGAATTAGTAGTTAGTGGTTAAGGATAAAAATAATCAATACTATAAACTTGATACCTTATTATAATTAATGAAGCCTTGTGTATGGTTAATGTTTTTAGAACCATTTTTTGGGAATTTAATTTAGGAAATATAGTTTTATAGACACTTTTTAACCATTTGTTTTTTATTTTATTTTTCATTTTTTTGTCTTTTTTTAGGTAACCTTTTATTGAAAATGTAATCAACCCAAGGAAAAGGAAAGTAAAAGTTTAGTTATCATTTAAATATAGAGATGATATTGAGGAAATAGAATAGAGAAGTAACAATTGAAGGTGTTAATCAATTTTATGTTATGGATCAAGTTGTTGAATTGAAAGTACCATAGGAAAGTCATTAATGGAATATGGATCACTTTTAAGAGTGGGGGTACCCTGAAGTATCATAGTACCTTTAGTTTCTAGGAACCATTTTTTGATAAAATCTAGGATCATAAAACTTTTCTCAAAATGAATCTAGTTTATTAGGAAACCTAATGAATATTAAAATGCACACATTAGAAGTTTTTTAGAGATTTGTGGAACTTTTTTGGTTTACCAATTTTTTCAATGATGTGATAATGATTAGGTAATTTGAACTTTAACTGATAGATAAATAAAAAATTGGATCAAATTATTGGAAAACCATTCCACTGCAATAAGGTATGATATGGAAATATGATTATGTAAAATATTATTTCCCCCCTAAAAATATATAAACATTCATTTTGATTTTAAAATTTTCTGTCAACTCGATCATGAATCACTTTACACTAAATAGAAGAGATTTATGGACTTGTTAAGTAAGTGTCTCCACTATAGTTTAGAAATTTTGTTCCAAATTGAATGATTTATAAGGGTCTATCTCAAATGAATAGGTTTGTCACATATTTTTTCCCTGGAGGTTTATTATTTATCTACCAAGATAGAATTACAATTTAACATATTATATTCCTAGAAATAGATTCCAATGTAAAATATAAGGATTTTATAATAAAAGAGTTCATATTGTATATGTAAATTAATTTGTGAATTAAAAATTAAAATCCTTTAAAACGAATATGGATAAGATGATGTCCGTGAACTTGTCCTGAGGAATGTATATTAAAGAGGCTAATTACACTAATTTTAATAACAAAAACATATTTTCTAGGCCAAAATTAGGTCATATATTTCATTACATAGCACTAATAATTTTATTAAAACAATTACCCTCACATAAAATTCAACTCAATTAACTTAAATAAACCTTATCAACATTTATGATAATAACTAGGGCCGCCATCAAATATTTTAAAACTAATTTTGAGGATTGAAGTTATTTTATGAGGAATTTAGATTTTTTGGTTGGGTAAGCTCAAGGAAAGGTTAGAAGAGTTCTTTAGGGTCCTAACAAGGATAAACATGTGGTTTGTTGATTTTTATCACTCTAACAAGTTAATAAAAAACGATGTAAAGTTAAAAATAAATAAAAATATAACAGGTGAATAAAGGTAAATATCAGGAAGAATGTCAAGAATGTATAAAGGAAAGGGAAATGGAAGTTGAGAAGGAAGTTAGAGAAGAAGCCTAATAACCATAATAATATCCAATAATACTCATTGAAATAATGAATAAAGTGGAAATAAAATAGAAAATGAGTTAATTTATGAAGGATTTTATTTAAAGTATAAATAATTTTGAGGATATAGAATAATATAACTTATATGATATTTTTTTCTATGATTTTGCATATTCTACCAAATTGTTAAATATATTTTAATATCTCTTAAATTAATTTTAATATCAATGATTATGACTTTTGAGAAGTTTTTTTTGATTTAAGTCAGAGTGTGTGTATCATTTCATACTCAAAATTTAAAACCATGGGATTAGAAAATATGAATCCCAAAAATATTCTCTTTAATTAGTAAAAAATAGTGAGATATCTATACTTTTTTATTTGGAATTATTTAGTATAGGTGGTTA
This sequence comes from Viscum album, assembly GCA_963277665.1. Taxonomy (NCBI): domain Eukaryota; kingdom Viridiplantae; phylum Streptophyta; class Magnoliopsida; order Santalales; family Viscaceae; genus Viscum; species Viscum album. The sequence goes on from OY728122.1 coordinate 713,252,119, forward strand.
CATTTTACTCCTCTAGAAATTTCCTTATGCTTTAGAATAATGAAGAGAAAACATCCTTTATTCATGGGAGGTTTTTTATATATGGAAAGGGTCCTGATTAATGTTTAATGTTGGGATTTATCTTTGTAGGTTGGTGGTGAGTATGTATAGTTTAACATTCATTAGGTGATAAAGAATCTTGATGGAGAAAATTAGGATATTATTTAGGTTAAAGAACCAGAATTATAGGATGTTTATTTAATTTATGAAAAATAATAATGAGCTAGTGTGGGTAAGAAAGGATGTGGGAAAAAATTGGAAAATAAATATTAGATTGGTCAAATTGAAAGAATTGATGATGTTGGAAAAATTATTGAGAAAAAGGTGTTACAAATGATCCAAAATGTTTCATTATTGTTTGAATTGACCTTCTATTTTTTAGGATATACTAATGATTAGAGTATTGGTATTATGGAAATAAATAACGTACCACTTCAATTAAATGTAAAGATGGTTTTTGATGATATAAGCAAACCCATCTGTGTAGAGGAATATTAAGAAAGACAATTAATTAATATATTTTGGGTAACATATTTCCATATTTTGTTACAAGATATTGATGGGTTTTATTTAGATAAAATACATTAAACAACATGTTTATAATAAAAAACCGAAGTATTTTTTTATTCTTTTTATAAGAATTAATTCTTAGGAATTCAAATTTGGATTATGTTTTGAGATTTAAAATTAAATCACCCTTATATTTTTGATCTTTCATTGATTAAATCTTGTAAATTCAGATATTTTTTGAGTTTTTAGGTCTATGATTACTATGAGAGAATAAGATTAAAAAATGGTATAAAATTACTTAGATATTCTATATATTAGGGAGTACTATTTTAAATTCCTTATATGTTTAATTAGCTATATTTTGAGATAAAATTATTAGTTTTAGGAAAAATTTCATTCCAAATTTATATTTATTACTTTATTTTTGATCTAAGATGGAATTAGTCACTTAATTATATTAGCATACCTTTTTGTATGTTTCATTTATGAAGTAATTTAATGAGTATGAAGGAATAATATGGGTTAGCGTGAAAGAGTGTTGTCGTGAAACAAGTTTCTCTATTTTTTTAATCTCTATTTTTGTAATCTCTATTTTAATATGAAGTAATATATATTTTAATTTGTTATGAAATGTTCCTAACTCCAAATAAAATTTAATTATCAATCTTTCAGGTTGTATTACGTGTAATATTTTGTCAAAAATCATGAATTAAAATATATTATGGAAGAGTGTTGTCATAGTTGGTATCAAAGGAAAGTTTAGTTATCTTTTGGTTTATGATTAGAAACCTATTAATAAATCATTTATGATAAGTCTAAACATAAGAAGACATTATTTTTTTGGTAAATTATAGAGAAACTTGTTTTATAAAAAATACATCCTTTTCTAGATACTAAAAGTAGATGTGGATCTAGCAGAGATGTACCTAGGGGTAAAACCCGAAAACACCACATTGAGCCCAACTTTATCGGAAACTGGGGCATGATAATGAGTCTTTCTAAAAATCAAGTTTAAAATTGTAGAGAAATCCTTTAGTATAAGTCCAAACATACTAAGACATCATTATATTTTGTAAAATTATAGAGTAAGTGGTTTTCTAGAAAATTCATCTTTGTCTGGATAATACAAGTGGATGTGTCTCTGGCACAGATATACCTAGGGGTAAAACCCAAAAACACCACATTGAGCCAGACTCTATTGGGAACTAGTGCATGATAATGGGTCTCACTATACATCTGGTTTGAAACTCAAAGGGAATAAGATTTTGTAAATTCACAAGCCCATTACAATCCATTATTAAGGTAAAAATAATTTCCATAAGAATATATGTTAGAAACTCGTTCTTGGATAATATATATTGAATCCTATACATTCATATGTTATGGAAATTAATGTCATTTATAAGTTACCCATTTAATTTTATTGGATTCCAATTTATATATTTAACACTTTAAAGTACAAATCCCTAGTATCTCATTTATTATAATCAATAGATTTAAATATAAGGAATATATTTTAATTATTTGGTTGGTTATGTGATTTGTTAGAATATTATTCTAGTGCTTTAGGTATGAAAAAATTCATCTTGAGTACTCATTATTTATTAAAAAGATAATATTTTAGTGGAAATTGATTAAAGGATGAGATTATACTATTTAAAAATTATATTTCATTATTACCCTAGTCAATATGGTAAAAAAATTCTTTAACTATAGGAAAATAATCTTCAAACTAGAGTTTGGTCATTTTAGGATCATTTTTGATGAGTTGATTTTCATTTAATCCATCATTGATTTATGGTTTTGTGGTCATCGAATTTCTCATTATGACGTTATTTATCACACTGAACTTGTTATTTGGTGTTATTTTTCTCTTCTATGTCTATGTTTTTAATTCCCACTAATGTTCTCATACATATAAACCCAGTTATGTGATGACCTTCGTACTTCCCTTTCTTTCTTTTCCAGTGGTTGTTTGTTTAACCATTTTACAATGTGGGTTTTAAATAAAGATATTTTAAAGTGTCAAAAAATTTATTACTAATTTCAAGATCAAATTAAAAGGATGAATTTTTTTAAATGGGGTGAAGAATGTATCTCCTCATGTTTTTAAAATATAAAATTATGTTCTATAGTGTTTGTGATACAAAACAAGAAACCAGAAAAAAACAATGACCATTTAAATAAAACCACTTTAACCCTTCAATTAATTTTTTTTATGTGTGTAGGATTAAATAATTTAGGATATATATATATTTACTAAATATATTGATTAATTATTAGTAAATAATCAATCAAATTTTGGTAATTTCCTTTTATTCTTCAAAATATATTTTCTTCAAAAATTATTTTTATTTATTTGTATGAAAAAATATTATAATTAATTTATAGAGAATTTTAAAAATATATTTGATAAAATAATATACCCTTTTTATATCATAATATCTTGATTAACAAATGGTAATTTGTTTTTTGAAAATATAGATTCTTCATTGAATAGTGAAAAATACTATTTTAAGTAAAATCATCATTTCTTTTGAAAAATTATGTAATATAAAAGACCCAATATTCTTTTTATTTTATTTTAATGTAACATGAGTATTATTTAGTTATATGTATTTAAATTAATTAAAGTTTAAACATATTTATACCATATTTAGTATATGTTTATTTTTAAGATTAAGAACACATTTTTTTGGAAAATTGTTTCCAAATGAATAATGTTTCTCCATTTTAATTAAGTAAAAAAACCCTATTTATAAACTATACAAAATTAAAATTTTATATTATACATTTATATTAATGAATTAACTTAATTTTTGAACAATATTAATAGTATATTTAGTAAATGTTAATTACCATGGTAAAAGTAAAATTAGTTAATTAAGGGTAAAAATAATTTAACAAGGACTTGAAAAAAATTAAACCTTAAAGTATGAATATTTATATTTCCTTTTAATTAAAATAATTATTATATGTATTTATTATTTTTGTTAAATTATAAATTTTTTTTATTTTGATATAATAAAAGACTATTTATATTTTTGGTTAATATTGAAATTTAATTAAGGATTTTAAGAATTAATAGATTTTTGAAGTAAATTATATTTTAATAAAATATTATTGTTAAATAATTTTAATTAAATATAAATTATCATATAATTTTTATGAAGTCAAATTTAATTTTTATAAGGGTTCAAAAACCATTATTATCAAAAAACACACCATTTCTCAATAAATGTCAATTTTTATTTTAAAAGTAAAAACTCACTTATTTATAAAATTATTTTTATTAAATAAATATTATTTTTATAATCATCCAACAAAATTACCCAGTGGTTATTTTTTCATAATTTTATGAGGCTTTCAAATTTTTTCGGGTAAAAATTAAACACATTATAAAAATACAGTGTGTATTATGGAATCATAATGGCATAAAAGTGGAGTAATAATAATATAATTGGCTACATGACCTTATATATGTTTAAAATTTTAAATAATATTACTTTGATGTTATTTTGTTAATTTCAAAAAGACTTTATGTATCCTCCAAAACCTATATTATATTTTAAGGTTTTGAAATTTTTTTTAAGGAAATTAATCACTTTTACATCAACAAGGGTTGTATTTTAAAATGTTCAGACATTAGAAATATAAAATAACCATAAACAATCCTCTTTGTAATAAACCATTTTAAAAAACCATGTAATGGTTTGTGATTTTGATTACTTTATTATATTGATTTCGAAACCAAATTTTGAGAAATAATAAAGAATTCCCCACTCATTTCCTATATAAACTCACTCAAGACCCCATATATATTCACTAGAAAACCATAGAGAGATTATTTATCTTATATTACCTCTGTAGAGTCTGTCAAAGGTTCCCCCAATCCCTCAATAAGCTCCTCCTAATATTTTGGAATCACTTTCTAAATGTAAGGGATCTTCCTCTCTGTTTTTTATTTAAGCGCCTATTTTCTATTGTTCCTATTTGTAATTTAAATTTGTTCATGTTGGGATTTTTTATTCCATATTTCATTAACATTATATTTATTTTTATATTATTAAATAACTCTTTCACTATTATTAATCCCTCTCATGAACCTGAATGGACACCCCTTACCATGCTAAAATTTTGTAAGGAATCTTCCTCCCACATTTTTATTCACACACTTATTTTCTGTTACGCCTTTTAATTTCAATTTATTTATATTGTGATAGGTTATTGAATACCCCCATTAATTTTAATTTTATTTCTTAATTATGATATACCCCTTTCAATCTCATTAATCCCTCTCATGAACTTTTATATACACCCATTACCATTTCAAAATTTAGTAAGGGATCTTCCTCTCTCTTTTTTATTTACGAACCACTTTTTTTGTTATGTATCTTAATTTATATTGTTCATGTTGTGATATGTTTTTCCATACCCTTTAATATGAATTTGATTTCTAAATTATGAGATACCAATTTAATAATCATTAATCTGTCCTATGAACCCTTATGTACACTTGTTACCATGCCAAAATTTAGCAAGGATCTTCCTCTTTCCTTTTTATTCAAGAACCTATTTTATGTTATACCCATTAATTTCAATTTTTCCATGTTGGTATAGGTTCTTAAATATCTCCATTACTTTCAATTTTATTTATAAGTTATTTGGGACCCCTTTAAATGTAATTAATCCCTACCGTGAACCTTTATGTACACTCGTTACAAAGCCAAACTTTTCTAACGGGTCCTCTCAATATCCTCATTAGTTAGGTTTATTTATTATCATATTCCATTTATATATAATTATTTAGGTTGGTATTTGTACTAATATATCCCCCTTACTTCCCTTATGATTACTAAATGATGATATACCCATTTCACTCTCATTAATCCCTTACATTAATATTTACACTCCCATTTTATGTTTCCAAAATTTATCTATGATTTTCCATTCTAAAAAATTGTGTAGTAAATTTCCATACCCATTTGAAATCAATGGTGTTAAACTTTATTCAATTATATTTCATTTATTATGGACATAAATTTATGTATTCCACACTCCTTGATCATGGAATAAAGTGTGATGATAAATTATTCCTTGTTTTAAAATCAATTTGGCACACTTAAGAATGATAATTAAATAAAAGTGATGGGTGTTACTAGAATTATATAGGGATCCAATGAATTGGGTATTGTTCTAGTCTCATGATATGTCATGAAAGGTATTAGGGAGTGAACATAATCCCTAATGGGACTTTTTATATCATGATGAATTGGTAGATAGCCTCGACCTATGTTTATGTTGTATTATTTTTTGCTATTACCACATTTCCCATGATTCATATATATTAACATTCTATATCACGCCTCACTATTCTTTTTTATAATCCTACACCATTTTATGTCTCATTGATATGTGTATCTTTAAACATGTAATACATTATTCATGTTATTCCATGTTTATTCCCTGACCAGGCTTTATATCTCACCTCTTTTTTCTATATGTCCGTAGGTTTTCCCATGCAGTTTTAAGTATAATGGAATAATATGAGCATGTTAAATAAGTTTTCAAAAAATATGATGTAATACCTATTTTAAGTTGTAATGTAATGTACCTAATTACCAACTACACCAGACTTCATGATCTTTCATGTTTTATTATGTGTAATCTTATATAAAAAATCATGAATTAAAGTGTATTAAAACATAGGGTTATCCTAATTTATACCACATGTGATTGCCCAATATTTTAAATTCATATCCTCAGGAGTTATTGTAAAAAAATTCATCACATTATTTCTAATTCACCATATATAGAAATATTCATTGGATATGAATCATCATTAGACCATTCTTATTTAATCTTGATGAGATATGAATATTTTGAACCATATTAAGATGAGTGAGATAATAAATCGATATTGATTTTTATCCCCTTTTAAATTTGAGACTTAATATAAATTTCATATTTTACTGGAAATTTCTAAACCCTAATTTTTTTAAATTGCTACATTAAATGTGTATTTATCTTTCTTAATCTACTCTTGGAATTTTTCCATAATTTATAATGAAATAAATTTTGGTCTAAGTGTTGTCACATGTGGTTGAGAGGAATTCTTATTTTTTAGGAGCTATAATTTGTAATTTTGGGAAAGGATCCATTAATAACCTTTAATTATACTTTATTGGATATCTTAGAAAAAATATAAATGTTAGAAATATTTTTAAATTGGGATAATACATCATTGTTATTATTATCATGATTTTTGAGCCTTTAAAAAGATACATATGAGTTGATGGGTTTATCATTTTAATGTTTTATTTTTAAGGGTTAGTTTTTATTGAGATTTTAATTTATATTATGCATTATAAATAAGATTTAACAATTATATTTTGAGCTATATTTTTGAATTCTCACATCAATTGTACACCCACCATAAACCTTAGTCATTAGAACCCTAATGAAAGTCCCCTTGTATTTTTTGGTTTGATTTGTATGCAGATATTAAGATAGATTTCAAGATCATTGATATTGTGTATTAACTTTATATTGAGCATAACATAAATAAAATGATCTTCAGTGTTGAGATGATTTTTTGGAAAAAAAATCATATAATTGTTTAAAGTTTATTTATTTTTGGAAATTTTTGGGTTTTTTATTATGGTTCTTAAATCCGAGATATGCTTTATTTTCATTGTAATAAAATGAATATCTATACTTGAGGATAATAAAGATTTTATTTTGAAAATTATTTGATATAATAATATCATGTATATTTTTTGTTTGGTGCAATTATTGTTTATAATTTTTTATTTTCTATTTCTGGTATTTTCCATGATTTATAGAAGTAATTTACTTATATTTTGTTTGGGAAGTAATTTTTAATAAAAAAAATTAATTTATGAATGATCAAAAAATATTTCAAACCCTTTCCCAAATCACCAACCAAAGTTAACCAGCCACCATGAGGAAGTAGCTATATCTCAATGGTGGATGCAATGGTATGGCTTCATAGAAGACTCAAAAAATAGGCCTTTATAATGGGGTCATACTATAATATTATAAAAATAGTGGCGTGGAGTGGTAAAAATGCACAAAAAAAAAGACAAAACACTTTAAAATAGTTTGAGGCATTCTCTTATTTATGAAGGATAAGGCATTATGAGTAGATTATTTGTGTGGAATAAGAGGATATAAACATGGTTTATTGAAACACACATTATTTCATGAGGAAAGGTTGAAATGGGATCATCCCTATCCTACATAATGTTTAATTCCTATACAAGTGACTAGAAATGATTGTACCACTATTCTACATGTTATAAATGAATTTTTATGCATATATTGAAGTAATAATGGATATATAATAGCAGGTAGATAAAAAAATAAGCAAATAACTGAAAAAAGTGATCTCATAAAGTATATGGAAAATCCTGAAGTGAAGAGAGAACATCTTCACTGTAATGTGTGGTGTGGTAGATGTTTTTCATTTTGATTTTGAAACATTTTGAATAAAATTACTAAAATGAGTTACATATGTAATTTATAAAATTCCTAGAAATGATTATGTGATGTTTATGATATGACCAGAGCCATTTCTAGACATTATTGATAGAGACAAGGAGTTAGATATGTTCATTTTGAGATGTTTTATGATGTTGTGTTGATTTAAATCCAGTGATTTATTTTCTGAAGCACATTTTTATAACAATCCTTATTAGGGTTTTACATTCACATGGTGTGTTATATATTTTTCTTACTAGCCATGAATTATAATTATGGGTTTATGGGTTAATTTTTGTTTAATACATTAACAAGTTACTTTGATTCTGTCATGGACATTTTAAGAGTTTGAGTAATTTTGTATAAACCTTGTTCTGGATCACCTAATATTAAATATTTTTTATTTATCCCTGAAAAATGGTTTTTAGTAATTGAATAATGAATAACAAGGAGAATGCTTTAGTTAGATTCAATCCATACAATAAAAGGTATATTCATTCTATCCTCTTGATTTATTAATTTTTGGTTGTAGATTTAAAAAACATGGTATAGGTTCATCAAATCAATGTCTCTTTTAATTAGATTTAATTACCTTTTATCATTTCAACTTAGTAATTTGTGGATTTGACCTCATAAAAGTCACTAACTTCAATTTAGTTATAAGAATATAGAAAGGTAAATAATTAAAATTATAATCCTGATACCTTATTGTAATTAATGATTCCATGTGGGTGGTAAAAAAGAGAATATTTTGTTTTGGGAGATAGTATATATGGTGGATAGATAAAACTATATTGGTCGTTGGATGATAAAATTATATTTTTTAAATATAATGTAGTGTTACGGTATATATGAGTATGCTCGGGAATTTTATGTAGGATTTATACACCTCTAGATGGAATTTTATCCCATGAATTACCAAGATATATCATGACTTATCCCATAAATATTGGTGTCCCTGGATAATAAGTATATTACGACGTTTGTTACACGATTCCGAATGTGTTAGATAGTGAGGTCTTGGAATGGGGGACCCATTGTTACTATTTTGAAATTTCATATTCTTGTGTAAAAATGGGTTAACCCCATGATTGAATTTATGAAATGATAACCAAGGTGACCTTGAGGTTGCAAGACAACATGGGTTATTATGGAATAATTCATAAAGGATACCCATTTTCTAAAGATTAAGGAGACCCATTTTTTGGACCACATGGGCCTATTTTATATCTGAGAGATTTTACTACTTCTTGGTGTACCCTTGGGTATCATACAAAATTGATATGAGTGATTCACTTCATGATTTTGGTTGGGATTGAAGAAGGATATTGATAATCCTTTTTATTTGAAGACGACATGCATTCCTTATACTGAGGGTAAGTCTAATCATACTATCTAGATTATGAAGGAAATTCTATGAGTATGTTTTTGAGATTTCAATGTTTAGTGGGAGATCCATATCAACTTATCCATTTTTTTATAATAATTGATATCATTAATTGATTCATATGGATTATTTAAAAGTATTTTATAATTGGTCATGCTGATCACCTCTATTCTAGCCAGATATGGGTGTGAAAACTATTATTTGTCCATGTCTCCTTATGGATATATAAGAGAATATCTAGTTATTATAGATGTGTTTAGATACTGATCCATGCATAAAACATTCATATGCACCCTAGATATTCCACCCCTTGGATTTTGAGGTTGGTGAAAGTGTTGGGTTGAGAGTGTCACTCGGATCGGGACACTAATGAATTCGATTAAAAAAGAAGTTATGAAAACTGATATCTTTAACATACCTTAATTCGTGATTTATTTCATAAATATAAATTTAATACAATCCTAAAATTTCATAAGGACTAGTGTCATTATTTAATTATATATATATCATAATAACTTTAATCATAGTTAAAAATTAATTATTTAAAAATTAAAAAACATGCCCTTATATTTCATCGATCATCTAATACTGGATGAGATAACCCGGGGAAATACATAAGTGAGGATTGAGCTATAACTCCTTGTATTAGATAATAAAACCATAACATGATTAATTTAATACATTTTCATCATGATTCATATATAAGTAACATAAAAGGGGTGATAATTATAAACATGAACATCAAATCATGATATAATATGATAACATCAAGGCAACTTTGGAATGTAGATATGATATAAAAATAACACCATAAACACAATTTAGGGATTACCAATGATAAATCAGAATATTTTGTTATTATGATGACCTCCCATGCACCATAAAGGTTAGCTAATGAGATAAAAACATTACTCAATGCGTTGTAGGTTTATATAATTCAGGGCCCACCCATTTCATTCATATCCTGTACATGCATTTGTGAACCTCATAGATCATACAATAAAAGAATTTAATTCCTCTCTTTTAATCAAAAAAATAAGGAATGTGTATTATATAAATTATAGTACCTATTTAATGATGTTTTGTTACATATCTATGAATACACTTGTGTGGGAAATGGGGATGGGTATACGCAACACAAATATTTGGCATGAAAAATCCAGGGATAATTTCACTAACATAACAGGTGTATATAAAGGTCATGAAAGGGTTTAATGAGAGTCAAAGGTGGTCTATCATTAATTGGGAATTAATATGAAATAAGATTGATATGTAAAAAAATATATGTCAATATGAACAATTGTAAATCAAAAGGAATTATACAAATAATGTACTTGAATAAAGATGAGGTGGAAGAGAATGTCTTACATTGAGAGGTAACTTCTAAAATATTGGGACGAAATTGTAAAGAGATTGGGAACATATTATGAGGTATTTATAGGGGTATAGGGATATTAAATTCATGAATAATGGGGTTTGAGTGAAGAGGAGTGGGATGTTGTGTGGGTATTGAAAGTGAAAAAGAGAGGACTTCTTTATTAATTTCTAAAATATGGTTTTTATAAGGACCCGTCCTTAAACATTACATAATCTTGAATTAAATTAATAATTCACATTGAGGATCTTTTTGGGTTTAGAGTTTTACAGAGTTATACCATAACTATTAAATTTAAAAATATTATAACATAGAAAATACTACCCAGTATCCATTTTTTTACAAAACATGAACTCTTGAAAAAAAAGTCATGTCTAGTTCCAAATTTAAGACAACAAGAATTTTCCTTGATCCCATCCTTGACCCTATTCCACATTATGTCCTGTGAAAAAATTTAAAAAACGTGGGATGAGCATAAAAAGCTTAGTAAGGGATACACAAATAAGTAAAACTATTATTTTTTCAAAAAAACAAGTAAACCATGAATACTTTAACATAAGTAATACTTTTCACCTTTATGAAGTAGCAAATACTCTTCACTGAAAAAAAGATCATTACTTACCATTTTGTAACCAAAAGATTACCATAAAACCCATATAAAGAACACATAACTTATAAAGGTAACTTGGTACATAAACATACATAACTGTAATAACCATATGGTTGACTTCCACACATATCACTAAATGGAATAGCCATACGACAGACTTCCATACCCAATGCATTGGAGGTTATAACGTAACCACCCGTCCTAGTATTCACAACACCACCCGTCATATGGTTTATCAAGTAACCACCCGTAAAATGTCCAAGTACCATCCTAACACATAAAAATTTCAAATATAAACATTTCACCAATAACATTTGATTTTCAATCACAAGATGTAATTTCAAGATAATGAAATAATCAATCCATTTTCAAAAACCATTTAAAAAAAGGATTTTTGAATCAAAGTGTCCCATACCACTTTGAAGATTTTAATGGAATTAAAATTTTAAAACATTAATGTTCATATAAATAAATACTCAAAACCATTTTTAAAACATGTACATTAAAGATAAATATTTATAATGATAAATATTTAAAACATTTAAAAATGATATTTTTGTTAAAGATTTTTTAACAAAATGAGATACTATTGAATACAAATAATTATGGAATAACATTTAATCAAAATTTTATAATATCATGAGAATAATGGGATTCATGATATAATATGTCAAAGGACAGTATATACACCATATAAGAGTGGATTTGATGCATAACAAAAATGAAGTCTCAATGGAAATTTAAATTGAGATGAAATCCCTTATAAAGATGGTATCCTTAAATTAAGGATAAATCAATCACATAATTATGTGTCAAAAATATAAATACACCTAATATAAGTGGATATTAAGTGTAAAACAATCAGAGTTCATTCACACATATTCATAGTATGACATGTTCATGAAGTACAAGTTGAACTCGAAGAATTGAAATTGGGTTAAGAGGTTCCCTTTGTAAAAAGTTGTCAACCTAACGACGTCACATTACAATTCAGAAACTGAGTGGATGAGAGAAAAAAGGGTATCCCATAAAATGGAAATAAAATTTACAGCAATAAGGATATAAAATAACATATCCCAACATAAGAAGATGTGAATTAAAATAGATAACAAAATGAAGCCTTTTAAAAGAGAGGAAGGTTAAAGGGTACCTTACTGATTTGGTAACTTACGAAACATACACCACATGAAATAAGGATCATTCAATGAAGATGTAAATACCATAAATTGAAGAATATTAAACAAAGAATCCAATTATGGGTAGTAAAAAAAACACACAAAAGGAAGTAGTGGAAAATATAGCATGAATCTCATGGGGATTAAAAGTGAGATGAAAACCCCTTACCATGTTGCAATCAATCCAGTCGTATGACCCAAAGTTAATAACCACCAAATAGATCACAAAATACCATGAATATAATTATATTCATTATAATATATATCAAAAGGCAGTACACAATACACCACATGCAATAAATAAGTGGAGAACAATGGAAAGCTCACGAAATTAAAAGTGAGATAAAGAATCCCTTACAAAAATTCGGCAGCCAAACAACGCCACATTAAAATTATTAAAATGAATTGATGAGAGTAAGAGGGGGTCTATCATAATATGAAAATAAAAATTACATTATTGTTAATATAAAAGAACATCATAAAACATAAGAATAAGGAGCATAAAAGAAATGACATAAAAAGAGTACTTGAAAAGAAAGAGAGAGGTCAGATCCCTTACCTCGTGTCCAACTTGACTAGATCATTCATTAATCTCCTAAATAATAAACTAAATTTAATTTCTACCTGATTAATAACCTTTTTAAAGTTTATTATTCCTTTTATATCACTTATTACCATGTTATAAACATTATGTAATCATTTAAGTTAATAACATCCATTTTGTCGATATTTAGTACTGGAGTCAAAAATGGACTTCTTATAATCACATATTGTTTATGTGGTCAGTGGTTCATTATATCCAGAATGATATTAATGATTTGGATATCATATATATCATATAAATTCAGTATATAAATCTACTTATAATATTTCATAACATTTAGAGCTATGAAATGAAATGCACCGTTCATGGAGACGGTAAGCCGTATGTACACATGAATGCTACTTTCATTTCTATTTCTTATTTTAATGGAAATAAAACATAATGATACATAATTATGTTATAATTCCAGTATAATATCATATATAATATCATTAAATCCATCCTTTATACATCCCACGTAAGGCATTAACGAATCAAATCACATTGAGGGGGCGGTAGTCCGCACTTCCCCAAATGAGTTTATCGTATTTACCCACTATGGAGACCATAAAGGAATGTTATAAATGGAAAATACAGAAGAATAAAAAAAATAAAAATAATATATATCATATAAAAATAAAGTTCCATCATAATGGGCACCATGAGAGGCGGTTGGAGATATTCGAACAATCATCATTTCTTGGGGCGTTAGTTTTCCATCCACAGAAACATTATGTTCTTCATCAATTAGATAGAGGTGTGTGTAAGTGTAGCTATAATACTTATCATAACAAAATCCTAGTATTTTGAGGATACTGATTTTGTCACAAAAAAAGGAATAAAAAGATTTTAGGGGTTGGAGAAGTAAAATAAAAGAAATCAATTTAAGAGAAATTGTTACCTTTAATTTGGGTAACTTCCTTTGGTTTGAACCAAAAGGACTTCTTGAAGTGCCTTATGCCTAAGGTATGGCTTCTAGGGGGAGTAGAGGGACGTAGGGAGATTAATTGGGCATAGGTTGGATGAAACAAATGGCTTGAGAGGTGTGAGTAATTGGTTATAAGTGGTCTCTTTTTATAAGGGGAGGAGGGACTCTTTAGGAATGTGTGAAACTATTATTTTATTATATAATTATATTTAGTTTCTAATGGCCCAAAAATCCTTAAAGATGAATATAAGATGACTCATGGTCGAAATAAAATCATCCAATCAGAATTTGACATGTTTCAGATATTATTTTAATCATTATAATTTTATTTATTTAAATGATTTATTAATGAGGTAAATACTGCATCATTATTATGTCTTAAATAATTTAATTTATTTGTTGTCTAAAAATTATAAAAAAATACCACAATGTAGGATATTTTTTAGTTTTCCAATGAATATTTATAGTCGAAAATATGACTTATATAACACCATAAAAAAATTAATTACTAAACGATTTTGGTTAATGCCAATTTTGTCTTTACATTAAAATAATTAATCTAAATTATCATTATCACATCCAAGTGGCTCAATGAGGTCCCAAAATAGACCCAAAGATTCCTATGGTCGTTAATGACTCAACCAATAAGGTTTGGACAAGTTTTAAGGTAATTTTGAATTATTATAATATTCTTTTTACCTTGAATTAACCTATTTACCTTTAACCGCGGTAAATAAAAGTCAAAAGTTACTATTCACCAAAAATTATTTTCATCTTAATGACCCAAATTTTACTTCTTGATAACAACCATGTATGTTGGATTTTTGAAATTCAATTCAAAGAAGTGGTAAAATTTCAATTAAATGAAAAAGTCATTTTTTTAACTACCACTAAGTGGTTTCACTATTCATAAAAAATTGATGTTTTTCAGAAAAATACCAAAAATTCAGCCTAAGATATATTTGATATTCTAAATTCAAAAATGATGTCTATTTATCCAAATTAAAAACATATAAGTGGAATTAATTAATTTTAAAATTAATTCCCATTATCAAAACAAAATAGCGTGTTTTTAAGAAACAACAACTATCAAAAGATTGATACTTGTTTATGTCCAATTTCAAAGTGAAATTAATTTCAATGACCAAAATTGGATTAAATGGTAAAAATATACTCTAATTAAACTTTAAAACCAATTAAAAAGATAATCTGGACATATAAATAAATTAGATTTAAACAAAATTTTGAATTAAAATACAATATTTTTCACTATTCATCAGAAAATGAACTTTAGCAGAAAATTTCAAAAATTTACACAAAGTAAATTTTGGCATCCCCATTCTAAAGAAAGATTTTATTTGGTCAAATAGAATGTATTAAAGTGACCAAAATTAGATTTAATGAGGGTTCTTCATTAAAAGGCGTTAAATCGGCCTTTTAATGTAAATTATGCTTAAAATTAGATTCATTCACATTTTAATCCTCTAACACTGATTGGATAAATGTAAATACATTTAACAAACATGTATAATCATATTGTAATTAGTTTTATTCATTCCAACCAATAAAATAGCTATGAGTTAACTACCATTTACAATAATAATATTATATTATTAGTGTGCAACGTAAGATTTCAAAGAAACCCGATGTTGCGTATCAGGTACGCTATCAAACATACCTACCAATTTAAAGTAAAATTATTATTTAATTCAAAAATATTAATAAAAATGAAAATTTCATATTCTTCATTTATCTAGGATGTTACATCCTTCCCCCCTTTTGGGAATTGTGTCCTCACAATTTAAAAATTTGGCTCGGGAAGTTCATTGAAATCCCCATATCTAAAAAAGATCCAATAAAACTATCACTTTAAAATAAAGGAAGAGAAGTAAAAAGGTTACCCTAGACAACTGATACTATGATTCCATTAAAACATGGATATGGAGGAGAAAACAACCCTTCAAGTTCTGATGGAGAGTGATAGAGAACATGTTTAGGAGAAAGTTAACCACCATAAATTCACAAACTTGTGATGGGTTAAACAGTCGTTGATTCCCCAGTAATAAAAGTTAACAGAAAAGGTTTTTATTTTAAGTTAATTATCATTGAAGAATTTATTTATGAGCTTAACTAAAAACAGAAGGAAATAGACTTACTTGTCATGTAGACATGCATCTTTTACTAGATTTCTAACACAAACTCATATTTTCTCCAAACGATGAGTATTGAGGATGACTTTTTTTACATTAAAAGTGCTATAATAAACTTTAAGAGAATCACATAATCCACAAAATATGAACTATATATTTCCCTTGTCTTTATATATTAACTAAAACCAAAACGTTTAGTACAATATCAGATAATCCCCCAAAAGGATAAACTTTTACATAATGAAAAACAACTCTTAATCTCCAAAACTTGTCTAAAAAAAACCAAAGTTCAACAAAGCCCATTCAATAAAAATTTTTCCTTAAAATTATTCAAAGTAATCCAACCAAATATTGAAACCCAAATCTCTGATGGATTTAATCATATAGTCTTCCAAGATAAATTTTAACATTTATCTCCAAATAACATCAGTTACTCTTGAAATCTCATATTGAAAAGAAATTAACCTAGACAAATATTCTCCATGATAGGTTAATCATTTCCACAGATAACCCAAAATAAACTTATTATGGATTCATAAAATCAACTAACTAAAATGAATTAGTCAAACTATCTAGTGTTTTTCGTAGTCTAGTGGTTAGAGATAAATACTAGTCGCACTTTTGTTGTGGGTTCAATTCCCATAGCTTCGTCCGATGCAAGAGGTTGTCACACGGTATGCGTGTTGTCCCTTTTAAAAAACTATATTATTTTA
The DNA here is from genome assembly GCA_963277665.1 of Viscum album. NCBI lineage: Eukaryota > Viridiplantae > Streptophyta > Magnoliopsida > Santalales > Viscaceae > Viscum > Viscum album. The sequence goes on from OY728122.1 coordinate 713,269,092, forward strand.
TAACATTCCCAAAAAGAGATAAATTTATAAAAAATAACCATAGAATATTTTAACCATGAAGGTTTTCTAATAACTTTCATTTTGCATCCCAAAAATGTATTAACCTATAATTTCCTTAAATTCAAGGATCACATAAACAGAAATGGTTCTTTATAACTATATCCACAAGAGAAAGGATAATTATTCCTTGAATAAAATTTTGATATATCAAACTTTAGGGTTACACAAACTATAACAAGTCTTCTAATGTAATTCCCATCATCAAAAGAGCCTTAATACTTTTAAGCATTTCACCATCCTAAAATCAACCATAAATATTGAATCCCTTATATGTTGAATTCATACACATTCAACATTTTTCATGATCCATTAACCATTACTTCTCAACTTATTCTGAAATAATCATTTCCTACAAACAGAATCATGAATCATATCCTAAGATTCAATAATATCAAAACATATGTGAAGAAATTATCTATACCTTTCATTCGTCGTTGTCAGTTTCTTCAACCTCAATCGGAATGGCATTAGGTATTAGTAAACAAATATTTGTACAATCCTGGGGATCCAATTCATGAAACATCTTCATTGGAAACCTATTTTTATAATGACCATGCACACCGCAGTTAAAACACTCAATTGATCCCTCAGAAATAACTTCTTTCCCTTTCCTAGAGTCAACTGGATGCTTCCTTTTTCCATGGAAGGTTCTTGCTTTATGACCTTCATTCCCACATGTATATCATATTCCTGTCCCTTTGAAACATTTTACTAGGTATTTCTTTCCACATCCTTGGCACATACGTTTTTGAACATAATTACCCTTATGATTATTACCTGAAATTCCGTATGGATTTGTTTCTCGAATATACAATGCCTTATAAAAATCACTATGTTTTATGTTATCAATCATGAATCTAGATATTTGGTTGAGAATAACCACAAGAGTTCTAATTGCATCTCTCATTTCATTCAGTTGCTTGTTTAGAAAACTGTCACCATTTTCTTCACATCCACTATTACTTTGGTGCCTGCTAGATCCATATATTTACTAAAACCAAAATGGCCAGTGTGAGTATATCAGTAAAATCATCATATAATATCTTATAAGGAGGGTAAATACTTATTCATTTTATCTTAAACTTATTCAAAATAACTAAGATGCTTTCTAATATGCTAACCATTATGGTTATGTTACATATGGTTAGATAACACCCTATCCTCTAAAGTTGTCTAAACTGACCTCTGATACCAACTATAAGGACCCGTCCTTAAACATTAAATAATCTTGAATTAAATGAATAATTAAAATTGAATATATTTTCAGGTATAGATTTTTATAGAATTAGGCCATAACTATTACATTTCAAAATATTACAAAGTAGACACTTCTACCCAGTATCCAGTTTTTTACAAAACATGAACTCTTGAAAAAAATCCATGTCTAGTTCCATGTTTAAGACAACACGAATTTTCCTTGATCCCATCCTAGACCCTATTCCACATTATGTCCTGTGAAAAACATTTAAAAAACATGGGATGAGCATAAAAAGCTCAGTAATGGATAGAAAAATTAGTAAAACTATTATTTTTTCAAAACAACAAGTAAACAATGAATACTTTAACATAAGTAATACTTTTCACCTATATGAAGTAGTAAATACTCTTCACTAAATAAAAGATCATTACTTATCATTTTGTAACAAAAATATTACCATAAAACACATATAAAAAAAACATAACTTATAGAGGTAACTTGGTACATAAACATACTTAAATGGAATAACCATACGGTTGACTTCCACACATATCACTGAATGGAATAGCCTTACGGCCGACTTCCATACCCAATGCATTGGAGGTTATAACGTAACCACCCATTTTGGTATTCATGGCACCACCCGTCATATGGTTTATCATGTAACCACCCATAAAATGTCCAAGTACCATCATAACACGTAAAATATTTCAAATATAAAAATTTCACCAATAACATTTCTTTTTCAATCATAAGAAGTAATTTCAATATATTGAAATAATCAATCCATTTTCAAAAACCATTTTAAAAAAATTATTTTTGAATCAAAGTGTCCCATACCACTTTGAAGCTTTTAATGTAATTATAATTTTAAAACATTAATGTCCATATAAATAAATACTCAAAACCATTTTTAAAACATGGACATTAAAGAAAAATATTTTTAATGATAAATTTTTAAAACATTTCAGAATGATATTTTTGTTAAAGTGTTTTTAACAAAATGAGAGACTCTTGAATACAAATAATTACAGAATAAAATTTAATCAGAATTTTATAATATCATAAGAATAAAGGTATTCATGATATAATATGTCAAAGGACAATATATAAACCATATAACTGTGGATTTGGTGCATAACAAATATGAAGTCTCAACAAAAATGTAAATTGACATGAAATCCCTTATAAAGATGGTATCCATAAATTAAGGATAAATCAATCACATAATTCTGTGTGAAAAATATAAATATACCCAATATAAGTGGATACTAAGTGTAAAACAATCAGAGTTCATTCAAACATATTCATAGTATGACATGTTCAAGAAGTACAAGTTGAACCCGAAGAATTGAAATTGGGTTAAAAGTTTCCCTTCTAAAAATTCGACAACCTAACGAAGTTGCATTTGTAACATCCCAGGTAAATAAAGAATAAAGAATTTTCATATTTATTAATATTTACGAATTAAATATTAATTTTAATTAAAAGGGGTTTCTACGTTCGATAGCGTACTCGGTACGCAACGATGAGTTTCTTTGAAAACTTACGTTGCACACAAGTAATAAAATAATATTATTTTAAATGTTAGTTAACGAGTAGCCGTTGTACTGGCGGGAATGGATATAAATAACTAAAATATGATTATATATGTTTTGAAATGTTTTTACATTTACCCAATAAAAGATAAAGGCTTAAAATACGGAAAGAGTTCAATTTTAGGCATTTATACCCTAATTTTCACGAAAGGTCCACTTATCACCTTTTGACGGAGAACCGTCATTAAATATAGTTTTGATCGATCTTATAAATTCTATTGGACCAAATATAACTCTTCTTTAGAATCGGGACATCAAAATTTACTTTTTGTAAATTTTTGGTACCTTTATGATAAAGTTCTTTTTTTAATGAATAGTGTAAAATGTTGTATTTTAATTCAAAACCTCTTTTTAATCTAATTTATTTATATGATTAGATTATCTTTTTAATTGGTTTTAAAGTGAAATTAGAAAATATTTTTACCATTAAATCCAATAGTGGTCCTTGGAATTAATTTCACTTTGAAATCGGACTCAAACTAGTGTCAATCTTTTGATACTTATTGTTTCATAAAAACACGCTATTTGCTCTGACAGCGGAAATTAATTATTAAATTAATTAATGTGACTTATATGTTTTGAATTTTATAAAATAGACTTCATTTTTAAATTCTTAATATCAAATATAGCTTAGGGTGAATTTTTTTGTAATTTTCTGAAAAACTTCAATTTTTGATGAATAGTGAAACCACTAAGTGGTACTTATAAAGATTGATTTTCCGTTTAAATGAAATTTTGCCATAATTGTGTTTTGAATTTCAAAAATCCGACATACATGGTTGTTATTAAGAAGTAAAATGTGGTTCAATGAGATTATAATAATTTTTTGGTGAATAGTAACTTATTAAGTTCTTAATCGCGATTAGTGGTAATTAGTGTAGTTTAAGGTAAAAATAATGCTTTAATAAAATAAGATGAGCTTGACACATGTCCTACCCTCATTGGTTGTGTCATGGCCGACCAACACAAGCCATGTACCAACTTGGGGACCCCATGGAGCCACTTTAGTTGGAAAATGACAATAATATATTTTTATTTAATGTTAAAATTAAATTGACACAAACATGATATGTTTTACTAAAACAATTTTTAAATGGGGATATACAAGTCAGATTTTTGATTATAAATAGTCATTGGAAAGATAAAAATATTTCCTACATCATAGTAGTTTTTTTATAATTTTTAGACATTAAATAAATTAAATTATTTATGACATAATAATGATGCAGCGATGACATCATTATTTGACGATTTAAATAAAATGGAAAGATAATGTAAAATCTATGAACTACACATGTCCAAAACTTATTGGATGGGTGTATTTCGAACCCTTATCACCTTATAAACAAATTATTTCAATGTGGGACCTTTTAAAACCGAAACACATTTTCAAATAAAGTAATATTTCTTTACTTTCCAAAAGTGCCCCTCCTCTCCTCTTATAAAAGGCCCCCAACTCTACCACCTTACACACACTCCTCAAGCCTTTGGCTCGGCCAACCCCTGCCCAGTTACTCTCTCCACATCCCTCTCCTCATCCTAGAGGATTACCTTTGGGAATAATCCTTTCAAAGGAAGCCTTTAGACTCAAATAAAAAGTAGTTACACTTTTAAAGGTAATTCATTCTCTCTTGTTCATTTGTTTTATTTTGCTTCTCCAACCCTCTAAACTCTTTTTATTTACTTCTTTTGTAACAACACCAGTATCTTCAATATACTAGGATGTTGTTATAAGATTTATTCGAGACACACTCTCAGAAAACTACATCAAATGGTTAAAGAACATACGGTTTCCGTGGATGGCGAAATTCTGCCTCCCGAAACGATGATTGTTCAATACTTATTTAACACCTTCCAAGGTGGCCATTATGATGTCACTATTTTTATATATGATATATAATATGTTTATTTTTTCTTTAATCTTCTGTATTTCTCCTTTTGGGCATACCTTTATGGTTTCCATTATGGGTAAACACGATATCTTCATTTAAGGAAGTGCGGACTACCGCCCCCTCAAAGTGATGTGATTCGTTAATGCCATATGTGGGACGTGTAAAGGATGGATTTAAAGTTATTATATATGATGTTATAATGGAATTATAATATACCTCTATATCATTATTATTTCTTTCCATTAAAGTATGATATAGAAATGAAAGTGGCGTTCATGCGTACATACGGCTTACCGTCTCCATGAACGGTGCATTTCATTTCTTATCCCCAAATGTAATGTACTATTAAAAGTACATGTATATAATGGATATATATAATTAATGATATATCTAAATGATGAATATAATTCTGGAATTAAAATATACATACCTCTCATTTAGTTTTAATTCCATTAATATGACAAAGAAATGAAAGTAGCGTTCATGCGTACGTACGACTTACCGTCTCCATGAACGGTGCATTTCATTTCTTACCTCTAAATGATTATGTAATATTATAAATACATGTATATGATGGATATATATGATATATATGATATCCAAATCAGGAATTTCATTCTGGATATAGAGAACTTTTGACCACATGAACAACATGTAATTGTAAGAAGTCAACTTTCGACTTAAGAACCAAATATTGAGAAAACAAACATTATTAACTTAAATGGTTACATAATGTTTATAACATGGAAATAAGTGATATAAAAAGAATAATGAACTTTAAAAAGGTTCTTAATCAAGTATAAATTAACTCAAGTTTATTATTCAGGACGTTAAAGAACGATCAAGTCAAGTCGGACCCGAGGTAAGGGACTTCGTCTCAATATCCTTTCATTGTGGCATATTTCGTTTTATACACAACTTTTTTTTATACGGTGTATAAACCCCTTTGACTTTTACTTTTATAAAAAAGGAATCTTTTTCTACAAAGCGTTTTACAAAACGACAAAAAGGAATGTTTTCTTTTAACGTACGCGGCGACAACGACCTTTTCCGCCGCTGCGAGTATTATTTGGTCTTTGGCTTTCTCAACAAGCCGTAATGTTTTTAGAATAAAATAAATACCATATACTCTTTTATGTATTTTGGTATTGAAAATGGTTTTGAAAAAGGATTCTATTATGTCAATATATTTATGATATACTATGATTGAAATGTGGAAATTTTATCATTCCTTTATATTGGTTTTATGTTTTATGATTTTATATTGGTACTTGGACATTTTAACGGGTGGTTACGTTATAAACCATATGACGGGTGGTGCCGTGAATACCAGGACGGGTGGTTACGTTATAACCTCCAATGCATTGGGTATGGAAGTCGGCCGTATGGATATTCCATTAAGTATGTATGGAAATTGGCCGTATGGCTATTCCATTAAGTGATATGTGTGGAAGTCGACCGTATGGTTATTCCACTTAAGTATGTTTATGTCCCAAGTTACCTTTATATATGTTATGTGTTCTTTATATGGGTTTTATGGTAATACTTTGGTTACAAAAAGGTAAGTAATGATACTTTATTCAGTGAAGAGTTTTTACTACTTCATGAAGGTGAAGATATTACTTTGATAGAGTATACATGGTTTACTTGATTTTGAAAAACTAACAGTTTTCATTCTTTGTGTATCCCTTACTGATCTTTTTTTGCTCACCCCAAGTTTTTTTTTGAAATGTTTTTCATAGGACTTAATGTGGAATAAGGTCAAGGATGGGATCAAGGGAATGTCATGCTATATAAAACATGGAACTAGACATGTTTCTTTCAAGAGTTTTTTTTATTATGGAAACTTAGTATAAGTGACTACTTTGTAATCTTTTGAGATGTAATAGTTATGTTCTAATTCTCTAAAACTCTAAACCTGAAAATATCCTCAACGTGTAATCTTGTGATAACTCAAGATTAAGTAAGGTTTAAGGTCGGGGCGTTATAGTTGGTATCAAAGGTCGGTTTAGACAACTTTAGGAGTTAGAAAAGTGTTAAATTATAATATGATTTAAATGATATAGCATTTACGGATTACCATGTTGCTTCGCCTAAGATATTTCTGTGTTCAGAATGGTTTTCCGTAGAGGAAACAAAGCAGCTATGTTGGGACGACATCAGGAAGAAGATAACCTTCCAAATCAGCAACCTGAGATGGTCGGAATCGGAACTGAACAGTTTGTTGCAGTGATGGAACAGTTGACTCAGGCTATAAATGTTGGTGGTATCCATGCACGAGATCAGCCAGATCAACCGCAGAGGAACATGTCAGTGGTGGAACATTTCATGAGGCAACATCCCCCATCAATCAGAGGATCATCTGACCCTGTGCAAGCTGAAGGGTGGATTAAAGCACTGGAGAAGATTTTTGATGTCATGGGGTGTTTAGAACATCAAAATGTTAGTCTTTCTGTTTACCGTTTTGAAGGTGAAGCTGATCAGTGGTGGTCGATGGTGAAAAATATAAGGGATAGTGATGAGATTGAGGATCTTCACTAGGACTAATTCAAAGGTATGTTTCTTGAGAAATATTTTCCTAAGGTGGTTCGTCTTAGGATGGAAAAACAGTTCCTAGAATTGAGGTAGGAGGATGATTCAGTGGCTGCTTATGAAGAAAAGTTCACTCGATTGGAAAGGTATGCTCCAAACTTCATACGAGATCTTGATAGTAAAATAAACCGTTTTTACTCAGGGTTAAAGCCAAAGTATCGAAGGGCTTTAGCTTCTCGTGAGTTCAAAAGTTATGAAAAACTTGTTCGATGTGCGGAGAAGGTGGAAATGGAGTTTGCCGATGATTAGGTGTTCTATGACAAACAACAGAATAAGAGGTCTAGTTGGCAGACAAAGGGGAAGAATTCATCAAAGAAGCAAGGAGGTAAGAAAACTAAATATCCATCCTGTGAGAAGTGTGGTAAAATGCATCCTGGAGAATGTTTATCCAAGTCTGGTAAGTGATTTAGGTGTGGTAAGTCTGGTCATATTGCTCGTAACTGTAAGGAAGATGATCAAGAAGGAAATGAAAAGCCAATGGTAAGATGTTTTAAGTGTAATGAAATGGGTCATTATGCAAACGAGTGTCCAACAAAGAACTCAACTGGGGGAATGCAGCCAGACTACAAGCAGAAAGGGGTGGTGAAATCCTTTGCAACTACTTCAGCAGATGTTGGGCCATCGAATTAAGTGGTATCAGCTCCAGGGAGCTCAGTATTTTTTGAAGATTAACTTGAGGTCGGGGTACCATCAGTTGAAAGTAAAAGAAGCAGACGTTCTGAAGACTGCGTTCCGTACTAGATATGGCCATTATGAATTTGTAGTTATGCCTTTTGGGTTAACCAATGCACCTGCTGTATTCATGGACATTATGAATAAAATTTTCCATGAGTTCTTGGATAAGTTTGTGTTTGTGTTTTGAGGTTTGGGAAGAGGTTATGTGTGCCTTGTGATTCACAGTTGATGAATGAGTTGTTATGTGAGGCTCATAGTTCCCCGTTCCCAGTTCATCCTGGCAGTACTAAGATGTACAGAGATCTCCGGGAGTATTACTGGTGGGATGGAATGAAAAGAGACATTGCTGATTTTACTGTGAAGTGTTTGACATGTCAACAGGTTAAAGCAGAGCGGCAGTTACCGAAAGGGATGATTCAGCCTTTACCAGTGCCAGAGTGGAAATGTGAGAATATATCCATGGACTTTGTTGTTGGATTACCGAAGACATCTCGAGGTAATAATGAAATCTGGGTTATTGTTGATCGCTTGACCAAATCTGCTCATTTCCTTTCTATACGAGATACTTTCTCTCTTGATCAACTTTCCCGTTTGTATCTTAAAGAGATAGTCAGGTTACATGGAGTTCCTCTCTCCATTGTATCGGATCGTGATCCCAGGTTTACTTCTAACTTTTGGAAAGGCCTTCAGAAGTCGTTGGGTACTGAATTAAATTTTAGTACAGCTTTTCATCCTCAATTAGATGGGTAGTAAGAACGAACAATTCAGACCTTGGAGGATATGCTACGAGCTTGTTCGATGGATTATCAGGGAAGTTGGGACCAACATCTTTCTTTTGTTGAGTTTTCTTATAATAACAGTTTTCATTCCAGTATACAGATGGAACCATTTGAGGCATTATATGGGAAGCGGTGTCGAACTCCAGTATTTTCGAATGAAGTGGGTGAAAGGAAGCTGATGGGACCAGAATTGGTAGAAGAGATGGCAGAAAAAGTTCAGTTGATTCAGAAGCACATGAGAACAGCTCCGAGCATGAAGAAGAGTTATGCGGATAACCGGAGGAAGGATCTATCTTTTGAGGTAGGTGATCATGTTTTTCTCAAGGTTTCTCCTTGTAAAAGTGTGATGAGATTTGGTAAGAAAAAAAAACTGAGTCCAAGGTTTATTGGACCATATGAAATTCTAGAGAGAGTTGGATCAGTTGCATACCAGGTGGATTTACCTCCGAGTTTATCTCAGGTACACAATGTTTTTCATGTTTCAATGTTGAGAAAGTATATGCCAGATCCATCTCATGTTTTGATTCCAGAGGTAGTTCAGCTGGAAGAGAACCTATCTTATGAGGAACAACCGGTCCAGATTCTTGACCACAGGGAGCAGGTGTTACGGAATAAGGTTATTCATCAGGTAAAGGTTTTGTGGAAAAACCATGTGATTGAAGAGGCAACGTGGGAATCTGAAAATGCTATGAGGGATAAATACCCCCACTTATTTTGATAAGTGAATAAAATTGCGAGGACGCAATTCCCAAAAGGGGGGAAGGATGTAACATCCCAGGTAAATAAAGAATAAAGAATTTTCATATTTATTAATATTTACGAATTAAATATTAATTTTAATTAAAAGGGGTTTCTACGTTCGATGGCATACTCGGTACGCAACGATGAGTTTCTTTGAAAACTTACGTTGCACACAAGTAATAAAATAATATTATTTTAAATGTTAGTTAACGAGTAGCCGTTGTACTGGCGGGAATGGATAGAAATAACTAAAATATGATTATATATGTTTTTAAATGTTTTTACATTTACCCAATAAAAGATAAAGGCTTAAAATATGGAAAGAGTTCAATTTTAGGCATTTATACCCTAATTTTCACGAAAGGTCCACTTATCACCTTTTGACGGAGAACTATCATTAAATATAGTTTTGATCGATCTTATAAATTCTATTGGACCAAATATAACTCTTCTTTAGATTCGGGACATCAAAATTTACTTTGTGTAAATTTTTGGTACCTTTCTGATAAAATTCTTTTTTTTAATGAATAGTGTAAAATGTTGAATTTTAATTCAAAACCTCTTTTTAGTCTAATTTATTTATATGATTAGATTATATTTTTAATTGGTTTTAAAGTGAAATTATAAAATATTTTTACCATTAAATCCAATAGTGGTCATTGGAATTAATTTCACTTTGAAATCGGACTCAAACTAGTGTCAATCTTTTGATACTTATTGTTTCATAAAAACACGCTATTTGCTCTGACAGCGGGAATTAATTATTAAATTAATTAATGTGAATTATATGTTTTTAATATTATAAAATAGACTTCATTTTTGAATTTGTAATATCAAATATAGCTTAGGGTGAATTTTTGGTAATTTTCTGAAAAACTTCAATTTTTGATGAATAGTGAAACCACTAAGTGGTACTTATAAAGATTGATTTTCCGTTTAAATGAAATTTTGCCATCATTGTGTTTTGAATTTCAAAAATCCGACATACATGGTTGTCATTAATAAGTAAAATGTGGTTCAATGAGATTATAATAATTTTTTTGGTGAATAGTAACTTATTAAGTTCTTAATCGTGATTAGTGGTATTTAGTGTAGTTTAAGGTAAAAATAATGCTTTAATAAATTAAGATGAGCTTGACACATGTACTACCCTCATTGGTTGTGTCATGGCCGACCAAGACAAGCCATGGGACAACTTGGGGACCCGATGGAGCCACTTTAGTTGGAAAATGACAATAATATATTTTTATTTAATGTTAAAATTAAATTGACACAAACATGATATGTTTTACTACAACAATTTTTAAATTGGGATATACAAGTCTGATTTTTGATTATAAATAGTCATTGGAAATATAACAAGATTTCCTACATCATAGTAGTTTTGTTATAATTTTTAGACATTATATAAATTAAATTATTTATGACATAATAAAGATGCAGCGATGACATCATTATTTGACGATTTAAATAAAATGGAAAGATAATGTAAAATCTATGAACTACACATGTCCAAAATTTATTGGATGGGTGTATTTCGAACCCTTATCACCTTATCCACGAATTATTTCAATGTGGGACCTTTTAAAACCGAAACACAGTTTCAAATAAATTAATATTTCTTTACTTTCCAAAAGTGCACCTCCTCTCCTCTTATAAAAGGCCCCCACCTCTACCAACTTACACACACTCCTCAAGCCTTTGGCTCGGCCAACCCCTGCCCCGTTACTCTCTCCAAATCCCTCTCCTCATCCTAGAGGATTCCCTTTGGGCAGAATCCTTTCAAAGGAAGCCTTTAGGCTCAAATCAAAAGTAGTTACACTTTTAAAGGTAATTCATTCTCTCTTGTTCATTTGTTTTATTTTGCTTCTCCAACCCTCTAAACTCTTTTTATTTACTTCTTTTGTAACAACAACAGTATCTTCAATATACTAGGATGTTGTTATAAGATTTATTCGAGCTACACTCTCACACAACTACATCAAATGGTTAAAGAACATACGGTTTCCGTGGATGGCGAAATTCTGCCTCCCGAAACGATGATTGTTCAATACTCATTTAACACCTTCAAAGGTGGCCATTATGATGTCACTATTTTTATATATGATATATAATATGTTTATTTTTTCTTTAAGCTTATGTATTTCTCATTTTGGGAATACCTTTATGGTTTCCATTATGGGTAAACACGATATCTTCATTTAAGGAAGTGCGGACTACCGCCCCCTCAAAGTGATGTGATTCGTTAATGCCATATGTGGGACGTGTAAAGGATGGATTTAAAGTTATTATATATGATGTTATACTGGAATTATAATATACCTCTATATCATTATTATTTCTTTCCATTAAAGTATGATATAGAAATGAAAGTAGCGTTCATGCGTACGTACGGCTTACCGTCTCCATGAACGGTGCATTTCATTTCTTATCCCCAAATGTAATGTACTATTACAAGTACATATATATAATGGATATATATAATTAATGATATATCAAAATGATGAATATAATTCTGGAATTAAAATATACATACCTCTTATTTAGTTTTAATTCCATTAATATGACAAAGAAATGAAAGTAGCGTTCATGCGTACGTACGACTTACCGTCTCCATGAACGGTGCATTTCATTTCATACCTATAAATGATTATGTAATATTATAAATACATGTATATTCTGGATATATATGATATATATGATATCCAAATCATGAATTTCATTCTGGATATAGAGAACTTTTGACCACACGAACAACATGTAATTGTAAGAAGTCAACTTTCGACTTAAGAACCAAATATTGACAAAACAAACATTATTAACTTAAATGGTTACATAATGTTTATAACATGGAAATAAGTGATATAAAAGAAATAATGAACTTTAAAAAGGTTCTTAATCAAGTATAAATTAACTCAAGTTTATTATTCAGGACGTTAAAGAACGATCGAGTCAAGTCGGACCCGAGGTAAGGGACTTCGTCTCAATCTCCTTTCATTGAGGCATATTTCGTTTTATACACAACTTTCTTTTATACGGTGTATAAAACCCTTTTACTTTTACTTTTATAGAAAAGGAATCTTTTTCTACAAAGCGTTTTACAAAACGACAAAAAGGAATGTTTTCTTTTAACGTACACGGCGACAACGACCTTTTCCGCCGCTGCGAGTATTATTTGGTCTTTGGCTTTCTCAACAAGCTGTAATGTTTTTAGAATAAAATAAATACCATATACTCTTTTATGTATTTTGGTATTGAAAATGGTTTTGAAAAAGGATTCTATTATGTCAATATATTTGTGATATATTGTGATTGAAATGTGGAAATGTTATCATTCCTTTATATTGGTTTTATGTTTTATGATTTTATACTGGTACTTGGACATTTTAACGGGTGGTTACGTTATAAACCATATGACGGGTGGTTCCGTGAATACCAGGATGGGTGGTTACGTTATAACCTCCAATGCATTGGGTATGGAAGTCGGCTGTATGGCTATTCCATTAAGTATGTATGGAAATTGGCCGTATGGATATTCCATTAAGTGATATGTGTGGAAGTCGACCGTATGGTTATTCCACTTAAGTATGTTTATGTCCCAAGTTACCTTTATATATGTTATGTGTTCTTTATATGGGTTTTATGGTAATACTTTGGTTACAAAAAGGTAAGTAATGATACTTTATTCAGTGAAGAGTTTTTACTACTTCATGAAGGTGAAGGTATTACTTTGATAGAGTATACATGGTTTACTTGATTTTGAAAAAATAACAGTTTTCATTCTTTGTGTATCCCTTACTGAGTTTTTTATGCTCACCCCATGTTTTTTTGAAATGTTTTTCACAGGACTTAATGTGGAATAAGGTCAAGGATGGGATCAAGGGAGTGTCATGCTATATAAAACATGGAAGTAGACATGTTTCTTTCAAGAGTTTTTTTTATTATGGAAACTTAGTATAAGTAACTACTTTGTAATCTTTTGAGATGTAATATTTATGTTCTAATTCTCTAAAACTCTAAACCTGAAAAGATCCTCAATGTGTAATCTTATGATAACTCAAGATTAAGTAAGGTTTAAGGCCGGGGCCTTATAGCATTACAATTCAGAAACTGAGTTGATGAGAGATAAAAGGGTATCCCATCACATGGACATAAAATTTATAGAAATAAGGATATAGAAGAACATATCCCAACATAAAAAAATGTTAATTAAAAGACATAACAAAGAGAAGCCTTTTAAAAGAGAGGATGGTGAAAGGTTCCCTTACCGATTTGGTAACTTATGAAACATACAACACATGAAAGAAGGATCATAAAATGAAGATTTAAATACCCATAAATTGAAGTATATTGCACAAATAATAAAATAATGGTTAGTACATACACCACAGAAAAGTAAGTAGTGGAAAATATGACATGAATCTCATGGAGATAAAAAGTAAGATGAAACCCCCTTACCACGTTGTAATCAATCGAGTCGTATGAACCAAAGTTAATAAACACCAAATGAATCACATAATACCATGAATATAATTATATTCATGATAATATATATCAAAAGTAAGTACACAATACACCACATGAAATAAATAAGTGTGAACAATGGAAAGCTCATGAAATTAAGAGTGAGATAAAAAATACCTTACAGAAATTCGGCAGCCTAACAGCGCCACTTAAAAATTCTTAAAATAAATTGATGAGAGTAAGTGGGGGTCTCTAATCAAATGAAAATAAAAATTACAGTATGTTGGATATAAAAGAACATCATCAAACATAAGAACATGGAGCATAAATGAAATGACATAAAGAGAGTACTTGAAAAGAAGGAGAGAGGTCAGATCCCATACCTCATGTATGACTTGAATGGATCGTTATTTAATCTCATGAATAATAAACTAAAGCTAATTTATGCTTGACTAGGAACCTTTTTAATGTTTATTATTCCTTTTATATAACTTATTACCATGTTATAAATATATGTAATCATTTGAGTTAATAACGTCCATTTTGTCGATATTTGGTACTTGAGTCAAAAATGGACTTCTTATAATCACATGTTGTTCATGTGATCAATAGTTCATTATATCCAAAATGATATTAATGATTTGGATATCATATATATTTTATATATCCAGTATATACATGTATTTATAATAGTATATAACATTTAGAGGTAAGAAATGAAATGCACTATTCATGGAGACGGTAAGCCGTACGTACGCATGAACACTACTTTAATTTCTATTTCATATTTTAATGGAAATAAAACATAATAAAACATAGGTATATTATATTTCCAGTATAATATCAAATATAATATCATTAACTCAACCCTTTATACATCCCACATCAGGCATTAACGAATCAAATCACTTTGAGGGGGCGGTAGTCCGCACTTCCTCAAATGAGATTATCGTATTTACCCACTATGGAAACCATAAAGGCATGATGTAAATGTAAAATACATAAGCATAAAGAAAACATAAACATAATATATATCATATATAAATACAGTTCCATCATAATGGACACCATGAGAGGCGGTTGGAGATATTTGAACAATCATCGTTTCATGAGGCGTTAGTTTTCCATCCACAGAAACATGATGTTCTTCATCCATTAGATGGAGGTGTGTGTAAGTGTAGCTATATAACTTATCATAACAACATAATAGTATATTTAAGATAATTATTTTGTTACAAAAAAAAGGAATAAAAATATTTTAGGGGTTGGAGAAGTAAAATAATAGAAAACAATTTAAGAGAAACTGTTACCTTTAATTTGGGTGACTTCCTTTGGTTTGAACCAAAATAACCTGTTGAAGTGCTTTCTGCCTAAGGTATGGCTTCTAAGGGGAGTAGAGGGATGGAGGGAGCGTAATTGGGAAGATTTTGGATGAGCCAAATGGCTTCAGAGGTGTGAGGAATTGGTTAGAAGTTGTCTCTTTTTTTAAGGGGGAGGAGGGGCTCTTTTGGAAGGTCTGAAACTATTATTTTATTATATAATTATATTCAGTTTCTAATTGTCCAAAAATCATTAATGATGAATATAAGATTACTCATGGTCGAAATAATATCATCTAATCATAATTTGACATGTTTTAGATATTATTTTAATCATTATAATCTTTTATATTTAAATGATTTATTAATGAGGTAAATACTGCATAATTATTATGTCATAAATAATTTAATTTATTTGTGTTCTAAAAAATATAAAAAAACACCATGACATAAGAAATCTTTTTATATTTACAATGAATATTTACAGTAAAAAATATGACTTATATAACACGATATAAAAATTAATTACTAAAATATTTTTGTTAATGTCAATTTTGACTTTACATTAAATTAATTAATCTAAATTGGAATTATCACACCCAAGTTGCTCAATGGGGTCCCAAAATCGACCCAAATATGACCATGGTCGTTAATGACACAACCAATAATGTCTAGAAAATTTTTAAGGTAATTTGGAATTATTATAATATTCTTTTTACCTTGAATTAACCTATTTTCCTTTAACCGCTGTAAATAAAAGTGAAAAGTTACTATTCACCAAAAATTATTTTCATCTTAATGAACCACATTTTACTTCTTGATAACAACCATGTATGTCGGATTTTTGAAATTCAATTCAAAGAAGTGATAAAATTTCATTTAAATGAAAAATTCATTTTTTTAACTACCACTAAGTGGTTTCACTATTCATCAAAAATTGATGTTTTTCAGACAAATACGAAAAATTCAGCCTAAGCTATATTTGATATTACAAATTTAGAAATGATGTCTATTTTTCCAAATTCAAAACATAGAAGTGGAATTAATTAATCTTAAAATTAATTCCTAATATCAAAACATATAGTGTGTTTTTAAGAAACAGTAACTATCAAAAGATTGATACTTGTTTATATTCAATTTCAAAATGAAATTAATTCCAATGACTAAAATTGGATTAAATGGTAAAAATATATTATAATTAAACTTTAAAACCAATTAAAAAGATAATCTAAACATATAAATAAATTATATTAAAACACAGTTTTGAATTAAAATACAATATTTTCACTATTCATTTGAAAATGAACTTTATCAGAAAAATTCCAAAAATTTACACAAAGTAAATTTTGGTGTCCCCATTATAAAGAAAGATTTTATTTGGTCATATAGAATGTATTAAAGTGACCCAAATTATATTTAATGAGGGTTCTCCATTAAAATGTGGTAAATCAGCCTTTTAATGTAAATTATGCTTAAAATTAGATTCATTAACATTTTAAGCCTCTAACTTTGATTGGATAAATGTAAATACATTTAACAAACATGTATAATCATACTGTAGTTAGTTTTATTCATTCCCGCCAATACAACAGCTAGGAGTTAACTACCATTTAAAATAATAATATTATATTATTAGTGTGCAACGTAAGATTTCAAAGAAACTCGTTGTTGCATATCAGGTACGCTATCAAACATAGAATCCCATTTAAAGTAAAATTAATAATTAATTCACAAATATTAATAAATATGAAAATGTCATATTCTTCATTTATCAAGGATGTTACATTTTTTTACTATATATGATAAAATAATCAAAACCACAAATCTTACCAATGTTTTTCCAATTATTTATTCCAAATAGAAATGTTTTTTAATATTTTATACGTTTCGGAACAAAAAAAAAATTAAAATAATACCATTGGTGATGTGGAAGTGAGTCATGATTATAAAGAATTGATTTTATAACTTTAAAATATAATATAGTTTTTTAAATATTAATTAATGTTTTATAAAATTATTAAGATGACATAAAAAAACATTCCTTTTTAGGGAAAATATGTATTTTAAATTTTATACCTTTTATAACATTTATTATATCAATTTATAGAAATTATGGTTTCATAATAAAGATCTTATATTTATACCGTATTTATTTTTTATAAATTCAATTATTACCGCGTAAAATATAAAAAATTCACCATTAGATAATTTTAAATTTATGATTCCAAAAATTATATTTATTTTATCAAAATAACACTCCAAATATGGGAATTTAATTTTTTTAATAAAAATATCTATTTACTAGAAACTACATTTTTTACGACAATAAAATTGTTCTGAACCTTATAAAGATTATATCAGACTTAATTAAACTATGTTATCATTTTTATATAAATTAATATTTTTTAATAATGAAATTAAATAAAATTAATTTTTATTTTAAATTTATTGAATTTATCAAAAGAGTATTATTACCTTAAATTTTTTCAAAAATTCAATTTTTGTTTCTTCGTATCACAATAAACTTTTCTACAACTCTTATATAATTTTATATATAAATTAAAAATTAAAAGTGGTAAAAATAATCTTTTTTTTGTTAAAAATAAAATATAAATAATTATATTAATAGGTTCTAGATACATAACCCATATTATACCAGTATACTCCCTAAGGTAAAGGTGTAAATTGTTGGTACTTTCTTGGGGTGGTTTGATGAACATGGTTCGGGCTTTTATCTCAATAAGCTTGAACATATCCCCTAAATTCATTAATTCTAGTTTTAATTATTAAATTTCATATTATGATTGGTTAGAGGAAATTCCTATATATGCTATCTCCCTTGGAATATCCCGTAATTAGGATTCATGGGTTATGATCCAACTGGCTGAGGCCATCACTTTTTATATCTGTGTTAATTTGACTTTATCATAAATTTTAATATATAATAATTTTAATATTTATTGTAAAAATACAATATTATCAATGGTTAAGATGATGAATGGTCTTTTAAAACAAATTTCATATATTTTATAATGGGAAAAAATAACTAAAGTAGTGCATATGGATTTTATAAGTATATTAAATAATATGTTATTTATTAATTCAAAAATAAAATTTCATTTATAAAATATTCAATTAAAATATTCTTCCCCACTTCCAAAAATTTTCCCCAAAATTTCATTTTATTCACTAAAATAGGGAAGGATACCTCTATTTCATCACCTCTTCCCATTGCCATGCTTTTCCCTCAAACTTTTCATTTCATCAACACACTTTGACATAGTGAGTTTTCTAGTTTCATAGATTTTTTGTATGATCTAAGATCTTTACTAGCTACTCTTCGTATAAATGATCAATATACTAGGGTACCATCTCTGGATTTAGTACATGTGAGGGGTCTGGTATGTACTTCCTCAAGTGAGATACATTGAATACATCATCGAACTAGGATTGATTAGATGGGAGTGCTAGTAGATAGACAAAAAACTCAATGTTATGAAGGATCTCAAAGGGTATGATCTATCTTGGATTAAGACATACCTTCATCCGAAACATCATTAATATCTTAAATGATGATATATTAATGAAACATTTATCTCTAACCTCAAACTCTAGGTCCTGTCGAAGATTGTATACATATATTTTCTCTTATTTTTGTATATATTTCATATGATTTTGATTAGTTTAAACCTTCTCTATCATATTTTAGATAATATTTGGTCCCATAAGATTAATCTCTATAACTTTATCCCAAAATATTATAGTCTGAAACCTCTTCCCATGTAGAGCCTCATAATGTGGAATTTGAATGATATAATGGAAAATATAGTAATATGAGAACTCCCCTATTGTAAGGTGATGATCCTAATATCCTTGGGAATTCATCAAATATGATATCAATATATACTCTTGATATTTATTGGTTCTATTAGAAAAACGATCGATATGAGGGTGATGAGGATCACTTAAAATCATCTGATAATCCAATTCTTTCTGAAGACTTCTCTGAAACCTCAAAGTTTTCCTTAGATATTGATCCTATACAATTTATAGTGGAACTACAAAAGTTTTAAAACTTACCATAATTATATCATGGGAGGTTGGTCAAGAGATAATTCTTCTTTGATATCAATTAAATGCAGTGACGTTGTAAGTTGGTATACTATCACCCAAGTGACTTCATATTAATTATATTTCATGGGGAGTCCAATTATTAAATCCATGGTAATGTTTTTTCATTTCTACAATGGTACGTGTGATGATTGTATCATCCCCTTATGATTCTTTCTTTTAGTATTGACTTGTTGGAATACTCATAATTGAGTTATAAAATCAATAATATAAATATTAATGTTATCCAACTATAGGTTTTTGTTCAAATATCTATAAATATTATTTCATCCTAGTTGAATAAGGAAGGATGAGATATTCAAATCATCTATAAGTTTGCCTTTCAATTTTGGTCTTTACGAGACACACATCCTGGTTCAAAACCTTATAAATCCTTATTTAGAAAAGTTAAAATCTAGATTATTTTTTAATTTTATCTATATATACTCATATTCTATTTCTGAATCCTTGATCCTCTCAATAATGGATAGTTGAGTATTTATTTGAGAAAGGTAGGATATCCATCCTTTTATAATTTCCATGCCCATACTTTACATGTTCAATAAGATTGGATCCCCTTAAATCCTCATTATGGATAAGGTTTCAAGATTCATTCAACATAGAGAATATTACACCCTTTTCACATTCCTATAATGGTAATTGACTAACTAACATAATCCTTGATCATATCTTACCACCTTTGTTTTCAAATATTGGGATCCTTTTGTGTGAGTATATACTTGAGGCATTTATGATCTATCAACATGAAAAACATATCCCAAAGGAAATAATGTCACCAAATATTCAATGTGAATACCACTATATAAAATTCCATATCTTTCATTGGGTAGTTGAAATAATTGAAATTTAATTAATAGGAGGCATAAGATATCACCTTTTCATATTTAATAAGGACACAACCAAATCTAATTTTGGATTCATTGATATAGATCATAAACCCTTCCGCATTTGTGGGTAATGTGAGCACGAGTATATTTATAATCCTATAATTTAAATCTTTAAAGTTATCCCTAGATTTATTATTCTAGAATTACTTCACTTCCTTATGAGTTATATTGGTTAGTTTTTTTAAAATCATGAAATGTTTCTGAAAAATTGACAATAGTACCCAACTAATCTAAGGAAACTTTTTTCTTCACCGCATATATTCGTATGTTTTATCCTTTAATAGGATCCATATTCAAAGGATCCATAGATATTCATTTTTTGGTGATAAAATGGATAATTAATGTTACTTACTCCATCCAAAATGTGAATTTACTACATTTCACACATAACTTTTCTTTTTGTAAGGTATCTAGTACAACATTAAATTGATTCTCATATTCCTCCTTTCTTTTTTAGTAGAGAGGAATATCGACTAAAAAAATTTATCAAGGTAATCCCTAAACAATACTTTAATTAATTCAATGAATATAGAAATATCAATAATGAGTCTAAATAAAATCACTTTAAACTCATAGTTCTCTAAAATTATATGAAAAATAGTCTTGGGGATATCCTCCTTATTTACCTTTACTTTATAATATCATGATTGAATATCCACCTTAGAGAAGTACTGGTCTCCATGAATCTGATAAAAAAAAGTAATTAATTTGTGGAAGATGATACTTTTTCTTTATAATGATATTGGTTAGCTTATGATAATCAGTTTCAAGGTTAGTTCACCAATAATTATTCATGGTGAAGAGGTTAATAACACCCCATGTGGAATAACTTGTGTATATAGACTCTTTATCCATATTCTCACATAATTTTTTGTTAAACTCTTCAAGTATAATAATGTAAATTCTATATGAAGTACTATATATTGAAATATCACCATATATAATCTTGATTGAGAACTCAACCTCATATATTGGAGGAAGGCCATACAATTATTCAATAATACATTAGAAAATTCCCTTATAATGGGCATTTCTTCCAGGATGTTATTTTCCTTAGGATTAATAATTTTTTCTCAATACACTTCCTCATAAGGAAATAATATCCACAATTGATATAATTATTCCAAATGATATTTGTCCTCATAATTTCACTTTTATATAATCTAATGGGAATTCATGATATGTATAGTAATTTCATTCACATAGAAATTTATGTTGGATTGTATAAGGAAAGAAAATCCGTACACAAAATTACATCAAAATCCACTGATGGAATTATCACAAATATATATGGGAAGGTAAACCTAGAAATATGGACATGGGAAGAGTTATATACTTTGAATAAAATAATTTCCCCATTTTTTGTTCTCACTTATAGCTTCACTTAAATATTTTGAGGTGTTTTCAGAATAGTTCTAGTAAACTTGTTTGATTTTAAAGAATCCATATAAATAGTATAAAATAGTATGCTCTCTATTATTAAATGAAAAAGTATAATACCTATAACTATGTAATTATGAGGATCCACCTTATCAGTTCTAGAGGAGTAGTCTTTCCGTTTTTCTCTAGGACTTGGAAGTTGTTATCATCAGTTATCATTAACAATCCTAGGATTAGTACATTGATTCAACCAATATCTATGTTCCTTACATTTTAAAAATTAGATATTAGGTTGAGGGTTATCTGGAGTATTCTATTATCTGACTGTATTGGTGGGTTTCTACTATCGAGATACACTATATGGGTTTCCTTACTTTCCACTCCAAAATAATTTCCCTACCCCTTCTGTTAATTTCTGGGATGCTTCTTCTAAGACTCTTGATAAGTAGGATGTTGTAATTTTTTTATCCCTTGATATTTCTCCATCACTATATCATAATTAAACATAACTTTTTTCTTGTTATCTCTTGATAAATGAGACAAATGAGGTTCACTAATCTTTATTTCATCATTGAGGGAACAATGAAAAATTTCCTCATATCTTCCAAACACTTGAATCACAATAGCGTTTGTCGATTTGGATTTGCACCACCAAAGAAGTGGCCACTTTACATTAGAGGTTAGGGAAAAAACTATAGCAATATCATGAATTTCTTGTGAGGTTCACCTTTTATATGCTAATGGATTCATATTATTTTTTTGAGTCTAAGGAAATCCTCTCTAATTTAATATGGAGTGGGAAATAAAATAATTATCAAACTTTTTTTGTGGAATTCTTTCCACTCTCTCTCATCTATCTCCACCTCAGGATTCATATTTTTGATCAATATCCACCATTGATCAGATTATCCTACCATACGATAAACAACCATCATTAAATTCTCCTTTTCTAATAATTAACGGGTGAAGATGATATTTTTTATATATTTTATCCATTGTTCATTGATTAAATGATCAAAAGAGAAACTAGAAATCCGAGTACTTTGTCACATAAAGGTCTCAATTTGAACTTTTTATTTATTATGGGGATGTTGTTTTTTACCTTCATTAAATTTTTTATTCATAATGTGAGTTAATTGAGATATTATTTTTATGAAGTTCCCGAATCACAATTCTATTAGGTTGAGTATCACATTTTGATAGTCATTATGATTACTATCACATTAGTTGTTGGCTCCATTACTCATATTTCCATCAATTGACTAAAATAAATAGACAATTAAGGTTAATAATATTCAATGCATTAATAATATAAAATGGAAAATAAGGACCATTAATGGATAACTAATTTATACCATACATTCATTGGCCTAGGATTTTATAGGTTTCAATATAAGTTATCCATGTTCTATTTCCTAACATAAATTATAATATATTTTATTCCATTAATGAAGGACTATAAGGATATTGAGAATTTACCAAAGCCCATCCCCAAGGAGTTTCAAACTAGGTGTGTTGTATAACTACATGTTATGAATCGAGTGATGATCAAGTTAATACCAAATGTACCATTCTGTAGTTGTTTGACATGATTTTATTGTTCGTGAATGTTTTTCCCATGATAAATACCATGTGATTTGAGATTTCTGGTGTCTGTATATATCCCATGAGACCAATTATTGATTAATGTCCACATGGGTGTGTGTGTTGTTTTAAGAACCTCACTTAATATATTTTATTTTGGATTTTATATGTTGTGACTTGTTGTGGATGTTTCATAGCTTGTAAGACCATTATTACTGGTATCAGGGTGACAAGTTTATCAGGGGAAATTGGTTGACTCATTAGAGGGAGAGAATGGGTAAAGGACTGTAGAGTAACATATTTGAGGTGGCATGATGTTTTTTATCTAGATATATCTAGAATAATTGACTATATTTGTACATTCATATAGGTAAATTTCAATGAGTTTTTTTTTTTCACACTAATCGGATTTTATAGGTTGTGGTGTGATGATCATTCAGCTTATGGTATTAGTTAGTGTGAGATTTATACTAATATTATAGTATGATTATGAGATAGACATGTTGAGTTTATGGGTGATTGAACCAATTTTATTGAGATCATTATTAAGAGTCAGAATTTTCCATGATGAAGTACTATTCTGTGAATATGAAAAAAGGTTTGACTATGGATGGTTGGATAATATGGATGTATACTTATTAAATGTGTACTATGTGTATCCCTTAGTTGTGGGGGAGTATTGTTCCTTAATGGTGGAATAAAGACAATTGATTGAAAATTTTGCGAGTTGAGCCATATGTGACATATTTGAATAATTAGAGTCATGATACTACTAGTTTTGACTACTCTTTTGACACGATGGGATAAAATATATGACCATGGTTTATAGAAACCTGGTTAGTGTTTGATGACTAGATTCTTGATGTCTAAATGAAAATTAATTTTATTTACCATGGCCCAAACCATTATATACATGTGAACTTAGGTTTTGGGAGACAATGGTTGTGTCATACTCAGTTAATACTCACACCTTGCATAAAAATGTCAATGT
The DNA here is from genome assembly GCA_963277665.1 of Viscum album. Classification (NCBI taxonomy): domain Eukaryota; kingdom Viridiplantae; phylum Streptophyta; class Magnoliopsida; order Santalales; family Viscaceae; genus Viscum; species Viscum album. The sequence continues at coordinate 713,293,383 of OY728122.1, forward strand.
GTTTGTAGACTCCCAAATTAGAGGTTCAAGGAGGGGAAAGGCCCAATTATGGGTAGCTAAAGAGATTGAGCTTGGTGTCTAAAGGTTGTACCATGATTGAATCTAGATAAATTTTATGTTGTATTTATTTTTTTCATTTCATTTTCTAGTAAATTGTGCTAATCTTCCACACAAGGGTTCCTTAGATATTTTATATTGTATAACATGGATGAAATTGTGGTATCATTATAAAATTAATTTTTTTTACCTCTATACTATTGGAATTATTTATTTATATATTGTTGATTATAGTGTATTACCATTGTTACTAATGGTATATAATCCCCATGACACAATTTATACATGTACTTCAAGTAAGATTACTTATAAGGAGGTGAGCATGAGGTTATATAACATCTCATCCTCGACCTAGTTTTTTGGATTAAGGGGTTACAAAATGTAATCAAAGGGATATGTTTTATTTTCCTTTTCATCATCGATATGTTTAGGAATAAGGTTGAAATGAGTTAGGCTATGTGGAACTTGGGTAGGGGAGTTTCATGTAATTTAATCTAGTTCATGTGTAACATACCTCTGATTTACTAGTGATGGGACACTATTATAGTTATGGAATTATGATTTCATAATAATCCTTTGTATGTTGTTCTATAATAGTTTGTGGGATTATGGTATAGTCATGCATCATGACTAGGGACATATGATTACATGACATATATACTTGTTACTTAGTTCACATGGAAGTTCATTTAATTTATTTAATTGATCAATGCTTTGTTCTTCTATGATATATTGTGAATAAATTTAGATATAATAACTTGAGTTTTATTTTTTGTTGAAGTATATATATTACTGTGACTAACGTGTAGGTATAATGTTCTAGGATTGATCCTTTGGTAGTGGTAATAGGGTTATTCTTTATCATAGTGTGTATCCTCTTTGGACATATCTCCTTTAGAAATCATCTATGGTTGCCTATAAACCACTTAGGGTGTTATATTATGTAAACTATTATAGGGTTTATAAGAATTAATTTAGAATTGTATACAATGATTCCTTGAATAAGTCTTATAGTTCCACTAGTGGAAGTTGGTCATAATTATCTCGATAGGGTGGAATCTCTTTCCCACCACCAAATAGATATATGGATGTTGCTAAGCATGATCCTATTCTCATTATAGTTGTTCAGGTAGCAGAACTAATATATCCAATCTTCTTCCACATTGTTCCTATTCAAGTTGGAGGAGTTTCCATGATGATTTTCGATTATCCATAATACTTCTACCTGAAGTATCCCTATCCTTCTAGGGCACTGGATTCCCCAAATATGTTGAGGTTTTGATTGAAATCATTGAGGGGATTCTGATGTGGTGGAGACTCCAGAGGATTAATTGGTAAAATTCACAACTTTCTTATTTCAAGGACCCACTACAATATTGTGGGGTTTTATAATCTAGGTAGAAATACATAACGTTTTTACTTCAGATACTATCAAAGATATATTTTTCAAGGAGTTCTTCCTAGATATGTTTAAATTATATAAAGATCAAGATTTTAAAATATTTAACTAGGACTGGTGTCAGTATCCTCTTACTCAGCTCAATTCACATTATTTCTTGAATTCAATCCTATATTGGCTGGGAAGAAGATTAATAAAGCATAAGAATTATAGATCAGTATTTTTCTAGAGCTATAGAACTAGGTTAGGAGTTTCAACATATAGGCATGTCCAGAGGGTTACACAATGCTTTTTTGATCTAGAAGTTTCTAGAGGATGACAATGATACATGAATTATATCATCCTTTACTTGAATTAGGAGTGAGTTCTCGAAAGATACCATGGTATTCTCTTTTAGTAGTTGGAAGAGGACAGTAGATGAGATTTAAGTGTAGAAATAGGTAGGTGGAGTAGAGCATGGGATCATATGTTCCTTCTATGAAAGGTAGTTAAATAAGATTATCATACTATGGGAAGAGGGGTAATTTTAGTATATTTTATTAAAGGAAGGTTATGTAGTATCACTAGTGTGGAAATACTAGCCATTTTTAGCATAATTATTTTACAGTGATGCATTAGTACTCCCGAAGGATGAGTTAGTGTGAAGGTTAGGGTCATTTTTAGTAGATTCAAACTCCACAATCTTCGGTAGTTGAGAAAAGTCACATACCATAAGGGGAGTTATTTGGAGATAAGGTAAGAATAGTTTATATAGTGTATGAATTCCCAGTGAATAGTGTAGAGGGATCGTCAAATATACAAGGAAAGGTATTGGTCACATATGTGATATATTATGATTTTTTTTACATAAGGGCCTCTCATTCATTTATATCTACTCATGATATTCTCAAGCTTGATTTTATAGTCAAGTTGTATTATGAATTGTTATATCTTTTCACATCCTTGGGGAAGAAAGTGGATTGTCTCCATTTATTTTGTGAATATCATTATTTTTATGGCAATGGAAATAATTTGGATTTCATGATTCTTGGGATGAAAAGCTTTAATGTGATCTTTACCATAGACTATACGACTAGTTATCATGATTACATTGATTTCTTTCAGAGATGAGTAACCTTTTATTGACTTAAGGGAGAGAAATTCATTATGAATAATGATTGTGGTTTTTGAGAAGTTAAAATTTGTTCAGTACTAAGTAATATTAGGTCTATCATGGTGTAGGTAGTAGGTATAGTTCATATGATGGATCAGCTAATTGCTCCCTCCTCTTTTCCTCCTATAGTGGACCTATATCAGGTTGTATTCCCTAATTACTTCTTAGGACTTCCTCCTAATTTGGGTATAGATTTTTATATTGAACTCATGATGAGGGATCAAGATATATTTATTCCTCCATATCATGTTTCACTGTCTTAGTTCATGTAATTTAATATGCAACATGAGGATTTAGAGATAAAGAGTTTTATCAAACTGTGCACATCTCCCTAGTGTTCGGTATTGTTTTTCATGAAGAAGGTTGATGATAGTTTTTTGTTGTGTATAGATTATAGAAAAATTAACCTGGTTACCCTAATGAATAAAAAATAACAGACGAGGATTGATGACTTGTTTGATCAGTTATGGGGAGCTCGATGGATATCTATTATTGATCTATAATATAGATACCCCAACTTTTGTTTTGAGAGTTGGATATTACTAAGATAATTTTCAAGAGTAGATATAGAAAAAATGAGTATTTTTCATATAATTTGGGTTAATAAATACAATATTAGTGTTCATGGATATCATGAATAGGATATTCTATCCATATTGACTCCTTCATTATGGCATTTATCAATGATATCCTTATATACTCACAAACCCCATAGGTTCATTATTAAAATTTGGAGATTTTATTGAATAAATTTTGATAACATCATCTATATAACAATATTTTTAAGTTTCACTTCTGGTTTTAGGTGGTATATTTTCTGGGGAATATAATCTCTAAGGTGGGAATTACTATGGACCCATTGAAGGAAGAAATAATGATGTCTTGGGAACACTATTAAAATGTTCTTGAGATTACAATATTTCATGGTTTATATGATTATTACAGACATTTCATTCAATACTTATCCTATTTGGTATTACCAATGGTATAAATTATTAATAAGGGGTAAGTTTGAGTGGAAATATTAGTTTTAAGAGGCCTTCTTGGAGCTAATGTGGATATTAATGACAATTCAGTTTCTAATCTTACCTGATCATGAGACTGGATATGTGTCTTATGTAGTCCCTCAGGTGTTGGTTTTGGATCAATGTTGATTCATAGGGATTAGATAATATCTTATGGGTCTCACCAAATATGAACCCATGAGTTGAACTACCATTCACATGACTTAGAATTAACAGCTATGGCCCATGCTCTGAAATGTTCATGCTATCATCTATTTTGAAGTAGGTTATTCATATACACGGGCCATAATATCTTGTGTTACATATTCTCTCAGTGAGACTTTAATATACCAAATAAGTTTTTGGTGGATTATATGTAGATATTTTATTTTCAAATGAATTCTTATCTGAAGAATTTTAGTGTTATTGTAGATGATCTCAGTGGGAAAACATGAGAACTTTGATCATTAATTTCAGATGAGGAATGGCTATTGATGATCTTGTTGGTTGAATAATTGGTGGATTCATCTTAGTATTGAGAGGTAATTATTTAAACTCCTTTATTTACCACATCTATGTTGGTGGGATTAGTAAATTATCACTAGGAGTTAGATCCAGAATTCTTAGTGATGTAGGTTTAGTTGAAGGGAAGTGACCTAATTTTAGGATGGTCGATGGATAATGATGATGTGATCTATTCTCCTATAGGAGTATATATTCCTACCTCAATGAGGGAAGATATAATAAGGGAGTCCCATACCAATCACTGGGAAGTTTACCTAGGTTTGATGAAATTATATCAGGATATCAGGAGATATTTCTGGTGGCCGACAATGAAAAGAGAGATCATGAACTTCATATCTCATTGTATGACTTTTGATAAGATCAATGTGGAGGATCAATGACTAGGAGTATTACTTTAACCACATCCAAGTAATATGTGGAAGTGGGATAAGGTATTAATATACTTTTTATAGGGTTTTCTGGGACATATAGAATTTGAGATGCTACATGGGTGATAATCAGTCAGCTCACAAAGGTGGAACATTTATTAATGATTTTAGAGACTCACTCTTTTGATGAGTTACAAAACATTTACATCTAAGAGATTGATTTACCATAAGGAGTGGGATATAGTAAAATTATAGTCATAGATACATGTTTTACATAATGGTTTTGGAAATACTTATAGAAAGTAGTGAGGAATTAGTTTAATCTGAGTACAAAATATCATTCGTAGATCAATGGATAATCGGAGATGATGATCTAGATCTTGGATTATTTGATTTGGTCATGCTTCATATATTTTAGTGGGGTATGGGATGATCACATAGCCTTAGTGGGGTTCTCATAAAATAGAAGTTTCTTAGATTTTAATTAGATGACACTATTTTAAGGATCCTTATGGTCAGTCATGTTAGTCACCACTGTGTTTTCATGAGGTGGGTGAGGCAGATATCATTGAGTTTAGTATTGTGAAAGATATCTCTTAGAGGGTGATTTTGATCAAGAATTAGTTTTTTACAGCTCTGAGTAGATAATGATCATATTCCGAATGGGTGATATAACCATTTGAGTTCATTGTGGGTGATGAGGTTTTCTTAAGAGGGTCACATTGGTTGGGGAATCAACATTTGTAGAGGAAATAGACACTGGAACCTTGGATTTGGGGAATATTTGAGATCACTGAGAATATCATAATATTTTACTACATCTTATATATTCTTCCATTTTATTGAGTTATTCATAAGATATTCTATGTTTTTTAGCTCAGAAAGATTGAGCTATATCTTACATATGTGATCAAAATTGTGGATATTGATTTGGAACCAACTACATTATTTTTGGAGAGATTGATAGATATTATGAACCAGAGTGACAAGGCGTTTCAAGGGAATATATTACCACTTTTTTGTGTCTAGTGATTAAAAAAAGATCCAAGAGGAGAATTTAGAGCAAGAGTTAGATATTTTTAATATGTGGCATTAATTGTTTGAGTAAGATTGATAAAGGTAATTCACAAGGATGAGAAGTAATTACAGGTGTATGTTTCAATCACCTTAATTTTCCAATGTGAATTTTACTTTTTACGTTTCTTGGTTCAATCTTAATTTGAGGTCATGAAAAGTGGATTAGTGATCTAGTATGTTGATGCTCGAGAAAGAACATTTATAAGTGTTGAAGAGGCCCCTTGAAGTATCTTTGAAATTATAGAGAGCCCACCTGCTCATTTGTGGAAGTGGTAGTGGTGTTACATCTCTGCCATGAACACTGGCTAACTAAAGGCCCTACACCGACTAGTGGATGAGGGCCACCAACTTTCCAGTTGTGCTCATATGGTTGAGTCATTATTGGTGACCCTGACTTTTGTCCTTGAATCATCTATTTGATATCAAAATCCTACTAATCAATTCTCAATCGACTTGGAAAACCATGTGGGTTCCTCATTAATTAATCCATACCTCTCTTTCTCCTATTTTAAATGATTCAAGTCTAGATCAATCTGTCAGGTCCCACAAGTTAAGATTCATTAATTCTTGACCATATCTTCTAATTATTAAAGAATAAATTATATTTAAATGTGATGTGGGTTTGATCTATAGACACCATCTTGATATAATTATGGATTACTTGCCGGTCGATAGATCGACATCCGTTCTAGAGAGTTGGTGACCTTTTATTTGACCAGATTTTGATCTTCCATTTATGTTGGTTTTTATTGGGTATGTTGAATTGATTTTAAGACAGTTTAACCACATTATTTTTGAATATTATTCTACAACCCAATTTGTGATGAATTGAGATCCGTTATAGGGGTCCTTTTAAATCAAGTTCAATCCAGTTTGTCCACATGCATAATTTGGGTATTAAAACTTAAAAAATATCATCATTTTTCATCTACATACCTCAAGTAGGAAGTCATTATCATAATTGGATATTTTATATATTTTTTGACATTATTTTATTTTTAATGTATGCATATACTATGATAACTATTGTGTGATATAAAAGGATTGGTGTTCACGTGTAACATGTGAGACATCTGCTTGATTGATGTGTATATGGGTGCGTGTGTTTCCAGGAGAACCTTTAATTGATATATTTTGTTTGATATGTTCTACATTCTTACTTTTTGTATAAGTTTTATATCTTGTTGGAAAATTTTTATTAGTATTATGATAGTTGGTTTCTCATGGGAGATTGGTAGACTCCTTATAGGTATATAATGGGTACAGGACTATAGTCTAATGACTATGAGGTAGCCTGATGTTGTGTGTCAAGATTTGAAATTACAAGTTAATACTAATTGGAAACAAACAGAGTTATAAATCCCTGATTAGAAATTTGGTGCACACCAAGAAAATGGAACAAATTGGGGTGTTATGATCAATGAGCTGATGGTATTAGTCAGGTTGAGATAGATTTTGTGATGATGGTATGAGTTTGGGATAGACACATTGAGATGATAGGTGATTGAACTTGCAGTATTGTGATTGTTCTTAAAAGTTAATAGTTTTCTACTATATATACCATCATGTGAAGATGAAAACAATGTGGTTATGGATGGTTGGATGCGATGGGTGACAAATTCTCAAAGGTAGAGCATGTATAGCCCTTAAATGAGGGCGTACAAAATTCATTAAATGTGGAAAATAGACTGCAGACTAACAATTTAGTGAGTCGATCCTTATGTGGCATCTTGGAATCATATGATTAAATTGACTAAAAGTTGGGAAAGCTCTTAAATCATGGATCTGAAATAGGTATGGTTGGGTTTCATGGTATCCTAGTTACTACATGATGACCTAATGTTGGGCTGATTACTATGAGTACATTTACTTTATTTATCTTGAAATATATGTTTATATACATGTTCACTTATATATATGGGTGAATTGGTGTTATCATAATTTTTTTATACCCACACCCTACTTTGTAATCTCAAAGCATGTTCATAAATCATGATTAGAGATCCAAGTAAGGGAAAGGGATTAATGGTAGGCATTTGGGGGGATGAGGATTGGTGTTTGGAAGCGATACTAGGAAAATATCTAGATATATTATGTAGTGTGTTCATTTACTTCCTGTTACTTTTTCATATACTCTAGTCCAAACTACCACACATGGTGTCCTTGATTACATTAAATTGTTCGATATGGATGAAATTTTTATGGAATTATGAAATTTTTTTAGTTACTGCTATGATCATGATATGTTTTTATTTATATATATTTTTATTATAGTGTTTGAAAAATTTTAATGATGGTATTGTCTCCCTAATACTCTATTTAGACCTTCAGTACTAGTTATAAAACCTTTTCATTTGGGGATGGATGCATGAGGTTATGAATCAATTTGGCTTGGACTTAGTGATTTAACATGAGGTGTTATAATATTTCCATTAGATTGTAGTTCTAGTTTTTAAGTGATCTAATTTAATCATTTTTAATAATATGACATGTGATTTATTTTTTGTTATATTACACTTGAAAAAATATGGAAAGAGATCATGTGATCATATGTTGTATTTGGAATGTAATATTAATATGAAATTTATATTCTTGCATGTGATTTTTCACTTGATTATGGTACGGTGTTGAATAATTTAAATTTAAAAAAAACTAGAATAATGTTTTACAATAATACATAATAGTGGAGTTATATGAAATTGATTTTTGTTTGGGGTTATGTTATTATAAAAAAGTTATCGATTATGTGGATCCTATGTGTATTTTTCACATTTGAAGAGTTGGTGATCAGGGTTAGAGAGAGAGCTCTAGTTATGTGAGAATATTGTATGCCAGGGTGTATATATAGAGTAGTTATATATACTTCCTATTAATACTTATCCGCTTTTTGAGACAAGGTAATATGAGATATTTTTTTCTATGTAGTGTGTTTGGAATTCTAGTGACTTTACACCGTGATGATCGTCTAGTTAGTTCATGGAGGTTGGGGATGAGGATGCCCCATTAGTGGTTGATTCGAAACCCACTATTATATTAATACCTCCATTTGATCAATAGATTGGTGAGGATCCACACAATATTATACACTCTATGGGATATGGATCTCTGAGTAGCGTGCCTTCCATATCAGATCATACTAGTGAATTTTAGCTGAAAAATATACCTTTATTCACTATACTAGTTGGAACATCGATCACTTTGTTTTGGGTTAGGCTGCTACAAATTATATTTGAATTGATGGAGATACCCCTATTAGGATGGTGAATATTTACAAATATTTTATATGAGAAAAAGTGAAGAACTAGTGGGATGTACTAGTCCCACCGAGTTAGTTATGTGGGTATATGGGACATTGAAACACTATTATTAGAGTTATTCCCAAATGGGTTGTTATTATGGAGATGGCCTATATTAGGGATTGAATTTAAGACTGAGTGATTTACTTTAGGGTGGTAGTTGGAGTTACTATGTTTATGGAGGGAAGGTATTAGGGTGTGATTCTCTAGCTCATTTGAGGAAGCATAGTGGTAATAATTTGGGTAAACAGTCAAAATAAGTCCAAGTTAGAGGCATGAGGGTAGGAAAACTTTATGGTATCAAACTAACTTGTCATGATTTTAGTGAGGGACAACAGACTATTTATGGTAACATCTTAGCTTCATCATCCCAATCACCAATTTTATTTAATAGAGGAAAATCATATTAATTTATATATACTTATATGGTTGATAATTTGGCACTGGTTATAGATAATATGTTTTTAGTGATGACTATTGTTATTCCCTTTGGTTTGTGATTCGAGGGTTTTTAAAGATGTCTAGAGTAAAGATTCATTATCAGGGGATGTGCAGTTTCAATTTGTTGTTTGATATGGATTGGCTAACATATTTTTGATAACATATCAACTATAATCACTGGGGGGGGGGTTGATTTAAATTTGGAGAGGTTGAATATTATACCCTATATAGAGATTGATAATTTTATGTAGGCCAATCATCACATAACCATATCCATCTTTAGATGATTTCAAGATATTTTTATATAATTTTTTAGGATATTAAGAGACATTTAATCAAGGTTTCCTCTTGTTATTGACTGAATTTTGGGAATAATTTCTAAGGTCTTATAAAACTCTCAACACAAGAAATAGGTTGACTTTGTAATTTATACAATGATAGGTAAAAATTCCATATCGATTCATCGGTATGAAATTTCTCTTATAGAGATTATATTTATAAACATTTAGATAGAGGAGTTTGTGGTTAATGGATTTACTCTCTTAATCAAATCCCCTAAGGAGAATCTATAATATTATCTATGAAGGTATGTGGTTCATTAATATTATGTTTATATTGATGGAGGTTAAAATAGTTGATGATCAAGGAACTACATCCTCTTCCCCATATAGATATCCTATTTGATAAATTAATGAGAGGGGGAAGTAGTTCTAGATGATCAATTTAAGGTTAAGATATTAGAATTGGTGGGGGAGTTATTCTGATTTTCTCAATATTACTTTCATGAGCTAGTATAACTTCTTTGATATCATTGTGATTCTCTTCATTTTAAAAAACACACTTGTAGTGTTTATGGACATGATGGATAATTTCTTTCATCCATTTTTTTATTTTTTTATTAAGAATATTTTCCCAATCATGAGAGGACAATTCATGGAATTTAGAGGTGGTGTTGGGTACACTAATAGGGCATCAACTATATGATTTTTTCTAAGTGTTAGGTATGGATTAGGGAGGTTATCTACTTATAGAATCCGATATTAGATATTGATATATATGTGGAACATAAGAAGGAGAAGGCGTTGAATTATTTGGTGTAACCCAGGAACAACTTAAAGATTTAAATCTTCTAAATATTAACAAACTATTATAAGATATTCATTAATTACTTCTCCCAATTAGAATCACTAATGATGATTTTGAACAATAATGGATTAATTTTCAAGAAATCTAATCCTCATGATAGATACAACATGAAAATTATGTATACTTGTAGTTATATAACTATCTTGACCTTATATAAGTATTGTAAAGAGAACATCCAGTATTATGATGCTTTATGGGTTGGTCTTGGAGCCACTTTGATGCAGTATGGGTAAGTAATTGCCTATAAATATAGGTAGTTGAGGCTACATTAATGGAATTACCTGACTCATGATATTGATTTAGAAAATAATAGTTCACCCACTGATATATCAGAGTCACTACTTATTGTGTGAGAGTTTCATGGTGTATATGTACTATGAGATCACAAATTACACATTTCACAATGTTACCAAAACCTTTGGAAGAGAATATGGGATGAGTATCTCCAATCCTTCAATATTGGGATGAAATGTTCAATTATAAAATGGAATATCATGGCTAATTAACTCAGTGTGAAAACATAGGATTAAGCGATTTGGGAAGCTATTAGTGTTGTTGTCTATTTCTATGGGTGTTTGTTTTCTGACTAATATGAAAATATCTTACATAATATTTTTAGGATGATTTTATAATAAATAATTTTTTCTTGTAAAATTATTGATAATTTTCATGATTTATGTCCTGAATTTATATATATTTTTATTTTTATGTATTTATGATGTAAATGAAATAATATATGAATTATTAAACAATATTTATAACCTATATACAAAGTACCCACCTTATCCAACTGGCCATAAGGAGGAATCAGTGACATACCAATGTCAAGATGCATTATATGGGTGTAATGGAGGGCCCAAGATAGAGATCCATAGTGTATAGCTATATTGTGACATTATAGAAATAGTGTCATGGTGTTGTACAAATTCCCAAAAATACAAATCAATAGTGCATGTATAAGGCCCCGACCTTAAACCTTACTTAATATTGAATTAAATGAATAATTCACATTGAGGATCTTTTTAGGTTTAGAGTTTTAGATAATTAGAACATAACTATTACATCTCAAAAGATTTACAAAGTAGACACTTCTACCAAGTTTCCATATAATAAAAAAAAACTCTTAAAAAGAAACATGTCTAGTTCCATGTTTTATATAGAATGACTTTCCCTTGATCCCATCCTTGACCCTATTCCACATTAATTCCAATTAAAAACATTTCAAAAAAAAACTTGGTGTGAGCATAAAGAGCTCATTAAGGGATACACAAAGAATGAAAACTGTTAGTTCATCAAAACAACAAGTAAACCATGTATACTTTATCAAATTAATACCTTCACCTTCATGAAGTAGTAAAAACTATTCAATGAATAAAATATCATTACTTACCCTTTTGTAACCAAAGGATTACCATAAAAACCCATATAAAGAACACATAACATATGAAGGTAACTTTGGACATAAACATACTTAAGTGGTATAACCATACGGTCGACTTCCACACATATCACTTAATGGAATAGCCATACGGACAACTTCCATACATACTTAATGGAATAGACATACGGCCTACTTCCATACCCAATGCATTGGAGTTTATAACATAACCACCCATCCTGGTATTCACGGAACCAGCCGTCATATGGTTTATCACGTAACCACCCGTCAAATGTCCAAGTACCATTATAAAATCATAAGACATAAAATAAACATAATGGAAAGAAAACATTTCCACATTCCGATCAAAATATATCTCATTGAAATAAAAAATCCATTATAGAAACCATTTTCAATACCAAAAATACATAAAAGAGTATATGGTATTTAATTCATTTTAAAAAAACATTACGGCTTGTTGAGGAAGCCAAAGACCAAATAATACTCGCGGTGGCGGAAACGTTCGTTGTCACCGCGTACATTAAAAAAAACATTCCTTTTTGTCGTTTAGTAAAAAGCTTCGTAGAAAAAGATTCCTTTTGTATAAAAGTAAAAGTCAAAGGGGTTTATACACTGTATAAAAGAAATTTGTGTATAAAATGAAATATGCCTCAATGAAAGGAGATTGAGATGAAGTCCCTTACCTCGGGTCCGACTTGACTCGATCGTTCTTTAACGTCCTGAATAATAAACTTGAGTTAATTTCTATTTGATTAAGAACCTTTTTCAAATTCATTATTCCTTTTATATCACTTATTTCCATGTTATAAACATTATGTAGTTAATAATGTTTGTTTTGTCGATATTTGGTTCTTAAGTCGAAAGTGGACTTCTTACAATTACATGTTGTTCATGTGGTCAAGGGTTCTTTATATCCAGAATGACATTCCTGATTTGGATATCATATATATCATATAAATCTAGCATATATATGTATTTATAGTATCACATAACCATTTAGAGGTAAGAAATGAAATGCACCGTTCATGGAGACGGTAAGCCGTACGTACACATGAACGCTACTTTTATTTCTATGTCATATTAATGGAATTAAAACTAAATGAGAGGTATGTATATTTTAATTACAGAATTATATTAATCATTTATATGTAACATACATCATATATATCCATTATTTATATGTACTTATAATAGTATATTACATTTGGGGATGAGAAATGAAATGCTCCGTTCATGGAGACGGTAAGCCGTACGTACGCATGAATGCTACTTTCATTTCTATCTCATACATTAATGGAAAGAAAAAAAAATAATGATATAGAGGTATATTATAATTCCAGTATAACATCATATATAATAACTTTAAATCCATCCTTTATACGTCCAACATATGGCATTAACGAATCACATCACTTTGAGGGGGCGGTAGTCCGCACTTCCTAAAATGAAATTATCGTGTTTACCCATAATGGAAGTCATAAAGGTATGATCAAAATGAATAATAAAGAAGCTTTAGGAAAACATAAACATATTATATATCATATATAAATATAGTGTCATCTTAATGGCCACCTTTTAAGGTGTTAACAGAATGTTGAACAATCATCGTTTCAGGAGGCCGAAATTCGCCATCCACGGAAACAGTATGTTCTTTAACCATTAGATGTAGGTGAGTGTAAGTGTATCTAGAATAATTCTTATAAAAACATCCTAGTATATTGAATATACTGGATTTTTTACAAAATAAAAGAATAAAAAAAGTTTAGTGGGTTGGAGAAGCAAAATAAAACAAAAGGACTCAAAAGAAGACATTACCTTGAAATCGGGTAACTCCATTTGGTTTGAGATCAAAGGCCTCCTTGGGAGGAATTCTGCCCAAATTGAGGCTTCAAAGAGTAATATAGGTATTTTTAGAGACAAAATAGGTAGGGGTTGGCCGAGACAAAGGCTTTGGAAGTGTGGGTAAAGAGGTAGAGTTGGGGACCTTTTATAAGAGGAGAGGATGAGCACTCTTGGAAAGTAAGGAAATGTTACTTTATTTTATAATGATTTTCGGATTTTAATGATCCTAAATTGATTTGTTTCGAGGATAAGGTGATAAGGGTTCTAAATACACCCATAAAATAGGTTTTTGACATGTGTAGGTCTTATATTTTTCATTATCTTTCGATTTTATTTAAATCGTTAAATAATGAGGTAATCTGTGCATCATCATGGTGTCATAAATAATTTAATAAATTTAATGTCTAGAAATTATAAAAAAAATATCATGATGTAGGAAATATTTATATATTTCTAATGAATATTTATAGTCAAAAATCTGATTTGTATAACCCCATGTAAAAATTGTTTTAGTAAAACATCTCATGTTTGTGTCATTTTTACTTTAACATTTAATAAAAACTTATTTCTGTCATTTCCCAAACAAAGTGGCTCCATGGGGTCCCCAAGTTGACCCATGGATTTTCTTGGTCGGCCATGACACATACAATGAGGGTAGGACATGTGTCAAGCTCATCTCATTTTATTAAAACATTATTTTTACCTTAAACTACACTAATTACCTCTAATCGCGATTAAAAACTTAATAAGTTACTATTCACCAAAAAATTATTTTAATCTCATTGAACCACATTTTACTTCTTAAAGAAAACCATGTATGTCGGATTTTTGAAATTAAAAACACATAAGTGGTAAAATTTCATTTAAACGAAAAATCAGTTTTTTAAGTTCCACTTAGTGGTTTCACTATTCATCAAAAATTAATGTTTTTAAGAAGAATACCAAAAATTCACCCTAATCTATATTTGATATTCTGAATTCAAAAATGAAGTATATTTTACAAAATTCAAAACATATAAGTTTAATTAATTAATTTAATAATTAATTCCCGCTGTCAGAGCAAATAGCGTGTTTTCATGAAACAATAAGTATCAAAAGATTGACACTAGTTTAAGTCCAATTTCAAAGTGATATTAATTCCAACAACCACTATTGGATTTAATGGTAAAAATATTTTATAATTTCACTTTAAAACCAATTAAAAAGATAATCTAATCAAATAAATAAATTAGATTAAAAAGAGGTTTTGAATTAAAACACAACATTTTACATTATTAATTAAAAAATGAAGTTTATCGGAAAAATACCAAAAATTTACCCAAAGTAAATTTTGATGTCCCAATTCTAAAGAAGAGTTTTATTTGGTCCAATAGAATGTATAAGAGTGAAAAAAACTATATTTAATGACGGTTCTCCATCAAAAGGCGATAAGTGAACCTTTAGTGAAAATTAGGGCATATACACCTAAAATTGAACTCTTTCCATATTTTAAGCATTTATCTTTTATTAGATAAAAGTAAAAACATTTAAAAAACATATATAATAATATTTTAGTTATTTATATCCTTTCCCGCCGTTACAACGGCTATGTGTTAACTACCATTTAAAATAATATTATTTTATTACTAGTGTGCAACGTAAGATTTTAATGAAAATCTTTGTTGCGTATCAGGTACGCTATCGAACATAGCAACCCCTTTAAAGTAAAATTAATATTTAATTCGTAAATATTAATAAATATTAAAATGTTTTATTCATTTTTTACCTGGGATGTTACAGCATGAGAGTGAGAATCACGTTGTGGAATATAAATAAGAGGGGATTTAGAATGAAATAACAATGTGGGATGACATAATATAAATATATATTAATAAAAAACATATTGAGGAATGTGTTTTGGATGAAATGATGTTTTACCCACCCTGTATGAAATGAAAGACAAATATTAGTGACTATAAATGCCTATAACATGAACCTACTTGGCTAAAATATTGGTATTAAAAAAGATAGAAATTTTTATGGATACAAAAATGAATGATGATTAAATAGTAAGTAAAAATCATAAATAAGGAATTTTTTATGAGTAAATGAATTTTTTATAAAAAAATGGGGACTTCTAGTTCATAATATAGGGTCTAGTGGTGGTGATATTACTTG
Source organism: Viscum album (assembly GCA_963277665.1). Taxonomy (NCBI): domain Eukaryota; kingdom Viridiplantae; phylum Streptophyta; class Magnoliopsida; order Santalales; family Viscaceae; genus Viscum; species Viscum album. Next base: position 713,309,247 of record OY728122.1, read on the forward strand.
ATTCCAAAATAGAGTGAGTGAAAATTCTGGAATTATTCTATTTAGAATTTATAGGAGTCCTTTTGATAATTATATGGAATATATGACGTGTTCCTATATATTAATAAAGAAGTTTGATTGAGTGTTGGAGTTAGATTCAAGTGTATTATGTGGTTTTATTCCATAGTGGTGTGTGAAAACCCATATGTGAAAGATTTTTTTATATGATCAATATTTTGTCCCTATAAGATATGGGGTCTCATGATTTTAAAATAAGTAGGGATACAAGTTCCATACCATGGGGGAGTTAAAAAATTCATTTTGGGTGTAAGATTTTAACTAAAGACACATGGGTCATGGGTGGTTTGAAAAATATTATGAAATTTTATATAAAATGTAGAATTTGGAAAGATAAATAGGGGATCTCAACTTCATCTGAGAGCACCACTCTTCTATTAGGGTTTCAAACCTTGGATATTTAGCTTATTCGGAAAATTTGGTGGTGTCTTCCCAGTGTTAGACAATTTATTAAGTTTGACCAGGGAGTTTTCTATACCGACATGCATCATTATTCACTTCGGGTCATATATTGGGAGGTGACATCGGGCATTTGCATCTTGTCAGCTAGGACTGCAGTGTACTATAATCAGTGTCTTGGTGGGTCCTCAGCATGGATTAGTCCATTGGTAGATGCATCAATGTTGTTATTGGTGGTTCTCATTCATCATTACAATGTCAATGGAGGATTGATAAAATTATACGATTGTGCATGTGGGTTGGAATTATGGTGGACCTCAACGGTGATCTTAGACAGAGGAGTGTGTGACATCCTCGATGATGTGATGTCAACCAATGGAATCTCATTTTTTGGTCGGTGGTTTACAATGGGTGTGATGGTATTTAAATTGTGAAGGATAACAAACATCAATCCTATTTTCATATCTAGATGGGGATTCCGAGCAACAACACCCAGATTCGTAGGTCCACTAGATTTGAAGATTGAGAAGGTATGACATCTACCATTAGTACTGATCATTGTGCATTAATAAATAGGGATATGATAACTGTGTGGCCCTATGAGTATGGGTTCTTGGTTTTTTGTATCCAAATATTTGGTGGTGGTGGTGGGGGGGGGGGGGGTCTGTTGGTGTATGGTTTTTGTGTTCTTCTGGGTCATTTTTTGTCTACACACATACTGGGCCTATGGTTCATTAAAGGTTCCCCCCAACCTAATGAAAAATGGTATAATCCTTTGTTAATAATAAAAAATTTATTCAAGAGAGACTAACTATGTTCTATATTTTAAAAAGAGAGTTCCATTGTTTTGGGGAGATCTCTGTATTGTCCCACTAAAATTTTGAAATTTATTTTATAGAAATTGTGATGAATTTATAGTGGGATAGATGCAATAAGAAAATATATTCATGAAGATTATTAATTCTATACAATCGTAAAGCAACTAGAAATTTAGGTTATTCAAATTAAAATATTCAATACCAGATTATTTTGTATGTAGATCAAAATTGGTGGATTATGTTTTTTTACTCTACCCTAACTAGAATGACGGGGTAATTATATTTTTTACAAGTAATATTAATAATTATGATTAAGTAATCAAATTTTTTTTCTAAAATATTCATTATCGGGTTTTTTAATTCACATATATATTCTATTTTTTCTCCATTATTTATGTATTATCATTATGTATTGGTGGGTACTCACCCTGACTAGAAAGAGGGGATAATTATCTTTGTGCTAATCTATATAATGAAATATGGTTAATTAATTAATCGTATATTTTATAACATTCATTGTTTGTATTTTTTCATTCACATTTTTATTATACATTCTCTTTATTATTCATACATCGTCATTTTATGTTAATGGATGAATTATTATATAATGCATTAACTAGTTACTTTTATTCAAGCATAGAAATTGTATAAGTTTGTTTAATTTTATATATACATGGTTTGGATTACTTAATTTATGAATAAACTAAAATATTCGACCAAAATAAATGGTTAATTTAGTAATTAGTGATTATGGATTAGTACGATGGATTTAATTAGATACAATTAAGACAACAACATTAATATATATTAATTATATTTTGTTTCACCATTTCATGATCATGGATTTACTAATCATGGTAAAAACATATAAATCAAATTGACATTTTAATTAGATTTAGTTACTTTCCATCATTTTGAATCTCTAATTAGATATCTCATAAACATAGTCTCTATGAGTTTGAAATTGGACTATCCAATTACTATGAATTAGTAGTTAGTGTTTAAGAATAAAAATAATCAATACTATAAACTAGATAACCTATTGTAATTAATGAAACCTTTTGTATGGTTAATGTTTTTAGAACCATTTTTGGGGAATTTAATTTTGGAAACATAGTTTTATAGACACTTTTTTAACCATTTGTTTTTTATTTGTTTTGTCTTTTTTTATTAGGTTTTGATTTTTAGGTAATCCTTTATTGAAAAAGTAATCAAACTAAGGAAAAGGAAAGTAAAATTTTAGTGATGATTTAAATAAATATATGATATTGAGAAAATAGAAGAGAGAAGTAACAATGAATGGTGTTAATCCATTTTATGTTATTAATCAAGTTTTTGAAGGGAAAGTACCATAGGAAAGTCATTAATGGAATATGTATCACTTTTAAGAGTGGGGGTACCCTGAAGTATCAAATTACCTTTGGTTTCTAGGAACCATTTTTCAATAAAATCTAGGATCACAAAACTTTTTTCAAAATGAATCTAGTTCATCAGAAAACCAATTGAATATTCAAATGCACACATTGGAAGTTTCTTAGAGCTTTGTGGTACATTTTTAGTTTACAAATTTTTTCAATAAAGTGATAATGATTAGGTAATTTGAATTTTAACTGATAGATAAATAAAAAAGTGGATCAAATGATTGGAATAACATTCCCCTACAACAAGGGTTGACATGGAAAGATGATTACGTAAAATATTATTTCCCCCTTAAAAATATATAAACATTCATTTTGATTTTAAATATATCTGTCAACACAATCATGTATCACTTTACACTAAATTTTAGAGGTTTATGGACTTGTTAAGTAAGTGTCTCCATTATTGATTAGAAAATTTTTTCCAAATTGAAAGATTTATAATGGACTACCTCAAATGAATAGGTTAGTCCCATATGTTTTCCTTGGAGGTTTATTAATTATCTTCCAATAGAGAGTTAAAATTTAACATATTAAATCCCCAGAAATAGATTCCAATTTAAAATATAAGGATTTTAGTATAAAGGAGTTCATATTGTATATGTAAATGAATTGGTGAATAAAAAATTAAAATCCTTTAAAATGAATATGGATAAGATGATGTCCATGAACTAGTCCTAAGGAATGTATATAAAAGAGGCTAATTACACTAATTTTAATAATGAAAACATATTTTATAGGCCAAAATTAAGTCATATATTTCATTAAAGAGCACTAATATTTTAATTAAAACAAGTACCCTCACTTAAAATTCAACTCAATTAACTTAAAGTATAACGACCCATACTTTACATACATTGTTAATACTTCAAAATTGAAGCACACTTATTACAACATATGACAAAACCACAAATGACCGTATATGTATAGTGTCTTTAGAAACTGGGAAACATAAACAACTAGTTCAAAAATCTTCTACAGTGTCTCCCATTTATTTCATCATATCTAGGGTCCCTTTTAGCATATTCTACTTAATATCCATCTTCCTGACCTGGGGAAAAGAAAACATAAAAGCGTGAGCTCAAATGCTCAGCAAGGGAAAATAAAGGAAATAAAAATCATATCATATCTTTTTGAAAATCATAACCTGCAAAAGAGATCATAAAATCTTAACGTGGAATAAATCATATAAGTGAAAATGAGATCCCCATAATCATAACATGAAACTTGAAACTTTGTGGAATGCACACATAATCATGGAAAATCATTTCTTGTTAGTCATGACTCATTGCCAAGACTATCTTAGTGGACAAAGTCCCTTTCTGAACCGAGTCACCCTCGTTCCAATCCTGTTTCACTGAACCGGTATAACCTACCATTCCATCCATGTCTATCTCATGAGATATAAAATCTTTACCCAATGCATTGGAGGGAGATATAGGTCCCACCCATCTCATAATGATACCATTCTTATGTGTGCCACAAAATCATAAATCATACATCATTGCATAACCCATGTAATAAAAATGGGATTCTTAAACAACATGACATCATAAAACAATTCATATAAGATAAAGGAATTAATAAAAATATTTCCATCACAACATGATCAAATCAATGTAATAATAGGGATAAAAACAGAACCCTTTATTATCTTAGATGGAAAATAATTTTGATAAAACACTTGAACTCCATTCTTGAGGAAAATATCATTTCTTCTTCAAAAAACACTTTTCTTTTCTTAACATGTCATTCAATTATAAACTAAAAGAAGTTGATTAAAAATAAACTTGAAAACTTGTAAAGGAAGCTTCTTGGGAATAATGTTTTAAAAATCCATTCATGCCGTATAAGTTAAAAAAAACATTCTTCGTACTTTTGTCGGAAAAGTCAAAAAGTACCTCGTACGAAAAATGATAAAAGATTCCTTTCATATTCTTTACTAAAAATTCACCGAAGGGTAAAATTGGATTTAAACTATTGTAAGTGTATGGAAAAAATATTACATATTGAGGGAACATGGATGTGGATGATAAAATACACCCCAGTAAATACCAAAGTATAAACAATCTCGGATAAAAATGAGATTGTGATATTTCCCTTACCTTAGGTCCGATTTGCTGTGTACGTGTCCTAAGCTCCTGTATAATGGTTTAAATAATGTTATTGACTTATTAAAGAATCATAAATATTGATATTATATCATATATGGTCATATTCTTAGCTTCTTGCTAGTAATATTTCATTGTTACTTGTTACTCGGGTCTTTATTGCCTTTTGCTCTTATGCGTGTTTTTCCGAATAAATTCTTATTCTTCTTTTAAGGTTATAGATACCTTATATCCAGAATGGTATTAGTGTAACATATATCATATTTATTCATTCAATTCATTTATATAATTACTATGTAATGATGATCATGTAGAACGAGTCGCATCACATCGTGGAGACGGTATTCCGTACGTACGCACGAGTGATGATATCATTCCTATGATCGTGGAATTGTATTGGAGTATATGTATATTATTTTAGTATCAATATTACTTTATAATAATCATAAATAGTTACTCATTACACCATTATACCCATCCTTGTAAGGTGGTGGTGGAAAATAGATTACACCACGGCGTGGAGACGGTATTCCGTAAGTACGCACGCGCGGTGATTTCATTTTTCCGTAGGATGGATAGAAGGTGAATTAGGGTTGTTTAATAATTATAATAACATATCAGTATGTAAGTAATACTGATGTTATTACTTTATCATGAAACAACTAAAGAAGAAGAAGTTGAAGAAGAAAGAAATTGAAAAGATCGGTAATGGATATTACCTCTTCTTTAGAACGCTTCTTTGAATCCTCCACTTAGGGAACTAAGATTGGTCTTTGAAGAAGACCAGGACCTCTAGGATTATTCTAGGGAATTGGGGAGGAGAAAATGGCAGGGGTTGGCCGAGCCTGAGTGCTCAATTTGGTGTGAGGAGGAGGGGGAGGAGGTGCCCTTTTATAAGGGAGGAGAGGGGCACCTTAGGAATATCTCAAAATATTATTTTATATTAAAGTCAAAATCGGTTTATAATGGTTCCAAAGGGTCTTATTTCGAAGCTAAAGCGGGGAAGGGTCGAAATCCTATCAACCAATAGGATTTAGACAAGTTTAGGATATTATTTTAACCTTATCAATTAGATTTAACTCTAAGTTAAATAATTTAACTTTTACCGTGTCTTTTTGTTTTCTTTCACTATATGGTTAATACACTTACTATAACATGCCAAACGAACCCCAAATTGTTTATTATAAATATATATATCCTTATCTAAGTCATTTGGCCGAAAATTATATTTTTAGGAATAAAATAACAATTAGTAATATAATATTTGATTTAAAAACTATTTTGTGTCAATTTTGACACTATTTGATATATGATTTTTGTGAAAGTCATAACAGAATTATATGTTCAAACCAAATTGATTAAATAAACAATAATATATCATAGTAACCTATAAAAGTATTGTAATTCATAAAAAGTCTCAAATTAAATTTATTTTGGTGTTTATAACATCAATTATGTCAATATTTCATTAATAAGATAATTACTGCATCATCATTGTGTCATAAATAAATTAAATTATTTAATGTCTAAAAATTATAAATAAAATACCATCATGTAGGAAATAATTTTACCTTTCTAATTAATATTTACAATCGAATTTATCTTATGTATAACCCCATATTAAAAATGATTTACTTATTAAACTTTGATTTTAACTATTTTAACTCTTCTTTAAATAAATTAATAATAAATGTCCTAATCTAATCCAAGTGGGCCTAAATGGTCATATTTTATTCCTAAGTTTGTTTTTGGTCGAATTAAACTTGTCCAATAGAATTAGGACATGTGTTAGGGTAATAGTAATATCATATTTACCCTTAGTTACCCTATTTACTATTAACCGCGGTAAAAAAAGTAAAAAGTTACTATTCACCAAAAAATTATTTTTATCTCATTGAACCACATTTTACTTACTGATATCTACCGTGTCTGTCGGATTTTTGAAATTTCATTCACAGAAGCGGTAAAATTAAGTTTTATGCAAAATTCAGTTTTTAACCTACCACTTAGTGGTTTCACTATTCATCAAAAATTGAAAGTTTTCAGAAAAATACCAAAATTTCACCCTAGGCTAATTTCGATATTCTGAGTCCAAAAATGAAGTCCATTTTGAAAAATAAAATTTATAAAATTTCAAAAAGTGGTTATTACTATTCATAATGGCTAGTTTTAATGGCATATTGTTGTTTAGTGAAACTCGGTATTGCGTACGACGCAAGCTATCGAGGAAGGTCGCGATTGCGTGTAAAGAAAGCCAAGCAAGTGTTGTGTAGAAAAAGATTCCTTTGATGATTTATATAACATAAAAGTCTCGGGTGTTACATTCTACCCCCCTTAAAAAGAATTTCGCCCTCGAAATTCGTCACTTTGTAACAAACAAACGAGGATACTTCTCCCTCATCATATCCTCAAGCTCCCATGTAGCTTCTTCAAGTTGGTGGTTCCTCCATAAAACTTTCACCAATCGAGTGGTCTTATTTCGTAGGACTTTTTCGCTACGATCCAGAATCTCTATCGGCTGTTCTTCATAAGAAAGATCTTGCTCCAGCGGTACAACTTCTGAGCTGAGTACATGTGAATGATCTGGTATGTACTTTCTCAGGAGAGATACATGGAACACATCGTGAACTTGAGAGAGATTCGGTGGAAGCGCCAATCGGTAAGCTACCTTCCCAACACAATCCAATATTTCGAAAGGACCGATATATCCAGGGCTCAACTTCCCCTTCTTTCCAAATCTCATAACCCTCTTCAGGGAGATATTCGTAAGAACACTTTATCACCCACTTCAAACTCTAGGTCTTTTCTTCGGTTGTCGGCATAACTTTTCTGTCGACTCTGAGCTGCTCTTATGTGTTGTTGAATAGATCTAACCTTTTCTGCCATTTCATCAACGAGATCAGGTCCTAACAGCTTTCTTTCCCCAACTTCATCCCAGTAAGTTGGAGTCCTGCATTTCTTTCCATAGAGAGCTTCATAAGGAGCCATCTGAATACTGGAGTGAAAGCTATTATTATAAGAAAATTCAACCAAAGGTAGGTGTTGATCCCAACCTCCTTTGAAATCCATAGAGCAAGCTCTCAACATATCTTATAGGGTTTGAATTGTTCTCTCAGACTGACCGTCTGTCTGGGGATGATAAGCAGTGCTGAAACTCAACTCTGTATTCAGAGTATGCTGAAGACTTCGCCAGAACTTCGAGGTAAATCTCGGATCCCGATCAGATATAATAGAAAGTGGTACTCCATGCAATCTTACCACTTCCTTTACATATATCCTGGAAAGCTGATCTAGAGAGAAATCCTCTCTAATAGCAATGAAGTGTGTAGACTTTGTAAGACGATCAACTATGACCCAGATAGCATTATTGCCTTTGGATGTTTTAGGAAGTCCGGTGACAAAGTCAATAGTGATGTTTTCCCATTTCCATTCCGGTATGGGTAATGGTTGTAACATCCCCTTAGACTTCTGTCTCTCAGCTTTAACTTGTTGACAAACCAAGCATCGAGAGACATATTCAGCAACATCTCTTTTCATGCCATCCCACCAGAAGTACTCTTTCAGGTCCCTATACATCTTCGTGCTTCCAGGATGAATAAAGAATGAAGAACTATGAGCCTCATCCAGCAGCTACTTCATTAATTCGGGGATGGGAGGAACACAAACCCAATTCCTGAACTTTATTATCCCATCACAATCAAGGTTGAATTCTGGAACATTTCTCACCTTCTTTTGTATCTCAACATCTTCTTTCTGTGCCTCTTTAATCTTCACATGTATAGATGGTTGAACATTCATTTGAGAAAGATAACATTTTTCCCCTTCCATTATAATTCCAAGATCCATCCTTTGTAAATCCATAAATATTGGATCTTTTGTGATCCTCATCATGGATAAACTAGCATGGTCTTGTCGACTTAATGTATCTGCCACCTTGTTTGCTTTCCCAGGGTGGTAATGGATTGAGCAGTCATAATCCTTAATCAGCTCCAACCATCTTCTTTGACGCATATTCAGCTCCTTTTGTGTGAAAATATACTTTAATCTTTTATGATCAGTATAAATATCACTCCTTTCACCATAAAGGTAATTCCTCCAAATCTTTAATGCAAAGATTACCGCAGCCAACTCCAAATCATGTGTTGGGTAATTTTGCTCATTGATTTTCAACTGTCGTGAGGCATAAGCTATCACCATATCATTTTGCATAAGAACACACCCCAATCCCTTCTTAGATGCATCACTGTAGATCACAAACCTTTCTCCACTACAAGGCAGTGTGAGCACAGGTGCACTGGATAACCTTCTTTTCAACTCCTTGAAATTCTCTTCACATTCCTCTGTCCAGACAAACTTAACTCCTTTCCGAGTCAACTTGGTGAGTGGATTAGATAATCATGAAAAATATTTTACAAAACGTCGATAATATCCAGACAAACCAAGAAAACTTCGGATCTCAGTTACTATTGTTGGTCTTGACCATCTTTCGATAACCTCTGTTTTTGCTGGATCCACAGATATCCCCTCTTTTGAGATTATGTGACCCAAAAATGCAACTTTTTGAAGCCAAAATTCACACTTGGTAAATTTGGCATAAAGCATCTCCTTTCTCAGGTTCTTCAATATAATTCTCAAGTGATCTTCATACTCTTCCTTTCTCTTTGAATAGACAAGAATATCGTCTATAAAGACTACCACAAATTTATCAAGATAGTCTCTAAAGACTCTATTCATTAGATCCATGAAGATAGAAGGGGCATTAGTAAGACCAAATGGCATCACTATAAATTCATAGTGTCCATACCTTGTACGGAAAACCGTCTTTGGTATATCCTCCCTTTTGACCCTTAATTGATGATACCCTGAACGAAGATCAATCTTGGAAAAGTATTGAGCTCCGCGTAGTTGGTCAAATAAGTCATCAATGCGTGGGAGAGGATATTTGTTCTTGATAGTGATCTTGTTAAGTTCTCGATAATCAATGCAGAGTCTCATTGATCCATCTTTCTTCTTAACAAATAGAACAGGTGCTCCCCAACGTGACGCACTAGGGCGTATGAATCCCTTATCAAGATTCTCTTGGAGTTGCTTCTTCAATTCCTGCAACTCAATTGGGGCCATTCTATAAGGTGTCTTTGAAATTGGCAAAGCGCCCGGTACGAGTTCTATTGAAAACTCAACTTCACGATTTGGTGGAAGACCCGGTAATTCCTCCGGAAAGACATCATCAAACTCCCGTACAATGGGCATATTCTTAATCGTGAGTTTCTCACCAACCATTTGAGATAAATAACCTTCATTTAGTGGAATCAATACCCATAAGATGGAAGAAATTTCCACTGGAAGGTTATGTTCATCCTTGCATTGGTATACGATCGTAGATTGATCTGGAATATGAAATGTGACTTCCCTTCTTTGGAAATTGATATGAGCTCCATGTAGAGAAAGCCAATCCATGCCAAGAATCACATCAAATTCCACTAAAGGAAGGATCACAAGATTTGCAGGAAGCACTTTCCCACAAACTTCGATCGGAGAAGAATTATAAACTTTTGATGCGACTGTTGTGCCATTAGGTGTTGTCATAGCTAACTCAACATCTAATTGTTGAGGTAATACGATGATACCCTTAGAAAATTCTTTAGAAATAAAAGAGTGGGTGGATCCAGAATCAAATAAAACATTTGCTACTTTAGAGTGGATGGTATGTGTACCTTTCACCACTTCGTTATCATACTCCACATCGCTGATAGAAATTGCAAGTGACTTTCCTTTGTCTTTAGCCTTAAGATTTTGTTGACGTCGACCATCATCATCAACCCTTGGATTTGGGCATTGATTGGCATAATGCCCCATCTCCTTGCACTTGAAACATTGAAGTGTAGTAGGTTCATTCTGTGTATCCCTTCCTTTGTTTGCATCATTAGACATCTTCTTCCCATTATCGCGGCATTCAAATGCCCGATGACCTTCCTTTCCACATTTAAAACATTTACTTGTCCCTTTAAGACAACTCCCTACATGTTTCTTTCCACACTTTGAGCATAAGGGAAAGTTCATCTTCTTTTCCGTGTGCTCTTTAGATTTTTCTTTGAATTCCATTTTCCTCTTCTTATCAAACCCATGTGACTGATGGGTTACTCCAATCTCCATCTCGACTTTGAGAGCACATCGAACGATTTCCTCATATCTATTGAAGTCCCTTATGGCTAACGCGCTTCGAAGACTTGGTTTTAAGCCACTAAAGAATCGATCGATCTTACTCTCAGGTTGGATAATAATACCAGAAGCGTACCTTGAAAGTCTTGTAAAATTTACTTCATAGGTACCAACAGATTCATCATCCCTTTGCTTCAGTTCAAGAAACTCTTTCTCCATCTTTGTTCGGAGAATACGAGGGAAGTACTTATTGAAAAATAAGTTCTTGAACTCGTCCCATTCCATGGACTCAATTTCATCCCTTTGCCTCGTATTCTTAATAAGATTCCACCATTGATCAGCATCTCCTTCCAAACTATACACTTCTAGGATGATTTATCATGTTCAGAACATTGAAGAACTGAAAATATCTTTTCAGTAGTACTAATCCATTGTTCAGCAACTAATGGATCAGTAGACCCGCTGAAATAAGGTGGACGCTGCCTCATGAAGGATTCAACAGAATGTTGCTCCTTCCTTTGCTCTTTTGGAAGTCCTGCATGATTCATAGCTTGAGAAAGTTGTGTGAGCATGGCTACAAGATTTTGCATTCCAGCTCCCATATCGTTTGGTTGCTTAGGGGGACAATCATTGCATTTCCCATCGCATTCCGCATTAACACGGTTCCTTCGGGTTCCAGCCATTGACTAAAACCAAGAAGAATAGTGTGAGAAACACTAATTATAATAGGAAAACCAAAAAATCAAGGATAAAATTTCACACTTAAGGTTTTATCCTAGGGTATTCATGGCCATTTCTAAAACACTAAGATTGTGTTCTATGCTTAGACTTATCCTTAGGGTTCTTACTAAGGCTTTCACATCCTAGTTTCCAAAGGTTGACTATACCTTTCCTCTGATACCAACTATAACGACCCATACTTTACATACATTGTTAATACTTCAAAATTTAATCACACTTATTACAACATATGACAAAACCACAAAGGACCGTATAGGTATAGTGTCTTTAGAAACTGGGAAACATAAACAACTGGTTCATAAATCTTCTACAGTGCCTCCCATTTATTTCATCATATCTAGGGTCCCTTTTAGCATATTCTACTTAATATCCATCTTCCTGACCTGGGGAAAAGAAAACATAAAAGGGTGAGCTCAAATGCTCAGCAAGGGCAAATAAAGGAAATAAAAATCATATCATATCTTTTTGAAAATCATAACGTGCAAAAGAGATCATAAAATCTTAACGTGGAATAAATCATAGAAGTGAAAATGAGATCCCCATAATCATAACATGAAACTTGATACTTTGTGGCATGCACACATAATCATGGAAAATCATTTCTTGTTAGTCATGACTCATTGCCAAGACTATCTTAGTGGACAAAGTCCCTTTCTGAATCGATTCACCCTCGTTCCAGTCCTGTTTCACTGAACCGGTATAACCTACCGTTCCAGCCATGTCTATCTCATGAGATATAAAATCTTTACCCAATTTATTGGAGGGAGATATAGGACCCACCCATCTCATAATGATACCATTCTTATGTGTGCCACAAAATCATAAATCATACATCATTGCATAACCCATGTAAAAAATGGGATTCTTAAAAAACATGACATCATAAAACAATTCATATAAGATAAAGGAATTCATAAAAATATTTCCATCACAACATGATCAAATCAATGTAATAATAGGGATAAAAACAGAACCCTTTATTATCTTAGATGGAAAATAATTTTGATAAAACACTTGAACTCCATTCTTGAGGAAAATATCATTTCTTCTTCAAAAAACACTTTTCTTTTCTTAACATGTCATACAATTATAAACTAAAAGAAGTTGATTAAAAATAAACTTGAAAACTTGTAAAGGAATCTTCTTGGGGATAATGTTTTAAAAATCCATTCATGCCGTATAAGTTAAAAAAAAACATTCTTCGTACTTTTGTCGGAAAATTCAAAAAGTACCTCGTACGAAAAATGATAAAAGATTCCTTTCATATTCTTTACTAAAAACTCACCGAAGGGTAAAATTGGATTTAAAATATTGTCAGTGGATGGAAAAAATATTACATATTGAGAGAACATGGATGTGGATGATAAAATAAACCCAGTAAATACCAAAGTATAAACAATCTCGGATAAAAATGAGATTGTGATATTTCCCTTACCTTAGGTCCGATTTGCTGTGTACGTGTCCTAAGCTCCTGTATAATGGTTTAAATAATGTTATTGACTTATTCCAGAATCATACATATTGATATGATATCATATATGGTCATATTCTTAGCTTCTTGTTAGTAATATTTCATCGTTACTTGTTACTCGGGTCTTTATTGCCTTTTGCTCTTATGCGTGTTTTGCCGAATAAATTCTTATTCTTCTTTTAAGGTTATAGATACCTTATATCCAGAATGGTATTAGTGTAACATATATCATATTTATTCGTTCAATTCATTTATATAATTACTATGTAATGATTATCATGTAGAACGAGTCGCATCACATCGTGGAGACGGTATTCCGTACGTACGCACGAGTGATGATATCATTCTTATGATCGTGGAATTGTATTGGAGTATATGTATATTATTTCAGTATCAATATTACTTTATAATAATCATAAATAGTTACTCATTACACCATTATACCCATCCTTGTAAGGTGGTGGTGGAAAATAGATTACACCACGGCGTGGAGACGATATTCCGTACGTACCCACGCGCGGTGATTTAATTGTTCCGTAGGATGGATAGAAGGTGAATTAGGGTTGTTTCATAATTATAATAACATATCAGTATGTAAGTAATACTGATGTTATTACTTTATCATGAAACAACTAAATAAGAAGAAGTTGAAGAAGAAAGAAATTGAAAAGATCGGTAATGGATATTACCTCTTCTTCAGAACGCTTCTTTGAATCCTCCACTTAGGGAACTAAGATTGGTCTTTGAAGAAGACCAGGACCTCTAGGATTATTCTAGGGAAGTGGAGAGGAGAAAATGGCAGGGGTTGGCCTAGCTTGAGTGCTCAATTTGGTGTTAGGAGGAGGGGGAGGAGGTGCCCTTTTATAAGGGAGGAGAGGGGCACCTTTGGAATATCTCAAAATATTATTTTATATTAAAGTCAAAATCGGTTTATAATGGTTCCAAAGGGTCTTATTTCGAAGCTAAAGTGGGGAAGGGTCGAAATAATATCAACCAATAGGATTTAGACAAGTTTAGGATATTATTTTAACCTTATCAATTAGATTTAACTCTAAGTTAAATAATTTAACTTTTACCGTGTCTTTTTGTTTTCTTTCACTATATGGTTAATACACTTACTATAACATGCCAAACGAACCCCAAATTGTTTATTATAAATATAGATATCGTTATATAAGTCATTTGGACGAAACTTATATTTTTAGTAATAAAATAACAATTAGTAATATAATATTTTATTTAAAAACTATTTTGTGTCAATTTTGACACTATTTGATATATGATTTTTGTGAAAGTCATAACAGAATTATATGTTCGAAAAAAATTGATTAAATCAACACTAATATATCATAGTAACATATAAAATTATTGTAATTCATAAAAAGTCTCAAATTACATTTATTTTGGTGTTTATAACATCAATTATGTCAATATTTTATTAATAAGATAATTACTGCATCATCATTGTGTCATAAATAAATTAAATTATTTAATGTCTAAAAATTATAAATAAAATACCATCATGTAGGAAATCTTTTTAGATTTCTAATGGATATTTAAAATCGAATTTATCTTATGTATAACCCCATATTAAAAATGATTTACTTATTAAACTTTGATTTTAACTATTTTAACCCTTCTTTAAATAAATTAATAATAAATGTCCTAATCTAATCAAAGTGGGCCTAAATGGTCATATTTTATTCCTAAGTTTGTTTTTGGTCGAATTACACTTGTACAATAGAATTAGGACATGTTTCAGGGTAGTAGTAATATCATATTTACCCTTAGTTACCCTATTTACTATTAACCGTGGTAAAAAAAGTAAAAAGTTACTATTCACCAAAAAATTATTTTTATCTCATTGAACCACATTTTACTTACTGATATCAACCGTGTCTGTCGGATTTTTGAAATTACATTCACAGAAGCGGTAAAATTAAGTTTTATGCAAAATTCAGTTTTTAACCTACCACTTAGTGGTTTCACTATTCATCAAAAATTGAAAGTTTTCAGAAAAATACCAAAATTTCACCCTAGGCTAATTTCGATATTCTGAGTCCAAAAATGAAGTCCATTTTGAAAAATAAAATTTATAAAATTTCAAAAAGTGGTTATTACTATTCATAATGGCTAGTTTTAATAGGATATTGTTGTTTAGTGAAACTCGGTATTGCGTACGACGCAAGCTGTCGAGGAAGGTCGCGATTGCGTGTAAAACAAGCCAAGAAAGTGTTGTGTAGAAAAAGATTCCTTTGATGATTTATATAACATAAAAGTCTCTGGTGTTACATAAAGAAAACTTATTAACATTTTTGATAATAACCAGGGCCTCCATCAAATATTGTAAAACTAATTTTGAGGATTGAAGTTATTCTATGAGGAGTCAAGAGTTTTTGGTTGGGTAAGCTCAAGGAAAGGTCTAGAATGGTTCTTTGGGGTCCTAAAAAGGATAAAAATGTGGTTGGTTGATGTGTATCACTCTTACAAGTTAATTAAAAACAGTGTAAAGTTTTAAATAAATAAACATATCATAGGTGAATAAAGGTAAATATGAGGAAGAATGTCAAGAATGTATAAAGGAAAGGGAAATGGAAGTTGAGAAGGAAGTCAGAGAAGATGCCTAATAACCATAATAATATCCAATAATACTCATTGAAATAATGAATAAAGTGGAAATAAAATTGAAAATGAGTTAATTTATGATGTATTTTATTTAAAGTATAAATAATTTTGAGGATATAGAATAATATAAATTATATGATATTTTTTGTCTATGATTTTTCATATTCTACCAAATTGTTAAATATATTTTATTATCTCTTAAATTAATTTTAATATCAATGCTTATGAATTTTGAGAAGTTTTTTTTGATTTATGTCAGAGTGTGTGTATCATTTCATACTCAAAATTTAAAACCATGGGATTAGAAAATATGAATCCCAAAAATATTCTCTTTAATTAGTAAAAAACAGTGAGATATCTATACTTTTTTATTTGGAATTATTTAGTAAAGGTGGTTACATTTTACTCCTCTAGAAATTTCCTTATGCTTTAGATTAATGAAGAGAAAACATCCTTTATTCATGGGAGGTTTTTTATATATGGAAATGGTCATGATTAATGTTTTATGTTGGGATTTATCTTTGTAGGTTGGTGGTGAGTATGTATAGTTTAACATTCATTAGGTGATAAAGAATCTTGATGGAGAAAATTAGGATATTATTTAGGTTAAAGAACCAGAATTATAGGATGTTGATTTCATTTATTAAAAATAATAATGATCTAGTGTGGGTAAGAAAGGTTGTGGGAAAAAATTGGAAAATAAATATTAGATTGGTCAAATTGAAAGAATTGATGATGTTGGAAACATTATTGATAAAAAGGTGTTAAAAATGATCCAAAATGTTTCATTATTTTTTGAATTGACCTTCTATTTTTCAGGATATACTAATTATTAGAGTATTGGTATTATGAAAAAAAATAACTTACTACTTCAATTAAATGTAATGATGGTTTCTGATGATATAAGCAAACCCATCAGTGTAGAGGAATCTTAAGAAAGACAATTAATTAATCTATATTGGGTAACATATTTCCATATTTTGTTACAAGATATTGATGGGTTTTATTTAGATAAAATACATTAAACAACATGTTTAAAATAAAAAACCTATGTATTTTTTTATTCTTTTTATAAGAATTAATTCGTAGGAATTCAAATTTGGATTATGTTTTGAGATTTAAATTTAAATCACCCTTATATTTTTGATCTTTCATTGATTGGATCTTGTAAATTCAGATATTTTTTGAGTTTTTAGGTCTATGATTACTATGAGAGAATAAGATGAAAACATGGTATAAAATTACCTATATATTCTATATATTAGGGAGTACTATTTTAAATTACTTATATGTTTAATTCCCTATATTTTGAGATAAAATTATTAGTTTTAGGAAAAATTTCATTCCAAATTTATATTTATTACTTTATTTTTGATCTAAGATGGAATTAGTCACTTAATTATATTAGCATAACTTTTTGTATGTTTCATTTATGAAGTAATTTAATGATTATGATGGAATAATATGGGTTAGAGTGAAAGAGTGTTGTCGTGAAACAAGTTTCTCTATTTTTGTAATCTCTATTTTTGTAATCTCTATTTTGATATGAAGTAATCTATATTTTAATTTTTTATCAAATGTTCTTAATTCCAAATAAAATTTAATTATCAATCTTTCAGGTTGTATTACGTGTAATATTTTGTCAACAATCATGAATTAAAATATATTATGGAAGAGTGTTGTCATAGTTGGTATCAAAGGAAAGTTTAGTTATTTTTTGGTTTATGATTAGAAACCTATTAATAAATCATTTATGATAAGTCTAAACATAAGAAGACATTATTTTTTTGGTAAATTATAGAGAAACCTATTTTATAAAAAATACGCCTTTTTCCAGATACTAAAAGTAGATGTGGATCTAGCAGAGATGTACCTAGGGGTAAAACCCGAAAACACCACATTGAGCCCAACTTTATCGGAAACTGGGGCATGATAATGAGTCTTTCTAAAAATCAAGTTTAAAATTGTAGAGAAATACTTTAGGATAAGTCTAAACATACGAAGACATCATTATATTTTGTAAAATTATAGAGTAAGTGGTTTTCTAGAAAATTCATCTTTGTCTGGATAATACAAGTGGATGTGTCTCTGGCACAGATATACCTAGGGGTAAAACCCAAAAACACCACATTGAGCTAGACTCTATTGGGAACTGGTGCATGATAATGGGTCTCACTATACATCTGGTTTGAAACTCAAAGGGAATATGATTTTGTAAATTCACAAGCCCATTACAATCCATTATTAAGGTAAAAAGAATTTCCATAAGAATATATGTTAGAAACTAGTTCATGGATAATATATATTGAATCCTATAAATTCATATGTTATGGAAATTAATGTAATTTATAAGTTACCCATTTAATTTTATTGGATTCCAATTTATATATTTAACACTTTAAAGTACAAATCCCTAGTATCTCCTTTATTATAATCAATATATTTAAATATAAGGAATATATTTTAATTATTTGGTTGGTTATGTGATTTGTTAGAATATTATTCTAGTGATTTAGGTATGAAAAAATTCATATTGAGTACTCATTATTTATTAAAAAGATAACATTTTAGTGTAAATTGATTAAAGGATGAGATTATACTATTTAAAAATTATATTTCATTATTACCCTATTCAAGATGGTAAAGGAATTCCTTAACTCTAGGAAAATAATCTTCAAACTAGAGTTTGGTTATATTATGATCATTTTTGATGAGTTGATTTTCATTTAATACATCATAGATTTATGGTTTTGTGGTCATCAAATTTCTCATTATGATGTTATTTATCACACTGAACATGTTATTTGGTGTTATTTTTCTCTTCTATGTATATGTTTTCAATTCCCACTAATGTTCTCCAACTTATAAACCAAGTTATGTGATGACCTTCGTACTTCCCTTTCTCTCTTTTCTAGTAGTTGTTTGTTTAACCATTTTACAATGTGGGTTTTAAATAAAGATATTTTAAAGTGTCAAAAAATTTATTACTAATTTCAAGATAAAATTAAAAGGATGAATTTTTTTAAATGGGGTGAATAATGTATCTCCTCATGTTTTTAAAATCTAAAATTATGTTCTATAGTGTATGTGATACAAAACAAGAAACCAGAAAAAAAACAATGACCATTTAAATAAAACCATTTTAACCCTTCAATTAATTTTTTTTATGTGTGTAGGATTAAATAATTTAGGATATATATATATATTTACTAAATATATTGATTAATTATTAGTAAATAATCAATCAAATTTTGGTAATTTCCTTTTATTCTTCAAAATATATTTTCTTCAAAAATTATTTTTTATTTATTTGTATGAAAAAATATTATAATTAATTTATAGAGCATTTTAAAAATATATTTGATAAAATAATATACCATTTTTATATCATAATATCTTGATTAGCAAATGGTAATTTTTTTTTGAAAATATAGATTCTTCATTGAATAGTGAAAAATACTATTTTAAGTAAAATCATCATTTCTTTTGAAAAATTATGTAATATAAAAGACCCAATATTCTTTTAATTTTATTTTAATGTAACATGGGTATTATTTATTTATATGTATTTAATTTAATTAAATTTTAAACATATTTATACCATATTTAGTATATGTTTATTTTTAAGATTAAGAACACATTTTTTTGGAAAATTGTTTCCAAATGAATAATGTTTCTCCATTTTAATTAAGTAAAAAAACCATATTTATAAACTATACAAAATTAAAATTTTAGATTATACATTTATATTAATGAATTAAAATTCATATAATGAATAATACTAGTTGTAGAGTTAAAGTAAAATCATCTTTTCCTTGAAAAATGCATTTCTTGGGAAAACACTTTCCGTCGCACCTATAGGTTTTATTTTAAAATTATTTCATTTAAACTATATGAAATTATTTTTATAAAATAGATTCCATATTTGTAAGCATCAAAATTAATATTAGGTAATAATTTTATCTTAATTTTTGAACAATATTAATAGTATATTTAGTAAATGTTAATTACCATGGTAAAAGTAAAATTAGTTAATTAAGGGTAAAAATAATTTAACAAGGACTTGAAAAAAATTAATCCTTAAATTTTGAATATTTATATTTCCTTTTAATTAAAATAATTATTATATGTATTAATTATTTTTGTTAAATTATAAATTATTTTTTATTTTGATATAATAAAAGACTATTTATATTTTTGGTTAATATTAAAATTTAATTAAGGATTTTAAGAATTAATAGATTTTCTAAATAAATTATATTTTAATAAAATATTATTTTTAAATAATTTTAATTAAATATAAATTATCATATAATTTTTATGAAGTCAAATTTAATTTTTATAAGGGTTCAAAAGCCATTATTATCAAAAAACACACCATTTCTCAATAAATGTCAATTTTTATTTTAAAAGTAAAAACTCACTTATTTAGAAAATTATTTTTATTAAATAAATATTATTTTTATAATCATCCATCAAAATTAACCAGTGGTTATTTTTTTATAATTTTATGAGGCTTTCAAATTTTTCGAGTAAAAATTAAACACATTATAAAAATACAGGGTGTATTATGGAATCATAATGGCATAAAAGTGGGGTAATAAATAATATAATTGGATACATGACCTTATATATGTTTAAAATTTTAAATAATATTACTTTTATGTTATTTTTTTAATTTCAAAAAGCCTTTATGTATCCCCCAAAACTTATATTATATTTTAAGGTTTTGAAATTTTTTTAAGGACATTAATCACTTTTACATCAACAAGGGTTGTATTTTAGAATGTTCAGACATTAGAAATATAAAATAACCATAAACAATCCTCTTTGGAATAAACAATTTTAAAAAACCATGTAATGGTTTGTGATTTTGATTACATTATTATATTGATTCCGAAACCAAATTTTGAGAAATAATAAATAATTCCCCACTTATTTCCTATATAAACTCACTCAAGACCCCATATATATTCACTAGAAAACCATAGAGAAATTATTTATCTTATATTACCTCTTTAGAGTCTGTCAAAGGTTCCACCAATCCCTCAATAAGCTCCTCCTAATATTTTGGAATCACTTTCTAAATGTAAGGGATCTTCCTCTCTGCTTTTTATATAAGCACCTATTTTCTGTTGTTTCTATTTGTAATTTAAATTTGTCCATGTTGGGATTTTTTATTCCATATTTCATTAACATTATATTTATTTTTATATTATTAAATAACTCTTTCACTATTATTAATCCCTCTCATGAACCTGAATGGACACCCCTTACCATGCTAAAATTTAGTAAGGAATCTTCCTCCCACATTTTTATTCACACACTTATTTTCTGTTATGCCTTTTAATTTCAATTTATTTATATTGTGATAGGTTATTGAATACCCCCATTAATTTTAATTTTATTTCTTAATTATGATATACCCCTTTCAATCTCATTAATCCATCTCATGAACTTTTATATACACCCATTACCATTTCAAAATTTAGTTAGGGATCTTCCTCTCTCTTTTTTATATAAGAACCACTTTTTTTGTTATGTATATTAATTTATATTGTTCATGTTGTGATATGTTTTTCCATACCCCTTAATATGCATTTGATTTCTAAATTATGAGATACCAATTTAATAATCGTTAATCTGTCCTATGAACCCTTACGTACACTTGTTACCATGCCAAAATTTAGTAAGGATCTTCCTCTCTCCTTTTTATTCAAGAACTTATTTTATGTTATACCCATTAATTTCAATTTTTCCATGTTGGTATATGTTCTTAAATATCTCCATTACTTTCAATTTTGTTTATAAGTTATTTGGGACCCCTTTAAATCTAATTAATCCCTCCCGTGAACCTTTATGTACACTCGTTACAAAGCCAAACTTTTCTAACGGGTCCTCTCAATATCCTCATTAGTTAGGTATATTTATTATCATATTCCATTTATATATAATTATTTAGATTGGGATTTGTACTAATATATCCCCCTTACTTCCCTTATGATTACTAAATGATGATATACCCATTTCACTCTCATTAATCCCTTACATTAATATTTATACTCCCCTTTTATGTTGCCAAAATTTAGCTATGATTTTCCATTCTAAAAAATTGTGTAGTGAATTTCCATACCCATTTGAAATCAATGGTGTTAAACTTTATTCAATTATATTTCATTTATTATGGACATACATTTATGTATTCCACACTCCTTGATCAGGGAATAAATTGTGATGATAAATTATTCCTTTTTTTAAAATCAATTTGGCACACTTAAGAATGATAATTAAATAAAAGTGATGGGTATTCCTAGAATTATATAGGGATCCAATGAATTGGGTATTGTACTAGTCTCATGATATGTCATGAAAGGTATTAGGGAGTGAACATAATCCTTAATGGGACTTTTTATATCATGATGAATTGGTAGTTAGCCTGGACCTATGTTTATGTTGTAGTGTTTTTTGTTATTGCCACATTTCCCATGTTTCATATATATTAACATTCTATATCACGCCTCACTATTCATTTTTATAATCCTACACCATTTTATGTCTCATTGATATGTGTATCTTCAAACATGTAATACATTATTCATGTTATTCCATGTTTATTCCCTTACCAGGCTTTATATCTCACCTCTTTTTTCTATATGTCCGTAGGTTTTCCCATGCAGTTTTAAGTATAAAGGAATAATATGAGCATGTTAAATATGTTTTCAAAAAATATGATGTAATACCTATTTTAAGTTGTAATGTAATGTACCTAATTACCAACTACACCAGACTTCATGATCTTTCATGTTTTATTATGTGTAATCTTATATAAAAAATCATGAATTAAAGTGTATTAAAACATAGGGTTATCCTAATTTATACCACATGTGATTGCCCAATATTTTAAATTCATATCCTCAGGAGTTATTGTAAAAAAATTCATCACATTATTTCTAATTCACCATATATTGAAATATTCATTAGATATGAATCATCATTAGACCATTATTATTTAATCTTGATGATATATGAATATTTTGAACCATATTAAGATGAGTGAGATGATAAATCGATATTGATTTTTATCCCCTTTTAAATTTGAGACTTAATATAAATTTTATATTTTACTGGAAATTCCTAAACCCTAATTTTTTATAAATTGCTACATTAAATGTGTATTTATCTTTCTTACTCTACTCTTGGAATTTTTCCATAATTTATAATGAAATAAATTTTGGTCTAAGTGTTATCACATGTGGTTGAGAGGAGTTCTTATTTTTTAGGAGCTATAATTTGTAATTTTGGGAAAGGATCCATTAATAACCATTAATTATACTTTATTGGATATCTTATAAAAAATATAAATGTTAGAAATATTTTTAAATTGGGATAATACATCATTGTTATTATTATCATGATTTTTGAGCCTTTAAAAAGATACATATGAGTTGATGGGTTTATAATTTTAATGTTTTATTTTTAAGGGTTAGTTTTTATTTAGATTTTAATTATATCATGCATTATAAATAAGATTTAACAATTATATTTTGAGCTATATTTTTGAATTCTCACATCAATTGTACACCCACCATAAACCTTAGTCATTAGATCCCTAATGAAAGTCCCCTTGTATTTTTTTGGTTTGATTTGTATGCAGATATTAAGATAGATTTCACGATCATTGATATTGTGTTTTAACTTTATATTGAGCATAACATAAATAAAATAATCTTCAGTGTTGAGATGATTTTTTGGAAAAAAAAGTCATATAATTGTTTAAAGTTTATTTATTTTTGGAAATTTTTGGGTTTTTTATGATGGTTTTTAAATCTGAGATATGCTTTATTTTCATTGTAATAATATGAATATCTATACTTGAGGATAATAAAGATTTTATTTTGAAAATTCTTTGATATAATAATATCATGTATATTTTTTGTTTGGTGAAATTATGGTTTATAATTTTTTATTTTCTATTTCTGGTATTTTCCATGATTTATAGAAGCAATTTACTTATATTTTGTTTGGGAGGTAATTTTTAATAAAAATAATTAATTTATGAATGATCAAAAAATATTTCAAACCCTTTCCCAAATGACCAACCAAAGTTAACCATCCACCATGAGGAAGTAGCTATATCTCAATGGTGGATGCAATGGTATGGCTTCATAGAAGACTCAAAAAATAGGCCTTTATAATGGGTTCATACTATAATATTATAAAAATAGTGGCATGGAGTGGCAAAAATACACACAAAAAAGACAAAACACTTTAAAAGAGTTTGAGACATGGTCTTATTTATGATGGATAAGGCATTATGAGTAGATTATTTGTGTGGAATAAGAGGATATAAACATGGTTTATTGAAACACACATTATTTCATGAGGAAAGGTTGAAATGGGATCATCCCTATCCTACATAATGTTTAATTCCTATACAATTGACTAGAAATGATTGTACCACTATTCTACATGTTATAAATGAATGTTTATGCATATATTGAAGTAATAATGGATATATAATAGCAGGTAGATAAAAAAATAAGTAAATAACTGAAAAAAGTGATCTCATAAAGTATATGGAAAATCCTGAAGTGAAGAGAGAACATCTTCACTGTAGTGTGTGGTGTGGTAGATGTTTTTCATTTTGATTTTGAAACATTATGAATAAAATTACTAAAATGAGTTACATATGAAATTTATAAAATTCCTAGAAATGATTATGTGATGTTTATGATATGACCAGATCCATTTATAGACATGATTGATAGAGACAAGGAGTTAGATATGTTCATTTTGAGATGTTTTATGATGTTGTGTTGATTTAAATCCAGTGATTTATTTTCTGAAGCACATTTTTATAACAATCCTTGTTAGGGTTTTACATTCACATGTTGTGTTATATATTTTTCTTACTAGCCATGAATTATAATTATGGGTTTATGGGTTAATTTTTGTTTAATACATTAACAAGTTACTTTGATTCTGCCATGGAAATTTTAGGAGTTTGAGTAATTTTGTATAAACCTTGTTCTGGATCACCTAATATTAAATATTTTTTATTTATCCCTGAAAAATGGTTTTTAGTAATTGAATAATGAATAAAAAGGAGAAGGCTTTAGTTAGATTCAATCCATACCATAAAAGGTATATTCATTCTATCCTCTTGATTTATTAATTTGTGGTCGTAGATTTACAAAACATGGTATATGTTCATCAAATCAATGTCTCTTTTAATTAGATTTAATTACCTTTTATCATTTCAACTTAGTAATTTGTGGATTTGACCTCATAAAAGTCACTAACTTCAATTTAGTTATAAGAATATAGAAAGGTAAATAATTAAAATTATAATCATGATACCTTATTTTAATTAATGATTCCATGTGGGTGGTAAAAAAGAGAATATTTGGTTTTGGGAGATAGTATATATGGTGGATAGATAAAACTATATTGTTCCTTGGATGATAAAAATATATTTTTTAAATATAATGTAGTGTAACGGTATATTTGAGTATTCTCGGGGATTTTATGTAGGATTTACACACCTCTAGATGGAATTTTATCCCATGAATTACCAAGATATATCATGACTTATACCATAAATATTGGTGTCCATGGATAATAAGTATATTACGACGTTTGTTACACGATTCCGAATGTTTTAGATAGTGAGGTCTTGGAATGGGGGACCCATTGTTACAATTTTGAAATTTCATATTCTTGTGTAAAAATGGGTTAACCCCATGATGGAATTTATGAAATGATAACCAAGGTGACCTTGAGGTTGCAAGACTACATGGGTTATTATGGAATAATTCATAAAGGATACCCATTTTCTAAAGATTAAGGAGACCCATTTTGTGGACCAAATGGGCCTATTTTATATCTGAGAGATTTTACTACTTCTTGGTGTACCATTGGGTATCATACAAAATTGATATGAGTGATTCACTTCATGATTTTTGTTGGGATTGAATAAGGTTCTTGAAAATCCTTTTTATTTGAAGACGACATACATTCCTTATACTGAGGGTCAGTCTAATCATACTATCTAGATTATGAAGGAAATTCTATGAGTATGTTTTTGAGATTTCAATGTTTAGTGGGAGATCCATCTCAACTTATCCATTTTTTTATAATAATTGATATCATTAATTGATTCAAATGGATTATTTAAAAGGATTTTATAATTGGTCATGCTGATCACCTCTATTCTAGCCAGATATGGGTGAGAAAACTATTATTTGTCCATGTCTCCTTATGGATATATAAGAGAATATCTAGTTATTATAGATGTGTTTAGATACTGATCCATGCATAAAACATTCATATGAACACTATATATTCCACCCCTTGGAGTTTGAGGTTGGTGAAATTGTTGTGTTGAGAGTGTCACTCAGATAGGGACACTAATGAATTTGATTAAAAAAGAAGTTATTAAAACTGATATCTTTAACATACCTTAATTCGTGATTTATTTCATAAATATAAATTTAATACAATCGTAAAATTTCATAAGGACTAGTGTCATTATTTAATTAGATATATATCATAATAACTTTAAACATAGTTAAAAATTAATTATTTAAAAATTAAAAAACATGCCCTTATATTTCATCGATCGTCTAATACTGGATGAGATAACCCGGGGAAATACATAAGTGAGGATTGAGCTATAACTCCTTTTATTAGATAATAAAACCATAACATGATTAATTTAATACATTTTCATCATGATTAATATATAAGTAACATAAAAGGGGTGATAATTATAAACATGAACATCAAATCATGATATACTATGATAACATCAAGGCAACTTTGGAATTTAGATATGATATAAAAATAACACCATAAACACAATTTAGGGATTACCAATGATAAATCATAATATTTTGTTATTATGATGAACTCCCATGCACCATAAAGGTTATCTCGTGAGATAAAAACATTACTCAATGCGTTGTAGGTTTATATAATTCAGGGCCCACCCATTTCATTCATATCCTGTACATGCATTTGTGAACCTCATAGATCATACAATAAAAGAATTTAATTCCTCTCTTTTAATCAAAAAAATATGGAATGTGTATTATATAAATTAGAGTACCTATTTAATTATGTTTTGTTACATATCTATGAATACACTTGTGTGGGAAATGGGGATGGGTATACGCAACACAAATATTTGGCATGAAAAATATAGGGATAATTTCACTAAAATAACAGGTGTATATAAAGGTCATGAAAGGGTTTAATGAGAGTCAAAGGTGGTCTATCATTAATTGGGAATTAATATGAAATAAAATTGATATGTAAAAAAATATATTTCAATATGAAAAATTGTAAATCAAAAGTAATTATAAAAATAATGTACTTGAATAAAGATGAGGTGGAAGAGAATGTCTTACATTGAGAGGTAACTTCTAAAATATTGGGACGAAATTGTAAAGAGATTGGGAACATATTAGGAGGTATTTATAGGGGTATAGGGATATTAAATTCATGAATAATGGGGTTTTATTGAAGAGGAGTAGGATGTTGTGTGGGTATTGAAAGTGAAATAGAGAGGACTTATTTATTAATTTCTAAAATATGGTTTTTATACGGACCCGTCCTTAAACATTACATAATCTTGAATTAAATTAATAATTCACATTGAGGATCTTTTTGGGTTTAGTGTTTTACAGAGTTATACCATAACTATTAAATTTAAAAATATTATAACATAGAAAATACTACCCAGTATCCATTTTTTTACAAAACATGAACTCTTGAAAAAAAGCCATGTCTAGTTCCATATTTAAGACAACAAGAATTTTCCTTGATCCCATCCTTGACCCTATTCCACATTATGTCCTGTGAAAAACATTTAAAAAACATGGGATGAGTATAAAAAGCTCAGTAAGGGATACACAAATAAGTAAAACTATTAGTTTTTCAAAAAAAAACAAGTAAACTATGAATAATTTAACATAAGTAATACTTTTCACCTTTATGAAGTAGCAAATATTCTTCAGAGATAAAAATATCATTACTTGCCCTTTTGTAACCAAAAGATTACCATAAAACCCGTATAAAGAACAAATAACTTATAAAGGTAACTTGGTACATAAACATACTTAAATGTAATAGCCATACGGTTGACTTCTACACATATCACTAAATGGAATAGCCATACGACAGACTTCCATACCCAATGCAGTGGAGGTTATAACGTAACCACCCGTCCTAGTATTCACAGCACCACCCATCATATGGTTTATCAAGTAACCACCCATAAAATGTCCAAGTAGCATCCTAACAAATAAAAATTTCAAATATAAACATTTCACCAATAACATTTGATTTTCAATCACAAGATGTAATTTCAAGATAATGAAATAATCAATCCATTTTCAAAAACCATTTAAAAAAAGGATTTTTGAATCAAAGTGTCCCATACAACTTTGAAGATTTTAATGGAATTACAATTTTAAAACATTAATTTCCATATAAATAAATACTCAAAACCATTTTTAAAACATGTACGTTAAAGATAAATATTTAGAATGATAAATATTTAAAACATTTAAAAATTATATTTTTGTTAAAGATTTTTTAACAAAATGAGATACTATTGAATACAAATAATTATAAAATAACATTTAATCAGAATTTTATAATATCATGAGAATAACGGGATTCATGATATAATATGTCAATGGAAAGTATATACACCATATAAGAGTGGATTTGATGCATAACAAAGATGAAGTCTCAATGGAAATGTAAATTGAGATGAAATCCCTTATAAAGATGATATCCTTAAATTAAGGATAAATCAATCACATAATTATGTGTGAAAAATATAAATACATCTAATATAAGTGGATATTAATTGTAAAACAATCAGAGGTCATTCACACATATTCATAGTACGACATGTTCAAGAAGTACAAGATGAACCCGAAGAATTGAAATTGGGTTAAGAGGTTCCCTTGTAAAAAGTTGTCAACCTAACGACATCACATTACAATTCAGAAACTGAGTGGATGAGAGAGAAAAGGGTATCCCATAACATGGACATAAAATTTACAGCAATAAGGATATAAAATAACATATCCCAACATAAGAAGATGTGAATTAAAATACATAACAAAATGAAGCCTTTTAAAAGAGAGGAGGGTTAAAGGTTTCCTTACCGATTTGGTAACTTAGGAAACATACACCACATGAAATAAGGATCATTCAATGAAGATGTAAATACCATAAATTGAAGAATATTACACAAATAATCCAATTATGGGCAGTACATACACCACACAAAAGGAAGTAGTGGAAAATATAGCATGAATCTCATGGGGATTAAAAGTGAGATGAAAACCCCTTACCATGTTGCAATCAATCCAGTCCTATGAACCAAAGTTAATAACCACCAAATAAATCACAGAATACCATGAATATAATGATATTAATTATAATATATATCAAAGGTCAGTACACAATACACCACATGAAATAAATAAGTGGAGAACAATGGAAAGATCACGAAATTAAAAGTGAGATAAGGAATCCCTTACAAAAATTCGGCAGCCAAACAACGCCACATAAAAATTATTAAAATGAATTGATGAGAGTAAGAGGGGGTCTATCATAATATGAAAATACAAATTACATTATTGTTAATATAAAAGAACATAATCAAACATAGGAACAAGGAGCATAAAAGAAATGACATAAAAAGAGTACTTGAAAAGAAAGAGAGAGGTCGGATCCCTTACCTCGTGTCCAACTTGACTAGATCATTCATTAATCTCCTAAATAATAAACTAAATTTAATTTCTACCTGATTAAGAACCTTTTTAAAGTTTATTATTCCTTTTATATCACTTATTACCATGTTATAAACATTATGTAATCATTTAAGTTAATAACATCCATTTTGTCGATATTTGGTACTGGAGTCAAAAATGGACTTCTTATAATCACATATTGTTTATGTGGTCAGTGGTTCATTATATCCAGAATGATATTAATGATTTGGATATCATATATATCATATATATTCAGTATTTAAATCTATTTATAATATTTCATAACATTTAGAGGTATGAAATGAAATGCACCGTTCATGGAGACGGTAAGCCGTACGTACACATGAATGCTACTTTTATTTCTATTTCTTATTTTAATGGAAATAAAACATAATGATACATAATTATGTTATAATTCCAGTATAATATAATATATAATATCAATAAATCCATCCTTTATTCATCCCACGTAAGGCATTAACGAATCAAATCACATTGAGGGGGCGGTAGTCCGCACTTCCCCAAATGAGTTTATCGTATTTACCCACTATGGAAACCATAAAGGAATGATATAAATGGAAAATACAGAATAATAAAAAAAATAAAAATAATATATATCATATAAAAATAAAGTTCCATCATAATGGGCACCATGAGAGGCGGTTGGAGATATTCAAACAATCATCATTTCGTGGGGCGTTAGTTTGCCATCCACAGAAACATTATGTTCTTCATCAATTAGATAGAGGTGTGTGTAAGTGTAGCTATAATAATTATCATAACAAAATCCTAGTATTTTTAGGATACTTATTTTGTCACAAAAAAAGGAATAAAAAGATTTTAGGGGTTGGAGAAGTAAAATAAAAGAAATCAATTTAAGAGAAATTGTTACCTTTAATTTGGGTAACTTCCTTTGGTTTGAACCAAAAGGACTTCTTGAAGTGCCTTATGCCTAAGGTATGGCTTCTAGGGGGAGTAGAGGGACGTATGGAGATTAATTGGGCATAGGTTGGATGAAAAAAATGGCTTGAGAGGTGTGAGTAATTGGTTATAAGTGGTCTTTTTTTATAAGGGGAGGAGGGACTCTTTAGGAATGTGTGAAAATATTATTTTATTATATAATTATATTCAGTTTCTAATGGCCCAAAAATCATTAAAGATGAATATAAGATGACTAATGGTCGAAATAAAATCATCCAATCAGAATTTGACATGTTTCATATATTATTTTAATCATTATAATTTTATTTATATAAATGATTTATTAATGAGGTAAATACTGCATAATTATTATGTCTTAAATAATTTAATTTATTTGTTGTCTAAAAATTATAAAAAAAATACCACAATCTAGGATATTTTTTAGTTTTCCAATGAGTATTTATAGTCGAAAATATGACTTATATAACACCATAAAAAAATTAATTACTAAACGATTTTTGTTAATGCCAATTTTGTCTTTACATTAAAATAATTAATCTAAATTATCATTATCACATCCAAGTGGCTCAATGAGGTCCCAAAATAGACCCAAAGATGACAATGGTCGTTAATTACTCAACCAATAAGGTTTGGACAAGTTTTAAGGTAATTTTGAATTATTATAATATTCTTTTTACCTTGAATTAACCTATTTACCTTTAACCGCGGTAAATAAAAGTCAAAAGTTACTATTCACCAAAAATTATTTTCATCTTAATGACCCAAATTTTACTTCTTGATAACAACCATGTATGTTGGATTTTTGAAATTCAATTCAAAGAAGTGGTAAAATTTCAATAAAATGAAAAAGTCATTTTTTTAACTACCACTAAGTGGTTTCACTATTCATAAAGAATTGATGTTTTTTAGAAAAATACCAAAAATTCATCCTAAGCTATATTTGATATTCTGAATTCAAAAATGATTTCTATTTATCCAAATTAAAAACATAGAAGTGGAATTAATTAATTTTAAAATTAATTCGCATTATCAAAACAAAATAGCGTGTTTTTAAGAAACAACAACTATCAAAAGATTGATACTTGTTTATATCCAATTTCGAAGTGAAATTAATTTCAATGACCAAAATTGGATTAAATGGTAAAAATATACTCTAATTAAACTTTAAAACCAATTAAAAAGATAATATGGACATATAAATAAATTATATTTAAACACAATTTTGAATTAAAATACAATATTTTTCACTATTCATTGAAAATGAACTTTAGCAGAAAATTCCAAAAATTTACACAAAGTAAATTTTGGAATCCCCATTCTAAAGAAAGATTTTATTTGGTCAAATATAATGTATTAAAGTGACCAAAATTAGATTTAATGAGGGTTCTTCATTAAAAGGCGTTAAATCGGCCTTTTAATGTAAATTATGCTTAGAATTAGATTCATTCACATTTTAAGCCTCTAACACTGATTGGATAAATGTAAATACATTTAACAAACATGTATAATAATATTTTAATTAGTTTTATTCATTCCCACCAATAAAATAGCTATGAGTTAACAACCATTTACAATAATAATATTATATTATTAGTGTGCAACGTAAGATTTCAAAGAAACTCGATGTTGCGTATCAAGTACGCTATCAAACATACCCACCAATTTAAAGTAAAATTATTATTTAATTCAAAAATATTAATAAAAATGAAAATTTCATATTCTTAATTTATCTAGGATGTTACATCATTCCCCCATTTTGGGAATTGTGTCCTCTCAATTTAAAAATTTGGCTCGGTAAGTTCATTGAAAGCCCCATATCTAAAAAAGAGTCAATAAAACTATCACTTTAAAATAAAGGAAGAGAAGTACAAAGGTTACCCTAGACAAATAATACTATGATTCCATGAAAACATGGATATGGTGGAGAAAACAACCCTTCATGTTCTGATGGAGAGTGATAGAGAACATGTTTAGGAGAAAGTTAACCACCAGAAATTCACAAATTTGGGATGGGTTAAACAGTCTTTGATTCCCCAGTAGTAAAAGTTAACAGAAAAGGTTTTTGTTTTAAGTTAATTTTCATTGAAGAATTTATTTATGAGCTTAACTAAAAACATAAGGAAATACACTTACTTGTTATGTAGACATGCATCTTTTACTAGATTTCTAACACAAACTCATATTTTCTCCAAACGATGAGTATTGAGGATGACTTTTTTTACATTAAAAGTGCTATAATAAACTTTGAGAGAATTACATAATCCACAAAATATGAACTATATATTTCTCTTGTCTTTATATATTAACTAAAACCCAAATGTTTCGTACAAGATCAGATAATCCCCCAAAAGGATAAACTTTTACATAATGAAAAACAACCCTTAATCTCCAAAATTTGTCTAAAAAACCCAAAGTTCAACAAAGGCCATTCAATAAAAAATTTTTCCTTAAAATTATTCAAAGTAATCCAACAAAATATTGAAACCCAAATATCCGATGGATTTAATCATATAGTCTTCCAAGATAAACCTTAACATTTATCTCCAAATAACATCAGTTACTCTTGAAATATCTTATTGAAAAGCAATTAACCTAAACAAATATTCTCCATGCTAGGTTAATCATTTCCACAGATAACCTAAAATAAACTTATTATGGATTCATAAAATCATCTAACTAAAATGAATTAGTCAAACTAACTAGGGATATCATGTAGTCCAGTTGTTCGAGATAAATACTAGTCGCACTTTTGTTGTAGGTTCAATTCCAATAGCTTCGTCCAACGCAACAGGTTGTCCCACGGTCTGCGTGTTGTCCCTTTTAAAAAACTATATTATTTTATAACATTCCCAAAAAGAGATAAATTTATAAAAAATAACCATATAATATTTTAACCATGAAGGTTTTCTAATAACTTTCATTTTGCATCCCAAAAATGTATTAACCTATAATTTCCTCAAATTCAAGGATCATATAAACAGAAATGGTTCTTTATAACTATATCCACAAGAGAAAGGATAATTATTCCTTGAATAATATTTTGATATATCAAACTTTAGGGTTACACAAACTATAAAAAGTCTTCTAATGTAATTCCCATCATCAAAAGAGCCTTAATACTTTTAAGCATTTCACCTTCCTAAAATCAACCATAAATCTTGAATCCCTTATATGTTGACTTCATACACATTCTACATTTTTCATGATCCATTAACCATTCCTTCTCAACTTATTCTGAAATAATCATTTCCTACAAACAGAATCATGAATCATATCCTATGATTCAATAATATCAAAACATATGTTAAGAAATTATCTACACCTTTCATTCGTCGTTGTCAGTTTCTTAAACCTCAATCGGAATGGCATTAGGTATTAGTAAACAAATATTTGTACAATCCTGGGGATCCCATTCATGAAACATCTTCATTGGACACCTATTTTTATAATGACCATGCACACCACAATTAAAACACTCAATTGATCCCTCAGAAATAACTTCTTTCGCTTTCCTATAGTCAACTGGATGCTTCCTTTTTCCATGGAAGGTTCTTTCTTTATGACCTTCATTCCCACATCTATATCATATTCCTGTCCCTTTGAAACATTTTACTAGGTGTTTCTTTCCACATTCTTGGAACATACGTTTTTGAACATAATTACCCTTATGATTATTACCTTAAATTCCGTATGGATTTGTTTCTCGAATATACAATGCCTTATAAAAATCACTATGTTTTATGTTATCAATCATGAATCTAGATATTTGGTGGAGAATAAACACAAGAGTTATCATTGTATCTCTCATTTCATTCAGTTTCTTGTTTAGAAAACTGTCACCATTTTCTTCACATCCACTATTACTTTGGTTCCTGCTAGATCCATATATTTACTAAAACCAAAAAGGTCAGTGTGAGTATATCAGTAAAATAATCATATAATATCTTATAAGGAGGGTAAATACTTATTCATGTTATCTTAAACTCATTCAAAATAACTACGATTCTTTCTAATATGCTAAGCATTATGGTTATGTTACTTATTGTTAGATAACACCCTAACCTCTAAAGTTGTCTAAACTGACCTCTGATACCAACTATAAGGACCCGTCCTTAAACATTAAATAATCTTGAATTAAATGAATAATTCAAATTGAGGATATTTTCTGGTATAGATTTTTAGATAATTAGGCCATAACTATTACATTTAAAAATATTACAAAGTAGACACTTCTACCCAGTATCCAGATTTTTACAAAACATGAACTCTTGAAAAAAAAGTCATGTCTAGTTCCATGTTTAAGACAGCACGAATTTTCCGTGATCCCATCCTTGACCCTATTCCACATTATGTCCTGTGAAAAACATTTTAAAAACATGGGATGAGCATAAAAATCTCAGTAAGGGATAGAAAAATTGGTAAAACTATTAGTTTTTCAAAACAACAAGTAAACCATGAATACTTTAACATAAGTAATACTTTTCACCTTTATGAAGTAGTAAATACTCTTCACTAAATAAAAGATCATTACTTATCATTTTGTAACAAAAATATTACCATAAAACACATATAAAAAAAACATAACTTATAGAGGTAACTTGGTACATAAACATACTTAAATGGAATAACCATACGATTGACTTCCACACATATCACGGAATGGAATATCCTTACTTCCAACTTCCATACCCAATGCATTGGAGGTTATAACGTAACCACCCATCTTCGTATTCATGGTACCACCCGTCATATGGTTTATCATGTAACCACCCATAAAATGTCCAAGTACCATCATAACACGTCAAATATTTCAAATATAAAAATTTCACCAATAACGTTTCTTTTTCAATCATAATAAGTAATTTCAAGATATTGAAATAATCAATCCATTTTCAAAAACCATTTTTAAAAAATGATTTTTGAATCAAAGTGTCCCATCCCACTTTGAAGCTTTTAATGGAATTATAATTTTAAAACACTAATGTCCATATAAATAAATACTCAAAACCATTTTTAAAACATGGACATTAAAGATAAATATTTTTAATGATAAATCTTTAAAACATTTCAAAATGATATTTTTGTTAAAGAGTTTTTAACAAAATGAGAGACTCTTGAATACAAATAATTATGGAATAAAATTTAATCAGAATTTTATAATATCATAAAAATAAAGGTATTCATGATATAATATGTCAAAGGACAATATATAAACCATATAACAGTGGATTTGGTGCATAACAAAAATGAAGTCTCAACGAAAATGTGAATTGAGATGAAATCCCTTATAAAGATGTTATCCTTTAATTAAGGATAAATCAATCACATAATTCTGTGTGAAAAATATAAATATAACCAATATAAGTGGATATTAAGTGTAAAAAAATCAGAGTTCATTCAAACATATTCATAGTACGACATGTTCAAGAAGTACAAGTTGAACCCGAAGAATTGAAATTGGGTTAAAAGTTTCCCTTGTAAAAATTCGACAACCTAACAACGTCGCATTACAATTCAGAAACTGAGTTGATGAGAGATAAAAGGGTATCCCATCACATGGACATATAATTTACAACAATAAGGATATATAAGAACATATCCCTACATAAAAAAATGTTTATCAAAAGACATAACGAAAAGAAGCCTTTTAAAAGAGTGGATGGTGAAGGGTTCCCTTACCGATTTGGTAACTTATGAAACATACAACACATGAAAGAAGGATCATACAATGAAGATGTAAATACCCATAAATTGAAGTATATTTCACAAATAATAAAATAATGGTTAGTACATACACTACAGAAAAGTAAGTAGTGGCAAATATGACATGAATCTCATGGAGATAAAAAGTAAGATGAAACCCCCTTACCACGTTGTAATCAATCGAGTCGTATGACCCAAAGTTAATAACCACCAAATGAATCACATAATACCCTGAATATAATTATATTCATGATAATATATATCAAAAGGAAGTACACAATACACTCCATGAAATAAATAAGTGCGAACAATGGAAAGCTCACGAAATTTAGAGTGAGATAAAAAATACCTTACAGAAATTCGGCAGCCTAACAGCGCCACTTAAAAATTCTTAAAATAAATTGATGAGAGTAAGTGGGGGTCTCTAATCATATGAAAATAAAAATTACAGTATGTTGGAGATAGAAGAACATCATAAAACATAATAACATGGAGCATAAAAGAAATGACATAAAGAGAGTACTTGAAAAGAAGGAGAGAGGTCGGATCCCATACCTCATGTATGACTTGAATCGATCGTTATTTAATCTCATGAATAATAAACTAAAGCTAATTTATGATTTCCTAGGAACATTTTTAATTTTTATTATTCTTTTTATATAAATTATTACCATGTTATAAATATATGTAATCATTTAAGTTAATAACGTCCATTTTGTCGATATTTGGTACTTGAGTAAAAAATGGACTTCTTGTAATCACATGTTGTTCATGTGATCAATGGTTAATTAAATCCAAAATGATATTAATGATTTGGATATCATATATATTTTATATATCCAGTATATACATGTATTTATAATAGTACCTAACATTTAGAGGTAAGAAATGAAATGCACTGTTCATGGAGACGGTAAGCCGTACGTACGCATGAACACTACTTTCATTTCTAATTCATATTTTAATGGAAATAAAACATAATAAAACATAGGTATATTATATATCCAGTATAATATCATATATAATATCATTAACTCAACCCTTTATACATCCCACATCAGGCATTAACGAATCAAATCACTTTGAGGGGGCGGTAGTCCGCACTTCCTCAAATGAGATTATCGTATTTACCCACTATGGAAACCATAAAGGCATGCTGTAAATGTAAAATACAGAAGCATAGAGAAAACATAAACTTAATATATATCATATATAAATACAGTTCCATCATAATGGCCCCCATGAGAGGCGGTTGGAGATATTTGAACAATCATCGTTTCATGAGGCGTTAGTTTTCCATCCACAGAAACATGATGTTCTTCATCCATTAGATGGAGGTGTGTGTAAGTGTAACTACATAACTTATCATAAAAAAATACTAGTATATTTAGGATACTTATTTTGTTACAAAAAAAGGAATAAAAATATTTTAGGGGTTGGAGAAGTAAAATAATAGAAGAAAATTTAAGAGAAACTGTTACCTTTAATTTGGGTAACTTCCTTTGGTTTGAACCAAAATAACATGTTGAAGTGCCTTCTGCCTAAGGTAAGGCTTCTAAGGGGAGTATAGGGATGGAGGGAGAGTAATTGAGAAGATTTTGGATGAGCCAAATGGCTTGAGAGGTGTGAGGAATTGGTTAGAAGTTGTCTCTTTTTTTAAGGGGGAGGAGGGGCTCTTTTGGAAGGTCTGAAACTATTATTTTATTATATAATTATATTCAGTTTGTAATTGTCCAAAAATCATTAATGATGAATATAAGATTACTCATTGTCGAAATAATATCATCTAATGACCAAAATTGGATTAAATGGTAAAAATATATTATAATTAAACTTTAAAACCAATTAAAAAGATAATCTAAACATATAAATAAATTATATTAAAACACAGTTTTGAATTAAAATACAATATTTTCACTATTCATTTGAAAATGAACTTTATCAGAAAAATTCCAAAAATTTACACAAAGTAAATTTTGGTGTCCCCATTATAAAGAATGATTTTATTTGGTCATATAGAATGTATTAAAGTGACAAAAATTATATTTAATGAGGGTTCTCCATTAAAACGTGGTAAATCAGCCTTTTAATGTAAATTAAGCTTAAAATTAGATTCATTGACATTTTAAGCCTCTAAATTTGATTGGATAAATGTAAATACATTTAACAAACATGTATAATCATACTGTAGTTAGTTTTATTCATTCCCTCTAATACAACAGCTAGGAGTTAACTACCATTTAAAATAGTAATATTATATTATTAGTGTGCAATGTAAGATTTCAAAGAAACTCGTTGTTGCATATCAGGTACGCTATCGAACATAGAATCCCATTTAAAGTAAAATTAATAATTAATTCACAAATATTAATAAATATGAAAATGTCATATTCTTCATTTATCAAGGGTGTTACATTTCTTTACTATATATGATAAAATAATCAAAACCACAAATCTTACCAATGTTTTTCCAATTATTTATTCCAAATAGAAGTGTTTTTAAATATTTTATACGTTTCGGAACAAAAAAAATTAAAATAATACCATTGGTGATGTGGAAGTGAGTCATGATTATAAAGAATTGATTTTATAACTTTAAAATATAATATAGTTTTTTAAAGATTAATTAATGTTTTATAAAATTATTAAGATGACATAAAAAACATTCCTTTTTATGGAAAATATGTATTTTAAATTTTATACCTTTTATAACATTTATTATATCAATTTATAGAAATTATGGTTTCATAATAAAGATCATATATTTATACCGTATTTATTTTTTATAAACTCAATTATTACCTTGTAAAATATAAAAAATTCACCATTAGATAATTTTAAATTTATGATTCCAAAAATTATATTTATTTTATCAAAATAACACTCCAAATATGGGAAATTAAATTTTCTAATAAAAATCCCTATTTACTAGAAACTACATTTTTTTACGACAATAAAATTTTTCTGAACCTTATAAATATTATATCAGACTTAATTAAACTATCTTATCATTTTTATATAAATTAATATTTTTTAATAATGAAATTAAATTAAATTAATTTTTATTTTAAATTTATTGAATTTATCAAAAGATTATTATTACCTTAAATTTTTGCAAAAATTCAATTTTTGTTTCTTCGTATCACAATAAAATTTTCTACAACTCTTGTATAATTGTATATATAATTTAAAAATTAAAAGTGGTAAAAATAATATTTTTTTGTTAAAAATAAAATATAAATATTTATATTAATAGGTTCTAGATATATAAACCATATTATACCAGTATACTCCCTAAGGTAAAGGTGTAAATTGTTGGTACTTTCTTAGGGTGGTTTGATGAACATGGTTCGGGCTATTATCTCAATAATCTTGAACGTATCCCCTAAATGATTTAATTCTAGTTTTAATTATTAAATTTCATATTATTATTGGTTAGAGGAAATTCCTATATATGCTATCTCCCTTGGAATATCCCGTAATTAGGATTCATGGGGTATGATCCAACTGGCTGAAGCCATCACTTTTTATATCTGTGTTAATTTGACTTTATCATAAATTTTAATATATACTAATTTTAATATTTATTGTAAAAATACAATATTATCAATGGTTAAGATGATGAATGGTCTTTTAAAACAAATTTCATATATTTTATAATGTGAAAAAATAACCAAAGTAGTGCATGTGGTTTTTATAAGTATATTAAAGAATATGTTATTTATTAATTCAAAAATAAAATTTCATTTATAAAATTTTCAATTAAAATATTCTTCCCCACTTCCAAAAATTTTCCCAAAAATTTCATTTTATTCACTAAAATAGGTAAGGATACCTCTATTTCATCACCTCTTCCCATTCCCATTCTTTCCCTCAAACTTTTCATTTCATCAACACACTTTGACATAGTGAGTTTTCTAGTTTCATAGATTTTTTGTATGATCTAAGATCTTTACTAGCTACTCTTCGTATAAATGATCAATATACTAGGGTACCATCTCTGGATTTAGTACATGTGAGGGGTCTGGTATGTACTTCCTCAAGTGAGATACATTGAAGACATCATCTAACTAGGATTGATTAGATGGGAGTGCTAGTTGATAGACCAAAAACTCAATGCGATGAAGGATCTCAAAGGGTATGATCTATCTTGGATTAAGACATCCCTTCATCCCAAACATCATGAATATCTTAAATGATGATATATGAATGAAACATTTATATCTAACCTCAAACTCTAGGTCCTGTCGAAGATTGTATACATATATTTTCTCTTATTTTTGTATATATTTCATATTATTTTGATTAGTTTAAACCTCCTCTATCATATTTTAGATAATATTTGGTCCCATAAGATTAATCTCTATAACTTTATCCCAAAATATTAGAGTCTGAAACCTCTTCCCATGTAGAGCCTCATAATGTGGAATTTGAATGATATAATGGAAACTATTGTAATATGAGAACTCCCCTATTGTAAGGTGATGATCCTAATATCCTTGGGAATTCATGAAATACGATATTAATATATACTCTTGATATTTATTGGTTCTATTAGAAAAAAGATCGATATGAGGGTGCTGAGGATCACTTAAAATCATCTGATAATCCAATTCTTTCTGAAGCCTTTTCTAAAACCTCAAAGTTTTCCTTAGATATTGATCCTATACAATTGATAGTGGAACTACAAAATGTTTTAAAACTTACCATAATTATATCATGGGAGGTTGGTCAAGAGATAAATCTTCCTTGATATCAATTAAATGCACTAACGTTGTAAGTTGGTATACTATCACACAAGTGACTTCATATTAATTATATTTCATGGGGAGTCCAATTATTAAATACATGTTAATGTTTTTTCATTTCTACAATGGTACGTGTGATGATTGCATCATCCCCTTATGATTCTTTCTTTTAGTATTGACTTGTTGGAATACTCATAATTGAGTTACAAAATCAATAATATCAATATTAATGTTATCCAACTATAGGTTTTTGTTCAAATATCTATAAATATTATTTCATCATAGTTGAATAAGGAAGGATGAGATATTAAAATCATCTATAAGTTCCCCTTTCAGTTTTGGTCTTTACGAGACACACATCCTGGTTCAAAACCTTATAAATCCTTATTTAGCAAAGTTAAAATCTAGATTGTTTTTTAATTTTATCTATATATACTCATATTCTATTTCTGATTCCTTGATCCTCTCAATAATTGATAGTTGAGTATTTATTTGAGAAAGGTAGGATATCCATCCTTTTATAATTTCCATGCCCATACTTTACATGTTCAATAAGATTGGATCCCCTTAAATCCTCATTATGGAAAAGGTTTCAATATTCATTCAACATAGAGAATCTTACACCCTTTTCACATTCCTATAAAGGTAATTGACTAACTAACATAATCCTTGATCATATCTTACCACCTTTGTTTTCAAATATTGGGATCCTTTTGTGTGAGTATATACTTGAGGCATTTATGATCTATCAACATGAAAAACATATCCCAAAGGAAATAATGTCACCAAATACTTAATGTGAATACCACTATATAAAATTATATATCTTTCATTGGGTAGTTGAAATAATTGAAATTTAATTAATAGGAGGCATAAGATATCACCTTTTCATATTTAATAAGGACACAACCAAATATAATTTTGGATTCATTGATATAGATCATAAACCCTTCCGCACTGGTGGGTAATGTGATCACTAGTATTTTTATAATCCTATAATTTAAATCTTTAATGTTATCCCATGATTTATTATTCTAGAATTACTTCACTTACTTATGAGTTATATTGGTTAGTTTTTTTTTGAAAATCATGAATAGTTTCTGAAAAATTGACAATAGTACCCAACTAATCTAAGGAAACTTGTTTCTTAACCACATATATTCATATGTTTTATCCTTTAATAGGATCCATATTCAAAGGATCCATAGATATTCATTTTTTGGTGGTAAAATGGATAATTAATGTTACTTACTCCATCCAAAATGTGAATTTACTACATTTCACACATAACTTTTCTTTTTGTAAGGTATCTAGTACAACATTAAATTGATTCTCATATTCCTCCTTTCTTTTTTAGTAGAGAGGAATATCGACTAAAAAAATTTATCAAGGTAATCCCTAAAGAATACTTTAATTAATTCAATGAACATAGAAATATCAATAATGAGTCTAAATAAAATCACTTTAAACTCATAGTTCTCAAACATTATATGAAAAAATAGTCTCGGGGTTATCCTCCTTATTTACCTTTACTTTATAATATCATTATTGAAGATCCACCTTAGAGAAGTACTGGTCTCCATGAATCTGATAAAAAAAGTAATTAATTTGTGGAAGATGATACTTTTTCTTTATAATGATATTGGTTAGCTCATGATAACCAGTTTCAAGGTTAGTTAACCAGTAATTATTCATGGTGAGGAGGTTAATAACACCCCATGTGGAATAACTTGTGTATATAGACTCTTTATCCATATTCTCACATAATTTTTTGTTAAACTCTTCAAGTATAATAATGTAAATTCTATATGAAGTAATATATATTGAAATATCTCCATATGTAATCTTGATTGAGAACTCAACCTCATATATTAGAGGAAGGCCATACAATTATTCAATAATACATTAGAAAATTCCCTTATAATGGGCATTCCTTCCAGGATGTTATTTTCCTTAGGATTAATAATTTTTTCTCAATACATTTCCTCATAAGGAAATAATAT
Source organism: Viscum album (assembly GCA_963277665.1). NCBI lineage: Eukaryota > Viridiplantae > Streptophyta > Magnoliopsida > Santalales > Viscaceae > Viscum > Viscum album. The sequence continues at coordinate 713,352,238 of OY728122.1, forward strand.
CCACAATTGATATAATTATTCCAAATGATATTTGTCCTCATAATTTATCTTTTATATAATCTAAGGGGAATTCATGATATGTATAGTAATTTCATTCACATAGAAATTTATGTTGGATTGTATAAGGAAAGAAAACCCGTACACAAAATTACATCAAAATCCACTGATGGAATTATCACAAAGATATATGGGAAGGTAAACCCAAAAATATGGACATGGGAAGAGTTATATACTTTGAATACAATAATTTCCCCATTTTTTGTTCTCACTGATAGCTTCACTTAAATATTTTGAGGTGTTTTCAGAATAGTTCTAGTAAACTTGTGTGATTTTAAAGAATCCATATAAATAGAATAAAATAGTATGTTCTCTATTATTAAATGAATAACTATAATACCTATAACTATGTAATTATAAGGATCCACCTTATCAGTTCTAGAGGAACAGTCTTTCCCTTTTTCTCTAGGACTTAGAAGCTGTTATCATCAGTTATCATTAACAATCCTGGGATTAGTACATTGATTCACCCAATATCTATGTTCCTTAAATTTTATAAATTAGATATTAGGTTGAGGGTTATCTGGAGTATTCTATTATCTGATTGTGTTGGTGGGTTTCTACTATCGAGATACACTATATGGGTTTCCTTACTTTCCACTCCAAAATAATTTCCCTACCCCTTCTGTTAATTTCTAGGATGCTTCTTCTAACACTCTTGATAAGTAGGATGTTGTAATTTATTTCTCCCTTGATATTTCTTCATCACTATATCATAATTAAATAGAACTTTTTTCTTCTTATCTCTTGAGAAATGAGACAAATGAGGTTCACTAATCTTTATTTCATCTTTTAGGGAACAATGAAAAATTTCCTCATAGCTTCCAAACACTTGAATCACAATAGCTTTTGTCGATTTGGATTTGTCCCACCAAAGAAGTGGCCACTTTACATTAGACGTTAGGGAAAAAACTATAGCAATATCATGAATTTCTTGTGAGGTTCACCTTTTATATGCTAACAGATTCATATTATTTTTATTGAGTCTAAGGAAATCCTCTCTAATTTAATATGGAGTGGGAAATAAAATAATTATGAAACATTTTTTGTGGAATTCTTTCCACTCTCTCTCATCGATCTCCACCTCAGGATTCATATTTTTGATCAATATCCACCATTGATCAGATTATCCTACCATACGATAAACAACCATCATTAAATTATCCTTCTCTAAAAATTAACGGGTGGAGATGATATTTTTTATATATTTTATCCATTGTTCATTGATTAAAGGATCAAAAGTGAAACTAGAAATCCGAGTACTTTGTCACATAAAGGTCTCAATTTGAACTTTTTATTTATTATGGGGATGTTGTTTTTACCTTCATTAAATTTTTTATTCATAATGTGAGTTAATTGAGATATTATTTTTATGAAGTTCCCGAATCCCAATTCTATTGGGTTGAGTATCAAATTTTGAGAGTCATTATGATTACTATCACATTGGTTGTTGGCTCCATTACTCATATTTCCATCAATTGACTAAAATAAATAGAAAATTAAGGTTAATAATATTCAATGTATTAATAATATAAAATGGAAAACAAGGACCTTTAATGGATAACTAATTTATACCATACATTCATTGGACTAGGATTTTATAGGTTTCAATATAAGTTATCCATGTTCTCTTTCCTAACATAAATTATAATATATTTTATTCCATTAATGAAGGACTATAAGGATATTGAGAATTTACCAAAGCCCAACCCCAAGGAGTTTCAAACTAGGTGTGTTGTATAACTACATGTTATGAATCGAGTGATGATCAACTTAATACCAAATGTACCATTTTGAGTTTATTAAAATTAGGTATAACTATGTTGGAGCCACATACACTTCTATTATACAAAGAGGGATTATGTTTCTTATGATCCACTTAATCTATAGTTTATCACAATTTTGGTATTTTCATATTTTTATAGTTATCCATACTGATTTCACTAGAGTTTTCCAATCCAAATCACTTAAAATAAGTATACCATTCTCTTATTCCCATTATTACAACCCATATATTACATACACCTTAATCTAGGATTTATTAAAAAATATACTATCACGACCCGACCCAACGGGGCTCGAGCCGCGACACCCCAAGCCCGCCTCCAATAGGCCAGGGGCTAGCGACCAGCGCCGAGTAGGCTATCACACACATGGGAGGCATTAGCCTAAGGTACCTGTACACACGCACCCACAAACACCTCCATGCAACAGTGCAGAGATAAAGAAACTGAAAAGGAAATGCATGCATACATCTATCCCAAACCAGAGTACAACAGAAGTACAAAAGGGAAAAACAGGGCCCACCAAAGGAAAACTACAAAAGCGCGTCCAACCTGCTCTGAAGAAGGGGAACACTGCCACAAACACCAGCCGGTAAGCTCTCTCAGCACAGCTCCGGTAAAAACCCTGGTCAACTCGCTCACTAAGCTCCACCTGCTCCGGGTACTCCTGGGACTCCGTCAAAAGGCCTGTGGTGTGCACAAGACACAAACATGTGCGAGAAAATCCCGTGCAGGGGTGAGTATAAACATACTCAGTAGGCACCCCAAAAACCCAAAACCCAAGGGAGCAACTGAAAGGCAACAGTCCGCTCAACCCAGCCAGAGGGAAACCAGATGAGGGAGAAACTCTATCTCGTGACCATCCTCGGCTAAACACAACATGTCAGCTCAGCTCAGCTCAGGTGTATGCCCATACATACACCTTGAACAATCCAGATATACTCAGCTCACGCCACAAATCCACAAGAGGTACCAACCTCATCACCAGCATCTATCCACAACCAGGAGAGTACACCATGGACACTGTCATTCCCGATGACACTCATCCGAGAGATACACTCCACCGGGTTTCAAACAAACATCTCAGACGCTCACCCGAGAGACCACGCTCGTCGGATAACATCACTGAGGAAACCTTGCTGAAACAACATAACCACCAAACTCCTCGGATAGGGGATCGCCTCTAGGTTCCGCTAGGGGAATACCAAGACCCACTCCGGTATACGTAGCTCACAGATAGGGGATCACTCCCAGGGTCCGTTGGGGGATACCACGAACCGATCTGGCATACGTAGTTATCAAAGATAGGGGATCAAACCCAGGATACGATGGGGGATAACACAACCCGATCTGGCGCTCGACAGAAGCTCCACACTCAGATAGAGGATCATCGTCCATATAAAGATGTTCACGACGATACCGGAACCCTATCTGGTATAAGTCGTGATGTAGGGGATCGAACCGACGATGTTGCAACCCTACCGAAACCACGCGCTGAGTAGGGGATCACATAACCAACGATACCACAACCCTACCGACACCAAGAGCTGAGTAGGGGATCGTATAACCAACGATACCGCAACCCTACTATAAACATCATGCTGAGCAGGGGATCGTAAACCCGACGATGCCACAACCCTACTGTGCACGACCAACTTTGTAGGGGATCATATTCCTGATGATGCCACAAACCCTACGGGGTTAACCTGCTAGATAGGGAATCGCCACCCATAAATAAGCGGTCACAGTGATACCAAGAACCCGATCTAGGGTAAAGATGCTAGAGGATCCACTCCGGGACCACCGGAGGGATACCACAACTCTAACAGTTTAAACATCCCATCGAGAGGATCACAAACCCATATGAAGGTTGTGATGCCACACGAACCCTCGTAGGAACGAACCAAGGGGGAACCCTCAACCACTGCTGGTCCAAACGTCTCTAACCCGAGCGACCTGCCACAACGCCACACTGCACACCTCCTAGGCCAAAACCAAGGCCACCATCGTGTTCTATGCGGAAAAACACACAGGATAGGCTATTTACTCGCCCGAAACGGAGCACCGGTAAAAAAAGGCACTATTCACCGTAGCTAGCTCGCGCGGGGCCCACACAACGATCCCGAAACCCATCGACCGGATCACACCACGGTGATCCCCTCGAAAAAACAAGCGGAATCGACTACTTGCTCGTCCAAAACGGACACCCGGTGAAAAAGGTACTATTCACCGAAGGCCAGCTCGGGTGGGGCCCATGCCAGGATTCCGAAACTCACCGAACGGATTGCACCATGGTGATCCTCTCGGAAAAACACACAGGATCGACTATTCATCCGCCAAAATCGGACTCCTGGTGCAAAAGCTGCGTTTCTCCGCAAACACCAAAACCCGGCCTCGTGGGGCCCGGACCCCGTTCACAGCCCCAACCCCCGGAAACCATATCAAAAAGTCCTTTGTACCATCAGGGTCTCAACTCCACTGATGACACGTCAATCGGATGCTCCAGGTAGAAGTTACAACGGCCCGAAGTTGTAAAATAATAAAATAATATTATTTTATACGACGTTTCTAGCTCCCGGGCCCCGATCCCGAACCTTTAAACCCTCGAACCCATACCGGAGGGTTCGCCTTGTCGTCAGGGTCACGTCGCCGCAAACGGCGTGCAAATCAGACTCCCTGAGTGCACGATACGGGGGTTTAAAGACCCCCGTATGCGAAAAGTGGCTGGATCGGCCGCCGCCGCCGGCCCGCCCTGGCCGGCGGACGGCTGCCGCGGCTCGTCCGCGGGCCACCGGATTCCGCCGGCGCCGGTGCCGCCACGCCGGCAGAACTTCTGGGGACCTCCGGGGGCACCCTGGTGGTCCTTTTTGCGATCCGGAGGCGTCTACACGACCCTCGGGACCTGATCTTTACTACAACGACTTCAATTTGCAGAAAAACGCAGCAAAAACGGGATCGGGGGTTAAAACTCAAAACCGCCTACCTCGCGGGCGAAACGCTGACGTTTTTCCTTAGATCCGCGCTCCAGAGCTTTCGCTGCGCGCTCCTGGAACGTCCGCCGTCGAATTCTGAGCTCGTGGGCGCTTCGTTTGCTCGATTCGGCGAAGTGGCGACGAATTCTGAGCTGGTGGTGTTTCTCACCGTAGGCCGGCGCCAGCAATGTTTACACCATGCCTAGGGTAAACGTCACATTCCGGACGCAACCATGCCCTTAGATTACCGTTCTGAGCTACCGTTTAGGAGATATCACACCCCCGCCACGTGCATAGTATAAAAATACTTAATATTTTTATAAAATTAATTCCGGGCACACCGGGCCTTGGAATCGCATGCCGTCTTCGCGCCTAGATCTCAAATTATTTGTAGAAATATTCCAAAGTCTGACAGGGCCAGAAACCCGAGTCGCTACATATACACATAATAAAATCCAAAAATAACATTAGGCATAATTTACTTTGGTAATTAGATACAAATCAAAAAAACATAAAACATGGTTACATCACCATTATTTAAAATCTCCAAAACATTCCCTCACTTTCTGATGATCTTATAATACGACTGCGGTAACCTAAGTGAATACATAATAAAAGGGTGAGCTATAAATCAATGTTTGGGAATAATAAAATAATAAAACAAGTAAAAAATACATGTTGGTTAGGGTGACATAAAAGGGGTTATAATAAAAACATTCAATATAAAATCATGATATAATATGATAAAGTGACGAAAATATTGTAATGTGGAAAGAACATAAAACATGAAAACATAAGAATAATTCAAGGATAACCACCAAGAGATAATAACATAGTGCTCTTTGGATAACCTTTAATGAACCATATATGGTATCTCATGAGATAAAAATAATAGCCAATTAATTAGAGGGCTATATAATTCCAGCACCACCCATCACATTGATATTAGGTACATTCATTTATGTGCCACATGAATCATACAACACAATAATGTATTTTTTTACATTTAGTCCACAATTAAGGTGTGTGGGTTATATACAAGGGAGTACCCAATCAACTAAATATTTATACATCTTGGTTAATAACCTTGAGGGTAAATTTGGATTTGTATACATAACAAAAATGTTTGGTATGTTAAATATGAGGATAAAATTGGTAGCATAATAGGTATACATAAAAATTCCTGGTTGGGTTTAATGATAGTGAGATGTGGTCTACAATTACTTCGGAATAATAATAATTTTAAATGTATGTTTAAAAAATATATTCCAACAAGTGAAATTGGGAATAAAAAGGAATAATATAAATAAAGTACTTGAATTAATTGGAGGAGGAACATAATCCATTACCTTGAGTGGGTGATTATAAAAGATTAGGTGGAGATTCTTAGGAGTTTGGAAACAAAATGGGAGGTATTTAGTGAGGGAAAGGGAGAGGAACTTCATACTAAATTGGTTTTCAGTGAAGTGTAGAGGGATTTGGGTTTAGTATTTTTAGAAAATGAGAGGGAAATATTTATGAATTTCCTTAAAATGGTTTTAGAATATACATAATAAAATAAACAAAATAAAAATCATTAACATTTTTTCCCATTTCTTTAAAAAAGTGGAATCTTTTTCAATATTTTTAATTAAAATAAATAAATATATTAAAATAATACTATTTCTTATTATGAGGTGAGTGTTGATGATAAATAATTGATTTTAAAACATTAAAATAAAATATATGTTTTTAGGATTCATTAATTGTTTATAAAATTAAAAAAATAACTTGAAAAACAAATTATTTTAATGGTGATATATATATTATGTTATGTATTCATTTTATAGAATTTATTACATCACTTTTGGGCCATTGTTATGTCATAATTGAGACAGTTTATTTAAACTATATTTATTTTTTACCCAAATTTATTGATTTTATATGAAAATTTTGAAAGAATCTTCTTTGGATAATTTCATGATGTTTATTTCAAAAAAATAATATTTATATTATCAAAACAATTATCAAAATAGGATAATTTACACTCGAAAATAAAAATACTTATTTACTAGATAATAATTATTTTTACTATAAGAATATTTTTTGAACCTTATTAATATTATGTTGTCCTTAATTAAATTATATAACCATACATATATTAAAATATTATGTAATAATAATATTATATGAAAGAACTATTTATTTAAAAATTATGGAATTTATTAAAAATGATGTTAAAGCTACATATTTCCCAAAAAAATTACTTTTTCTTCTTTTTATTAAAATATTATTTTCAAAAAATCATATATAACTGTATTTGTAATGTAATAAAATAAGGTATAATAATAATAATCATTTAATTACAAATAAAAAATAAAAAATCATAATATTAGGTTCTAGATACAAAACCTCTTATTACACTAGCATACACCCTAAGGGCATGATGTGAGATAATGATACTTTATTAGGGTTGTTTGAAAATCATGGTTTGGGTAGTAATCCTGGTAAGATTGAACTTCTCATATAAATTGTTTCTCTAATATTTCAGTTATTGAATTTCAGATTTATTTTTGAAATGGAAAATCCAAGTGAAACCATATACCTTGAAATCTCTGATAATTGGGCTTCAAATGTATGTATAATCCGACTGGTTGTGGACCACACTTATTCTATCTTTGTAAATAAGAATTTATCATAACCCTTAATATATACTAAAATTAATGATCACAATATAATGGATATATTATCAATGGTTAAGATGCCAAATTATCTTTTAAATCTGACCAACTATATTTTTTAATAAAATAAAATAACAAAAGTTGTACATGTGTTTTCTATAACTACATTACTTTATAAGTAATTTATTTTCTAAAATAGTATTTAATTTATAAATGTTCAGATCATTATGAATGTTTTTTTCTAGATACATAGAGATATTTAAGTTTTTCCAGAGGATTGGTACTATGGAATACTGACTAGAAATTATATATAGGTTCCATGATATGCATAATGTATTCTATATATATCAGAATATGGGAAATTTCACCAAATGATTATAGGTTATTAACATCATTAATGAGGAAGTGGAGGCTGATAAATTATTTAAAAAGAACATACATAGGAAGATAGTACCTCTAGTATATTTATAATATAAACATAATAACATTAAAGAATTGACTGATGATTATGAGCTTGAATTTATATCATTGTGGACCAAGATATTTTTCATTGATTCTTTGTAATTTTCCATGAGGATAAGATATTATATATTGGGGATTTGGTAACACCCTATGTTTTTCCAATGTATTATTTTGTTTATACTTTTCCCAAACCATTAATATTTAAATGGTTTATAGATGTTTGAGTAGTGGAAATAGGAAGTAAATTGGTTTTTGGTAGTTTATACCTGGTGTGTGAAGTTTCTATTCTCTGATATACTATACTGAGTACCAAACATTAGTGAACTTGGTACAAAATGGATCTAACGAAAGGGTGGGTATCCCTAGGTGTAAAATGGGTGAATGGTAACCTCATGATATGTACCCAGTTGTGTAATGTGTTTCAGATAGTCTAATGAGCCGTTTTTTTAATTTTAATTAATATAACTTCATTAGTTAAAAATATATTAATATTAGAACACCCAACTCTCCCTCTTTACCCAGTTTCACAATATAATCCTCTCAATTATCATTTATATCCCCCTTTATATGTTATCTCCATCCATTGAGATATTCTTTTAGTCATTCTATACCTGTGGATCACTATAGGTAGGATTATCAAGCCTCTGACATTTATTATTGGTTTTATCATTACATTTATATTATTCACTATTTAGCTATAATTTAAGGAGTTTTGTTATAATTTAAAGACTTATTACATTAAATACATACATATAATGACATTAAATGAAAAATATTCTATTCAATCAAGGTAGTAAGTGCATGAAATTTTCCATTAACTTATACATTTTCATGTGATGCGTTACGTGATTCTATTCTAAATATATACTCTTAACCTCTAAATTATTCTTGAATATTTCTATTGAGTCATATAAATACGGAAAATATGTCTTAGAATACGATGAATTGATAAAGTGTTATATTTGGGTTCCATATATTGAAATTTCTAGGGGTTTGTGTTAATATGTGTTTAATAACATTTTTGAAACTCAATGGAGCATTCATTGAGTTATATTTTTTTGTAGCAGACCTTGTTTTATGGTTTTTTTAAACTTTTGAGATGTTTATGTCTAATTAACATTAATGTACTATCCCCATTTTTTTGTTAGAGATTAAGATATGGGTGGTTATATTTCCTTAATGTAATTTTTAACTCCAAATGAGCAGGTATCACCCTTCTTAAATTTGTGTGGTTCCAGGAGGAGTGTTCCATTGTCCGAGCTAATGGAAAGGGGTTAGAGAGTGAGTATCAACACTATAATGAAGGTGAAATGTATTAAATGTTATACCTTGTTGTTAATTTTTATAAATTATAAGGATTATGTGTAAATACTCAGAGGTTTAATTTGAAGTGGATATGATTACTTGAGTTGAGACTTATATAAATTGGGGTTTCTTTTCCACTTTTTCTTCACATTGGTATACTAAGATAAAGATTCATTAATGATGATATAATTATAGAAATTTGGATATATCTTAAATGTATTTAAAATTATAACGAGTTTGATCAAAATTATACAAAAATTACATCATTAAGGACATAGTGCCACTGTCCCCATTATCTATACATTGATATAAGTCGGGATAAAGACAATTAAGGGATGAAATAATCATAGATATGGGATTATTTCCTATTTTTTAATTATTTATATATAGTGTATGGGATTTTAGAGGGTTGAGATATTTATTTATATGTTATATATTCCCATTTATTTTATATTATATTGGACAAAGATTGAGATTCCCAAAGGAAGAGATCAAATTGGCAATAACCACTTTTTCCAATGTCATTATATCATGTGTATTGGTCAAGAGGACTTAGTGGGGAGACAAATATATATATTGGGATACTTTTGAAATTGTATTAACATCATTATATATGGTGATCAAGATTCCATTTTGGTCTGAGATTCTTATAGACATATGAATTTATGTAACGTTCCACAACCCGTGACCAGTAACCAGTGACTGGGTCAGAGTCATAGTGTGACCACAAGCATGCCTCTCTATATGATTAAGGCTGTTGAATAGTAGTGAGGGTAGAAATTTGTATGTGGATATATTAAACCCTAAAATCATATTATAATAATAATATAAATACCAGAAATATCATACTATAAATGAATAAGGAATATAGACATCATGATAAGTTCTAATAATAACACAAATCATGTAATTAAAAAATGGTTCTATATACATGTTAGACAATTCACACATAAAGTAGTAATCCTCCATGAAATATGATATATATTCAGAAAAAAAGTTAATAAAAACCTAAAGGGAGAAGAAACTACAAAAATTTAGTCCTGAGTCTAACTTGGTTCTGCATCCCATGCTGTAACCTTGTTAAAACATACCATCCATCAATCGTAGGGCCCTTTCCTTGTTCTTACCTACCAAAAATGTCTTAAACATGGTTTTTGTATGATTTAGTAGGCCAAAAACAATTCTCTCTTTAAATATATCAAATCTAGGTTCAAGTTCACACTAATGTGAATAATTACATAAATTGAATAATATTAATAATAAACCACTATTGACCCATGGGTTACATGTTGATTTTTGAGATAAACCATATGCACTTCATATAGTGAAATCTGTATCTAATAAAAATATACCATATTAATAGGATCAAGATGAATCCATGGAGATTTTCAAAATCATTATTAATCTCTAGGCCCATTTCTCAATCCTAGGAGAACATCTAATTAATTCCAGGTATCTTATAAAAAATTCGAATCCAAAGAGAATGTTAGAGGAATTATAAGTCCATAGGCTCACTATAGGATCAATATAGATAATTTTAGTAATTCCCAAAACCTTAGGAACACAACATAATATAATAATCACATTTATGAAATTGAAAGTATAAATAAATATAGTCTGAATCAATAAAAAACATCCAAGTTATTCTAAATCAATAAAAAATTAATTAATTTATATTTTTAGTGGAACACATAATAAGAATGTACACAATATCTGAGATTATGCAATAGGACTAATATTAATATACATATGAGAATTATCTTATATCCATGACACCCTTAGGTTTACCTATTAATTTACATCTAAAATTAAAAATTTAGTCACCAAGCAAGTAGTGGATATAGTTCCAATCCATACTCATCATCAAACTCCCCATGGAACATGGAGAGTAATAATTTTGGGGATTAGGGAAACACAACATGTATTTATATTACTAAGTGGCCAAGAAAATTTTATATCCAAGCCACCACACATCATTAATGTAGGTAACGTGATTATAATTTAATTCAGAATTTCAATACTACAAACCAAATTTTTATAGATGTCTACTCATCTGAGAATGGAATCTAATCAAGTTAAAATGGAATATATATAAAAATAAAAACACCCTGAACTAGGGAATAAGTAGAAATATTTTTTTGGGAAAATATAAGATGAAATAAATATATAAATAAATGAAATAAACGATAAGCATCCCTTTATATAACTATCATAATGATAAGTGATCAATTCATACAATAATTGGGATTTAAATCAACTAATGATAGAATTGAAAGAAGTAAGGAACTTGTAGATGGATGTTGGTTGAGAATAGGGGAATAAAATGGCCCCAAATTACTTTTAATTTGAGTGCCGTTAAAATTGTAAATTTATACTTTTTTAAGGGTGAGTTAGTCTTTTCCTTGACATGGAATACAAGGCCAATTACGTGGTGCCCCTTCATTAGGCTCCTCCACTACAAGGACTGAGGAACACCATGATGAGGTTCCCCTCATAGTTTTACTTTCGGGTCCAGACCCCTTCACTATGACCAAAACAATGGCATTAAGATCACCATGTTATTGAAAAAAATGAGCATAAAATGATCTAGTGATCATCATTTCATGGTTTCAACAAAGCGTTTTATAAAAGAGGCCCTCCCTGATCACCATGTCCTAAACCTTGTAATGGATCTCTCGGTTGTCCTATAAAATCGTATGGTATCATCAATAATGGGGTGGAGGTCCTCATTGTTGACCCCTATGTCCCCAATTTCACTCCCTAGTTAGTCACTATGATAACATCAATCCTTTACCAGGGTGTAGTGACCTACAAATGGCCCATTCAGTTGAAGAAACCTCCTAAGGATTTTGAACCCTCTCCCATAATACTTCTAGAAACAGAACATCCTTTGGAACCACTACAAATCCTGATAATCGACACCATATAAAAAAACAAAAGCAGATATATTGGAATTAATTAAATGGCCCCCCAACTTAAGAATAAACATAGGGTTTTATACCTCCCCACCATGTAACAATTGTTTATCAAGATATACTCCCAAACAACATCGGGTCACATCAAAGAATAACACCAACCACTGAACATGTATATATGAATCTATCTACGACATCTCATTTTGGATATATCTGTGATAAAAATTTAAATGAACCAAATGAACTATCTTACAATATATAGTATTCTCTATTTTATATTCTATACAATTATTTTTCTCTTAAAAGGATGCATCCGCTTCAATAATGAAGTCATTTGTATTGATCATGTGATATGGATTCCGAAAATATAACCAAAAGATAAAATATGTACAATATTTCATTTATAGAGTTGAAAATATTTGAGATATCCAATTGGTAGTTCACTGAAGTAATCCTCTACAATATCTTTATTGGACCATGTATCTTGGTGTGGATTTTAATTTCTTCAAAACATGAAGATGTCCAAACCTCGAAAACACTTATATTAATTCACATTCACCCACAAAAAACTCTAGAGGTTTACATCAGTAGTCTACATATGATTTTATCCCAATATATATAGTCACCATTGTTTTATAGATTAATTAAATATGATTTTAGGTCCCTTTCTTGATACTTAGATTATCACTAATTTAGAAGCCTCCAAGAAACCAAGATATGTGCGATACAGTCATGCATATAAGGACTCCAAATGTTCTATATTTATCAATTCTTGATAACTATTATTTTAGTGGAACTCCATGAGGGACACGTGTTTCTCCCAAGAACCACTAAAAAAAAGATGTATGCTAGTAAATGAATATTTATTTTTGACTATCCATCTATCTATGGATGATAGAAAGTGATAAGATAAACTTTCATAACCAATAATTTCTATAATCTGTACCAAAAATGAAATATAAAAAAAATATTCTTAACTAAAATAATACTTTGTGGGATACCATAAATGTGCAAAATGTCCTTAACAAATAGATATCCTAACTCATGTTCTAAAAAGGAATATCATATTGTTGGAGTATGATGCACCAAAACCCACTATGTCCTTATTTATTCCGTATAAAAAAAATTTTCTATAAAATTCATGAAGCATCTTAGTAAAACCTGGGTTTGTCCTATAAATGTAATTATACGACTTAGTAAAACATAGGTGTCTAACCCACTTCAAGGTTTGTTTGTCACTCATCTTATCATTATGCATGAACATGGGAATCGAGACATGACCATAGACATGAATAATCTCATCACTGCCAAGGTTCCATTCTAGTGGCAGTTCCCAAGAATATATTTTTTCCTCAGGGTTAAGAAATATGGATCAAAAAAATTGATCCTATTGATCCTATTGAGAACTTAAGAATATATGTATAAGAAAAATATTTTTCACTTCATCCTAGTACTACCAAAAATCCAATTCTATCTCAGCAAAGAGGGTCGTCAACTTTCACTCACTACCAGACTACTAGACCACCCGGGTCTATGTATTCTAGTTGAACACATTTGGAATAAAATTTATCTTCCAATTTATATATAGAATATTGAAAAAATTATTGTAGATATTGAACTATTTTTTTTGCCGAACGGGTTGGTCCCAATGTGATAAGATATATTTTAAGCTCTTATGGACTTTATATACCACAAATATAGTAATTCCTCCCTCACTTCAAGGAATATAATACTACTTCTTGATTAAGGTTGTGTGTAGGATATTTCCTTTCATGAGGTCTTAGATACTTAGATCTACAACCCACTACAAGAATAACCTACATCCCGAGTGCTCCAAGAATAACCCCTGATATATCACAATACATGGTGCACACTTCACATAGCTTGGGTAAGGATAAGATAAACACTATAGTTAATGTTCAATTTTTCTTCAAAAAATATATCAGAATAATTAGACTAGAAAAATATCACTCTATTTGTGGTGAGGCCTGTAATTGGAACTATAAAATGAGATAAGTCCAAAATAATCCTCTATTAATCACCAGATAAGCCCAAAAATATTCATATATCTAAAATATTATTAGACCTATCTTAATAAACAACTACTATAACCCTATTAGGATCCATTGATACACCAACTTAAGTTATAACATAACCCATGAAGTGCACATGGACTATCCAAAAGTGAAAATCAATGATCTTGGCATATAAATGATTCACCTAAAGAGTAACTAAAATAATATTCATATTCTGCATGTATTCATCCCTCAAATTAGAGTACATGAAAATATCTTCCATAAAAACAAAATCAAATGTGTCTATGTATGGGTGTAAAATCTGATTCATGAAAGAAAAAATACTGTAGATGATTTTATTATATGGAATGAAAACGTTGAACACTCATACATACAAAACATGCTCTTGATGACAGTGTGAGGAACATGTAAATGTTATAAAATTATCTAGTGGAAGCCTAATATAAATTTTATATGAGAAAATATTCATGGTAATTTCATCTATTGAGAAATGTCATGAATACAAGGGAGATGGTACTAGTTTTTAATTGTCACTTGGTTCAGGTTTCAAAAGTCTATGCATAGTTACAAGGTTCAATCTGCCTTCTTAGTAAAAAGGATTGTATCAACCAAAGGAGTTGTACTCATTAAAATAATGTTTTTGGTCTATTATTCCTTTGACTAAACTTTAAAATCCTATAGCTCTATAGGAGTTATCCTATAAGGTGAAATGTAAATACAATTTTTACTCTACATAAGCTTAAAAGTAAATTGAACCATCCTCTAGGGTGGAAATCGTGAGAAATTGTGTATAAATTCTTTCATCGATGATAAAAAACTGTTGACCTCACCTGTTTTGATAATCCCAATTATGCTTTCACATAATTTGATAATCCAAAATAATGTGTATCTATATATTAATTCTTTTAATCTATGATCAAGGTGATAATTATTTTAAAATAATATTTGAAATATGTTAATCAATGTTTATCTATGTTTATCTGACTTTTGAAATAATTCTAACCCAATAGGATGTATTTTGCATAAAATAGAAGTGTTAAGTCACTGATAGGCCTATAGATACCGATTTAATTAGTCTACCAATAGACATAGCCACCGACCGGAAAAGGTCACCGATACGCAGAGCTACTGATATGAATAAGTCCACAGGTAAGCACATGTATCTGATAGATCAAGTCCACCGATACAGATAGATATCGAAAGAAACTGAGCTACCGATAGAACAAGTCTACAGGTATGCATAAGTCTACTAATATATATACTTCACTGGAACCAAACGAAGCTACCGATATGCACAAACTAAATATCTACTGATATAAGCTACTGATACACCAGAGTTACCGATAGAGTGAGTGCCGATATGGACAAGTCTACTGGTATATAGAGGTATAGATAAAATATCAAACAGCTGCCAATACCAATAACTACCGATACAAGTTCAAATAGCTACCGATACCAGGAGCTACCGATACATTATCAAAGAGCTACCGATAGGTCACTGCTACATAAGTCAACTGCTACCAACAAAAGCTACTGACAAAAGCTTGACCAGTCAAACTCTATAACTCTCAATAATATTTATTTATTATACAATGGTCATATATAATGTTTTTAATGCAATTAATGTTATTTAATGTGGATTGATGGACTGTCAGGGAACCGTACCAAGTACCCATGAAAAAGGTAATCATTCTTTTTACCAGAGCAGACAACTATAAAAGGAAGGACAAAAACCGGGCAGAATGAGATGAATCGGGAACTAAGAAGGCATAAGAAGGGTGTAAAAAGCAAGGTCTGAACAACATTGAAATGTGTTGCATTCACACAAAAGGAAAAATATACATTCATACTTGAAGAGAACTGGACACACATGAAGACATTCATTCTTGAGGAGAACACAATCTTCATCTTGAGTGAAGAACTACCACGAACTCTTCTTGCACTCAAGCTGATAAAGCTGAACCTGAAAAATAAAGGAATAAAATGACACTCTATTTTTCAGAAAAAACTAGAGAAGGACTCAGAAGAATTTCTGATCAGTCAAAAGAGTCCAGTGTTGCACTTCACACCACTAGAGCATTCTAACCTCTTATCTACTCTTTAGTGATTCTTTTATTTACATTTCGAGTAGTGTGTATACTCTGTATATTTTATATATACACACTGTCTCTTATGCCAAGCATCAGGATTTCTAAATACTTATTCAAACTCTATAACTTCATTGTACCCTACTGTGGATAGTGGTAGAGGTCAAGTAAGATCTGGACAGCCCATGATCTGTCGCATGTTTTCCCACATAGAACTGTGGTAGAGGTCTTTGTACTTGAACAATGTTTTTCACTGTTTTTTACCCCGATCCGGGGTGTGAATCAAATTTATATAAATTGTTTCAGAGGAATAGGTCTCGGCTTGAGACTGGACCTGTTGGTTATATCTGCTGTTCATTTTAGATTAAGTCTACGTATACTATATATTTTATATTCCGCTGCTAATTACATTAAAATACAATTTTTTTAAAGTTACATTGATATTTAAATTAGAAAGTGTTTATATTTTTTGTGATTCAGTAAGTTAGTTTCAAAAGTTAATTTAATATTATAATTAAATTAACTGAGACTTAATCAATCTTTGAGAAACTAATTAAACACTCACAATCTGAATAAATTCACTACAGTTTAACTTGTTTTTTAAATAGGGCGATTTTAAGAGAAATATTTTTAACAGAAATTTTAATTGGAACTCAATTCACCCCCCTCTTGAGTGTCCACTCCGACCAACCTTTGGTATCAGAGGTTTGTTTATTATTAAGGATCTCAAAACACTATGTTTTTTTCAATTGTGATTTTAGTATCATCTTTAATGATCTTAAATTTCTATTAGTTCTAAAATTTTTCTCTTCAACTCTTTTTCTCTAAAATCTATTTATGGACAGTAGACTAGAAGGTTATACTACCAACATGAAAACTTTCTTTAATGGTACAAATTATGCTCAGTGGAAACTTAAAATGAAAATTCATTAAGGGAGTATGGGATTTGATATCTGGACTGCTATATAAGCTCAATATAAAAGTCCTGAAACTGATAGAACTACTTTGGAAGAACCTACTAAAATAGCTTACAATAATAATTGTAAAGCCATGAATTCCCTGTAATATGCTTTATGATATGAAGAGTTTAATAGAATATCTTCTTACAAAACATCTTATGAAATCTGGGACACTTTTTCTATTTCCCATGTTGGAACAACCAATGTTGAAGAAATGAGGCTGAATACCTATACTATTAAATATGATCACTTTAAGATGAAGCATGATGAACCCATTTCTAACATGTATCTCGGGTTCAATGAGATTGTCAACACCATGAGATCTCTTGGTAAGGTTGTTCCAGCAAAGGAACAAATTATGAGGATATTGAGATGTCTCCCAAAAAGATGGAGAGGCACATCTGTTTCCATTAGAGAATCTTGCGACATCAAAAAACTGCCTGTTAAATAATTAATTCGTAAGCTAATGATGTATGAAGAAGAAATAAAGGTAAATAAGGAAGATGATGATGAACCTAAAAGGAAGTCAGTGTCATTTAAATCTACTGCCTCAAAGAGCAAGGATAAGGAGAAAGTTCACATACAAACCGGAATCTCAACAAGTGAAAGTTCAGACTCTAACAGTGATGCTGAGATGGCTCAGATAGCCAGGAGGATTAAGAAATTCTATAAGAAGAAGAAATTCTTTAGAAAATCAAACTAAAAAGGTAAATATTACAACAAAGGTCATTGGAAAAGGGACTGGAAGAAGCTTGATAAATGTGATGAAGTTATCTACTATGAGTGCAAAAGGAAAGGACATGTGAAAACAGACTGTCAAAAGTTGAAGTTCAAGAAGAAACATGAATACAAGGATACAAACTATAAGAAAGAAATGAAAGATACTTGGAGTGATTTATAAGACAACACAAGTGAATCTAAATTTTCTCACTCTGAAAAGAATCGAGCTAACATGTGTTTTATGACAAAAACCTCTGAGGTAACACTGGACACTCTTGCTTTAAATTCATACTATTCTGGAGATGAATCTGATTCTAAATCTGAAAATATGTCTAGTGAAGAATTATTTGAATACTGTAATATGCTAGAAGAAGCCTGTAATTAACTTAAGGACAATTACAATGCCTTAATGAAACATCATGCTTTATCTAGTACTATTAAATATACACTTGAGATTGAAAAAGAAAAGAATGATCAATTACTTAAGGAAAATACCAAACTAAAAATGTCTAATGAGAAACTGAGAAAGGACTTATAAAAGTTCACAAATGGAAATAACACCCTTACAAAAATTCTAGGTAAACAAGTGGCACAAAAGTTCACTAATGGTTTGGGATACCAACCTGGACCGAGACAATTTACCAAAATTAGATTTATTCCTAAATCTGGACAAAATTCTTCTAGTTCCAGTTCTAGAAATTCATATACCTCAACTAGTTATTCACATTGTTAGAGATGAAATAGAGTTTATCTTTAAAAATCTATTGAATCTATTGATTATATGAGACCGATAAGACAAATTTGGGTACCTAAATTTTTTTTTTCAAACCTCTCTGGACCCAAGAGAATCTGGGTACCAAAATCATTCTCTGTTTAAAACTATTTTGTAGGAAACCTACTTAAAGAGTTCCCATAAGAAGGTATGGTACTTGGATAGTGTATGTTAAAGGCACTTGTCTAGAGACTATTCATGATTTAAAAGCATAATAATGGTTGATGGAGGCTATGTCACCTTTGGTGATAATTCTAAAGGAAAAATCATCAGCCTATGCCAGATTGGTAACATTAATTCAGTTTTAATTTCTAATGTTTTATTTGTTGATGGACGTAAATATAATCTGTTGATTATTTCTCAGTTATGTGATCATGGTTTCAATTTTATGTTTGAAAATGATTCTTTTAATTTTTTTAATTCTTAAAATGATTTAGTATTTTCTGCCTTATGAAATGAAAATATTTATGCTCTTGATTTGAATTCTTTATCCAAAAACACTGTTACTTGTTTAAATGCTTTTCATAATGAATCCTGTCTTTGTCACATAATATTAGGACACTACAACATTTATTCACTTAGAAAACCGACTAGGAAGAACTTACTTAGATATCCTCCAAATCCTGAATTCCCAACTGACAAAGTTTGTAATCACTATCAAAAGGGAAAGAAACATAAAGTTTCTTTTAAATAAAATAAAGATGTTTCAACTTCTCAACCTCTCGAGTTGGCTCACATGGATTTGTTTGGATATTCTATATTTTATAGTTTAAACGAGAAGCACTATGTCTATGTCTTAGTAGATGTCTTTTCTAGATATACTTTGGTATACTTCTTAGCTCACAAAAGTGAATCTTTTTCTTACTTTACTAAATACTCCAAGTCTGTAGAAAACCGTAGTGGAGTTAAGATAAAAAACCTAAGAAGTGATCATGGCCGTGAGTCTGAAAATCATGAGTTTGAATATTATTGCTCACAAAATGGATATAGTCACAATTTCTCTACCCCTAGGACACCTCAAAATAATGGTGTAGTAGAAAGAATAAAGTGAACCCTGCAAGAAATTGCAAGAACTATGATTAATGAGAATGACCTGCCTATTTATTTTTGGGCTGAAGCTGTGAATATAGCTTGTTATATAATCAATATAGTCTTGATAATACCTGTTCTTATGAATACCCCTTATGAACTGTGGAACAATAGTAAACCTAAAGTTAGTTACTTTATAGTCTTTGGTTGTAAAGTCATTATACTTAATACTAAGGATAATCTTGACAAGATTGCTTCCAAAAGTGATGAAGGAATTTTTCTTGGTTATTATTTAACTAGAAAAGCCTATAGAGTCTTTAAAAAAAGAACCAAATTTGTGGAAGAGTCTGTTCACATCAAGTTTGATGAAACTGATCCACATGAACCTAAGTCTTCTCTTGAAAATCTTGAAGAAGATTTGACTGTTCTAAACCTTAATGATAAAACTAAAGAACCTTCTATAAAAACATCCAGTTATGGACATATTCTAGAATCTACTTCCATAGAACCTGAACTCATAGATGATCCTGAAATTTCTATTCCTACCTTTACTAGATCAACTAGGATTCTAAATAATCATCCTTTGGATGCTGTTGTTGGTAATCTTGATAAAGAGACATATACTAGAGCTTCTCTAAGAAACCAGGTTTAAAATCAACCCTTTCTTTCATAGATAGAACCTAAAAATATCAATGATGCAATCAATGATGAATTTTGGGTAATGGCCATGAAAGAAGAGTTAAATCAATTTGAAAGAAACAAAGTCTGGGAATTAGTTGACAGACCTAAGGACACCTTGACAATAGACACTAAATGGATTATTAGAAAAAAAGTTTATGAATCTGGAAACATAGATAGAAACAAAGCTAGATTAGTTGCACAAGGATATAGTCAAGAGGAAGGTATATACTATGAGGAAACTTTTTTACCCTGTAGATTGATTAGAAGCTATTAGGATCATACTTGCCTATGATTATCGTCTAAATTTCAGATTATATCAAATGGATGTAAAAAGTGATTTTCTAAATGGATTTATAATTTAAGATGTTTTTGTTGAACAACCACATAGGTTTACTAATCCTCATTTTCCAAATCATGTTTTTAAACATTCTAAAGCTTTATATGGTTTGAAACAATCTCCAAGAGCTTTGGTATGATAGACTTAGTAATTTTCTTATTTCAAAAAGTTTTACTAAATGGATTGCTGATCCAACTCTTTTAATTAAAATAATTTCTAAAGATTTTTTGATAGTAAAAATCTATGTTGATGATATTATTTTTGGATCTTCTAAACATTCTTTATGTACTGATTTTTCAAAGAGTATGCAAAATGTATTTGAAATGAGTTTAATGGTAGAACTCAAATACTTTCATGGATTTCAAGTTTTTCAAAATGAAAGTGGTATTATTTTGATTCAAAGTAAATATAAAAAATATCGTTTAAAAAGTTCTGGTTTGGATAATATTAAGGAAAATGATAGTCATATGAGTACAGTCTGTAAATTGGATGCAGATGAAACTGGGAAACCAATTGATCAAACCAATTACAAAGGTATGATTGGAAGCTTAATTTACCTTATTGCTAGTCGACTAGATATTATGTTTAGTTTGTGTATATGTGAAATATTTCAAGCTAATCCAAAAAAATATCATATACTTGTTGCTAAAATAATTTTCATATATTATAAACAGATTGTAAATTTAGGTTTGTTTTACCCAAAAGGACAATCTTTTGATCTAATGAGTTATTCAGATGCTGATTTTGCTGGTTTCAAGTAGGATAGAAAAAGAACATCTGGATCATGTAATTTTTTAGGTAAGTCCTTATTATCTTGGTGTAGTAGAAAGCATAATTATATAGCTTTGTCTACTACTGAAGTAGAGTATATAGCTGCTGGTAGTTTCTGTTCACAAATTTTGTGGATGAAACACACTCTTTTGGACTATGGATTTTATTTTAATCATGTTTCTATCAACTATGATAACACTAGTGCAATTAACATTTCAAATAACCCTGTATCTCACTCTAGGACCAAACACATTGATGTACAGAACCACTTTTTGAGAGATCATTACCAAAAAGGTGATATTATTCTTGAATTTATAGGTACTGAACATCAATTAGCTGACATCTTCACCAAACCTTTAAGTTCGTATAGGTTAAGTTACATTAGAAATGAGTTAGGATTGACTAATGTTGATCTGTAAAAACCTCACCAATGTAAAAACCTCACCGATGTAAAAACCTCACCGATGTAAAAACCTCACCGATGTGAAAACCCCACCGATGTGAATACCTCACCGATAGAAATTCTCACGGATAAAACCTACCATTGAGTACGTGCTGTTTTAAAATTTTAACTAACGCCAAAATCTATATTGTCTATATTTTATTTTATTTTATTTATTTTATGATTCCTAAATGATAAAACAAAGTCCTAGTTACTTCTCAATCCACCGAACCTCAAACCCTTTACCCTCAAGACTTACTCCCGAATTTCTCTAAAACCCTAAGTTCCTCGAACCATAGATGGAAAAAACCAAACTCCCTACCATCAGAGATGACTTTGATGAGCTGTATGTGAATAAGTATAATATATAGAAAGAACTAAGTGGTAGTGTTGGTAGAACAAGATCAAGAAGGCAACCGATAAACCCACATTTTCAAAATAGAGTTATTGTGAGCGAAAAAGAGCTGTGCGTGGAATGGTTGTTTCCTAGAAAATTATTAGTTCTTGTGGTGATGGAAGATAAAAAGTGCGTAGATTGCTTTTTGAACAACAATAGACCCTACTATCCGAAGCTAGTGAAACAATTTTATGAGTTTGTGAGCTTTGAGAAGTCAGAAGATGAGAACTGAGTGATTTATTTTGTGAATGGAAAAGAGATATATTTTTTATCTTTTGAGTGGGATGAATGCTTGAAGGTTCCACAAGAAGGTGTTTCTGGATTTTTTTCGACAGCAATACCACCTACATGTGATATATTCGATTATGAAACTGCCCTAGAAGAGCTCACAGGTAGTGGAAATGAAATAAAAGTGGTGGCTGTTGAAATGGATGGAGAGAATTGATTGCTGTTCAAATTTGTTTAGCATGTATTAATACCAAGGAGAGGGGACTTTTCAAATTTAAGATATCAAGATATCTATCTCCTTCATCTCTTGAGACATTGTGTGAAAGTGAATCTCTGTAGATTGCTAATGTTCCAAATGGAGGACATGACCATGCCAAAATAAAAAAACAATGCCCTATTATTTTCCAAATTGATCTCAGTGATGATCAAAGTGAAAGGAGTTGCTGAGTCTCAAGATGAGACAGTGGTAGTAAGGAATAATTTCTGTATCAGAAGCACAATTTGAAAATATATGAAAAGAAATTGGAACCCATGGAGAGGAGAATGGTTTAATAATGACAATAAGGTGTATGATAAATTCAATCCTGTGAATCATCCTTCAAGGCCTAAGGATTTGAGGGATCCCTGTCTAGGAACTGATGAAGAAGAACCTGAATACAATGATGAGACTGATGAAAAAAAGACTTCTATTGTTAATGGAAGGGATCCAGACTTGCCGCCAATTCCCGCTACTGAAATTGTGTCTTCAGAAAAGGAAGCTTTAGAAGAAGAAGAAACTTCTGCTAATGAGGAAGACCAGCCAGTCCCTAAGAATAAATAAGTAAGGGAAAATGAATACGAATAATCTAATTCTATTTTCTTAAGTCTGAGTCCATTTATTGGAAGCTCAGTTGTGCCTACTGAAGAAGTAGTGGGTGATATGGAAGGTGATGCGCCTAATCAAGAGGAGCCTCCTGCTATTGCAGTTGTTGCAGAGATGTAGTTGACTGTAGAAGATTATTCTGAGGAATAAAGACCTGCTAAGAATGATCTTATTGTACAAGAGAATGCACCAGTTGAGGGGGAGAATCAAACCAGGTTTGGTAGTGTTTCAGTGGCTATTGAAATTGAGGACTGGGTAGAGGACCCAGGTTTTGTGGTTTGTGTATTGGAATATCCCGATTCTGATAATGAGGCATCCCTAAATAGACCAAAAATCAATTATGATGTTCAGAATGAGTTGTTAACTGAATATGTAGTCAGAATGGATGATCCGGAAAAGCTAAAGACTGATCTTAAAATCAGTTTTGTGGAAGAAATAAAGAAAATGGAAGCTTCACTAGTATCATCAATTCAATTGATTATGAATGACTCAGTAGCCAGTATAGCATCTGAAAGAGCACCTGTTGTGGTTTCACCTGTTGATATGATCACCAGGGGTGATCTTTAATCCTTAAAGAATAAACTGAAAGAATCTTTTAGTGATTCTGTTGTTGAGTTAAAGCACTACTTTGTTGAAGAGATGAGAAATTTAGAAAAATATTTTGAACTATCTCTCGGTTGTAATGTCTCTACCTTTGTGGAAGAAATAGTCGATGAAATTACCTCTTGCTAGAATCAGTTGTCTATCCTGGAAGAAAGTGTTGAAGGTCTTAAGAAATCTGTTATCTCATTAGAATCTTATACGAGTTCTAAATCCCAAGCAGATAAAGATTTATCTTATGTTAAAGGTGTTGTGAGCCAGATGGTATCAGGGTTTGAAGGTTTGAAAACCTCTATGAAAGATCTTGTTAGCACCCATGATTCCCAAGTCAAAAATCTTATTAATGGGTTGACCAAAAAATTCAAGGAAACAATAACCTTCTCTATTGGTTCCATTTCTTCTAGACCTTCTGTGGATATGGATCAGATTCGAGCTGTGATGAAGGAGGAGCTTGGTTCAGCATCAACCAGTGGCTCTGTGGACTCATCAGACCTGAGAAAAGTGGTGATTTATACTAGAGATTTAGCTAGAGAAATAATGAAGATAGTACAAGACTATATGAGAGAAGCTTATTCCTCTCAGAAAGAGGTGAAAGACAAGGTATACTACTACTTAGAAAGAGTTTATACCAAGCATCAACTCAATAATCACTTCAAACTTCTATTAGAAAACATGAAGTTACCTCTTGTTAATCAAGCCTTTAGAGAGCAAGTCATCAAGCTAAGGGAATTGACTCCAGCCTTGAAAAAATTCATGGAAAACAAGGATTATTTCATATCTTCTATGGAGAGAGGAGTGGGAATAATTATGGATTTCATAAATCTCTTGTTGCCTTTCTTGCATGTCGATGCTAGGCCAGTGATTATACCTCCAGCTTTACCAACCTCTGCCTCTAATGGTTCTCCTATTCAGATGACTCCAGCCCAAGACATTCGAAGCCTTACTCCCATGATCACTCAAAGAACTACTCAGTACAGGCCAGGAACAGTTTTAGTGGCAGAACCTCCTATGACCATTTCTGGAATTCCTAAGCCTTCACCTGCATCCACACAGCCTGAATCCTCTTCTGATCCAAAAGGAAAATCTCACATTGAGGACGTGGTTTGACTATGTGGCGAAGATATTTGATTGTAATCCCTTGTATTTTGTTTTATTTCCATGTTTTATTCACCCTTGTATTTTGTTTTATTTCCTTTTATCTTTTTGCACCATGCAATACAAATGGTTTTCTTTTCTTTCTCATTTTATTCCTTTTCTCTTTGTTGTTTCCCAATTTTTGATTATCACAAAGGGGGAGAAATATTATAAGAGGAGAAAGAGGAGAAAAATAATATCTGGGAATAATAACTTTTATGTGACAAGAGGATAAATATTATAAAAAGGAGAGCTACTATGCCTTTTACCTTTGATACCATTGCATTTAATTCTACCTCTGGTACATTGCGTATTTCAGATCTTATATTTTTTTCACTGATACAATTGAATTTAATGATATATCCTCTAATACAATTACTCATTATTTTGAGACTATAATATCATAAGCTGAGATTATCAAAAAGGGGGAGGTTGTTGAACTCACCTATTTTGATAATCCCAATTATTCTTTCACATACTTTGATAATCCCAAATAAAGTGTATCTATATATTAATTATTTTAATCTATGATCAAGCTAATAATTATATTAAAATAATATTTTAAATATGTTAATCAATGTTATCTATGTTTATGTGACTTTTGAAATAATTCTAACCCAATTGGATGTATTCTGCATAAAACCAAAGTGTTATGTCACTGATATGCCTATAGCTACAGATAGACGTAGTATACCGATAGACATAGTCACCGATAGTAAAAGGTCACCGATATGTAGAGCTACTGATATATATAAGTCCACTGGTAAGCACATGTATCTGATAGATCAAGTCCACTGATACAGACAACTACCGACAGAAACTGAGCTACCGATAGAACAAGTCTACCAGTATGAATAAGTCTACCGATATATATACTTAACTGAAACCAAATAGTGATTCTGATATGAACAGACTAAATGTCTACTGATATAAGCTACTGATACACCAGAGTTATTGATAGAGTAAGTGCCGATATTGACATGTCTACTACTATATAGAGCTACCGATACAAGATCAAACAGTTACCGATACAAGGAGCTACCGACACAAGTTCAAATAGCTACCGATACCAGGAGCTACCAATACCTGATCAAAGAGCTATCGATAGGTCACTGCAACATAAGTCAACTGCTACAATCAAAAGATACTGACAAAAGCTTCACCAGTAAAACTCTATAACTCTCAATACTATTTATTTTTTATGAAACGGTCATATATGATGTTTTTAATGCAATTAATGTTATTTAATGTGGATTTTTGTCATGTTAGGGAACCGTACCTAGTACCCATGAAAAAGGTAATCATTCTTTTTACCCGATCTGTCAGCTATAAAAGGAAGGAAAATGACCGGGCATAATGAGATGAATCAAGAACTAAGAAGGCATGAGAAGGGTGTAAAAAGCAAGGGATAAAAAACATTCAAACATAGTGCATTCACAAAAAAGGAAAAAGCAACATTAATACTAGAAGAGCACTGGTCATACACGAAGCCATTCGTTCTAGATGAGAACAAAATCTGCATATTGATTTAAGAACTACAACGTACTCTTCATGCACTCAAGCTGATAAAGCTGAACCTGAAAATCAAGGAAGAAAATGACACTCTATTTTTCAGACAAAAACTAGAGAAGGACTCAGAAGCATTTCTGATCAATAAAATGATTCCAGAGCTGCACTTCAAAACAATAGAGAATTCTAACCTCTTATCTACTCTTTAGTGATTCTTTTATTTACATTTCAAGTAGTGTGTATACTCTGTATGTTTTATATATACACACTGTCTCTTGTGCCATGATGGAGGATTTCTAAATCCTAATTCAAACTCAATAAATTCTTTATACCCCACTATGGATAGTGGTAGAGGTCAAGTAAGACCTGGACAGCTTGTAAGCTATCACATGTTTTCCCACATAGTATTGTGGTAGAGGTCTTTGTACCTGGACAGTGTTTTTCACTGTTTTTTACCCCGATCCTGGGTTTGGATCAAATTTTTATAAATTGTTTGAGAGGAATAGGTCTCGGCTTGAGAATGAACCTCTTGGTTATATCTGCTGTGCATTTTAGATTAAGTATAAGTATACTATATATTTTATATTCCACTACTAATTACATTGAAATACAATTTGTTTTAAAGTTACTTTAATAGTTAAATTAAAAAGTGTTTATATTTATTATGAAACAGTATGTTAGTTTCAAAAGTTAATTTAATCTTATGATTAAATTAACTGATACTTAATCAATCTTTGTAAAACTAATTGAACACTCACAATCTGTATAAATTCACTACAGTTTAACTTGTTTTTTAAATAGGGGGAATTTAAGAAAAATATTTTTAAAATAAATTTTAATTGGAATTCAATTCACCCCCCTCTTGAGTGTCCACTCCGACCAACAAAAACAATTATAAATACTACCCATTTCATTCCTCATTCCTTTAATAAAATACTAGAGGACTATGCTATAACCCCACCCTACTACTGGTGATTATGAGTTTCATGGATTACTGGAATATCCCACTCTACCACCTAATATTAACTATTTTTTGGGGAGATATAGAGGACAACCATTAATATTACTAGTCAATATGGGATCAATACATTACTAACTTGACCATAATGAGAATTAAATACAAAATATTTTTCTCTAACACAAAGAGATTCAACAAATACAGTTTTTCCAACCTCTAAGACCCACTCACTACATTGAGGAATTCCCTCAGATCACACTCCCAACCACTTGTTAATGGATATCAAAAATTATAAGTACTCTATATCTAGTGCCAATCTTTATATAAATAAATAATCTATAAAAAATGGAATGGTATTGTATCAATCAAAGAATAAGATAAATTATAGGCTTTAATAATTTTTACATAGATTCTAGAGGGTCCAATTTAATGATAAATAGAGGTTAAATGAACAACATGTAACAAGACTATTCCATAACCCTAAGTTTCTTTGTGAATCCCCTAAACTGCACAACTCTGATAGTGCTATTGTTATTATCACAAGGTATCGTGACCTCTACCAAACGAAAATTATTAGTCGATCTCTAGCTTCCCACCAACCCTACAGTAGGTAACTGAATAGAGAAAACCTTCACCTATTCAAATCCACTATCATTATTTTCCTACTAAAAACTCTTGCTGAATCCTTGGCAGTGTGTCATGATTAAACAATATTGACACTTGAGTGATGTTTGATCACACTAAGGTCTTATGTTTTCAAGATTTACAAACAAATGGAACCGTATAGAACCAACAACCTGACTACCCTACGAGTTACTATCCTTATGAGAGAAATAAAAATGGGGCTTCATACTACCTGATGACCCACGACCTATCTTTATAGATGAATCCTACTAGCCATAACCTTAATATATTTTCATGTTCTTCTTGGTCATAAGGGATTGTTTAAAAACCAGTGAAATGGTTGATAGAAGTAAAATAATCACCTATACTCATATCACATAGAAAATGCTTTTGTCAAAAAACATCTCCCTCGTTACCTCATAATCACTAATCATTGGCGGAAACCACTAAAAATCCATAAAATAATAAGTATAGTCTACAAATGATTTACATAACAATACGAGGTGCATAAAATCCCTATCCCTATATTCCCGTATGTTATTATGAAATAAATAGTCAAAGAAAAATGTTCTAAAGTCTTTATAGGTTACCCCCACTATCACTCCTCAAAATTTTAATATATTTCTACCTTTAAATAAGTAAATATGTTCGATAGCTTGCGTCACACACAAAAACGACCTAAAGGGAAACAAAAATATGTTTAGACCATTAAAAACTAACCTTTATGATAATTGTAATGAATAAGAGTAACTTCTTTTTGAACATTTTATAGATAGAAAATAAAGGATAATTTAATATAATTGGAATTCAGTTGGTATATATAAAATAACTAATATACTCATTTTGTTCTTAGAAATGTATTTATATAAATGTTTCAATTATATAAAATATGTATTTATATCCCAATATTTTCTTTTTAATTTTTATAAAATATATCTTATATGAGTAATTTTTTAACACTGATTTAATTATTAAATAATAGGAAATATGAATGAGAATGGTTAATATTCTTAAAATTTTAATTTCCTTTAAAAACCATTTGTCGTTATGTTTCACCTTTTTATTTAAAAGTTGAATTTATAAAATTTTTAATTTCAATGATAATGAAATAAAATTATTTTTTTCATTCATCTTTTTAATATTTTTTAAGGTGAATTTTTTGTATTTTTCTAAAAAGAATTATTTCGTATGAATATTTCAAAAAACCATTTTTACTAATAACATCTAATTTATGAAATTATTTGTATATAAGTATTATTAAAAAATTCATTAAAATTTTTCATGTGAACAAATATTTATTTTATACATGTATTTATTATTTTAGAAATTTTGGTTTTAATTTATAGGCCCGTATTTTATATTTTAGAACACAAGTAATATTTTCTCAAAAAAGTGATTTTAATACGTTATTCATTTTTATTTTGAAATAAATTTTATCAGTTTTAAAAATTGAATAAAATGAAATGTAATTATTATTTGGAATAATTAGGTCCAATGTATATAACAAGTTAAATTTTATTTTTTTATATAAAAAATTTACCATAGATAAAAACTAGTTACCACAATAAATGTTACAATAGTAAAAGTAAAGAATATACGATTAAGAGACCTCAAACATGTTTAAAACATGTGTGATAATGATTGGTAGTGGTATTTATAGACATTATACCATCCATTATCTATAATTTATAAATTTTTATCCACTTTATTTGAGAGTGACTTTCCATTATTGAAAAATTTTGCGTATTCACAATATGCCATCCCATTTCACTAATGAAAGGGGATCTCCAATCCTCACTTCCAATAACTCAAATTCCGCATTATAATTTTCAAAAATTTTCGTAGTTCTCTATTAGTCATTTAAATACAGCTTTAATAGGTTTTGGTATTCCAAAAATACCATCCACTACCTCTTTATAAAGGAAATAATCTAATAAGTGAGGTATAAAAATCTAACCCCTCACTTATTTTCCTATTTATTTATGCACAATTATTAGTTATTGAATTTAGATTAAATAAATTAAAATTTAAAAAATATAATTATTGTACTGGTATGTTATTATAATTATGTTACTCAAATTAACCATCCTCTCTTTTTCTATTAAAAAAATGAATACGTGAATCATGTGTTCTGTGGACTTCTGCCTGCATAACCCAACGTCTTTCATTTTCCTTAACCACCACTAAAAGATGGTCATAATATATAATTCAATACATAAGTATGATATTTATTTAATATTTTATATTTTAATTAGAGAAACCATATTATAAATTTATCAAATTCTATAGAAAATTAAATCATCATTCATCATACATTTAGACTAACTCTTCCTTGGACTGATTATTTTTCATTTCATTACTTCTATTAATAGATGATCCTAAGAATTGTTTTAATGTATAAATATGATTTTTATTATTTCATTAAGGTTATATTATGATAAATTTTGGATCCTATTAATAATATGACAAATGAACGGTCCTCGTTAATTCATTCATTTAAACTAAGCGTACTAAATAAAAAATGATCTTATTCATATTTTGAAATATTTTGAAATATGTTAATAATTATTATAAATCATTAAAATTATAATATATCACACTAATAAACACTAAAAAACATCGATATTCTTTTTTATATTTATATTACAACTAAAACACTACATAATCATTCATTAATCATGGTGTTTTCATATTTGGTTTGGTTTAACCACGTACTTGAACAATTTTATGAATTTATATATTTGATGGCCATGAGAAATTAATTGTGAGTTTAATAAGATATAAAAATTTTAAAAATTATTTTTATGTTTATATAATGGTAACATTATTTATGAATATATTAATTATGAAAACACTTTCTGTTTGTTAAGAATATCATAAACATGATTATCGTCGATTGAAATTTCTTGGTTTTTGACAAAAAAATTCCATATAATTAAATTATAGATTTATAAACTACATTTTAGAAATGATTACTATACTTTATATGATATATTAATTATATAATTTTGGAATATAAAATACACCAACGACAATTTTATGAATCTAATAAAAATTTATAATGATTACTTACCCTTTATTTTGAAAATAGGTAATAAAACTAACTAATATATATATATATATATATATTAAATGAGTATAATAAATGGTGATAGTTATTAAAAATGTTCTTTATTATGTATTTAATGAACTTAATTTAATTATTCAATAAATTTGGTGCAATTGTCAAATGAATCCAAACTGAGGTAATGGGTTTCTTCTTAAATTACTATCTTTGAGACAAGTTTGGTATTATACACCTAATTTAATTTATGTGGTGAATATACAACCTATTTGATATATAATATCACGAATTATATTTTAAAAATTTTATTTTATGTGGAATTAAATCTCATTCATTCTAGTATTTTTTATAAATATATTCCTCAATATGAAAGGGTTATTTATCTCAAACATTAATTCCATGATACATATCAAGGTTATAAAACATGTTTTACTTTAAATTGTGTTTTCAATACACATTGATTTGTATTTATGATATAAAGTTTATATTCATGAGAATACCAATATAAATAATTTTAATTTAATCAAATGTATTTTACTCAATTGTTCTCCATTGGTAAATCTTTTCACAATCTAAATTTTCATTTATATAGATTTGATCATTCTATTGAATTTAAATGTTGGTAAAATTATACCAATTTTTTATATTTTATGGTATTATATTTTTTCTATTAATTTGAATATTTATTAAATAATAAAAGATTTTTACATATTTTTGACATCAATGAGTATGTTTCTCATAAGGAATATTGATATTTCAAGTCCACTTTCCTTGAGAAATGTTGTTTCATCATGAATTATTTCTTCCATTATAGGGTTATACCAGCCTAATATTTTATCACATAATTAATATCTATACATATATAGGGAAAATATATTTTAAAATAATATAAAGTCTTGTTATCCTTTTTAAAATGTGAGTTTTGAGAAAATTTAGTTTTAAATATATTATGAAGGGGATTTCCTTTTACTTTCATTTTTTTGTGTTCCTCTCTAAATTTACTGAGGATAAACCTTATTACATTTCAAGGACCAATAATTTATGTTTATTTTTAAATTTAATGGGTTTAAAAAAGTTTTTAATTATTCTTTTGAAAAAAATACTTTTTTAAGTGACCCATAACATCAACTATTACATAAATGTATAAAATGTTTTTAAAATGATATTTTAAGTTATCACTTCCATTTTAATTTTCATTTTAAAAATTATTTTCCAAAAATAGTGTTTATGTTTCATTAATTATAATTTTTTATATATTTTTCTTCAGGGGTATTTAACTCATGATACCATACAATCCAAATACTAATCTTCTATGGGGTTGTATCATTCAAGCATTCTTTTTTCAAGAATGATTTTATTTTATGTAAACATCCTTATTTGTTTCCTTCGTTTAAATATGGTTATCTTGTTTTATAAACACCCCATATCTTCCTATATATAGGTCATTATCATATTTATATTTTAGATAAAGGGGAAATTTATTGGTATTCTATATATTTTTATTCCAACAAATATGGTTATTATAAATTAAACAATGTATTTTTTGACCATCCACATTATTTCTCTGGAAATTTTAAGATCATGTTACCCATTTTATTTACAATGGGAAATTTATTTATGTTATTTATTATTATTTACTAATAAATCATGTGAATTATTTTTTTAAATTATATATTTTTAATTATAAAGATAAAATTCTTTTATTTCGCTCGAGGCTCCTTAGAAAATGGTCTGAAATTTATTTATGGCTCCAATAATGAATTCAGTTGACTTAAACAGGAGATGGGTTGGCACCAACATTATATATACCATTGATAAATTTATATCTATCATGAGACAAAAAACCTTATTTTTTTGTGTATACCAATCCACATATCTATATAGTGTCTTTGTATAAGGTATGTATAATGTGTTTTTGAAATCCAAAATTATGAATTCCATTAGTTTGTGATCAATATTATTGTTATCTATGTGTTTATTTATTTTAATTCATATGTAATTATATTAATTTAATTTTATTATGATTTTATACCAACTCCCTACATGTTATTTATATGATGTTTATGATTTTGACAATATTAATTATATGTTTCACTTGTTGAGCATTAGAGATGACCCCTTCTTATGTTTCCATTTCCCCAAGTTGTGAAGAAAATTATGACATAAGATATTCCCAAAATTATAAACTCTGTAGATAACTTGTGATATATTTTTAATACTTTTAAGTAGTTTTTTATATAATGTAAATTTTTCAATAGTTGAGAAGTAACATAGGCTTTATTAGTATTTGTTTTGTCATAATTTTCAAAATATGTAAACCCAAAAGGTATTTTGAATATATGTTATGTAATATTTTATTTATGTCACATAATTATGTGATACATATTTATAGTAATATATATTGGTATCAAATACAGTTTGTAATGTCTGTGTTTATGGTAATTGATTCTAGAGTGCGTGTCCGGGGTGTCTTATTTTTTATGAGAGAAGGGTTTAGATAAATTTGTAAAATATAATTTTTTTGAGGATAATTTAATGTTTTATAAGTTTGGTGTTATTATAATTTCAATGGTATATATATCCATTTCATAATTTATTTGAGTTAATGTTTAGTTAATGATGTAAAATTTACCTTGGGATTTGGATAAAATAGAATTAGTGAAAAACAAGTTATAATTTTAAAAGAGGATTATAAGAATATGATATCATCTAAAAGTTTGGTTAAAGAATATATTTTGTGGTTTAACTATAAATTACATCCACATATAGATACAACAAGTTGATGTAGGATTTGGAATAGATGTACCTCATTTTAGTAACCATAAAAGTGAAGATTGTGTATTAACTCAATATTTACCTAGTGCATAAAATAGATACCCAAATGTACACCTGTTTTGAAACACCCAATGGATATGATTTAGTTAATTAATATTATAATTTTGAACCATTATAAGGGATTTTAATATGTTTATATTTGGTAAAATTATAATAAAATTAACACATATATCATAGATTGAAACATAGAGATTCATATATTAAGGTAAAAATTAATCTATATATTCTTTCCTGGATAAAATATATATTGTATTTTGAGATGATAGATTTCTAGAATTGTTGGGATGTTAATGGTAATTTAGGATCTCTATTTTTTGGACAAGGTTATGAATTTTGAGAGAACCCAACTCAATGTCACCTAGGTTAAACAATTAATGGTATATGTTATACCAAGATTGATATAGGTTGAGCCAAGTCTAATACAAGTTGATTTTCTAGAACTATAAGCTATCATGATATAGTTATAAAGAGAGACATATTTAGATTAAATTTTTATATGGGGTTTAATGATAATTATCTTATAATAATCATGCCTCATTTTATCTAGTTTAGTTAATGTAATGGATGAATCTTAAAGAAGCTATAACTATAATGAATTCCATTGACAAAGAAAAAATTTCCCAAAGAACAAGAAAATGTGATGATGTTATTGTTGTTAAACCATATGGATTTTACACACCAACAATCATGATATATGATTAATAATGTGAAATTAGATAAAGTGATGATTATGAATAAGGAAACATTATTATTTTTCTTACATTTTAAAAATATGGGACGGGGGAGGGTGCTAATTTATTTAAAGGGATAGGTAAATTATGTATATATGGTGATGAATATCATTAGTCTCACAACTGTAAGGGAAATATATGAGGTATAAAAATAAATTTTCTGTCATTGGAAAAGTGTTTAGAATTATTGTAATAACACATGTCTTAAAGAAATTTTACTTTTATAATAAAATTAATTTTTTGGAATCTTTATTTATATGCAACACAAGGTTGTCCTGTGTTATATATAATACCGAGTTACTATGATAGCATATAAGATAAGAAAGATCAAACATAGATGTGTATATTAAATCCTGAGAATTTATGATATATATATTTAAATGTTATATATTTAATGATTTTTTTGACCTTAATCTAATAGATTTTATAGGCCCATGATAAGAAAACATTTAGTTTTACTCAAAAAAGTTGTATTTTTATAAAGGTAGTTTTACGGACTTTTAATACCAAAACCATTTTAAAACAAAAATTTCAGACTTTAATAAATTCCATTTGTCAAAATAAAATTATTTTTTGAAAGAATAATTTAAAAAGTATGTTAAGGTGTGTTTTTTGTTTTTTTGAGGAGTTTTATTTTTTGATGAATAGCAAAAAATACCGCATTTTAGTCGAAAACTACCATTTCATTTAAATAATTATAACTATTAAATTATACATAAAATTTATTTTAAATTCATAAAGATAAATTATACAAATATTAATCAAATTAACATCCCCAAATTCATTTTTATATTTAATTTTGGTATAAAATATTAATTGTGTTTTGAACATTTTAACTTAAAACCCCCCATTTCTCACCACATAATTATTAAACTTCAATTTAATTTTTTCACTTATATGTATTGAATTATTAAAATGGGATATAAATAGTTCTAATTAGTTTAATATTTTTAGTATAATAATATCAAATTAATTTATGACAAAAAATATTAGTAAAATTATTTAAAATTAATTATAACGATTAAGGTAAAAATTATTTTATAGTGGTTTAACATTAATCTAAAGGGAAAATATGACCAAGAAACTTGTACAAAAACCATTGGAAACCCATATTTTGACAATATAACCTCGTGGTTCTAATTTTATGAGTTAATGGTTTAATATTCCATTAAAGTGGCTTATATGATAGGTAAAGTAAGAAACAAGAGGAAAAAGGAACCTATATCACCACAGACATTTATAAAGCCCGAGGTATAGAAAAAAATCACATTTTTGGTCAAAAATATAATTTCAAAAGATAAATGAGTTATTTTTATCATAATAATTTATAATTTATTTTTTATAGATGAATTAGTTACTTAAAATTCTTAAGAAATTCCAAAACATTGATTATCAATTTAATTATTAAATAAAATAAACGATACTAAAAATATTAAAAGTGAAGAAAGTTGAATGAATTATTGTGTTTCCTTATTTTTAGATGGATATGTCATTTTAAATAGATTTTATTTTAATATATTTTAATTACATCATTGTATTTATATTTTTAAATTTAGATTAATTAAATAATTTATAAATTGACATTAAAGTTATTTTATGTTAAATGATATTTTATTTCATGATTTAAAATTTACTAAAAATCTTATATTCTTAAAATTTATTTTTAAATGTCAATAAATATAAAATATTGTCTGTTTATGGACCAATTAATCATCTATAATTATCATATTTTCCCTGAAAAAGTTAAAAACATTATTAACATGGTCCGAGATAAAGTAGTGTTTTTGGGAATTAAATACGCTTTTTTTAAAATTAATTTCCAACACAAATGGGATTTTTATTTTGTAAACTAGATAAAATATTTAGAAATAAGTGGGTATATATTTTCTAAAAAAAATCAAATTAATTTATTAATAGTGTTAGAAATATTTTTGTTATAAAGCTAGCTAAATTAATAAAAAACCAAAATGGTAAAAGTGAGGAAACTTTGACGTTAAGGAATAAAATTATAAAAATGAACATATTTTTGTGTGGTGGAGGTTTGGATCGAACATAAATTTAATTGAATCCATTAGTTTTTCTTTTTTTAGGTACATGAGCTAAGGGAAACCACCAAATAGCTATTACCATTTTATATTTATAAGAATGACACTTCCCCTATACTATAAAAGACATTCACTCTTATCCTTCCTCACACCTCTCAAGCCACAAAGAATCATAAAAACACAACAAAATTAAGATCCAAAAATCACTCCCCTAAATATAGGAAACTAAATTTGAGAATAAAGTAATCCAATGAAGTCATTTTCTTGAAAACAAAAATGGGTTATAATAAAACAAGTCAGATAAGGACACACATGACAAGTCAGACTCCAGGTAAGAGATTCTTATATCACTTTTTATCCTATAAGGGATTCACCATTTTAATTTAATATCATGATTAACTCATATTTCATGGTATTATTTGTTTCAATTTTAAATATCTCATCCATGGGGTTGGATTTGAAAATTATAAAGTGGTAAATGTTATATTTGAAATATCTGTTTCTATTGGGATTTTTAACTTTATCTTGAAATAATCACATTATTGGAATAAGTATTCAATAGAAATTATATTTATTTTAATTTCCAAATTCATTCATGATGGATAAAATTCATTCTTAAACCACATACCACCTTTACATACAGTGTTCACTTTGAATGTTATATGATTTATTTGGGAAATATTGACAAATCTATTTCCTTTACTCAATAAAGATATTTTATAAGTCATAATATTTATGATTTAAGTTTATATTTCAATATGTGGGTAATGCTTTGGAAATAATTTATATGTTTTAGGGATCATTAAACGTAATCTTATTGATACATCGATTGTCTCATTGAACAAAATCAGTTAGGTCAAACCCTTTGCGTTTGTTTCCAAACAGTTTTAAATTTTCAGAAAGATAGATCTTGTAACAAATTAGATGGTTTTATACCCAAATAATTAAAATATATAGAGGATTAATATTGACAATAACTATCTTTAGGATATATTTTGATAGTGGAGACATGTAACGTTATTCCTTACTTCATTATTACTATTACATGTGATTCTTTGATTAGTTATAATATCTGTGGTCAAGTTTTAATCTCATGTGACTATTTATATGGAATTGTATGATCATATTTTATAATTTCCATATTGATTATTCATTATTAATTCATTATTTCTTCTATTATACTTTACTTTTATTGAGCATCTGATCTCACCCTTATTTTTTTCCTTTCCCTAGGGTGTGATAGGGAATTAGTTGAATGAGTTTCAAGGATGTTGGGATTATTATTATTTTTATGTATTATGTTTTTTTATTACCATTGTAAAATGGGTTCAATTTATGTAATATATTTTTCCAAAAATGTTAAATAGATCAGTATTTTGATATTTGATTCCCTGTATTCATGCCAATGTATTAAAGTAAGAAAACAACTCGAAATTTCTAGGGTCAGGGTGTTACAATTAGTATTAGATTAATTTTAGTAGGAACCTTTGAAACTAGATTTATGAAAATGAAGATTATGGAACATAACCCTGGGATTAAATTTGAGGATAATAATAAAAGAATATCCCTGAAGAATGATGTTTATGATTATGAGGTTAGACATGCACAAATTTTTCAATTTATGAAATTTATTTTACTAGTTTTTAGATTATAGATTATGATCCGTAATGACATGAAATAATTTAGTATATATGGGCATTTATAAATGTTGACTACAAGAATGAATGTGAACATCACACATTCACATGATCTAATGATTAAAAATAATCATTTCTTTTATGGTCTTAAGACAATCATTTAAAGGAAAAAAGTCACCCAATAATTCTCCTCAAATATGGACATAATATCAGGTGATAACAAGATAGATAAATAATTCTATAAATATTGTTGATTCTAAGGGATTCTCGATAACATGATTATAACAAATAAAAATATGGATTATGAAAATTAAGGAAAAATGATATTCCCACATTTGATATTTGTGGAAAGAAACACCCTGAAACTTTATTTAAGGGAATGAAATTTTTTTATAATTTAAGAGATAAAGTTCACCATGAAATGGAATGCAGTGGGAAGAAATGAAAAAATTGATATTCAATGTATCAACTATAGTGAAATAGGGCAGTAGTGAAATAAATTCTCCATGTATTAAGAGAATTTAACATAAAAAAATCTAATAGATCATGGTCAAGATTATTCTATTCCCATAGATGAAGAGTAAAGATTAATGTAACTATGTTTGGATTCAATAATTGTATCATTTGAGTATTTTATCAATGGTGCACTGGTTATAAGAATTTTGGAATATATAATGATTGAATTGTAGTACCTTTTCGTTGAGAATTTGAAAGGGTATATTGAATGGTACCGATGAACAAGAAAAATGATTCATTGAGAAATTTATCTTTTTGGAAAACTAATGGTAGATGGAAAGATATCCCTTATTATGTTGCTAGTTTTGAGATATTGATTCTTAGATGAAGACGTTATTGATATGGATAATGAAAATATGATATTATTAACTTCCTTGGAACCAATTCTAATGTTTTGTATTATAATAATTGAATCTTTCATATGGTTAGCCATTTATGAAATGGTTCGTGTTGAAATTTGGAATATTTTTATTGATTTTTTTATTACTTCACCTTATTTTTCAACATGTTCTAAGAGATGAAGTAAAAATTGTTCAAGGCAAAACCAAAGGGTAAGATTGTGATTATAAAAAATAAATGTATAATGTAATTATATTTCATTAAATTATTATATAGTGAACGAATTCATAAAATCTAAAGAAAACGGTCTTGAAATAAAAATGTTGTACTATTATCATCATTTTTTATGATAACAATGACTCTTTTCATAAATGTGGTTTAATTATTTGTGGTCATCAACTTTCATTGGAACATGTTCTCTATCACTCCCCATCCGAACTTGACAGTTATATTTATCTTCCATTTATACGTTTTGACAAAATTTATCCTATTTTAAAGACCAGTGTTTTGGATACCATCTAATTTTATTTTCCCAGATATTAAGAACATGTGTTATAATATATATGTTTGTTGTGAGTTTTTCTATAATTTTATTGTTAAATATAAATCCATCAATAATTGTGTTCAATTTTGGATTGTGAGAATGAAATTAAATTAAGTTGGTTAGAATTTATAACCACAACAATTTTCAATATTTTCCTTTTAGAATAAATTTAGTATTTTGATAGGTTTTTTATATGAAACACTATGTTGTATTGTGTTATGCACAATACTGAGTTATTTTGACTGCGTATAGTATAAGAAAGACCAAACTTATAAGTTTATATAACATCCCATGAATTTATGATATATTTATTTTTATATTATATAATTAATTAAATATTTTGATATTTATTCGATTTATTTTATATATGTATGATAAGAATATATCTATTTTTACGCATAAAAAGTTGTATTTTTCTAAAGGTAGTTTTTCC
Organism: Viscum album; assembly: GCA_963277665.1. Taxonomy (NCBI): domain Eukaryota; kingdom Viridiplantae; phylum Streptophyta; class Magnoliopsida; order Santalales; family Viscaceae; genus Viscum; species Viscum album. Next base: position 713,392,683 of record OY728122.1, read on the forward strand.
ACCTTTTAATAAAACACATATTTTATATTTTTTGACACTTTTATATATTATATTTTTCATAATAAAATTAATTTTTTAAAGTGGAATGAAAAAATTAGTTTAGTGTGAATTTCTCATATTTTTCAGAGATGTTTCATTTTTAATGAATAGTAAAAAATACTACATTTTTGTTTAAAACTGCCTTTTAATTTAGCTAATTATTAAAGTTAAATTATATTTTTAATTTTTTTAAAGTAAAAAAGGATATATTTTACAAATATTAATACAATTTTTGTCAACTTAATAATTTTTATAATGAATATATATATAAAATATTAATGAACTTTTCAGCATTTTTACTTCAAAACCCAGCTTTCTCACCATGTCCACAAGTGGTAGGGAAGTCCAGCCTTTAGTGGTGGCAGAATAGATGGAGGATGTCAGTAGAGAGTTGTTCGAGGATGGTCAGGGAGTTGTGGCTACTTTTGGTATGGTGAATTCCTTAGAAGCACCTGTTTTGGTTGTTGAAGGGGATCAAATTGAGGAACATAGAGAGGGAGAGGTGGCCCCAGAAAAATCTGTGGGGGACAAGGGATATAGTTCCTTTATGAGAGCTATCATTACAGGGGGGATAGAGGTATGAATATCTCGGACATGCTTTTTAAAATATAATTGAGTTATTTATATCATAAATATTTATCACTATTTTTCTATATAAGAATTATTTTCTTATAATTCTTAAGAATTTCCAATGTAGTGATTATTTAGTTAATTATTAAATAAAATAAATGATACTAAAATAATTAAAAGTGATGAAAGTTTATTGAATTGGTGTGTTATCTTATTTTTTGGATAATTATTTCATGTTACATAGATTTTAACTAAATGTTTATAAGTTGAATCATTTTCATGATATTTTTAAATTTAAATTAATTAAATAATATCAAAATTGACATTAAATTTATTTTATAATAAATGATATTTTATTTAAAGATTTAAAATTTACTAAAAATACGCTCTTTTGAATTTTTTTTTCTGAATTTAATAAATATAAAATATGATCTATTCCTGGATCAATTGATATTTTATAATGAACATAGTTACCCATAAATAGTAAAATTTTTTTTATCATTGTTCTAGTTAAAACATTATTTTTGCATAATACATGCACTTTACTTAAAACTAATTTCCAACACAGATGATATTTTTATTATGTAAATTAGACAATATATTTATAACTCATCGGGTGTATATTTTCTTATAAGTATCCCTTTAATTTATTATTAATGGTAAAATTTATTTGGTTATAAATCTAGTTACCTTAATAAAAAAACCAAAACAGTAAAAGTGGGGAAACTTAAATTTTAAAGAACAAAAATATAACAATGAACATATTTTTTTTATGGTGCTGGTTTGGATCGACCATAATATAATTTTAATCTATTAGTTTTCAATTTGGAGAAAAATTTGGTAAGGGAGACTACTAATATTGTTTTCCATTTTATGTTTACAATAATGAAACTTCCCCTCCACTATAAAAGGCATTCACTCTTCCCCATACTCACAGTTATTAAGCCACATTAAATCATCCAAATCCTACCTAAACAACTTCCAAAATCCCTCCCCTAAAACTATAATCATAAATTTGGGTAGAAGGAAATCCAAATATTTAGTTTGGAGAAAAAAGGAGTTACCTATAAAAGAGGAAGATAAAGTCACACATGACAAACCGGAATCAAGGTAGAGGAATCTTGTCTCAATTTTTCTTCCATTAGGAATACATAATTTTTACTACTTATTTAATTTTTTTGGTGTATATTATACAAAATTTTAATTCAATATCATTATTGACTGATATTTAATGGTATTATATGTTTTAATTTGAATTATATCATCCAAGGGGCCTAATTTGAAACTTTCAATGTTGTAAAATTTATCTTTAAAATATCACATTCTTTTGCGATTGTCAACATTCTTTTGAAAAAATCACTTACTTATAATACTGTTTCATTGGAAATTATCTATATTTTAATATCAATATTCTTGTATGGTGAATATTACTATTTCATAATTCATATACGTTTTTTTACAAATGGAGTTCACTTTAAATGTAATATGATTTATTTGGGAAATGTTGATAAATCTATACTCAATACCAACATTTGATAAGGAATATTATTTATGATTTAAATTTATTTTTCAATATATGAGGAATGTTTTTTATATGAATTATATGTGTTGGAGACTAGTTAACACATGACTCTAGATGTATCTATTGGTTCATGGACAAAATAATTTGGAGAAAAACCATTTACGCTCATTTACATGCATTTTTAAATTGTCAGGAGAATAGATCTTGTCAAAAATCTGTTGGGTTTCAACTTATAGAATTAAAATTTATTGAAGATAGATATTGATAGTAACTATCTTGAGATTAGACCTTGATATTGAAGAGTTCCAACATTATTCATTCCATTATTATAATTATTCCATGTGATTATTTTATAAGTTAGAATATCCTTGGTTAAGTTTTAATCTCATGTGTTTAATTATGTTTCATTAATGGATCAAATATTATTCTTTACACATTGATTATCAATTATCAATTCATGTTATATTCCACTATACTTTACCCTTAATGATAATTTGAGGTCACCCTTATTTTATTTCATTTCAAAAAGGTATGGAGATGAATTATTTGAATGAGTTTCATGGATGGTAAATTTTATATTTTATATTTATTATATGTTTTATGCAAAATGTAAAATGGGTTCCAGGTATGTAATCTTGTTTTAAAAAACCACAAATTGACTAGTATTTCGGTATTTGATTCCGTTGAATCAAGTTAATGTAATAAATTAAGGCATTGGCTCCATTATTCTAGGGCCAGGACATTATAATTATGTAAATCGATGTCCCAATATAAAGGAAAATGAGATAAATATTCACAAAAAACCATTAGAATATGGAATAGAATGTGAAAATACTACTCATTTTGTAGATAGTATGTTTTGAATCTAGATTTTTCTAGTGTCCTATGTCATGTTAGTATTCCCCAACTATAAGAAATTCTGTTATAAATAAAAACACCCACTAGTATGATTATTATATAAATCATTATCAAGGTTTATAGGAAGTTGTTCATTATAGATATAAATCATTGACCATTAGTAGAATTATTTATGATATTATGATGGTTATAAATCTTTCTTATTTATATAATTATTTTTTATAGATATATCTCATTTTATATCCAAAATAAACACATGACCATCTAGTGGTGTGTTGTTAATTATGAGTTCCATATTGAAATTACCATGATCTTATGAGTCAAATTTCAGAGACACAATTTATTTAAGGCTGTAGTATAAAAAACTCCAAAACATTAATATTTGACTACCTTTAAATAAGTCAATATGTTCGACAACAATCTCCACACAAAACACCAAACTAACAAAAATCTCAATATGTTTAGACCATTAAAAAATATCCATTAAATTTATGGGATTGAATAAAAGAAAATGATTTTTGAAATATTTATAGAAGAAAAGTAAATTAGACTTTTTATATAAAGTAAATTCAATTGGTATAGCCAAAATGACTAATGCAGTCATTTTATGATTAGAAATGAATTTTTATAAATATTTCCTTTCCATTCAATTTTAATTTTTATTTCAAGAGACTTGTTATTAAGGATAATAAATTATATTTTATATGAACAATTGGTTAATAATAATTTAACTAAAAAATAATAGGAAATATGAATGAGAATGATTAAATCCTAAGAATATTATTCTCCTATAAATGCAGTTTTTCAATACATCTAAACCTTCTATTTAAATGTTAAAATGTTAAAATTAAGAATTATAATTTCAAAAAAAAATGACCATTATTTTTGGATTCATCATAGTAATATTTTCTTAATATTATTTTGTTTTTTTTCTAAAGGGAATGTTTTTCCACTGAATAATGTAAAAAAACATTATTAAAAATAACATGAATTTTATCAAATTTTTAGTATATATGTTTGAAATGGAAATTCGTGAAATATTTTTCTAAGACCACATACTATTTTATATATGAAATTATTTTTTATATAATTGTAATTTAAATTTATAGATCTAGTTTTTATATTTTAGAAAATAATAATAATTTTCTCAAAAAATTTTCTGGATGCATTATAAATTTTTATTTTATTATTAATTTTTATCACTATTTTAAATTGAATAAAATAAAATTAATTATAAATTTTCAATTAATTGGTTCAAACAGTATAAAAATTACTATTTTATTTTTTGTTATAAAGGAAAAGTTACTTTAGTTAAAAATTTAGTATCCATAGTAAATTAAAAAATGGTAAAACTACAAAATACATGAATAAAAGATCTCAAATATGCTAAAAACATATGTAGTGACTTGTGGGTGAGGACTTTATCTATATTATCCATTCACCTATTCAGTATTTGTCAATTTTGTATCCCCTTTACATGAGGGTTACTTACTATTACTGAATTTTTTTGGGTATTTACCAAAATGATACCCCTTTTCACTTAATAAAGTGGATCTTACCTCATCACTTATACTCACACAATTACTGTATTATTTTGGCCCTAAATGTACCCAATACCCTCTTAAAAATTTCTAACAACCTTCTCTAGGTTATGTTCTTCTCATAAAACCTTACCTAAAAGGATTAAAACCCTTGGAAAAGGAGATAATCCTAGAAGTGAGGTATAAATTTATAACCTCTCCATTTTTTGTAACATTGTTTATATTTATTTATTCTTTATGCAGTTTCATTGCACAGAAAAAAATGTTAAAATAAGTATAATTTTTAAATATGTATGTTATTATAATTATGTTACATGCATTAATCACCCTCCCCTTCTCTATTAATAAAAGTGATTATGTGAATCATATGTTGTATAGACTAAGAGATCCACGATGCAGTCTATTTAATTTAAATTAACCACCATAAAATGATTGTACTATTATATAATTTAATATATAATTATTATATTTATAACATATATAATATTATTAAATGAAAAATAATATTATACACTTCTATGATTCTCTGATAAAATAAATCATAATCTAACCATACATGTCGAATTCTGCCTCCATGGAACAATTGATTTTGGTGTTTTTATTCCAAACAATTAATTTTTATTAATTTACAAATTTTTTTCTCTCGAAAAGTGGGAAACAATGATAGCCAAAATAGATATTTGTTAGAAATGTAATGTGATCAAAAAAATTTAAATAAGAGAACAATATTTTTGGTATGATATACCCTATATAACTACCAGTGAAGAGTATTTACCGAGATGTACGAATCATCATTAATAAGGTCTTCAAAGAAACTAGAAATATTGTCATATATCTATAAATATTCCCCTAAAATGATTTTTCGTTCGTTAAATCCTCAATCAAATATATAATCTTTCTTATTAATCTACACCCTTTTCACCTCACTAGTAACAACTCGAAGAATTCTATAAGAAGTTATATTGAACTTCTCCTTCATCTCATATATCCAAAATAATCCTTTGAGAATTTCTTTCATAGAGTGTAGAGTTTTCTCTAATCATTTTCCATTTTCTTATTATATTTCCCTTGTAATTCAATTATGTTCTCCATTAGGCAATGATATCTGGAGAAGTTCAGTTGTGGAAAATTTAGGCACCATGTTAAAATCCCTTGGAGCTTGCTCCCCCACCTCTTCGTGCTCCTAATTAACCACTTCAACAAATTATATTTTGGCCATATTTATTCCCATCCCACATTTCTTTATTTTACCTTAGAATATATTTCAACCTTCCTTAGTAAATTCAAATAGTATTTTCAAGATATTGATTTCCCCCCTTTTGAACATGGAAATTTATAGATAATATATATCCTTTATTTCCATCCCTTGATCCATTTGTGACATTCATGTTCCTGTTGGGTTCCTACTCTTAATACATCATATTTTATGAATTTTTATCTTTATCACTCTTCTTAGTGTCTTTATTTGACCTTGACCTAGCTTGTTTCTTCTTATATAGTGGCATAACTATCAAACACCCTTCAGAGTCCAGAACTACTTTCTCATTTCCAATAAATGAGTAAAAGTTTTTTAAGTCTATATCAAACTTAGCACATCCTTATTTACTTCCGAACCATGTTCCTAGATAACTATTACATTCTATCACTAAGAAAATCAAATTAAATAATGTGGTCTAGACTCATAAGTCCATTTATCTCTAATCATAGAACCATCACTAGGGAAAAAGTATTGTCCATTGTGAATACATCCAAGCCTCACAGTATATGAAAATGAAAGAGAACCCATTGAATGGGTCAATAAGTTCACATCAGTAATGAACAATTCTGAATTTTTAACACCCACATTATGCTTAAAATTTTAAGAAACATCACCAACCCTCATTTAAAAATTACCTGGTTCTTTCTCTTTATGAAGAGTTTGATCTATACACAGTTCCTCTACACACAAATTACTAAAAGTGGGACCTGAAGAATATATAAAATCACTTATACTAACATGAGTGACCTCCACCTGCTAGGATAAGGGAAAAAATTAATAGAAATTAATAAATAAACTAAACATTGGTATAAATATCTGTAGTCTTTCCATCCTTTAAATTTCACCAATTGATTACAATGAAACTCCTCTACCACCATGATCCAAATCTAAGAATACTCATCTTAGAAGCGTTGACCTAAACATAAATACATATGGAGGTGGAATAAAATAGTGAGTCATTTTTTCTTTCTGATTAAAAGAAACACCTGACAAAATTTCCATGTATTCAGATAATATAGGTTTTTTGAAAAGGAAAAGGAAGAATTTGAAAAATTACACAAATAGACGTATTCAGAATATATTGTTTCATATATAAGTCATAGGACAATTGAAATCAGTAGAATATGGAACTATTTCATGTTATAGGAGATTTAGACTAATAAAGGATCCGATCCCCCTATGACGAAAAGAATATTATTTTATTCTAATTATTAATAATCCCTACAGTTGCATGATCTGGGAATCCCTAGGAACCAAAAAGAACATATCAAATGTGTTGAATGGGGGATTATATTTCCTAAAGCAAGCCACCAAGGTTTGGTTTAAGAGTGATGGAGATTTAGATAACTGTGAAAATAAGAGAGGGGGATTGGCGAAACCAGTCTATAGATCAATAACTATAATGAAATGCTCAATTATAGGTAAAAGTGGAAGGAAGTCAAAATTGGAGAATAGAGAGAAGAAGGGCCAAGCCCCAAATAAAAGTGAAGGGGGATCCTCCATATATGGTGGGTAGAGGGATAATATCCATGTCAATCATCACCTAGGGAGTTGTGAGCACTAATTAGATTCAGTATTTGTCATCTATTATTATATTAACAATGAAAATTTGAGCAGTTGAGGGTTGAGTTCAGTCTGTGTTTATGTTCATTACAACTATTCAGTAATGGTACAAATAATCGGTTTAATAGTTTAATATGATGTTTATTATATTGTTAAGTTTCTTTTATGATAATTTTTAGATACTATTAATGATAGTATTATTAAATGATAATTTTTAACTCAATCTTTTAAGACAAGTGTGATAATAGATAGATTTTCTTATTATGGTTATCTAATATTTTTAAATACATTAATTATTCTTAAAATTAAATATATTTATGATATATCACAACAATAAACACTTAATAATGTCATTATTCTTCTATTAATGGTGTTAATTTAATTATTAGGGACGAATTTTCATGTGTAGAATGAATCAGGTCTGATGTAATGGATTTATCTTAAAATTTCCCTCTTTGGGTCATGTTTAGTATTATATTTCAAATTTAATCTATGTTTTGTGTATAATTCCTACATAAGATACCATATCAGTAATTATATTTTAATCATGGTATTTAAAGTTAAAGTACAACCCCAATCAGTCCGGGGGTTTCGATTGAAATGTTTCTCAAGCTGTAAGGGTTCTATGCTTCAAACCTTAATTTCTAAAGACATGTTTATATTATGCATCTTATTTTACATTAAATACAGCATTAAAAACTCATTTATTATTTTATTTCTCCTATATATTTATTTTATTCATATAGAATACTAAACTAAATCAATTAAAATTCATCAAAATTTATTTTACTCAGTTGTTACCCTAGTCATAATGCTTTTGGAAACCCAAATTTTCATTCATTGAGTTTTGACCATCCTATTGGACTAAAAAGTTTTGTAAATTATAACAATGGATTATATTATATGGTTTTTAATTTTTTAGTATGAATTTACGTTAATACCACCTAATACACCGTATTTAAATATTTATTAAATCGAGTATTTTGTTTTTTATAATGAATTTTGATTACTGAAGTCTCAATTTATTGAGTTACATTATTTCATCAAGAACTTATTTATTTTATGATTTTTTCTCCCTTTTTAATGTTTTATTGTTTTGAAATTTACAATACCTATGTGGGAAGGATATAATTTAATATAAAAGAATGTTTTTACCTTTATTACAATGTGAGTATGGAATAAATGTATTTTTCAAGATATTAGAAGGGGTTTTTATGTTCCCTTTTATATGTTCTGTCTTACACTCCAAATCTTCCCAAGATAAACCTAATGGATTTTAAAATATTTATTATTAAAGCTTATTTTTAAATGAAATGGTTTTGAAATATTTTACACTATACAATTTAGAAAAATTCTCACTGATTTTACCTTTTAGATCATCTTTTACCTCAGTGGAAATAACTATTTTCTAAATACTAATTTTAGTTTTATCATCCATTTATTTTTTAGTTTTCTAAATTATTCACCAAAATAGTTTTTTTTCATTATTTATTATGTAATATATATTTATATTTTGGTGGAATGAAATCGTCATACCAAATAGTCCAAATGTTGATCCATTCTTGGGTGGTATGGTTTATGCATTCTTTTATGAGGTTTTTTTTCATGTATGTCAACATCCTTTTATGTTTCAATTTTTTAAGTAAGGCAATTTTATTGTTTAATTATCCACTTTATTTATATGTTTGGGTTATTATTATCTTTCCCTTTTATTAACATCATGATAAGTATTATGGTTCTGTATATTATTATTATAGTATGAATGATTGTTAGCTAGTTTACTATTTTTTATTTAACCATTCACCTTATTTCTGTGGATTGGTTATGATCAAGTTATCACATTTATTGAAATGGTAAAAAATATTTACATTATTAATGATTATTAACTTATAAGTTAGGTTTATTATGTATTGGCATTCCATATATTTCATTATTGGGATATATATGTTTTTATTCATCTAAGGGTTCCTTATGGATGGGTATTAAATGTGTTATTGAATCATATGGTGAATGATTTAGTCTGAGAAATGTTATGGCTAGGGACTTATATTATATATCCCCTTAATGGATTGATGGGTTTCATGATTCAAAAAACCATGGGTTTTGGTGTATACCACTCCCAATACTAGTATATTGTCACAACAAAAGGCCTTGACAACAAGTTTTTGAAGTGTGAAATTATTAATTTCATAAGTTGTAGATATGAATTATTGTTATACATGTTTTAACATATTTTCATTGATATATCATGATACCAGTTTCAATTGATTATGTAATTATTCAGATTATTTATTACTTCCATATCATGTATACCATGATTAATTTTTTGACAATATCAATTATATGTTTCAATTTCTAATAATTTTACATCACACATTGTTATGATTCCATCTAAAAGGTCTTTATATTGAATGAAATTCAATATTTCCTATATGTCACATAATTTTGGGAAATTTATGTCTAATAATTTATAGGTGGTATCAAATCTAGTATTTAAAGTATGTGTTTATGGAACTAGATTTGAGAGTATGGGTTTTCCACATCATAGTTGGTATTACAGTTAGGTTTAAATAAATTTTATGATTAGAATATTTATTGAAGATAATTTAAGTGTTAAAAAGTTAGGGTTAATTATAGTTTCAATGGTATATATAACCATTTGGGATTGTATATGATTTCATATTAATATAATGATGAAATTGTTCTATAGGGATTAAGATAAAGTAACATTAGTGAATACCCTAGGAACAATTATAAGTGTGAATTATTAGTATAAGGTAAAATACTAATGTTCTAGTAATTTATTATTTGTGATGTTCTCTAAGAAATTACATCCATATCTAGATATTATGAGGGTATGTAGGCTCTATCATAGATGTACGTAGGGGTAATAATTATGAAAATGGAAGATTGTGCATTAACTTAATCATCACCTAGTGAATGATAAAGATTGATAGCTATATAACCGGGTTGAAACTATTAATGGACATGGTTTAGTAGATTCACATTCTGATTTTGCACCATTATGAAGGATCCAAATATTTTTAGATTAGATAACTTAATAGGGAATAGACTGTGAATAACATAGATTAAAACATAGAGATACTTAATTTAAGGTGTAAATTAATCCATACTCTCCTTCCTAGATAAAGATAAGATATATTTTAAGGGTATAGATTTGAATAATTTTTGGGATGTTCATGGTAATTTTTATCACGATTTTTAGTATTTGGTTAAGAATAATGAGATAACCCTACTCAAGGAAACCTATGTTGAACTAAGAAATATTTATGTAAAATTGAGTGTTTAAACCAAATATAAAATTTGGTTAAATAATACATCAATCACATGGTTTAATTAATACATCTCATGAATAGTCAAACAAACCAAGGACCTAAAGGTTTAGTTTTCTTGTTGACTATCTACATAAATAATTTTTTCTATAAAGCATGAAAAATTTATCCATAATCATTATAATATTGAACTTTTCATGAAATATTACATGATATAATAATCTTCATAATATGGTGATTGGAAACATAATAAAGGGGTGATCTCAAATTCATAGCAAGATAAAAGACATATAATAAAGTAATAGCTCATAATAATTAAGAAATATGAGAAAGATATAAATAAATTAAAAAAATCTAAAAATTACCTAAATAATAATGATAAAAGTTTATACGGGAATATAATATTATAATAAGATCATTAAGGAACCATAAATGAAATGACATGGATTAAAAACAAATATCAATAATCATAAAACATGTGATAATCATATGAAAGGGTCAAATAAATTAAAAAAAGGTAGAATCATGAAAACTTGTCAGAATAAGCTAAAAATCCGAAAATGTGAATCATTTATATACATACGATTTCTTATCCATGTGAACTAGGGTACTCCACAACTTGCATATATATAAAATTATTAGTAGTCATTAGCACATATAAAATCACCATTTGTGAACCTAGAGACTTATGATTCTATTTACATTTAAAATTGTGAGTATAGATTAATTCCATCACACTTATCATTTTTGAACCTTTCATATTTCTAATCTATTCACAAAAAACATTTTGTGTAGTGATTAATTACATCACACTAACCCTCTATAAACCATGCAACTTTCTAGCTGATTCACATAAAATTTATATCATATGAGATATAACACATTACCTAATGAATTGGAGGGAGAAATATGTCCCAACCAAATAATAATCTATAAATGTTGTGATACTTTAAAATAAACCATTCATTATCTCATAAATATGTGATGGAAAAGTAATGAGTTTCAAAAAACATTTAAAGACATCACATAACATGAACTTAAGAAATCATATAATATTAGAACTATATTTTTCTAAAAGGAATAATATAATAATAACACACAATGGATAAAAAATATTTAATTTCATTAATATTAATCCTTAGAGGGTAAATATAAGTGAAAAACAATAGTTTTCATAAAATATTTTTAAACAATTTATGTGAAAATTACTTTTAATACCATTTTTACGTAGGGAAAGCAAAGTATTTGGAAAACCTAATTATATATAATTTATAATAAAATTTTCTTGAATATATTTCCAAATGGATAAGTGAAAATAATTTGAAATTTTTTAATTTTAAGAGAATATATTGTAATGTAATCATTAAAAGGTGTCAAATTTTTTAATAAAATAAGTGCAAATATTTTAATTAATTTTATTTTGAAAATAATATTTAAAAATGTATACATGAAAATGTCATAATTGTTTTAATAAAAGAAGTGGAAATAATTTAAAAACTTTTACTTTTATATAACTAATATTTAATAATGGAAAATTGAAAAAGTCATAACGGTTATTAAAAAAATATATAGTGGATGATAAAACAAATTTATTTTGAAAGTATGGGAAAACGTTTCAACATTTTGAAGTATCATTTGATTGATAACCAGTAATTTTTAAAGGAAAACAACGTTTTTTTATTTAAAATGAATTTAGGGAAAATAATAAATAGAGAGAAATAATTTTTTTCCATTATAAAAGAGGAATTTTTTTTATAAATTAGAGACATGAATATTGAATAAAAATACATTAAAATTAATAGTAATTATTCTTAATAAAATTAATTTTAATAAAACAACAGAATCTTCATGGATGAACACATTAGTATAAAATAGTATTTCTACAAATATAATATTGAAATGAATAATATGTTTCTTTTAGGGTAAAATATGTCCATCTTGAAATATAATAAACAAAAAAGAGTTAATATAACTTAAGAAAGATATTTGAGTCATGAAACCCCATTACCACTTAAGTAATTTTTAGATAAAAATTTATTTGAAGATTTAAAATATTATTGTACTATGAATCACATATCTTGGAGAAATACAAATGAATTTATAGGGTGGAATATACGCCATATAAATTAGGATTTTGGTAAATAACAACAAAACATTTCTCAATGAAGCGAATTTGAGAGGAAAATCCGTTACTAATATCATAATCTTTGAAGTGATGATCCTTATAGTGACCCCAAATTTTCATACATAGATATTTAATATTTTTATATGAATATTATCAAATTATACACACTCCTATGAAATGAAAATGTATATTTCCTTTAGAAACATTGAAACATAAATAAATAGTTTAGAAGAGCTATAGAGAATCTCCCACTTAGTTCCTCATAACTAACAACATTAATAGACTTATCACACATAATTCATATCATCATAATATGAGGAAAATAAACATAAGAAATTCTAATATTAGATTCTAATTAAGGGTAAATAAGTGGAATTTTTAAACATAAATTGAGAATAAGTATATGAGAATATGACTATAATTTATGAAAACCAAAACCTAGATATCAAAGATCAAATTCTTGAGTCATGGAATAAATATGGTATACTCATGAGATATTAATAAAAAATAAATCAAAGAACAAGATCCATGAGATCATAACATTGACATTAGACATGGAATTTTGGCATAAAAATAAGCATAGAATATCATTTCTTTATTAGCGATGGATTACTTCAAATGATATCATAGTGGAATGGGTTCACCTCCCACAACATTGTAGTAATAAAGGTTCACTTCCAAGACTATCAGAGTAGAAATATTCCATTACTAAACTGCATTAACTCTTGATTATGGTCCTATTTATCTTCTTAGATATCAATATCATCCCAATGAATTGGAGGGTTATATAGGTATTAATCGCCACATTATGAAAATCATACAAATGTATGACATAAGCTAAAAAAATTCACCACATCAGAACCCATTAAAATAAATGGGTTTTATAAACACTTCATCACATCCTAACTTGGGGGAAAGAAATAGGATTTGTACTTATTTAATTATTTCATCATAATATAAACCGTGGAAAAATAAGTGTATTTTATAATAATTTTATTGTGGTATAAAGTGTGGAATAGATATGGGTTTAATAATCAACTTCTTTTAATAATTATAAACCATTTAGTTAAAGAATGAGAATAGTATAATTGGATCACATCCGTAATGAAATATAAGTAATGTAGAAGGGTTCCATATTTAATATAAAATGAATTTTAAAGATCAGTTGGAAAATTTATTGATGAAAATAATCCTTACAGTTAGAACAACTGTTTAAAAAAAATTCAAAATGATTTTCTTTTAGATTACCAATGGAATATTAAAAAAATTTAAAATTATTTAAAATGTTTCTTGAGAAAAATATCATTTTCACTTTAATATTTTTAAAAACATATTTTATTTTTTCAAAATTCTTTTATTTGAAACTATAGAGAGAAAAATAGAAAGTATGATTCAAAGAAAATAATTTTCCTATTGGTGGAAATCCTGTTCAAGCCACACATGTTAAAATAAATATTTCGCGCACATTTTATATAAAAGGAAAACACATATTATTTAAATAATTACATGAATAATAATTTTAATTTTTTTTTTAAAAGTTAAATTATGAAAAAATTGTCTTTAATAAATCCTTAATATAATGATAATTGTTTTTTAATTTTTTTTTCAGAATAAGGATTTGGAAGAAAAGGGGTTTCAATTTAAGAGATCAATAAATAATATTTTTTGTAAAAAAATTATTTTGTAATCATGATCACATAAAGAGAGTAAAATGAAGGGAAAAACTGATTCTAATGAAATAAATATAGGATATAAAAATCAATATGTTTCTTGAGAGATGGATCTTAGTATTTTATGATTAAAATCATTTACATAAATAATCATGATGAATGATTAGATTTTTTCAGTAAACCATTACCACATTAGTAACATTGAATCATAAGAACCGTGAAGGAATAAAATTAAATAAAACTTAAATTATCATGAGAATTAATAAATTCTTGATATAAATGTGAAATAGACTGTATATACACCTCAAAAAAGAATATATTTTCATAATATAATATACGTCTCATAGAATGTATACTAAAAAAAATCCCTTACCACTTTGGAAACATTCAAATTGTAAGGACCATTAAAGAATATCATTAAATGAGAAATTTTATATTATTAAAATAAGTTTATTAATGTTATTAAATTTAATTTGGTTAAATATATACCCCACTGGAAGGAAATGAGTGGTGAATATGGAATAAGTCTCCTAGAAATAAAAGAGACTATAAATCCCTTACTTTAAGTACTAAATTTTTTCGTACACGTTTGATCTGAATATATAGTAAATATAGGTTTATTATAAATATATTAAGGATATATTATAATATGTATCATACCATATATGATTTACTCATATATATTCAGTATATGTGTATTTATATTAGTCTATAAAAGCTAGAGATATAAAATTAAATACACCATTTTGGTGACGTTAGGTCATATGTATGCATGAACAATGTTTCCATTTTATAATGGATAGAAGGAAATAATGGTAATTATTAATTAAAATTTATATAATAATTATCAAATAATATATATCACATATATGAATTAAATTTATACTCATTAATTCCATGAAATGTATAAGTGAAAAATGAATTAAATCGCTTCGTGAGGTGTCAATTCGCTGTACACATAGGCAGTGTTTTCACATCCCCAAAGGATTGAAAGTAAGTAGGTATATATGATAAAATTGTTATAGAAGTATAATTATGCACCAATTTTCATATATATATATATATATATATATTCTATCCTTATTAATAACCAAATAATACTGAAATGAACAACACATCACATCTGTTAGAGAGGCTTTTGTACTCCATACACATGAGTGATGTTATTGTTTTCAACAGGTTTGGAGGTAATAAGTCAAATGTGGTATTAAAATTAAATAGTTATAAAAATATAATATATATAATATATAAAAATTAAATTTATCATTATATTCATCTGTGAGAGGTGGTGATGGAAAATTAATAACATCGATTCGCGAGACGGTAATCCACCAAACAAACGATTGATAGTTTCATTTCCCATTTTATAGAAGTGATTATAGATATAGTTTATTTTATTAAAATAATAAAATATAATTATATTTACGAGACTAGTGTTATTATGTCATAATATTTTAAAAATATTTGATGTAGATCGAAGAAATAAAATAACATTGCAATTTTAATAATTTTACAACTTTTTCAGAGAGCCTATTTTGGTTTACACCTAAAGCCTTCTTAGGAAGGGTTAATAATTAAATTAATACATATAATATGTGGGTATGGAATTAATTAATATATTTGGGTGTGTATTGGACTATCCAAATGGGTTTCTATGTGTAAAGAGGATATGAGAAGTGGTGACCTTTTATTAGTGGGAGAGAGGACATATATGGATTTTTTGGGAAGAATAAAGTATACCCATATTTTTCAACTTCAAAAAGGATAAAAAATAAGTAATAATGAAAATATTATACTTTATATGGTCTAAATTTATCCATTATATATATTTTTGAATAAATTTATATTTCATTTTTCCCCTTTTTTGTTTTAGTTTGAGTCCTGGTAAACCTGTTTTAACCATAAGCGTGACAATTATTTTTTACTATTTTAAATATTCATTATTAAAAATTAGGTTCAACTTATTATAAAATATAAATTATTATTATTAAAAATATGGAATCCATTTTTACCTATTATATTTCGATAAATTTGAAAATTTAATTTAAATTAATTCCCCATACCTAATAAAAAAGCAGTTTTCCGAAGTGATAAACTTCCGAAGTTTTAAATAGATTTTATATAAAAATTTAGTATGGAATTGATTACAGTTAATTTAATAGGATTAATAAATATATAATTTCACTAATTTTAGTTTTAAAACAATATAAAAATACAATTTATCATTTAATTTCTTTTAATTAAAAGACATTTTTTAATAAAAAAATTATTTTCCCAAGTCACTAAAATAATTATCATTTATGAAAATTCTCGAAAAATAATTCATATATTATTCTAAAATTTTTATTTAAAAATGGAAGTTTATTTCATAAAATAAATTTTAATAACTTTTCAAAAATTATTTTTTAGTTTTTTTTAATAAAATTTGACAAAACTAATTCTTAAAAATAGGTAGTTTTTAAGTATAAAATAATATTTATTCTTATCTCATGTATAGAAAAACAATTAGATGAATTTTAAAAATTTTATTGAATATATAATATATTAATTTGATTAAAATCATTTCTATTATTTTTTTTATTTATTGAGAAAAACCACATTTATGGGTAGAAAAATTGTTTCTTGGTAAAATATTTCCTTTATTTTTAGAAAGTTATTTTTTTCTAATTAAAAGGTCACAAAAATAACTTATTTTAATAACCTGAATAAACATTATATATTCATAATTTTGGTAATCCTATTTATATTCACCCTTCCAATAGATAATAGATAACTATAATATTAAATTATAATAATTTAATCATCTGTTGCATTTCTTTAAAACTCAGTGTTGTGTGTTATTCAATCTAGAAAAAAAGTCAAATTTATCTAAAAAAACATTTGTAAAAATATTATGGTGTTATAATTATTTTGAAATTAATTCATCTTAATTAATTATAAATCAGGATAAAATAAAGTGAAAATTAAATTTTTTACAGTCATAGGATAAATAAATTCATCATAGAAGAATGGGGTTCAATAATAACCATTATAACTCAATGAAAGGAAAATCAGTTGTTAGAAGTCATTAAAACCTCTAAACATTAGAACTAAAATCCCTTGTTAAAGATAAAATAAAATGTTTCACTGAATATTGTTAAGTATAGGATATATTGATATAAATTTTACAACTGATTTTCAATTACACCATTCAAAAACAAACATTTTGTATGATATAAACATGTCTGAATTAAATAAAATTGAAACCAAAACTTGTACCTTGTTTCTTTTCTTAGGTGATGACACTATAATCCTCTATAAAACAAAAATAGATAAATTAATAACCTATTATATAAAATTACTCATAAATATTATCCTTTTGTAATCCTTATTCACTAATGTTATTCATGGGTATGTTAATTATTTACATTGTATTTAGACTACTAGTTGTTAATAACTTTAATTCTTATACACATGTTTAATAATTTTTTTATCATTACCCATAATTTGATACCAATTTAACTATTTAAATATCATCTAAGGTAATGTAATATATAACTTATATTAATTTAATTTTATTTAGTTTCATTCCATATGTGTTTTGGTTACGTTTTGTATAAACCGAATTGATAATGGCTTATTTTAGTTATTTTAGTGAATGAAAATGTAATTTTTTATAATAAGTTAAATAAAAAATATTATATTTAAAAATAATAATAATTATTATTTGATTAACATATTGTAATTATATTAGTTTTCATGATCCCGTAGTCGTTGATAATAAGATTTTAATGTGTTTTTCACATAGGTGGTTAAACCAATCCAAACATGAACATGCTTTAACTCGATTGGTGAGTATGGTTATAGATGTGTTTATTTTGATATAACATCATTATAAAATAATAATAAAAATATTATTTTGGTATTTTTATCAGGGTGAACCAAATTTTAATATTTATAGATATTTTATGAAAATCTAGAATTTTTTTTCATTGTGGAGGTAGTAATCTGCAGATACAGACGATTATCATTCCCATTTCTCAATAGGTGAGCGGGGTGAAGTTGGGTATAAAATTGAAATTTAAGTATCATAATTATAAGATATATATATATATATAACAAATTTATTGATAATTACAAGAATTAATACCATATATTAAAAGAATTAATAAAAAATAGACAATGTCTTGTGTTGGATGGAGTAGTCTACACAACCTACTCACAACATTCTTTTGTTTTTATAAGTGAATGAAAAGTAAAAAATAAGGGTTTTAAAATTAATATGAAAATATTTTAGTATGATAATGATACATAATTCATTATATTTTTTTAATGTTATGGTTGGAAGATTAATATTAATAGAAAAAGGCTTAATAAGGATATAATACTTCTGTTGGAGACTTGATTTTTCCCTTGGAATTAACATTCCAATTGAGGGGCTTAGGTTAAAAATAAGTATCCATGGGTTTTTATTTTCAGGATATAGTTATAGGGAGTTAAAAATTTATGTTTTATAGGGTTTAATATTAAGTATATGTGTTTCTTTAAATTATGGCGGTGGTATCCTTTTATAATGTTTTTAAAGAAGGACTTTTGGAAATACTCATCATTTTTCATTAAACCCATGACACCATTCCAAGTTCAATGGTTCAAATTTTCAAAATTATTTTTTATTAGTTGTATTTTGGTAGATAAAGGTGCAATATATTTTTACACACATGTTTTAAAATTGTTATATGATTTTTACCATTAAGCCATTACATTTTTTCCTTTTTTATTTTTAACTAGGTAACATGTTTCCAACTTTGTGATTTTTTATTTTAGTAAAAATATAACATTAAAAATATAACCAAATATGGGAGTGGTAGATTTAAATTTATCATATATTTTATCTAATTCAACTTTTAAATATTTTAGGTTTAACTTATTAATTTGAAAAAAATAATGTTTAGAAAAACAATTTTATTAGAAACATGACATTTTGACCATTTTTTATTCTTAATATTAGTCAGTATTGATTAAAAATGAAATGACTGTTAATATATTAATTAATGTGTTTGTAAATTTTATTATATTAGTTATTTAATGGATCTAAATTTAATTTATTTGATAAAAATTCATTGATATTAGTTAAACAATAAACTTATAATAATGGTTTTACCATTATCATGGTAATTTGAGTTACTACTTACAAGCTTAATTTTACACCAAAAAAAAGAAATGGTACATATTAAATAGTATTAAAAATATTATCTAAAATATAATAATTAATTTATCAAATTAAATTTCTATGGATAGGGAAATTAATCTTTATGAAATTGCATGAAACACACAAAAAACTATTTTTCATAAAATGATTATTTTTAATCAAAAATATTTATGATTAGGATATATTTTTTAATTCCATTAATTCAAATGAATTAAAAAAAATTATTATAATTTAGGGTGTATTTATTTAATAATAAAATAATTCAAAAACTTATTTTAATCATTTTATAATTAATTATACAAAACAATGAAGACACATTTATCTTTAGAACGCTATGTAAATTTTTTTAATGACGGGCATGAATTTATAAATTAGGAATAATATTTTAAAAATACTTTTTATAATTTATAATATATAATTTTAAATAAATAATTTTAAAAAATAATTTTATGTATATATTTAATAAAATAATTTTATAAAAGTAAAGATATTAGTATGTATTTTTACAATTCACATGAAAATTGATTATTTTAGAAAAATTTCAAAAATCAATCCCATGATAATTTTTTTTGATTTATTCAAAAATGGATTTATGTCTATCAAATTGATGTTATAATTTTTTTAAAAAGTTAATTTTAAAATAAAATAGATAATATAGTGAGAATGATCTAACTAGAAATAACCTTTTTTATGTTAACTCATATTAATTGTTTACATTATAAGGGTAATAGATATTAATGGTTTTTATTATTAGTGTTTATTATAGATTCTGTAAAAATGCATTATTAATATTTTATTATTTTATATTTCGGGAGTAGCGTGTCATATAAGTTATGGAATATAGTATTAATTTTAAAGGATCCAAAATCTTAGGTCATTCTTCAACCATTAAATAAATTGCATCCTCACAATTTCAATTATAATTTACATATAAATAATATAAGGGATCCATGAGACACAAAAAATATCTATTCTACTAACATTACCACCTCACAAATCCTTTATAAGATCCGGAAACTAATTCTCCCAAATATTCTTCTTAGGATTTCTTAGGGACATACCTTTCATAGTTTCACTTATATGATCTTGATTCAACTAAATACTAAACTCAGAAATAAGTATAATACACAAAATAATTAGAGTATATTATTATGAAAACTTAATCTTAAGATATATTATCTAAAGAAAAATTCATTCCAGCCTATAATACTTTCATTTCAACTATTTTATGATTGGTAAATTCTAAAACTCTCTTAGTTCTACCTAGGTTATTTATGATGTGTTCTCTGATACCTCTAAACCTAATACCTCAAAGTAAACAGGTAGTAAGTACTTTATATTGGTTAAAAGGGATCCTATTATAAACTATAACATATTCCTTCAGAGTTTTCTACGATGTGTGAAGTGATGGTGCATTCACGATGAAACAATGTGATCATTGGTTTATAATTTTCCAACTCTTTTTGGGGCTGATACCCCTAGATGCATTTTTTTCATAATCCATATTGACTTATAATATCCATATAATGATTTATTGCATTATAAAATCATCTAATAAAGTATATTTTTATATTTTAAGATATATTACTATACTTACGCTCAACCTTAGGGTTTTAACTAAGGTTCTCTAACCTTAGAACTAAAGGTATATAAATTAACTCCAAAAACTATAAAAAATATATAAAATAAAAACATTTAACTGTAATTCTATTTGATGTTCCCCAAGTAGAAAATTGTATAAATAATATATTAATCTCATTATTTAAATAATACATCTCATAGACAGTCTCTCAACCCAATGACATGAAGGTTTTGTTATCTTAATGATTAGAAACATATTTTTTTAAAACATATACAAAATTTTATACATAATTTTTTCAATATAGACCATTTATATAAATATGACATCATACAATGATCATTATGACCTGGGTAATGCAAACATTAAAAATGGGTGAGTATAAACGATCAATAAGGTAAACGACATATCACAAAGGACTATATCATAAATATGAAGGAGAATATGATAAAGATATAAATAACATAATTAAATCTCAAATGACCATGGATAATAATCATTTATCTTTGTGGAGAAAAATAAGATTATAATAAGGTCATTAAGGAACCATAAAATAAATTACATGGATTAAATTAAAATATCAATAATCATAAAAAATTTGAGCATGATATAAAAGTTCATAATAATTTAAAAATATTTTATAATCATGAAAACATGGAATAAAATTATAAAAACTTTGGAAAGGTAGTACAATATTAAACGTATGATTTATTAACCTTGTGAATAATGATACTCACTAACATGTTCACATATAAAATTATGAGTAGAGTATAAAGTCTTCAAACTCACATTTTGTGAAGATAGAGACATTCTGACCTGGTCACATGTAAAATTACGGGTAGAGTTTAATGGCATCACACTCAACCTTTGTGAACCTACTGAATTTATAAATTGATAACAAGTAAATTTATGAGTAATGTTTAATTAAATCACACACACCATTTAAAAAACTTCAAATTTTGTAACCATTTCACATAAAATTTTTATCTCATGGGATATAATCCTTTATCTAATGAATTAGAGGGAGACATGGGTACCAACTATCACATAATACAAAAATTTCACTCTAATTTAAAAAATAACATTCATCATCTCATAAAGAATGAATAGAAAAAGAATGGGATTCTTATAACATTCAAAAGAGTAACATAACATGAACATAACCAATCAAGTAATATAATAACTTTCATTTTTTAAAATAAATCATATTATAATAACATATACAGTATGAAAAAAACATCACATTTTGAAAAATAACTTTGGATGGTAAAATTAAGTTAAAATTAAAATGTTTTTAAAAAGATTTTTTAAAACATTGAAGAAAAAATAAATTTCTAAAAAATTTATGGGATGGAAAATAGAGGAATTTTGATTACCTCATTATAAAGTGTTCCTAAAAATATTAATTGAGAATAAGAAAAGGTTTAAAAAAGTCCAAGTGAAGGTAATTTAAAAACATTTATTATTAAGATAATCTCTAATAATGGAAACTTGAAAAAGACATATACATTTCTATAAAAGAATTAGAAATACTATAAAAAATTTTAATTTCATAAATAATATTTAATTATCAGACATTGAAAAAGGTATAAGGGTTATTAAATAAAAATTGGGAGTCGGTGACACAACTTATTTATTTTTATTGGATGATTCTTTTTTGAAAAATTAAAAATAGAATTTGTTTGAAATACCATATAGTTAAATGGATAAAAAATTATTTTCTTTAAAAATAATTAAGGGGAAAAGGATCATTTAAATTAAAAAAATTGGGATTCCATTTAGAAAATTATAACATTTATGGAATGTTAAAACTTGAATATTGACGAAAAATCCATCAGAATTAACGTTAATTATTCATTATAAAATTAATTTTAGAAAAATAAGATAAGAATCAAGGAAGAATAATTTGGCATGAAAAATTATTCCTGAGAAAATAAGGTGGAAATATAACATAACATAATAATATAATAGAATATATAAATCTTGATTAAAAATAGGCAAATAATAGTGAATATGACCCATAGAAGAGATTTGAGTCACAAAAACCCCATATGAATTTATTGATTTTTAAACAAAAAGTAATTAGATTCTTGGAGATAATATGGTTATATAAATCCAATAAATAAATAATTTATTATTCCAAAATATTTTACATGGCTGAATATACACCACAATAATAATGAATTGATGCATTATAATAAATAATGTCTTAATGAAGAGAAGTTGAGATAGAAAGTACTAATGAATATCACTATATTTTAAGTAATGATACTTTTGAAAGGAATTTGTGGGAATTAATTGAAAATTAAAAAAATTGGAATTAAATTTTATATAATCATAGAATAAAATAATTCAAATTACAAGAATGGGTTTTAATAATTACTATTATTACTCAAATAAAGGGAAATCTGTTATGAAAAACCCTTACAAACTTTAAAAAATTTGAACCAAAATCCTAGGTGAAAGATTACCTGAAATAAGATATTGAATATCATGAAATATCATATAATCATGATATTAATTATATAGGGGTGGAAATTAAACCATACAAATGATAACAAGGTTTATAATATAAACATGTCTCAATGAATAAAAATTCAGATCAAAACCCTTACCTTGTTTCCTTACTTATTTAATGAAACTATAACCAACTATGGAACAAACATAGATAACTTAAAAACCTACTTCATATCCTTAATAATTGATTTTATCATTTTATATTCATTATTAAAAATAATTTTTCATGATTATGTTAATTATTTATAGAGTATTTTGACTCTCTGGTGTTAATGAATTTAACTATTTTTCTCATGTTTAATAATTTTAGTATAATTAAACATATTTTATTCTAATTATTTATTGAAATATCATATGAGGTTTTGTAATTTATAAATACTATTGATTTAAAATTATTTTATTTTATTATATGCACATTTTTGTTATCTCATGTGAAATAAATTGATAGTGGTTTATTTTGAAAATTTGAGTGATTGAAAATGTTACCTTTTAGATACGATAAATAAATAACATAATATTTAGAGAATGAAAAAGTTACTTTTTAAAATGCTTTAACTCGATTGGCGTGTATGATTAAACAGGTGATAATTTTGACAAAATATTATTTTAAATGAATAATAATAATACTATATTTATTTTTTATTATGTCTAACCATATTTTAATATGTTTTCATTATTTATAAAATTCTAGATGAAAATATAAAAATGTTTCGTTATGGTGGTTGTAATCCATTTGTACGTATGATTTGCACTACCGTTTACCTATGCGTGGTATGGGGTGAATGATAAAATTAAATTTAAATTTATGGATAACAATTATATTAGATATATCATTTTATTCATAATTGAAACCATTAATACTTTAATTTTTTTTTGAATAAAAACAAAAGGCACGGATTTGTGGCTACGGTTGTCTGTGAAACAATATAACAATGCTATTTTTTTTATAAGTGGATGAAAATTAATAAATATGGGATTTTCATTCAATATAAAAAATATAAGTATAATAATTATAATGAATTCATCATATTATTATGTAATGAGATTTAGGGAAGTGTAATGTTAATAAGAAAAACTTAGGAAAGAGATAATACTTACACTAGACACTTGATTTTTCCCTTTTATATCCCATTTAAATTGAATGGATTTTGATAACAATGAGTAACCAACGGATTATATTTTTGGTTTATGGTTTTAAAAATATTAAAAAGGAATATTTTATTTGAATAATTTTATGGATATGCATATTGCTGATGAGAGTCATTAGTATTCTTATATATGAAAAAATAGGAACTTTAAGAAACACTCATGATTTTTTAAAAAAAAATACATGATTCTATTCCAAGGTTAATGGATACAAAGTTTAAAAAATATTTATTTTGGGGTGTATTAGGGTTGATAAATTCACAAATATGTGCATTCACACATGTTTTAAACATACAAAATAATTATTAACATTTACTCCTTACATTTTAATTTTTTTAACTTTTTAAAAAGGCAACTAGTTTTTGACTAGATGAATTTTTGTTTTATTAAAAATATAACATAAAACATATAACCAAATTTCGGTTTTATATAATTAATTTTAACATATTCCAATTTAATTTAAAAATATTATAAAATTGACTTTTAAATTAAAATAGATAATGTGTAGAAAAATATTCATAGTAGTAAAATGACATTTTGATCATTATGGATTTTTAATCTCATTTAATGTAGATTAAAAATTAAATAAGTGTTAATATTTTTTCATATATTAATATATCATAATATATTCATTATATAAATTATTTTCATTTAAGTGGTTAAAAATAAACTCCTTGATATTAATAAAATAATGATTTTTAAATTATTATTTCATTATTATCAGGGTAATTAGCATTAATCTTAACAGTAAAAAATTTATAACAAAAAAATGAAGATATATATATATATTTAATTTTAAGAAATTTGTTATTTAAAATACAATAAGTTCTTTATAAAAAGTATATGAAAATCAATCTTAATGTTAGTTCATTTAAACTGCAAAAGCCATTTTTTTTGAAAATGATTCTTTTTAAGAAAGAAGACTTATGACTAGGAAATGATTAAAAATGAAAATTATTATAATGAATTTAAAATATTTTTTATACTTAAAGGGTATTTATTTAAAAATGAAAAAAATAAAAAATGCATTTCATCATGTTATAATTAATTAGACAAAATAGTCAAAAGTAGTTTTCATTAAAATATCCACATAAATTTTAAAATGTTTAGAATTCGTTTATAAATTCAAAATAGTATATAAAGTAAATAATTACTGTTTATAATATATAATTTTGTGGGATTTTTTTCTGAAAAACTTTCAATTAGTTTTTATAATAAAATAATTTCATAAAAGTGAAGAATTTAATTGGTATTTTCTTTATAAACTTGAAAACCATTTGACTTAATTTTTCTTTAAAAATTCATCTTGATCTAATTTTTTAGTGAGGAATTAAAAACATAAATATTAATTTATATAATTTAATTTCTAAAATATATAAGTATAGATTTTAAAATTTTAATATATATTATAATCAACAGAATTTTATTGTAAATAACCATTTCAATATTAACTCATATAAATTACATACATTCAAAATGAAATAAATATTAATGGTTTACCATATTAGTTTTTTATAGATTCATTAATAATTAATTATTAATATGTTGTTGGTTTTTTATGATATTTAAAGAATATGGTAGAACTTATAGAATATTGTATTCATTTTAAGGAATCCAAAATATTAGGTCATTACACTGAGAGTGATATAGGTTTTACCAGGTATGGTAAAAGTAGATTTGTAAAAGCTATAGACTAACATGATACTATTATAATGTGAGACTTTGTGATGTTAAATTTCATTATTTTTATTTTTCATACTTAAAATATAATGATGACCACTCAAGTTAACTATTTTTTTTATTAATGGATGAAGCGGGAAAGAACCAACTTAATAATGAATTCATTGGAAAATGTAGAATATATCCCAATAAAAAACAAAATAGGATTTGGGATAGAGTTATAAACCTTATGATTATTAAAAATGAGAAATTAAGAAAAATGATTAATTATATTAACATATTTGATGTCTCAAATACCATAAAGAAGAGAAAAAATTAAGACTTAAGAAAAATAGAGTGATGAAGATGATAAAGAAAATAATATTTAACTTCCAACATTAAAAAATGTGGGTAGCATCATGATATAAATTTCATTAAAGGGTAAGGAAAATACTATTAGAATGGACATGAAGGTCATCAGACTCACAAATTTAAGGGAAAGAGAGCTGCTTCAATTTTTTTCTTTAATTTCAAGGGAGTCAAAAATTATGTGGATCAATATACCAATCTAAGGGCCAAAATGAGAAATAGTAACCAAAAACTATACAGAAAAGTAAATTTCTATGAAGAAACCGCTAATTTTGTGGATAGTGATATTTAAATCAAGATTTTATAGTGTTCTATGGCATGTAATTTTTCACAAACAACTAAATAATGAGTTAAAATATAAATCCCAAATAGACCAGTGATGTTTTAGTAGTGTATGTATAATTATGATTTCCCTATATTAATTATAATTATATTATGAGTCAAATTTAGGGTAATAAATATATATAATGGTGGTGAATTTAACACCCAAAAATTTTAATATACAAATACCTTTAAATAAGAAGTTGTTTTTGATATCATTCTCCACATGCATCACTAAACTAAAAGAAATTAATGATATATCTGGACCATTAAAAAACATCTATTTATTTAGAAGGAATGAATAAGAGTAAACCCTTTATAATATATTTTTTATAAATAAAAAATGGATACTTTTAATATAAATGAAACTGAATTGGTATAAATAAAATGACTAATATAGTAATTTTAGTCTTTGAATGGTGTTACGAAATATATTTTATTTTAATGCGATATGAATTTATATTTCCAGTTATTTATAATTAATAATGAGGAAATATATTTGATATTAATTATTGGTTAATATTAATTTAATTAATAAATAAAAGGAAATATTATTGAGATTTTTTAATATTCTAAAAAAGCTATTTTCTTTTAAAAACATTTTTTCATTATACATTACTTTTTAATTTGGATGTTGAATTTTTAAAATTAAGAATTTTCATTTTTAAAAGAATAACATTAATTTTGGATTCACCATACTAATATTTTATTAAATTTAATTTTTAATATTTTTTCAAAAATTATGACTTTTAAGTGAGTCATGTAATATTATATTTTCTACAAATACCATGAATTTTATTATATTTTTGTTATATAATTGTGAATTTTAAATTCATGAAACATTTATTTAGTAATAATTATTCATTTTAAATTCTTATTTATAATTTTAATAATTTTAGTTTTTATTCACAAATACATATTTGAAATTTTAGAACAAAAGTACATTTTCTCTAAAATTGTTTTTAATACATTATACATTTTTTTTAAAATGAGTTTTCATAACTTTTATAAATTGAATGAATTTTAAACATTTAATAATTAATTCCAAAATAATTAATAAATTACATTTAATTTTTTGGGAAAATGAAAAATATATCTTAGGAAAAACTATTTACCACCATAAAAGAAAATATTTTAAAAGTAAAAAATATAAGAGTAAATGTCCTAAAACATGTTGAAAATATGTATATGAATTGTTATATATATACTTTGTAACCCTTATAGCTTCCCCTATTAAGTTTTTGTTAATTTTTATACCACATTTCCTTTGAGTTAATTCCAATTACTAAATTTTTTTCTATATTTACAAAAATGCAATCTCTTTTCACTTATAAAAGGTGCTATCATCTCATCACTTACACTCACAAAAACACCATTAGTTCATAAAATAACCTATATAATCTCAAAATCAAAATTTTTACCCACCATTAATCGGTTTTTTATTCTAAAAATACCATATCAAAAATTATTAAACCCCTTTGTAAAGGTAATAATCAAATAAGTGCGATATAAATTTCTATTTTCATTTTTCGTTTTCCGATTTAGTTATGTTCACATAATTTTACATAAATTTAAATCAACCACATTAAAATGATAAAATAAATATTAATATAATAATATTATGTTATTATAATGTTTTCAAGCATTAACCATCCTACCCTTTTCCATTAAGAAAAACGGATACGTGAATCACATGTTGTGCGATCTAAAACCTCCAAAATTCAAGGTTTTTCTTTCTCTTTAAAGGAATTAAATGTAGGCTCATAGTACTGAATTTAAAAAATAATTTTTATATTTATAAAATATTTTATATTCATAAATTATAAATAATATTATATATTTTTATTGTTCAATGGAAAATGAAATCATCAACAATGCGAACATGGGGATTACCACCTCTGTGGAACAACTAATTTTCATTTTAGTTTTTATTATTGACATTATTAGTTGATATTATTAATTAATTCAGTAGATTAATATTATTTTTATGATATAATTAAGGTTATTTAAAGATAAATTAGAGAACCTATTAATGATATAATAATCAACTGGTTATTATTAATTCCCTCAATCAAAACTAGCTCACGAAGAGGAAAATATTCTAATTCATATTATCTAATATTTTTTGATAAATTAGTTATTATCTTAATTCATTTAAATTATGATATATTATACTAATAAAAAATTAATAAGATCATGATACTTCTAATATATTGATATTACAACTAATCAACCACATCATTATCCATTAATCATGGTATGTTCATGTTTTGGTCGAATTAAGAACCCACTTAGAAAATTATACAATTTTATATCATTAATTACTATGAAAAATTAATTATATTATAATATGATATAAAATTTTAAATATTTATTTGTTTTTTGTTCAAAAATTGTAATATTATTATTAAAATCATTAATTAAGCAAACATGTTTTGTTTATAAAGAATATCATAAGCCCAATCATCATAAACATAATATTCATGGTTTGTAAATAAAAAAACATATAATGAAATTGTGTATTTATATCATATCTTGGAATATATATTATAGTAAATAATTTGAAATAATATTTATGGAATTTGTGAAATTTATATATACCAACACCACTTTTTTGAAACTAGTTCAATGTGATTAGTATTAAACATCCCCAGTGTAAAAATATATAAAAAATAAATAAAATTTATTTTAACATATTGATTATAAATTAGGTGTATAAATATATAAATTTAAGATTAATTTTATTAGTTATGTATTTTATTAAATTAATTTAATCATTCAACACATTTGGTGCTAGTACAGAATGAATCCGAAATGAGGTTGGTGTTTTCATCTCAAGTTACACTCTTTGAGATATGTTTGGTATTATGAGACTATTTTTTTTATTTTTTCTTTATAATAACTATTATAGATATAATATTATGAATTATATCATAATAACAGTCTTTTATGTTCAATTACAGGCCTACTCATTTTAGGGGTCTTGTTTAAAATATTTCTTATGCCTTAATTGTCCCTTATCTCAAACTTTAATTCATTAAAACATGTTTATGTTATAAACCATGTTATTATTATAATGGTGTATTCAATTTACATGGATTTATATTAATCATATTTTTATAATCTCGGAGAATAATAATCCAAGCAATTACCATTTCATCATTTTTATACATGATTATTATCTATTTTTCAAAGGTTTTGGTAAACAAAATTTTGACTCATTGATTTATGATCATCCCCTTAGACTTAAAAGTTTTTTAAATTATCTGAATTTATTATATTTTGTAGTATTATGTTTTATTCTATGTATTTACCTTTTGAAAAAAAATTCAATTTTTTTAATTATTTATTACATCAATGAGTATGTTTCCCTTAAGGAATATTGATAACTCAAGTCTACTTTCCTTGAGATATATTATTTTGTCAAAAAAATCATTATTATATGATTTGGTTATCCCAAAATTATATTTTATTTTATTTTAATTATCTTTATTTATATGTGGAAAAAATTATTTTTGAAAAAAAAATTCTATTGCACCTTTTACATTGTATGTTTTGAACAATGTTAATATATTAAAAAAATGTTTTCATTTAACATTTATATATTCTATATTCCTGTAAAAATTTCCCCAAGTTAAGAATTATTTATTTCTAAGTCCCAGTTATTAATTTTTCATCTTAAAAGAAATGATTTTAAAATATTTTTTTTTATTTTGAAAAAAGGATTTTTGAAGTGACCAGTACTGTCACCTTTTACATCGACATAAAATAATGTTTTCTAAAAGATAATTTTATCTTTCACATCAATTAACATTTTAATTTTAAAAAGTATCTACCCAAATAAGGTTTATGTTTTACTATTTATAATCTGATATATATTTATATTTCATTGGAATTAAATCATGATACCAAACGATCCAATTCTTGATTTTTTCATGGGTGGTATAGTTTAAAAATTATTTTACAAGTCTTTTTTTTAATATATATCAATATAAATTAGTGTTTTTATTATTACACTTGGGTTACGTTTTTGTTTAACTTTACAAATTTTTCCTATGTATTTTTTATGATCATTTTTCCTTTTTATTTATATGTTGAAATGTATTAGCATTCCCTATATTAATATTCTAAAACTGATGATTGTTGGAAAGTTGACTATGTATTATTATACCATCCGCATTCTTTCTATGTATATGGCATACTCCTATTATCCCTTTTGTTGAAATTTGGAAAATAATTGAAAATCTTGATGTGTATTCATTATTTTCTAAGGTTTATTATGTATTGATATTCATTATTTGTTATTTTTTGGGTAGAAAAGTTTTTCTTCAGCCAGGGGTTCATTACAGAATGATAAAAAATGTCTTTATGACACTTATGGTGTATGGATTTTTCTTAAACAAATAATTATTGTGTCTACACATTATATATCCCATTAATGAATCGATAGGTCTAATGAGTAAAAACCTCGTGGATTTTTTGTATACATCTTCCAATATGAGGATAATATCTTAGAACAAGGCCAGTAAACTATGTTTTTGGTGTCCAGATTTTTATATTTGACCAGTTTTAGGTAAGTATTATTGATATAAACGTTTTCATTTATTTTACTGGATGTTGAATATTGTCAGTTTTAGTTTTTTTGTAATTTTTATGATTATTTATTCATTCCATATTATGTATACCTTGATTTTGTTTCTAATTTCATCAATAATATGTTTCCTTTATTGATAATTTGATCTCACCCATTATTTTATACCCATTTTCCCATGTTTCGAAGAAATTTATTGCACAATATATAAATAAAATGATTGATTCTGTAGAAAAACCATGGAAGATGTTGAAGAATTAATATGTATTAAATAGTTCCTCATATAATGAAAAAATTTCTAAGATTTTTTATAGAACATGGGATTTATTATTTTATGTTTTTCCAAAATTCTCAAATTCTATACACCTAAAAGGTCTTGTGAATGAATGAAATGTAAAATTTTATTTATGTCATGTAATTATGTGATATTTATATTTGGGAATTTTAGTTGGTATTAAATCTAGGGTACAAAGTATGCATTTATGGAACCATATTTAAGATTTTAGTTTTGGGGTTTTACAATTTGTGTTGTAGCAGTTTATAGATAAATTTTGAGATTATAATGTTTTTATGGTAATTTAAGTGCTTACAAGTTGTTGTTTATCAAAATTTCAAATTTTTATATAAAACCGTTGGATTTATTGTGATTTAATTTTAATGAAATGATGCACATTTTGATCGAGTATATGGATAAAATAATATTCCTGAAAACCCTTGGGATAATTCTAATCAATGTTTAAGATCACATCATAATATTTTGGAAAATATAGAATGTGTAGTTATCCTATAAACTGTATCCATTTCTGCATGATAAATATTGATGTAGGAACTGGTACAAATGTACATAGGTTTAATTACCCCAAAAAGTGTATATTGAAACTCCTAGGGGATATGAATTTGTTAATTAATATTCTCATTATGAACTCTTTTGATGGGTTTTAATATGCTTATTTTATATAAAATATTAGTAATGTGACCATGGATGACATATATTGAAACAAAAAGATTCATAAGTTAAGGTATAAATAAATAGATATGTTCTTTACTCGATAAAGGTTAATTTTGGATTTTCGGATCACATATTTCAATGATTTTTAGGAACTACAAGAGAATTTTTTGATATTTATTTTGAGTGTTAGGATATGAAATATGGTTGATCCTAACTCAATGTAACCTAAGTTGAACAAAAAAAATATATTTTTAAATAAGGGTGATATATGTTGAACGAAGTCTATTATAAGTTTAGTAATAAGAAATATAGGCTAAAATAATAGTGTTTTAGAGTGATAGATATTATTGTTAAATTTTCATTTGATTATTTATGACAATTATCTAATGGTGATCATCACTCATGTTAACTCTTTTAGTTTTAGTAGTGGATGAACCACGAAGGAACTGTGTTAATAATGGATTCCATGGACAATGGAGAAACTATCCAAAAGAATAACCAAATTGGATTAAGGATGGAGTGAGAAATATTGTTATTATTCCAAGATAAATATAATGAAATTTTATTAATGATAAACACATATCCAAATTTTTTAATATATCAACGAAGTGAAAAATGGATTCTCATGGAAGATCAAGTGGAATATATGATGATAAAAAGACTGTTTAATATCCAAAATTTTAAAAAATACCGGATATAGAATGGGGGAAATTTTTATAAAGGGACAGGTAAAAGCCACAAGTGTGGTGATGATGGTCAAAATACTTAAACATATAATGGAAATCTATAAGCTATAGAAATATGTCAATTATATTGTCTAAGAGTTGGGAATTATGTGAATCAATGTTCCATTCCAACAAACAATGATGGAAATAGTCACCAATAAAATTTAATATAGTTTTTATATGGTCTGTAAAACCATACAAATAACATGTGGGGTGTGGTGCTCATATACTATAGAAATACGTTGTTGGAACACAATTTTCCCAACTTAGGGGACAAAATGAGATCCCTGTTAAATGTGGGAAAAATTACCTCTTCCCCCCTTTTCTCTTTAAGTCTAATTTTTCTCTTCCTCCTCCCTTATTTTCACTATAACACCATTGTGGATATCCATTCTCATCTCCTTGTCTCTTGAGTTAAAATTTCTCAACCGACCTCCATTTTCATCGGTGTTCATCATATTAGAACACCTTCAAAAAGTCTAACAATCCAATATATTATTTCTTATATTTATCCTTATATCTAAAATTCATCCATGTTATTTAAAAAAATACCTTATTTTTAGGAATTTTTATCTGGTTTTTCAATTTCGCTCATTCCTTCCCAAATATAATGCTAATTCTAAGTGAGGATCCTTTTATGGGCCTTAGGTTGGTGGTTTTTTTGGATTTATATAAAGTAATCATTGTTTATAAATTATACCAATATGTTTCATTCCCTAATTTCCATGCATTGTTACGAAAATACATATTGCTTCAATTAGTCACCTATACCTTGACATTGACATTCTATGACACCCCTAGACACCATTGGTTCTCAAAAACCCCAAACCAAACCAACCCTTTGGGATAATATTACCCAATGCCTATGTTAATTATATTTTAAGAATAACCAACACACCTCTTTAGGTGGGTTTGATAAGGCCTTTAATGGAACCCAATTGCTTATGTAATAAAACAACCCCTTAGTGTCTGTTTGGATTATCACTTACAAGTGGAATGTCTTAATTTAAATAATTGAATTTTGATACTACGTGGGTTCTTTACTTTAACTTGTGTTTTGTTTCTATTAGTTAATAAATTAGTAAATATTAGGGATACATGGCCCTAATGATTAATTTTAATATATTATTTGTATTATTTTATCTTTTGGAACTTGGTTACACCATTTAAGGTATGGTATACCTCTTTTGAAACTTGGATTCCATCCTTGGAATACCAAAAGTGAACACATAGGATTCCAATTTATTTATTGACACAGATGCTAAGTGGTACACCCATATTATATATGGTTAATGTATTACTCTCATGAATGCCATGGATTTATCTCAAAGATTCAACTTGTTCACTAAAAAAACATAGAATACTCAAGATGATCTCTTAGGATCTGCTTGAAGTCCTCATACAAGGAACACCTTAGGTTAACCCTTTGGGTTATAACTAAAACACATCAAAAATGGAAGGATATATTTCTTTATTTTAGTTATAAACTCATAGGAGTATAATTCCAAGCGATCGTCCATAGGATTCCACTAATAACCAAATAGAAATATATCCCGGGTTGATCACCATGAGTTGGATTAATTTCTAAAAGTCAATAATTCCATGGGACCTCCATGGATTTGAAATGGGTGGGTTATGTGGGAATTCCAGGACACATTTTATTGATTACCAATGGTTACATAGTCTTTTATAGATGGGTTACTTTCCTTAATTACCTTGACTATGATTTAATGAAAACATATTCATATACATCCAAATTAGGCCAAAGCTACTAGGGTTAGTCGTGTATCCATTGTGGATCCTAAGCTTGACATGGTTTCTATTTATTTTAAATAATATATTTATTATACCTCCATACTATTAAATTTTATAATAAAAAACTATATTTTTATTCAACACTATTTGTGGTCGATAATAGAGTTGTAATCACACCCTATCTTTGAAGCGATTTGGTTCCTTGAAGGATTTCAGGGTTATAGATAAGTATAATGGGAAGAGAATTACCCTGGAAAATTGTTCTATTTTTAGTTTTGGTAAAGTGGACCAAGATAGTACTCAAAAAATCTCATAAATATAATTATATTTTGTATTTTGATTCCAATTTTATTATTCAAACATTGTTTTTATGCTTGCTACCATGTCTTTCCTCCCTTATTTTTGTAATATCATGAAATTATCTATCAATATATTATTGTTTACAACTATTTGTCTATTTATTTATTATCTATATTGATTATCTATTTATTTTTTACGACTATGATTTACTCGAATAAAGAGGGTATATTCTCACCACCATACCAACATCTACCATAGCTGCTGGTTAGTGACCTCTAGAGTATATGGATGTAGGATTGATTCCTTTTGGCCAACTAGACCAGTAACTTGTCTATAAACATTCATAGGGACATCACAAACTGGTATCATATGATTTTTCCTTTGTAATACTATTTTGGGCTGTTATACATGAGACATGGATGTGTTAGAACATGGTAATAAGCTGTTATTGTGAGTACCTGACCCAAGCATGGGGAAATCCATTTTTACAGGGAAGGGATTTTTTGTTCTAGATTTTTTCCAAATAAAATCTCACTACATTCAACATTGGGTAACTCAAAAACATATTTTGGTTTTTTTATAGATTTATACCCTTGGATATGTTTGAAAAGGAAACATTATCCCTTGAATTAACCATATTTAGTGATTTATATGCCATTCATAAGCAACTCCCCACATATTTCATTTCTCGTATGTCCTAATTCCTATTTTTTTGGATTTATTATTCTACATTTGAATTCTAACTTTTATTATTGGGAAAATGTTTTTGGTTTCATAAAGTGTATACATAAAACTAAATTATTTTTCCCACATATATTGATTATGGAGCCTTATTTAACCAATTATAACATGGTCAAAGTTGTAAATAATTGGTTAGATAATCTTAAACAGTCGGTTCATTGTTGTTATGTGGATTTCTAACTACAATTTATATCATTATACCTATATAAATTGGAAATGAAAATACATATAGTTAAACCATCATATTTAGACATGTTACATTATAATACCTGATGTTAAATAGATTTTTGCAGTTAGATGGAGTACCAATTTCAATTTATATGGTGTTATGAGAATATAAAGTGGGAATGAAGAACCATATAACTGAACCATTATATGAAGAATTATTAAATTTAAATTCCATATCTTAAAATTTTGTTTCTATTAATTGGGGATGAAAATACCAACTTAATGACTATTTTCCTCTATAACATGGAACTAACACCCCATATAACTGATACATTTTGATTAAGAATCGAAATATCACCTTATATACTAACATTAGAAATGGGTAGTAGGGTTAGGAAATCTCTTGTAATGGGACCATGGGGCTATCCATGTTTTTCTATCTGTAATATATTTTTATTTCGAACCATTTTATGAGGGGTGGTATGGGAATTATAGATATATTCCTCAATTATGGCCTAAGGTCGAGCATTAAGAGGGTGGATACGACCGTTCCCTTGAGGTGAAAAGACAAGAAACACCTATAGTTCCACCCACATCACCTCCAGTTGAATCACCAATTGTACATGGACTAAGAACAAATTCTCATCTTATGTATGGTTTCATACACCATGTATATTCCTTAGAGAGATCACCATGGACTGCGACCACTATGTACTAGTTAATGAGTGATTTCCAATGGTAACACCCACCTACTTTTTGTGGGGAAGGTGGTCCCTAATAGGTGGTGAAATGGATTAATAGATTTCATATGATCTTTGAGCACATGTAGACTCCTCTAGATAGGAGGGTGAAAATTTTAGACTAGAAGATTCTTGGATCTTCGCAGAGGTGGTGGGATGTTCCAAATTTGGCATAACAGTATTGGGGTACGGTCATGTAAGACATCTAAAGTAGTTTATATGAATAAATTCTTTCAAGTATATTGATAAATAATTGAGAGAGTTAATTCATGAATTTGAATAAGGTTAATATGTGTGTTATAGATGGGCCATATCATTTCTCTACATTCTAGTGATTTTCACCAATAATTGTAGGTGATGTTCTCTCTAGAGAAATCTATTTTGTGGATGGGCTCAGTTATTCAATTTGATATTAGGTGAATAAATCATGACTGAATACCATCTCTATGATGGGAAATAGGGCCCCAATATTTGGGCACAATATGAGAGAAGGTAAAGGTACATGGGATTGTGCTTTAGTAACAAGGTAGGGAAGTGGTACAAATAGTTGTTGGAAATATTTCCTTGAGACTTCTCACAAGGTGAGTTGTGGTTAGAGTGCATAAATTGGTAGTTATTTGGTATTCAATCAGTGTGGAAGGTAGGTTCACATGAAGAATTACTGTGATCGGGATCATGTAGAGCATTGAACCATTTAAAAGATGGTCCACATTAAGAGATTTTTAGGTCCTTTTCACCTGTTCCCATTTAGAGAGGATCTGCACTAGATCCTTGTTCTAGAGTGGGATATATGGCTCTATTACATGTAAAAAGATGGAGTACCACTAACCATTCAGGATGAGTAAGTGGTTTAGGTCAAGGGATCCAGAGTTAGGATGTGTAGTTCGTGTAGAGAAACGCTGCTCATGGATTCCAGATTGTAGCTCAAGGCCTTGGATCTATCCTGTTACAAGTAGTTTATCCTTAAACAATTCATGGAGTGTCTTCTTGATACAGGTATGTATCATTTCCTATTGATCCATTTCATCCTCAATATGACATTCTTTGACATAATTCTTGATATATACTGGTTAGTACCTTTTCAAGAAAATATTTATTGTGACATCTAGAGGGTGTCTTTCTAATAACTCATGGGTCATAGCTATATTCAATAGGGAGAATGGGATGTCTAGGAATGTCATGTTTGACT
Organism: Viscum album; assembly: GCA_963277665.1. Classification (NCBI taxonomy): domain Eukaryota; kingdom Viridiplantae; phylum Streptophyta; class Magnoliopsida; order Santalales; family Viscaceae; genus Viscum; species Viscum album. The sequence goes on from OY728122.1 coordinate 713,431,059, forward strand.
TAACCTTGATGTGATGGTCTGAGTATTGACCTATATTTACAAAAAATATATTCATGATAATAGATTATAAAAAGAAATATTTCTTCCACTTGTGTCCAATTTCAGAGGTGTATTTCGTAGTGAGATTTCTAGGAAAACTCATAAATAGATAGGTAAATTTCACCATTCATATTGTTTTAGGAGATGAACCGTTATCTATCCCTCCATGTAGGATGGATCCTACTATGATTCAGTATCTCAAGGGGTGGTTAGAGGTCTTAGAAGTCTAGGTGTTCATATAAAGTAATGCTTTTCCTTGGGGTCCAACACTACTTTTATCCAAGAATAAAGAGGATTAATAATAGTTTTGTGTAGATTATCGATGGTCGAATCAGATTAAATTTAGGAACCTGTTCCCACTTCCTCATATATATGATTTGTTTGAACATATCTCACAAACATTGGTCTTCACAAATATTTATTTGATATTAGGATATCATCACGTGATAGTAAGACCCTCAGAAATACCACATAAAATATCCTAAATACGTTATGACTTATATGAATTTATAGTGATGTCATTCAGTCAAAAACATTAATCTACAATCTTTATGGCCTTAAATAATCATGTTTTACACCTCTACATAGATGCCTCTATGTTTATTTTTTGGATGGTATCTTATGGTAAAATCAAACAAGAAAGAATCATTCCAATCTCCCGGACATCATACTGAGTACACTAAGAGAGAAATTTCTATATGCTAAGATCTCAAAATGACCCTTTTGGATCAATATGGTTCACTTTAAAGGTCATATTATATTATATGTAGAAGTATATTTGGATCCAAATATGGAGAGGGACATTTTTTCTTGGGACAATCCTAATAACATATTTGATATAAAGAGATTATTTGGATCATCTTATTACTATCGGTGATTCATCCATAACTTTTAACACCATGTGACACTACTTAAAAACAGAAATTAAAAGGGTTCATGGTGAATATGGTCGGAACTTTGTGAGCCGTTTGTGGTACAAACAAACCTTAGAAGCCTAAAATATAAATTTTATCTGTGGGATTTAAACATCCAACAATATATATGGGTTTAATATCTTTAATATTATTTAACTTGAGTTTTCTTATGTGATTGGTAATGGTAATGAAATTACTGATGCTAATGGATAAAAAAGAGAAACTCATTTTGTTAAGGTTGACATTAGTGAATAGAAACCGATGGATCTAAATTTTTGAATGAAACTATATTTTTAATATTTTCATGATCATCCTATCCTTGATAATTCTTTTTTGGATTCATAACTATTGGATCAAGTGAAGTGGACAAATATTTTTGATTCTAAAGGCTTGCTTCTGATGGAACATGTTTCTGAGGAGGACCCTCCACCTTATTTGATTGTTGATGCTGATGAGATCCTATATATTGATGGGAATGTCTGGGTTCTTGTTGAAATTTTAAAGAAATTGATTCAAAAATATCATGCCTCTAAATGGGAAAAGTATCTTGGATTCCTAAAGATATACAATGACTTTGGATTTCACTATTGTAGTCCTAGGATAAAAAAGGAGATCTGACAATTTGTTACATAGTGTTCCACCTATCATCAGATGATAGAAAATAACTAATATCTTGCGATGTTTTTACAACTAATATCCATACCAAAATGTTAATGGGATGATGTAACCAAGGATTTTATGATGGGTTTAACAAAGTCACCTTGAGGCAATAACCTCATATGGGTGATCATGGAAAGGATGATGAAGGTCACCCAATTCCTTCCAATCCTGGAGGCCTTCTCAGTGGATTATCTTTGAAGGATATATATTTAAGAGGGTATAAAAATTTTCGGTATTCCACATAACATTGTATCATAATGATATTCTTGATTTAATTCAAATTTCAGGTAAGGGTTTTAAAAGGATCTTATTTTTCAGGTACCTCTACGTATAATATACCACCTTCAGATGGATGTCTAGTCTGAGAAAACTATACAGGTACTGGAGGATGAGATCTATGTCTATCCTTGATTTTTGAGTATCTCTAGAAGAAAAAATTACACATTATTTTTTTTCCTATAATAACAGTTTCCAAGTGACTATTCAGATGGGTCCTATTGAGGAATTTTATGGTAGCTCAAGTCCTTTACCAGTGGACTCGTTAGAGGTAGAGGAGGTATCAATAATTCGACCACATAATTTTTAGGAGACATCAATGTAGGTGTAAATTTATAGGAAACATATATATTCTACTTATTTTGGGTAGAAATTATATCATGATCTCAATTTATGACCTCTAGAGTTTGAGGTGGGAGATCAAGTCTTTTATGCGAGTCTTTCCAAGATTGGGTCTAAAAAATATTCTTAGGTAAGGTAAGACAACACCTAGATAAATTAGTCCTTTATTTATATTATAGATTTTTAGGCCAATAAAATATTAGATATTTCTCCCTTAGCAGTACAATGTTATGTGAGATGTCTGACGTATTTCTCAGATCCACTGTAATTACTCTGACTCATCTTATGTATATGATCCTGAGGAATTTTGGTTAAACAATGATACTTATTTTGAGAATTATTTTGTTTGTATCATCAATAATAGCACAAAAACCCTCTAATGTAATACAATTCCTCTACTTTAGGTGTTATGGTATCAATTCTATGTATATGATGAGATGTGGGAATGAGAGTATGAGATATATTCTTAGTGGAAAGTGTTATTATCAGATGTAGTTCATCCAAACATAGAAGTGAAACTCATATATGAGTTGTCTTAAAGAGTTGAGGTTGAATGATCTGGTATCCTCATCGAGGTACAAAAATTTTTATTCTTCAAACCTCCCTATTTTTTTCTTAATGAATGTAACCTAGGGACTATTTGATATTTTTGAATCATTTGGAATGTTTCAGGGCATAGAGTTTTCTATTTTAGAGAACCTATATTGGGAACATGGTTGGAGTATGATTTGTGCTAGTTAGGACCCTTATCCATGTATCCCAGAATGGGGAGAAGCATGGTTTTATAAGGCATGTGAATGGGGGATTGAAAATTGTGAGATCTCTACAATTTCTTATATGTTCACATAACATGTTTTATGAGTGGGTTTCTATAACTGTGTGCATAACCATGTGAGGTGTACACTCTTAGTCATTATGGATGCATGGTTTATCCAACCAGGTGGAAAAACCATGCATTATGTTTAAATTGTTGAAAATTTCCTTGTTCCACTTTATCTTTTAAATCTATTTATTTCTATTAATCCTCCTTAATTTTCATAGAAATAGCTTCAATGATCTCCCTTATCCTCTCCTTGGATAATTTTTGGATCTCCCTCATCATACCTCCATTTTCATCATTGTTTATCATGTTAGAACAATATCAAAAATGATAAAACTTTTACACATTCCTTCCTTACATTATTCTTCAATATAAAATTCTTATACATTATTTAATGTAAAAAACCTATTTTATGTATTTTTATTTCATCTCCAACTTCTCTCCTTTTAGCACAAATTTTAGGTAGATACTATATGCTGAGTCTTCTATAGGCATATCTATTATATTTTCTTTTCCTTAAAATTGTCATCATTTATAAATTGTAGCACTGTGCCACTGGATAAAATTTTATGTGCTTCTCCGAAAAACCATTTCAATTAAATTATCCACATAGACATAGACATATATATTCAACGATGCCCTTAGACCCCATTTATGAGTGGAATACTAGTCTTTAACCACTCCCATTGGGCGCTTTTTTCCAAACACATATATTTACCTTAATTAAAATATAACCAAAACACATATTATGGTGTGTTAGTACTAGAATTTAGGACAACCACATAGCCTATGTATCCAAACCACCTCTTAGGGTGTTTTTAAACTATAAAATAAAAGTATAATGTCTTAATTGAATTAACTGAATTGTTTTGTAGTGTGGGAACTTTACTTGGCCTTGTGACTGGTTACCATTAATAAATAAATTATAAAAAATCTTGGATAATTGCTCATTATGATTGATTACTATTTTTTATTTGTTTATTTTTGGTTATAGAACTAGGTCACACAAATTTGGGATTGGAATGAATTTATCAATCCCTGATTTACATCATTGAAATTCCAGGGTATAACTCATAGGATTCCACTCGATTCATTAATGAGAATGCCAAGTGGTACATCCATAATGGATTTTTTAATGTCCTAATCTCATGAATATAATTACTTAATACTAAATATTCATATGGATATATGAAAAAAATAAGATTCTCAGGATGATCTGCCTAGTTTGGCATGACATCCTCAAATAAGGAGCATTGTGGGTCATCCCCTTGGAATCCAATCAAGTGTTTCCTAAAATAGAAGGATATATTTTATTGGTTTTTTAGAAACACTTATTTATATAATTGAAACAGACCATCCCTTAGATTTCACTTAATACCCAATATATATACATTATGGGTTGAAAACCATGAGTTTAATCATCTTCTAAATGTAAAGAATACTATGGGTTTTACAGGAATTCAAAATAGGTGTGTTGTGTGGTAATTATTTGGCCAATTGTGTAGATTCATTAGGGTTACCTGTTGTTGGTGGCCAATGGCACTACACATAGGTTTTTTAACTAAATTGGAAGTACATATATTCAAAGACAACCAAATTAGGATTAATAAAGTTAGGTCGGACCAATATCCCATAAAGATCTTGTGCCTGAAGTGGTTACTATTTATTTTACCTTATTTATTTATTATATCTATTCAATTTACTTATAGTATATATATTCAATAGAAAAAGATGATGGTGGCATACTGAGTTATGTAGACATGCTATTTGAGCCACTATTTGGTTCTCAAGAAGATTTCATGTATGCATGTAATGAAAAAAAGATGTGCTCTGTTGTGGATGCTTGATCACTTATTGGGTTGGGAGTTGAGGACTGATCTAGTTCTCATGATACTCATAGAGATAGCTGATTTTTTTCTTTTTATTTTTTTAGTTTTACTATTTGTATGCCTACTATAATGAATTAGATTACTTTATTTTATACTATCTTGACATCATCTGTATATAGTGTTTTTTACTCTTATAAGTATGTTTATTTATTGTTATGATGGATTATGTTTTGAATTTATTTTCCACTATGTATTTCTATCAAAAAGAGGGTATAATATCCCCACTATATGACCATGCACCACCACTATTAGTCAACAAACTCTGGCATAGTAGGAGGCACACTTAAGGCCTTTTGGATAACCAGATTAGTTACTTGTTTATAAAATAGTCCAGGTATGTCCCAACCAATGATATTTTTCATGATATTTAAAAGGGGTTATACTTTCACTTTCATATGTTTTTATTCCTCTATATATTTCCCCAAGATAACCCTTGTGTCATTTGAAGGCCCTATTATTTAAGGTTCTTTTTAAAGGTAACATTTTACCGATATTTTTCACATTTCATTTTGAATAAAATAAATTTTTATGTGATCTGTAACATTTCATTTTACACCAATGTAAAAAAATGTTTTTTGATATATCTTTTATATTTTTACTTCCATTTACCTTTCCATTTATGAAATTATTTTCCCAAATAGGGATTTTATTTCACTATTTGTACTCTAGAATATTTTAATCTTTTTTTGGATTGAACTCCTGATACCAAGTAATCTAATTCATGATCCCTTCTTATGTGGTATCAATGAAAAATTCTTTTAAAAGGATGTTTTTCATTAATTTTAATATCCTTAAATGTTTTCTTTATTTCTTTATGGTAATATTATTATATAACCATACACCTTCTTCCTACGGATATATTATGATCATTGTCCATTTTATTGGCATGGTGGAATGTATTAGAATATATTGTATTTCCAATATGAATGACTATTTGGAAGTTAACTGTGTATTGTATAACTATACCCCTTATTTCTATGGATTGGTTATGATCATGTTATCCCTTTTATTAACATGGAGAAAATTATTTACAGATAATTCTTAATTGAAAACAGAGGATGATTATGTATTGACAATAATTATTTTTCAATATATGGATAACCATGTTTTTATTTATCTATAGGTTATTTTGGAAATGTTATGAAATGTATTATTGAATATTATGGTGAATTCAATGGAGTTTAAAAAGTAACAGGTGGAATTGAACATTATTTATCCCCTAAATGCATCGAAAGGTCTAATGAGACAAACCACATGGGGTTTTAGTGTATACCACTCCCTGTATCTATATAGTTTCTCAAAACAAGGCCTTGACATCATGTTTTAGATTCCTGACATTATTCATTCTATAAATATGAGATCAATATTATTTATATATTTCTTTAATTAATTTACATGGATATATAATTATCTCAATTTGAGTTGATTATAGAATTATTCAGATTATTTATTCCTTCCATATTATGTATACTTAGATTATATTTTTGAAAAAAATGAATTTTATGTTTCTCTTACTAAGCCTTTTATATCACCCAAATTATATATCTATTTCACTAGGTTATGAAGAAACGTATTATATAACATGTTCCTAATATGATAGATTTTTTATATAATTCATGTAAGATATTGATGTCTTATTATGACTTAATTTGTTTCACATATCGTGAAAAAATATCTAATAGTCGAGAAATAAGGTGGGATTTATTAGTATATGTTTTTTGGTAATTATATAAATCTATAAACATAAAAGTTTTTTCTAATGTATGTAATGGAATATTTACTTTATTTCATGTAATTATGGTATAGTTTTGTCTAGGAATTTATAGTTGGTATCGAAGGCAATATGTAAAGTATTTGTTTATTGATCTAGATTTTGGAGTTCAAGTTTGGGGAATTAAACCTGGTATCATATTAGGTTTAAGAAAATTTAGCGACTAGAATGCTTATTGAGGATAATGTAAGGTATAAGAATATATTTATTATCATATTTTTAAAGTTATATATAACCCTTTGAGATTTATATGAATTAATTTTTATAAAAAGATGCACATTTTATCTAAGGAATAGGAAAAAATTACATTAGTGGAAACCCTGGGGATAACCTTAATCAATAATTCTATGTATACGATAACATATTAAAGTTTTATGGAATTACATATTGTAGGTTAATTTTAGAAATTATATCACTGTATGGATTCTACAAGTGATGAATGCTCTAATATAGAGGTACCTAGGGGTAATAACACTAAAAAAGTTATATTGTGTATTAACTCAATGGTAACCTGGTGCATGAAAATGATACCTAACTACACACTAGGTCTGAACCTCCCAATGTATTTGTTATAGTTTAATCAAATTATAATTATGAAATATTATGAGGGATTTTAATATGTTTATGTTAGGCCACATAATAAGAAGGTGACTGTGGATAACATATATTAGAACATAGAAATTCATAAGTAAGAGTTTATGTTAATAAATATGTTATTTCATCGAGAAATGATATGTTTGATTTTTACAGTATAAATTACAATTTTTTTGTTCATGGTAAATTATGATCTATAATTTGAGTATTAGGTTTATAAGTATGATATAAACCTACTTAAATTAACCTAGGTAGAACCAAGAATAATATATGTTACCAAAAAAGTGATATAGGTTTTACTGAACATGATAATAGTTGATTTATAAGTATTAAATTCTAACCCGATAGTGTTATAAAGTGAAATATATTGAGGTTTTATTTTCTTATGTTTATTTATGATAATTCTATTATAATTATCATCACTAATGTTATTTGTTTTTGTTTTAGTAATGGATATGGAATAAAGGATCCAAGTTAACAATAGATAATGTGGAAAATTTGTAAATAGTCCCAATTAAAAACAAAATGGGATTAGGGATGAAGTTTCAAACCTTGTTGTTATCCCAAACCATAAATAATTTAATTGGATTCATAATGTGAACATAGTTGAAGTCCAAAACATAAAAAATAATTTAAAAATAGAGACTCATGAAAGATAAAGTGATAATGGTGATAATGTAAATGATATTTAATTTCCCTCATATAAAATTTTTTGGATGAAGCGTGGGGTATTTATCTTAAAGGGATAAATAAATTCTCTACGATTAGAGATAAATTTCATCAAAGTAACAAGTGTAATGGAAAGATATAATTTAAAAATATCTATTGGTTAAATTGTATATTAGTTGAGAATTTTATGAGTCAATGCACCAATAAAAAGGACAATGAGAGAAATAGTCACAAAAAACCACCTAAAAAAGGAATATCCTATGAGAATACTACCAATGTAGCAGATAGTGATTTTCACTAAATATTTTCTTGTATTATATTTCATTTAATTTTTCACATACTACTAGATATTTAGTTATAAATAAAAACACATAGTGGTATGATTATTATATTAAATATTTTTTGTTTTTGTGATAAGTAATTCTATAGTGGTATGGTTATTATATTTAACATTTTCACCCCTTAAAATATTTCAATTTCCCAGTTTATGAAAAAAATTACAAAACATGACATGTTTAATAATATTACTCTTATTGTGAAATTGTGGTAGAAGTAAACGACTTATTATGTATTAAATATTTTCTTATATATTGAATAAGTATCAAAAAGTTTAGAAATAATGTAAGATTTATTAATTTATGTTGTGTACAAATTATAAAAATATATAACCAAAAAAGGTTTTGGGAATGTATTTAACACAATATTTTCTTTATGAAACATTATTAAAGGATAATTGTGTCTTGGAATTTATAGTTAGTATCATATATTTTATGTAATGTAAGTTTTTATGGAACTAGATTTGGGTGTAATGGTTTTGGGCCTCAGCCACACAAGCTAGTATTTATAGAACAAGATGTCCCACTATGACATTTACGGTTATCGAAGAATATATACTATGAGATTCACACACCCTTCAAAAGGTGTTTCAAAATGGTCGAATATTGGATTTATAGACAATACCCAAAATTCATCCTCTTGGGGAACACCTTACCATAAGAATTAAGGTGCTTGGTGAAAATATAATTCTTAAATAAGATATAAAATTCTCAACATACCTCATAGAACTCATATCTTAATCATGTTTACAACACATAATAGTCACTCTCTAAGATAAATATCCATATCCTCACCTAGTTTTGTAGAAGGATCCAAACCAACAATTTCATGGGTGTGCTCATCGCCACTAGGATGGTGCTCAATTAGAGGTCATCATGGAGGAATTTATCTATTCCCAAAAAAAACATAAAATATTAATATATCAGTTCTTGATATCAAACTTTAGAGAAATTTATACCAAGAATAACACTATGTTATTCTTTCTATATCATGTCACAAGAAATATTATAACTCACGTTCTTTCCCTATCCCATACACTCAAAAACAAGTTTAATACCATATACACATAATGTCCACATAACATATATAAATATACCATAGTATCACAATTTTACATTTTACTTTAACCAAAATTTTCCAAATTGAGGTTCAAATAAATATAATTTCAAATGAAATTTATTTAGTTAAACACATTATAAGGCCTAATTAGACTTTTATTTGAATATTTCCAAAAAAATGAAGATCAATATTAATTTATTAACATTTAATCACATATAGTAGTCAATTATGTAATATTTCATTATAAATTTCTATTAGAAAACCCAATATAAATTTATACTGATAATTTAAATAACCAACTATATTTCATAAGGAAGGTAACCAATCATAGAAAACCATATAAATATCATGTGAAACCTATATTAATGATATAATATATGAATAATTTCACTTTTTCATTTTTATTAAGTGTTAAAATAACTTAAAACATAAATCTCAAATAATGTTCGTGACTTAAGGTTAAATAGATAAATTGTGAAAGTTAAAACTAGAAAAATAATCCCATCCCTTGTAACTTGGGATTTCTAGATACAATGGTCAGAAACACCCACGTGTTAGTTCTACATTAACTCCTAATGATTACCTATCTTCGTTCATGATTACTCACATCTTTATAAAAATTAATGGTAAATGATACCATTTTTTTTGTGTCCCATAAACCATGATCACCAACTGGTATTGGGGATGAAGTCATTACATGAATACATGCACGACTCCCCCAATGTGAGAGACTATTTAATAAAAGTGAGGGTCCACGTTGGTATGGTGGAAATATTTTACCATTATATCTAAGTGAAATAATTGTGAAAAATACAAATGTAATACATTAGATGGATAAGGAATATAGACAGCCTGAAATGTTCCAATAATAATTTAAATAATGTGATAAAAAAATAGTGTCATATTCATGTCAATAATGTGACATATAAAATATGGATCCACCATGGAGGATCACATATATCAATAAACAAAGAGGAATAAAAATATAAATAAATGAAAATATCTCAATATCAGTCTAGATTCAAGCTTGGTTGCATGTCCTTTGATCCATCCCTAAAATAAAACCAATCATCCGTTATATAAACCTTTCCCTAATCATTTCCAATAACCTGAAAGTCATCTATGGTACTAAAAATGAACCAATAATTATGTGAGTAGGATTTAGTACGGAGAAACGATTTATATAAACATATCTACTTTAGATAAAAGATCATAATGGTGTGAACAATAAAACAAAGGAAATAACATACTAAAAAAATCACCATTGATCCCCAGATTCCAAGGAAACCCTCCAGATTGATCCTACCTAATTTTTCAAGTATTAAATGCCTCTAATAATAGAATATCATATGAATAAGATACTTATAAATAAAAGGATCACATCTAAGGTATTAATAGTCAGTAGATCCATTGTTGAATCAAGGGAGAACATCCACAGAAATCCACATATCTAGGCCCAATGATAAATTCCAGGAGAATAGTTTAGGATTTTTGAGTTAATAAGATCACTCCTAAATATAACTGTCTTTTCCATGGAATTCCTAAAACCATAGGTACATGAAAAAATATAGGGACAATAAACCAGAAATTAAATTAAAATGGAAATAAGTCACAATTCAAGGAAAACATAAAATGAATATCTTTTCAATAGATAATTCATTTAATATACTATTTTAGAGGCCTGAATAATATGTAAGTACATTAGATCCTAGAATATATATATGGAATCCTTAAATACATACACAATATTATCTTTTTTTAATGAAAAACATAGGTTCACATGTTAACTTTCATATAAAATTCCAAATCATGGCACCAATCAAGTGGTTTCTAATGTTTTAGTCTAAACTTACCATCATATTAATTATATCCTGTTGAGAGGTTTAATTAAGTATATTAGGTCCACACAAGATGTATTTATATTTTTTTAGTGGTTAGGTTCCTGATATTTTGGAATTACCATACACAATATGAAAAGGTAAAATGATGATTATTTATATCATTACTTTAAAACCACTTACCTTATGCATTTATATGACTATGATTTTGAAATTAACCTCTGATTTGAGCTCAAACGGTGGGAATTAATGATTCATGAAAACTCCCTAAATAAGAGAAAATATAGATGTAAATGGAATAAGATAATTAAACAAAAAAATTAAATAAAAATTAATTGAAATAGAAGGATTACCTTAACTCTAGATCACTATCAAAATGAATGTTGTTCGGTTCTGGTGAAAATCAAGAGATAAATAAACTAAATATGTAATAGAAAAATATAGGACATTCATGGATTTATGTTGGTCTATAATGAAGGAATAAAAGATTAAAAAATATTATTTATTTTATGTTGGGATAAAATAACAAATACCAAATATTTTGAAGGGATATCTATGTCTCACCATTGTATTCCCTACTGGGTCTATATTGTGGTAGGTGTCGCCAATACACATCCCCCATGAGGACTAGAGGACACCATGATAGGGGGTCCATTTATATTTTGAATAGATAAATAAACCACTTCTCCATGGATATCTATATGGTGTGGATCTCACTTTGGTCTATGATAAATTATAGTAGACATTCTCCAGTGAGTATGATGATATGGTTCTCGCTGAACATTTCTGATAGGTGGATCTCATAGAACATGACAGCCTAGACTATGGTATAGATCCCCTTATAGTCTGATAAAATGGTCTAGTCCCATCCCAAATGTTATTGTGGTCCTTTTATAATACCCTTTAGAGGACACTAGCATTTACTAGGCTATTATAGGGGAATTATCACTCACTAACCATAGAGTGGTGACGAAAAAATGAACCATTCATCTGTATCCCCCTACCAAGCCTTCTTAACCTCCTCCGAGGATACTTTTAGCTTTGAAAACTCATATATAACTACTACTACTCACCACAATTTTTTTTGAAGTGAATAAAATATAAAAAAATAGAATGATACACATAAATTATATGGTAAAACATATCAAGAATCAGCGAAATGTTTTATAATTTGTTACCTCCTTGTCCTTACAGTTTTTTTATGATATGTTCAGGGACATTTTGACATAGTTCAAGGTAGGTGTGGTTGCTCCCCATGTGGAATATTGAGGACACGAGGGAGTGGAATTTCTTGTTTTTTTATTTTATTTTATTATTAAAATATCACTTACTATATTCACTTATATAGTTTTATTTGATTTTTTACCTCATTTGTGTTGGAATTTTAATTCTAAGTCATAGTATTCATTGGAATCACAATGAATCAATAGATTTCATGGTTCATGACATAGTAAAGGGGGATAATATTAATGGATTGTTGAGAAATAGATTATTAATCAGATTAGGGAAATGTAACCTAGTTTCTATTTAGTACTAATTATCATGGATATATCCCATTAATTTATTTTTGGGCCATCTTGTATTTGATCCACTATAGGGCCGCTATTCTTATTTTGTATGATTCTTGAAATGTTTAATAATTTCAATTTTTGAAAACATGTGATATGTTTTTTATATGGTTAGACATTGTGATTACTTAGGGATTACTTTAATATTTGTTACAATAATTCAATAATTTGAACATTACTTCTGAAAAATAATCACAAAATCTCAGAACCTAAAGGTTCAGTGTCTTTGGAGACTAGGAAAATTAATTTTTTATTGCACATGATTTGATTAACTAATCATATAAAATTATCCTCACAAGTCTTACATAGGAATATTCCTATATATAGATTCCTATAGAAATGCGAGACCAATGAAGGGGTGATTTTGAATGATCAGTAAGAGAGAAATATATGAACATGTCATATATTATTTGATCATAATCATGTGAGATAAATAAATAGGGGATAAATATCTGATTAAAAATAAAATGGAATCATTATTGTTATCCTTACGGCTTGATAAAAGTATATATAAAATAAAAAATATATTCAAGACTACATAAAATTTAATATGGACTGATAATATGGAAACATAATTCAACAATCCAAAGCCATGTAGAATAAAATAGGAATGTGGAATATGAATAAGAATAATAAATCGTTACATTATGAAAATTTATAACCAAAATCATTTCCACTTATAAAATAATGAGAATAGATAATCACAATAACACCCCATAAAATCTTATGTAAATATCTAAACATAATAATATGTAAACACAATATTATGAACATTTATAACCTTATTCATGTCTACACACCATAATTATATCATGAAATATAAATATTTACCCAATTAATTATAGGGATATATCAAACCCACCCATTATAAAGTTATAATCCATGATTATATTTAAAACCTAAAAATAATCACACATTATATCATCAAAAATCAATGAAAAAATATTCGTTAAATAACATTTAAAAATGGCACCACATAATATAAAATTAAGAATTGGATCTATTGATACCAAATAATTTAACTACTAAAAATAATTATATCATTATAGCATTCAATAATTTATTATTTAAACATAACCCTCTCTAAGATAGATATTTTAGATATATTGTGCGAAATGGAAGTAAAAACACGAGATGAATTTGATTAATGCCTTTTTAGGTAGTTTTAATGAAAACTCACATTGTTAAAAATGCTAAAAAATTTGATTTTAAAAAATATTAAGAGAATTATGAAGCACACAAAACATAATTAATATTTTCAATATCAAAATTTGAAAAAAATTGAAATTATAAGAAAATATGGACTCTTAATTAAAATAGACATCAGATAGGATGATAATTATTCAAAAAATTCTACATATTTTGAAATAAATATATCCATGAATGAAGAAGATTTTAGCATGAAAATTTTTTCCCCTTAATTTAAATGGGAAACACTATTTGAAATAAGGGAATTTTATACTATAAAAACTTATATAAATAGAGTTAATGGATAATGATTATGATCCAATTAAATAGAAATTGTGCTAGAAAAAACCATAACCCTCAATTCGTTCCTGACCAGATACACTTTATCCTCTTGTATAATAAATTTAAATAAACTATTCATCAATATAGGAAACATATTTTTATTTATATTCATTTACACTAAAATTTATAATTATTAACATCTCACTTATTAAAATTCTTTGTTAAAATTAATATTCTTGAGTTAATTGTACCATTTTTTATAGGCTAAGTTTGATGTGGATGTTTTTACCTTGACACTTTATTATGTTTCTATCACATAAATAAATTTTAATTTATATAACATAGTTTTTTGATTTTATTATAAATCCCAATGGTCATTTTATGGAAGTTAAGGCTACATTTCAAAAAAAGTGGCTTGAATATTTTTATCTTGAGAATTTTGATTTAATTAAAATAATTGATTTTTTAAGGTATATATTTTTATATATTGACATTAAATAATAACTAAAAAGTTTAAAATTAATCATTATTATATAATATTAAATGAATTTATGTTTTCTTAATCATTTAGGATTTAATAATCATAGCATCTTTCATGTATGTTGAAGAATAGGAACAAACAAAGAAATTATATAATGAATGAATAAAAATATATAATAGTATAGTTATAATATAGCATTTATTTAAGAATAATGGTTTGAAAATAGTTTTATCAAAGTGATAAAGTAATTTTAAGAGGTTTTAGATGAAAAAACTAAAAAAGAATGATTAGGGAGAGGACTCCATTTATGTTAATGACTTATATCTTCTCTTAGAGAGCCTCTTGGAAATGAAATTTTTGAGAAATATTAAAGTAACCTAATTTTAAAAAAAAATTATGTTTTTTTATAGAGATAATTATTATACATATTAAAATGAAACTAAAGGGATGGTGTTCTTTGAGGAAATTAGAATTGGGTTCCTTTTATAGTTAATCTTCAGTGATATTTTCATAAATACACATTCTATAATGAATGAGGAATGTTATTTCTCTTGGAATGTGTATCAAATGTTAAAACATAAAATATATGGGATAATTTGTGGTAAATAATTCCCTCATGAACCCTTTTATATGTATTATTTTGTGATATAATATGACTTTACCCCTTGATTTAAATATTTTACCTCATTTTACCTTTGTAATGGTAACTTAGTTTTTTATATCAAAAACTAATTTTTATGATTAAATATTAATTTAACCTTAGTAACAAATTTATAAATGTTTTTTATGATAGAAAATAAATTTTAATTGATTCAATTTCTAATGGTAATAAAAATGAAGATTGATATAAATACACATAATGATTATTTAAAAAAAAATGTATTTTTAAGAAAAAATGTTAGTGTATTTTTATTACTTTTTGAACAACAATCATTAAATGAATTCAAATTTATTTTTGTATTTATAATATAAATAAATTTTATTAAAATAATGATTTATTAGTTTAAAAAAATATTTTACATATATAAAAAACATTTCTTTAAAAAATCTCTATTTTTAACATTATATTATTTTATTCAAAATTGATATATTATTTAATAAGTATTTATTAAATTTTATATATAAATTTGTGTTTAACAAACTTTATAATTCAATTAAATTCATTTTTAATGTATATTTGATAATAAATTGAAATATAAAAATACACATTGGAATATATATATATATATATGTACAGGAAAAATATGATTTGTTACTTTAATGATTACTTGTTTAAATCATCCTAATATATCCATAAAATAACTCTCAAGGAATCCACATAAGATCTTATGTTATTCTAAATAGTGGTGAAATTAAAAGGTTTTGATTAACCTAATATAGATCTTATAGTAATTTCCATAATTTTGAAATCCTCTCAGAGATGATTTTACTGATACTATACTCATTGAAGTTCATCTTAGGCATAGTCTAAGTCCAAACCTAGTGATTTTACCTCTTTCCAAATAATGGATAAATGATAATTATGAGGAATTATAATTCCACTTTATAAAATTGTTTGTTCTTTATATATATATATATTTTATAATGTTATTACTTCTATTTATACCCACAATTCAAGCACTATTTTATAAAGATAAAATTTAACTTGAATACTACATATGATAAAATTATACTTTATATCATTAAATAAAATATATAATGAATGATTAAATGGAATTATAAACCAAATAGACACATAATCCAAAAATCTATGTTATCTCAATGGTTATATATATAATGGTCATATTACATTATTATATATTACTTTAAAAACATCCTGAAGATAATTTACTTCATTATCATATTTCTCTTATTAAAATGTGTATCATCTTTATAAATTTTTGTATTCCATTAATAGTTATCATCATTTTTATAATCCTTTAGGTGGTTTAATATTTAGAGTATTTGAATAATGTTATTTTTTTATATATGTTTTTGTTCTATTTTTAATTTTTTCTATTCATTTTTTGTTAAGGTTTTTATATAATTTTAACCTAATTTTTTTAGACAGTTAAATTCTACCCCCTTATTTTTTTCTTCAAAAGTTCAATGTTTTGATGAAAAATAGAGAGATTTTATATTATTACATATTCAGTTTCAAAAATATAGTCCTTAAAATTATTATTTCACCACATATCATTAACTAGGTGTGTGGTAATATATCACATTACTTTACTTATATGATCTAAGAACTCTATTGGGGGATCCTCAAAAACTTGATCATGTTACAATGACATAAATTCTAATTTTAGTACATGTGAAGGACCTAGCATGTACTTCCAATAAAGTTATACATAGAACACATCATAAATCCATTGATGTTTTGGTGGGCACTCTAAGTGATAAAATACAATGCCTAAATAATCAATAATAACTAATAGATCATTGTGTCTTGGTCTCAGATCCCATTTCTTCCTGAATCCCATGACACTATTCCAATGTTATATTCAATAGAATACATTTTTTTCTAAAATTAAAATCCAGATCTCATCAACTATTACAAAAACATATCTTTTATTAAGTTTGTTCTACTTTGATATATCTCTCACTGGTTTCATAATTATTTATCATTACTTGAATTAGATCTTGTACTAATAGCTTCCGGTATTCAACTTTATACCAATATGTTAGTGTTCTATGTATCTTCCCATTTAGAGCCTAATATAGATCTATTTGGATGTTATAGTTTAAAATTGTGTTATATGGGAAGTTATATAGTGGTGTATATCAGTCTAAACATTTATTGAAATATATTAAGAAATATCTTGATATATATTCCAATTTTTGGATGGTCCTTTCAGATTCACCTTCTATTTATGAATTATTATCTATGAAAATGCTAATCACTGTATCCAATTATTATTGGAGACTTATCTATAACATTGATGTGAACCATATAACTTGATAAAATATAAATACGTTGTATTCTATGAAGCATTGTCACTTCTTTTATGTATAAACTATCACGTGGATCAACTAAAAAAACCACTCTAATATAATTTATTTTTTTAAATTTTTATATCGATAAACCATAAACAAAATAAAATTATAACCATTGGAGGTTTTAGTAAGACCAATGATAAAATCCTCGGTAATGTTTGAGGTGGTCATTAGACTAATTGTATTTATTGTTATTAAGGAGGGATACCTTATTATTGAGAAGATATATATGTATTTATTAACTATGGGGTGATTATAAAACTAATAGTAGTGTATATAGAAAATAATGATAATAAAATTCTGAAGATATAGGATATGGTTCTTATAGAACAGATGATTATAGATTAATGCATCTATATCATGTTATGATTGTTGGTAAGATGATACTTATGTGTAAAAACAAGTATTGATTAGGTCTAAGTGATGTCTACACCATTTTATGGGATTTTTCCAGATACTAAGAGAGTTTTATTACATTATTTAAGAATTATTATTCAATAATAAGAAACTAAATAATTTAAAAAAGAACCACCCATAAAGCCCTAATCATGAACAATGTGGTTACAGTTTAAGGAGATCCTTTGCGTGAGGGTTGAAGAAGTAACACTAAAATTTAAAGGAGTATAGAAATGTTATACAAAAGTAAGAAAATAGAAAATTAATAAACCCTAATCACTTTATAGGGTACATATGAAATTTAATAGGATACAACTTAGAGACATTGTAAGGTACATGTTTTTCAGAAGATGTGAAAAGTTGATAAGTAATGAACCATATGAAGGACTTCTTAGCATACAAGTTATATTCATCGGGTACAAAAAAATATCTTCTTGGGGTGAATAATAAGATTCATCGGATTCAAAAACCCCATTGTGAACACTATTTAAGATATCGAGGATCTTTATAGTGTACCTTTAAAGGGTTCAAGGGAAATCATTGGGTATAAAATCATTAAAATGTATGGTAAAACCTTTGAATAAATAGATTATATGGATAATGGATTACACTATGTAGAATTAGAAATCTAAAAATAAATTCTATACAGGGATTATTCTTTAGAAAACTTATGAATGATGAATAAATAAGGATCACAAAAAAGTATTAATATCATAATAAATGAGAGAAAATTAGAATGATTTTTTTGATAAATTAGGTGAATTTCTAAACGAAATACTAGAAAAAAAATATTGTGATAGAAAATTAAATAAAATCCGATGATTATTTTCAACTATTATTAAATATATATAAATCATATGGGTAAGGTTTTGATCCAGGATAAAATATTAACAATTGCTAATATGAGTTCCATAACTTCATAGGGAAGTTACATGTGGAAATGTTTCTTATTTTCATGCATCCATAGAGGAAATATAAATTGAATGAAATTTGAGGATATTATATATTTTTGAAGATGGTAATACTGTGTCTTAAAATATTTTTAAATAAAATTATTAACTCAATTTTAATGAGTGGTTTGAATGAGTTCGAATAAAATAATTTCCTACTGTAAAAAATGTGTAATTTTGCTATTGAAAATGGAAATATTAATTAAATAATATTCTTGATTATGTGAATATAAAAGAAATAAGAATATAAGAAGAAAGAGGCTGAAAATTTTGAGAGAAACCAATAGTTATTCCATAAGAAATTTTTTTATTGTCGATGGATAAGAGATAATTTCATTTCCCTTTAAATCATTGAAGAAGGAGATGTGGATCAATTTTGTACAATAACAAGGAGAGAAGTGGGAAACTCTTCCTAATACCCCTTATATCATCTCTTACTTAAGATATGAAGGTGAAAAATATCAATGAAACTTTGTATGAACAGGATTCATATACATGAATAAGAACAACGTAATACACACACTACACTATGAGATATGATAACTAAAAGACCTTTTTAAGAAAAAATTTCAAAAGGATCCATTGAATAACTATAAAGCGGTATAATGAAGTCACAATCAGGAGATAAAAAAACAATTTCTTGGATATATTTTCAAATATCAGAAGATTTTAAAACAAACCTTTTGGGAAGTAACCATTAAAACACTATATTCAAGGAATTTTGGGATATTGTCTATGAATATTTATGAATGAAAACTTGTTCTTGTAATTATCCATTTATTGTGAATAAAAAAGTTCATGGAACTCCAAATAAATGGACAAGGATAATAGTTTAATGATAAAACTTTTAAATTATCATGTGTACTTTTTTATAACTTATTATTTATGAAAAAGTGAAATACAACTGTAATAAGTTGAATGAGACCTTAAATGATCATAGAAATTGAAAAAAAGGAATAATTCAAAAATGTATTGGAGATAACCAATTAACCCTTCCCCATGTTTTTGATCTCACCATAAATGAGAACTACATGTGATATTAGATTAAACCAGATTCTTCCTTGAGAAATACATTATCAAAGAGTTCATGATGCCTTAGTTGAAGAGTATAAAGAGATGAGAGGAAAATATGTATGCAAAGGGATAAATGGAAAAGAAATATCTTTGTGTTAAGTGTTTATCTACCAAAGTTTATAAGAGTGTTTATTTTAACAAAACTTGTTCAGTTTCTGGAGAGTACGTAAATCATAATTCTATTGAGATAGTTTAATAACAATAAACTAAAGTTTTGAAAAATTAGAAGAAAATTCCCATTGAAATTGTCACTTATATTTATGGTTATATCAAGTGATTTCTTGGTAAAAGGAATAACAATAGTAGAAGGATAAATAGATAGAGGATGACTTATCTATGAGGTTTGAAAAGTGTAACACTCTAACACTACTTTTTAAAGCTATAGATGAATTTGTGTCCCTTTATAATAAAAATATTTACATGATATAATAAAACATTCATTAGAATATTTATTCGATGGTACTGTATTAAATAAAATTTATAGAATTTATACATTAATATGATAATCTTTAAAAAATGTTGATAAATTTAAATGTTACTCAATGGATGGTTTTAGAAAATATAGAAATTGTGTTTGAAAATTCCCTTTAGAAGAATAATAAATCATAATTATTAGAGGAAAAAGATAAAGAAATAAAGGGTATTGAGTTTGAGGTTAGTTAAGGATGAACAAATTCCCTAAATAATAGGTTTATTGATATTGAAGTGAAGTTTAAATATTTAGAATCTGTTTGAACTAGGACTTATTGAATACCAGAGAAAAATGATTCTTACACAAAAACATCAGATTAAAATAAAGAATGAAAATTGAATCATATCAGTGGAAATGAGAGATTTAAAAAATATTTTAGTTGTTCCATAAAAAATATTGGATAATGTTTGTGTAATTTAGGTGTCACTATTTTTATATCATGTGAAAATGATGGTTCTGAAATAGAACCAAGATAAAAAATGTGTGGGTAAAAATTCCAAATAATCCACTATTATTTCGAAGGTGGTTTTTTGGAATTCCCAGAAAAATATCTTCCCTAGAAAGAGCCCTAAAGGGTGGTATTACTACAAAAAATAGAAAGATAGTTAAACATGAATTTTTGATGAGATTGTAGCTGAAGAAAAAAAACTAAGGATCATTGGAAACTACTAGTACAATGAGAGGTTTGGGCATAAGGGCATATAATTTTGGAGAAATATAGAAATATATAAACAAATTAAGGGGAAAAAGGTAAGGGGAATAAATATAAGGAAAAAATAATACCTAAAATAAAATAGTATAACTCAAATAAAAGTAGGAATATGTCCACAAATAATATATTAATATTATTATATAATTTTCTTGATTATAGCAACATAGGTGGTCAGATCCGTGAAGAGTGTCTATATTCACTGATAAGTGATCATCCACATTCTATTTGGGAAAAAAATTACATTATAAAAATAAAAAATAAGATAAAAGAAGATAAATCATACTTGTGGGAAATTAATGTGAATAAAGGCACTCAAAAGAAGAATATTGATAAAAGAACTCCTAAATATTTGAAGAAAAATCTATAAAAGGAATCACATCAAAGAAGGTAATATGTTTCCATTTTGGTAAAATAGATACATTATAGTTTACATCAATAACAATTTAGAGATCAAAATTATAGGAATAAAGATAAATAAAAAAAGTTATCAATCTAGTTGGGAAACAAAAACAATGGATTAACTAAATAAAACCCATATGAAGAGATGAAGAAGTTTTCCAAGATATTTCAACAAATAAATTATGAATAAAACATGTGAAAAATATGTAAGGTTTGTTAACATAGAATTCTTAATTGTATATCTAGATCAATTGAAAATGGATAAAAACCATGAGTTCAAAAATAATTGTTCGGAAGTTACAAAGAAGATAGCCATACTTCTCACAAATGTTTGACTATTTTTTACAATCCAAAATGAAATGTTTTTTAGTATTAACACAAAATACAAAGAACCATTTCATGGATTTTATTTCTTATTAAAGGTGAACAAGATATTTTGTTACAAATGTGAAGCAGAAAATTTAATTAATACCGTATGATCTTGGGATATTTATAATTGGAAAAATAAAATTGGAACAGGCATGTAGAGATTTTTTAAATTCAAATATGTGAGATCATTGTTGGTTAGAGAATCCACTACCTTTATTTCCTTCCCATGATGGTAATGTATTGATAAATAATTATATTTAATCAAATACAAGCATATTCTTTGGCTCATGTTCAACTATTTATAAGTGAATATATACTTTAATCTCTTACGATCAGTATATATGTCACAATTTTCAATATAGAGATATTTACCCTATATAATTCATGTATAAATTAATACTACTATCTCTATATCATCTATTGATTAATTATTCTCATGGATATTTTATTAATATTAGGCACAAGATTTCAAGTTCTCATTTTTCATAATAAAACATACACAGACCTTATATGATGAATCACTTCATATCTCAAACCCCTCTCCACTACGAGGTAGTGTAATTTTATGTACATTGATATATATATATTATTAATATCCTTGAAGAATTAATCACATTAATTCTTATAGAAAAACACTAATCTCCTATGTTACAACATGATTACTAAATTTTACAATTAGGAGATGTATATAAAAAAATATCAATATGTTCCAATTAATCCCAAAAAATATAGTTCTCTATCATAGTGTTTTTTCTTTGAAATTTTTTTATACTCTCTATCTTCATAGGATACATCGATTTAAATTTTCTTGTGATTACATAACCCATATAGGATAGTTTTGGTACACAAAATTCACACGTACTGAACACGGAGCAAAATATCTCCATTAATAAGGTTTTTTTTGAAAATCCATATTATTCTCTACATGTTATTCATATCATATAATATATTAGGATATAGTTTATAAAGACTCAAATAATTTATCAAGGGATTCCATAAAATTTTTTTTATTAAATATATGATAATAACAAGGGAATTAGTAAGTCTGGAAGGTCTTAATGTGAATTCATTTTGTCCGTACCTGAATGGCATGAAGGCCTTGATTTTTTATTTATTTTTGGAAAATCACTTTTTTAATTGGGTTGAGAGGGAACCCTTACATGACCTGTAGACCTATTGGAATAAGGTTGAGTAAAAGACATAAATTCCCAAAGGCATAATGCTCAATACATGACCTAAAGGCCCAACCAAACCACACTAGAACTACCCCTCCCCAAAAGTGTAAAAGGAAATTGACCCATCATTTTTCTTGTAAAATTGGTTTGGTTCCCCCCTTAGTGATGTAATGGGAATATAAAATCCACTTATTCATTATCTTAAAGAAAATTATTTGATTATAATAATTTAATGGGTATTTTTCTATACGAACGCTTTGATATTAGTGTAAAACCAGAAATGAGTTCTATTGAAAACTAAAACTATAATTCTGGGACAAGACCAAATATTTATTCTTACAATTCCTGAATAGATTCCCATAAAAATGGAATTTCATTATTGTTTATTTCCTCCATGAATATTTGATCCATGTATCCCTTATTATTGGGTATCAAGACCCAAATTATGTAATTTGTTTCAAAAGGGAATTCATCATCATAAATGAATCAGAATTATTTCATGGGATGGATTGATATATAAAATGAAATATATATATCTTAAAAATTGATATGATCTCTATACAAGGGGAGATAATACATTTAAAAAATAACATCTAATTTTACCAAGGGAAGAAAAACTAGATCCACATAATATATATTCCCAAAATAAATTTTCTAGATAAGAGTTATATACCTTGTATATGGTCATCGTACAAACTATTGTTTTACCCAATAATTCAATATAAAAATACCGGGGATTTGTAGAAATTGTCTTGTCGACTATGAAATATAGAAATGATTGTTGTAAGCATGAAAAAATATTTATTCAGTAATCATGTAATCTATCACCACGTCTATTTAATGATCCAGTTTAAAATTAATTACAAAAACAAAAATGGTTAGTATGAATAATTAAAATTTTTTTTTAGTATAATGAAGTTAAATAATATTATGTGTAAATAAATCAATAATAATATTTCTTACTCCAAGATCCCTTCATTCCTACCTATTATACTTTGGTTTCAATGTAGACTAATTTATGTTTGGTTCACCTATACTTCTTAATATAATTCCTGGAAATAAATAAACCACACTATGACACAAAATGAGTTCACAAAAATATAACATTCATATATTTTATATCATTCCCATAATTTAAAAATTAAATTCCATAAATAAAAAAAATCATAGATCTCAAAGGTTTAGTAATTTTTTAGATTAGTTATATAAATGTACTATCCCACATTATTACATTAATAAATTAATGAAAACTTCTCTGCACTTAAATTACTCTTAGTTAAATTCCGATACCTAATTTCCATTAGAAATGGTAAAATATAAATAGTAAGCTCAAATTATCTACAAGGGAGAAACATATCAATGAGTCAAAGATGTTTATATAATACAAATGTGTGAAAACATTAGATATATGTAATTAAAGATAATAAATAATCACAAGGGTTGTCTATAAGACATGACAGAAGGATATATATCCTCAAGAATATTATCATGAAATAATATAAACCGTGAAATTTGAATGTGGAAACTTGTTGAATAATTATTATTTTTGGGGTATAACATAGGCATGTGGAATTAACATAATCATAAGAAATCATAACATTGTGCATATATCTGCCCATAACACTGTGGATATAGATACCTACCATCATGTGCATATATGATGTCATCATCTCATGATATATAAATATTTACCTATTACTTTGGAGGGATATATTAGACCCAATTGTCACATAATGATAAACCATTATTATGTGAGACATGAAATAAATTATAAACCTTATCATAAAACCAATGGAATGAATATGGGAAATATAAAATTTTCAACTAGCATCAAATAAGAAGATATTAATAATTGGATCTGTAGGTAAAAAAAATTCATTCACCAAAAAGAGATTTATCATATGATAATTTAGAGTGTTATTCATTTAAAATTACCCCATATTAGATATATTTTATTTATATTGATAACAAAATGGATGAAAAATCATAAATTTAATCTTATTTGGTCTATTTTAATTTTATCATAAAAATGAAGTTATATGTCACATTAAAAAAATATTTTTCTAGATGGTGAAAAGAATAATTTTATAATATTATTTCTAAATAATACCAAATATTGGAACCCCAAATTGATATCAATTTTAATTTAATAAATTGCAATT
This sequence comes from Viscum album, assembly GCA_963277665.1. NCBI lineage: Eukaryota > Viridiplantae > Streptophyta > Magnoliopsida > Santalales > Viscaceae > Viscum > Viscum album. Next base: position 713,456,473 of record OY728122.1, read on the forward strand.
TGATAATAGAATATATGGGAAAGTGAAAATAAATTATTTTTTAACCTTTTAGTTATTTTTAAAGGATGGAAAAATCATTGAAAAAGTTATTAAATTTACTTTCCCAATGGGAAATAAAAAATAGTTTATGAAATTTAGATATGGTAGATCATAATATAGTTATAATAAAATAGTCAAGGAAGATTGATTATGACCTAATGAAATAGAAAAAGAGTCAATAAAAACCCAACCCTTGGTTTTATGCTTGGCCAACAATTTTCTATCTTCTTATATAATCAATTTTAACTTATTATTAAAATATAAAAAATAATATTAATATTAAATTATATTATACCATCCGTTTATAATTTCTTATTTCATTTTTTTAATCATTTATTGTGAAAATTAATATTTGTGTGTTAATTGTACTATTTTTTTATATAATTTTGGTATAGAGGTGTTGGCCCTTGATCTTTTATAATATTTTCACCACTTAACTAAATTTACATAGAGGTTAGATTGGTGTGTTTGATATATGTTTTATTTCCATATATCATTTAATAGAAGTTTTTTAGATGGTTGATAAAGAGAAATTAAAATCAATTTTTTATGAATTTGAATGTAATAAAATTGATTTTATTAGAAAATACAATATATATTCCACCATTATTTAATGAATAAAACATAATAAATTAATCATTATTTAATAATTTTAAAATTATATAAATTTTCATAATCATTTATGAAAAAATTGTTATAGTACCATTCATCTAGGTGGGTGAACCGGCCGAAATAAGAACACATTATAATGAATAAATTAAAGAGGACATATTTTTTGTATAGATATAATGTAACTATTAAATAATAATAATAGATTAAATATTATTATAATATAGCTATAAATCATATTGATGAAGACTTCAATGAAAAAGAAAAAGAAAAATAATTATTTAGGGAAAACAAAAACATTGAAGACATAAGTTTTAACATGCCAACTCGTACCTCCAGGTTCGATCTAGAGAACCACATGACCTCATGCATGTGTCTCTATAAAAAAGAGGCCGTTGAATAGAAGTGACTTTATAAATCATTAAGTGGAGAGACTATTCCCTATGTATATTATAATAGGAACGATAAATAAAAAAACAATATAAAAATAAAAATCATAGTAACCCATATAGAAACTAAATAAGGAATACATGTAATACATCAAGTAAACAAACTAAAAAAGGATTATAGTTATAGGAATAGCTAGTAAATAAAGGTAGTAGCATATATCCCACTGAATCATCATCCCACAATTATTGAATCATTTGGATCCACCTACTCAACCATCCACTATTAGGAATTCTCCCTTATCTGGGTCCTTTTAATGAATTCTACAAGAGCACCAAAATTCTTTAGTGGGGTGTGATTATAAGACTTAGTAGGACAAATATAAAATAATATATATCACACAAGTACCCAACACATTTTAGGTTCTTGGGGACCGAATCTTCCTACATCGACACTAATATAAGAGAAACATACTTGCTTCAGGATGATGATGGAAGGAACATCACCAGCTATGTATGATATATCCTTATCATCAATGGTATAGTTGAAAAAATATGATTGATACATCCCTGGGAATGGATGTCCCATATACGTGATTATCAATATCTCACACATCTATCTCAATATGGATCAGTACATATGAAACCACATCTATAAACTACAGAGACAAAGCAGTACATGCAACCATGTATATAATCAGATTGATCAATATCATTTCAAATAAGATGTATCATCAAATAAATTATCCACATGAATGATACAAAATAAATATTCAAGGTTATACACACACGACATATGTGATCAACCATCAAACATAGGTATCATAGGATAAATAAACACAGCAAACAGTCATGAAAATAACCTGTATAAAGCACTTTCTAATTTGATGAAATTTCATACACATAGGTTTCGCACATGAATACACATGTACACTAAAATACATGTGAATAACACGTATAATTGATGCACTAATATCAAGGAATTTCTACACTTTGGTTTTACATTGGTATACAAATGCATGCCAACAGGAATGCCGATAACCTATATAATGCATTCGTTAATGCCAAGGAATTCCTATTATATTTTCCATGATTAATAATGGTGAGGGATGACGTATAAGTTTAATTTCACCATTAATACCTTATTTTCTTTAAAAAAAACTATGTTTAAAATTATACTCATCGAGGTGAACCAAACGACAATGACGACATGTTAATTTGATCAGTATCAAATGAGATATTGATCAAATAATGTTAGAGAAAATAATAAAATAACAAAGGATAATAATAGTGAGGCATGAGGTGGGGTGTGTAAATCTCTCATATACATGAATTTCTTCATGCACCTCGACATTAAACATTATATTTTTATCATTTCCCATTTTATTTAATTATAATTAATACAATTAATTATATGTATAATTAAATCTATGTGAAATTCATTAATTCCTCATCCCCGATGCACTATAAAACACACCCTATAATTCAAATATTTGTTTAATTATTTCTTACTCTAAAATCTATTTTATATTTTAGTAAATATATATATATATATATAAATTAATCTATAAATATACACAAACAGATATATACAACCACATATATAAACACACCCAGACACACACATTCCCACACACACACACATATACACATATATACAGGTTTACACACACACACACATCTGTATATGTATATATATACTCTTGAACTTGTATATATATATTTAACCCATATATATACATGCTATATATATATATAAATGAATATATTAATATATACTCATAGACACACACACATATACATATATATTTATTCTATATATATATACATTATATATATACAATGATATTATTTTTCAAAATTATTAATAATAATAACTAAAATAATATTTTATTATTTTTATTAAATATCTCACATTTTCCACCAAAAAAAATTTAAAAGTGGAAACTGTTAAAGATTGATAATAATTAATAAATAAATATTAACCACAAATTTTCATTTTATTTGCATTATTAATAATATCATATTAATTATTTCGACCACTAATTATTTACACCATGAGAAAATTATTAATTATGAAAGTATATTATCATTTTTTTATTCATCAAAAAATAAATAATAATAAAATTATTTTTATAATTTATATCTTCCCAATTAAATATTTTTATACCAATTATTATCTCTTAGACATGTGATGTAACTAATCACTCTACACACAAAAATATTAAACCACACCTGGGGTAAAATTTGTATTACACACCAAATGGAGGTATCAAAATTTCCATATATGGCATCATTCAGGAGTGTTCCGTGATTTTTGTAAAATATATTAGAAAGATATTTAATAAATTATCCTTACATATAATTTAACCAATATAACCACACACACAAATGTTATATACTGCTTAGAATAAATCCTAATTCCCAGATCTAACAGTGGTATTGGATTTCTCATGCGAGATGCCATTTGGGTGATATTTTACTTTTTTTGTAGACATATTGCATACTAAATATAATATATTTCTTATTTTTATTTTGTTAATGTTGAGGCTCTATGGGTCTTATAATGGTATGATTACTAAGAGCCTAACTTTGAAATTATATCATAGAATATTCCAAAGTGTTAACATGGATTTTACACTTTTGTAAATACATAACAAATACAAGTATTAAAAAATTTAATTCTCCTGAAGAAATATTTTTAATTTATTAACATAGTTGAGGTGTGTTGTCTTTTAAAATTGAGGATATTATAATTCCCCTTAACATAATTATTCTCATCTTTGAGAGGTCCTTCCGATGATGGAACTATTACTCCCAAAAGAAGAGTTTTCATATTAAAATTAAAACATTTATAATTAAGATTTTTTAATTCCACTATAGGTGTTTACAATAAACTCATTTTAATTCTATTTGATCTAATTTAGATGAAAACACAAAGTTATTATAGAATATTCCAGACTTAAGTCCATATTACCAATATATTCTCATTTCTCTCAACCACATTTATACACTCAAGTATAGAATAAAACACGATAAAATAAAAGAATTCTAGAAATAATTAGTCAAGGAACATATCATATTTTCAATTGGGTTTTATTTATTTGGGATATATATAATTAAGGAAATATGTATATATGAAATCTTAGCCAACATTCCCAAGATGAAGAATGTGCTCACAAAAAATACTATAACTCAGCATATCAAAATCACGTGTTTGATCTGAGGTGAATCTAATTAATCATAACATCAAAAAATAGAAACATAAATAACCACTTATGGAAACTCCGAAGTCCACTACACAGTGATGATCATACACTCACATAGTTCTAACTCCAATGTATGAACCATTCAGTGACCTGTCTATCCTTTCCCAAATCAAGGAAAAGAGAAAGTAAAAGTTAGTGAATCTTCATCCTTGGATACCATTTTTTAACATCCCACCCTGAACCATTATGTCGTATCCAGAGTTCCATATAATTTATTTCATGTCTACTTATATGAAATAGGATTTATGAGTACAAGTGAGGGTCTAAATCCATTGGATGGGAGGCTACACCCTCTGTATTGTGTCACGATACTATTAAATAATAATTTAAATATATAAATAAAAAAAATGTAACACATGAAGAAACTAATTGTGGAACACATATCATACAATAAATAAAAAAATAAACATGTATCCCATGTACATGTACAACTAGTAAATGAATGTCCTTACAAATGTCCCACCCAAACTCCATTCAACAATGACTGCATCCTCTGGATCTACATACTAAACCATCCACCATATATCATTTTACCTTCACTGGGTCTCTGATGTTTGGGTCTACAAGAACAATAAAAGGATCGAGTAGGTTGTGAGTACAAGACTCAGTAAGACACCACCACCGAACCCTTACATCAGTTTATAAAATATAAATATTCTTGTGATGGATGTAAATATGGTAATAATATAAAAAAAATTTATCACACAACTAAAAAACACATACTGGGTCCTCGAGGACCTGATCCACATAATACAACACCACACCAGAAGACGCATACCTGCTTCGACATGATTCAAGTTGGAACATCACTAGCCACATCTAAAACATCCCCTTACTTGATGGGATAATTCCAAGAACACATTTAAAATATCACTTGGATGGTACATGTTAAGACCCAACCCTAGTTTCCAAGAGCCGGTGCCCTATTATATTACATTGGAATGATTACAAGAAATATTTATCAAGAAAAAAAATAGTATATTAGATTTAAAAATATAGATACATACATAATTTTATCATTAAAACAGGAAATGAAATATAAGACATAAGTTTTATTGGGAACATCCACAACTATTATATTATCCCTACATGTCATTCATAATAAACTATCTTCATGTCCTAGGAAAATAAAATATAAGAAAGTGGTGAGATCAAAACTCATTAACAGTAAGAAATACAATGGAAGATAACATAATCATTAGGCATGGTGAATAATTGAAAACACATGCCTTTAAAAGAAAAACATGAACATAATATTACAAGAATATGATATGAGTAAATATTTCCATGATAAAACATAATCATGAGTATTATACTAGTCAAATAACATTATGAAATTTGAATTTAAAGCTTCATAATGAGGTAAATGAAGATATCATACATTCTGAAACATACCATCAAGGCCTCGACCAATAAATCTAAAAATGATTAAGGCCTAAACCATAACTATATCTTAAAATGGGAAAGGCCTCTACCAAGTCCATATATATTTGTCTCATGAGACATACGTATTCATCGGGTGGCTATAGTGGGCACCACCAATAATATAATAAGTCAAATTCAATCGTCATATGAATAGGGATAAACATAAATAATATATACATTCATATTTAAAGTAACATATGAAATGTAACTAACTTTCTCCGAACATTAAACATAAAAACTAACCATTCAGTGTAAAATATTGAATAGTTTTAAGATAGCACATCCAAAGTCAAACTAATCATAAACCACTTAATTAACTATGGTTGATGATATCATAAATATTAATCCCAATAATAAAAAATAATCAATCTGAGTGTTCAAACATATGAAGATACTCTTATGAAATCATCGAGTAATTCTTGAGATAAATACTATTTTACTTTGAAAAGAAGAGTTCTTTTGGAAAATTATTTGTATAAAATCAGAAGGTAAGTAATTAGGTATTTTAATAATTAAATAAGTTATATTAGAAAAATAATTGTTTAAAAAAAATATATAGCATCCTTGAAAATAAGTTATATTTTGAGAAATTCCTTTGAATTTGGATTGTATTTTAGGAAGAATTTTTGAAAGATCCTTTGAAAATAGATAACTCCCAATAAATGAAGGTATGATTTTAGTTGGAACACATATATATAACATTCATATATAAATTATCAGGATTACATATGAATTAATAAGAATTTAATTGAGGTAAGTGGATAATAAAATTAACCCAAATGAAAAATGGATGTTCGGGCGGAAAACCGATACCTTAAGTCCAACGTTTTTCTAACGTGATCTTAATGACCTAAATAATCAAATTTTGGTTCATAAATTAATAATTCAAGAACCTCCTATACATGAATCTTAATTATTATAACTATATTGGTTTCATTTATGGCCTTTTGATGGGTTGATAGATTCAAATTCATTGTTTGGGAGTGTTTTCTTCCTTGGTATTCATTATCAGTTTACCTATATTCATGTATAGATAAACATGTATAATGAGAATGGTTTTCCAAGAAAAAAGTTGTATGTTATTACTAAACAACAAAAAGATTACATGTCCATAAAATTTGTTTGGTTATTGGGGGTGTAGATGAATCATTATATAAAACATTAATAAGTATTTTTGGGTTTATTTTCGGTTCTTGAACACAACGAACTCATTTTGATTTATAAATTAATATCATCTCTAAAAATGATTTAAGAACGATAAATAAGTTATAATACATATATTATAGTCTGTTTCAACTATAAAAATGGTTTCATTACTAGATTTGAATATGGTAAAAGAAATTGAAAACCCATTGTCCTTGAATGTGATAAATTAACACATCTTAGATGGTGTTTTCATTTAAAGTATAAAAGAAAGGGAAATGAGAAATAATGAAAAATTATTCATTTATCATAAAAAAATTCCAGTACATGTATGGTATTGGAGTCATCACAACATTTGGATTAAATGAGGTGAGGATATAAAAACAATATAATGGAACATGAAATAAAAGAAACGAAAAGAGGAATTTACCTATTGAAGTAATCTTCCTTGAGAGCCCCACTAGGGAAGACATTTTGGAATTTTCATGGGACAAAGGGATTCTAGATTAGGGGGAGGAGAATGGGAGGATATTTAAGTAGAATTTGTAAGATGCACAAGGCTTGATATGACTGAAGAGAAGGAGTGATGGGGGGGGGTTATATTGGAGGAGATGCGGATTTTCCCATTATTTTACGCATTATTTTATTATTTTTCCAAAGAAAACCCATAATATTGATTCTTGTGACCAATAATAGTAATATTTTAATGTGAGTTCGAACCAAGTGCTATTACATCAGTCTTGCATCACTTATATCTCAATAAATCATGTATTTTGTATTTATCATAAATTATCGTCCTTACTCATCATAAAAATTTAGGTATTTCAGAAAATCCAAAAAATTCACCGTAACCATATTTGGATATATAGAATCAAAAAATTAACTAAATTTCCTGAAAATAATTATCTAAATATTATTAATTTAATTTTTAAATATAATCAAAATTAATTCAAAGAATAACAATTTTAAAACTATAATTCCTTTTATATTGCCTTGAAAAATTAGTCAATATCTCATTATCTTATAACCTTAACACAAAATAATAATAATATGATTTACTATTCATAGGGGGAATATTAATAGTTATATTACTACTCATAAGTGTATGTCACTATTCACCAAAAAAATAGAGTTTTTCTGATTAGACTCTCAATATCTTTCTGAATGTAACTATGTATGTTAGTTTTTCAAAATTTAAATCATAGAGGTAAAAGAATTATGATTATTGGATAGGTTATAACTAAATTGTGTTTTGTATTGAATTAGTATTTTATGAATTCAATATTAAATTTATTTTGAAAATCCTGAGGTGTTACATTATCCTCCCTTTACAAAAAAATTCGTCCTCGAAATTATCAGAATGTTACCTCACAAAAATATTTGGGTAGTTCTTCATCATAATATCCTCAGGATCCCATGTTTACTGTTTGATTTTATGGGTTTTACAAAGTATATTTACCAATTGAGACATCCAATTCCTCAACACTTGTTCCTTAGAGTCTAGAATTCAGATAGGGTCTTTGTAGTATGATAGGTCATGTTCCAATTCTATACCTTCAGAAGTGACGACATTTGTTGGGTCTGGAATGTAATTTCTCAGTAATTAGACATGTAACATAATGTTCACTTCATATAGGCTAGGTGAAAAAGCCAAATGATATTCAACACCTCTAATTCTCTCTATAATTTCAAAAGGGCCTATTTACTTAGGGCTTAGTTTCCCTTTCACCCCAAATCTTATATCACCCTTCCATGGAGATAATTTTAAGAAAACATGATCTCCCACATGAAATTAAAAATAAATCATTTAATTATTAGGATAGATTTTTCTTCTTCTTTTAGCTACTTTTATATGGCCTTGAATACTCTCAAATTTTTCTATTGTTTCCTCTACATGCTCTGGGCCCACAATCTTCCTTTCCCCAACTTCATCCCAACAAGTTGGTTTGAGACATCCCCTTCCATATAATTCTTTATATAGTGCCATTTGAATTCTCAAATGGTAACTATTAATGTAGAAATAATCTACCAAGGGTAAATACTGATCCCAAATTCCTTGAAAGTTGAGAGATCTTGATCTCAACGTGTCTTCTATTTTTTTGATCATCCTTTATGATTTCCCTTCAGTTTGTGGGTGATAAAAAATACTCAATTAAATATCAGTATCGAAGGGTCTTTGAAGACTTTTCCAAAATTTTGATCTAATTCGTGGATTATGATTAGAAACAATTGAGTAGGTTCTCCATGAAGTCTTATGACATCATTGATATAGAGTCTTGATAGGATATCAAGTGGAAAATCTTCCCTTATGGTGTGGAAATGTGTATATTTCGTAAGTTGATCAACAATTACCCATATTGCATCATTCTTTCTTGGAGTTTTAGGTAATCCAATGATAAAATACATGGTGATGTCATCCCATTTCTATGTAGGAATAAGTATAGGTTGCATGAATACTCATGGATGTTGTTGTTCAGCCTTCACTTGTAGATAGACTGGAGATCCTGATACAAAATCAGAAATTTCCTTCTACATGTTATCCCATAAAAATGCCCTTTTAAATATCTATAAAAATTAGTGATACTATGGTTTATAGAGGAATTTGATCTATGATCATCAACCAATAAGTCCCTTCTCTGTTTGGGTGTAGAGGGAACACATATCCTCTTCCCAAATTTTAGAATTCTATCTTCATACATGAAGTCAACCAACTTCCCATCTTTCACAACATTAATTTTCTTTTAAATATTATCATAATCAGAATTTGAATCTTTAATGATTTCCAATAAAGTCTATTGGGAAAACATTTAAAAATTAGTTATGTTTCACATTCTATGATAATTACCATGTCCATACTTAACAGATCTAGGAACACAAGATCTCTTTAAATCATCATTTTTCTTAAAACACCATGATCCTTCCTACTAAATGCATCAAATAGATTATTTTCCATTCCCGGGTGGTAGTGTATGGAATAATCATAATCAATTAGTAGTTTGAGCCATCATAGTTGCCTCTTGTTGAGTTCTTTCTGTGAAAAGATATACTTAAGTCTCTTGTGATCCGTTTATATCTCACATATTTGACCATAGAGATAGTGTCTCTATATTTTTCAAGAAAATATCACATCATCTAACTCAATATCATGAGTAGGATAGTTTTTCACATGAATTTTTAACTACCTTAATTTGTAGGGAATAACTCTATCATTCTGCATAATGACACACCTAAGTCCTTTCTTTCATGGATCACTATAGATCACAAACCCATCATTCCATGATGGTATAGTTAGGATAGGAGAATTCCGTAATCACCTCTTCAATTCTTTGAAACGGTCCTCACATTATGTTGTCTATAAGAATATAACCCCTTTAAATGTAATCTTGGTCATTGGGTTGGCCAAACAAAAGAATTTATAAATAAAATGCCAATAATAACCTGTTGAACCAATGAAACTATATACCTCAGTTATTTTCATTGGAGTAGACCATTCTTGAATAGCATTTTTCTTCAAAGGATCAACAGATATTCAATCCTTGGAGAAAACATGGGAATGAATGGAAACTTATTGAATCAAAAATTCACCTTTTCTAAAATTCCCAAATAATTCATTTCTTCTAAGAGTCTTCAGAATAGTGCAAAAGTGATTTTCATGATCCCTTTTTCTTTTGGAGTATACCAAGATATTATCAATAAATAACACCAAAATATCATCCAGATATTCCTTGATAAATCTATACAATAGATCCATGAAATCAGTGGGTTCATTAGTTAGTCCAAAGGGCATTACCACAAAATCGTAATGACCATACCTAGTTTGAAATGTTGTCTTTGGAATATCTTCCTTCCACACACACAACTAAAGATATCCAGATCGAAGATCGATCTTTAAAAAATATTGGGCCCCATGAAGTTGATCTAATAAATCTTCAATGTGTTGTAGGGGATACTAGTTCTTTATTGATATAGAATTGATATCCCAATAGTTAATGTAAAACCTCATATATCCATATTTCTTCTTAACTAAAAGAACATGGGCTCCTCATGGAGAAAAACTGGGGAAAATATATCCCTTTTCACTCAATTCCTATAGTTGTTTCTTCAATTCCACTAATTCCAAAGTATCCATTATATAAGGGGTATCTAATATAGGCCTTGAATCTGAAATTATGTAAATGAAAAACTCAATTTCTTTCTCTGGAGGATGTCCAGATAAATTATATGGGAACACATCAACATATTCTTGCATAATAGGTACATCCTCTATTTTAACATTTGTTTCCTCACCCATAGTTATTGGATTCACTTCCTCCACCATAATTGAATTCAATATAGATACTGGGGGGGGTGGTGGATCTTGATGATAATCATATGGTGATGTTATTTCCCTAATGATAAATAATTCCACAACATCATTAAAAATTATAACCTCCCTCTTATTGTAAATTTTTTTCTCATCATGGTTTGAAATCCAATCCATACCAAGGATTATATAAAATTCAATCATGGGTATGAAAATGAAATATGTAGATAAAGCACATTCATATTACTTAATGGGTATTTCCTGACACAAATATGTTTTAATGATACTTCCCTTAGAAGTTTTGAATGACAACACCCTTACTAAATAAAACTGTCAATATCTAATTTTCTAGAAAAAAGGGGAAGATATTAAAGAATATGATGATCAGGAATCAAATAAATTATTGGATATGTTTGAGTAAACGATTAAATTACCTTCCACTATTCCATTAGGAACTTTAATATTACCAGTTGTGATCACATAAGATTTTCCTTGCTTCTATTGCCTTTTCTGAGGCACGTTTCCTTGACACAATGGAAAATCATTAACATAGTGTCCCATATCTTTAAAAATATAGCAATGAACACTAATAGATTATTTTTTCCCCTTGAAATTTACGGTATGATGGCCTTTATATCCACACTTGTAGCACACCCCTTTTGTTTTTAAGCAGTAACTAGGGTGTTTCCTTCCACAATTATCACAGGATGGAAAAGTTAAATCTTCCCTTCTTCCCCATTTCCTTATTTCCTTTTCTAGAGTTCTTAGATTTCCTCTTCTTCTCTTTCTCTCCTTTAAAGTCATAAGACATAGATAATTAATTTTCAGTCTTTATAGAACTTGAGACTATATATTCATAATATGTGAATGTTTACGAGTCAAGAGGCCTTCGATGAAATGGTTTTAAACCATCAAATAATCGACCAATATTGCTCCTTGGATTATATTTGTAGTCCATAACATGTCTTGATAACCTTGTGAAGATATCTTTATACTTTTCAACATTATCATCCCTTTTTCCTCAGATTTATAAATTTTCATTCCATATATTCTCGTTGTTCATGAGAGAAGTATTTTTCTAAGAATATTTCCTTAAAATACCTTCATTCCATTTCATCTATTTCTTACTCCTCATTTGTGTTTTAAATTAAATACCACCATTGATCTACATCTACCGATAGGTGATAAACCTATATGATAACCTAATCACTTTTGTTATATCCCAAAGTGAGAAATATATTTTCTAATGAATATATCCATTGATCTTCTACGAATGGGTTTGTAGTCCCGTTAAATGATGTGAGATATTGTCGTATAAAGCGGTCTTGTATAGATCATCCACATTGTGGATATGGATGATCCATACGATTATGGTCATTGTTCATTACCTGAGTCAACTACCCCAGTATAGTTATAGACTACTCAAAACCATTCACAGCACTTGATCCAACATCATTTTATTTTGTCAGATGGAAATACCTACATGGGACACACACATTCTTGTGGTTTCTATTCCTTTCACTAGGTGTTATTTTTAAATACTGTCACACATTGACTTAGGTTATGAATCATAATGTAAAATATCAATGTAGTAAAATAATTAGCATAGATAATATCATATTAATATACATGGTTTCTCTGAGTAAAAATTTAAATTTAAATCATACATAATGGATTGTAAAAAAATGTGAATTATCCTAAGAATATCCCCAGAGAGTGTTAAAACAGGTTTGCAATAATGCTTGTTGTCATATACCAATATTCCCCAAGTCAATACCAAAACTCCTTGTTAGAGTTTTAAATCCTAGGTAAATATATGCTAGAACCATGCTCACAGGTTGTATCCAAACATGGATGTATTTTTTAGAAATATCCACATAATCTATTCCTTACCAAAAATTACAAGATTTTATTTTATGTTTATCCTCAAAGACAATCATAGGGTTTTGTTCCCTAATCTACATTTTCTAAATATAGTTTCTATGTTTTTTACCAGACGTCCTCTATTTCCATCAATAAAGACTCAACCCCAGTTTTGTAGAGCCAGTTCCATATTACATTACATTTTCATGATTACAGAAAAGTTGTATCCCAAAGGAATGAATCGTTTTGTAGATTTTTGAATTTAGATACCTACTTAAGTTCAACATTACAACATTTAATGAAATTCAATATATATGTTTTATTGAGAATATCAATAACTATAAGTTTATCCCTACAGGTCATTGATAAAAAAATTATTCATTTCCTGGGAAAATGAAACATAGAAAAGGGGTGAGGTCAAATGCTTTGTAAGAGTAACCAATACATTGGAAGCTAACATAAACACTAGTCATGATGAATAATTTAAAACCAATGGCTTTAAATGAAATACATGAACATAATATGGACAGAATTTGAGATGAGTAAATATTTCCATAATGAAACATAATCATGGGTATTCTACTAGTCAAATAAAATCATGAAAACTGAATTTATATCTTCATAATGAGGGAAATGCATATGATATACATTCAGAAACATACCGTCAAATCCTCCACCAAGACATCTAAAAATGATTGTGGCCTCGGTGGGAACTATATCAAAAAATGGGCAAGGACTTGGCCAAGTCCATATCTATTTGTCTCGTGAGACCTACCAATGCATCGAAGGTCTGTAGTGGGACCCAAAAATAAAATAATTATTATAATTAATTTCTCATATGAATTAGCATAATCATAAACAATATATGCATTCATATTTAAACTAACAAATGAAACGTAAATAACTTTCCCCAAGCATTAAGCAAAAACACTATACATCAGATTTAAATGGTGAAAATTTTTAAGATAAGAAATACATAGTAAAACTAATCAGAAACTATAAAATTAAATAGGGTATATTAATCACAACAATACATAATAATTAATAGTAGTTTTGAAACATACTAAGATACTCTTATGAAATCATCAAGTAATTCTTGAGATAAATACTCTTTTACTTTGAAAAGAAGAGTTATTTTGGAAAAATATTTATATAAAACTAGATGTGAAGTAAGAAATTTTTTTCATAATAAGATAAGTTATTTTAGAAAAATACTGGTTTCTAAAAATAGATTATAGAGTGTCGTTGAGAAAAGGTAACAATTTGAGAAATTCCCTTGAATCGGGATTGTATTTTAGGAAGAATTTTTCAAATATCCTTTGAAAATATATACATCCCATTAAATAAAGGTATTATTCTGGTTGGAACACATCTATAGAACATTCAAAAATTAAATTTGAGGAGTATATATGAATTAATAATAATTTAATTGTGGTAAGTGGACAATAAAATTAACCCAAATGAAAATGGGGGCTTGGGTGGAAAACCCTTACCTTAAGTCAGAATGTGTTCCTCACATGATCTTAATGACCTGAATAATAAATTTGGGTTCATAAATTAATGTTTCCATAACCTTATCTATAATAAATTGATTTATTATTACCATATTAGGTCCCTTCATGGATTTTTATGGGTTAAAAGATTCAATTTCAATGGTTGGGAGTGTTTTCTTCCTTTGTTTTCATGACCGATTTACTTATATTCATGTACAGAAAAACATATAGAATAAGACTTGTTGTTTATATTGGATGTTGTTTTTTATTAGTAAAAAACTAGAATATTACATGTTCATAATTTTTTTTGGTTATTGGGAGTGATGATTAATCATTATATTAACCATTATTAACAATTGTTTGGGTTAATTGGCAGTTCTTGATCACAACGAACTCATTTTGATTTAAAAATTAATATCATGTGTAAAAAAGGATTACAAAAACATAAATTAGTTATAATACATATATTAGAGTCATGATCAACCATAATATAGTTACAAGACCAGAATTATAGACGGTAATAGAAATTGAAAACTCATCATCCCTGAATTTGATAAATTAACACATATAGGATGGTGTTTTCATTTAAAGTATAAAATTAGGGGAAGGGAGACGTGATTAAAAATTCTTACCTTATCATAACAACATTCCATTACATGGAAGGTACTTGAGTCATCACAACATTTGGATGATATGAGGCGAGGAAATAAAAATTCAAGAGAGGAACTTGAAATAAAATAAATGAACAGATGAATTTACCTCTTGAAGTAATCTTCCTTGAGAGCCTGTTTAGGGAAGAGGATTTTGTCTTTAAATGAGACCAAGGGCTCATGTACATGTGGTAGGATATTGGGAGGATATATGAGTAGAATTTAGGCAAGGAAGAAGGCTTTATAAGGGTGAAGATATGAGGGAGTGAGGGGGATTTTTATAGTGGAGGAGATTAGATGTTTCCCCTTATTTTACTTATTATTTTATTATTTTTCTAAATACAACCAATAATATTTATTTTTTTTGTGACCAAGAATAGTAATATGTGTATGTGAATTTGAACCATGTGGTCTCACATCATCCTTATATCACCTATAACTCAATAAATCATGTATTTAGTATTAAATGTAAATTATTGTATTTTACTATTTATAAAAAATTCATGTATTTTAAGAAATCCCATAAATTTACCTTTACCATCATTTAATGTTTAGAATCCAAAAATAAACTCCATTTTTGGAAAATAATGTTATGAAAATTATTAATTTAATTTACAAATAAAGTCATAATTTATTAAAAAAATAACAATTTTATAACTATAATTCATTTATTATCACCTTGAAAAATTAATCAAGATCTCATTATCTTATAACTAGAAGACAATAAAATAATAATATGATTTACTATTAAAATGGTTCATATAACTATTCATAAAGGTATTTTACTATTCACCAAAAATTAAATTTGGCTTATCAGAATCTAAATATCTTACCGAACGCAACCGTGTTTGTAAGTTTTTTTCAATTCAAATCACGGAGGTGGAAAAATTATGTTTACTAGCTAGGTTATTACAATGTACTATTTTGTAGAGATTCAATGTTTCATGCACTCAATATTAAATTTATTTTTAAAATCTTGGGGTGTTACCAGACAACCCATGTATGTGATGATCAATATCTCACACATCCCTCTTAAAAGGGGACAGTCTATATAGCACCACCTACACATCAAAAATAAAGACACAACATTACAAGAAGACATGTATACAATATGACATACCAATATCATGGAAAAAAAGCATTATCCTTGTTTTAATAATCCATATTCAAGAAACAAAATCACTATTCAAATTTATATGAATACACACATCATGTGATCAAGCATCAAAAATAAGTCTCACATGCCACGCACAGAAACACACCAAACAATCATGCCAATAACCCTTATAAATCATGAGGTAATTTCATGCAATGTATTACACATTGGCTTCACATAGGGCAACAAACATATGCCGACAACCATGATAATAACCCGTATAAATAATGCACTAATGTCAAGGAACTATTACAAATAGGTTTCGTAGTTGGAAACAAACCCACACCAACAATAATGCCATTTACCTATATAAATATTACCTTAATGTCAATGAATTCCCACCTTATGCGCATCAATAATTTAAAATGAGGGTTGATGTTTGAGTTTAATAGAACAATAAAAACCTTGCTGACTTCGGAAAAATATTAGATTTAAAATTATGTTTATTGATAAAAAACAAATGACACTAATAGTGCATCAATACGATCAATGTCTCTTGAGTTATTGAATATATATGTTTGGAGAAAAAAATAAAAAATAAAAAAGGATAATAAAAGTGTGTTCTGAGGTGGGCTGGAGAAATACCTCATATACTTGTAATTCTTTATGTGCCTCCACATTAACCTTTATATTATTATCCTTTTCCATTTTATTTAATTCTAATTAATAAAATTTATTTTATATATAATTAAATCCAAGAACTATGCATGAAATACCCATCCATGACTCACTGTACAATGCCCACATGAGTCTCGATGGTCATACTCCATAATACCATATTAGATCCCTTTAATGGGTTCCTCCAAGGATATACTGCTCAATGGAGTTGCACTTACCAACCCTATCATAAAGATTCTATATCTTCATACTATTTCTCGCTCCAAGAGATCTCACTACTTATATGATGGGGTTTCTGTGGCCGATATTTCCGAAGGGGACCTTTCTGAGGCCTCTGTACTTCACAAGCATTCTCTGGTGGCCCGGTTTGGCAAAAAAACCGTCCCTAGAGAAAATTAAGGAGTTTTTCGGCTAATGGTGTCTTCTCTACCCACATGAGGTCTCATCGCTTTCAAGATATGTGTTCTGCATCCATTTGGGAAATATGGAGGACGTCGTTCGTTCTTAGTCCTACGAGGTCAGCCATTACAGAGGTAACCTCTTTTTTTGTACCAGTGGTACTGGGACATCAACTACAACAAGGAATCCTATATGGATGCATTCTAGATTAAAATTTCGGGCCTCCCTCTACCACTTCAAAACCTGACCGTCCTCTAACTGATCAGTGACTCAGTGTGTTATTTTGTTTGGGCGGATGAAGTGACCCTCCAACTCCAAGATACAGGTTGCACTCGTATCTGCGTTGAGATGGAAATCCCCTTACCCTTACCTCCAAGGTTCTTTTTCTGGGCCTGTGATAATTTAAAATGGTTGAAAATGCTATTTTATTAGTCACTGCCCATATTCTGTTGTGTTTTTGGCTTTCGAGGCCACTCGGTCAAGGTATGCCATAGGAGAAGTGGAAAACTGATGGCATCCAATCATGTCTCGGGCCTCTACTCTAATTCTATATGGGATATCAATGCTTCCTCATCCTCTCTAAGGAATGGTTGAGGACCCTCAACCCCCCATCTAGCATCGATTCCTCCAAGGAACGATGATGTCTTTCCAACCATGGCTGATGTTTCAAATTCGAACCCCATTGCGCCTATTGAGTTTAGTGGGTACCACCCAATGACAATAATTTTGGTTGTTACGACGACCATATGCCCTCTGTAATGCATGTGAACTAGCCCTTCCGTTACCCCTATTCCAAGTCTTTTTCATGCCTCTCTCTCCAAACAACATGGGTTCAATCTCTTCTCCACCTACAGAGACGTGGACCTCTCCGACCCTAATCTCATGACCATGCCTATATTTCTCCAAGTCTTGTCTCCTTTGATAAATCCCTCCATAATGCACCGTATGGATTTCATGAGGGCCTCCATGGCCTAGGGTCTGAATTTCACACAAGCTCACCTTCTCTAATAAACCCACAACACTTTTATTTTCAAAAGTAGTTGTCGAAAGAATCATTGTTGGAATCTCCTTCGGGGATTAAATCCTCCCTCTGTCGGTCCCCAAGATCAGTTGGTTCCTCAACTGGGGCCGTCACTCACTCCAAGCCAAGGGAGGTTTTCTCCACTAGGTACCCTATCGTTTGAGACACTGATTTTCAAAAGAACTACCTTAAATATTAAATGTATTACTTAAATTATTTGGAATGAAAGAGGCCTATGGGATTGTGAAAAGAGAGATCTTGTTTCCTCAAAAGTTAAAAATATCTCCATATCTTTCGAGACCATCCTCAAATCCAAGTAGGATGTATGCCATATGGATTTGTTTGGAAAATGGATGGGATTAATACATAACATGCCCACTATACCAAACCACACCCACATATGGATGTTATGGAAACAAGAAATGAAAGTGGAACTGGTGGAGATATCAAATCAGACCATCACCACTTGCATCAAAACCAATGGCCTCAAACTGCTCTTTAATTTTTTATACACTAGCTGTGATGTCAGAGAAATGATTCATTTATGGAATCAACTGAGTGGTTTCCAACCTACGGATAAACCCTGGTTCATCGGAGGATATTTTAACACCATGGAAGAGGTGTCAGAAAATAGAGGAGGGGTGGGTGGCTACACGAGTGCCATTCATGATTTTCAGAAATTCATTGACTCTTCAATCCTAATGGACATGTGATTGACTGGAAAACGATAAACCCGGTGCAACAATGAAAAAGGTTCCCAAAGCATCTAGATAAGACTTGATGGGTTCCTTGAAATCATTAATGGGATTGACTCCTTCATACAAACCTCGATCTCTCACCTCTCTAGGTCGCTGCCTGATCACGCTCCCCTACTAATCAATATTCAAAGGACTCCCACAAGGTAAAGAAATTTCTTTTACATGTACACTTGGAAAAAGAGGGATGGTTTTCTTAAAATGAATGAGGCTTATTGTAAAATAGAAATTAATGGGAATCCTTGGGACAACCTTTAATTTCAGATCCTCGGATATAAAAGGTGCATCCGGTAGTGGCTAGAGAAAAACCCTGTCGCCGATATCCATATGGAAGACCTCAAGGTGGAAATTGATAATCTAGAGGATTATTTGTAGGATGTGTGAGATGATGACATATTCACGGTACTGCATGACATGTAATCCTTATTGGAGAAAATGATTCTAGAAACCAAAAAGGAATACCACGTTCGGTCCAGGGTGCTCTGGATTAAAGGAGTTAAAAGCAAATTCTTTTTTCATTAATTCTTGGAAGAGAAAATAAGAAACACCTAAATCAACTTGAAGCAGGAGGACACATCTTTCATCTCAGACATTGATGTTGTATGAAACCTGTCCTTTGATCACTTTAAGTCTCTCTTGGCTATCACAACTCTGCCCTAGGGTTGCAATCAAATATGTGGACCATGAGGGTTTGAACTTTCTTCAAAGCATGAATGGGTTGGTTATGGAGTCCGATAATGCAGTCATAGTGGAAATATTGATATAGGAGGATATAAGGAAGGTCACCTTTGGATTAAACTAAGAGAGTTCCCCTGGTCCAGATAGGGTTCCTAGCACATTTTATATTGCAATGTGGGAATTTTTGAAGACACATGTGATCTAGGAAATTCAAGGATTCTTTAGGTGGATCAATTCCAAGGGATGTGTGCCCCTCATGAATGGTCTACATCCCCATGGAGAAGGACCCAAAAAAATTCTCCCAATACATACTGATTATCCTATTCAATTTTTCGTACACAATTCGGTCCAACATGATGTCTAGAAGACTTAGAGACCTCATTACAAGACTTATGTCTTCAGAACAATACAACTTTTTTAAAGGAAGATGAATTCAAGGGGAAATTTGTATTGTGAAAGAGATCGTCAGAGAAATAAAGAAACAAATGGAGGGGCACGACTTCATCATTCAAGAAGACCTGAAAAAATAATATGACTGGCTCAAATGTGACTTCATCATCCAAGTCATGAGGAAACTCGGCTTTTAGGAATGGTTTTGTGACTTATGTTTTAAATTATAATCATCTCTTATATTTAAATATCTCTCATTGGTATGTTTTTTGGTGTTTTCAAAAACATCAGAGTTGTGCGGTAGGGTGATCCCTAGTCTCCCTTTCTATTTCTCTGGGTATAAGAATACCTATCCTTGAATATTCACAACCTACAGAAGGAGGGAAGGATCAAACATTTTATTACCATGTAAAAGGATAATGATATATCACACCTCATTTTTGATGATGATATTTCCATTTTTACCAATAGTAGATGCAGGTCATTAAAAGAACTCATGGGAATTTTTATAACCTCTGAGGAGGTTAGTGGGAAGCTTCTTAACACCAGAAAGAGTAGGGTTTCATGTTTAAAAAATGATCAATAAAGAGGTGTAGTGGTATCTAGGACATCCTGAGAATATTATAAATCAAACTACTAATGGTGTACTTGGGAGATATGATATCGAAAGGGATAATTATAAAGAATAAATTTAATGATATCATCAATCAAATAACATCAAGGATATTCAACTAGAATACAACGTTCCTCTTGTTCGGAGGTAGGGTTACCCTTATTAATAGTGCCCTATCTTCGATCCCCATGCACGTGCTCTCTATCATCAATCTTCCCAAGGGAACTATCTCTAGGATTGAAAACATCATCACCAAATTTTTATGGGATGATAATCATCCAGGGAGATGCCACTAGGCCTCTTGGAGTCGCCTGGGAAAACTAGTTGAAGAAGGCTATGTCAGACTACGTAGCATGATAGAAACCATGCGATCCATGTAGAAAAGACTAGTATGGGAAATAATTTAAGGATCCAACCTATGGGAAAATGTTTATCCCAAAAAAATATAGAGATAAATTCAAGGAATTACCTTGAAAGGGGTGTCCCCTATCCAACCTGGTCAGGTACATTCTTTATTAACTTCCTATCCTGTATGACTAATCTCACTTACTGATTGGATGTGGTGACAAAAATATATGGAATGAAAATTTGGCAGGTAGAAAACACCACTTTTTAGGATACCCTGTGCTGACCATGTCCTTTAGGGAGGCCAAGAGCCACCATGGTCTTTTTGGACACCATCCTTAGACTAGAGTAGAGGCAGATCTTCCACAATATTATCTTAGTGGATGAACCGGACCACTGCTACTTCACAAAATCATGAACTAGAAAATTTTCATGTAGCAGTTATCGATCCTCCTTGCGTATACGAAGGGACAACGATGAGCTCTCTGTAAGCCCATGGGGAAGAGGGATCCCAATAAATCTCAATTTTTTGACTTGGAATATTCATCATGAGGCACTCCCAATAGATTATATCATCCAATGTCAAGTTGTAATTTCAACTTCACACTGTCATTGTTGCACTAACCCACAAATAGAAACCAGAGAGAACCTTTTCGTCTACAATGATTGGTCTAAGAACCTATGGGGTTATTTGGAATCTTGAATGAATTTTATAAATGGTGATAACTTCTTCTCAGAGATATGGATGAGTTGGATTCAGTTCCCCAGAGATTTGGATATTTGAAAGAAAATTCGGGCCATCACAGTGGCAGCGACTGATTGGAACTTATGGGTGGTGAGAAACAAGGATAGAGAGGGTGTCAATGCTTTTTATGGTGAAATTAGAGAAAAACCCATTCCTTGGCACTTGACGTCAAGAAATAACTTCATGGTAGTCAGGTATTGGCATCCTTCAGAAGAATTAATCCAAGGATTGGAGACATGGTGGGTGCAAACAAAAACACCCAGGGAAAATGGGTTAGATAGACACCACCTAGAAGAGGATTGAAACTCAATGTGGACGGATCCATCATAGTAGGAAAAAGGTGGGGTGGAAGACTAGTTAGGGATATAATCATATCTATTTTATTTATTTTCATAAAATTTTACGGCCAAGGGATATCCCTGGGGGAATAGAAAAGTGCAATTTACAGTGGTCTATATTTATGTAAATGCTTTAACCTCATGGTGGATGTCATCAAAACTGACTCAGCTACTACCACCCTTTATCTGAAAGTGAAGGATGAACCCCCGTGGGACCATCAATACCTCATTCAGAAGTGTAGGAGATCCATTAAACAAGATGAATCTATCAACCATGTTTGGCGTGAAGGAGAATTCATGGCAGACAAGCTGGCCCGCGAAGCAAGAGAAGATGAGGTTCTCACCATCTATAATAGTCTCGGATCTATTCCAAAGAGCAGTAGGCAAGCTATAATTGACGATGGACATGGAATACATCATTTTATCACCCCATGATCCTTTTCTCCTTTGGAATCTTTCCTTATTTATTCTTCAATAAATAGTTAACTTTCAGGGAGTCTATATGACTCCCCCTTAATTCAAATCATTATTTATTTATTCCTCTTAAAATCTATTTAAGCATTCATTATATATATATATATGTATATACATTAATATCCATCCACACACACACACACATAGATATATACACCTATATATATATATACCTGCACACACACACACACACACATATAGACAAACATATATATTTAGCCCATATTTATACATGTTTAGACACACACACACACACACAACCATATATATATATATTCTCCTGAACATGTATATATATACACGTCTGTATATACATATATACACCCAGACATGTATATATATACATATATATTTATTCCATATAAATACAAATACAAATACAAATCATATATATATATATAAATATGATTTTCCAAAATTAATAAAAGTAATGAAAAAAATAATATTTTATTATTATTATTTAATATATCACATTATTTACACGATTAAATTTTAAAAAATAACAACCATTAATTTAAAATTATAGTTAATAAATTAAAATTAACCACACATTTGCATTTAACTCACACAATTAATAATATCACATCAATTACTTTAGCCAATCATTATTTACAACATAAGTAAATTAGTAGTTATGGAATTATATATTCATTCTTTCCTTAGACAGAAGTAATAATAATAAAATAATATTATTTATTATTATTTCTAGGTTCCTAATAAAATATTTTTATACCAAATATTATTACCCTTATGTGCGATGTAACTAAATGTCCGATGCACAAAAATGTTATCTCACACCTAAGGAAAAACTCATATTATAGAGATAATGAAGGTCTCAGATTTCAATCTGAGACACCATTTGGGAGATGTTCTATTTTTTTTAAATATGTAATAATTTTTTAATATAAATTATCCTTAAACAAGATTTGACAAAATGCTCAGGGCAAAAAAATGTTATGTCACCCCTTGGGTGAACCATGCATCTCAGATCTAATTTTGGTATCACATCTCTCATGTAGGGAACTGTTTGGGCGATATTTAAATTTTTTTTGGAAAATTAATTTGTGCACAAATAACATAAATATAATACATTAATCCTATAAATGACGTGCTTCTACGGGCCTCAAAATCCCATTTTAACTAATCACTTAATTCTACAAATATTACATATATAATTGCAAATTATAAACATGTATTTTACCCTTTCATAAAGACATAATAAACATAGGTACATAAAAGCCAAATTTTTACTCCAAAATATTTTTAAATTTTTAGATGATGTGGGTTATATTATTATTTAAAATTAAGACTATTACATGAATCTTTTCTTAGGGAGAATATTTTAAATGAATTAATTTGGATTGATTTTGGTGACCAAATGTCACCAAAAGTGATGGAGGTTTAAAATTACCCCTTAAAAAAAATTTAAAAGAAATTAATTGTGATATTTTAGTTCATTACACTGTGCTATAACTATTTTTCTTCATTTTACCTTTACTTGGGTAACTAATTTTTTTTCCTCACTAACTTATTTTTATTTCAAAAAATAATCTTTACATTATTAACTAATTTAGACATGATTATGACAGATATAAGATCCATATTAATAGATTAATTTTATAAAGGTGATTAAAATTAATGTTAATATAAGTACACATAACGAATAATTCTTTTTATGAAATTATTTTTACACACCAAAATGATTACATTCTTATTATTTTTAGAGTAGTAATCATTATATGAATGTTAATTTGTCTATTTTTATGTTCTATAAATACCTATCATTAAATTAATTTATTATTTGTTTAATTTTTGTTGTTACACATATATAAAAGCCAATTTTTTCAAAATCACTTTTTTTAACATTATAAGATTTTATTCATAAATGATTTTTTATTTAATAAAAATTTATTAAATTTTAACAATAACTTTGATTTAAAATACACTTTCCCATTTTATTAATTTTATTAATTAATGTAAATTTTATTAAAAATCTATATTTAAAAATACAAGTATTATATATATTTATAAATATATAAATAATTAAAAACATAATTCATTATGTTAAAATTATAGGTTTGTATAATTTTAACTTTTACATAAAAAACATTAATAAATCCTCTAAATTACTTTGGGTTAGTTAATAATTATGACATTCATGTATAGTTATTCAACTTATAAGTATCTCATTTTGATTTCTATGGTGAAGAAATTCTTTAATAGAAAAATTTACTCGATCCATACATGTTCATGATTATAACAGTATTTTACATTTCATTATAAATTTCATATTGTTATTACAAATATTTCTACACATCAATTGAAAAACTATGTTAAAATGATAACATATTTTTGGAATACAACATCCAATTAACATATAATTTATCTCATAAAATATTCTTATCTTTAATCATATTTCCAAAAAACATATAATAGCAATAATTGATTAATCCCAATGATCATATAATACCAATGACCATATATATTATGTTCATTTTACATTCCTTTATATAAACTTCCATACTTTAAGAAAATAATTCATCTCATCAATTTATTTAAATTATAAATAAGTTTATCATATGTTTATGTTATTGAATTCCTTCTGTAGTTATAATCAATGGAAATACCCCAAAGTAATATTGACATGTGGAATATTTCAATATTGTAGTATTTTTTTTACATGTAATTTTATTCCTATTGTAATTTTGTTAATTATGTTTCATTTAAAAATATTGTAATGTATTTCATTTTTTATTATAATTTCTTAACTTAATGAAATTAAACAATGTGAATTTTAGTCTAATGTTCCATTTATGAAAATATATCATAGAATTAAATTTCAATTTATCACTATAATTTATGGGATTTAAAAAATAACTAATAGTACGTGGCCTCTACCACAGAGGGAGGTGTTCCTAAACTCACATAGAGCCACTCAGGTCAATGTCATTTGGGGTGATAAAACTGTAGACATTAGGGAAACCCTCAGACTTCCTGGTTTAATATAATTATTTTGGAAATGTAAATTCTAGATTAAATAAATGTTTATCTCAAGGTATATGATGTGGATAATAAGTATATATACTCATAATAGTCTTCCTCATGAAAACTACATTCCAAATATATTTAAGAAATAAAATAATGGAGTCAACGCATATGAGTTTTGTTTTACTTTATTATTCCCTATGAATATTAAGAAAATTAACATTCAAGAATTCCTCAGTGAGAATATAGAGTAGGAAAACATTGGTTGTCATAATCCTTTACTATATACCCACATCCAGTCTAAATGGATACCTGCTCATTGGGTTTCATCAACTTATGTTATTACAAATAAGAATTATTATATGATTATTCTAAACCCAAAACTAATTCTATAATAGAAATATGTCAAATTTTTACTAACTTATAATTTAAATCTTCAAGGATTCTTATATTAAGACGTGGTTAATGATTAGTGATGAGGTTTCCATACAAAAAATAGAAGGAATTTCCTCAAGAAGTAACCTTTCATAATATAACCATGAAATCCCAATCACAATGAATCAAATAAAACTTCAAACTATATATAATTATAATATATACGAAAATAAAACATACCCTATAAAATCCTATATTGTTAAATCCCATCCATATATATATATATATAATTTCAATATGGGTAATATCATCAAAAACTGATTTATGGGGGCCCTACCTATTGATATCAAGAATATTTGTATGACCCATAAAGCTCTCAACCAATATACCATGGATTGGTGATGAGCGGAGAGGGTATAAATTTCCAAAATAGAAAGCATTGGGCTATGATCAATCTAACATTTATCAATAAAATAAATTAAAAACAACCAAAAAATAAACAATAATGAATCTATGATAAACTGATATCATAAAAAAAATATAACACATGAATGTTATATATCAATTTTTTTAATAAACTAAAAAAACGACATAATATCCATGAAACACCACTGTGAATAAAACTCCAACAAACTACATAGCAGAGGGGTTTATAAATAAATCTACATAGGAAGTGTTCCTGATATCAACCACAATCACTACGTTAATACTTCCCGTTATATCTGAAATAAAATCTTAAAACAAGTATGTAAAATTTTGGGTGAGTATATCAACATTATTAAATGTTTAAACATTAAGTAAAAGTAACTATGTTAGTATTTTTAATGCATATTAATCAAACCAATAAAACTATAGTACACAGTCATGAAGTTATCAACAAATATAACTAATGGGTAATCTAGGTCAGTATCTGTTAGCAAAATTCCCAGTCCTTATGGCCTTAAAATAGTAAATATACATTTCTCTTAAAATATTCAATATACATGTTTCCTCATAGGGAACAAATATTTAACTATTAAAAGATAAAACTATATATAAAAGTAATCGCACTACCTTCGTACACCTCAGAAATCACCCAAGGATAGAAATATATGTATTAACATGGTAGGTTTCCAACATCATCATCACAACAATACTATTAAATAATGCAACCCTTTTGGTAATTAATCATTAATAAAAAAAGTAGGATAATTAAATTTGAAAGTAGTGTTGATCATATTTAAATAATGGAATCATGGTGACATTGTGAACCATATTAAAATTCCATACCTTTCAAATAAATATGTTCCAAATGACCTAATATTTTATAAACATAGAACATAATGATGAGAAGGTAAGAATATATTTACCACCCCTATTGTTTCTTAGTAGTCCAAAAATTATCACAATCTACATAAAACCACAATATGAAATATCGACAAATCTTCAAAATTATATTTCTACTCAATTAAATGAAACAACCTAAACAATACCTAATAAAATATACATAATAAATATGTATATCACATTTTTAGTTTTTATATTAGATAAATTTAACCATATATATTTCCATTCTATCATCCATCATGTTATAATACTCCCTAAAATTTCTTCACTTCACACTATTGTGAATAATGTCACTTGTAACAACCTAAAAATGCCATCTTCATTTTTGAGAGGTAGGATTTTCCACCCATCATTCTTATGGATGAGTAATTTTGAAATTTTCGATTCATATCTAAGATATGATTGTTGGATTATATTTCAGTATCCCATTAGCTAGAGGTTATCAGAGATATTTCTATTTATTAGATTGAAATCAATCTCCCCAAATTTATCTCAATTTATCTTATAATCCTTTTTATTTTTATTGATAATGGGTATTTTAAGGTGTTAGAATGTGATTACATTGTAAAATGGTGGTATAATTTTGTTATGATGTGGATTTCCTAAGTGGTGTGTAGAGGATGTTTAAGAAAGATGTTTTTAGGACATTACTCACTATTTAAGTTAAGGGATAACAATCATTGAGTATTACTTCTGTTCTTGATTATTTTTGTTCAAATTATCCATTGAATTATTATTTTATTTTTTTTAATTGAAATTCCATATGTTTTATTGTGTGGGATGGGACCACACCCCATGGATATTAGTTTTTTATCTATAGGGACAACCAGAGTGTTTGGAATTGATTATTCTATTTTGAGAAACCATTATTAATTGGTTTATTGATTAATGTATAATTTTTTATGACAATATATTTTCTTGTTAGAGGAAATGAAGCTCAGTAATAATAATGGATAAATTAATGGATCACAAATTGGGGTGTGTCATATACATTATGAAGCCTCTTTATCATCTGGTGGTTTTATATTCGAATGAAAATATTATTTTTTATTAGAATTAATTTGTGGAATGTTTTGATATTCATCTAAAAATTTTATGGATCTCATGTTATCCTAATAATAAAAAACGAGTAGCTTACTAAATGGTTTATTTTTTGGAACCTTAGTTAAACTAGTTTCAAGTTAGAGTTTATAAATTTATTAGCCACAATGAGTCTTTTTACACAGGTTCCAAAAGAAAATATTTTGGTTTGAAGAATAATTTTAAAGTTTTATTTTTAAAGGGAATTTTTTATTTTGAATAATAAATTTAATTGAGGTTATTTAAAAAATCCCCAAGTTATAAAAATACTTAATATGATTTTACAGTTGAGGGAATTTTTTAGGGAGTATATTTACTTGATAAATTTTTATGAAATTTTTTGATGCTTTGTTGGGTTCTGTTTTCATGTAAGTCAAGGATGATTTTGAAATTTTTTAAAATAAATCTAGGAGGGTTTTTTAGAACATTATGTGTTTTATATTTTTTAATTTATTATTTATTATAGCTTCTAGGAATTTTATACCTGTATGAATGATGATTCATGATAGAATAAGAAGATTTAGATACATTGAAGGAAAGTGTAGGAATTATTGTTATTTTTTTGTGAGTCCTATAGTGTTATGTATTATTATGTGGGCACTAATAGGTAAATTTAATATCTTAGAGTGTTGAATAAATTATATTTTAGAACCAAATGAGGGTGTATAATTGATATTTATGATATTTAATACCTAAGAGGTCATGCAATGAAACATGATGATAACCTAGATTAATGGATATGTGTGAGCGTATATATATATATATTCGGATAACCACTTGATATGTGGGTATAATTGGTTATCAAGTTTCTATGAAATTTCAAATTGATTATGTTTTTAGTGTTTGTTTATATCATAGGGTGGAACCTTTATCATCTCTCAAAGGGATTTAGAGGTTTGAAGTGTACATATATAATAAAAATGTCTAAAATAAGAGTGGTTTTTGAAACAATATTAAAAATAAAATTACTCAATCAAAGAATTTAATATTTGAAAAAATATGAGGTTTTTAGAATATATGAGATAAGTTTGTCATTTCAAGTTCAGTGTACATATTTTTTAGTACATCATTTAGAATATTTTTAATGGAATCCTTTGGTTAAGTGTTGCCAAGATCTTGATTCCACTAATTCCCCTTAAAGTGATGAATAATGAACAAACCGATGACAAAATAATAAGGATTTAAAGGTTTGAAACTTATACATAGAGTAAAAGATTCAACATCATACTGATATATCATGTATGTGTGATAGAAAGAGGGTTCTTGTCTTTTCCAATCAGAACAACCCATGATTTCCATTTAAATCTCAACCGAATCGGTATTGAAATGAAAAATAATTCACTTTATTATACCAAGTAAATGAATTTAGAGGTCAGTCATTTAAAGATAAATCATAAGTGAAATATTTAAAAAAAATTAAACAAATCCAATAAAATAATAATTTCAGGAACTACCTCTTCATGTGTTTATAACTTCCTAAAAATTACCATCCACCATTTTTATCACCATAAAGATGAGAAGGTGGATTGGGTGGAACCCCACCTTCATTATTGACCCCCAATGAGTATAGGGGAATGAAAAACATCTAAGATGACTAGGGGACTTCTTTTTTGTCATAAAAGTGGTATATCTTTTCTCCTTGGTCAATATTACAAATGGAGTTCAATTGGTTTCAATTTATAGGTAATATGGATATAGGATTTAAGAACTTATATTTTGAGACACAACTTAGAGCGTGGTTTTGGGTAGGTATACAACCTTGTATAAATTTCAAAAAAATTAAAATTCATTTAACTTTATCTTGAAAATATCCCTACTAGATTAAGTGTACATTTAATTTATAAAATGAGAGATATTTCCAAAATAAAAATCCACTCTTTTGACTTTGAGCAGATTCAATTTATTTTAAAAATGAGTTTGGTTTGGACATTTTTTGGATGAATTGGAAAAGGTTTTCATTATAATTTTTTATCCCACTAAATATGAAATCATCCCAAAAACATATTATCCAAATTTATTGAATAAAATAGCTTTAGTGTTCATTTGATTCCACTTGTGTTCTTGGGGTCCTGTGGAAGTTTGGCCTATTTTTCTTCTATATCACATATAGACCTATAAATCTCATCCTCTTATAATGTAATTATAAAAAATTGTAAAATCTACCTTTTTAACCATGATAAAAATGATATAATTAATTTATATTTAAATTAAAAATTGTTTTTAATTTTTTTATTTTCAATACAAAAGTAGTTGAATATAATGGCATAAGGGTGAGATAAAACAGTGAATTGCTACGAAATCACACCCACACCTAATCATTTTGACTCTTGGTAATAGTTACATTTCCCAAAAATTATTCAGGGAGATATTCCCAACATACTAAATATTTATAATTCAATTGTAATTTAATTATTGATCATAATGTTATCAAAGTGGAAACAACACGAAGGATTTATTCTTAGTAATCATTGAAATATTTGTCTCATAAATTGCATCAAAACAAAATTTATGGTGATGAATGATACCAATCTAAAAAAAGAATTAAAAATCCAACCATTTCACTAAATCTCCACAAGTGTGTGTGATACGCATTTCATGATATTCTTTCCATATTCTATCCATTAAATATATGTTGTTTTAAAAATTGTATGCTTACTGGATTCTTTCCACTGAACCTTCCAAATATCATTTGTAATAAAATTTCAAGGACCACTCAATTATGAATTACTAAAAGTAAAAACTTAATATATTAAACAAGATATATCCATATGTTGTACATCTCATCACTAGACTCATTTATTATTTGTGTTGTTTTTTTTGTTTTTTTGTTGAGGGTGTACCCCAGTCAGATAAAAGGTACATACATAGTTCATTATGCCATAGTAATAAAACTAATCAGATGATAAATGAACATATGTAAAAATCATTTTGGAAATATGATAAACATTAACATGACTTATACATACCTTATATTTAGTAAGAAATATTCACACATCACAGTTGGGTGAAAATATGTGTGAATATGTTAAGTGTCATTGTTATCCCAAAATCTACTAAAACAGAGAGTATCAATCATCTTAATGTTTTCAAAGATATAAAACCATTTATATCATCTAAAAATAAATAATTTTCTACAAAAAATCACACATAAATGTCGAATTTTTTCTAAAACCCCCATGGGATATGTGAGTGAAGGTTTATTTAAATTTTTAAACAACCTAAAATATATAAATTAATCAAGAATTTTCAATAATTAACTTGATTATGTGGGCCTAAAACATGATTATTCTAGAAAAAACAGGTGGAGGTAAAAATACTTTGCAGCTAGTGGAAAAGAGAAAAACAATAAAGTTGATGAAAATCCTAATGATGTTAGGAATCTGGTGATATGTAATAATACTATTTAGAAATTGTATAAGGGAAAAATAAAACGATGATGAATATATTAACAAACACTAGAATATGTCCACCCCACACACAGTGTGTGCAATATAATCACTATAATAAAAGAGATTGTGGGAATGAAGGATAAAACATGGTGGGTGTCAATGCTATGTTTCTTATTGAAGGTGTGGTTTTGCTATAGTGGAATCTGGAATTATCAATTCAAATTGATTCAGACACTATCCATTAATAGTGAATGTTTGTTTGATTTTTTATCTTTAAACCTGTGTAACAACACATGTCTAGTAATTAGTAATAGTCTAGGGTCTAAAGAAGAAAGCATGATGCATACCTAGGAATAATTTTAAACATTTATTTTAAAAGAGTACCTTATGATCATTGTGGAATTATCAATGAAGGATTAGGTGGTCACAGGATTCCTTGGTTCTCTCCATATATATTTAGGAGTACTCTTATCAGTCTCTTCGAATTTCCTATATCTCTTGAATCCGCAACTTCCTATTCTCACCTACATATAATAGGTTGATATTTCATTGTTTAATAACTCAATATTTATGGTTATCTTCCACTATAGGGAGGTGAAAAGCCTTTCAAAACACAATCCAATTTTGTGACACTCACATTTGAGTTTTAAAAGCTATAATTATCAAACCTACTGAAATTCAAGATCTACCATAATTTTCAACAAATCGAGGTTCATTAATCCAAGTATCCATTTCTTCCAACCATATTTAGACATATTAAACAACCAATAATATGTTAACAAATCCTAATGAAATATTAAAATATCCCATGAAGTCAATTCTCTATGCATGGAGGATCTCCCAAAATAACATGGGTTGTTGGAGAATTTCATTCCTTTTGGATATATTCCTAGTGAATAGATATCATTTGCATGATTTAACAAATTTATTGGTGTATCTATAAAATTTTGTCCAATAATGTCTAGAGTCAAGGAATTATTGAGCAACACCTTTAGATCCAAAGTGTGGTATAAGCTCCAAATTGAGGTGAACTCATGGTTAGGTACACACCGATGAGAAAACTGGTTACTAAAGTTTTTTCTAATGTATGGGCCTTACTATATATTCCATTGGGACTCATGATTATGAATTAGTTATTGTGAATTGATTTAGTAGATAGGGATCCTAGATGATGTAATAATGTTCACAATGTCTGCACACCAAGGGGTAAGGTCTACTATTTCACAGAGGTTCTCATCAGGGAAGAATGAAATAGTTGGGAGGTATGATTCAATAGAGTGGTCCCATAGTGGTGAAATTATACTAATGTGTTATGCTACTAAATTCTCTGATACATTTTTATCCCTAATTTATTGAATAAATTCCATAATAAAGATCATCTAGTTAATGATGCATGGCTTGGATTTCTTTTTCTTAAGTAAATATACGTGGGATGTGTGGTATGATAAAATAATTAATTTGGACCCTAAAAGGTATGACAAGAATTTATCCAAAGAAAAAACAATGATATATAATTATTTTCTAGTTCTTGGGAAGTTTTATTAGGAAGGGTCTAGTGTTCCCGATTCATTGAATATTTAATATGGAGTTCGATACACCCATTGTGATATTACTACCCTAACTTCATTATTAGAGGCAACACATATGATCTCAAATGGTAAATCCCAATGAGTTTGTTAGATTATCATTGGTGATATGATAGTCATTTTTAAATTGTTAAAATAATCATCCCAATCTTCATAATAAATATTGTTTTTTATTTTTGGTTTGAGAAGAAGATGGGAAGTGAAATATTAATAAATCTGTGAATGAAACGATGATAAATTATAGCATGGCCTATGAAAGACCATACATCGTGAATATTTTTGTAGTATGGAAGGGAATAAATGATGTCTAATTTTTTCTGTCTACTGGGATACTATCACCATAAAGGAAATGTCCAAGTACTATAACATGTCACTACATGAAAGGAAATTTATCATAATTTAATAAAATAATATTTTCTCTACAGCAATATAGGTCAAAATCAAGACTTCTCAAACACTCATCAAAAGAGGATCCATTAATAATAAAATCATCAATGATAACATCCACAAAATTCTCTTGGTAATTTGAAAAATTTATAATCATGCATCATCGTAATGTAACTAGAGAATTTATTATAAAAATTAAATCATCCTATATGAAAATGAGTTAAAGGGGAAAGTAATGTTGGTATTTTCTTGTTCCTTAGGGAAAATATGGATATGAAAGAATCAAAAAATACCCATTAAGTAAATAGTAGTGGAAATTCTCTACTAGACACTCTAAAATATGTTTAATTAATGGTAATGGGAAGTGGGATTTCCACGTTTTCTGGTTTGGATGCTGATAATCTATAAAAACATTCCAACTTTTTTACACGTGGGTTGGAACCAATTTATTCTTTTGATCTTTGGCGTCGTAATTTAAATTTTTTTGTTGTATTCAAATTGATGGTCTCATATAAGGAATGTTAGAAAGTTTCAATACTAATAATTTATTATAATCCATCAAAAGGTTAAAAAATATCAATTCATGCTCTGGATGGAGTGAATTTGAAATGATGACATGAAACCTATTTCTATTCTCAAGATATGAATATTTAAAATTTTTATATAGTGGTTTAGGTTTAATGTCCATGTGATTTTGGATTTATGGGAGTGAATGTGAATGTGAGAGGTATATTATGTCGTATAACTTCTCAATTGTGAAATCCTCATATAAGTAATAAGCATTTACAAGCTGAGTAGTATCAGTGACGTTCATAGGATCCATGGTCCTTAATAAATCATCAATTAAAAAAAATTATTTTCCCTTTTCCAAACCCACCCAACACTCGAACGATGAATCACAACCAAAATAATTAAATAATGATGAAGAGACAAAATTAAGAGTTTGGGTCCAAGAGAAAATGTTGTTTGTCTGTGTCATCAGATAGCACATACATAGACTATATAAGAAGATTGGGGTTCTCTTCAACATGGTATTTTATAACATCAAGGATATTGAAACACACTTCCCCATAATTCCATGGAAAACATACCACTATGATTTCTAATTATGGTCTTCACTATTTCAAGGAAAATTATTACTAGTATGAGAGGATTATTTCCTTGGGCTCGTGTTTCTTCCACCTCAAGAAGGTAAAATTTTGTATGGAAAATAATATTTTTTACTTGAAAGAGAAAATCCATGATCACTAATGTTTGTTGTGTGGTTCCATAGTTAGCTAGTTTTAAAATTACTCTTGTTGGTTTAAGACATCCAACCTAAAGATAAGTATATATATAGTGAGGAATTGAATTAATTGAATCACCTAAATTTGGAGTTTCATTAGAAAATATTATCTATAATATGGTTAAAGTTATTGTAAAAGTTCCCAAATCCATTCATTCGGTTAGAATCACTGGTTTTATGAAGTCTTAGACATTCCTTCCAAGGAAAAATCTCTCATTACCATTCAGTCCTCACCTATGAGTGAAATTTATTTTAATAAATTTCACCTAGTGTGGATTTTTTTACTCCATCCAAGAGAGGAATGATAATTTGTATATTTTTAATGTATCCATGATAACTTTATATATTTAACTATCAAAATTTTTATTTTATTGAGGGATTATTTGATTACAGGGGAGTAAAATTGATTTTCAGGGGAATCCACAATGATAATTTTTTATGAATTTGGATTTGTTTTTCCTCAATTGAATTTTTTGAAGGTAGATAAAAAGAGTTTTCAGGAGGATGGATTACCAGATGTGTAGAATCACTAGAAGAATAAAGTTCTATTCCAATACAATGTGTGACATCACCCACATTACCTTTTCCCACATGATTGGAAATAGGATGGGATGGTAGTCATCTAGACAATTTACTTTAGATTTCACCCACCAAGATGGAAAGTTATCCTAATTTAGTTTTTAGGTTTCTTATAGATGTCCGTGAGTTTTTTATTGAATATTATTTTTAGACATTTGTATCATCAGGTACTCAATAATATGATTTATATTTATAAGTGTTTATTGGAAGGAACATTTTTCAGGTTTGGGATTTATAGTTGGTGGTTGGGGTATAATACCCTTACCTGGGAGGTTGCATGACTATTGAGGTTGGATTGAATAACCACCTTTCCTATCATCTTTATTATACTTCTATAAAGAGTTAGATATATAGTATGGTTATTTACTGACTTATTAGTTATAGGGGTAGTTTAGAAATATTTCCTCATAACTCTTAGAATATTTCTTCAGTTTGGGTAATTAGTTAGAATGGAGGGTGTCAGCAGCAAAGATACCATAATGAATTAGAGGAGGAGGTTGGTGTTTCCCATGGGAAAGAACTAGTTTTTATAGTACGGTACTTACCTATTTAAACTTTGTGTCCACTTTATTCTAGAACTCATATATTTTCACCCCATGGAAATGTCTAATTGGTTCATTGGACCTTATACCAAACTGTTGAATGTTTTTAAATGGTTTTTGATGATATCCCTTAAAGTGATTGGGGTCCTATCCACCAAGGAACCACCTATAAAAGTTTCAATATTGTTACATTCATTTGGTATTATACCTTTGTGAAATAATCATATTATAATTTTATAGCTTTTTTTGCTGGTGTATATGACTTAAACAGATATATTTTAAACCATTCCTAAAATAAATGATGGGTTTCCCAATTAAAATTTTTTATTCCATAAATCTCATTCATTATTATTTCATTTTGAGAGGCTAGAAATAATGTTTCAAGAAAATACGTTTCTTGTCGACCCATATTCTAATTAGGGAGTTAATATAAAATATATAATCTTTTTTAGGGTCTTCTAATGATAATGGTAATTCCCCAATCTTAAAAAATTATTCAACTAAATTAATTTTTTTTAACATTATTCACACAATAAGAAATTATTTTCAGGTATTTTGTTGGTCTTCTCCCATAAGTCCACAAAATTTCGGTAATTGGTGAATTATATTAGATTTTACTTCAATGTGTGATGATTCTCATTGTGCTCGAATATATGATGTCTGGATATCAACATCAAGATATGTGAGTCCTTTTAGTGTTTAGTTATTTTTTACCTTAATTTAAATGTTATGTTTAGTTTCTATTTTACTTCCATATGAAGAGGGGTATAGAGGAGTCACAAGGTATGGATTGTCCTCCTTCGAGGGATCTTCCCATGTGTCTTGATATCTCTAATATTGGAATCTCTATGATTTAAGGAAAAAATATTTTAAATCTCCCAATGAATAATGCATCATGCACAAAATCAATACAAAAAATAAATTAGAGCACAAAAATATAAGTAAATTTATAAGGTTAAACAAAAAAATATTCAAAAAATTCCCACATATTTTTTCAAAAATGAAAACAAATAACAGAATCACTTCTGGGAAAAAACACCAAAATTTTATCATCTATTAAAGAGATTTAGAGGGTTAATGTGTGTATCTTCAAAATAAATTAGTAAAATTGTGGGTTTTTTGGGAAATAGTTTAAAAAATAAAATGACTCTATTAAAGAGTATAATATTTGATGATTAAAGTTGTGATTTGTAGAATTTAAGAAATAAGGAGGTCATTTCAATTTCAATGAACTTCTTGTTTAGTTCATCACTTATAAAAATAAGCATGGTTTAATGTAATAATTTGGTTGAGGGTTGTCAATATCTGGATTCCCATCTTTCTTCTTAATATGTCGCATAAAGAACCACCCTTGAAATAGAAATAATGTTGTCAAGTTTTGGACCTAGAGAATAGATTAAATTATTCCAAATAATACATATATTTCATGTATGTGTGAGATTAAGACAATGTATGTCATATCCAATCAGAACAACACAATATTCCAACTTAAATATCAACCTAATCAGTATTGAAATGAAAAACATTTCACTATATTATAATAAATAAATTCATTCATAGGATAATCCAGTTAAGATAAAACATATGTAAAATAATTGACAAAAAAATACACAAAATGAGTTGAATAACAAGTCCCATTACTCCCTCTCCAAGAGAGTTTCCTACCTCAAAATGACTTCCCACTATTTATCTCACCAAGGAGAGGAGGAAGAGGCTCGAGTGTAACTTTTACTTCATCCATGATCCACCTATGAGGATAAGGGAGTATATATCTTCTAGGATGATTATATGACTCTTTTATATATTCAAAATGTTTGATCTTTTCCAATTGTTTGAGCTTACAAATGGGGTGCCCAACATGAAAATTTATAGGAAAATCGGGAGGTTGTTTTGGGTGTCTATATTCAAGATACCACATGGACCATGTTTTTGGGTTGGTATAAATCATTATCTATATTTTTAGAAAATAGTTATTTCTATAACTCTTGAATAAATATATATATATATTTTTCCATTTAATATATAAAATGGGATATATTTCTAAAATATAGACTTGGACATTTGACTTTGAATATATTCATTTTTTTTGATAGATAATTTTTTTCACCCCTTCGTGGATGCATTGGGATTGAGTGTATTTAAAAGATCTACATCCCACTAAAATTTATATTATACCACAAAATTTAATATAAATTGGATTCATGTATTAGCATTAGTGTGAATTTAAGTCGTTATGTGTTCTTAAGATCTTTCCTAGTTTGGACCATTTTCATTCCAAATCATCTCTTGCCCTTCAAATATCCTCCTCATACAATGTAATTATCAATAAAAAAATTGACATTTTTAATTGTGATAAACCTTAAATAATTTAATTCAATGTTATGTATAATTTTTTATTATATATGGGATATTTAATACACAATAAGTTTAATATATTGTTTTAAAGGGTGAAATAAAATAATGGATCACGGTGCGATCATTTCGGTATAGGAGGATTACCCATAATAGAACAACAAAAGATTTAGTTTTTCTATATCTACGAGAATAGAAAATATAGATGGTGATCGATCTTTTAAGACTTATGTATTTTCAATGTAGTTGCTGAAGGTCGTATTACCCTAGAGATCAGGGTGATAATCCTAGGGAATAGAACCACGCGTGGTATCCTTTAGACATGA
Source organism: Viscum album (assembly GCA_963277665.1). NCBI lineage: Eukaryota > Viridiplantae > Streptophyta > Magnoliopsida > Santalales > Viscaceae > Viscum > Viscum album. The sequence goes on from OY728122.1 coordinate 713,495,397, forward strand.
TTTTTTTGTGAACCTTGTTTTGTAATTCTCTAGTGTCTCTTATTGATAGTAATATCTATTTTGGAAATTATATTGGTGTATATGGATTTTTTATTGGTGATTTATCAGGATGAGTTCCTACTATAGTGAATCCCTTGTGAGATATGTTACAGAATATGATCTAAAGTGGTTCTATTTAATGAAATGTTTAATTATATGTGATATTTTTAAAACATAGAGGATGTGAGTAGATAAGTGGTTTACTAGGGTTTAGTTAAAACTATTAATATAATGATAACTAATTCACCATATTTATAGTAATGTAATGATTATTCTTATGTTTTGGTGGTGATTAATTCACTTTTCTGATGTTATTACTTTTGGTGATAATTCATTAACATTTTCTATTTGTGTTTGGTAATATATTATTCAACCATGTTGTGTTTTATTGGGGTTTTATCATCAGCATATTCAATTTAATTTGTGATAAATTATTCAAATTTTTGGGTTATATCTCCATTATATATCATTCAACTTGTTCATTTTGTAACAGGTTGGCCATCCACCATTGTTTTGTACACGAGTGGTATATCTTACACCCTTAAATTTTATATCTATGGTTAAGTTAATATATTTTTATTTTTATTTATTGGTTTTTTATTCACCATATATGTTGAAATATTAGGATCATTCCTACTAGCATAGACATTCTAGGGCCAACACATGAGACCTTATAGGGTTCCATACTTAAACCAGGTGGTGATATAAAGAGTATCCCATACAGGTTTATATGTTAGACACTACTCCTTATTGAAATTTATGTGGAATTTGGGTTTCTTCCATTCAATAATCCATTTAGTCTAAATACCACACAACTAGGCCTCCCATACAATGATAATCAACATGATCCTAATCATCAAACACCACAAATATCATCATGACTAGGACATACCACATGACTTTGAATATTAGGAATAATTTTCACATAAGCCAACTCGATGGACCCACATGATCCAAATAAGTCACCAACATTGTTACGCAGTAAAACTAGGGTTTTCCCACAACATCACACATGGGAAGAAACTTATATTTGATAATGGTACTAGGTAACACAGAAGAATCTAGTGGGTCAGGAATTTATTAATTTTTATCACCAAAGATTCAGATGTTGTTTTCTCTAGTAACATAGGCCTTGAAAGAGGTCTGAGGATTTTTGATTAATTAATTGAAGAATAAAAATGAAACTGAACAAATAACTTGTTTTAAATAAAGTGCAATTGACTAATGATATCGAATAGTGACTGTTGGACAAAGTCTTAAAATTTGAAACCATCTACATCATCAGAAAATGACTTAAGAATACAATCACTCATAGTTGTTTGAATTTTGGTTGTTAGTATGGATCTTGAACGAGTCCTTCAGCGTCATGATGCTCACCTTAATCCTATACCTTTCATCCATCAAAGGAGTTCTTTGATTGATCCCTTGGATCAAGATTTTATCTCTATAGGATGCATGCATAGAGAGAGGCTCTCATTATATTGGAATGAATCGTCTCAAAAATTGAGTCTCTCTCCTTCGTATATATTGGTTGGATCAAATACCCAGAAAGGGTTCCATAGTCCATCAGAAAAAACATACCAAATAAATAAATAATAAATAAATTATTTTTATGAAATAATTATATCATAAATATTATTTATTTTTATTACCTCCTTTAACAAATATGTTACATGGTATAATAAGATTCATTAACGTGACTAAATGTTCTATCTAATTCTATGAAAACCTTGAATATTAAAATAATATTTATCTATATAATTTTTTTATGTATTCACTTAATTTCTTATAAATAATTTTAATTAATAAATTCTAACCAATTTTTGTACACTTGAATAATAATGAATTTATTTATCCATTACTGGATGATTACTTAAAAAACTCTCAGAACCCATGACGGTGCTCTGGTTTTCTCTCTGTCCACCTCTTTGCACTCTAATCTTGCAGTCCTTAGTTCCACTCTTGGTGGGATTTGGATCATGTGATGTGATGAGGTTTTGGGCTATCATTTTGCCGGACGATAGATCTTCATGAATCATCAGAGTTGGCCCATCTTCCAAGAGTTTCAATACCTTGATCCTTCCAGGTTTCTTCCCACTTTCCTTTTTCTCATTATGGTTTTTTCCGGTTATGGATCTTATTCTGGTTTCCTTTAATTTGGGTTTATCCCATAGGGTTTCATTTTCAAATCCTCTTTTGGGTTTTCATCCATATTTTTTACAAAATCCTCTTTCTCATTTCCGCTTTCGGGTTTCTGATATTGGCTGTCTATGTTGCTTCTTTGGTGTTTTGTGTCGGTCATACGTCTGAGTGTTTTTTGTTGGTGTGGACGAAGTCGATGGGGATGTTCCTCTATAGCATGAAGAAGACGATGTTGGTTTCTCTTGGCGATAAAGGATGGCTTCTCCAGACGGTTGCGGTCTTCTCTTCCGACGGTGGTTTATTGTGATGATATGTAGTGAAGATATTGGTTATCTTGGAGGTGACAGGATCCGAGATGATGATTCCGGTGGTGGTTCTCGATGTCAATGATGGTGTTTGTGGTGGCTACGATGGAAGATTCCCAATGATGTCTTTGGTTTCTGTTTCGAAATGGTTCGGTGTCCACGGAGTGATGTGATGTTGATGATGGGGATTGTTTTATGGTTTTGCGTTGATTTTTTCTATGTCACCGGGGAATTTTTTTTGTTTTTTTGTTTTTGTTTTTACGATCGTCTCGTATGCATTGTTGACGATGGTGGTTAAAGGTCTAGTTTTCCAGAAAGGAGGTGGTCTTGCTGGTGCCGATGAGTAGCGTGATATTGATGGAGATAAGTTGAGATGATCGACAGTAGGTGATGGGATCGAGGTGAACAGAGGCGGTGCTCGGACTGAGGAGTCTCTTCACGTGCCTGGCATGGTCTGAATTTTGAAATTTGAAATGGCATTGCATGCTTTTTTCAATTTGAATTTGATGTTTTGATCATTTTAATTAAATTGTTTTTTATTTGGTTAATCGATTTTATGTGTCCCACACCACCCTTTAAAGTGGTTATTCTGAAAATCAAAAATAATATTGGTGGAAGATAATTGAGTACAATATTGTGTTTGACCCTCTAGAACCTTATACTGGTGGTAGTGAATATTATTCACAGAATAATTAAGAATTTTAGAAATCCATCAAGTCCCCTAAAGAGATAATTAATAGTCATACCAATTTTAACCACCCCACAAATACACACACAAATACACACACATTCTAATATAATGTGTTTGTCTATAGATATATCATAAAAAGTATGTAAACTTATGTCATCACCCTTTATATATTTATTGTTTCTTGATCTGGCTGGAAAAAAGTACATTTGACTACCTTGGCCAATGATTTATGAAGGGTCTACCATCCTGATGAACCACTACTGATATATTACAACCTATACTTAGAATTAAAAAATTGTATATTGATCATTCAACCAATTCCATAAATCAAATGAAACCCCCAACACATGCTACCTCACTAGGACTTTATTACCATGGTTCCAGACTTTCATTAAAGTACACAAGAAAATTGAAAACATTGATAAGGATCTTGAGTCAGGAGACCAATACACTTGATAATAGATATGAAAAAACAATGACACATAAAACATTTGGTGTTCCTATTAATGAGTCGTTCATCATAATATAACATACTTGAGATAACCAAGTGAGAATTTTCTGAGAAGAAGTATCATTTATTATGAGATCCTTGCACCCGATAGCTATATGTAAATTGTGTCTGGTCTGTTTGATGTATCTAGACCATAGGAAATATTTTTAAGATTAAGGTCATATTATCTCAAGGTTCTCATTATAACGTTTGAACTACTATAACCATTTCATTTTCCCAATTGTCTATAGAAATTACCATTTAAATAGTGGATATAGAATTATATACACTATTATTGTAAGTGTTCATCATGTATAACTCCTTGTACCAATGATATGATAAAAAAATAAATATTTTGTTGGGTCTTGGGAACCCACTATTACAACACTTCCACTTTATCTCGAGACAACTTTGTAACCATCCTTGGTCACTCTCACATAATTAAGACCATGTTTGCACTAAATCATGGATTTAGTTTCATGGTCTTAACAACTATATTACATGGATTTTATTCTATATATGAATTTATCATACTTATTATGTCTTCTCCAAAGATGATACCCCAATTATATCCCCGTTTATGCACTATCTAAACCTAAAATCATGGATAGTACTAGTAAAAGAATTTTCATCATCATAATACATCACATATAAGGATAAATGTCAAGAACAAGACAATTTATTGCAAATTATACACTACTTCTTTTACTTCCTTTGAATCTATAATGTATTGGGAATTTTTAGGTATGGATACCACTAGTTTTTATGAGATTATTTCACTCATTAACTTATACTAACTATGATGTAAGATCAAATCGATCAAAATAAATAATAGTTTGAGTCCCATTAAAACTATTATCCTTTCCTCTCCATCTACTAGGTACATATACTTTACACTTCTTTTTGCGCAGTTGGATAATTATGATTGCTTCCCTGATAGTTATCCTATATATAAGGGATATTTTCCTACTATAATGTATATATTAGAAATTTAATTTCTTATAAATATCAAGGCATACATGATGAATCCTTCATATAAGAGTTTGAAATTAAAATCAATACATTAATCTCATACTATTCCATGAATGTCTTATTAGAGAGACTGCACATCCTCTTAAAGACAATCATGTCTTGTGAATCTGGAGATAATTATATCAAATTCTTCCAACTTTTGTTTTTCAATACCATATTAGAATGTGTATCATTGAATAAGTCTATGAAAATGTTTTATCTACCACATTAGATCCTACTCCCTGTAACATAGTATTATAAATAATGTCGATATCAAGAGAATTAGTTTAATTATGGTATTAATTAACTGTGAGGACAATAGTTGTTTTCCATAATCTACCAAACATATTTCAATAAGAAAACAATATCTCTCATACTAACCTCTTGTATAAATATGTAAAAGATTTATTCCAAATGAATATTCTATTATCCCAAAAATTACGTCAATACTAAACTGGATTTTAGTAATTTATGAACCTTATTGAATTTTAATTGATCTAGTCATATTTTTCTAATTTTCATTTAATTATTTCTTGTAAGAATTATTGTTACCAATGAATAATGTATTAACATCTACATTGAATATTAAACCATCACCATGGTTTTATTAATCCTATGTTGTATGTGTCTCTGGAACAATTATTTTTTCTACATTCTCTTGTGGAACTTGTTCCTATGACCACTACTTATGTGTCATTAGCATTGAATGAAACCAAAATAATCTTTATATCACTATGTAAATTAATTATTTTCACCTTTATATTGAAATATATTTTATTACTTTGACTATGAATTTACTATATTTGTGATTTGTATTATATATTTATAAAACAGTAGTATAACTACATTATGTGCACATTCTGTTTTTTTGTATATGTTTTTTATATACTTAAAATACAATTTACATCAAAACACATTTTCCTATTGCATAATGGATTTCCATCATACTATAACTAATATTATATTTATTTGTTATTATTTTTGACATGTCGTAATTAGATAATGACTTTATTTTCTATACATGTTTTGAAAATTATAGAATTTTGTACGATGAATATATATTGAAACATTGATAATCCTTGTAATTTCAACAAGAAAATGATGTATATAAATAAATTTGGGTTCAAGAATTAATCCAAACCATATTTTGTTGATCAATGTTAACTTATAAGACTCATCATTGATCCTCCTTATTAGAATTAAATATTTTATTTTGATATGATAATGTGAGTTTAAAAATTATTCCATGCTACATTACATTGATTGATGAATTCTTGGTCAAGATACTATTTGGAACAACTGAATAATGCTAATCATATATTCTAATCATGAATTTAACATACACCACTTTCGCATTCCATAATTCAAACTTAAGGTAATGTAATGATGTTTATTAACACTATCATACCCTTGGAATAATTCACTCTATAATGAGGGACAAACCCTAAAAGATTGGTTGCATACCGTTATTAATAAATGTTTATTTGTCCAAAACTATGTATATAATACCAAAGGTGTTTAAGTCTAATTATTCTAAAACCATACTTGGTACATTGATGAAATCCATTTTGTTTTTCATGAAAAATAAATATATTTTCACAAATAGGTATATAATTATTACATTTTAAATTCATCAGAAATTTCCAATGAATGAATAATTACTAAACTATTAACCGAGAATAATATTCCATAAAAAAAATTCATTATAGAATAATAATAATTTATTCTTATATTAAAGGTAACGTGAGATTAATGTTTTTGTAATACTTAAAAAAGATTAACTAAAATCATTTACATGGTAATTATAAGTTGAGTGCTTCTCACCACTAAATTTGGAACCACTGTTTCTCAACTTCACAAAGAACACACCATTATTCTTGTACCATTTATATACTCACATGGTTTATTTATTCATATAAACATATGTGAGAGGCATATTGTATTTAATATCCATGAACTAAAATTGAAACATTACTTAAAAGTGATGAATATACATGAATAATAAGTGACTACTTCATTCTATGATTCAGTTCATTGTGTTTAAACATCCATAAATTTATTTCATGATATGAGAAGAATATAAAATCATGTTTAATACCACTTTTATTTCAATCAAGTTACAAAATTTACTTTGGAATCACACCTTCCATTGGCAGTTTCAACATTTCTTTCAAATTTTTCACCATAATACTCTAATATTAAACTACCATTAAGTTATTATTTACCTAGATAACTATATCCAAAGGGTAAAAAATAATTTACAACATTATATTTGGGTTTTAATATAAAATGAAACTAAACTATTTAGGTCATAAAGATATAAGAATGTGATGTAATGAAATATGAGGATCTATATTTCAATTTTACACATATCTAGTGTAATAATAATCCAGTAATATATCACTTAAATTTATCCTCAGAAGAATCCTAGAGATGAGAAAACATGTAGAATTATCCATGACATGATGTTGCAACCAAAACTCACGTGATACTTTGATGATAGTAATATTACAAAACCATTATATGGGCCATACACGAGTCTCCGATAAGGATTTTTTAGAATATTGCATTATGAGGAGGATTAATTGGTATTGGGGACACCGAAACCTTGAATATTAGATTTATTAGTAACTTCCACCTAAAATTGTACTATTCTTTGAAGCTTTTTCTAGCTTGGACATTTTTTATCCAATATTATCAAAGTATAGTTGTGGAATTTCTTTCCATTTTCTGTAAGGAAAATCTAACAGATTATAAATCTATCATAATTAGTGATTTTAGAATTATTAATTTATTAATTAAATCATAAAATGAATCCAAAAAATTTTATATAGCTCTAGGTAAGTGTTTTTCTGGCCAACCAAGTAATGGCCTAAACATTACAACCCATTGATTTTCCAAAAAATATGTTGTTTTAGGTGTTCGGGGGTAGTCTGGGTGTGTCTCGATGAAATGTGATATTTTCCAACTGTGTTTCATTCCAATAGATTTCCAAATTTTATTTTTTCTAATAGCGTGTCTTTCTGGAAGCATGTTATTCTGGAGGCATGTCATTTTGGCGGTGTGTTGTTCTGGCGACATGTTATTATAGAGGCATATCATTATTGCGAAATCTCATTCTGGTAGTGTCTCATTCTTGTAATGTGTCCTTATAGAGGTGTGATGTTTTGGTGGTGTCTCATTCTGGTTGTGTCCAATTCTTGAAGCATCTCATTCTGGCTATATGTCAATCTAACATAATGTAGTTCTGGTAGAGTGTCATTCTGGTAGCATGTCATTTTGGCGGCATCTCATCATGGTATTGTCTCATCCTGGTGGTGTATCATCCCGGTGGTGTGTCATCCTGGTGGTGTGTCATTCTGGTAGTGTGTCATCCTGGCAGTGTGTCATTCCTAGTGGTGTCTCATCATTGTAGTGTCTCATTCTAGCAGTGTATCATTTCCAACAATTTTCCATTTTCCATAATTTTCCAGTTTTTCTAGTTTTTTCCTTATTAGTATTATTTTGATGGTAAATGAGTTTGATGACATAATTAATTGTTTTTAAATCTTTTTCAAAGGATATCAATCAAATACTATTGTTCTCTAATGTCTGCAGCTTTTAAATATTGAAATATCATGGTTTATTGAGATCTAACTTTAATGGTAATTCGAAACCGTATCTATTCTGGAATGTTCAAGATCCAATATCTATAAATCTAAGATAATTAATATCCTCATTCATATATGATATTTCCGGATATGGGACATAATTTATCACTCTTCCCATATGATTCATGTAACTTGGTTACTATAACAGGATTGTGATTCCCTAGAGAGTTTCTTACTATACACACACCCTTATTTTTGTGTAATTTGGTTGTGTTGACCATCATTCTTCTTTTAGTTATCCTATTATGCATCATGTAGGATAGGTTTTTTATTGTTAACTCACATGTAAATTGTTTCATCTAAATTAACAATGACAATGAACCAGTTTAAATTAAATTTAAAAGGGTAGGGGAATGAAAATTATGATGGTTCTGTTTCTTATTGATTTTACTTGATTCGATTTTATATTATGATTATATGTGTGTTTTACCTTGATAAAAAATATGTTTGTTTATTGAATGACTACAAATTTATTTTTAAATACTATGTTTTTATTATTCAGTGGTATCATTATAAAAAATTAATTATTATCCACATATATTCAGTTTATTAAAGGGATTCCCTGGATCTTATGTGTTCTTTGATAACACCCTTAAATAAAAAAGTGAAATTGAATATGATACCAATGTTCCTAAAAACAATTGTGGGGAGTTGTGATATATGATTTGAATTATGGTATTTTTGTGGTTTGAGTGTATGGGATTAATGTAAAGTGAAGTATCTATGTGTGGGTGATGTGGTTGAAATATGGTTATGTAGTAGTGCTGTGAAACAAGATGTGGCTGCAATGTGATGTGGATGCGGAAATTAGAATGTGGTGTTATGCTTATGTTGTGTGGTTGTTTCTATTATATCTACTGAGGTATTAATAGAATCAATACTACCAATTAATAATATCAAATGGGAATGTTTTACGAAGAAATTGATGATGGTCAATGATGATTAATTGGATAATGTTTATATATAAACTAAATATTTTTAATGCAAAATGAGATTTTTTTCTAAATGAAATGTCTTTTCTAATTAATTTTGTTTACACAAATCAAATTAGTTGATAATATAAAATTTATTTGTAAAATAATGACTATTGAAAATGGATTAAAGACTAAAGTATGATATTTTGATTCTACCTTGTTTGTGTGATTTTATAAATCTAGAGGTGGCATGGATTATATAGATTCTGTGAGATGGTTAGTTCCTATATTAAACCTTTTGTATGGGTTTGTGTTTTGTAACTCTCTCTCTATATATATACACTTTTATTTCCCTATTATTTATATACACACACCACCCACATTAAGCTCTATTTTTTGAACACTCATATGATCTCACGAGTATGTCTTTCCCAAATATACCATTGGGAGAATGGATAACTATCCACCCACTCTTCCTGGTTCCCTCTTACAGGTGAGATAGGTATTTCATAGGCTATGATGGCTGTATTTCTATTAGTTCATTAGATGGTGGATGTGATGTGATGTCCCAACTATCTCCAGGATGAGTTGTGATGAGATGTCCCTTGAGTCTTCAGTATGAGCTGTGATGTGATGTCCTTGGTGCCTTCATGACGATATGTTATGTGTTTTGAGGCCTAGGAGTGTGTGGGTGGGGTGTGTTGTGTGGCCATGGTTTGTGCCAAAAGGATGTGTTGTGAGGCTTGGGTGTGTGAAAGAGGGATCTGTCTTGAGGTCTATGTGTGTTTGGGTGGGATGTGTTTTGGGGCCCAAGTGTGTGTAGGTGGGATGTGAAGTGGTATATTCAGAGGAGTTGAGATCTCTATTACATTTTTTGTTGGGGTGAGAGTGGATAATCAGCTGTAAAGTTGTGTGGGGTACCATATCATCGATGTTATTTATATGATATTATATGACATGGATGCGTTATTTGATGAGTGAGCCATGATAATTTCAGGGTATTGGTTAGTATACCTCTTTAGGTGCTATTTGGTTCAACTCCCTTCACACCGGTGCATTAATATTTTCTTTTTTACATGTGCATGAGCAACGTTGGTTTTCCTACTAAGCATACTTGTATTCTCACCCAGCGTATAAAGATATAGTTTTTATGTAACAGCCCGAGATTTTATGAAAAAATATTCTTTTTATTTTACTAATGTCTTGTGTTATACGCTACACCAAAAGGAGCTTGCACAACACGCATCCTTGACTTGCCTTGCATTACACGCAATCGCATCCTTCCTCGATAGCGTGTGTGGTACGTAATCCTGAGTTTCACGAAACAATGATATGCTATTAAAATATTATTAAAACTAGCCGTTATGAATAGTAATAACCACTTTTTAAATTTTAGAAATTTTAACTCTCAAAATGGACTTCATTTTTGGATTCGGAGTATCGAATTTAGCCTAAGGTGAAATTTTGGTACTTTTCGGATAACTTTCATATTCTGATGAATAGTGAAAATTACTAAATTATAATTAAAAACAACTTTTTTAATCGAAATAATTAATAGTGATAAATCATTAATTTGAGTGGTTTTAAAGTATATTTAGAATATATTTTTATAATTTAATACAATGTTGGTCATTAGATGTAATTTCACATTTAAACTAGACATAAACAAGTGTCAATCTTTTGATAGATATTGTTTCTTAAAAACACGCTATTTGTTTTAACAGCGGGATTTAATTATAAAATTAATTAATGCAACTTTTATGTTATGAATTTGGTAAAATAGACTTCATTTTTGAATTCGGAATATGAAATATAGCTTGGGATGAAATTTTGGCATTGTTCTGAAAAACATCAATTTTGATGAATAGTGAAACTACTAAGTGGTAGGTTAAAAACTGAATTTTGCATAAAACTTAATTTTACCGCTTCTGTGAATGGAATTTCAAAAATCCTAGAGACACGGTTAATATCAAGGACTAAAATGTGGTTCAATGAGATGAAAATAATTTTTTGGTGAATAGTAACTTTTTACTTTTTTTACCACGGTTAATAGTAAATAGGGTAACTAAGGGTGAATATGATATTAATATTACCCTAACACATGTCCTAATTCTATTGGACAAGTGTAATTCGACAAAAAACAAACTTAGGAATAAAATATGACCATTTAGGCCCACTTGGATTAGATTTGGACATTTATTATTAATTTATTTAAAGAAGGGTTAAAATAGTTAAAATCAAAGTTTAATAAGTACATCATTTTTAATATGGGGTTATACATAAGATAAATTCGACTATGAATATTCATTAGAAAGCTAAAACGATTTCCTACATGATGGTATTTTATTTGTAATTTTTAGACATCAAATAATATAATTTATTTATGACACAAAGATGATGCAGTAATTATCTTATTAATGAAATATTGACATAATTGATAATATAAATACCAAAATAAATGTAATTTAAGACTTTATATGAATTCCACTAATTTTCTATGTTACTATGATATATTAGTGTTGATTTAATCAACTTGGTTCGAACATATAATTCTGTTATGACTTTCACAAAAATCATATATCAAATAGTGTCAAAATTGACACAAAATAGTTTTTAAATCAAATATTATATTATTAATTGTTATTTTATTCCTAAAAATCTAAGGTTCGGCCAAATGACTTAGATAAGGATATATGTATTAATAATATACAATTTGGGGTTCTTTTGGCATGTTATAGTAAGTTTATTAACCATATAGTGAAAGAAAACAAAAAGACACGGTAAAAGTTAAATTATTTAACTTAGAGTTAAATCTAATTGATAAGGTTAAACATAATACCCTAAACTTGTCTAAATCCTATTGGTTGATAGGATTTCGACCCATCACCACTTTAGCTTCGAAATAAGACCCTTTGGAACCATTATAAACCGAATTTGACTTTAATATAAAATAATATTTTGAGATATTCCTAAGGTGCCCCTCTCCTCCCCTATAAAAGGACACCTCCTCCCCCTCCTCACACCAATTTGAGCACTCAAGCTCGGCCAACCCCTGCCAATTTCTCCTCTCCACTTCCCTAGCAACATCCTAGAGGTTCTGGTCTTCCTCCAAGACCAATTTTAGTGCCCTAAGATGAGGTCTCAAAGAGGCACTTCAAAGAAGAGGTAATTACCGTTACCAATTCTTTCATCTTTATTTCTTCTTCCACTTCTTCTTCTTAGGTTGTTTCATTATGAAGTAATAACATCAGTATCACTCATATACTGATATGTTATTATAAGTATGAAACAAACCTATTTCACCATCTATCCATCCTACGGAAAAAGAAATCACCGCGCGTGCGTACGTACGGAATACCGTCTCCACGCCGTGGTGTAATCTATTTTCCACCACCACCTTACATGGATGGGTATAATGGTGTAAAGAATAACTATACATAGTTATTACAACATCATATTGATTCTGATATATTGTATAATCCACTCCAATTCAATTCAATATTTATAGAAATGATATCATCGCTCGTGCGTACGTACGGAATACCGTCTCCACGACGCGATGAGAGTCATTCTCCATGTTAACCATTTAAGAATGATTATAATGTATATATAAGAAATAATAATGAAATATATGACATTATAAAGCTACTGGATTTATGTATATATATACATATGTATGTCATCTACTTACTTCCATTTCAAGACAATAAGGAAGGGAAACAGCGTTCATGCGTACGTACGGACTACCGTCTCCATGAACGGTGTTTTTCATTTTATTTATCTACCTATTATATATATATATATACTGAATATATATGATATAAAAATCATATTTTATATTCTGGAAGTAAGTAAATCATGATATATGTAATAATGATGTCAAGAACAACAAGTCAAAACACCTACGATAAATGAAACGATTTTACCCAAAACGCTTCTTTAACATGGAATTTACAAAAGAACGGGTAATATAATGTCATAAGTGAACCATATATGATATCATAACAATGAATATGATTCTGTAATAAGTCAATAACATGATTTAAATCATTATACAGGAGTTTCGGACGGTTACAAAGCAAGTCGGACCTAAGGTAAGGGAAATATCACAATCTCATTTTTATCCGAGATTGTTTATTCGTAAGTATTTACTGGGGTGTATTTTATCATCCACATCCATGTTTCATCAATATGTAATATTATTTCCATCCACCTACAATTGTTTAAATCCATTTTTACCCTTCGGTGAGTTTTTAGTAATATGTACGAAAGGAATCTTTTGTCGTTTTTCGTACGAGGTACTTTTTGACTTTTCCGACAAAAGTACGAAGAATGTTTTTTTAACTTATACGACATGAATGGATTTTTAAAACAAAATTTCCAAGAATCTTCCTTTACAAGTTTTCAAGTTTATTTTTAATCAACTTCTTTTATTTTAAAGTTGTATGGCATGTTATGAAAGGAAAAATGTTTTTGAAGAAGAAAGGATATTTTCCTCAAGAATGGAGTTCAAGTGTTTTATCAAAATTATTTTCCATCAAAGATAATAAAGGGTTCTGTTTTTATCCCTATTATTAAATTGATTTGATCATGTTGTGATGGAATTATTTTTATGAATTCCTTTATCTTATATGAGTTGTTTTATGATGTCCTGTCGTTTATGAATCCCATTTTTATTACATGGGTTATTCTATGATGTATGTTTTATGATTATGTGGCACACATAAGAAAGGATTCATTATAAGATGGGTGGGGCCTATATCTCCCTCCAATGCATTGGGTAAAGATTTTATATCTCATGAGATAGATATGGCTGGAACGGAAGGTTATTTCGGTTCAGTGATACAGGACTGAAACGAGGAGTGAACTCGGTTCAGAAAGGGACTTTGTCCACTAAGATAGTCTTGGCAATGAGTCATGACTAACAAGAAATGATTTTCCATGATTATGTGTGCATGCCACAAAGTTTCAAGTTTTATGTTATGATTATGGGGATCTCATTTTCAATTCTATGATTTATCCCATGTTATGATATTATGAGCTCTTTTGCAGGTCAAGATTTCCAAAAGCTACGTTCTTATGTATATGATGTGATTGATATTTCTTTTGTTTACCCTTACTGAGCATTTGAGCTCACCCTTTTTTGTTTTTCTTTCCCCAGGATATAAAGAAAGGTTTTAGGTAAAAAAAAGGGGAAGATCATTATGGGAGATATTGAAGATCTTTCACCACGTTTAGAAGATTACGTTTCGAGTTTCCAAAGACACTAAACTATTACGATCCTTGTGTGTGTGTTTTTGTTATGTACTAAGTATTCCGCAAAAGTAATGTAATGTCCATGTACGATAAGCTTCGGGTCATTATAGTTGGTATCAGAGGAAAGGTTTAGTCAACCTTTGGAAACTAGGATGCGAGAACTTTAGTGAGATACCTAGAGATATTTCTAAGGTATGTCTAGGGATGTCCCTAGGGATAAGTATACGTATAGGTTATAGTAATAGAATTACGCTAACGATCATAGAATTAAACCTAAGATGTTGGATATTGAAGGTACTCCCCCTTTATTATGTTGTTTTCCCTAGCATGATTTTTTCCTCTCACACTATTCTTTTTGGGTTTTAGACGATGGCTGGAACCCAAAGGAACCGTGTTGATCAATGCAATGGAAAATGCAATGATTGCCCTCCTGAACAAACAAATGTTATGGGAGATGGAGTGCAAAATCTTATTGCTATACTTACACAAGCTATGAATCATTCTGGACTTCCAAATGAGCAGAGAAGGGAACAATATTCTATTGAGTCCTTCATGAGGCAACGTCCACCTTCTTTCAGTGGGTCTACGGATCCATTAGTTGCTGAACAATGGATTAGTACTACTGAAAAGATATTTTCAGTTCTTCAATGTTCTGAACATGATAAAGTCATCTTAGCAGTATATCGTTTGGAAGGTGAAGCTGATCAATGGTGGAATCTTATCAAGAATACGAGGCCAAGAGATGAAATTGAGTCCATAGAATGGGACGAGTTCAAGAACTTGTTTTTCAGTAAGTACTTCCCTCGTATTCTTCGAACAAAGATGGAGAAAGAGTTTCTTGAACTGAAGAAAAGGGACGATGAATCTCTTGGTACCTATGAAGCAAATTTTACAAGACTTGCAAGGTATGCTTCTGGAATTATCATCCAACCTGAAAGTAAAGTTGATCGATTTTTCAGTGGCTTAAAACCAAGTCTTCGATGGGCATTAGCTCTAAGAGACTTCAGTAGCTATGAAGAAATTGTGCGTTGTGCTATCAAGGTAGAAATGGAAGTTGGTGTTACATATCCATCTCATGGTTTTGACAAGAAACGAAAGATGGAGTTCAAGGAGAAATCTCAGAATAATGATGAAAAGAAGATGAATGTTTCCTTATGCACAAAGTGTGGGAAGAAGCATGGTGGAGATTGTCTTAAAGGGACTAGAAAATGTTTTAAGTGTGGAAAAGAAGGTCATCGAGCAGCTGAGTGTCGAAGTAATGGAAAAAGGGTTTCTAATGATGAGAATAAAGCAAACACTGCATAGAACGCACCGCCAACACTTCAATGCTTCAAGTGCAAGGAAATGGGGCATTATGCTAATAATTGCCCTAATCCAAGGGTTAGTGATGATCAACATGAGCAACCACTGAAGGCAAAGGACAAAGGGAAATCACATGCGATCACTATTGGCAATGTTGAATATGACAACGATGTGGTGGAATGATTAAGTGTTTATGTAATGGGATTCCAAAATAATGTTGTATCATTGAGTATTGCAATATTTATTGATGTGGTATTCAAAGTGATTGAGATATTTTTTTTGGAAATAAGATGATATGCGCATAATGAAGACGAGAAAATGAAATGTTTAATAGTATTCATGAGCTCATGATTGATATAAGGACTAAGTGATATCATGGTTTGAGTATATAGAATTTTGAGGATTTTGGTATGTGGAAAGTGTTAACTTTTAACTGCACTCATGTTTTCACTAAGGTATTCAAGAGAATACACGATTAAGGACTTTGAATGTTTGGAATGTGACCAACAAGACATATCTTATGATATGTGGGGATCAACGACAGTATTAAATCTCTGGTACTCATTGTCACTATATTATGAGAGTGGACTGCAGTATTATGTATAAGCCTAAAGATTAGACTGGATTATGTTGGACATAAGTTAGTATTGTTTAAGGATAGAAGATTTTCGATATTATTGATGAGATGTTATAGTAACGTAGTTTTAGAAAATGGACAACCTATAGGACGGGCGACAACCCATCGCTTCGGACAAGGCTGTAGGAATCGAACCCACAACCGAAGTGCGACTGGCCTTTATCGCCTACCACTGACCTACAGGAAGTCCCTGTTTAGTAGAAACTAGTGTTATTATATTAAGCAGTATGATATATGAAGTATAAGTCCATTTTAGGAACCATATGTGATTAATCTCACTATAGAATGACTTATGTATATTTAATAACTTTTTCTAACCTTTTGTTTGAGACAGATGGAATGACCCATCATTCTATCACATAATCTGCTAACACTTCACAAATAACAAATTCAACTTCATTTATTTAAGAGATGAAGTAGAAATTGTTCAAGGCACGAACAAAAGTGAGATTGTACCAAAATAAAGTAAGTATTTATTTTAAGCAAATTTTCAACTTTAGGGAAATGATCTTGAAAACCAAAAATGTTGTCCTAGTGATCTTATACCTGATGAATCAGATGGTACCTTATATCATCACAAATCTATGGATTTGTGATTACTGGCTTTTCCATAGCCATGTTCACTACCACTCTCCATCAGAACATGATGGTTAGATTTCTCTTCCATATCCATATTTTCACCTATGTGGAAACCCAGTGATTAGTTTATTTGGGTAATCGTTACATTTCATACTTTAGTTTTTAAAAGCCAAGTTTTGGTATTCCCTTTTATGATGTGGGTTTCTATTAAAGAAACTTTCAAATAGTAAACCATTTATAACCCCGACGAATTTCGAGGGCGAAATTCATTTTAAGGGGGGTAGAATGTAACAGCCCGAGATTTTATGAAAAAATATTCTTTTTATTTTACTAATGTCTTGTGTTATACGCTACACCAAAAGGAGCTTGCACAACACGCATCCTTGACTTTCCTTGCATTACACGCAATCGTAACCTTCCTCGATAGCGTGTGTGGTACGTAATCCTGAGTTTCACGAAACAATGATATGCTATTAAAATATTATTAAAACTAGCCGTTATGAATAGTAATAACCACTTTTTAAATTTTAGAAATTTTAACTCTCAAAATGGACTTCATTTTTGGATTCGGAGTATCGAATTTAGCCTAAGGTGAAATTTTGGTACTTTTCGGATAACTTTCATATTCTGATGAATAGTGAAAATTACTAAATTATAATTAAAAACAAATTTTTTAATCGAAATAATTAATAGTGATAAATCATTAATTTGAGTGGTTTTAAAGTATATTTAGAATATATTTTTACAATTTAATACAATGTTGGTCATTGGATGTAATTTCACATTTAAACTAGACATAAACAAGTGTCAATCTTTTGATTGATATTGTTTCTTAAAAACACGCTATTTGTTTTAACAGCGGGATTTAATTATAAAATTAATTAATGCAACTTTTATGTTATGAATTTGGTAAAATAGACTTCATTTTTGAATTCGGAATATGAAATATATCTTGGGATGAAATTTTGGCATTGTTCTGAAAAACATCAATTTTGATGAATAGTGAAACTACTAAGTGGTAGGTTAAAAACTGAATTTTGCATAAAACTTAATTTTACCGCTTCTGTGAATGGAATTTCAAAAATCCGAGAGACACGGTTAATATCAAGGACTAAAATGTGGTTCAATGAGATGAAAATAATTTTTTGGTGAATAGTAACTTTTTACTTTTTTTACCACGGTTAATAGTAAATAGGGTAACTAAGGGTAAATATGATATTAATATTACCCTAACACATGTCCTAATTCTATTGGACAAGTGTAATTCGACCAAAAACAAACTTAGGAATAAAATATGACCATTTAGGCCCACTTGGATTAGATTTGGACATTTATTATTAATTTATTTAAAGAAGGGTTAAAATAGTTAAAATCAAAGTTTAATAAGTAAATCATTTTTAATATGGGGTTATACATAAGATAAATTCGACTATGAATATTCATTAGAAATCTAAAACGATTTCCTACATGATGGTATTTTATTTGTAATTTTTAGACATCAAATAATATAATTTATTTATGACACAAAGATGATGCAGTAATTATCTTATTAATGAAATATTGACATAATTGATAATATAAATACCAAAATAAATGTAATTTAACACTTTTTATGAATTCCACTAATTTTATATGTTACTATGATATATTAGTGTTGATTTAATCAACTTGGTTCGAACATATAATTCTGTTTTGACTTTCACAAAAATCATATATCAAATAGTGTCAAAATTGACACAAAATAGTTTTTAAATCAAATATTATATTATTAATTGTTATTTTATTCCTCAAAATCTAAGGTTCGGCCAAATGACTTAGATAAGGATATATGTATTAATAATATACAATTTGGGGTTCTTTTGACATGTTATAGTAAGTTTATCAACCATATAGTGAAAGAAAACAAAAAGACACGGTAAAAGTTAAATTATTTAACTTAGAGTTAAATCTAATTGATAAGGTTAAACATAATACCCTAAACTTGTCTAAATCCTATTGGTTGATAGGATTTCGACACATCCCCACTTTAGCTTCGAAATAAGACCCTTTGGAACCATTATAAACCGAATTTGACTTTAATATAAAATAATATTTTGAGATATTCCTAAGGTGCCCCTCTCCTCCCCTATAAAAGGACACCTCCTCCCCCTCCTCACACCAATTTGAGCACTCAAGCTCGGCCAACCCCTGCCAATTTCTCCTCTCCACTTCCCTAGCAACATCCTAGAGGTTCTGGTCTTCCTCCAAGACCAATTTTAGTGCCCTAAGAGGAGGTCTCAAAGAGGCACTTCAAAGAAGAGGTAATTACCGTTACCAATTCTTTCATCTTTATTTCTTCTTCCACTTCTTCTTCTTAGGTTGTTTCATTATGAAGTAATAACATCAGTATCACTCATATACTGATATGTTATTATAAGTATGAAACAAACCTATTTCACCATCTATCCATCATACGGAAAAAGAAATCACCGCGCGTGCGTACGTACGAAATACCGTCTCCACGCCGTGGTGTAATCTATTTTCCACCACCACCTTACATGGATGGGTATAATGGTGTAAAGAATAACTATACATAGTTATTACAACATCATATTGATTCTGATATATTGTATAATCCACTCCAATTCAATTCAATATTTATAGAAATGATATCATCGCTCGTGCGTACGTACGGAATACCGTCTCCACGACGCGATGAGAGTCATTCTCCATGTTAACCATTTAAGAATGATTATAATGTATATATAAGAAATAATAATGAAATATATGACATTATAAAGCTACTGGATTTATGTATATATATACATATGTATGTCATCTACTTACTTCCATTTCAAGACAATAAGGAAGGGAAACAGCGTTCATGCGTACGTACGGACTACCGTCTCCATGAACGGTGTTTTTAATTTTATTTATCTACCTATTATATATTTATATATACTGAATATATATGATATAAAAATCATATTTTATATTCTGGAAGTAAGTAAATCATGATATATGTAATAATGATGTCAAGAACAACAAGTCAAAACACCTACGATAAATGAAACGATTTTACCCAAAACGCTTCTTTAACATGGAATTTACAAAAGAACGGGTAATATAATGTCATAAGTGAACCATATATGATATCATAACAATGAATATGATTCTGTAATAAGTCAATAACATGATTTAAATCATTATACAGGAGGTTCGGACAGTTACAAAGCAAGTCGGACCTAAGGTAAGGGAAATATCACAATCTCATTTTTATCCGAGATTGTTTATTCGTAAGTATTTACTGGGGTGTATTTTATCATCCACATCCATGTTTCATCAATATGTAATATTATTTCCATCCACCTAAAATTGTTTAAATCCATTTTTACCCTTCGGTGAGTTTTTAGTAATATGTACGAAAGGAATCTTTTGTCGTTTTTCGTACGAGGCACTTTTTGACTTTTCCGACAAAAGTACGAAGAATGTTTTTTTAACTTATACGACATGAATGGATTTTTAAAACAAAATTTCCAAGAATCTTCCTTTACAAGTTTTCAAGTTTATTTTTAATCAACTTCTTTTATTTTAAAGTTGTATTGCATGTTATGAAAGGAAAAATGTTTTTGAAGAAGAAAGGATATTTTCCTCAAGAATGGAGTTCAAGTGTTTTATCAAAATTATTTTCCATAAAAGATAATAAAGGGTTCTGTTTTTATCCCTATTATTAAATTGATTTGATCATGTTGTGATGGAATTATTTTTATGAATTCCTTTATCTTATATGAGTTGTTTTATGATGTCATGTCGTTTAAGAATCCCATTTTTATTACATGGGTTATTCTATGATGTATGTTTTATGATTATGTGGCACACATAAGAAAGGATTCATTATAAGATGGGTGGGGCCTATATCTCCCTCCAATGCATTGGGTAAAGATTTTATATCTCATGAGATAGACATGGCTGGAACGGAAGGTTATTTCGGTTCAGTGATACAGGACTGAAACGAGGAGTGAACTCGGTTCAGAAAGGGACTTTGTCCACTAAGATAGTCTTGGAAATGAGTCATGACTAACAAGAAATGATTTTCCATGATTATGTGTGCATGCCACAAAGTTTCAAGTTTTATGTTATGATTATGGGGATCTCATTTTCAATTCTATGATTTATCCCATGTTATGATATTATGAGCTCTTTTGTAGGTCAAGATTTCCAAAAGCTACGTTCTTATGTATATGATGTGATTGATATTTCTTTTGTTTACCCTTACTGAGCATTTGAGCTCACCCTTTTTTGTTTTTCTTTCCCCAGGATATAAAGAAAGGTTTTAGGTAAAAAAAAGGAGAAGATCATTATGGGAGATATTGAAGATATTTCACCACGTTTAGAAGATTACGTTTCGAGTTTCCAAAGACACTAAACTATTACGATCCTTGTGTGTGTGTTTTTGTTATGTACTAAGTATTCCGCAAAAGTAATGTAATGTCCATGTACGATAAGCTTCGGGTCATTATATTTTAAGATTCCAGGATAACATTGTGGACAATTCTAGACATTTCTTGTTCATACCTTCGGAGTTGCTTCTATCTCAATGCCATAGATTTTTTTTTTGTTTTATATTTTCATTTGGATAATTTTATTTGTATCAGTTTTGATTTATTCTTTCGTTGTTGGATGGTTTGGATTTATTTAATATTATTTCCTGGAATTTTGGTCATTGATTCATCCTATCTCCAAATATTAATTTTTTATAATGTTTAATGCCTACCATATAGAGATATCATTATAATGTCAGTTCTAGTCGACAACCTAGAGCCTACTAGAGGTGGGAATCGGTGGTCATTATATTTTTTTGTTAATTGACAGCTCATGAGCGGTATCTTTGGAGGGAGGGGTCATAAAGGAATGTTATTAGAGGCTTATGGTTGAGAGATTGAGTGGATTTATTTTTTATGAACAATGAAGAATGATTGGGATGGTATGGCTAGAGTTCTAGTTAACCTTGGTGCATGAAATAGTCTTGGGAGAGTATCTAGGACATGGGATTTTAATAATCACATTTTCCGATAAGGTGTTATCCTATTTGACTATTTGAAGAGGTGTGTTTTTGTGTGCTAGAGGCATTCTAAAATCACACACTCAATAAATAAAATAATAGTAATTTATTAATGAGGTTTCACCAAATTAATTATCAAATAGAATTTAATAATTAAATAAATAATCAATGAAACCTTGTTATACAACACAAGGATCAAGACATTTAATCCATTATTTAATTTTTTCCCATTTTTATTTAGATTTAGATTCCAAATTTCATTATATAAATTCCATATTTTCCAAACACCCACAATCCATTATTATCATAGATAATAAAAAAAGAACTATATTATGTGAATTATAATTAGTAAATAAACCAACTTGAATGCCCCTCAGGTGAGACGTCCCAAGTCAGCCTCTATACGACATTAGAATTATTAATTTTCTTTTGTCCCCCCCTTTGGCTGGAATGTATCAAACCTGGAACAAATTCATAGGAGATTAATATTTATTTTTAATACTTTTTATAAATTCAATTTTTTGAAAATATTTTTTCATTGTTTTGTTTATCCAAAAAAATTCTTAAAAAACGTGATTTTTTTGATGAATTCAAATTCAAATATTTATGCATGGTTAGATTACTCACAGGTTAAAAAATAGCAGCAAAAATAATAACAACAAGAACCTTAAGAATTCTATAATAGAGCATAGATGAAAAAACTTTGATAAATAATAGAAAAACTAACATGAAAAGATGAAAGAGTATTTCAATATATTCGTACATTAATGGGGATCCTTGAAACTAAGCTATAGAAAAATCTTAAGATAGTGTTAGAAGAAATTTCACCAATAATCATTGGAATTGAAGAACCTGAGGAGGTAAAAGTGGAGGTACCTAAAGATTCATTCATTATTTCTGAAACATTTTTTTGGATGGATAGATGAAAATTAATTTCCTATTAAGAATCATGTGGTAGATTACTATGAACAGGATTTCTTCACGAATGAATTTGAGGAACTTCTGGATATCCCCAAACCATTCAAAGAAGAATAACTATGACCATTTCATATCTCTCTAGACATGGAAGAAAAATATACCCAATTGGAATAATTAAAGTAATGAATGGAGGAGCCCGACTACCTACCTCCGTCTAGTGATGATCAAATATAAGAGGATGTTTCCATCTAATAAGATATTGAAGTCTAACTGAAAAAGGGAGATGATATAATCTTGAACTCA
The DNA here is from genome assembly GCA_963277665.1 of Viscum album. Taxonomy (NCBI): domain Eukaryota; kingdom Viridiplantae; phylum Streptophyta; class Magnoliopsida; order Santalales; family Viscaceae; genus Viscum; species Viscum album. The sequence continues at coordinate 713,518,675 of OY728122.1, forward strand.
AAATATTTTAATTTTATTGAAATTTGTTTGTTTATCACCCTTAATAGTTTTGAATTTTCATATCCAGTAAACTCATATTACACCCTGGAAAATGTTGATGAAAAAGTAGTTGCACCTGTTGAGGAACTCGTGGATCTCCTTCAAGACATTGTACATTTACTATATGGAGTAGAAAAAGGGAAATATAATGTTGCAGAAGAAGGAACAAAAGAGGAGAGGGTTCTATAACTCATCCAATCCCCACCATGAAATCCATACCACCTTGAGAAGGGGGAAGATCTTGTGTACTATATCAATGGAGTTCTCCTTAATAGAGAAGAATAAGTCTAAGATAGAGGAATCCACATGCAGTGGTTCATATCCAAGAATCCCCAACCAGTATCAAAATTTGGGTAAAATATGGAACTTCCATATAGAGGAAGTAAAAATTTAGGGCCCACTTGGGGGATCATAACAATATTTATCTTCACATTCTTTCTTGGCATTTAAATTTAGATTTCCTTTTTATAATATTCCATCATTTGACCCACTCCCTCTTATTTTTTGAGTGTAAATGAAATGATCATTGTTATTAATTGAGTAATTTTATTTTGAAGGTTCATGATGGCACAAAAAAAAGTTAATATCCAAGGAGGAAGGAGGACTAATATTTATTTCAGAGTGGATCTCACATTTTATGATTATCTTATTAAATTCTCACATTTTTGTCCTAAAAACATGTAATGAGCTCTAAAGAGAAAATTGAATGCGCAAAATTGAATTCATGCTTTACTAGACTTGTCTAGGAGATTTATGTTTATTAGGAATCCAGTTATTCAATATTTTATATTTATATAAAATAAATTGAATGAGTAAAGTGGATAATTGGATTGTTAAATAGAATAATGGATATTAATATGAGAACTCATGATTTTTGGGAGTTGATTAATTCATGTAAATGAAATTTAGAAACCATTTTCCATGCTTTTAATTTGTAAAATTCATGTTAAATGATTTTATTATTAATAATGCCTTAAGTTATTGTCCAAAATCTTATTTTCTCTTCCTGATAGGATTTCTTGACTATGTATTCACTATTTATTCTTGATCATATTTCATGAGTGATGTTGGAACATGGCACATGCCAGATCTTGTTTTGAAACATTCTAAATATACTAAATAGAAAAAAAAAAATTATTGTAATATATTTTTAAAATACCTTAACTTTAAAACCAACTTTACCTAAATCCTTCTTTACCCCATAGAGATCATGAATTACATTTATTGGGAGGAGACATGTTTCAAGCCATTTTTACCCATTCTACCCTACTCTTGGTATATTCATGATATTTTAATGTTGAAGTGTGGGGGTAAAGGAAATCATGGTGTAAGGGATGATATAAATTGTAAGGAAGAACTATGGGGGTGATATTTTGGTAATTATAAAGGTAATTTTACTTATTCATTATAATATATTGTTTTTCACCTCTTGAAAAAAATATAAAAATGGGTTGTGATTCGGGAAAGTCAAAAATAACTATTAAAAAATTGATGATTTTTATCAAATGTTGTTAGGTTATGGTTATGAGGTTGGATTCAAGTTTAACATTCTATGAAAAAAACAAAACAATTGAAAAAACATTATTTGATAAAAAATTGAAGATGGTGGACAAATCATTCATCATTATTTACTTTGATCATGACCTTACTCTGAGTTTGTGGGAAGTGGGAGTTTCAACTTTTAAGGGGATAATTTCATTACATTTTTTGATATAATGCATTTTAATTATGAGATAATCCTCTTACATAAGGATTAGTTTTTAAAGAATCAAATACTAACAACCTTAAACCTCAGAGTCATTTGAACTTTATTTCAATGTTCTCATGATTTTATGTACGTTTTTTATTTGCAATGTGAAGATTGTAGTTATTTTACAAGATTATTGATAAGAACCATGTTCTCATGATATGGGCATAACTCTACTTTACTTGTATCATGATACATGAGAGAAAATATTCAAAAGTGAGGTAAATCATGATTTAGCATGTTTAGTTTAATAAATTGAGAAGATTGAATGAATGTGAGGAGAAGTTCAATCATTTTCCAAAAGGGAAAAGTAAAATGAATTGATATTTTCTTTGAAAAATGAGAAATTAAATTTATATTTTATGTGGATTTTTGAAATTTTTATTTGAAAAGTATTTTTTATTTATTTTATTACCTTGAAATATGAATATTGGTAATATTGGTGTCCTTGGAATTCCATGTTGAGATTTTGTGCTTGAGGAAAAACTTGGTTTAAGTGACGGGGAACTAATAGACCTAATATTTTCATTAATTTTATATGTATTTTATTTATTTAAATCCTCACAATTTATCATTTTGATATTTTTTAATCAATTTTTGATTATTTATGTGTTTTGAGATGAAATTTAAAAATTGTTTATTCTATATTTTTAAAATATTTTAATCACAATGGTATTTTTTGAATAATGTTTAAAAGATTATTCCAATTTGAGTGGTTCTTTTTTTAGTAATCCATGATTTATTTTATTCAACTTTTTCTTCTGAACCAAAATCTTATTCGAATTTCTTGAGGCCCAAAAAAATAATTGAAGTTGGGAAATCTTCTGGGCGGACAGCATGGACTCCACCTCTGTAATGAAATCATAACATGAGATAAGAACCTCTAATTGATGTGATTCCACCTAGATATGAAATAATACTCAACCTACCTTTCTACCAATAAACGTTTTTTTTAATTTTTCAACCATTAAGTTGTTAGTTGAATGATATATACTGAAGGATGTTTCACATATTTCTCATTTGAAAAAAGTTATAGTCAATATAAATTCCACAACTCCCTCTGGTGACTAATTATGATGATATTTTGAGGGTGAATGAAAAATAAATATATGCACAACTTTTATGAATGATGAGATGTGAGAATCAGCCATTACTACATAAAAGATGTGTAAAATTTTCGAGAAGAGATTTTGGCCTATAAAAAAGGAGATATCCTCCTTCCCAAATCATTATAATATATCCCATTCCATTCAGGGAACCAAGGAGAAGAGGCTAAGGGGCATTTAGGATTTCTATTATATTTTATTTTTATTTTAGTTTTATTTCTCCTTGTATTATTAATTCATATTTTTGTTAAAGTGTTTTTGTTTCTTCTTCCATCTCTCTATTTTTATTCCAAACTAAATCTCATTCTCTCTCTTCCTTCATTACATTGTGATATTTATTCAAATTACAATAAAAAGTGACTAACTTGAGGCTTGTGTCTAGGGAGGTTTCAAAATGTTCTTTTTTATTAAACTTTAATTTAAAATGTTTTTATTATATTCATAGTGGATGAAAGAGTATTGGATGGGTGTGACAGTCATCCACCACAACATTTTTTTAATTCCATTTATTTTCATTGATTAATTTTTTTTACCTCCCTTATATCAAGAAAAACTATATACGAAGGAAATGGGGATTCATAAAGAGATGAAATGACATATAATGAAGTTGGGTGTTTTAGGAATAAAAATATCGATTTAGGTGTTATCCAATTTGACTATTAGAGGGGGTGTGGTTTTATATTCATAATACATACTAATGTCACACTCTTAATATATCAAAGACAACTAATTCATTAATGTGGTTTCACAAAATGTATTATCGAATTTAATTGAAATAAAAAATAAATAATGAATGAACCTGTGTTATCCAACCCTAGGTTCAAGAAATTTCTTCCCTAATTTAATATTATTTTCATCTCCATATAGATTTAAATTCTGAAATACAATATTCTAATTCCACATTTTCCAAAAACCCAAAATCCATCATCATCATAAATAATAAAAAACAAAAAAGAATTAGATTAGGTGAATTAGTGATTGAACAAATAGCAATGATCCTCATGTGAGACGACCCTTGTAATACTCTATGCTACATTAGGAATATAAATTTTCTTTTTCCATGCCCAATGATAAGCGTGCATCAGTGTGACTTGTAGTAAATAGAGACTGATGGAAACCCTGTTTGTTATGTGACTTTTGTAGATTATGAGACCCTTGACATGAGTTATTTTTTCAAATCACCATTTATTAAATGGATAATCACTTATATATAGCTAATAAACCAATTCCCCATGAATAATTTAAAATTGTGTGAAATTATTCATGGTAAATAATGAGAAAAAATAATTTAATCCACTAAATAGTTATGGAAGATTCTATATATTATTTTTATGCGTGATTTTTCTTATTATAATATCTTAGGTGGAATGTTATTTTAAACTTCAAGCATTTTAAGAGGGGTATACATGTTCCTTAATCCAGAGACATTATACTTGGACAGGATTGAAACTGTGTGGGAGAGTCAGTTCCACCAAAAGTATATATAATCTCAACAAGGGAAAATAAATTCATTTATTTTTGTGTCATGGTAATTGTGATTTTTGGTTGGGGAAGTGTGGAGGATGATATGGTAAAAGTGGTTATGTGAAAATTGGTGTTTTTTATGGATGGTAAGGTGGTGGGGTGATGTTGCTATGCCAAATGTTTGGTGAGGTTTTTCATTGGATAGTTTGTTTGGACAATGGTCGTGTTGTGTAGTGGTAGTGATGTTGTGTGGATTATACAATTGGTTTTTGTGGTGAGATAATTTTTTTATTGTGAATATGTTGATGGAATACCTCACCGCCCATAAAAATTCTAATCAATCAATGTTGGTAATAAAATAAACTGGTCAATTTTGGAAATCATGAAATCAAAAAAATGGTCTTGCTTCCCATGCATAAAAATTTTTAATGGTTCGGGCTGAAGTCTCATTTTATTATGAAATCAAAGAAAAGACCTCTTTTGAATTGGTGTAGGGAGACCCATAACATATCCCAAAGGACTAGTGTTCATGTATCCCATTACATTTCCTGAAATCCTGAATGTTGATTGGTTTTTTCATGAATGATTTTATGCTGATGAAACGTGTTATAACCAAAAACATATATAGAGAGGGAAGATATTTTACCACATAAATATGTAGTATATTAATAAATGTTTTAAAACCATACAGGCAAGTCAGTTCAATCCAAAACAGACAATATCATAGGGTGGTGGATGGGTTCCTTTGATTCATATGATTCTGGTAACTCTATCTATATTAGTACAAGTTCTTTTGTTAGTTAAGAAATGTTAAGAAATATTTGTTTCATTTATGTTCTCCTAGTGAATAATATTTTATTATAATAATATAAAAAAATCTACTGAAAAAATTGATTATTCCAACCTTGTGTTTTATTTTTTTTACATTTCATGTCAAATTTCAAATTTGAGGCACTTAATAATTTTTTTGGAAAGAAATATCTTGTGTGATGAAAACCCTTGAAAATGAATTAATGAAAAAAATAAAGAAATTGTCTATACCTTTCAGAAAAAGGTTCTTGAGTTGAAAATGTTATTTGAAGTAGAATATTGATAAAATGAAAAATGAGTGAAATGTTTTTGGATTTGAGTTGGGATGATTTGAAATGAGTGGCTTGGGTTTTGAAAAATAATAATTTATAAATGTTTTTGAAATAAAATGTATGGAACAGTGAAATAAAATTTTAAAGGTTTTGATAAATATTGTGTGGATGAAAAATGACTTCAAATAAAAAGTGATTTTATTTTAAATCCTGGGTGATTTTGAAAGTAATATAATTGTTTAATATTATGAATTGTAGAGAACAAAAAATTTACATGTAATTTTTTTAATTAAATGACAATTTTAAGAGTCCACGAAAATTAACAGCGCATGATTCTGAGGCCCGGTGTGCCCGGAATGATTTCTGGAACATTTTTTCGGGTACATTCAGCAAACGTGTGAGTGGGTTTTTGTAACATTTGAACCATGCATGGAATTGAAATATGAGGGAACCATTGAATTCACAGCACTGGTATTCACATAAAGGGACCTTCACATAGAATGCAGTAGGTCAAGGTTGAATGATAGTTTTTGTGGTTTTTTGTGGGAAAGAAAAATAAAATAAAATAAACTTTTATTTTATTTCTAATAAACCTCCCATGTGAATGTTATGGATGTGGGGACCACAAGGTGTTAAAACCTCCCATTTTCAATGATCGGTGGTGGGGACCACCCAGTCTAGTAAAACCCCCCAATTTAAATCATTATGGTGGGGGCCCACCTAGACCCCTTTAATGAGATAAAAACCCCTCAAACCCCTACTTTAATTATGAAAACTCTTATTTAATTAATTAATACAACTCTCCTTTAATTAATTAAGCTAACTTAGTTTGTGCCATCAATTTAAAATTGGACAAAAATATTTTACTATGTCGGAACCTCTTTTCATGGGAGGGGTTTTTTAGTTGGTGAAAGGGAAGGGGGATAACTTGGGAGAAAACTCTCCAACGAAGAACACACTCCAGAATTGAAGAATGTGGACGACATTTCAACCGACTTTCGAAGCGTGACTACGGAATCGACGATCGTTGGAACTCTCTTCGCCTTCACCGTTTCCATCTCACGATCTCTGTCAAAAATTCTCCAAGGTAGGGGTATAGTTGGGAATGATTATATATTCTCATGTTCTTCCCATATAAAACAAAGAACATGGATCAAATCTCTAATTAGTTGATCTACATATGTTTTTTCTTAGGAGTTTGGGAAAAATCAATTTCCCAAGGTTGTAGAGTTTGACATTATTCATTCAAGATTTTGTTGAGCCACTTACTACTGCTCTAACGCGGGGGGTGCAGGCCAAACAAACATGGCCTACACCTCCTCCATTATTCTTTCGGGTATGTTCATTGCGATGGAGGAGGACGGAAAGTTATCCTTAGTGGGGAATGAGAATGACTGCTGGTACTACTGTCGGCCACGACGCATGCGACAACTCAACGACACCGCCCCGCGGCTGTCGTGCCGCCACGACCTCCACCGCCCTGTGGCACCCATGACTTCCGCCGCCCCGTGGCCCCCGCGACCTCTATCCCCCCTCCATGGGACCCACGACCTCGCACCACCCCACGTACCCCACACCCTCCGCTACCCCACAGGACCTGCAGACTCACGCCGCTCTGTGGCCTCCACCGCCCCACAGCACCCACAGCCACCTGTGGCCTTCGCAGCATAAGCGGCCTCCATGCCACCCAAGCCAGGCCTTCCATTGTGGGTCAAACAGGTTGACCCAAACCAGGTCGGCCCGACCGGGTCTGTAGAGACCCGAAGATTAATGTACATAGACATTACATTACTTTTGCGGAATACTTAGTACATAACAAAAACACACACACAAGTACCGTAATAGTTTAGTGTCTATGGAAACTCGGAATATAATCTTCTAATCGTTGTGAAAGATCTTCCACATCTACCATAAAGATCTTCTTTTTTTAATTCTAAATCCTTTCTTTATATCCTGGGGAAAATAAAACATAAATGGGTGAGCTCAAATACTTAGTAAGGGTAAACAAAAGAAATATCAATCACATCATATTCATAGGAACATATCTTTTGGAAATATTAACCTCCAAAAAAGATCATAATTTCATAACATGGGATAAATAATAGTAGTGAAATGTAATCCCAATAATCATAACATAAAACATGAAACTTTTAGGCATACACACATAATCATAGAGAATCATTTCTTATTAGTCAAGACTCATTGCCAAGACTATCTTAGTGGAAAAAGTCCCTTTCTGAATCGAGTTCACTCCTCGTTTCTGTCCTGTTTCACTAAACCGGTATAACCTACCGTTCCAGCCATGTTTATCTCATGAGATATAAAATCTTTACCCAATTAATTGGAGGGAGATATAGGTCCCCCCATCTTATAATGACACCATTATTATGTGTGCCACAAAATCATAAACCATATATCATAGCATAACCCATGTAATAAAAATGGGATTCTTAAACATCGTGACATCATAAAACAATTAATATAAGATAAAGGAATTCATAAATACAATTCCATCACAACATAATCAAATCAATGTAATAATAGGTATAGAAATAGAACCCTTTATTATCTTAGATGGAAAATAATTTTGATAAAACACTTGAACTCCATTCTTGAGGAAAATATCCTTTCTACTTTTAAAACACTTTTCCTTTCTTAACATGTCATACAATTCTAAACAAAAAGAAGTTGATTAAAAATAAACTTGAAAACTTGTAAAGGAAGCTTCATGAAAATAATGTTTTTAAAATCAATTCATGCCGTATAATTTAAAAGAAAACATTCTTCTTGTACTATTTTCGGAAAAGTCAAAAAGTACCTCGTACGAAAAATGAAAAAAGATTCCTTTCATATATTTTACTAAAAACTCACCGAAGGGTAAAATTGTATATAAACTATTATAGAAGGATGTAAATATTAAATATTGAGGAAATATTGATGTGGATGATAAAATACACCCCAGTAAATACCAAAGTATAAACAATCTTGTATAAAATGAGATTGTCATATTTCCCTTACCTTAGGTCCGATTTTCTTCGTAAGTGTCCGAACCTCCTCTTCTTTGAAGCGCCTCTTTGATACCTCCTCTTAGGGCACTAAAATTGGTCTTTGAAGAAGACCGGGACCTATAGGATGTCTCTAAGGATGTGGAGAGAAGAAATTGGCAGGGGTTTGCCGATCTTGAAGGCTCAATGTGGTGTGAGGAAGAGAGGGAGGAAGTGCCCTTTTATAAGGGAGGAGAGGGGCACCTTTGGAATAAGTAAAAATATTATTTCATTATAAAGTCAAATTCGGTTTTTAATAGCTCCCAATTGAGTTATTTCGAAGATAAGTTGGGTATGGGTCGAAATCCCATCATCCAATAGAATTTGGACATGTTTAGTTTACTATTTTAACCTTATCATTTAATTTTAACTTTAAGTTAGATAATTTTACTTTTACCGTGTCTTTTTGTGTTTTTACCCTATAAGGTTAATAAACTTACTATAGAAAGCCAAAAGAACCCCAAGTTGTTTATTATTAATATATATAACCTTATCTAAGTCATTTGGCCGAACCTTATATTTTTAAGAATATTATAACAATTAATAATATAATATTTGTTTTAAAAACTATTTTATGTCAATTTTGACACTATTTGGTAATTGATTTTTGTAAAAATCATAACAGAATTATTAGTTAGAACAAAGTTAATCAACACTAACATGTCATATTAACATATAATTTTTTTTTGAATTCATAAAAAGTCTCAAATTACATTTATTTGGGTATTTATAACATCAATTATGTCAATATTTCATTAATAAGATATTTACTGCATCATCATTGTGTCATAAATAAATTAAATTATTTAAAGTCTAAAAATTACAAATAAAATATAATTATGTAGGAATTATTTTTATCTTTCTAATGTATATTTATAGTCGAATTTATCATATGTATAACCCTATATTAAGAATGATTTACTTATTAAACGTTGATTTTAACAATTTTAACCATTCTTTAAATAAATTAATAATAAATTTCCTAAACTAATCCAAGTGGGTATAAATGGTCATATTTTATTCCTAAGGTTGTTTTTGGTCGAATTAAACTTATCCAATTGAGTTAGGACAAGTGTTAGGGTAATAATAATATCATTTTTACCCTTAATTACACTATTTACTTTTAACCGTGGTAAAAAAAGTAAAAAGTTACTCTTCACCAAAAATTATTTTCATCACATTGGACCACATTTTAGTCCTTGATATTAACTGTGTCTCTAGGATTTTCGAAATTCCACTCACATAAGCGGTAAAATTAAGTTTTATGAAAAATTTAGTTTTTTAACTACCACTTAGTGGTTTCACTATTCATCAAAAAATGAAAGTTTCCAAAAAAATACCAAAAATTAGGCCTAAGATATATTTGATATTATGAATTCAAAAATGATGTCTATTTTATCAAATTCAAAACTTATCAATTACATTAACTAATTTAAAAATTAATTCCCGTCGTCAAAACAAATAACGTGTTTTTAAGAGATAATAACTATCAAAAGATTGACCGTTGTTTATATCTGGTTTAAATGTGAAATTACATCCAATGACCAACATTGTATTAAATTATAGAAATATATTCTAAATATACTTTAAAACCACTCAAATTAATAATTTATTCCTATTAATTATTTTGATTTAAAAATTTGTTTTTAATTAAAATTTAGTAATTTTCACTATTAATCAGAATATGAAAGTTATCTGAAACGTACCAAAATTTCAGCCTAAGCTAATTTCGATATTCCGAATCCAAAAATGGAGTCCATTTTGAAAAATAAAATTTACAAAATTTCAAAAAGTGGTTATTACTATTCATAACGGCTAGTTTTAATATTATTTTAATAGCATATCATTGTTTAGTGAAACTCGGAATTGCATACGACGCAAGCTATCGAGGAAGGCCGCAATTGCGTGTAATGCAAGGAAAGTCAAGGATGCGTGTTGTGGAATCTCCTTTTGGTGTAGTGTAAAACACAAGAAATTAATGAAATTAAAAATAATATTTTTCATAAAATCTCGGGATGTTACATTCTACCCCCCTTAAAATGAATTTCGCCCTCGAAATTCGTCGGGGTTATAAATGGTTTACTACTCAAAAGTTTATTTAATAGAAACCCACATCGTAAAAAGGAATACCAAAACTAATCTTTAAAAACAAAAGTATGAAACGTAACGGTTACCCAAATAAAATAATCACTGGGTTTCCATATAAGTGAAAATATGGATATGGAATAGAAATATAAACACTATGTTCTGATGGAGAGTGGTAGAGAACATGGCTATGGAAAAGTTAGCAATCACAAAGCCATAAATTTGTGATGATCTAAGGTACCATCTGATTCATCAGATATAAGAGTACTAGGACAACATTTTTTCTTTTCAAGATCATTTCCCTAAAGTTGATGAAATTGGAATTAGAAGAAATACTTTCAGGATTTTGGTACAGTGTCACCATTGGTCGTTCTTTGGACAATTTCCACTTAATCTCTTAAAGAAATGAAGTTGGATTTTCCATTCATGAAGTGTTAGCAGATCATGTGATAGAATGATGGGTCATTCCATCTGTCTCAAACAAAACGTTACAAAAGTTATCAAAAATACATAAGATCATCTATTGTGAGGTTAATCATATACGATTCCAAAAATGAACTTATACTTCATATATCATACCGCGTAATAAAATGAAACTAGTTTCTACTATCCAGGGACTTCCTGTAGGCCAGTGGTAGGCGATAAAGGCCAGTTGCACTTCAGTTGTGGGTTCGATTCCCACAGCTTTGTCCGACGCGATGGGCTATCGCTCGTCCTGCAGGTTGTCCTTTTTCTAAAACTACATTACTATAAAATCCCATCAATAATATCGAAAAAAAGTTCTATCCTTAAACAATACTAACTTATGTCCAACATAATCATTTCCAATCTTTAGACTTATCCAAAATACTACTGTCCAATCTCATATTATAGTGAAAATGATTACCAAAGAGTTCATATAACAGGAATTTTAATACCATCGTTGGTCCCCATACATCATGAGATATGTATTGTTGGTCACATTCCAAACATTTGAAGGCCTTAATCAAGTATTATCTTAAAAAATGAATACCTATTGAATCTTAGTGAAAACATGAGTGCTGTCAAAATTTAACTCTTTTCACATACCAAAACCTCAAACCATGATATAACTATTTCCTTATATCAGTCATGAGCTCACGAATACTGTCAAACATTTCATTTTCTCCTTATCCCTTCATTATCTGTATATCATCTTTTTTCCAAAAATATATCAATCACTTTCCATGGTTACCGGTACCATAAAATTATTAAAAACCACAATAGACCAATACATAAATATTCTAATATTCCATGATACTATATACAACATTATTTTGGAATCCCATTACATAAACACTTAATTATTCCACCACATCATTTTCATATTCAACATCGCCAATAGTGATCGCATGTGACTTCCCATTGTCCTTTTCCTTAAGTGGTTTCTCATGTCGATCATCACTAACCCTTGGATTAGGGCATTTATTAGTATAATGACCCATTTTCTTGCACTTGAAGCATTGAAGTGTTGGTGGCGTGTTCTCTGCAGTCTTTTCTTTATTCACATAATTAGAAACCCTTTTTCCATTACTTCGACACTCAACTGCTCTATGACCTTCTTTTCCACACTTAAAACATTTTCTAGTCCCTTTAAGACAATCTCCACCATGCTTCTTTCCACACTTTGAGCATAAGGAAACATTCATCTTCTTTTCACTATTATTCTGAGATTTCTCCTTGAACTCCATCTTTCGTTTCTTGTCAAAACTACTAGATGGATTAGTAACACCAACTTCCATTTCTAACTTGATAGCACAACGCACAATTTATTCATAGCTACTGAAGTCTCTTATAGCTAATTCCCTTCGAAGATTTGATTTTAAGCCACTGAAGAATGGATCAACTTTACTTTCAGGTTGGATGATAAAGCCAGATGCATACCTTGCAAGCCTTGTAAAATTCACTTCGTATACACCAACAGATTCATCATCATTTTGCTTTAGTTCAAGAAACTCCTTCTCCATCTTTGTTCGAAGAATACGAGGGAAGTACTTATTTAAAAATAAGTTCTTGAACTCATCCCATTCCATGGAATCAATTTCAACTATTGGCCTCATATTCTTGATAAGATTCCACCATTGATCAGCTTCACCTTCCAAATGATATAATGCTAAGATGACTTTATCATGTTCTGAACATTGAAGAACTGAAAATATCTTTTCAGTGGTACTGATCCATTTTTCATCAACAAGTGGATCAGAAGGCCCACTAAAAGAAGATGGACGTTGCCTCATGAAGGACTTAATAGAATATTGTTCCATTCTATGCTTATTTGGAAGTCCAGAATGATTCATAGCTTGTGTAAGTATAACAATAAGATTTTTCACTCCATCTCCCATAACATTTGTTTGTTCAGGAGGACAATCATTTCATTGTCCATTGCATTGATTAACACGGTTCCTTCAGGTTCCAGCCATTGTCTAAAACCCAAAAAGAATAGTGTGAGAGGAAAAAATCATGCTAGGGAAAACAACATAATAAAGGGGAAGTACCTTCAATATCTAACATCTTAGGTTTAATTCTATGATCGTTCGCGTAATTATAGGACTATAACCTATACATATAATTAACCTTAGGGACATCCCTAGACATACCTTAGGAATATCTCTAGGGATCTCACTAAATTTACCGCATCCTAGTTTCTAAAGGTTGACTAAACCTTTCCTCTGATACCAACTGTAGAGCCCCGAAGCTTAACGTACATAGACATTACATTACTTTTGATGAATACTTAGTACATAACAAAAACACACACACAAGGACCGTAATAGTTTAGTCTCTTTGGAAACTCGGAATATAATCTTCTAATCATGGTGAATGATTTTCAACATCTCCCATAAAGATCTTTTTTTTTAAACCTAAATCCTTTCTTTATATCCTGGGGAAAATAAAACATAAAAGGGTGAGCTCAAATTCTCAGTAATGGTAAACAAAAGAAATATCAATCACATCATATTCATAAGAACATATCTTTTGGAAATCTTAACCTACAAAAGAGATCATAATTTAATAACATGGGATAAATCATAGTAGTGAAATGTAATCCCAATAATCATAACTTAAAAAATGAAACTTTGTGGAATAAACACATAATCATAGAGAATAATTTATTATGAGTCAAGACTCATTTCCAAGACTATCTTAGTGGACAAAGTCCCTTTCTGAACCGAGTTCACTCCTCATTTCATTCCTATTTCACTGAACCGGTATAACCTACCGTTCCACCCATGTCTATCTCATGAGATATACAATCTTTAACCAATGCATTGGAGGGAGATATAGGTACCACCCATCTTATAATGATATCATTCTTATGTGTGCCACAAAATCATAAACCATACATCACTACTGGAAAAGTAGGCTATACCAACGGTTTATAACTATTGGTATAGGCTGGAAAACTGTTGGTATAGGGTATACCAATGGTTTTCCAAACCGTTGGCCAGTTAGCCGTGAGGAAAGCCCTATACCAACGGTTTCATTTAAACCGTTGGTATAGGTGTTTGAGAATTAGGGGATCCTCTTTACCAACGGTTCAGAACCGTTGGTATAAGTTTTTCCAGAATTCTGGAAAAGGCTTTACCAACAGTTCTGAACCGTTGGTAAAGAGTTTCCCAGAGTGGCTGCACTACAGCCCCCAGAAGCCCTACCATACACCTACATTAAAAAACAGTGCACAACAGCCCTCCAGTATACTCTCCACTATAAACCTGCATAAAAAATATCACAAAAGCCACATTCAGACTTCAAACAGTATAAAAAACACCTAAAATAGCCCAAAAAAACACATATGACAACAATCATCCGGTGGTAATTCACCTCACCCATAAAATTATAATAGGAAGAATAGTTTGATAAATATCTATTAGAGTTGAATAAGACCATCAAATTGACTCAAATCCCATTTTTTTGTGATACTAGGTTTGGGTATGTAATGATTTGTGTTGAATTTTGCATTGAACTTGTATTGTTTATAATGTATGGTGAAAATATATTTTCTTAGGAGTCTCGTCACTTATGACCCCATGAGTGAAACTACCCAGCTCATGAAAAAGAGTTTGCGACTATCGTTGATGAGTGTAAATTTCAGTTGTATTCACTTAAAATTATTTCCTTTTGAAATAAAAGAGATACATTGAGTGGTTTCATCCACACCTCACCTCAGATTGAGGCAGAGTCGACTCGTACACGTCACAAATGACCCATGGATACATGTCCTAAAGTATCAACAGTATCCAAATTCCTTTGGTCTATTTTCCATATGTCAGTTGTTGTTTTAACTTAAAATGTTGTCCATTTCAATGAAAAGTGACACAATTTGAGTGGTTCTGGAGAAACTGTGCCCAGGATTGAGGCGGGGTTGACTCGTACACGTCAAAAATGACCCATGGATCATTGTCCTAAATTTTCAATAGAATCCGAAAGCGTTTGGTCGGTTTTCCGTATGTCGTTTTTTTTACTTAAAAGACCATCCATTTTAAACAAATGAAAGACACTTTGAGTGGTCCCGGCCACACCGGCCCTCGGATTGAGTCAAGGTTGACTCGTACATGTCACGTATGACCCATGGATCGTTGTCCTAAAGTTTCACCAGAATCCGAATGCGTTGGGTCGGTTTTCCGTATTCCAGTTGTTGTTTTCACTTAAAATCATGTTCATTTCAAATAAAAGTTAGACACTTTGAGTGGTGTTAGCCACACCGCACCTCGGATTGAGGCAGGGTTGACACGTACACATCACAAATGACCAATGGATACATGTCCTAAAGTATCAACAGTATCTGACTGCGTTTGATCAGTTTTCCGTATGTGGTTTTTTTTACTTAAAAGCGCATCCATTTTAAACAAAAGAAAGACACTTTGAGTGGTCCCGGCCACAATAGCCCTCAGATTGAGGCGGGGTTGACTCGTACACGTCACATATGACCCATGGATAAATGTCCTAAAGTATCAATAGTATCCTAATACATTTGGTCCATTTTCCGTATGCCAGTTGTTTTAACTTAAACCGTTGTCCATTTCAAAGAAAAGTGAAAAACTTTGAGTGGTCCCGGCCACACCTGCCCTCGGATTGAGGCGGGGTTGACTCATACACGTCACATATGACCCATGGATCGTTTTCCTAATGTTTCAACAGAATCAGAATGCGTTTGGTTGGTTTTCTGTATGCCAGTTGATGTTTTCACTTACAATCCTGTCCATTTCAAATAAAAGTTAGACACTTTGAGTGGTGTCGGCCACACCGCGCCTCGGATTGAGGTGGGGATGACTCGTACACGTCACAAATGACCCATAAATAATTTTCCTAATGTTTCAACAGAATCCGAAATAGTTTGGTCGATTTTCGGTATGTCATTTTTTTACTTAAAAGCGCATCCATTTTAAACAAAATAAAGACACTTTGAGATGTACCGGCCACACCGGCCCTCAGATTGAGGCGGGGTTGACTCGTACACGTCACATATGACCCATGGATCATTTACCTACAGTTTCAACAGAATCCGAATGTGTTTGGTTGGTTTTCCGTATGTTAGTTGTTGCTTTAACTTAAACTGTTGTCCATTTCAACGAAAAGATAGACACTTTGAGTGGTACCGGCCACACCATGCCTCAGATTGAGGCGGAGTTGACTTGTACACGTCAAAAATGACCCATGGATACATTTCCTAAAGTATCAATAGTATCCGAATGACTTTGGTCTATTTTCCGTATGTCAGTTGTTGTTTTAACTTAAACTGTTGTCCATTTCAAAGAATAGTGACACACTTTGAGTGGTGATGGCCGCACCGCTCCTCGTATTGAGACGGGGTTGACTCGTACACGTCACAAATGACCCATGGATCATTTTCCTAAAGTTTCAATAGAATCCGAAAGCGTTTGGTTGGTTTTCCGTATGTCGTTTTTTTACTTAAAAGTGCATCGATTTTAAACAAAAGAAAGACACTTTGAGTGGTCTCGGCCACACCGGCCCTCAGATTGAGGCAAGGTTGACTTGTACACGTCACATATGACCCATGGATCATTGTCGTAAAGTTTCAATAGAATCCGAATGCGTTGGGTTAGTTTTCCGTATACCAGTAGTTGTTTTCACTTAAAATCATATTCATTTCAAATAAAAGTTAGACACTTTGAGTGGTGTCGGACACACCGCGCCTCGGATTGAGGCGGGGTTGACTCGTACACGTCACAAATGACCGATGGATACATTTCCTAAAGTATCAACAGTATCCGACTGCGTTTGGTCAGTTTTCCGTATGTGGTGTTTTTTACTTAAAAGTGCATCAATTTTAAACAAAAGAAAGACACTTTGAGTGGTGCCGGCCACACCGCACCTTGGATTGAGGCAAGGTTGACTCCTACATGCCAAAAATGACCCATGGATACATGTCCTAAAGTATAAATAGTATCTGAATGTGTTTGGTCCATTTTCTGTATGTGGTTTTTTTACTTAAAAGCGCATCCATTTTAAACAAAAGAAAAACACTTTGACTGTTACCGGCCTCACCGGCCCTCGGATTGAGTCGGGGTTCACTCGTACATGTCACATATGACATATGGATCGTTTTAATATAGTTCGAACAGAATCCGAATGCGTTTGGTCTGTTTTCCGTATGCCGGTTGTTGTTTTCACTTAAAATCCTGTCCATTTCAAATAAAAGTTAGACACTTTGAGTGGTGCCGGCCACACCGTGCCTTGGATTGAGGTGGGGTTGACTCCTACATGCCACAAATGACCCATGGATACATGTACTAAAGTATCAACAGTATCGGAATGCGTTTGGTCCATTTTCCGTATGTGGATTTTTTTACTTAAAAGCGCATCCATTTCAAAGAAAAGTGACACACTTTGAGTGGTACCGGCCACACCGGCCCTCGGATTGAGGCAGGGTTGACTCGTACACATCACATATGACCCATGTATCGTTGTCCTATAGTTTAAACAGAATCCGAATGCGTTTGGTCTATTTTCCGTATGCCATTTGTTGTTTTCACTTAAAATCATGTCCATTTCAAATAAAAGTTAGACACTTTGAGTGGTGCCGGCCACACCGCACCTCGGATTGAGGCGGGGTTGACTCATACACGCCAAAAATGACCTATGGATACATGTACTAAAGTATCAATAGTATCTGAATGCGTTTGGTCCTTTTTCTTTATGTGGCTTTTTTACATAAAAGCGCATCCCTTTCAAAGAAAAGTGACACACTTTGAGTGGTACCGGCCACACCGGCCCTCAGATTGAGGCGGGGTTGACTCGTACATGTCACATATGACCCATGGATCGTTTTCCTATAGTTTAAATAGAATCCGAATGCGTTTGGTCTATTTTCTGTATGTCAGTTGTTGTTTTCACTTAAAATAATGTCCATTTCAAATAAAAGTTAGACACTTTGAGTGGTGTCGGCCACACCACACCTCGGATTGAGAGAGGGTTGACTCGTACACACCAAAAATGACCCATGGATACATGTCCTAAAGTATCAACAGTATCTGAATGTGTTTGGTCCTTTTTCCGCATGTGGTTTTTTTACATAAAAGCGCATCCATTTAAAAGAAAAGTGACACACTTTGAGTGTTACAGGCCACAACGGCCCTCATATTGAGGCGGGGTTCACTCGTACACATCACATATGACCCATGGATCGTTGTCCTATGGTTTAAACAGAATTTGAATGCGTTTGGTCTATTTTCCGTATGCCAGTTTTTGTTTTCACTTAAAATCCTGTCCATTTCAAATAAAAGTTAGACACTTTGAGTGGTGTCAACCACTACTTCAAAGAACATTTTCCATATCATTTTACACATGCATAATCATGAAATACATGGATAACTAAGAAAGCTAAGTAAAAAAAATAGAGAAATGATTATCATAGTACCAAGGAATACTTAAGGTCTAGGTAGTAGACTAATCATACAATAAGAATCAAGTGCAAAAACAGAATCCGAATGCAACGTCCCTATGAAGCAGTGGAAAACCCCAAAGTGGAAAACCATGTTAAAAAATAAAGAGTTATACAGAATTCAAAAATGTAATGGATCAATCTGCCTCTGATCACCATCACCATCACCACTATCATCATCAGCCTCATCCTCGCCTCTATCTCTATCCTTGTCGTCGTCCTCGTCATCGTCCCCATGCTCATCGTCGGCCTCATCCTCATCCTCGACATCATCCTCGCCCTCGGCCCCATCCTCTCCCTCGGCCCCATCCTCGCCCTTGTCCACATCCAAATCCTCTCCCTCTTCCTCTTCAGCATCCTCGTCATCACCAGGAACTTCCTCATCTCGATCGCCACTAGAGATACCTTCTGGTGCATTGGATGATGCACCCATCAATGAAATAAATGTCTGACAAGCCGCACTAACCTCTAGTGGATGTGATGAAGATAATGCTTTCATCAGTTTCATAAATTCTCTGTCTCTTCTATGAACTTGTACTTCCAACTCCTTGACCCTTTTATCAGACTTTCTTGCATGCTCCTTGACCTGTTCCAACTCGGTGGTACTAGAATGGATACCTGGAGACGACCAATACCTCATCGGGACTATATTCTTACCAGGTCGGCAACGTACTCGACCAGAGTGCTCATCTCAAAAAACCTGATATAAATGATCGTGTGGCCCAAAATTGTCAGGCTCCTGGGCATCAAGAGCCTCTAATGCAGCCTGTAAAAAATATTAATAGATTATTAAATTTCAAATTATATATTAAACTTTGATATAATCAAATTAAAACTTACAATCTTCTTTTGGGTCGGTTCATTTACCGTAGTTCCATCTTTTTTTCTTCTACTCGAGCAAAACAATTTTGCTCGAGGGATACGTCCTTCAATATTCATTTTGTGCTTCTGTAATGACATTGAAACAATATAAAGTGAAAGTATAATCATATGTTCATTATTCAATAAATCACATAATTTAAGTAGGATCCACTAAAAAGGGAAAGTCCTAAAGAAAAATTATAAACAACTATATCATACGTGCTGCCTCTCATGATCTTCCATAGTTGTGCGCCCCAAAGTGTGGAGGTATTGCTTTGATTCATTTTTTTTTTGTTTTTTTTTCAAAATATTCCTAAATAATGATTAATAATTAATAAGATTATATTAATGAAAAATATGAAAACTCTCATTTAAAAAACTCAAATGAGATTAATACATTAAATTTGGCAGTCGCCCAATGGGTAATCATTTGGCGATATTGCTCTATCGGGCAGTCATCCACGATAGGTAATGTCTCTAACTCCATGCCCACTCTATCACACCAGCCAACATACAACTCATGCTTATAAGCTCTCCAAAGCTCTCCTAGCTCTTTTAAACGCACTGGTCGTGTGCCTTCGCCATCAGGGAAGTTAAACCGAAGCTGAAACCAAATTGATTAGTTCATTTAAATACAAAAATATACTACATTAAATCCAATATATTTTTTACCCATATTTATGCCCACGCGTTATCCTTGACTTCGGGTGGAAGATGTCTCCAAGAGAGAGGGCTGACTGGAATGATATCGGAGTATTTGGCTAGCGTCGCCAAAAAACGCCGACATTGCTGCCCAGATTTCTCAATCATTTGTCCATAAACATTGTATTCAACCGTCAACTGTGTCTGGCGGTTCCATACCGCACGCAAGCGAGTACGCCCCCTCCCCCGCCTCCTATCTGTATAAGAATCTGTTATTAAAGAAAAATAATATCAATACAAGTTATAATAAAAATAAATTTTGGTATAAAAATTTGATTGAGTTATATAAATATACCTGTGGTAGTCAGATCAATGGCTGCAGAAGCTGAAGGAGTATCCTGTACAGGTGGAGTGTCCCTCAGTGTATACTCCTCAGCATCATACTATGTCGCAGCAGGAGTCGAAGAAGGTGGAATATAATAGCCCAGAGATAATGAACCAGAAGCAAAAGATGATGGCATAGACGTCTGGCCAGCTGGTAGTGTAAACATCAGAGGTCTAAATATCTCATATGTCCCTGAAGACACGCCAGGATCAAAATAGGGCGTAGAAGATATGTCTGTGGTAGTGGGTTGTCTAACTCTCGCCCCACGATCCCTGGTACCACCAGCCTCAGTACCGGGACCACTAGATGATCGTCCATCTCTGACACCACCCTCCCTCCTACCACAAACCTCTCTACTGGGAGCAATATCAGGAACCTCGTTAGATATCTGTCATCTAGGGGGTGGATCCTAAAAAAAAGTTTGACAGAAAAGTAAACACATGATATTATAAGTTATTGAAATATTTATATTTGAAATAAAATACTCACAACAAGGATGAGTGGAGGAACACCCATCTGTACCATGCGACTATTATTATCTGTCATCTTTTTCCGCCGCCTCTTTTCAATGGGTGTCATTTCCTACAATGAAAACAAATATGGAAGTAATTAGAAACAGATAACTAATGTGTAACCCAAAAAACAAAATATAGAAAAACCATTATGATAAAAAGAACATAATGAAACAGAATATTTATGGTGTTATGAAGGTAAGTACTAGGATACACACTCTGAATGATGTAGGTGAAACATGTAGGTGAGAACATGACTGTATGATTCTATATATTTCCACCACAACTTCGGGTTCACAATCAACTCTGACAATTGAGCTGTTGGGGTCATCATAACTAATAAACGGATTGCTTCCAATTGCAGTAGGGATAGTGTCAAATTCATCATCACCATCATCAAAAACATGTCTGGGATTTACTTCAATAATTACACCGAATTTAGGATGACGATGATCTTTGACATAAAAAACTCATTTCACCATTGATGCCAATACATATGGTTCATCAGTGGCAAGAGTGTGAGTCATGTCAATAACTCAAAATCCACAATCATCAATAAAGGTGCCTTGCCTCGTCATTGAATCAAACCATTGACATTTCATCATTGTGACTCGACCATGTGAGTAATAATCCAAGATTATTATTTTCTCCATGACACCATAATGAGCTACATTTTCAGAACGAGGTCTAGTGTCCGATGAACTGGCATAACAGTCTGTTGTGGCAGTTAGTATAACACCATTATGCTGTGTTCTCATGTTTCTTGCTCGTTCAGTGATAATAAATTTGTATCCATTGATCACCAGTGATTTACAATCACAAACTATGGTATTAGGACAGAAAGACAAAGCTCTTACTTCCTCAGAAACAGAGTCTATAGAAAAACTCGATATCTGAAATATAAACAAATTGTAAACTTAAATAAATATTATTTTTATTTAGTTATTACAGAAATATTTTTACCTTCAATTTCAACCAAGCAGAAAACCCTTTACTATGAAAAGTCTCATTCTTTCTCAAACATAAAGAATGATGCTTTCTATATATCAATTTTTTATGTTCCCTGTAGATAAAAATAATAATAGTTTAACAAATATTTAAAATTACAAGAGATAAGATAACATATACATGTACAACTAACTTACTTGATATACTAATCGAACAAATCACAATTGAACAACACTGTGCGATGTGCCATATCTCGCTCTTCAAGGCTTAATGTTGTCAATGTATATGATCCCAGAATTCCTCCTATCTGAGGAAGTGATGGAAAACTGGGTTCAATTTTCCCATACTGTTCTTCTTCATTTCTCATTGGTCTGTTTATTCTCGTAGTATGATCAGACAAATACATTGAGCAGAAATCCATACATTCTTGATCTAAGTAACCGTTCACAGTAGAACCTTCGGGATAATTCCTGTTCCAAACATATGATTTCAATGCAAACATGTTTCTTTCAGTTGGATACATCCAATGGAAAGCAACGGGTCCTCCAAGAAGTATTTCAGTCGGAAGATGGACAGTCAGATGCAACATGCATGTAAAAAATGATGGAGGGAATATTTTCTCTAACTCACACAAAACTAATTGTGTCTCTGCCAATAGTTTTTGCACGAGGGATTTGGACAACCTCTTAGCACAAAGATCTCTAAACAAATAGCACAACTGAATACCTGAGACTCTAACATTATTGGACAAGAGATGACGGATTTCTATTGGAATCAACTCATGAAAAAGGACATGATAATCATGAGTCTTCGAAGATTTCAACTTCAACTCTTTTCTGTTGAACCATTTTGATATATTGCTTGAATAGCCATCAGGAACATTAATAGTCTCTAGCACTTACATAAATTGATTTTTTTCAGCAGGAGTCATCACATAAGAAGCACATGGAACTTGCCATTTATTTTCACTGATACAGGCAGGATGCAATTCTGGTCTGATCCCCCAATCTACCAAGTCGCGCCGAGATCGTAAATCATCTTTTGTCTTCCCCTTGACATTTAGAAGAATCGAATGCAACATTTCACATATATTCTTATCAATGTGCATTACGTCTAAGAAATGACGTAACAAGTTGGTTGACCAATATGACAACTCAAAGAATATACTCTTCTTCTTCCAATTGTAACAGGTATCATTAGAAACATTTTCCCTCTTTCTATATTTCATTACACTCTTCCCAAATGAATAAATGAAATCTTTCAATTCATTAAGCACATCAGTTCCAGACATACACTGAGGTGGATCATCATTCTCTATGGTATTGTCAAATCTTAGATGATTGTTTCTATATGGATGGTTCATTGGCAAGAATCGTCGATGTCCAATAAAACTAAAAATACGATGATATTTCAGTCTTCTTGATCGAGTATTCTTTAAACAAACAGGACATTACAATTTTCCTTTTGTGCTCCATCCAGACATCATTGCATAAGCAGGAAAATCATTGATTGTCCACATAAGTGCAGCACGCATCTGAAATATGTCTTTCGAACATGCATCGTATGTGGGCACACCCACATCCCAAAGAAGTTTCAACTCTTTTATTAAATGTTGCATGTATAAATCTATATCATTGCCGGGATCAGAAGGGCCAGATATCAGTATACTCAAGAAAGTGTAAGGCTTTTTCATACACAACCAAGGGGGAAGGTTATAAATGTGTATGAAAACCAGCCATGTGCTGTGCGAAGTAAGCATCTGCCCAAATGGATTAAAACCGTCAAATGAAAGACCCAGCCTCACATTACGCACGTCGGCTGCAAATTCAGGATATCGAGCATCAAATCTATACCATGAAAATCCATCTGCAGGGTGAACAAACTCTTCATTATTCTTTTTTCTCTCGGTGTCTTGTCATCACATTTTTATGGATATTTCATCAGACATGAAATGGTTCTGTAATATGGGGATCAATGGAAAGTGCCACATTACTTTTTGTGGAACACGAGATGGTGTTCCATCATCTTTTGGCTTCCATCGGGAGGTTCCTCATTTTATACAATCATTTCTTTCAGCAGTTTCCTCCCAAAATAAGCGGCAATCATTCGGGCAAGCATGAATTTTTTTTGAGAATCCAAGTTCATTAACCAACTTCCATGTCATATAGTGGTTTGAGGGAATATCTGCATCATCTGGAAGTAAGTCCTTCCAGAAGGTAAGAATGTAATCAATTGCAGTATTTGAAATCCCATACAATGTTTTCCCATGAATCAATCGGATTAAAAATTCCAAATTTTCATTTTATCACATTTCCGATATACTAGAGTCGTCGCAACATCATTCAATTTTTTCACCCTATCAACATCATCATTTTCATTGGACGCATCACGTGTGCTTGTATCGAAATTTTGTTGGCTGGACATCCTTTCCTTCTCATGATGTCGAATAAATGGAAAACGATCATATATCAAACTCTCCAATTTAGTCTTATCATTTGGATCATCAACATTTTGAGATTCCATTTTCTCTCCATTGTGATACCACACATAATAGTTTGTTTGGAAACCATATTTGGTTATATGATAGCTAACTGCTTCACGACCCAACCAAGGTCTTCCAACACAATTAAAATATGGGCAGTGTATGTGACCACTATCTGAAGCCTTGTCAAATGCAAAATCTAGAAAGCTTTTCAAATTATTTTGAAAATAGGTTGAAATCCGATCAGTTTCGTACATCCAACATCTATCCATTCTGTAAAAAAATCGCAATAAGTCATTTCAAAGAAATTCAATAATATTATAGATTAATCAAAAAAATATTTATTTAAATGACAATTGTTTACTCTATATAAAAGCATAACTGACACATTACTCTATATGAGAATCATATTAAGAAATACAACAAAATACAGTGTATATAAGAAAATAAGATACAAAATTTCTAATGCCTATATTCAAGGATTGACCAGTAAGATATTGGAAGTGGATCAAGGAATACATAATACTTAAGGGTCTTGTTGGGAGTATATGAGTTTTATACTTTAACTTCTTCAAGTAGATCAGGATGAGCAGTAGGATGAGGATCATGGGATTGGAGGGACTGTCCAAGGGGGGTGTGGTGTTTCCAGGGGGGTGCGGGGTGTCTAGGGGTGGTGGGGCCTTTCGGGGGGTCGGAGGTGTCCAGGGGGGTGGGGGCTGTATAAGGGGGTCGGGGTGTCCAGGTGGGCGGGCTATCCGTGGGGGTGGTCAGGTTGTCCAAGGGGTCGGGGTGTATAGAGATATTTATATGAAAAGAATACCCTCACAATAATCATGCAGCCCTCTCATTAGTCTACACCCCTAGAACACATAAAATAAGCTAGTATGGACATTTACTAAAATATTTAACACTATACGAATGAAAATACACTCTAAATATAGTTTGAGAGGATATAATGGTGTGTGTGAAAAAAATGATATTAAATCAATTTAAATGAATATGGAACAAATGAGGGTTTATAATACAGTAAGAGTACCTCAAACAATCCAAAACCACTATAGCACCACATATTCAACTTCATGAAATAGGACTTGGAAATCTTACCTACGTCTTTAATGATGACCACCTAATTGGAACACTCTATTTATGGTTCTTGAACACAAGGAACAAACAATGTTTGGTCTCTACCAACTCAATCACCCCCTTGTATATCATAATCTCGTTTCCCCTTATACTAAAATGGTCTCATTGGAAGATACTATTAATACCAGACCTAAACGATTCATTTTCCATAAAACAATGATCAAAGAACCATCAGAGGTATCTCTCATATAACCACAACCATTTTTATCTATGATGTAACGAAATTCACAAGAATAACTTTTATTCAATAACCTTTTGGTATATAATGTGCATCAACAATGGTTAAAT
Organism: Viscum album; assembly: GCA_963277665.1. Classification (NCBI taxonomy): domain Eukaryota; kingdom Viridiplantae; phylum Streptophyta; class Magnoliopsida; order Santalales; family Viscaceae; genus Viscum; species Viscum album. Next base: position 713,544,424 of record OY728122.1, read on the forward strand.
TATATGGTTCATCACATTCAAATTTATTAATCACCCATACATGATAAAAATTAAACATTGACTTTCATTTAATTACAACCATCATATTTCATTTAATTCTTAACAAGCATAGAAGCATGGAAATTGGAATCTAATAACATTAATTAGTCCCCAAAACTTTTTAATTAATTTAACATGAAAAATAAAACACTTTGAAATCTAAATAATCACTATGAAGTAAAATGAGATTGGAATTCTATTGCTCAAGTAAAAGCACTCAACGATGGAATATATGAAAAGAATATTAATATAAATTATTAAAACAAGATAATAAAGTAACAATGAATGTTAAAACTAAACATGTGATTGAATTTTATAACATATAATAAAAAGTTCTTGGTAATGAAACATGAAAGGCACATCAAAAAATTAGACAACTGTCTAATGCAATCTATATGGGCTGGAATATGCATGGAATTTAAATAACGAATGGAAACATAAATTGGGCTGGAACAGAAATTCGGCTGGAATATGAGAATAGAAATTGGTCTCATCCCACATCAAAATCGAAACTAAAAACTATGAAAATACCTCATCCTTGGATGGGATAGAGGAAGAGAACCCAAAACACCTCCAAAATCACCTCCAAAATCACCCAAGCGCTCCCGTTTAGGGCTCTGGATCACGAATGGGGGAGAGGATCGGCTACTGCCAATTTGGGGGAATGTTTTCCCAACGGTTTTTAAAAACTGTTGGTATATAACTACATCCCAATCCTATACCAATGGTTCCATTGAAACTGTTGGTAAATCTCTACTCCAACGGTTCTAAAACAATTTAAACATACACTTTTAGGGTGTACCAACGGTTTACAACTGTTGGTATAATGTTTTTTACCAACGGTTCAAGAGAACCGTTGGTATATATTGAAGATGGAATACTATAACAATAGTTTCAAACCGTTGGTATTGTGTATTTCCAGAACCATTGCACAACACCCCCACCATTGCACCAGCACCCCCACCAGCATAAAAATCACTAGAACTATTGCACAGTATTAAAACAGCATAAAAACACCTGTAATAACACAAAAAAACACATAAAATCAACAAACTCTTCCAACCATGTGGTGTACTACAATTCCCTATTTAAATCTTCATATGAAAATAATAATCCAGTGGAGTTGAATAACAGTTTCAATAACTGAAAATGGGGTATGGAAACTTACCCATGGTTCCATGGTGGTTATGAAACTAAATTTGAAAATGGGGTTGGGAAACTTACCCATGGTTTCTTGGTGCTAACAAAAGGAGTAAAGTATAGAACTCATTATTTGATTTAAAATTCAGGCAGAACTGAAATGATCACAAGTTCAACTTGTGATGGTCTAGAATAATGGAATTGTATGTTTTTTGAACTTAGTTAGAATAATATTAATGTTTTTAAGGCTATGAACACAAAATGGTACAAGTATGGTGCGATCTATTGGTCAAAGTAGGATTCCACCACATCATACCTTAGATTGAGGTGGGGTTGACTCATACACATAAAAAATGACCAATGTATCATTGTCCTAGAGTATCATCACAATCCAAATACCTTTGATCATTTTTTCATATGTCAATTGTTGGTTTCACTGAAAATGTTGTTCATTTCAAAAAAAAGTGAGACACTTAGAGTGATACTGATCACACCATGCCTCAGATGGAGGCGGGGTTGACTCATACACATCACAACTTAAACATGTATCGTTGTCCTAAAGTATCAATAAAATCTGAAAGAGTTTTGTCAGTTTTCTATATGCAAGTTGTTTTCACTTAAAATCTTGTCCATTTCAAATAAAAGAGAGACACATAGAGTGATAATGGTCACACCTTTCCTCAGATGGAGGTGTGGTTGACTCGTACATGTCACAAATGACACATGTATAATTGTCCTAAAGTATCAATACAATCTGAAGGAGTTTTGTCCATTTTCTGTATGCAACTTTTTGTTTTAACTTAAAATTATGTCCTTTTCAAATAAAAGTGAGACACTTTGAGTGGTACCAGCCACACCATGTCTTGGATTAAGACGGAGTTGACTCCTACATGTCACAAATGGTCCATGTATCGTTTTTCTAAAGTATCAACACAATCCGAATGCGTTTGATCGATTTTCCGTATGCCAATTGTTGTTTTCACTTTAAATCAAGTCCATTTCAAATAAAAGTGAGACACATTGAGTGGTACCAGCCACATCGTGCCTCATATTGAGGCAGAATTGACTCTTACACATCAAAAATGACCCATTGATCGTTTTTTCTAAAGTTTCAATAGATTTCGAATGCGTTTGTTTGGTTTTTCGTATGCCAGTTATTGTTTTCACTTAAAATTAAGTCCATTTTAAACAAAAGAGGGAAACTTTGAGTGGTATCGGCCACACCGCACCTCAGATTGAGGTTAGATTGACTTGTACACGTCACATATGACCCATGTATCCTTTATCTAAAGTATAAACACAATCCAAATGCGTTTGATCGGTTTTCCGTATGTCAGTTGTTGTTTTCATTTAAAATTAAGTCCATTTTAAACAAAAGAGGGACACTTTGAGTGGTACCGGCCACACCATGCCTTGGATTGAGGCGGGGTCAACTTGTACACGTCACATATGAGACATGGATCATTGTGATAAATTATCAACACAATCAGAATCTGTTTGGTTGGTTTTCCGTATGTACTTAAGATGTTGTCCATTTTAAACATAAGAGAGACACTTTGGGTGGTTCCAGCCACACCATGACTTGGATTGAGACGCGGTTGAGTTTTACACGTCACATATGACCCATGGATCCTTTTCCTAACGTTTCAACAGAATATGAATGCGTTTGGTCAGTTTTCCGTATGTCAGTTATTTTTTTTACTTAAAATTATGTCTGTTTTAAACAAAAGAGAGACACTTTGAGTGGTGCCGGACACACTGTGAATCGGATTGAGGCAGGGTTGACTCGTACACATCATATATGACCCATATATCATTGTGCTAAATTTTCAACAGAATCCGAATGCATTTGGTCAGTTTTGTGTATGTCAGTTGTTGTTTTCACTTATAATTAAGTCCATTTTAAACAAAAGAGAGACACTTTGAGTGGTACCAACCATACTGAACCTCGGATTGAGGTTGGGTCAAATCTTATACATCACATATTAGCCATGGATCCTTGTGATAAAGTATCAACACAATAAGAATCTGTTTGGTTGGTTTTCCGTATGTACTTAAAATGTTGTTCATTTTAAACATAAGAGAGACACTTTGGGTGGTTTTTGCCACACCATGACTCAGATTGAGGCGCAGTTGACCTGTACACATCAATATGACACATGTATCCTTGTCCTAAAGTTTCAATAGATTCTGAATTTGTTTGGTAGGTTTTCTGTATGCCAGTTGTTATTTTCACTTAAAATTAAGATTATTTTAAACAAAAGAGAGACACTTTGAGTGGTGTCGGCCACGACGTGCCTTGGAATGAGGCGGTGTTGACTCTTACACATCACAAATGACCCATGGATTGTTTTCCTAAATTATAAACACAATCCAAATGCGTTTTTTCTGTTTTCTGTATGCCAGTAGTTGTTTTCACTTAAAATGTTGAGGCGAGATTAACTCGTACAACAACCAGGGAAACCCCCCCCGGATTGTGGCGGGATTGACTCATACACATTACATATTACCCATTTATACTTTTTATAATGTATCAACACAATCCGAATGCATTTGATCGGTTTTCCGTATGTCAGTTGTTGTTTTCACTTAAAATTACGTCCATTTTAAACAAAAGAGAGACACTTTGAGAGGTACCGGCCACACCACGCCTCAGATTGAGGTGGGGCCAACTCGTACACGTCACATATGACCCATGGATCCTTTTCCTAAAGTTTCAACAAATTATGAATGCGTTTGGTCAGTTTTCCGTAAGTCAGTTGTTGTTTTCACTTAAAATTAATTCTATTTTAAACAAAAGAGAGGCACTTTGAGTGATGAAGGCCACACCGTGACTCATATTGAGGAGAGGTTGACTCGTACATGTTATATATGACCCATGGATCGTTGTGCTAAATTTTCAACAGAATCTGAATGCATTTGGCCAGTTTTCCGTATGTCAGTTGTTGTTTTTACTTAAAATTAAATCCATTTTAAACAAAAGAGAGACACCTTTAGTGGTACCAGCCACACTGCGCCTCAGATTGAGGCAGGGTCAACTTTTACACATCACATATGATCCATGGATCATTGTGATAAAGTATCAACACAATCAGAATCCGTTTGGTCAGTTTTCCGTAAGTACTTAAAATGTTGTCCATTTTAAACATAAGAGAGACACTTTGGGTGGTTTCGTCCACACAATGACTCAGATTGATGCGCAGTTGACTTTTACACATCACATATGACCCATGGATCCTTTTACTAAAGTTTTAACAAATTATTAATGCGTTTGGTCGGTTTTCCGTATGTCAGTTGTTGTTTTCACTTAAAATTAAATCTATTTTAAACAAAATAGAGACACTATGAGTAGTGACGGCCACAACGCGACTCTGATTGAGGCGGGGTTGAATCGTACATGTCATATATGACCCATGGATGGTTGTTCTAAATTTTAAACAGAATCCGAATGCATTTGGTTAGTTTTCCGTATGTCGGTTGTTGTTTTTACTTAAAATTAATCCATTTTAAATAAAAGAGAGACACTTTGAGTGGTACCAGCCACACCGCGCCTCAGATTGAGGCGGGGTCAAATCGTACATGTCACATATGATCCATGGATCCTTGTGATAAAGTATAAACTCAATAAGAATCTATTTGGTCAGCTTTCCATATGTACTTAAAATGTTGTCCGTTTTAAACATAAGAGAGACACTTTGGGTGGTTCCGGCCACACCGTGTCTCAGATTGAGGCACGGTTGAGTTTTACACGTCACATATGTCCCATGGATCCTTTTCCTAAAGTTTCAACAGATTATGAATGCGTTTGGTCGGTATTCCGTATGTCAGTTATTGTTTTCACTTAAAATTAAGTCAATTTTAAACAAAATAGAGACACTTTGAGTGGTGCCGGCCACACCGCGGCTCATTTTGAGGAACGGTTGACTCGTACACGTCATATATGACCCATATATCATTTTTCTAATGTTTCAATAGAATCTGAATGCATTTGTTCAGTTTTACATATGTTAGTTGTTGTTTTCACTTAAAATTTAGTCCATTTTAAACAAAAGAGAGACACTTTGAGTGGTACCAGCCACACCACAACTTGGATTCAGATTGGGTTAACTCATACATGTCACATATTACCCATGTATCATTGTTCTACAGGTTCAATAGAATCCAAATCCATTTGGTCTGTTTTCCGTATGTCAGTTTTTGTTTTCACTTAAAATTAAGTCCATTTTAAACAAAGGTGAGACACTTTGAGTGGTACCGGCCACACTGCGCCTCATATTGATGTTTGTTTGACTCTTACACATCAAAAATGACACATTTATCATTTTCCTAATGTATCAACAAAATCCCAATACGTTTGGGCAGTTTTCTGTATGCCAGTAGTTGCTTTCACTTAAAATGTTGTTCATTTCAAATAAAAATTAGACACTTTTAGTGGTTCCAGCCACACCGCGCCTTGAATTGATGTGGGATTGACTCCTACACGTCAAAAATTCCCCGTGAATCGTTTTTATAAAGTATCAACACAATCCAAATATGTTTGGTCGGTTTTCCGTATGTCAGTTATTTTTACATAAAATAGTTTCCATTTTAAACAAAAGAGAGACTCTTTGAGTGATTTAGGCCGCACCGTGCCTCAGATTAAGGTGGGGTTGACTCAAACAAGTCAAAATTTCCCATGGATCATTTTCCTAATGTATCAACACAATTATAATGCATTTGGTCGGTTTTACATATGCTAGTAGTTGTTTTCACTTAAAATGTTGTGCATTTCAAATAAAAGTTACACGGTTTGAGTGGTTCCGGCCACACCACCGCTCGAATTGATGTAGGGTTGACTCTTACACATCAAAAATGTCTCACAGATCTTTGTGTTAATGTATCAACACAATCTGAATACGTTTGGTTGGTTTTACGTATGTCAGTTATTTTTACTTAAAACAATGTTCATTTTAAACAAAACTGAGACAATTAGAGTGCTATCGGCCACACAGTGCCTTAGAATGAGGCGGGGTTGACTCGTACACATCCCAAATGACCCATGGATCATTTTACTAAATTATAAACAAAATAGAAATGCGTTTGGTTTATTTTGAGTATGCTAGTAGTTGTTTTCACTTAAAATGTTGAGGCGAGATTAACTTGTACAACCACCTGGACAACCCACCACCCCTCGGATAGCTCCCCACTCACCCCGGACAGCCCCCCATCCCTCGGACATCCCCCACTCTCCCCGGACAGCCCCCACCCCTCGAACAACCACCTGGAATGCCGCCCCCCACCTGGACACCCCATCCCCCAACACCTGGACATCCCCATGTAGTCATTATTACAAACATTAATAAATAATTATTAAACTACATCATTTGTCAAAGATAATCATACTGAACATAAATCAATAATATTATTGGATATATCAAGGAAAATGAAGGCATACTATCTTACATCCTAAATTACCACCCACAACCATATTAATTTCCACAGACCTCTCATTTCTACCAAATCAAAATAGAAAAACAAAAAACATAGTTGTACATCAATAAAACCAAATATAAAATTGTTATGGATGACTACACATGCCTGCATGGCTAGTGAAAAGCACCCCACCATGATAAAAGTGAGTATTTTTCAAGAAAGAGACATAATATACAATGTACATTGAGGAACCATATTTAATTGACCCTAAATGCTTTATTAGTACAATCATCTTAGGAAGCCAATTATCACTAATGACTAACCATGCCACTATAAACAACCTAGAGTGTATGAGTTTTCTCTCTAATCTCAACAACATCATCACGCATTCTTACCATGATGTGAATCATGTGTAATATGAATGATATTAACACAAAATTCCCAGAAATACCAAGCCTTCTAAAAACTGAAAATTTATGGTTGATATTAACACACAATTCATTTTGAATCAAATTTGATTCACTTTACTACTTATCCCAATAGACCAAACTCATAGTATAATCACTATGTGTGTGCCACTATCAAAGCTCAACACACTCACCCAAATCAAACAGAAAACAAAATTCATAAACACCCAAATATAAAGAGAAAGCCAAAACAGTAGATGTAGATAATTAAAATAAATGTATCACTTACAGGAAATGTAGAACTAAGAAATTTTGAAGATGGGTCGGAATGAAGGATTTTCGCAGTAGGGTAAACAGAATCCCAATTCACCTCTTCACCCAATTGAAAACATAAAATCAAAATAGAAGATACATAACATTAAAATGATATTATAACTTACAGATTACAAATGATAATCTAGGAAATTTTGAAGATGGAATGATTTGGACAGTAGGGTAAAGAGAATCCCACTTCTCTACTTCGGTTTAGGGCTCCAGTCACTTGGAATAGGGGAGACCAGGTCCTGTCTATTTCTGGGAAATCTTTCCCAACGGTTTAAAACCATTGGGAATGAAAACTTTTACCAACGGTTTTAAAAAACCGTTGGTAAAGGCCATCAAAAACTCACTTTTACCAACGGTTTCACAAAACCATTGGTATATCTTCATCAAAAAAAACTTTTACCAACGGTTTTTCAAAACCGTTGGTATATCTTCCTCACAAACACACTTTTACCAACGGTTTTGCAAAAACTATTGGTATAACTTCACCTCTACATACCTTTACCAACGGTTATTGAAAAACCGTTGGTATATGCTTGGTATAATAATATACACCAACGGTTTAAGCAAACCGTTGGTATATATCCATTGGGAAAACCTATATTTCCGGTAGTGCATCATAGCATAACCCATGTTACAAAAATGGGATTCTTAAACATCGTGACATCATAAAACAATTAATATAAGATAAAGGAATTCATAAAAATAATTCCATCACAACATAATCAAATCAATGTAATAATATGTATAGAAACAGAACCCTTTATTATCTTAGATGGAAAATAATTTTGATAAAACACTTGAACTCCATTCTTGAGGAAAATATCCTTTCTACTTCAAAAACACTTTTCCTTTCTTAACATGTCATACAATTCTAAACTAAAAGAAGTTGATTAAAAATAAACTTGAAAACTTGTAAAGGAGGCTTCATGGAAATAATGTTTTAAAAATCCATTCATGTCGTATCAGTTAAAAGAAAACATTCTTCTCGTACTTTTTTCGGAAAAGTCAAAAAGTACCTCGTACGAAAAATGAAAAAAGATTCCTTTCATATATTTTACTAAAAACTCACTGAAGGGTAAAATTGGATATAAACTATTGTAGAAGGATGTCAATATTACATATTGAGGAATCATGGATGTGGATGATAAAATACACCCCATTAAATACCAAATTATAAACAATCTTGGATAAAATGAGATTGTGATATTTCCCATACCTTAGGTCCAATTTTCTTCGTAAGTGTTTGAACCTCCTCTTCTTTGAAGCGCCTCTTTGATACCTCCTCTTAGGGCACTAAAATTGGTATTTGAAGAATACCATGACCTCTAGGATGTCTCTAGGGAAGTGGAGAGAAGAAATTGTTAGGGGTTGGCCGAGCATGAAGGCTCAATTTGGTGTGAGGAAGAGAGGGAGGAAGTGCCCTTTTATAAGGGAGGAGAGGGGAACCTTTGGAATAACTAAAAATATTATTTTATTATAAAGTCAAATTCGGTTTTTAATAGCCTCAAATTGAGTTATTTTGAAGCTAAGGTGGGTATGGGTTGAAATCCCATCATCCAATAGATGTTGGACAAGTTTAGTTTACTATTTTAACCTTATCATTTAATTTTAACTTTAAGTTAGATAATTTTACTTTTACCGTCTCTTTTTGTGTTCTTAAACTATAAGGTTAATAAACTTACTATAACAAGCCAAATGAACCCCAAGTTTTTTATTATTCATATATATAATCTTATCTAAGTCATTTGGCCGAACCTTATATTTTTAGGAATATAATAACAGTTAATAATATAATATTTGTTTTAAAAACTATTTTATTTCAATTTTGACACTATTTGGTAATTGATTTCTGTAAAAATCATAACAGAATGATTAGTTCGAACAAATTTAATCAACACTAACATGTCATATTAACATATAGATTTTTTTTAATTCATAAAAAGTCTCAAATTACATTTATTTGGGTAATTATAACATCAATTATGTCAATATTTCATTAATAAGATATTTACAGCATCATCATTGTGTCATAAATAAATTAAATTATTTAAAGTCTAAAAATTACAAATAAAATATCATTATGAAGGAAATATTTTTATCTTTCTAATGAATATTTATAGTCAAATTTATCTTATGTATAACCTTATATTAAAAATGATTTACTTATTAATCTTTGATTTTAACTATTTTAACCCTTTAAATAAATTAATAATAAATGTCCTAATCTAATCCAAGTGGACTTAAATGGTCATATTTTATTCCTAAGGTTGTTTTTGGTCGAATTACACTTATCCAATAGAATTAGTACATGTGTTAGGGAAATAATAATATCATTTTTACCCTTAATTACGCTATTTAATTTTAACCGTGGTAAAAATATGTAAAAAGTTACTATTCACCAAAAATTATTTTCATCTCATTGAACCACATTTTAGTACTTGATATTAACCGTGTCTCTTGGATTTTCAAAATTCCACTCACACAAGCGGTAAAATTAAATTTTATGAAAAATTTAGTTTTTTAACTACCACTTAGTGGTTTCACTATTCATAAAAAAATGAATGTTTCTAGAAAAACACCCAAAATTAGGCCTTAGCTATATTTGATATTTTGAATTCAAAAATGATGTCTATTTTATCAAATTCAAAACATATCATTTACATTAACTAATTTAAAAATTAATTCCCGTCATCAAAACAAATAGCGTGTTTTTAAGAGATAATAACTATCAAAAGATTGACACTTGTTTATATCTGGTTTAAATGTGAAATTAAATCCAATGAACAACATTGTATTAAATTGTAAAAATATATTCTAAATATATTTTAAAACCACTCAAATTAATAATTTATGACTATTAATTATTTTTATTAAAAAAGTTGTTTTTAATTAAAATTTAGTAATTTTCGCTATTAATCAGAATTTGAAAGTCATCCAAAACGTACGGAAATTTCACCCTAAGATAATTTCGATATTCCGAATCCAAAAATGGAGTCCATTTTGAAAAATAAAATTTACAAAATTTCAAAAATTGGTTATTACTATTCATAACGGCTAGTTTTAGTAATATTTTAATAGCATATCATTGTTTAGTGAAACTTGGTATTGCGTACGACGTAAGCTATCGAGAAGGCCGTGATTGCGTGTAATGCAAGGCAAGTCAAGGATGTGTGTTGTGAAAGCTCCTTTTGGTGTAGCATACAACACAAGACATTAATGAAATTAAAAAAAATATTTTTCTTAAAATCTCGGGGTGTTACAGGGTCAGACCAGACCCAAACCCACTTCGACACATTTACGCTCTTTTGGCCTTAACTTTGGCACCTGATGTCCATTTGATGGACCGTTTGTAGCACCAGAAACCTTGGAGTGAAATGAGCCATTTGGTATACCCCACTAGTGTTTTGTATTAATTTGGGAAATGGTAAGGTTGGATTGAGCATGAATCCAACTGGGCCCTCGAGAGTAAATGGCTATTAACTTACAGACCAAACATTCGATTGACTCACCGTCTACTACGTTGAGACCCCAATGACACAGTAGTCCTTTGCAATAAATATTCTTGGGACTTGGTGGAAGTTTCTGTATTAACTAGTGGATTGAGGAGAAGAGCATCCTGGAGACGAGCAAGCTTAGTGCAAGAGCCCAATAGCTGGCTGTGACGTGAAGAATGAAGAGTGATCTTGTGAGGTTCAGAACCGGGCGATACTGTGTGGGCCATCACCTAGCGATCCTTTTTGGGTCATCACCTAGCGATCCTGTGTGGGTCAAAACCTAGTGATCCTGTGTGGGTCATCAGATAGCGATCTTGTGTGGGTCAACACCAATTAATCCCATGTGGGTCAGTACCGAGCGATCCTAGGTGGGTCTGCATCGAGCGATACTATGTGGGTCATCATCGAGTGATCCTCTATGGGCCCGCATTGAGAGATCCTATGTGGGTCAGCAGAAAAGCCTCTTAACAGAATAAGATGATCTAGCCTTCAACTAATCATCTGTACTTTTGTACTTAAGTTATACCTGGTGTGAGCTGAGTCTTAACCTTGTGGTATTTTCCATTGTGGTAATACCTTGGTGGTATTCTTCTGTGTGGCATACCTGTGTGGTACTTACCTTTGTGGTATTCCTTCATTTTTGGAATATTTAAGATTTGGCATTTTGGGTTGGACCCTGTGTTTCCTAATGATTGATATGGGTATACTGGATAACTTTGGTATATGTATGGCATATACCAAAGTAGGGTTCACAGTTGCTTTCATGATTTATGGTTTATCCTTTATGTATTTTTGTGAGACCTTGAGGGTCTCAGGGTCCCAAACAACTATCGTTATAATCACCCTTTCACATGCTATTCCCTCACCCTATTGTGTTTGGTGAAGACGACGAATAACACTGACTGAGGAAGAGAGTACCAGGACTAGAGGTAGCTCGGTGGTGGATGTTAGACGAGGCGAACTGTAGAGATGACCATTCATGAGATGTACCTACCCTTCAGGTTGGATTCTTGGTGGATGATCCAGGAGCTGCTTTTCACCTATCACCCATCTTGTAATTTCCAGTTTTCCTTATACTTTCTAGTTGAGCTTGTATTCTGGCCCCTTTTACTTACTATTCTTACTCAATTTACTATTAAGTCTACTTGATTTCGTATATTACTGTGTTCTTGGTTGTGTGTGTTACAGGTTATAAAGGAAATGACTTCCCAGTTTTAGAGAACATGCCTTCGGTGCTAGTTGCCAGCCCCCAAGCTATGGAAGGCAGGCTTGGGGTAGCCACTGCACGGGCCTCAGGGGATGGGTCATGACAAATTGGTATCATAAGGGTCAGTTCTACAATAGAACATATGACTCTGATATTTCTTTTTAACAAAAATAGTGTTAAGTGTAGTGAGTGTGGTTATCAGTTTAGGGAATCCAATGTTGGTGCGGTGGATGACGTATCCATACACCTGGACCCTAACATCTGATTTCTGACTAAGTGAATGAAAACACTGATTGCCCGTGTGTTTTCAAAAGTTTTTTATGTGATATCTTGTGTTAGATCACCAGGTATAGCTTATTGACCAGGTCACACCTATTTCTTTTCTAGGTGCCTCTATGTAGACATCCAGCTAGGGTTCTGGATATAGTACGCATTGATAGCCCACCGAGCGATGAGGCCTCGATGCAGGGCCCTATTTTATTTGAGGCACCATCGGAGGCACCCGTGGTACCATTACCCATTGGGACACTTATGCCACTATCCCTAGTAGAAGATAGTTCACGCTGCTAGAGCATGTTTCACGAGTTCCAGTTCCGGAGGCCACCTAGGTTTTGGGGAGAGATAGACCCACAGGCGGCTGAGGATTGGCTAGAGTCTGTGATGGGAGTCTTACTACTGGTAGAGACGCCATCCAATCTCATGGTGATCCTTTCCACAAGCCTTCTACAGGAAGAAGAAGGCAGATGGTGGAGCTTGATGCTTTAGGCTCACGATTATGTGACACTTCTCTAGGCAGACTTTGAGAGCTTGTTTCGAGCAGAGTTTGTCCCAGCGAATCTTCACGCAGTGTGAATTCAAGAGCTAATTCAAATGCAGCAGGGCAGTATGATTGTGGCTCAGTACTCAACAAGGTTTCCTGACCTCTCATTCTAATCTACTAATTTGGTTTGAGACCCATTATTCAGGTCTTGTACCTTCGAGAAGGGACTCCGGCGGGAGATCAGGGCTTCGATGATCTCACTCAGCATCCTGACGCCGGAGGGGGTGTTAGAGAGATCCCTTTTAGTGGAGAGTTTCCTTGTTGTGCAGTCACCAACAGTGAGACCCAATACCAGTCATCATGTAGCAGAGTCTTCTGCAATTGGTAACAAATAGATGACATAGAGGTCCAAGAGGACCCGACCTATAGGTGGACGACCATAGGATTCAGGGTTGGTTGTGCGAGGCACCCGAGGCAAAGTCAGTCATGCCAGGAGTGGGCAGTGTTACACATGCAGTGGGTAGGGTCACATGGCTCGTGAATGTCCGAACCACTGTACGGATGATCAAAAGACAGTCAAGGGACTGCCCAAGCAGAGACAGAGGTTCGACCGAAGAAGTCCGCAAGGAGCAGGAAGACGTTGTAGAGGAGCTGGCCGTGCAGTTGGCAGTGGGTGATGATTCAAGATGTTTTTTCCACCACCACTAGGAGGTCCACCCCTACCATAGGGAGAAGGTGGACATGGGTGAGCTCAGTTCCAGGTAGGTGAGGCCTATGATCACGATGCTTCGGTGATGATACGAGGTACGATATATGTCTACTCTACCTTAGTTGTATTACTTATAGACATAGGTTCCAGCCATTATTTTATTTCCACTTCAGTCGTTCCGAGCTCAGAGATTCTGATGGAGCCGTTGGATCAATACTTATGGCTAGAGACTCCTTTGAGAGAAGATTCGATGATTACACACTAGTTCCAGTAGGGTGAGATTACACTAGGAGATGAGATCTTCGGATGGGATCTCTTAGTAGCAGCGTTGAGGCCTTACGTTGTTATCTTGGGTATGGACTGGTTATCTACAGTCCATGCTCAGATAGACTGTATAAGGTGCAAAGTGCAGTGTGTCCACACGGATGGGACCAGGTTTACCTTCACTGGCAAGAAGAGAGCCTTTACATCACATGATGGACTTACCCGGAAGAGAGTGTCGCCGATCACTAATAAGTTAGCTAGCCTTACCCTCAGAGGAGTTGAAGTGGAGAGTCCGAGTTATCTTATATTGGTGGACTAGTACGCAGATGTCTTCCCTGATTATGTTCTAGGTCTACCTCCTCATAGAGTGGTGGAATTTTACTTTGACTTGTACCCTGGGATGGCACCGATATCTACACCAGCGTATCAGATGGCTCTTGCGGAGCTTCTTGAGCTGTGGGTACAACTTGAGGACTTACATGGGAATGGGTTCATTCGGCCTAGTGTATCTCCTTGGGAAGCCTCGATTTTGTTCTCCAAGAAGGCAGATGGGAGCTTGAGGCTTTATGTTGACTCTCGGTTCTTGAACTAGGTGACAATGAAGTATAAGTACCCACTTCTGAGGATTGACGATCTCTTTGATCATCTGAAGGGAGCATGATGGTCTTGAAGATAGACCTCAGATCAAGCTATCACCGGCTTATATTATGAGACAAGGATGTGAAGAAGGCTGCTTTTAGATGTCGGTATGACCATTACGAGTTCTTTTTTTATGCCATTTGGTGTAACCAATGCTCTAGTAGTGTTCATGGGAGTCATGAAAAGGATCTTTCAGCAATACCTTTATTGCTTTTTAGTAGTCTTCATTGACAACATTCTGATCTACTCGACTACTGATGAGGAGCATGCCTATCATTTGTAGGTAGATCTAGACACACTATGAGTGCAATGGATTCATGGTAAGCTCTCTAAGTGCCAATTTTGGATCCGAGAGGTTCAATTTCTAGGAAACATCATCTCAGAGGCTAGAGTTGCAGTAGATCCAGAGATGATTGAGGCGGTACTTTCTTGGGATCCACCCAAGTGTGTGATAGAGATACGAAGATTATTGGGTTTTTTTGGATATAACCAGATATTTGTGATAGATTTCTCCAAATTTACAACACCTTTATCAAGGTTGACAAAAAGGGGAAACCCTTTGTGTGGACGGAGAGATTCCAGCAGAGTTTTCAGGAGCTGAGGCAGAGGCTGACTAGTGCCTCCATCTTGAGGCTTCTGGAGGAGGGTGTAGGGTACGCAGTCTACTTCTACATATCATGGAATAGACTCGGATGTGTCCTGATGAAGGAGTGAGCAATGATCGCTTATGGTTATTTACAGTTGAAAAAAACTGAATAGAAATACGCTACTCATGAAAAGAAGTTAGTAGTAGTGGTCTTCACCTTGAAGATGTGGCGACATTACATGATGGGAGGACATTTTACAGTGTACTCTGATCACAAGAGTCTCAGATATATCTTCTCTAAGATGGATCTATAATGGAGACAATGATGATGGATTGAGTTCCTCCTAGACTATGACATCGATATAGTCTATACTCTTAGAAAGGGGAATGTTGTAGTATATGCACTCATCCAAAGATCAGGTATACATCTGCTAGGTGAGGCGAAGAAGCAACTGGCCGATTTGCAGATATCCTTTGAGGATCGAGATGGTTCAACTTTTCTTTAGTATCTTATAGTCACTCCCCCACATCCTTAGCGAGTCAGGGAGGAATAGCATGGGGACAATGACTGCGAGACTCGAGGTACTTAGATATCCTAAGGACAGACACCTGATGAATTTTCTGAAGGTGGGGAGCACATCATCCTCTTCAGAGGATGTACCATGGTACCATTGTCACTTCGGGAAGATATTTAGAGGGAGTTCCACATATCCCCTATTTTGGTACATCATGGAGTGGTGAAGATGTATCAGGATCTCTGAAGACAGCACTGGTGGCTGTGAATGAAGAAAGCAGAAGCAAAGTTTGTCTCTCGATGCCTCACTTGTCATCAAGTGAAGATGGATCATCTGGTACCAGCAGGCTTGGTTCAGCATTTAGAGGTCCCAGAGGTTAAGTGGAATGGGATATACATGGACTTCGTGACATGAATTCCACATTCTTCCAAAGATCATTACTCAATCTGGGTGATCATCGAACGACTCACCAAGTTGGCCCCCTTCCTACCGATCAGAGAGAAGGGTTCAGTAGAGATCTTGTGACACCCCTATGTGCTGGAGATTGTGCGGCTACATGGAGTACCCTAGACCATTATCTCCGATCATGATGCACATTTTACTTCCCAGCTATGGAAGGGGTTGTAGGAGTCTTTTCCGATGTAGATTCGCTTGACCACTGCCTTCCATCCTCAGACAGATGGTCAGACTGAGCGGACCATTTAGACCCTCGAGGACATGCTACGTGCTTGAGTCCTTGTCTTTGGTCATAGCTAGGAGGATCAATTTCCTATGGTGGAGTATGCTTACAAAAACAGCTATCACTCCACCATTGGGATGTCACCTTTTGAGGCATTGTATGAGCGACCTTGCAGATCACATTTGTGATAGACTAACCTAGGGGAGTCAGCACTAGTGGGACCAGAGATGGTACGACCAACCATAGAGAAAGTGCATATCATCCAGGAGTAGATGAAGACTTCACAAATTTGGAAAAATTATTATGTCGATAGGAGACAGAGACCTCTAGAGTTTAAGGATATAGACCACTTCTTTTTATAGGCCTCACCTCGATGTGGTTTTGTAGAGATTTGGCCAAGGAGATAAGCTATCTCCGAGGTTCATCAGACCATTCTAGGTCCTGATCAGAGTTGGCAAGGTGTCTTACCGCTTAGCTCTTCCACCCCATTTTCGCTGGGTGCATGACATCTTCCACATATCCCAGCTGAGGAGATATGTGCACGACCCTTATCACATCATCGACCATGGCGAGATAGACATCGACGATGGGGAGACATTTTTAGAGGTTCTAGTTGATATTGTGGATCGATAGAAGTGGGTCCTTCATGGGTGGTGGATAGCTCTGGTGTACGTTCGATGGAAGAATAGGAACCTCCAAGAGAGGACATGGGAGTGGGAGGCTAAGATTCATGCTTAGTACCCCCACTTGTTTTCCTAGTTTTGTGATGTGAATTTTGTGGATGAAAAGCCCTGAGGTGGGGAGAATGTAATGACCCATAATTTATATGTAATTTTTTAATTAAATGGGAATTCTACAAGTCTGTGAAAATTGAAGGTGCGTGATTCCAAGGCCCAGTGTGCCCGGAATTAATTTCTGAACTTTTTTTCAAGTATATTCAATAAACATGCAAGGGAGTGTTTGTAACTTTTGAACTGGTACTCATAATTGAAATTTGAGGGCACCGTTGAACTCTCAACGTCGATATTCTCTTAAAGAGACCTTTACCTTGACCACAGTATGACGAGGATGAATGATTGTTTTTGGGGTTTTTTGTGGGAATGAAAAATAAAATAAAATAAACATTTATTTTATTTCTAATAAACCTACCATGTGAAGGTTATGAAGGTGGGGAACACAAGAGGTTACGACGTCCCATTTTGAATGCTCGGTGGTGAGGACCACCTGGACTAGCGAAACCACCAATTAAAAGTTTGGTGGTGGGGACCACCAGAACCCATTTAATGAGAGAAAAACCCCTCAACTCCCTACTATAGTTATTCCAACTCTTAATTAATTAATTAATCCAACTCTACTTTAATTAATTAAAATAACTTAATTTGTGAAAACAATTTAAAATTGGAAAAACATATTTTATTATATTGGCACCCCTTTTCTTGGGAGGGGATTTTTCATTGGAAAAAGAAAAGGGGAATAACTTGGGAGAAATCTCTACAACAAAGAACACATTTTGGAATTGAGGAATGTGGATGACATTTGAACCAACTTTGGATGCATGACCACAGAAGCGATGATCATTGGCACTGTCTTCGCCTTCACCATTTCCATCTCACGATCTCTATCAACAATTCTCCAAGGTAGGGGTTTAGTTGTGTATGATTATATATTACCATGTTTTTCCCATTTAAAACAATGAACACATACCAACTCTCTAATTAGTTGATCCACAAATGTTTTCTCTTGCGGGTTTGGGAATAATGAATTGGATAAGGTTGTAGAGTTTGAAATTCTTCAATCATGATTTTGGTGAGATTCTTGCAACCGCTCTAATGTGGAGGGTGTGGGGAAAACAATCATGGCTCGAACCCTTCGTCATTCATCTTTTGGGTGTGTTCTTCACGATAGAGGAGGATCGAAAGTTATCCTCAGTGGGGAACAAGAACGGATGCGAGAACCACATCCGTCCGTGATGCAGGCGACGACGCAAAGGCATCGACCCGCGGCCACCCTGCCACCACGGCCTCCGCCGCACCGCGGCCACTACGACCTCTGCCACCCTGTGAAACTTGCGACCTCGCCCCGTCCCGCGGCACCAGTGGCCTCCGCCGCCACGAGGCACCCGCAGACTCCACCACCCAGCGGCACCTGCGGCCACGTGCCACCCAATTGAAACCACGCCCTCCTCCCTCCCATGGCACCAGTGGCCTCACTCTGCCCCGCGACACCCGCGGCCCCACACCGCTATGCGCCCTTGGCCGCCCCGCACCGCTATGCGGCCTTGGCCGCCCCGCGGTGCCCGCAGCCCCCGCAGCCATCGCGGCCAATGCACCCTTCGCGCCACCCCTCTATGCCTAGGTCGGGCCGGACCCAGCGGGTCCGGCCGGGTCAACCCTAAACGGGTCACACCAGGCCGCTTCGGCCCGACCGGGTCGAAGCAGACCCAGACCCACGTTAAAAAATTTACGCTCTTTGGCCCTAACTTTTTTACCGAATGTCCGTTTGATGAACTGTATGAAGCACCAGAAACCTTGGAGAGAAATGGTTCTTTTGGTATACCCCACTGGAGTTTGGGATTAAGTTGATAAAAAGTCGGGTTGGATCGAGCACGAATCAAACCAGGCCCTTGGGACTAAAAGACTAATAACTTACAGACCGTGCATCCGATTGACATGCCATATGTTGCATTGAGACCGCTATGATGTAGAGGTCTATTGAGATACTTCTTCATGTGAATTCATGGAAGTTAGCGTATTAACTAGTGGCTTCAGGAACAGACCCACCTAGAGGCGATCAAGTTTTACGGGGGAACCTAATAGCTGGCTCTGACGTGAAGAATGAAGAGCGATTCTGTGTGGGTTAGCACCGAGCGATCCTGTTTGGGTCAGCACCGAGCGATCATTTGTGGGTCATCACCTAGAGATCCTGTGTGGGTCAGCACCGAGCGATCCTGTTTGGGTCAGCACCTAGCGATCTTTTGTGGGTCAGCACCGAACGATCCTCTGTGGGTCATCACTGAGCGATCCTATGTGGGTCCGCACCGAGTGATCCTGCATGGGTCAGTAGAAGAGCCTCATAACAGAATATGATAATCTAGCTGTTGACTAATCAGATGTACTTCTGTACATAGGTTATACCTAGTGTGAGGTGGGTTTTTACCTTGTGGTACTTTCCTTCATGGTAATACATTGGTGGTATTATTCTGTGTGGCGTACATGTGTGGTACTTACCTTCATGGTATTCCTTCCATTGTGGAATGATTGAGCTTGGGGATTTTGGGTTGGACCCTATGTTTTCTCATGATTGAGATGAGTATACTTGATAACTTATGTATATGTATGGGAATATACCTAAGTAGTGTTGATAGTTGACTTCATTCTTTGTGGTTTTTCTTTTATGGATTTTTGTGAGACCTTGAGGGTCTCGGGGTCCCTACTGAGTATCGTTATACTCACCCTAGCACAGTCTATGCCCACACCCTATTGTGTTTGGTGCAGACGACAGACAACGCTGACTAAGGAAGGGAGTACCAGGACTGGAGGAAGCTCGGTGCTAGATGTTAGATGAGGAAAATCCCATAGATGGCCGTTCGTGATCTATACCTACCCTTCAGGTAGGATTCATGGTGGACGATCCAGGTGATGCTTTTCACCTATTAGCCATCTTGTACTATCCGGTTTTCCTTGTACATTCTAGTTGGGCCTGTATTCTGGCCCTTTTTACCTATTTTACTCACTCTATTTACTATTTAGTCTACTTGAGTTCATATCATACAGTGGGATTGGTTGTGTGTGTTACAGGTTATAAAGGCAATGCTTTCCTAGTTTTAGGGAATACGCCTTCGGTGCTAGTCGCCATCCCCCGACATATGGAAGGCGGGCTTGGGGTAGTCACGGAACGGGCCCTGGGGGATGGGTTGTGACATGAATGAATAATTTTAAAGACCCAGAAATTTACATGTAATTTTTTTTAATTATATTTTTATTTTATGAGTCTGCGAAAATTTGCGACACATGATTCCGAGGCCTGGTGTGTCTGGAATGAATTTCTGGACTTTTTTTAGGTATGTTCAATAAATATGGGAGTATGTTTTTATATCTTTTGAACCGGTGCTCAGAATTAAAATATGAGGACACCGTTGAACTCACAGTACCAGTATTCGCTTAAAGAGACTTTCACCTCGACCATAGTAGGAAGAGGGTGGAATTTAGTTTTCATGTTTTTTGTGGAAAAAATAAATTAATTAAAGAATAAAGTTTTAATTTATTTCTAACCTCCCATTTGAATTCTTGGTGTTGAGGACCACCCGAGCTGGAAAACCCACAATTTAAAATTAATGGTGGGGACCACCCGACCCTTGAGCTCCCTCTTTATTGAGGGAGGTGACTCTTGGTTCTCTCTTAATTAATTGTGCCACCATCCATTTATCTATTATGCCAACATCTACTTAATTAATGGAAAAATCTAGTTAAATTAATAAAACATAATTTAATATGTTGGGTATTTCATTTTGGTGGGATTGCGGGGAAGTGTTGACAAAAGGGTATAAATTGGGAGAAATAACTTTTTCCAATGAAGAACGCCATCTCCAATGAACAATTCCCTCTCCAACGTGAACCGTCTTCAATGACAACGAACCGGCCTCCGTCTTTCTCTCCTAACTGAAGTCAATGAACCTTAAAGGTAGAGGTGTGATTTTGATGATCTTCATTAATTTTCTTTTACGTTCAATCTCACCCCATGAGCCTCTTTCTACCGGTCTAACGCAGAGGGTGCGGGCAACTGAACATGGACCTATATCTTTGAAAATGTTTTGGTTTATGATGTGGTCTTTGAGATGGAGGAGGAAGGTGACTGGTGTTGGTGATTGGAACTGTGGGACTCAGAAGTGGCAGCCAACAACACAACCGGCCGCGAAGACGATGGTGGGGAAACTGTGCCGTAGGAGAAGGGTCGCGACAGAGCACGGGTAGCGGCTGACGTCGACCGGCCACATGAAGGGGAGGGGGAGGCACACATCTGCACCACCGGGTGAGCATGAGCTACGGCCATGTTCCATGGTTGTGAAGGGAGGGCGGCCGGTAGAGTAGGCCACAAGTGGTTGCACAACACGTGACAAAATCCCATGGAGGAGGTTGGCCGTCCGGGCAACCACAGTGGGTCGTTGCACCGCAGGCCACCACACAGTGTGCCACCACACTGGGGGCGACCACACCATTGGCGGCCACACCGCTAGACAGCACACTGCGGGTGGCAGCATGGCAGGTCACCACACCGTGAGCCACCTCCCCGTAGGCCGCCACACCCTAGGCCGCCAAACGGTGGGCCGCCACACCGTGGGCTGCCGAACCACGCGCCACAGCACCGTGCGCCGCCGCTCCACCCGCCCCCACACCGTGCGCTGTCCCACCATGGTTTGGTTCACTATGGCCCGCCACCCCACGGGCTGGACCCGGCATGCTGAGTCGACCCGAACTGGGTCGGGCCAGAACAGACCCGGACCAACTTCGACCCTTTTAATTCTTTCGGTCATATATTGAGCTACGAGCATCTGTTTGACGAACATTCTACATCGCCAGAAATCTTGGATTGAGGTGGTCCTTTTGGTATACCCACACATTTTTTGGATAAGGTTGGGGTATGGCTGGGTTGGATTGGACACAAATCCAACCGGACCCTCAGGTGTAAAAGGACAATAACTTACAGACTAGGTTCCCGATTAACACACCTTCTATAACATTGAGATCTATTTTATGTGGTTATCCTTTGGAATAATTCTTCATGGGAATTCGTGGAAGATAGTGTATCAAACTATGGTTTGAGGAGAGGACCCTCTTGGAATCATGTAAGCTTAGTTCGGGAACCATTTAGTTGGTTGTAACATGGGAAAAGGATTATATGTGGGTCTGTGCTTTTGGATCCTATGTGGTTTTGTGATTTGGGATCAAATGTGGGTATGTGTTTGAGATTATAACTTGGATCCACTCTAGGAATCCATGTGATACTACTATAGGATACTACGTGGGTCTGTTGTACTAGGATCCTACGTGGGTCTGACGATTTAGGATCTTACATGGGTTCGCCTCTTAACAGAGTAAGATGATTTAGTTGTTACATCTAATCATCTTTCCTTCCATAACAAAGTTTTACCTGACCTGAGATGAGTGTTTACCTTTGTTGTAATATTCTCTTTGGCGTACCATTGTGATACTTAACTTCATGGTGATACCTTTCGGTATTCTTATGTGTGGCGTTACCATTCTGGTGTAACCTTCATGGTATTCTTTCCTTTATAGAACAATAATACTTTGGCTAAGGACTTGGGCCTTGAGTTTCCTCATGAATGATATGGGAATACTTGAAAACATAGGAATATGTTTGGGCATATACCAAAGTTGGGTTGTCATATGTTTTTATGATTTGTGGTTTATCCATTGCGGGTTTCGTGAGACCTTCAAGGGTCTCGAGGTCCCTAATAAGTATCATTATACTCACCCATGCACGGGCTATGCATGCACCTTATTCTGTTTGGTGCAGATGATGGAAAACATTGACTAAGGATGAGAGTGCCGGGACTACAGGTATGTTGGAGGTGGACCATAGATGAGGCATACCGTATAGACGACCGTTTGAGAGCTGTACATACTCTTTTGGTAGGGTCCTTGGTAGGAGTTCACATAAACAGTTTCAGTTTACTTGTACTTTTAGTTTTCTTGTACATTCCAGTTGGGCCTGTATTCTAACCTCTTTTACATACTGTACACACTATTTTTTTACTTTACAGTTTACATGTGTTCGTATCCTGTTGTGTGCTTGGTTGTGTGTTTTTACAGGATATAATGGAAACTCCTTCTTCATTTTAGGGAACACTCCATTTTGTGCTGGTCTCCAGCCCCTAGACTATGGAAGGTGGGATTGGGGTAGTCACGGTATGATCTCTAGGGGATGATTCGTGAAAATAATAATATTGAAAATAATGTTTTTATCATAATTTTTTAGTATTCATTTCTTTATGTGTATGTTATGACCATTTATGTGTCCTTTTTCTACTTGAGAGGTATCTCCCCTAGAATATTGTTTTAAGGTATTATGTATATTTAAAATTCTTTTTTCCATTGTGTTTGTTTTATTATAATTATTTCAAGAAACATGAGAAGTATCTCATGGGATAGTTTTTCACACCCTTCATCTCCTTCAATTCTAATTTTGTTTTAGATTATCAAGGGAGATAATATTATGAGAGGTGTCTAATGAAATCGATCGGACCTTAGGAGACCTTATATTTCAGAAAAAATTAATGTTTGAGTTGTCCAGGGGTAGGCTATGATTTCTTTGTGACATGTGAGATTCTACAATGGTGTTTCATTCCAAAAGTTTTCCAAATTTATATTTTTCCAATGGCATGCCATTCTGGTAGTGTGTTGTTCTAGAGGCATGGAATTCTAGTGGTGTGTTTTTCAGCCAGCATTTCATTTTGGAAGTGTTTCATTATGGCTTCATCTAATTCTAGTGTCACCTTTTCTGGCGACATCTCATTCTTATGGAATCTCGTTCTAGTGGCATGTGAAACATATCATTATGGCGGCATGTTATTTTGGAAGGTGTTATTATTGTAGTGTGTCATTTTGGAAGTGTGTTGTTCTTCTAGCATGTTGTTCTGGCGACATGTCTTTCTGGTTGAATTTTGTTTTGGCATCGTGTCATTCTAGAGGCGTATCAACGTGGTAGAGTCTCATCCTTGCATTATTCTATCCATACGGTGTGTCATCCTAGTAGTGTCTCATCCTAGCAATGTGTAATTCTGGAATTCTGTGATACTGGTGGTTTGTCATCCCTTTTGGTGTCTCATCTTGGTGGTGTCTCATTTCTAATAGTTTTCTATTTTTCTATTAATTTTAACATTTTCCAGTTTTCTCCTTTTATGCTTGATTTGACGATAAATGAGTTTAATGACATAATTAAGGGTTTTAAATCCATTTCAAGGGATATCAATCATATCATATTTTTTTTATAATATTTGGAGGTTTTTAAATGATCTAGAAATTTGGTTTCCTGAGATTCTCCATTAATAAGAATTCAAAACCATATTTAATCCATAACATTCAGGATCCAATCATAATAATGAGAAGATCATTATTATTATCCTACTTTGGAATTCATTTCTCTGAAACAAGACATACTAAATTCCTCTTCCAATAAGAGTAATGTAATTTCTAAAAATGATTCAGGATTCCCTAGAGTGTTTATTATTATACATGCACCCTTGTTTTGGTGCAACATGGCTATGTCAACCACCTTTCTTCCCAGTTGGGGTTTCCTTCATTTCTCTTAATTTGAATCCTGAAGGATGGGTTTGTAATTGTTAACTCACATGGAAATGGTTTAATCCTAATTAAAAATGATAATGATCTAGTTGAAACTGAATTTAATGGGATATGAGAAAGTGAATTATGATGGTACAATTACTTGGGTATTTGACATGATTCGATTTTATATTATGATTTTATGGGTGTTTTCCATTCATTAAAATTGTTTCTATTTGTTCATGATTATGGTGAAACAAATTCCTTTTGAAATCCAATATAATTTTAGTTCAATAGTATCATCATATAAAATAATTGTCTGACTGCATAGATTTGGTTAATTAATTGGATTCCCTAGGATATTATGGATTTTGTGATAACACCCTTAAATAAAGAAGTGGAATTGAATAAGAAACCCGTTTTTCTAAACCTGAATGTATTTTGTTTTGATATATGATGTGATGAGTGTAATTTCTATTGTTTTTGTGCATGTGATTAAAATAATGTGCAATATCTATATTGTTTTGTGTGTGGGGGAAGTGGATGAGATATGGTTATGCAGTGGGGAAGTGAAACTGGATGTGGCTTTAAAGTTATGTGCATGTGGTAATTTTTTATGGTGTTGTGCTTATGTGTTTTGGTTGGTTCTGTTATGCCTACCCTACTATTAATAGAATAAATAATACATATTAATATTTAAAATGGTAATGTTTAATGGGGAATTTGATGGTGGGTATTTTTGATTAAATGGTTAATATTTATATATTAATTAATGGATTGGGAATGTAAAATGAGATGTTTTAGTAAATGAAATAGGTTTTATAAAAAATAATGTATATACAAGAAAAATTGTGAGATAAAATTAAATTTATTATTAAAATATAGAATCTTGAAAATGGCTTAATGACTAATGTATGGTATTTGGATTCTATCTTGTTTGTGTGATTTTATGCATCTAGAGGTGGCAGTGATTGTGTAGATTCTGGGGGATGGTTTTTTCTGGTTGTAAACTCATAGGGCATGATTCTGTGTTGTAACTCTCTCTATATTTATATATACACTTTTATTTTAATATGATTTCAATACGCACCTCACCCTTGTTGAGAACTATGTGTCGAACACCCACATCATCACACGACGTGTGTCTTTGCAAAACAACCTTGTTGGGGGATGGATGGTTGGCCACTCACTCTCCCCTATTCCCTATTATAGGAGAGATAGTTATGGCACCAGATGTGATGACTGAACGTATGTTAGTGCATTTGATTTTGGGTGTGTTGTGATGTCCCATGTGTCTTTGGGATGAGATGTGTTGTGATTTCCTAGGTGTCTTCGGGATGAGTTATGATGTGATGTACGAGGTGTCTTCAGGATGATATGTGCAATGTTTTGAGGCCTAGGTTGGCATGGGAGGAATGTGTTGTGAGGTCCAGGTGTGTGAAAATACGATGTGTTGTGAGGCCCAGGTGTTGTGGGTGGAATATGTTGTGAGGCCTTGGTTTGTGTTGTTGGTATGTGATATGTGGTATGTGATGTGGTATACTCAGAAGTGGTTGGATCATTATGATTCTTTACATGGGGTGGAAGATGCTAATCTGTGATAAATTAGTGTGGGGGTTCCCTATCATTAATGCGATTTATAATATTTTTCCTTCGATGTGTTATTTGGCGAGTGTGCCTTAGTGAGGTTCGGGTTTTGGTTAGTATACCTATTTAGCTGTTGTTTGGTTCTACTACCTTCACACTGGTGCATTATTATACTATTTTCACATGTACAAAAGAGACTTTGGTTTTCCTTCTGAGTATACCTGTATGATTACCCAACGTATATAAAAACCATTTTTAGGATTCTAAGAGGACATTTTGGACTGTGTTAGGCATTTCTAGTTCATACCGTCGGAGAACTTGCTATGTCACTACCTTTTTTTTTCTTTAGTTCTTTTCATTTAGATAATTTTATATGTATTATTTTTTGATTTATAAATGTATTCTGGGATGATTTGGATTTATTTTATATAATCTCATTGAGTTGTTTTTTGTTGATTCATCCTATCTCCTGATATTGTTTTATTATAAATGCAAATTCATTCAACATAGAAATATATTTTTTCCCGTAGTGCCAGTCACCAGCCTGAGGCCCCCTGGAAGCATGACTCAAGGGTTATTATCTCCCTTTCTTCATTTACATCCATTGAGGGGTTTATTTGGATGGATGGGGTCATGATAAACCACATTAGTTTAGGGCTCGTTGATCTATTAAGTAAAGTCCCACCTTCTAAAACAAGAAAATTTATTTACTCAATGCAAGCATCTAAAGACGCAACAAGCTAGCTATGAATACTTATTTGATTCCATTTTTTATATCAACCCATCACTATAATAAGAACACTATAGTATTAGGAGGGACCCTAAACTATGGACGCTGAGTAGAGCATGGGGGGGATACTAGGTTGATGGTCAGGTGATATGGTTCTGACACACCAAATGGGGCACTACTTTGGAGGGAGATCGATAGCTGTGTGAAGGAGGAGTTACCATTGGACAGTTTGACCAAGGAGGGAGGAGGATACCTACTCGATGATATGGCGAGGGTTACAAACACTATTAATTCCCAAAAAAAGATTAGGATGCCCTTTTTATGAATCGTTTTTTACATGGTCAACCTCTCATTTTTGATAATTGTTCTTATTATCATTTTTATTTATACTCCATCAATTCAAGATTACCCCCATTTTTATAATAGCATTTAAATTTTTTTTTCCTATTGTTGAATCCCTAAACACCTTAAAAATAATAATATATTGTGTTAAAAATATTATTCTACAACCAATGTGGGAAATTATCTCATTGGCCATATCTTATTTTTGGTAATCGAAATCCTACATACATTCCTTGTGACAAAAAATTATTGGAAAAAATAATAAGGCATTCATATAAATAAATGTAAAGTTATTTAATATTTTAAAACAAAAAATCTAACTGATTCCTATTTAAAATTTTTGTATAGCCATTATGTGGATGTCTGAAATTGGATTGACACGTGGTCTATTCCATTGGGACAAAATTAAAACCATCTACTTAATTTAATGAAAATAATTTTTTTTTCATGGCTTAGAAAATTCAAATGATATCTATGATATGAATTTAATGTATCATGGTGTATATCTGAAGCCAATGGGATGGAGATTTAAATTTTTTATATCTAGAGCAATGAAAATTATCATCGATAGTGATCTGAGTCTTGATAGCTGTCTCAAGATATCGTGTGAGTTAATGAAAGAAAAAATAAAACAAATACCTTGTTATAAATGAAGAATGATTGATTGAAGATCATCACTGATTACCGTTTCTTAAAGGATCTGAATCCTAACCCCTCTATACCATTCAAAAATACTTCAATAATTTGCACAGTCATCGTTCATCAAATTCCTCTTGCTGGCATTTAGCTCCAACCGATCTTTTGGTGTTGTGATTATCACCTCGATCTCGTCTATTCAATCTATCGAAGGTGTTCTTGGATCGATCGAGAAGATGTATATTTTCTATCTAAAGGAATTATGTGGAGAGATATAGTCTCTCATTACATTGGAATGAATCTCTTATGGAATTGAGTCTCTCTCGTATATATATAATGGGAGGCTCAAATACCAAAAAATGGTTCCCTAGCCCACTATAAATAAAACACCCACATAATAAGCAATAAATAAATAGGTATTATTAATTAACTACATAATAAATATTATTTATATTTTTCAACTCCTTGTAATAAATATGTTACATGATAAAATATTATTCATTAACTTGACTCAAATTCCCACTAATGCTAAATGAGCCCGGGATATTAAAATAATATTCATTTGAATAATATGTTTAAACATATTCACATAAAAGAATTGTGAATAATTTTAATAAAAAAATTAAATCCAATTACTCTATACTCAAATAATAATTAATTTAATTTTTTGTTCTTCATCAATTACATAGACAACTCTCAATGACTATGTAGGTCCCTACTAGTTCTCACATACATATTCATCATAATGGGGTGGATTATCGAATACTATAATTTGTGTGACCCTATATGACCTTCTCTTGATAAAATTAATATTATTTAAATACGAAGAGATGATTCTATCATCCCATCAAGGCCCCTAATGTGATAATTTATAGTCATGGAAATGATCACCACCATATATACACGAACAATGTAATATAATATCTTGGTCCTTAGATATCCCTTATAGCAGAAAATACACTTATGTCATCATCCTTTCTATATTTTTTATTTCTTGATATTAATGGAATGACTGACATTTTACTACTTTAGATAAGTTTTTAAAAAGGTAAAACCATCCTGATGAACTATGATCAAGATATTACTTCCTCACCTCAAAAAGGACAAATTCTATCTTGATCATTAAACCAATTCCAAAAAAAATGAAGAAACCAACAAAAGATAAGTCCCCATAACTTCATTATATTTTTCCTTGCATAGAAGTACAATATATATTGTAGCAAAAATATAAAGATCTCATTTAAGAAGACCAATACACATGTTCTTTTATAGGAACAAAAAATGAAACCTAAAACATGTGGTGTTCCAATTTGAAGGCCTTTCCTTCTAATATCACCAACATGGGATGATAAAGTGTAGAATTCAAGAGATAAAGTTACAACACTTATGGGTCCCCATAACCAGATATTTAGACATCATTTGTGTCTATTCAGTGTGATGTATCTAGACCATCATCCATATATTTAATTCTAATATCATAGTATTTTGCGATTTTCTTTATAGACTGTGAATGACTATAAACTTTTTATATGAAAAATATCTATTGATATTACCAATTAAATTATAGTTTTAGAAATATCTACACTATTATCGTAAGTGGGAATCATGTATAACTCAATGTATACATGATATGATATTTGAAAAGTACTATTTAGTTGGGTCTAGGGAACCCACTATGAAAAAATTTGATAACACTTTTAATATAATTTCTAAAATACAATAAATTCCTACCATTGTATTTAAATCTTTATAGGGTTCTATATCCTAAAAAATAGATTAATGGTGGGGTGTCACAACTAATATTTTATGTTAGACACCATGCCTCACTAAAATCAATGTGGGATTTGGATTTACACATATCATGATTCTTTTGATATAAAATTTACAAGGAGATACATCATTGACGTTCCCATGTATAATTTATGGATTATATTTAATTTAGTAAGTAAGGATTTTATTATGTTGAGAATTTTTCAATTCATGTTAAAATAATAAGAAGTTGAGAGGAAAAAGAATCTATTGTATAAGATGAAGGAATGCACTGCTGCTATTTAAATATATCTGACTGGAATAATTCTTGATAGGAGACCATTACACATTATTTTTTAGGCTTATATTTATATTAAATACTAGTGATTATAGAGACAAGATATCTATAATAATTTAGAGGGTGTATTGATGGAATTTATATAGTGGGAAGATCAAAGAACCGAAATTCAAGGTTAATATTGAAAAGGGTATAAAAAATATTTCTAGGGATCTCAAAACATTCAGAATACTATATTAGGAATTGCAGAACCATTGAACTTTTTATTCATTTGATTTAATGGGTTTTATAAATCTCTTTGATGGTTTTAAGAGGTTTTGAATCCTTTTTGGTGATTTCTGGAACTCCGCAAGAATTTGGTATTAGGGATGAAGTTTTAGAAAGTTATGTTTATTTATAAAACTATATGTTGAAGTTATTAGGATTTTTAATTTTCTTTTACGACATTTATATAATTTTCGTAATCCATTATATTTTTATATAACATGTTCTAAGATCATACAAGACTTTACACATCACATTAGACTTTTCTAATACAACTTGAGGTTTTTTATATGAGTATAAGACTTTGAGTTAATACTATATGAATTTAAATATATTTTTGGGCTTTATGAATCAAATTTTACATTTGGGAATTTTGATAATACATTGGGTAAAATGAAAGAATTTGTAAAATCTACAATAATTTAAAACTCAATTAAAAATAATTTTTTTTGTAAAAAATGACATTTTAAAAATGGATAAATTCCATAATGAAGTGTTCTTGGGAAAATAATTCAAATAATGACCCCCTTATATTAATTTATTTAACAATCACATATAATATAACATAATTATGATTTTTATTAATAATTATTTGAGAATATTTTCCCATTGAAAAACACGCTACCATGTAGCGATTTCAATGAGCCATGCACATGTGTAAGATAAATTAAAAGGAGTTTAATTTAATAGATTTTGGGGACATTTTAAGTATGGGAAAAGTAATTTTTTTATATTTAAAAGGAATTTTATTAAACAATATTTAAATTATTTCAAATGATAGAATAAAATCTTGAATTTTATTAACCAATGAAACATAAATAAAGATTGCATTATTGAGAAATAAGGATGTCACCTAATTTAAATGATGAAAAAATTATAAATAGAGTTTTCTATGGATACAAAAGTGATATTTTAATAGGAAGAAGTTTTTTCCCAAAATTTTAGAACCTATAAACCTATATTCTACTTTACCGAAGAGAAAATTAAGAGACATAGGTTTAGATATTTTCATAAAAAAGAATACTTGCATGCCTGAAAAAGCAAGAAACTAAAGAAAATTAGATCATTGAGGATCCACTGTAGAGTATTAAATATTAGAATAAAAAATAATGATAAATTAATAATACAATTATTTTATAAGTGAGATCATAGATATCAGATGATCCAGGAGGATTGATGAGGAAGATCTATTTTAAGTGGTGTAGGAGCAATTTGGAGGAAAATGAGACCCTTCTTGTGTTTTTTTTGAACATGTGAAGTAGTTATTGAGATGATATAGAATTTGGTGATAATTTTAACATGAATATAGTTGGACACTATTCTTATGTTTTTTGGATTATATCTGGTGTAACCAATTTGTTTTATAGTATAGAATTCTTGATTAGGGAATCAAAATAGTCACAACAATGTGTAGTATTTTAAGGATTTTTTTTTTAAAAAAAATTCATATGAATTTTTCATTATTTTATTATTATTTTCTATGAGTTGAAGAAGAGTCTATATTGTGAGGATCATGATCTTAATTTTTTATAGGGGATAAATTTAATATAATAATTCATTAAAGGGATAAATTTTTCACCCCCAATGATCTAACCTAAATCAGGATCTAGAAGTTTTATATGAGTTAATCAATCTTCCCTCTAAAATATTGAATAATTTTAGAAGAATGGAGAATTTAAATTCTAAGAATAGTAATGTTGTCACTATGAATTATGGAAATAAATACCACGATAGAAGAATTAAATTCTTCCATACCTTCTATCAAATGGAATGGATGCAAGAGATGTATAAAGAATGGGATTTATAAATTTTACTAACGGGTTTTCTATGTCATTTATAAATAATATAAATACGGAGATTGATGGAAAGTATAAAAATTATATGTTTATGTCTCCTTTATAGAAGTTATATAAAAACTTTAGGGGGCTTAAAACAGCAACACAAATTTACAAACAAGTTGCATAGAAATTATGAGGGGAATTCCAATATTTAAGAAGAAAAATAAATAGATTTAATGAGAATATTTGATGAAATTAAAATGTATTATGATGAAATTTTGATGGATAATTTATAATATTAAATTATATTATTATAAATATTCATTTATTTACTGAGAATATGAATAATCATGCAACTTTAAAATAAATTATGTGAAACTTTACATTTAGGTCTGATCTGGAAATTTTTAAATTTGAATATTGGTAAGTCCATTCACTAGATTTGTCACATAATATTATCATGACATATCAAATGAGAAATAAATCATCTTTCAAGAAGAAATTTAAATATGATATAACATTTGAGGTTATGGGAAAACCAAAAGTGAACTAAGATGAAGAAGTATAGTCAAGTGGTAATGATGATGAGGAAGGTGAAAAAGACTTCAATAAATTTTATCTCTTCTATAAAAAATATTTAAAAAAGTAAAGAGGATGAAAAAGGTAAACAACCTTATAGGTGATATTACTATAATAGTATTGAATACTTTACTATAAATTTATAAAAGAATAAGTATATATAAATTGAATCATATGAGGTGGATGGGAATCATTAGAATCAAAAATGGGTTAAGAATAAGGATATATACTCTAGTAGAAATAGAATATTTTTTTTGATAATTGAGGGATAATAAGACTCATTATCAATTATCCAAGAAAATTATGTTAAATTAAATTTCTTAGTTTAAAAAAATTTATGATGCCTCATGCATTGTTAAAGATAAAGGAGATTGGTAAGGACTTGAAGACATGATGAAGGATGAGTTATAAAATTTCTTTAGTAGAACACATATCTAAATAAGGAGATTAGAAATAAAATAAATGAAATTGAAAAAATGGTTAATGTAAAATATGATTATATGAAAAAATAATTGAAATGCATTTATGAGATGAAAAAAACTGAAACTAGTTGAGAAAGGTAAAATGGTTGGGGATCATGAATTGAAATTAGTTGTGATGGATGAATAGTCATTTTAGAAACAATTTATAGGTTCTATAGAATAACTTGAGTTTCATAAGATAAAAAATACTTCATTGAGTCTATTGGTATTGAATACGGTGTATCTAAATTAAGATAGATGAAGGTTATCAAAATTCTGTTTATTTTTTTTTCAAACAAGAATCAACATAAACATATTTTATCTAATAGTTAAGGTCTCAAAAAAATATGAACATGTTTATACCAAGAATAAAACTCAGATATTATCTTCAAAATAAAGTGATTAATGGAATATGTTATGAATACAACTACCCCTAGAAAATTTCAGGTCAATTTTGATCTTGACAATAGTAGTATATTTTATATATAATTATCATAAATATGGTAGTACAAAGTCTTATGGTTTTTGTAGGATCTATATGGTAGTCAATCATATTGAATACTATTTCATTTTTAATATTTAATTAAAAATGAATATTCATGAACCAATGGGAGATAAACTAATAATATGATGAAAAATTATCAATAGTAGAGAACTTTGACCACTAATTCATCTTCTGTTCTAGGAGAAAGTATATTTTTATTTGTTTGAATAAATTTTCAGTAGATTTGAACATGAGGGTCATTGAGATGATGATATAATGGAAATCCTACCTAGATTAGTTCACTGTGGGGTGAGTAGAAAAAAAATTTAGAAGGTAAAAATATAAAAAGTCACGAGATAATAAAACTACTGAGAAACTATGTGAAAAAGAAAATGTAGTTGCGAGTGATAAGAAAGATTGCCTAAAAATTTAAAAATACAAATTAAGAGTTTCTATAAATATATAGAGAATCCAAATAATTTGTTTTTATAAAAGGAGATATGTTTTTTCATGAAAAAAAATTATTTTTATGATGGGTTTTATAAAATTTGTTTTCTAATTTATTAAGAAAAATTAATTGAAGGATTTTATTATTAATGTAATGATATAAAAAATTATCTTTCAATGACTCCATTTAAATTATAAATAATGATATAGATGATTAAATACACATATTATTCATATTATTTTATGGATTTGGTAAGGAAGATAACACCAAACACGGAAATAGTATAAGGGAAGAAGTTGATTTTTAAACAATAAAAAACAATAATAGGAAAATAATATTGAATAAATCTTTCCTTGTTGAGATTGCAGAATTGATGGATATTGGTTTAATGAGAACACTTGGTATTATTTTTTTAGCTAAAAAATTAAGAGGTTCCTCATTATCCATATTTTATTTATTTATACTAACTTTTAGGCAATTTAATGAAATGAATAAAAATTGGGGACAAATCATTACTATATTGGTTACATAGTATCAAAATAGATCCATAATAGAGGGTTTTTACACCCATGATAAATTTGAAATAATTTCATACCTTGTAGGAGAACTTAGATAAGGATAAATATGTTAAAACGATGGTTTATGTTAAATCATGAAATTTTTTACAACGTGTTGGGATTGTAGAATGTGGTATATCAGCCACACATTATATATTTGTTTTGAATATATCTAATAAGTGTAATAAGTTTTGGTAATGGTAAATGAGATAAAGTTGGAGTGTTATCAATTTTAGTTGAATTTTTTGAAGTTTTTGTTGAAATGAATTCAGTTTATATGACGTCTTGACAAATATATATAAAAAACCCCAAGAATGAAAAACATGCGAATGGTGTCACATTCATGTTTGTTTATGGTAATATTAGATATACTTGGTTATTCAATCATTTTTTATATTATTTTATCCCCTATTTATCTTGATAATATTAACTAAAGGTTCATATCTAAGTTCTGTGGGACACTATGATTCCCTCAATAAGTGGATTATAATGGAGTTTGGAGAAAAAAGGGGGCGAGGATAATATTTTTTCATCTACTGAAAAAGAATATAGATGAAATAAGACAACTACCATTATATTTTAATATTATTTTTAATAAATAAGGGGGATTATAAAGGCAAACATGTTGATATGTTGATTTTATGGTATTAATTAAATAAAAAAGGTGAGATTGATGTGCCAAATAATTAATCCTGAATTATATTTTTTATCTATAGGGGATGTTAATATTTAATATTTATATTGAAAATATATATCTAAATATTAATTATCTATCATATAAGATGAAGTAATGTACTGTTTCAATTCTAGAATAATATTTTGGAAGGATTCTTGATAGAACCCCTTTAAATTGGATGGTTATAATATCGATATTTAAGAAAAAGTCTAGTACTAAGGAAAAAACCATCCATGGATCCTTATACATAAACACTATGTTATTAGGTGAAAGAGAAACCTTGAATTATGTTTTCACTTGATTAATGTTGTTCATGGAATCCCTATTAATATATGAATCGGTTTTGATGCAATTTTAGTGATGTATATAGCTTTTATAACTTTGGTGTTGGAGATAAAATTTCATAAAGTATAGTGTATGTGTAAGAATCTATACTATAATTAGTATAAATTTTCAGCTATACAAAAGAGTTTTTTATAACTTATACTAGAAATTATCTTCTCCTACAATACTTTTTTACGATCCTTTAATTCCACATGCATCACATATTATTTGAGAATATTTCAACACCTTAATCCACACTGTACTATCATAAACACATGAAGAACTAGACATGTGGATGATAAATTAAATAGAGTTTAATGTTATCGATTTTATAGAGGAAAAAACATGATACTTATAGAAATTTAATAGGAAATAAATGAGTATGATTTAATGAATTTGAATGAGACAGTAAAACAATGAATTTTGTTGACTAATATAAAATAATTAATACATTAATTTCTATTAAAATATGTACGACATATATATTAGAAAGAATAAAACATTATTAATAGGATTAGATATGAACATAAAAGTGAGAGATTAAGAGAAAGAAGTAATTTTTTGATAATTTTGATTTGGGAAACCAATTCAGTATTTTATAAAAGTGTTTAGTGAGAGACTAAATTTAAAAGATTTTTTCAAGGAAGAAGACTTGTGTTCCTAATAATTCATGTTACCAAAGAATAAATAGACCTATGAATATATGAAGTTGGATGATTAAGATTAGAAAACCTGATCATGATCATCATCTGACTAAGATTTTAAATAATTCACGATAGATAGATAAGATGATTTAACAGGCTTGATTAGTAATATCTATTTCAAATGGTGCTAAAGAAACCTTGATAAAAATGAGATATTTCTTGATTTGGTTTAAAAATTTATAGGAGATAGTGGGAAGATGTAGTTTTAAAATGAGAATCTAGAATATAATCATAGTGGGACTCCATATTGGTGGTAATGGGAAGATCCTTGATGTGACAAGTGGAGTTTATAGTGAAGAATAAATGATTGGGGCATCTAAACAATTTTGGAAAAAGGAATAATTTTGATGAAAAACCTTTTGAAAATAATTTTTATTCTATTCACTCATTTTTATTTTTACTTATGATGTGAGAGACCTTTCACATTGAGTGGATCAATATTTTAACATACCAAAGTGGTTCAATTAATGAAATTAATTTATAGAATGCGATCACTGATTCATGCCCCTATGAGTAATCTAACACAAATATGGATTAATATCCATTCACACCATTGATTTTTAGATATGGTGATACATCATCCCCCAAGTGGTACTTTATTTATTATTATTTCTAAGTTGGTGAAGCATAATTTACTAGGTGACACCTCATTATTTATTATTATAGAGGTGGTGATTCAACCTTAATGAAAATAATTTATAAAAATTTACTATTTATTCATACACCCTATCAGTATTCTAACCTGAATAATGATCAATATCCATTCACAGAGTTGTTTCTTAGATATGGTGATACATTATCCTCTAAATCTTACTTTAATTTTTTATTAGTTATGAGTTGGTGATGAATCATTGACTAGGTTATAACTTATTCAATATTATTATTGAGATGGTCTTGTATCATTCTCTAAGACCAAGTGACGTCGATGTATACTTAATTAAGAAGTTATAGATATGGTTATAACATATTCTTCATGAATTATATGATAATTTGTAATAGTTAGTTCTCATTAACGTATTGTTATTAGAATAGATGTTCATAATCCCAGTTTGTATCATGACAATATATGTATGGTCACTCACCTAATAGATTTTTATATCTTGATGAAATTATAATATGGATTGTATGTGCTTGTATGTGTTATGTTTCTGGGTTATCAATTTTAATTGAGAACCTAGTTTCACTCTGTCCCATTAATTTTATGTACATTGACTTGATACAATAGTTTTTATCAAATTGATGAATTTAGGGGAATTATACTGGGTCACTTCACTCACCCCAACCCACATACTTGACATGAGTTTAATTATATATAGGTATATATTTATGATTTATTCAAGGAAATGGTGTCATTTTAGAGTTATACATATAAATCTAGATCAGTATAATGAACGATACTTTACATAAATCGATGTTACTTAAAAATTCAAGAATACTCATTAAAAACATAACAAAACCATTCCAATACCATATAGGTTTATTGTCTCTAGAAACTGGGAAACATAGAAAACTGGTTAACAAGACATCTACATTTTCTCTTTCTTATTTCTCATGACTAAACCCCTTTCGACATATCTTACCTAATACCTTTCTTCATGACCAGGGGAAAATAAAAATAATAAATGGTGAGCTCATATGCCCAGTAAGGGTAAATACGGGGATATAAATCATATCATAATGATATGATATAAGAACAGAACATTTGAAAATATTATTTTACATATGAAACATCATGATATAATGTCTAAGGATAAATTATAAATGTTCATAAGAATAATATAACTTAATCCCAAAATTCATAACATAAGAAATGAAATTTTGTGGAATACACATAAGCATATGAAATCATTCACATTAGTCATGTTTCATTTGCAAGAACATGATAATTTATAATTCCATACCTATATATCTCATAAGATATAAATATTTACTCAACAAATTGGAGGGATATATAGGTTCCACACATTTTATAATTAAATAATATAGAATCCACAATTTGTTTACATAAATTTTGATTACATTTTATAAAAAAATGATCTTTAAAGTCTTGTGTCTTAGAAATCATAAACATAAAATATTATTCTAATAAAATTTGAAGGCTTCATAAGAGGTTCATTATATGTAAAATAACTGTATCTCATTACCTGGAGACATAGATTAAAGGAAAGGGTGAGCAGAAGGTCTTGTAAGGAGAACAAGTGAAACATTTTACAAGTGAAAATGAACAATATCATTAAGAAAATGGAGATAAAAAGGAATATCCTAATAATTATATTTTGATACATAAATTTAAAACGTGGATAAAACATTTAATTTATAAATTCATGAATATATCAACATGGTCCATCTCTAAGGTGTCGTAAAAATTACAAAGGTTATTTACCAAGGTATCGTAAAACATATCATCTCTGGAGATTAAATTTTTTACCCAATAAATTAGAGAACTATCAGGTCACACCCTTAATATGTTTTTATTTTCATTTTATCCACATATATAATAATCATAATTTCATAAATAACAAAAAGAGAATAAAATAAATGTTTTTTATATGAATAACACGATGCTTTAAAAAGTGCTTAAAAACAAGATCATTATGTCATTTATAACCCATGGAAAGGGAATAAGGGTATTATGTATTTAAATTCTGGAATAAGATATATCATTTTTTATTTGTTTGTGAATACCCCTAGAAAATAAATATGTTTATGTTTTCGTATAAATAAAATAAAATAATTTCTTGAGAAAAAGAGAGAGATTTTGATAAGAAAATTCTACAGCATAACATTTATACAACATGGTTTTGGAAAACATTAAAAAGAGAGGGGAAAAGGGTCAAAGACTCATAAATAACTCATAATATAGTATAGGTAAATAATACAATGTAAATAATATCACGGCTTGGATATTTGAATTAAATACCACATGAAAAGGAAACATGAATGAAAAGAGAAAATGAAATTTCAATTATGAAAATTCAACAGCCTAACAACATTTCAAAAAATATAAGAAAATATGATTATGAGAGTGGAAATGGTATCTCATAATATGGGAATAATATAGATAGAAATAATTATATAGAATAACATACCCCCACAAAATAAAATGGGAACTATAAGACATAACATAAATGAAGTCATGACTAAAAGAGGAGGGTGAAAGGTTCCCATACCTTGAAGAGTAATTTCAAAAAATATATGGTTAGGACCATTGAAGGATTAAGGGAACCTTGGGAAGACTCCTTGAGAGGTAAAATGTCCAGATATTTATTGACGAATAATTTGGAATGAATTTAACAAAGGAATAGGTTGGTATTTATAGCTAAAGTGAGGGAATATTTTTTTAATTTTCAAGGGACACCTCATTACTGTTGTGTGAAAAACCATGGGATTTTCCATGGTATTTTCCCATTTTATTAGCCACCTAGAAAACCTAATAACATATATTACTGTACACATGTCTAATAGAATTAGTATATCATTATTACATCATTAATGAAGTCATTTAACACACTGAAACTCAAAACTTTTTTTACTATTCACTGAAAAAACATTTCATAAAAATATCAAAAATTCAACCTAATCTAATATTGATGCTCTAAATTAAAAAATAAACTCAATTTTATGAAAATAATTTTCTAATTATGAGATATTTAATTTTTATGTAGAAACACTATTTACCTGAAAAAATACTAATATTTAACTAATAATTTCTTAAACAGTTATTTACTTATGCTATTCTATCACATAACCTAATCAAGATGCCTAAATTATACACATACTTTCTTAAGAGAGGTTTCAATTCCATTGGTCACATTACTTTTCATAAGGTTAATATTACTATTCGAAATTTACTATTCACAAAAAATTAAGTTGATCTAATTAGACTCTAAATTTATTACTTATCACAACTATAGAAGACCATTTATTGAAAATCCATTGAAATTATTAATTATTAAAAGTATATAAAATTATTTTAAAATAACATTTAACCAATATTCATCAATAATATGGAACTTTGATAAATTCATACAATATTTTTTCCGACATTTGAAATTAAAATTTTTAACCATAATATGAAATAACAATTTTATTTATACAAAATCATTACACAATGTTAGTAAGGCCGCGTTACATAGCCCATTATAATGACTGTATAGGACCTAAGAGTAAGGCGTGATATGGTTATAGGATCATGGGGCGTCTCAGATAACATTTATGGTGTAATGATTTTTTATATATATGAACTTCTCTCATAAGTGATTCTTTTAAACCATAACGTGTTGGAGTTCATCTTTGGATTGGTCGAGATAAAAGCCTAGTTGTGATACATCCTTCCAAAGCTCCGACTGATGGGATTCATATGGCCCGAGTCTAATGGATGAGCCCATCAACTCTTCTTTCTATATTATTTAACAATGTTCATTTGTATTTATAAACAATAATCATAACACTAAGAGTATAGTTAACAACTGCCACATTTTAATTATACACACTTCATTAATTAAAAGGAAATAGTTTTGTTGAGTAAAAAATAAAATAACACATAAATGTAGGAATTAAATATTATTCAAATGTTTGGGTTGTTATGAATAATTCTTTCATGGTCCACAAAAACATAAATCATTCATCATAGCATAACCCAAGTAATTAAATGGGTATCTTAAACATTATTCCATCATAACATAATCCATGTAAAAAAATGGATTCCATAAATAGCATTCAATAAAAATAATAACAAGCCCATATGAATAGTTAGTATAGAATATTTGAAACATAATACTATTAAATAATTCAATCTTATATGGAAGATAATTTTGATAGAACACTTGAAATTAATTCTTGAGGAAAATATAGTTTCTTTTTCCTAAACATCTAATTTTCTCAAAATGTAGTGAAATTTTAAAAGAAAAGAATTTATTTGAAAATAAACATGAAAAATTGTAAAGGAAGATACATCGAAATAAGGCATTATTAAAATATAAAAATCTAATAATTCCACATAAGTTGAAAGAATACATTCTTCTCACACTTTTTTCAAAAATTCAAAAAGTAAATCATTTCAAAAAAAAATATATTCCTTTTATACCCTTTAATAAATATTCTCCCATGTTTATGATTGCATTTTAATAAATTTTTAATAATATAAATAATATTTTGGAATATATATTTATGAAACATGGGAATGGGTGATAAATATACCCTAGAAAATACTTATGTATAAAAAATCTAGGATAATAATGAGATTGAAAAATTATACCTTACCTTTGGTACGATATCCTTTATCTGTGTTTGAAAATAATATATAATTATTTAAATAATTTAAATGAATTATTATAGAATCATATTAATTTTTAGGATATCATGTAAAATCATACTATGATCTGTTTTTTTAATAAAATTTCAGTATTACTGATTATCCAGGTATTAGCTGCTTCATTTTCTAATGAAAATTTTATTGAATATGTTTTGGTTATCCTTATTAGTTAATATTTTAAGCATGAAACAAATTATATTAACATAATATATATATTTTTTAGTCATTTTGTAAATTTATATAATCATGGTTTAATGGATATCATGTATAATGAATCACATAACATTGTGAAGATGGTAGGTCGTACATACGCACATGTGATGATATCATTCCCATTATTATGAAAGGGAATTGAAGTGGATGGTTTTTTAAAAAAAATTAATATTATGTTATAATAATAATA
Source organism: Viscum album (assembly GCA_963277665.1). Taxonomy (NCBI): domain Eukaryota; kingdom Viridiplantae; phylum Streptophyta; class Magnoliopsida; order Santalales; family Viscaceae; genus Viscum; species Viscum album. Next base: position 713,586,233 of record OY728122.1, read on the forward strand.
TATATTTACTCTTTCCATCATTATAAACATCCATGTATCGTGGTGGTGAAAAATATATTAGACCACAATGTGGGGACGATAAGCTGCAGGTACATATGCATGGTGATTTCAATTTTCACAGGATGGATTGAAGGTGGAATATGTTTGTAAAAGTACCATAATAACATATGATTATATAATGGATAATATATTTATTACTTTATCATGGAAACAATATATCAATAGGAAGTATAAGTAGAAATTATTTTGAAAGAATTGGTAGAGGAGATTACCTCTTCTTCGACGAGCTCCCTCTAGATCACCTATTAAAGAAGTAGGGTTGGTCTTTGGACACGAAAAAAACCTATAGAATGTGACTAGGGAAGTTAAAATTGAAACATTAAAGGGTATTTATTATATTTATGTCTCAAATTAATTTTAATAAGTGAGGTAGGAGGTTCCCTTTTATAATTAAGGTGAAGGAAACTTTTTGAAACTCCAAAAATATTAATTTAGAATAAAATAAAACCACATCCAAAAACCTAAAAAATATCCTAATATGAAGATGACATGGTATAAGGTTGTAATATCATCAAAAAATAAATTTTATACAAGTTATTATTTCAATTTTAAACTTATCATTTTAATTATCACTTAGGTATTCTATTTAATTTTTAACAATGGTACCATAAATTTTAATTTTAAAAGGGTGAAATATTTTTTTAATCAATGTCAATTAGACAATAAATGATTAATTTTGAAACTTTTACACCACATAATATTTATTATATATTTTTTAAATTTTTTATGATTTTTAATTAAATTAATAATACATTATTTTGATAAACAATCAATGCTGTCTATTTTGACACTATTGAATTCATTTATATTTAAATCATAAAAATATAACAAGTTAACATTAATTTTTTTTTTAATATACTTATAGGATGTTAATTTAATATATAAAATTTGTTTGGTATATTAATTATTTTATTTTATATTCTTTTTAAAAATTTTAATCACATTTATTAATTTTCTCCATTAATAAAATAATTACAACATCAATATTGTGTAATTATTTAATATAATTATTTATTGAAAAAAAATTAAATATAAAATAATATAAATAATTTAAATCCTATATATTTAAAAACAATAATTATAGTAAAAAATATCTCTAGGAAAATGATACATTAAAAATGTTAAATTTATAAAAACATGTATGTGAAAACTCTAACATCACTTTAAGTAAAATATTATAAGTGTTATAGTCTTTTCTATATGGATCCAAATGGTCAATAACTCAATAATTGGATGATTATGGTTGAGGTATAATTGAACAATAATATTATTTCATGTTTTTGTGTCTTTTAATGGTTATTATAATTTTAATGAAATTATTTCATTGATTTCTCATCAATTAAAAAATTTATGTATCATCATTGTATAAACCTTTAATGTAATTATTTATTTTATGAAAATTTAAAAAAAATTTCAATGATTAATAAAAAAATTATCTTTTAAATTATTTTGTTTAATATAATTTATTTTCTTTATAACCTAATATTAAAAATGATATTATTATTATAATTTGAGTGAGACATCTTTAGCATTTATTTAAAGTAAATGAATTAAATGTCCTAATCACATCGAAATGGCTTCCAAAGGATACCACTTAAAACCAAGTATTATTTATATAGAAAATAAATAATTAAATAATATTAGTACAAGTGTTAGGATAATTTTATAATTTTATTTTTACCCTTAATCACCCAATATACCCTTTTACCATATTAATAAAAATTATCGAGGTTCCTATTCATACTACCCAAAAATAAAAGAAAATTATTTTAATAATTTAGACCCACTAATTATAAATAGGGAATCCATTTTTCAAATTTAAAAACACATAAGGTTCATAAATTATCATAAAATTTATCTCATTGTAGGAATGAGAAAATGGGTTTTAAAAGTTAAAACATTGTAAAAGATTGAAATGATTTTACATATAAATTCACTATAAAATTAATGCCAATGAAATTTTTTTATTAACTGATAGAAATATATTAATTTTATACTTTGAAATAATTCTATAATATAATTTAAACAAATTATTTATTTCAATGGAAAATGTTTTTTTTAATTAAAAATCAGTATATTTTTACTAATCATAATAAATTGAAAGTTATCAAAAATATAATAAATATTATTCTAAAGAATTTTTTTATCCCAATTAAAAAAATGTGATTTTTTGTCATATAAAAATTATTAACATGTCAAAATTTTAATTTAAAAAAAGTTCTCCATTTAATGGAGATAAAATTACCATTTTAAAAAATATTGGTTTTTATACATAAAACTGGGTTTATTCACACCCAATGTCTAAAATATCAATTGAATAAATTTGAAAAATATTTTGTTAAATATATAAAATATCTATTTCATTAATTTAATTTACAAATTTTAATTAAATTAATTTATTAATAAAAAAACAAATATTTCCTTTACATTTATTTGGTTTATATTTTTCTTAAATTATTTGTAGCCAAAGAATTTAGTATACATTTTCATATGTTAGTTAAATTTATTCCTACTAACAAAACAACCATGTTATTATGTTTATTTTATACCTCGTTAGTCTTGTGGTTTTTTTAAACATACGACTGCGTGTAAATAAAGAAATTGATGAATTAAAATTATTTAATTAATATATTTCATAAAAATATCTGAGTATTATAATGAGAATCATTTTGGAGGATAAATATTAAATTGTATTTTATTATATGTTTTTGGATTCATGCTGTCATATATGTGATTTTTAATGTTTTTTGTATATATATACCCGCCTATGTTCCCTAGGTTTATTTATTCTAATGATGTCAATAATATATATTATGTTGAATCTATATTTACTATTGATGTTTCATGTGGAATAATTACTACTTTATATTATATAATATAATAGATCTCTTGGTTCCTAATTTATTTCATTACGATTTGATTTCTTCTATTGTTCTTATGTGTTGTACTAATTGTTTGATATATTTACGAATGTCCCATGTCATTTACATTAGATAGATTTTCACCCCATAGTTGGTTTGGGAGCTTTCCACAAATTTATACCCTTTGGCATATAGTGATGAACACCACAGGCCTAGAATCTCCCCATTCTCGGTAATATTTTGAGAAAGATATTTTAGGTTACTAAAAAGTGGTTTTATAAAAGCATTTTTTTGGAAAACATTCTATTGGTGGAGGATACTTGAATTTGGGGCTTGATTTGTAGATTGGAAACATTTTTTCTGTAGCATGGATTTCATTGACAACCATGTATCAATGGGATGTTCAATTTTTTAGATTGGCTACCTGAGTTTGATTATGGTATTGGACCAAGAATATCAAAATGATATGGATGAGAACTTAGGATGTTTCATAGAGTATAGTCTGAATCTGGTGAGTTTTCTAGGCATGATGATAACAACATTTTACAGGAATGATACACAAAAATATGTATACTTTGATTATAATATTACCTCACTGAGATTCATTATTATTTTAAGGAACATATAATTTATTTTATGTTTTCTACAATACATTATAAGTGGTTATTATATTAATATATATCTAATGGTATTCTTTATTTATTATTCATTTTGTTTGTTTGAAACTATAATGAAATTAATTTTGAGGGATTTTCAATATTATGAAAATACAAATTTCAAAAGGAATCTCATTTGTCAACAGGATGTGTGAGTGCAGTATTTTGGAAATATCATGTTTTAAGGAATATTTTTGAAATTGTTTTTGAAATTGGATTTCAAATTGGATTTTCAAATAGGGTTTGTTTTTAGGAAAAATACAAGCATGGTTGATTGTGTTATGATATTTTTTAGTTAGAAATGTTTTTTTCACTAGTTTACTTTTTGTTTAGTATTAATATTGAATATTTGAATGTGTTTTTTAGTATATCACTATTTGTATTGGATTATATTCTATTTGATAAGGAATTAAAATAGAAGGGAGAAATATTAATTAGAATAGAACATTTTTTGTAAATTTTTATGTGGAGGAGCTCTATATTTATAGAGACCATTCTATTGATTTTTATTAGATATTACAGGTGTATTATACACCAAAATAGTGTTTTAGTGTCGATTATTTGTGTGGCACTTAGATATGTAAAATTGAAATATGAGAGTATTAATGGATATATCATAGAAATATAACAGTGATGAGAATATGATGGTTATGACAAGGGAAGTGTACTTATAAGTGACTATTTGACTATAATTTTGGTGAATATTATGTTATTGAGTTAGAGTTGTGAATCAAAAATTCATGTGTCTTTTTTAGATATAATTTGGTGTCTTATATGTGAAATGATGAGAAGTGATGTTTAGGTATTGTGTTCGAGGGATCTCCCTTTATTATTATGTATGATAAGTTTTATGTAGTTTAGTTTGTAATGACCCACCTATTTTAATATCTATGTATTAAAATAAGGGTTATTTATCTATAATTCTGGTGGATGAGCAATTTTAAATTAGAGGATTTATAAAAATGATATGATGGTCATATCATACTTGGGTAATTTTTTTTGGAATTTTTTGGGAAAGAAACTCAAATATTATTTTGGGTCTTAGTGGATTTAATTATGTTATAGTTTTAAGATAATGATATAACATATGGTTTCTTCCATGGTAGGGCACAATATAATATTTCATTTTTAGTTTTTTTCTAGGCCATGCCACAATATGAAGAATTTGACCATGATTACAATACATAAGAATAAATTTAACAATTTATGAAAATTTCATGATTTATGGATCTGTGTTTCATTTTAATGTAAAAAAATCTATTGGAAAAGTAGTTATAGAGTTTAAAGAAGGATTATACTATAATGATGGTGGTTTCTCTATAGATACCATATGATGTCACATTTGAGGAGGCCATGTGTAACACCCCAATACCTTAAAATATTTCCATTTTAGAATAAAAAATTACTTTGTTTCTAGCTTTCTTTATATGAAACACCATAATAAGATGATGCTACACACAACACTATTTTTTCTTACGTTACACAGAAGACTAAGATTTGTAGACATTAATGGTGCATCTGTTTTAAAAGTAAATATTGACACTTTTATTATTTTTTTAATATAAAATTACTTTTTGGATGTGGAATGTAAAAATTATCTTAGGGTGAAATTTTGGAACTTTTCTGAGAAGTTTCATTTTTGGATGAATAGTGAAACATACTTCATTTTAGTTGAAAAATTATTATTTTTTAAAACAATTATTAATATTAAATAAATTTTCAACTTTTTTTAGAGATATAATAGATCAACTTAATTTATATTAATACAATTTATCTCATTTGAATCATTTTTATATCAAATTTAGATATAAAATCTTAATTAATGTTTGAACATTTACTCTTTAAAAACCCGCTTTCTCAACACATCCGTGAGATTAGTTTTAAATGTTATTTTTCCTCCTATATGAATTAAATTTGAAAAAATGAATATAAAAAGTTAGTATAATTATAATATTTATAGTCAAATAAGATAAAATTAGTTTTTGAGAAAATATTTGTTAAAGTAGTTAAGGCTAATTAGGGAGATTAAGATAAAAATGAGCTTACATAATGATTAAACGTAGAACTTAAGGAGTATAAATGATCCAATACATGTAAAAAACCCATTGGATGGAAATAGTTATGCACTTATGAGTTTGGGATCCAATTTTTTATCATTATGTCTTAGAATAAATTTTTATAGATGAATTAGTTACTTTAAATGATTAATAAACACCAACACAATGATTATTTATTTAGAAAAAAAATAAAAATATATCATACTAAAAATATTAAAAGTGAAGGAATTTGAAAGAATTATTATGTTACATTTTTTAAGATAAATATTTCATTTTAATAAGATTTTAAATTATTATATTTTAATTAAATCACATTCTTGATATTTTAAAATTTAAATTAAGTAAGTAATGTCAAAATTGACATTAATGTTATTTTATAAAAAAGGATATTTTATTTAATGATTTTAAATTTACTAAAAATCAAATATTTTTTGGTTTATTTTTAAATTATATTAAATGCGAAATAAAATATTTTATATACTAATTTATCCTTTATAATTAAGAGATTGACCCCTATGTATTAAAATAACAATTATCCCGGTTCGGGTTAAAACATTGTTTTTGAACATTACATGAGATTCTATTAAAAGTTTACTTCCAAAACACAAGTGATTTTAATTTTTTAAATCAGTTATAAAATTTATAATTCCTTGGTTCAAGATTTTTTATTTTTTATCTCTTTAATTTTGTTTTAAATGATAAAATACAGATGATATAATACTAGATACCTAAATGAAAAACCAAAATGAAAAATATAAGGAAACCTAAAGGTTAAGGGAAAAAATAAAAAAAAATTAACTTATTTTTGTGTGGAGGATATTTTTTTGAACCATAATTGTACTTTTCAATATTTTCAAATTTTTAAGCACATGAGTTAAGGAAGACCTCTCAATAGTATCATTTAGTATTTAGATAAATACCACTCCTCCACTATCAAAATGCATTCACTCTTCCTCTTCCTCACACATCTAATGACAATATGGATCATCAGAACTATTTCAAATAATCCTCCAAAATCCATAAACTCTAAATATAATCCTCACATTGGGAATAATGAAATATAATGATTTTTTTTGGTAAAACCCAAAATGTGTTACCCAAAAAAAGGTAACATGCTTAAACGATCACTTTTTTTATTTGTTTCCGAGACAAAAAAATTATTCTTATTTGTAGATAATATTAAAAAATATATATCCTCAATATACTGTGATGCTATTATGTTAAGGGTTCTACATACACCAAAACAAATTTTTATCTTAAGGGAAACAACCCTACCATTCATGTGTACGGTGGACAACCGCCTCACAAAACGATGTCATTCATTTGTTTTTCTTTACCACCACTGATGGATTGGAATTATGTTTGAAATAATATTTTTATATGATATATGTGTTATTTATTATGTATTCATTCTTTTATAATTTTTATATAGCACATACCATTATGCTTTCTATTTTGTGTGAATATGATAATATATTTTGTAGATATGTGGAATACCACTGCCTCAAATCAATGTGATACATTCACACATTGATAACCTCTTTAATTATTTTATTTTGGAAACTCAAGGGAAGGTGATTTTCCATTGAGCCTCTTGGAGAAAACTCACTAGATCGGTGAAAAATTTGGGTATCAATGTATAGAATATGGTGGATGATATGTAATTTCTTTAGGGAATGATTTTCAAGGGAGTCATTGAAAGATATTATCATTGGAGTAGATTTATAAAAGGAATTTCAGTTTTTTTTTTCATTGAGGGAGAAGTGGAAACCTCTGCTCCCTTTGTATCACTCTTCATTAAAATATTACACTTCTTCGAGAGCACTCTCGATAGATTTTTGGGTGTGATGACATTAATATCTAAGAGTGTGAATGGGTTGGAAGAATAATTGGATATCTAGGGTACCCAGTGCTCATATTGAACTTCAAACAGACCTTATCTTTCTTCTCATTTTCCTCAATGATCATTTAACCCTCTCAAAAACATGCATTTGATAGTATTAGGATAGATAAATCACCAAATTAGTACATCTTCTTGGGCTCCTCATTGGGTTTATGCACTACCAATATTTTTAAGAAGTTGTTTCCACAATCTACTAGATAACATTGGGGGAACCATTTTTGTTGTCAAGATATAACTCTAAAATTTAACTTTATATTTTGAAGGATCCTTAACCATACGATCCCTTTAGAGGTGGCTATTAAGGTTAAGGGTGTTCACATGGAATCTAAAAGTATTTAAAGCCCAATTCCCAAGGAGAAGACCACGACAAACCTATTATTCATAACTAAATGGATGAGTATTTTATGAATAGAGATGGGTTAGTTCATGGGTTCTACTGGGGAATTTGAATACTTTCAGGGTCTATCTCATTAATGGTTCGAGGGAACATGTAGAAATAAATATGATGAGGAAGCCCATTTGTTTATCTTTATGGCTGGTTGTTGGTGTATATGGCTGGTGCACTACCAGTTTCAGCACATTGGGCACTCTCCATTTGTCATTGCTTTGGTGGAGAGGGTTAGGTTCCTTGTTGAAAAGATTATGAGTCTTATGAACTACCATAAACAGGCCAACTCTCTCAACAGTTAAAATTACAGATGACTTCCATTTGACCAACCTAGAAATAAGATGGGTCATTGGGTACACCGGCTTCCTCCACCCCATGGGATCAAACTAAATTCTAACATGGTAGGAATCCATGGAGACATGAAGGATTCGGGTGTGGGGGTGGGGGACTTGTTCAGGAATCTATTGGATCAGTTTTTTGTGTCTTTAGTTCCTACTATAGAGCTACTGATTCCTTAAAGTTGGAGGTAATTTCCATGATCAATGGGATGGAATTTTTCAAATCAGGAAATATATATTTGTCTACTGTAGAGACAGATTCTAAAATTATCTATAGAACTATCAAAGGTGACTCTCTTATTCCTTGGACCATCACCTACGTGAACCATAAGTTCAAGGATATATTTTTTAGATGAAACTATGAATCTCCATACTTGGTGTGAAGGAAACTATCTGGATGACTTCTCGGATTCCACAGCTACTCAAGGGTTCCCTATTATGGAGTTTACCATCTTAGGATCCCTTCCCTAGGGGGTGCAGGTATTGTTATCAAGAATATTCTCAACCTCCACTTTTATCAGCATCTAGGATATTTTTGATCCCCTCTAACCCTATCATCATAATGAAATTATTGTTAATATATCATTTTCTTTTTTACCCTTTTCACATACTAAAAAAAGTTACAATGTCGTTTGTGGATGTGTGGAATACCGCATCCTTAACATGATATGATTACTTTTACATCACAATAATTATATATGTAATTATATATGATAAGAAAATATGGTATTCAAGATATAATGATCATTATATAAATATAAAAAATTCCTTATCTTATTTTCATTGTTATCATTGAAAAATTAGAATGTTTCTCAAGCCTACATATGTCATACTATCACCATGATTGTAACGCTGGATCATTTTTCATATCCAAATTTCATGATCATCTTTAAAGGTATTATTTATGTGTAAATATTAAAATTATTATATGATAATTAATTTGGATATGTTTTAATAATGGCCCCTAGACTATAGTCCAACTAAAATAGTATATTTTGAGACATAATCCAAATATGGTCAATACATCCTACATAAATTTAATTGATTACGTAATTGAAAAAAAATTAATAGGTGAAGTTAATTTAATAATAAACTATAAAAGCTTTTTATAAAAGTAAGTAATTAACGTAAATTTTATATTCATGAATATGGAGGCACACATGCCAATTCAGACTCAAGGTAAGGGATTCTTTTATCACTTTTTCTTCAATGAGGAATACACCACCTTCACTAGTTATTTATTTTATGTGGTGTATATTCTTCTTATTTCCTATTTAATGCCAAAATTCACTCAAATTTCGTGGTCTTAAAAGTTTCAATTTGAGTTATCTAATCCAAGGTCTTTGATTTAAAAATTTCTATATGGTAAAATTTATGTTTGAAATCTCACTTCATTTTAGGATTGTTAATGTTATCTTGAAATAATCTTTTTCCTATTATATTTTTTATTGGAAATTATATTTATTTAAATTTCCTTATTTATTTATGACCGATATGATTATTTACAAAATAATATACAATTTTTACGTACAATTTAACTTTTAATTTTATATGATTTATTGAGGAAATTTTTATAAATCCATATCCTTTACTCAGTATGGATATTAGTTAAGGCCCATTGTTTATGATTTAAATTTATTTTTCAATATATAAGTAATGTTTCAGAAATAAATTATATGGGTTTGGGCACAATTAATTTAATACCCTTGATGCAATTGTAATACCCTGGGATGAAATTGGTTAGTGACTAGCCCATCAAGATTGTTTGAATGAAATTTTAAATAGTTATGAGGATAGATCTTGACACAAATCAGATCAGTTTTTACCCACTCAATTAAACTCTATTGAGGATAGATGTTGACACAAACTATCTCAAGGATAAATATTTATAGTGGATAAATTCAAAATTATGTATTTCATTATCATTATTATTCTATGTGATTGCATGATTAGTTAGAATATCCATGGTCATGTTTTTAGCACATGTGATTAGTTATATAAAATTATTCTATCATATTTTATTCGTTACATATTTATTATTCATTATTAATTAATTATAGATTCTAATATACGTTACCCTTACTTAGTATTTGATCTCACCCTTATTTTGTTTCTTTTCCCTAGGGGGAGAAGATGAATCATTGGAATGAGTTATAAGGATTATGAGAGTTTTATTTTTTTATGTATTATTTTTTTATAACCAGTATAAAATAGGTTCCATGTATGTATTATAGTTTTCTAAAACTACTAAAATGATTGGTTCTTCAAGATTTTATTCATTTTAATCACGAAAAAGTAATAAAGTAAGGCAACAGCTCTGGGATTCATGGGTCAGGGCGTTAGACCTTGAATATTTGGTTTAATTTATAAGGTGTTGTATTATGGTGTGACGCTATGGTCATACCACAAAAAGACAAAGTGTTTATGGGATACAAAGGGTCATGGCCCTTTGTTGTTTGATGATTTGAAATGTTTTTATTCTTTGGATTTATGGAAACCGATCCCCCCTTATTCTCTATTCATTAACACATTATTCTTTTCAATATTGATGATAGAATTGTCAATGTTTTTGAAGGTGATTCCACTAGAATATGGAGGAACCATATGATATGTTATGGATTTTAAATACAGATTATAGGGGAGGTTTGTGAATTATATATATTTATATTCATATCTATTTATGTTAAGGTATGATTCCCTGTGAGTATTCAATTTTTTGTCATTTTATTGGAATATTTTCTCTCGATATAAGTTGATAATTTGGGGATTTATTATTTCATAGGATGAGGATCAAGTTGGGAGGGTACCACACACCTTGGGTATTGATTTTTGAACCATAGATACTTGGTGAGTTTTGGATCATTTTTTCCTTAACATATTTTATACTTAAATTGTGTGTTTATTAATATGTGGTATTTGATGGTCATATATGTGCTTATAGATCCAATGGATATTATTATATTATAGTGATAAATGTAAAGACCATCATTTTCATAATGTTTCCTTTACTTTACCGTGACTCTTCGACGTTTTCTGATTTTATGTATGTGTGAATTTATTATCATGATTAGTATAAAAGTTTTGTGGAATGGTGTGATGTTACTCTATAAATTGGGATGGGATGATGTTATACTAATAATTAATTATTATGTATATATTTCTATATAGTTAATTGGTGGTTCCTTACTAGAGGAATTTATCTAGTCCCTTTTAGGGATTTTTTGGATAACTTGATTGATTCTGAATCAGTTCCAAAAAATAAAGTGTTTTTTAGGAATGTTTTTCAAATGGGATTTTATATAGAAAGTTATATTATATATAATATTTTGTATTAATATTACTAAATTAAGCATTGGTTTTAAATGTTATTGACATATTATTTTAGTTGAATTAATTGTTTGAGGAAACCATCCATGGGATTTCTTTTTAGGAAAATTGGCGGTGTGTTTTTTGATCAATTTTAAGGGAATTAAAATAGATATTTAATTGGTTATTAATAATTCTACTAGGTTTATTGAATTTTTTTGATCTATTTTACCTTATGTGTGATATGATCTATTTTTCATGTTTTCTCTATTTATCTACATGTTTCTTGATTATGTTCTTCCAAGAGTGTTATCTTTGTATGTATAAATAATTTTAATAGCATGGAAACCATGATATACCCTTAAAGGGAGGATAGGATGTCTTGATAAATTCATTGTGAGTCCTCATGTGTTATATGTTACTATGTGTGTATCAATTGAAACATTTCTAATTTAATAGGTTGTAATAAAAGAGAAATTGTTACCATAGGATGGTATACATATGTGAGTAAGAACCTTTAAAACAAAATAAGTTCTTTTAATGAAATTAAATTCCCACCCATAAATATATATTGGGGTGATCCTATATATTTATTTTCGGATAACCATTTGATATGTGGGTATATAAGGGAATGTGTAGATGAATCAATGTCAAATCAAGTGAGGTATCTTTTTTTTCAAGGTTAATAGGTATAAAATATTTTGATCATGATAGTGCTTGAAAATATTTTCATAAGATATATAGATTACAATGGCTATATTACATGAGGGAAGGGGTATGATACATAAGGAATTAGTCCATGAAAGTTTTCTAGAACCCTATCTTGGGTTTTCTTCTTTTTATAGAATTATAGAGTGTTCCTTTGAGATGCAAAATAATAATTTAGTAAGGATCACTACTGGAAATCTGACCTTTCCCAATGCTTCTATACCGACGGTTCATAAAAACCATTGGGAAATCCCACTTTGAAGCCACCTTTCACAACGGTTTGGCCAAAACGTTGGGAAAGGGTACGTTTTCCCAACGGTTTGGCCAAACTATTGGGAAAAGTCCACTTTGTGGACATCTTTGCCAAAGATTTGGCCAAAACCATTGGGAAAGTGTATACCTATCCCAACAGTTTTCTAAAACCGTTGGGAAAGGTCCCCCACAAATCAACCTTGCCCCAGAATCAAAATCCAGAATCAAAATCTATTCCAACGGTTTTGAAAACTGTTGGTATAGGCCTATACCAACGGTTTTGACAACCGTTGGTATATATCCTTTGATTTTTTATCATTTATTCTTACCCAGAACATTATATAAATCAAAATTTAAAATCATTATGAGAATACATATATATATATATATATATTTATGTAATTATATTCACAAAAGTCATGTTAGGTTAGTGGTTAAGTCGTTGAATAATAAACTAGGGGTCCTTGGATCAAATCCCAGTGAATGTTCTTTTTTGAAATACATATACCAACAGTTCTATAACCATTGGTATAGATTTTCATATTAATTATACCAACGGTTTCCAAAACCGTTTGGATAGGTCTATACCAATGGTTTTGGGAAAACCGTTGGCATAAACCTATCCCAACGGCTTACTTGGAAACGGTTCTCCAAACAGTTGGTATAGGTTAGTTTTCCAGTAGTGGATATTAATGAATTAGAATTTGTGATGAGTATATATAATGATGAGTCCCTAATATAGTGATAACCCTTTGATAGAAGTGATAATATGAGATTCATATACATAGGATAGATGGCATTGAAATTTGTATTCTAGGTGTATATTATTGTTAGTTTAAATTGATTAATGAATAATTATTATTTTCTAAAACCAATTTCTATGGTGTTATTTTTTCATGGTTTGTATGTTTATTATGATTTGGTTTATTCTTATTGTAGTGATTTATGTACCTTTTTTAATTTTAAAATTTTTGTTATAGTTCAGTCACTATATGAATTAGTGTTTGGGGATATATAGTTTAACTATGTTATGTTATTTTTTGGTAGTGGATAATATAACTTGTCTATAATATAGTGACAAGTTATTCAATAATACTTATTATATGTTGACGATATAACATTCACCTTTATAATTATATTGTTTCTAGGTCTTAGAAAATTATGGTTTATACTAGTGCTATATTGTCCACCCTTACATTGTATGTCTATGGTTAATGAAATAATTTTTTTATATTAATGGAAGATCACACACCATTGATGTTGATATTTTTTAAATTCCATTCACTTGGTGATGCAACATTCACCTTTTTGTTGGTCAAATATAGTTATAAAATATTCACCATGTGATACTTTAATACTCATTATTGTTGAGTTGGTGATATATTCTTCACCTGACAGTACCTAATTTTAAATTTATATCAACATAGTTATCTATAACTACCTGAGACTTTTTTATTGTGATTAATTAATTATTGGGATTTTATGGATATAGTGATTATGCATTCAACTTGAATTTTTTTATGAGGGTTTATGGTCCATTATCTCATGAATGGTGTGATATAACTATGGGTGAATCATCCAATTCTAGTGAAGAATGAATTGGGTATGTTCATCCATCATGGAGCTTGTTATCATATAATGACAAGACTGTATGTATTTTGTGTGAATATTTGAGTTATGTTTCATGGTTGGTGTGTTTCTCTATGTACTAATTTACACTCTATTTTATTAATTGATTGAATGTATGATTTATTATAAAAAAATTATTGTGCCATGTAATGTAATGGTTTTTTAGACTACCCGTATCCCACAAAAACAAAATGTGTTTAGATGTCCAAGAGAAGATATTCAATTTTTTTGGAATAGGTGTCAGCTGGCAGCTAGTGATATATCATGTGATAAGAATTATTTTGGAGGTCTAGGGTTTAGAATGATTTGATTTTTTTTGTTATGTTGGAGGCTTAGGTATATTAAATTATTAGTTACTATTCTTTAATATACTGTTAAATTTATCCATTGTTTTTTATTCTAATGATGACTATTGTAGTTAGGTATTTTGATTACTCTATTTACTATTGTTTTATCATGTATGATATTATCTAATTTCTATTCTTTTTAGAGAAATACCTCTCGGATAAAATTTTATATAGTATAGGTTTTTTGTTTTATTGGTTATATTGATGAGTCATGTTTATTTTATTGTATGTTTTGTTATAACCCCCACAAACACCAATAGAGTTTCCTTAAACATCACAGTCACTGTAAAATAGTATCAACATGACTGTTTTGGGCTATTTATGCTAGTTCGAAGCCTCTAAAATATGAGGATTAATTCATATAGCATGGAGAGACCCCTTAATTAGTCATTATTTAGGTAATATAGGACACAGTTTTATATCGCAAAACTCTAGTATAATGATGATTTATTAGGTGATACATGAAATTATAATTTAATGTACGATTGTGGCAGGCACTGGGGGATCGTCTTACATTATCGTCCCAATAATATTCAATGTATTATCCATGGGAAAACTCACATTCAACACCAATTTTAATAATTTAATATTTTTTTGGATATTTGGATCCCTAAATGTGAAAATATTGTGATACAAACATGAAAATGAGTTGAATTTGCATCTTCAAAATTTTCATGGGCTCTTTTTCTGGATATCCTCGTGTTAAATTATTTAAAATAAATGAAATTATACTAATGTAGACTCTGTTATATTATAAAATATAAAAATCATAATTTATTTGAGAAATTCATAAAATGGATATTTTTTAAATTATTACATCGATTTGGGATTTTTTATTTTTATAAAATTATATATATTTAAAATAATAATAATAGATAGTAAAGGACCAAATAAATGTTAGTCCCAAAATTTATTAAAACTAAAATATAGTTTCTCTACATTTTCATACTACATAGGTGAGTATATAGGAAACCTTAAAAATCTTATTATAAAATAGATTTATAAAATTTGGGGTATAAACGAGCCAGATTGAGAATTGATTTGAAACTATCTTCTTTGACCAAGCATCAACTTCCAAGTTTCATTCCATATAAATTTGAGTATTTAGTATTTTTATGCGATCAAGAATACATATAAATAACAACACTTATAGCGGGATTTTATAGTGAATAAAACTTTATTTTCTACTAAGAGTCTTCACAACCATCATAGAGTAACATTCAATCCAAAAAAATGTTTCTAGTGGTCATATTGGGACACTGAGTGGGGGGGAGAGGGATGTAGGTGAATAATTATAAAAAAATGTTTATGATTTTTAATTTATTTATATTTTTCACCTATTATATTTATAACACTATCCTAGTTAAGATATATAGATATATAAATTCCAATCAACCCTCAAATTTATATTCAATGTACAATGAAACATAATAGTTGACTCAAGGTTTTTACAATTCTCAAATCTCATATGGAAACATAATATTTTACTTTTTTTGACTTATGTTAGTACACATACTATCAGTATTATATTGAAGTGATTAGAAATATATAATGAAGCAAGAAAAAAGTAGTTTGATAGGTATCATCCACATTCCCTAGGTTATGCCATGAAATAGTGCCATTGATTCTTAACGGTTCCTCCTGGATCTGGAGAAAAAGTATTTAACCTAAAAGATATGACCAGAAACACTCCATGAAATTTAGGACTGTGATATAAATAATTATCAAAATGATTATTATATCTGTAATACATTTGTATCACACTATCTTTTTTCTATAAATATTCTTGACACAGTGATGATAAATAATAAAATATTGGTTTCTTCTCTTCTAAATATACTTATATGATATAGTTATATCAAATGATGATCATCCTACCATTTCATTATCACTGCATTCGTGTTCCCAAATGTGTCTGGTTTTTATATCATTACAATGATGATCTCATAGGTTGAAATATTATTAGATCTATTTTTTATTTGATTCAAATTATTTATTCTTCATTATATGAGTTTTAAGGGTATCACTATCTCTCTATTATATCCATTCCTTATAGGTTTCTAGTATATATTTATATATATTTATAGATTACATTAATATTATACCTTACCGTTCGAGAAGAAAATTCCATGATTTGAAACTATGATATTTCACCATATTTAACTCAATTCTAATTTAGACAAGGGATATATTTTGAAACTCTATTTAGACTCGAGAGTTTCATCTTCACATGATATTAAAAATATTTGAATCTTCCGGTTAAAATACTGTATCTCTTAATTCATAAAAAAATTCATCAACAAATTGATGGAATTATGGCTTGGCACCTCTCTACTATTTTATATAAAAATCTCACACAATATCTTGAATCATCATGTATTGATTATTTTTAAAAGAAAGAATAACATTTTTTATCCCTTAATATCAAAAAGATCAATTCATGCATTGTCTGAAATAATATCTATTTATTAGAATATTTATCCTAATTTATTCTATTATTCATCATTATAATATTTTCTATATGATAGACTAAAAAATACTTATAAAATGGCTACATATGATTTTATGTAAAGATGAATGACTCATATAATTTTTTTAATGACACATTTATAAATCTAGAATCAAAAATACACAACATTAATAAATCATAAAAAATATGAAATCAATCCTATATATTTTAATATTCTAACAAATAACTATTACAAAGACCTCATTAACTCTTATAGAGATATAGTTATGACATACATGTTGGTCCAAAATAACTTTTATACTCTCTTTAATGACACATTAATTCCATATTACTTTTAATCTTTCATGTATTATGAAATTCCAAAATTAGTTTCTACTCACCTTAAGTAATTTTTTAGACATTTAACACTGTTGAAAAAACATTCCAAGTATCATTAAAAACAAAATATAATATAACTCAATATATTTAATATTTTAGAATAATTAGTATATTTATTTAAATGTATAAATTGCCTTTCTTCCTCAATACTAACTCTTTCAATTTTCTCTTTATCCTATTTCTTCTAAACCCATTTGTAACTAATATTAATAATGGAATTTCAACTTACATACTTGTTTTCATTTTACATGAAGACTGTACCTAAACTCATAAGACATAAAACGATAACAATAAAATCTATTGGGAAAAATTATTATAGATATTAGTAGAAAAATATCCATTCTCTTTTACAATAAATTCATATACTATATCTCTAACTATGATCAAATTTATAGACTATTTATCTATATTAATTGTAACATTGTTTATTAAGAAAATAGAACCTTTGACTTGGAATTTTCAATCTTCACATTTGTATTTATAGTTTATAACATCAAATACTTTGAATTTAATAATTTCATGCTAACCCATTTCCACCTTTATTGAAAATAAATACAAATGATATATAGTTGACGGTATTACTTATTCTTCATTATTATTCCATGTTTTAAGTAAATTATTCACCAAAAATTGTTTATATTTGTTACATAATAATTATATTGGGAGAAGTTTGGAGAAAAGTTCCTTCTTATCCATGATTGTTTACCTAGTTAACATGATGTACACAAGGGTGAACTCGATAAATAAAAAAATAGTTAATATCCAAGGTGATAAAAGATATCTATAAACAAACATGATAGTGATTAGATTATATATTTATACATAAGGGTAAGTTTTAATATATATATATATAACAAAAAATATAAAACATATATTCAACTAAAAAATTCTTAAAAATGATCAGTTCAAGGAATACCCCCTTTATCTTTTATTTCTCACCAACAAGAGTTCTCTTTAATACAAGAACTGTTAAAAAAAGGTAGTATCTTTGACTATAATAACTCATATTAAAATTTTCTTATGTATTGACAAGAAATTGTACATTCCTTGAATACTTATGTATGTGTACAAAAACTATTCATATTAGATCTCTCTGAAGAGATTTACACATTTCCATTTCATTATGGATATTAGAAAAATCCATGGCTGTTAGCTTATTTTGATATCAAAATTTGATCGCCTCACTTAACTCATCCATCATTTCAACTCATTTTATTATCTACATGTAACTACACCTAAAATAGATAAAAGTAAATAACGATAGTATTTTAATTCCTTATTATGATAGCCATATTGTTGGAAATTTTCTCTTAACCAAGATATTCAATTCTTTCAAGATGTATAGTTTGGAAAATTCTTCATGATGTGTCCCCTTATTATTTTCTAGTTTCTATATTTCTTGGGGGTTATGGATTTCATTCTCCTTAGATATTATTTTTGGTGGAATAAAATTGTTTACCTCTGACATTAATTTTTTTAGAAACATCTTATTTACCATCATACAGTTTTCATAAGTAAGACTAACTTCTTCGAACCATCCATACCAGTTATTTAAAACTCCAAGGTCATCATCTTTATACACAATCTCATAAAATTTGACTTCTTATTCATCTAAAACAATATGTTTTCATTAAACTTAGTTATTCCTTTCCATGTTATTTACACATTTTCAATTGTATTAGGAAAACAACCTCACACCCCCACTTGATATGTGTAGATTTATTAGACTTATCATAGGATGTATTTATAGATTTTATGTTATATTTATTTGTTAATTCCTTTATCTCTTAATTTAGGATGTCCTATATCAATTTAGTCATTTTTTTCTCTCTTTGATTGACTCCTTTTTTAAATTCACCATGATTACATTAAATTTGATCTTCGATGTCTGTTTTCTATGATTCATGACGTTTAATGTTTTTTCATAATATAATAATCATAACTTATTTGATGTGGAATCAGCCATATATTATTTTATGTATTTCCTAGAGGTGTTTCTCTCAAGATTTTTTTCTGAACACATTTGATTAATTGGTTTTACTATAACACAACATTCCTTCTAGTTTTTTTTATGTTGTTGTTTTATGTTCTCATTAGAATATTAATGACTAGTGATGATTTTATACAAATAATCCAAATATATATGATGAAGTATATATTAGTATACATAGAGGTTGTAAAACAAAAAAAAAATCTGTTTTTAGTGAATATATTTATTACTTTTTGTGATTTTTTTTTGAAAAACATGTTTTCTACTTTCTCCAACTCTACTACATATTTACCTAGGCCTCCTATAGATTCAATAGGATGAAAATAGTTTATAAATAATGATTTAATTATGGAAAAACCTACAAAATCAGTAATAGTACTCTATTGTTTTCATGTTGAGGTAATATAGCTATATGTTTTATCCTATTTTCTAGTGGAATAAATAAACCCTTGGGGTATTTTTGTGGTGCAATATTTCTTTTATATGACATCAATTGAAAATTAATATATGGAAATAATATAATTGAGGGGGGGGGGGGGTGGGGGGGTTGAATAGTACTTTACTAATTTTGAAATATATAACCAATTATAGTTTATTGTTATATGATTCATCAGTGGAATGCAATGTTCCAAAAATAATTCATAAGAAGAATGTATATAATCACAATAATTTTATAGTAGTTCTGTACCCTAAGATCATACTCTTCTATTTCATATTCTTGAATAATAAATAAGATCAATAAATACTAAAAAATTACTTTTACTGGTATAATGAATTTTTATAGATATGACTTTGATAATACCTATAGGCACAATTGAAACCTATATTTTTAAAGGAGTCACCACCTTATATAAGATGGATTTTCTTCATGAGACACAATTCAAGAACTCTACTTTTGATTTGTAGGATAAGAAATAGTGGAATTTACTTATTTTGTGAAAAGAATAAACCATCAAATTCAATTACAAATTGTTAAAGAAAATATTTAACAATGAAATACCCAAAATAAAATAATAATTGAAGTTTACTAAATGAAGATGAATATCAATTTTTCTCAAGAAAATGAATCAACTTAGTGGTAGGTGATCAAAAAATTAATCCCTTATTGATTGAACCAATGCAATAATTGTCAAAACACTGTTTCAGCACATATAAATTATCATATTAATCCTATTATTCTATTTATCTCCATGTTTTTATTGTTGAATACACCATTTCATGTTTATATCATCACATTCCTCCTTGACCATTTTACAAGATATTATTCAAATTCAATAACATCATGATCTTATTGAATATAGAGGATCATGTAAATGGATAATTAAAATATACCACATTATGTAATAATTAAATTTACTATAATCCAATTGCATATTATTTGAAATATTTCACTCATTGTCAGATTATTCTCTCAGACTTTTATTCCTCCCTAAAATATTCAATGTAATATGAGTTTTTGATTTCCACTTGCAATCTATTATGCTGTAGTTGGTTATGTAGCAGCTAGCTATGTGTTTCCCAATTAGATACATAATAATTTTTCTATATCATACAATCTTCAATCTAAAAAAAATTTTCTACATCAAAAAATCATCTATGCGAATCAATGGAAAATATTTGTCTGTAATTCAGATATGTGATTCTAAATTAGCTATGGTAAAATCAGCATCATGATGGAAAAATTCTATGTGGTTCAAATGACTAGGTGGTTAAAACAACTATGTGTTTTTGTTAAAAATTACAACATATCATATTCAACTATCGGATTTATCCACAATACTGAAATTAGTTTCAAGGATACGGGAGATTCCAACATCACTCAAAAAAATTATGAACTTTTTTGAATGTCTTCAATCCCTTCTAAAACACCAAAATGCTACCCAAAGATGTTTTAGACAAAAAATATTTGTTATTAAATTTTAACGTTAAAAAACAATTAATAAAATATGTTAAAAATATATAAAAAATTCAATATAGAATATATACAACTAATAATATCCACATTTTTTAAATTTAAAAACTGAGAATTTATTTTAAGCACTTATATTCTCCCTTAATTTCAAATTATTCAAAAAATAAAAAAATAGAAATCTCAAAAACATTCATCTCCTAACAATGATTAATAATTATTAATACCCAAACTTATAATGTTTATAAAATTATAATAAAATATATTTTAATAAATAAATCTCCCATGCATAAATTTATATATAAAATTACTCGATATTTTCCATGTTTATTATTATATGATATTAGTAGTAATTAAAAAGTATCTATAATCTAAAATATTTCTTATAATGTTAAATAATCTATAATCATAATAAACAAAATATTATTCCACTCACATACCAAGTTCAATATTAATCTAACATACTAAGTTCGTACTTAACTTTATAAATTCTTAAACAATCCAATGGTTTTGTGAATTTTTTAGAAATTGTTTCTTATTTGGAACAAACTTTAAAATAAAATCTTATTTATTTAAATAGTCCCCTTGAAAAAAATTTAACATCTAAATTTTCTGTTTGGGAGCATTGATAATTATTTTTATCAATATAAATTGAATTATAATTATCATACAAATTTTAATTTTAATCTGAAAAAATATTTAAATCACATAAATATTTTTTAATACAAACATTGTGAGAATAGAAAAATATTAAAAGAAACATACTCAACATCAGATATAGGTAATTAAATTGATATATTATTCCTACAACTCCAAGAAAATAATTTTTTTATAGAGAAGATGTCACATACATATTATTCTTTTCCAGTCAAGACCATAACCAAAAAAATGAGAATCAATATATGAAAAAAAATCAATTCTATTATTTAAATAAAATAAAATAGTATTAAGAGTCCCTTTAATATATCTAATTACTTTATTAATATCTTTTATATGAATTTCCTTTTAATTTAAATAACATATATCACACAAAAAAACAAAAAACAATATAATAGGTCTAGAAGTAGTAAAATTATGTAAGCTACATATCATGCCTCTATAATATTTAACAATAACACATTTTCCATATTCATCCAAATAAAATTTTGAATTTGTAATCTTTAGAGATTTAATATAATTTCAAGAATCAAATACAAATCCTTTAACATGTTTTCATAACACTTATATTAATTTAATGAAATAATATGTTTTATTTTTTTAATTTTCAACCCAAAAAAAGTTTTATTTCTCTAATTTGGATCATATCATACACACTTGTCATCAATTTAGAATAATAATTAAAAAAACCATTTGTAGAAAGAAATATTTTATCATCAACATATATTTTTAAAATCAACATATCATTTGAAAAATTATTTAAAAATAAGGTAGGAATAAACTTCCCTTTATAAAATTATATTTTCATTAAATTATGAGTTATTCTCCCATAACTAGATCTAGTATATTTATTATGGCCATATAAATATTTTCGATGTCTAAAATAAATATTTAGAAATTTTTAATTTTTAAATATATTGGTATACTTAAGAATTACTTATTTAGAAATTATTCCATTTATATAATCAATATTAACATCTACATGATGTATTTTTATATTATGATAATAAATAAATTCCGATAATATTTTATTATCCACTATCCCAAAAATATGAGAAAAACAATCTTTAATGTCAATTGTGTATTCTCCATAATAACCTTTATCCACTAGTCTTTATTTATTCTTAACTATGTGTCTAGTTTAGATAATTTTATTAAAAAAAATGAACATATTTTATATTATTTGTTAATGTTTTTGTAATTCAAGCAAAATACATATTTATTTATTTAAAACTAATTTTTTTCATCCTGTATAAAACCGATCCTTTCTAAAACAATTAAAGTTTCATCATTATCAACAAGTACAAATTCAAAAATAGATATACAATTTGAAAATTAATTTAAAATATATTTCCAGTTATGTATTCCAATTTCAACATATATAATCAATATTTTCAATAGGATGGTATTTTAGAGTTTCCCACTTATTTGGTTCATTTTGAGAATAGATATTGACCCCCTAAACTGAAACATTTTTATCTAATTGATCATTATATTCACCCAATTTTAATTCCATTAATTTTTATTTATATTTATTTAAGTTTCAATTTTACTTGATATTTTTGTTTTCATAAAATTTAACAAGATAATACTCTTCATAAAATAAATTTATCTCATTAAAAACTATCGATTCCTTAGTATAATTAGAATAGCCTAAAAACATATAACAACCCCTATTTTTAATACACATAAATTCATGATTTATTACATAATGTTACACCTTATAAATTCTAAGAAGATATTTAACATTAGAGTATTTGGTAAATCCAGTACATATCATAACAACAATAAACAAAAATACAATGATTTTTTTTAAAAATTTATTAATATTTTCCTAAAATTCCATCATTATTCTAAAACTACAATAGATTAACAGTGAGAATACACAACAATTGGGTTAGATATAAAGCCCAATAAGGGAATAATAGGAGCCTTTAATGAGGTAAATATGTACATGTGATCCAATTTTCATATGAAGGTCACATAGAAGGATTTAGAATCATAATAATGAACAGTGAGGCATGATAGTGGGTGATATCACAAAGGAAACATAGTAATGTGGAAACAACATTAAACATGAAATCATAAATATAAGTCATGGATGGGAACTAATAAATAAAAAAAATTATTCTTATAATAAACTCCCATAAACCATACATAGATTATTTGGAGAAAAAAACATTTCCTAATGCAATGAAAGACTATATATTTTTTGGACCACCCATCACTTTCATATCTTTTATTTGGAAATTTATGCCACATATGTCATACAATAATAATATGAGAAAAATGAAAATGGAGTGTGGGTAAAATAATTGGAAATATAGAATTATTGAATAATAGTTTAAACAAGGTGAATACCTTAGAGTTTAAATATGAATGGGTATTTATTAAAACAAATTGGCATGAAAAATCACATGATGATTTATACATTATAACCGAGGTGCATAAGGATTCCTAGAGGGGATAAATGAGAGAGAAAATGGTCTCTAATTACATGTAAGTCATATGAAATGTAAGAGGGATGTGTGAAAATATATCCCAACATGAAAATTTGGATTAAAGTAATAATTTATATAAGGTCCTTGAATATATAGGATAAAGAGATGATCACTTACCTTGAGATGACACTTATAATACTTTTAGTGGTGGTTCTAAAAATATTGGGGGAACATTGGGATAACTATATTGACTGAAAGGTAGAGTAATTTAATTATATAAGGTTTTTTGTAAAGAGTAATGGGTTTTTGGTTGGTTTATATAGAAAATTAGGGTATAATTATTTTTCAATTTCCCAACATAGTTTCTTGACTCTATATTATAAGACAACCCAGAACACAATCCTTTCCATGTTTTTTTTCCATTGTTCATTCCAAACAAGAGTGGTTTAATTATTTTATACATAATATAACTTAACAAATTAAAATAATTCACTTGGTGATATGTAATTGAGTCATGTTCAAAATGAATTTATTTTAAAACATGAAAATATAATATATATTTTAATGGAATCATAAATAGTGTATAATATAAATTAAATATCCAAAATAACACATTATTTTAAATAAAAAACATAATTTTGGTAATGGATACTCTTTATGGTGTTTATTATAATGATTTTATTCCTTTATTATTTCATAATAAACACAGTATATTTACACCATATATTTTTTCAACAAAAATATTCACATGCCTCTAAAAATTATGAAAAATTAATAATTAGAAAATTTAGATGTAATTATTTCAAAAATAATAATTAATTTATCCAAATAATTCACTTAGTATAATAATTTACAACTTCAGATTTAAAAACCACAGTTATTGAGAAATACTAGTTTTATTTGATAATAATAGATTTATGATGCTGATAAAATTTATTTTTGAATTCGTAAAACTATATTATTATTTATTTAAAGTAATTTTTTAAATTATTATTTTATTAAAATATGATTTATTTAATGTTTTTTTTGAATTAATTAAAACAGTGCGACATGATTGAAACTATAGATTTCAAAAATTTGACTTTTTTTTCATTGTAACAAAATATAATTCTTATTAAACCTAATCTGTAATATTTATAATGTAATAAAATAAAAAATAAAATCTTTTTTATTAAAAATACAAAATTTAATACTATGAGGGTTGAGATACATATAACTTAATTACACCAGAAAATGCCTGTAGAGTGAGGTGCATGATGGTGAGATTTTCATGGGGTGGTTTGGTGAATATTGTTTGGGTCATTTTCTCGATGAGCTTGACCATTTCCACAAAAAAAAATTTCTCATGATTTAGTTGTAGGATCTAGTCTTGGCCATAGCCAGGGGAAAATCCCAGTGATTATATCACCATTGGAATCTTTGATAAAAGGTATTCATCGGGTATAATTGTAGCCCACCGACCCCAGAATCCTGGTTTTAGTCCATTAATTTATTACATTGGCCTGATTTAAATGAATCAAATCCCAAAGGACTGACCAATTTAGTATTTTTAAAAAGAAATATTAGAAACATGATATAGAAAACACATTGGGAAATGTAAATAAAACTTGACACACAACGAAATTAAATAAACCATATCGTTAAAAGATTATTAAAATATTTATTCTTCATTACCTAGGGAAATGAATCATAATAATGGCGAGTTGAAATGATGAGTATGGGTAAGTTAAAAATTAATTAATTAATGTGAATAATAAACATGGAATTTTGAATGACTATTAAAACATGCCACTCAAATAACTAGATAATGAAAAATCAATGTGTCAATGTAATGTCGGAAAACAAATGATATTTTTTCAATGAACTAAAAATGAGAATGAAACCATATATATATCGACAAAAAATATAATTGAAAAAAATAACTCAGAATAAATACAGTAAATGCTTTTTTTTATTCTATGTTTCCTAGGTACATTGTAATTTTACCATCATGTCCTTCAATAAGACGGTTTATAACATACTGGGTGTACACCAATTTGGGTTGGCCAACCATATCATTATTATTAAGATCACTCACAAGAAAATTGATAACAAACCGGTTACAAATTATATGGGTTTGTGTAAACTATTTTGGTCCCTTGAGACTACCAATGCCGTAAGGTGATTTCAGTAAATAGTCCCCATCTCATAGGGATTGCCTTAAATATTCCCCATCCCATGTCTTTCTTGTCTTAATCATTCCTCGTATAGAATAATCAATATAATAAATAAACAATGTTCATTATTATAGAATGTTTATATTAAATAAATGATATGTATTTATCAATATTTTCTTAGTGGAGGATAAGATATAACAAGGGTTGTCAGCATTAATGAATAGAAATATCATTTATCAATCACTAACACATTCTTGAGGAAAATTATCATTATACATTCCAAAGTGTCCCATACCAATTTTAAAAATTAAAATCGTAATCCCCATAAAGAGATAACATTAAATTAATCATAAAATATCATGAGAACAAGGATATTCAAGATATAACATGTAAAGGTATGTATATACATCTTATAAAATTGAATTGTTGCATAATAACATATAATTATTAATGGAATGTAAATTGAGATGACATCTTTTTCAATAAGTCCAACATGTAACGTGTGAATTTAAATTATAAAATAATAACTTTATGCTAATTATTTAATTTGTTGATAAAAAATTTCAAATTTAATATTACTTCTAATTAATTTATTACAATATTGAAATGAACTACTTAGGAAACTATGTTTATATTGGGTGTTTTGACCATATTCAGTTTAAGTGTCAAAAATGAGTTTTATTGATCAAATATGGTTAAATGGGTCATTATATAAAAATAACCTGAATAATAATAATTTTATATTTTTCATATTTATACTTTAATTATAATTTTAAAATTGATCATTATTGGAAGTTATGAAAAGTGAACCAACATTACAATCATGAAGATTGTAGGGAATTCATATGCATGAGTAACATTCCTATTTTTCAATGATCATTATAGAAATAAGTTATTTAATAATATATCTATATAAAATTTTCATTATATGATTAATACCATGTTATTTAATAATATATATATATATATATATATATATATATCTTGTGATGTAAAAGGAATCACATCGTGTCGAGGAGGAGGTAGTCCACATATCAATGACCAGCAATATCAATTTTTTGTGGTTGAAAAGAGTAATAATGAAAATGATATATTATATTTACAGAAATGTAATTATGTCATAAGTATCATATATTTTTCATTTATGTCATATATTATTAATTAAAATATATTTTATACATTCCATGTATAGTGTGAAAGAATCACAGTGCTTTAAGGAGGTGGATGTTCACACAACCATAGATAATGTAATCGTATTTACATAAAATGAAACGTATAAGGGTATGTGTTATGAAATAACTTTATAAGAATAAATAAATAATAAAAAAAGATAAATAACATATTCAAAATAAATTTCTGTCATAATTTTAAGCTAGGAGGGGTGGTAATGGAAAACGAAAAGTCATTGTTTTGTGAGGCAATAGTTCACCATAAATAAAAACATTATGTTCGTTACACATTACAAGAAAGCGTGTCTGACTGTTAGTCAGATAATAATATTAAAAAAATTATAGTGTATTGAGGTTATTATTTTTTATATAATTATTGAATAAGAAGAGTTTTGTGGGCGGAGAATGGAAATAAAACTAAACAACATCAGGAAAGATGTATCCTCTTAATCTGGTAACTCCTTATGGTTTGAACCAAAGGGATTCCTTTTATGGATATATGACCAAGGTGAGACTTATATGTTAGGGTAGGGAGTTTTAGGAATAAGTTTTTAAATATTGGTTGAGAAAAACTATATTTATAGGTATAAGGAAGTGGGAGGGGGGGAGAACTTTTATAGTGGAGGAGGAGTGACAGTCTTGTAATCACTAAAAGGTATCCACTAATGGGAGATATAATTTATTTATTGTACCTTAAAAATGGAAAAAATGGTTTCAATGTTAATAGTTTTTTGAGAAAATCCCCCACCATAGAAAAATAAATTAATTTTTATTATTTGGTTCCATAACTTTTATGTTTCATCAATTTTATTATTCATGTTTTCTTATAGAATCAAGTTTTGTAAACTATGTAATTTAACCATGAAGAATAAATTAAAGCGATATTTATTATAAATTATATATCCACATAATTATTAATATGTTATAAAATTTTATAAATAAAAATCCCATGTGTGATGCAAATAAATTTTAAAACAAGAGAATGTGACATGAAAAAAATTGTTTCAACCCGAACAATGCTAAAAGTATTTTTTAAAAACTCTTAGTTAATACGTTAATTATAAGAAAATTGGTTCATTAATATAAAATATATAATATTCATTAAAACTAAAAAAATTACTTGGTATAATATATTATGTTTTTTTTAAATTTTATATCATTTAATAAAATATAATTTATTAAAAAATAACATTATTGTCCATTTTGACATTATTTATTTAATTTTAATTAAAAAACATCAAAAAAAATATTAGATTTAAAATATATAATGTTCAAATATGTGTAAAATTATATATTCTTCTAAAAAAATTATTAAATAAATTATTCAATCAATTTTCTTCACTTTTAACATTTATTGTATCATTTATTTTAGTTGATTACTAACTTAATAATAATGTTGTCTACATTTCTTAAGCATTTAAAGTTACTAATTAAAATCTAAAAATTAATGATTTATTATTTTGATAAAAAAACCCATTTAACTTTATAAATTATAAAGATAAATGAAAATATGATGTTTTTATTGATCTAAATGTTTTATAAAATATTAACGGTAAGGAATGTTTTGTGTTTGTTATTTCCTTTCTTAACTTATCATATTGGTAAATGCCATAAAATATTATCCCAATATACAATAATATTTGATCCAATAGGGAATATTGTTGAAATATTTTCATCCAATGTATTTCGGACAATTTGATAGGTAATTTTGGCCTTTAAGATTATGGTCTTGTCCCTTATTAAATTTAATTTTACCTTAACTATCATAATAAATTTTAATCACTTTCACTAATATTTTTGGACAAAAACTAAATAGATATTATTAGACAAAAAAATATTATACTAATTACTACCATGTATTATTGATTTTCAAAATTCAAATAGAATAAGATGGAAAATTTGGTTTAATGCTAATCCCATAGAGGTTGTTAGATAGTAGGTTTTTAATATGAAAAAATAAAACATTTAAATAAGTGTTTTACGAACAAATTAAATAATATAATGATTTTAATGAAATAAATTGGGATAATATATATATAATTAATCGATTTGGACATTAAAAACCATTTCATAATATAATTTAATATTAATAAATATTTAAATAAAAAGAAAGTTTTAAATTAAAAGGTAGTATTTTTCACGATTACTAAATAAATTATTCTTCTCAGAAAAAACAAAAAAAAACACCATAAGATAATTTTGAAATGAGTAATTCAAAAATTTAATTTACTTTTAAAAACAAAATTTATAAAATTTCCAAAATTTAGTTTTAAAATTGCCATGTCATTAAATGGAAGTAAAACTCGGTGTTTCATGTAACATAAGCATACTCAGTTTTTTGTGTAGCGTAAGACTAAATTGGTGTTGCATATAAAGAAATATAAAAAAATTATTTTATCAGTGTATTGTAAAGTATTGGGGTATTACATCTTCCCCACATTAATTAAATTTCATTATCATAATTTAATATTGATCTTGGTAATCAAGTGTTTGATATTTGAAAATACTATTATCAAGAAACCCACATCAAAAGTATGGTTACTAGAAAATATACAATAAGAGATAATGGAAATTATAATTTTCACATAAATAGGATCCCTAGTAAGAAAACATATTTAGGAAATAGAAACATTGATATAGAAGAAAAAAATAATAATCATGTTCTGATGGAGGGTGCTTCAGAACATGTTTAAATGAAAGTTGTTGACCTCAAACCATAAACTAGAGTAGTCAATAGAGGTTGTTTATATCATAAAAAATAATGATAACAGGAAATAATTTATTTAAATACATTTTTTATAGTTGTGGAATTATTTGAACCTATTATAATATAAGTAAATATATATTTCTATAAACATAATATTATCCCTGTGTTGTGCCTTAAACTATTTAGTATTTTTTTCTTATATATACAACAATTTCTAAAACCTTTCCCAAATATAAACTTAAACCATTACATTAATGGTTAACTTTTCCAAAATATTATTGTCCAACACATTTGAAGGAAGGTCACTAAATTTAAAAAATGAAATTATCATCATCCTTTGATCAACATGAAATAAATCTTTAATCATCACATAACGAATTTATTAACACCAACATGATGTATTCTCTTAAAATATGGTTATAGCATGAACTTCCATAATACTTTATTTGAAAAAAATAATTCTTCATTCTTCATTTCATGTCATTAGATATATTATATAAATATGATTTTTTTAGAAACTCTATAAATCATAGTAAAATACAATTTTCAAAAAATCAATAATCAGTTTCTAGGAAGAGAAAACAAATCCAAACAAATCATTTATTTATCCAAATAGAATTGTTTCATGATTAAGAACTTATGAAGTCTTCTCTTTAGATAACTGTGTATTTTCTAAAAAACTTTCTTTCTAATGAATAAATATTCTTGGTACCATTCAACATATGATATCAAGTAACGAAAATCACTATAGTACGATCCTC
The DNA here is from genome assembly GCA_963277665.1 of Viscum album. Taxonomy (NCBI): domain Eukaryota; kingdom Viridiplantae; phylum Streptophyta; class Magnoliopsida; order Santalales; family Viscaceae; genus Viscum; species Viscum album. The sequence continues at coordinate 713,617,376 of OY728122.1, forward strand.
ATATATTACGTAATTCTTATAACTAGTATTTCACTGATAAAATATTAAAATGACATAATTATTTAATAGGAATATTAATTATTCCCCTTATTTTACTGTAGTAGTATAATTTTACCGTTACCCATTAGCATCATTTGGGGTATATTCCTTTGAAACTATTTACATTGATTCATATAGTGTCTTATATCATTTTAGTTGAAGCACTGTACATTTGAAATCATTTTCTTACCATTGAAATCACAATAATGGTGGAATTTATATCCAATCTTTTAGAAAACTCATATTCTTATTAAGCATGTACCAAGGTGTTTCCTTCCACAATTATCACTTGTGGGAAAATACATATTTCCCTTCGTTCCCTCAAATATATTTTTATTTTCCATTATCTTATTACCTTTTATCCCTTAAAATACATAGGACATTGATAATTATTTACCCATATAATTATCACATGATACTATTTCCTCATATGATGAGAATACATTGGATATTATTTCCCATCAAAATGTTGGTTTAAAACCATAAACAAAATGTTCCTTCTTAATCTTTGGAAAATGTGCATCGATGATGTTCACATTATTTCTTATAGGTGCCACTTTTAAATAATTCCATATACTGGATTAAATTATAACATAATTTATAATCCCAAAAATAGTAAAACACTTAACATAAACTGAAAAACATATTCATAACTAATCTCATATTGATAAAAAAAAATTATTTGGGAAAATATTTACTTTTAAATCATTCTTAATGGTTTTTAATGAAAATGTGAATTATCTTAGGCATACCCAATTAGTGCATCAAATTAGGTTCATAGTATGGCCCCTTACCATGTACTAGGTTACACTGAGTTAGGCTCGACACACATTTTCAGAGTTGTCACTCTGTAGTAAATCTATTGCAGATCCACATCCAGTTGTATTATCTTGACAGTGATGTATTTATAATAATACACATATAAAATCTACATTACCAGAATTTTAGGATGTATTTCTATAAATATCCTCAAATTTAATCTCAGGGTTATGTTCCTCAGTCTAATATTTCAAAATCTAGTTTCTAGGGTGTCTTCTAAACATCCATTGATACCAACTTCAACACATTAACCCTAGTATCCTAGTGAGGGTGGATTATTTTATTCCATTGGCATGATGAAAAGGAATAAAATCCCAAAGGAATGATCTGTTTAGTAGTTTTGGAAAGTCCTATTACATATATGATACCCATAATACATTGTGAAATTGAAATAAAATATTATACATTATAAAATGAATAAACTACATTGTTGAAATATTATTCGATGATTTATTCTTCAATACCAGGGGAAATAAAAAATAATAATGGATAGATCATGTGATGATTAAGGGTATGTAAATTATAATAATTATTAAATTTATGAGAATAATCAACATGTAATGGTATAAAACTGATAAAATATGCCTCTTGAATATATAGATAAGGAAGAATCAATGTGTCAAAGTAATAATTAAAAGCAGTTGAAATTTAGTCAATGAAGTGAAAATGAAAATGCATCCACATATATGTCGATGAAAAAACTCATGTAAGAATAATTTATGAAACTAAATGAATTAAATTATTAACTATTAGATTACGTGTTTACTAGGTATGAGGTACCATTACCATTAAGGCCTTTCTCAAAATAGACTGTAACATACTGTGTACAAATATATTTGGTTTGTAAAACCATATCTCTGCTATCATGACCTTTCAAAAGATAGTTTAAAAGATGTTGGTTACCAATATTAAGGGGTTTTCCAACCCGATTTTTTCATATGGGACTACTGATGCATCATGGACATTCATTAACTGTCCCCAAAAAATAATAATTACCTTAAATGGCCACCAATCCATGTATTTTATGTCCCAAAAATTCATCATATTGAATAAAAAAGATAACAAATAGAAAATATGAATTATAATTACATGTTCATATTGAATAAAAGATACAAATTTATCAAAAATTCATTAGTGTGGGATAAGTAAACACATGGGTATTTAATGTTGATGAATTTCAATACCACTGATAGAGCAATAAAACATTTTCAATAAAATAATATTTAAATACTCCAATGTGTCCCATAACACTTCAAAACATTTAAATCATAATAAAAATAAAGGAATAACTCTATATTAAACTTATAATATCATGAGAATAAGTAGAATCACGATACTACATCTAAATTAGAGTATATACACCTTATAATATTGATTTTATTTCATAAAAAATAAGTCTCAATGGAATGTAAATTGATATTAAATCCCTTACATTATGTTTGACTTATCACATGTCTCTGTATATTCCTGAATAATAAAATTATATTAATTATTTAATTTCTTGATAAACATTTTGATGTTTATTATTACATCAAATTCACTTATTACAACGTTGTAAACAACTACTTTAACAACTTTTTTTACACTGTGTGTTTTGACCATATTCGGTTTATGAGTCAAAAAATGATACTGGTAGATCGACTATGGTCAAATGAGTCATTATATAAAATACTAAAGAATAATAATAATTAAATAATTATTATATTTATACATAAATTATAAATTATGAACCAATACTCAAAGGTAGATATGAAAAATCAATCAACGTTACAATCATGAAGATGGTAGGCCGTTCATACAAATGAGAAACATTACAATTTTTCATTAATCAGTATGGAAATAAAGTACGTAACACCATATATCTCCATAATTATCATTATATCATATATAAATCCTTATTTATTTATATATACTCATAAATATAAATATTTTGATGTAAAATTAATCACATCATGTCGAGGAGGCGGTAGTCCTCACATCCACGACTCACGTTATCAATTTCAAGTGTGTGAAAAGGTTAATAAATTAAATGATATATTATATTTTGAAAAATTTAATAATTTAATAAATATAATATATATTTCATTTATTTTATGTATCATTAATTTAAAAAATTCTTTATATGTTCAATATATTGTGGGAACAAATCACAACAATTTGGAGGATAGAATAGTCCACACTTCCACAAATGATGTTATCACATTTTCATGAAACAGAAAGTATAGTGGCATGTGTTATTAAACAATTACATAAGGATAAATAAATAATAAATATAATATATAAAATATATAAAAATTATGTCCATTATAATTCCCAACCATGAGGGTTGGTAATATCAAGTGAACAATCATCATTTCGTGAGGCGGTAGTTCTCTGTACACATAAACTACTTGTAGATCATCCATTTGATGGATGTGTGGGTTAGTGTAGGTTGAAACCAATGAATAAAAAAATAAAAAAATATTTAGGATATTGTTCTTGGTTTATAAGTATGTAATAATAAGATTGGGGGGGGGGGTAACAGAAATAAAACTATAGAGCTTAAGGAAATATGTTACCTCTTAATCCGGTAACTCTTTTTTTGGTTTGAACCAAAGGGAATTCTTGGATGGATTTATGAATAAGGATAAGATTATAGGTTGATAGTAGGGAGGTTGAGGAGATATTTGGCTATATATTAGTTGAACCAATGTTTTATTAAATGTGTGAAGTAGTTGGATGAAAAAGGCCTTTTTATATTGGAGGAGGAGTGACACTCTTGCAAACCCCAAAAATTTATACAATAATGGGATGTATCATTTACCTAATGTGCATAATATGGCTCCTTAACTTCTATTTTTTTAATTTTTTTTTCATTTGAGTTTTTATTAAAGAAAATAGTTTTCCAACCAAGGAAATTGAAACATTAAGATTAAATTAAAGTGATATTTATAAGATATTATAGGGACACTGAATTATTAATATGACATATAACTTAATAAAATCCAATGTGTGTTGGAAATTAATTTTAAAACAAGAACATGGAACATGCAAAATACTATTTTATCCGGATCGTGGTAACGATGTTTTTATAAACTGTGGGTCAATAGGTTAATTATAAATATAATTTTTTTCATTAATAAAAAATATTTATTATTTATTAACACTTAAAAAAACTTTTTTAGAATACATGATTTTTTTAATTTTAAATAATTGAATAAAATATAATTTATTATAAAATAACATCTATTTCAGTTTTGACATTATTTATTTAATTTTTATTAAAAGCTATCAAAGAAATTTTGAAATCATAATATATGAAGTTAAAATATGTTTAAAATTATATATGTATCTATAAAAATAAATAAATTAAACAATTCAATCAATTTTTTTTCAATTTTAATGTTTATATTATAATTTATTTTAGTTGATTATTTACTAAATAATCGATATGTTTTCTTTTATTAATCATTTTATGTAACTAATTCATCTCTAAAAATTAAATAAAATAATTATGGTAAAAATAATACATTTTTAAATAAAAATGATATTTATAAGTGAAGATATTATGATTTTTACATATCTCAATGTTTAATAAATGTTAAAGGTAAGGAAGGTTCTCCTTTTGTATTTTTCCTTACCTAACTTATCATATAGGGAACTTTCATGAACTACTCTCTGAATAATACATAAAATTAAAACCAAGAGGGTATACGGTTGAACTATTGGCATGCCATTAAAAGGAGGTACAACTCCGTCTTGCATGTCAATAAAGCTAACATAGTGTTGTGTGTTGAATTACCTTAATGTGGTGTTTCGTATAAATAAGTATAGAAAAAAAATTAAATTTTTAATAATATAGAAAAGACATGGGATATTACAAAAATCTTTCTATTCAGGGACATCACTTCTTCTCTCTTTTTCAAATGGAGTTTATCATAGCCCTTAATATAATAATACAATGATCACTATTCAACAAAATATATTATCAAAATTAATATTGTATTGTTGTATTTTAGATTTGATAGACCACATAATAGTCTAAAATTACTAAATTAGTGCATGTGTTTTCAATAAATACATTACTTAATAATATAATTATTAATTAAAAATGGGAATTTAACTTATAAATGTTTAGGTCATTACATTCTCCCCTCCTCATAAATTTTACCCTAAAAAGTTTCATTTCATACACTAAACTAACGATGGTACTTCTGTTTTGTCACCTATTTCAATTTCCATGTCACTTCATCAAATAATTTACTCTTCCATAACACTTTTACTAGGCGATTCGATTTTTTTGTAGAACCTTGTCTCTATGATCAAATATCTTCAATGGGTATTCTTGATTTGAAATATTGTTTACTACTAGTTCCACATTTAGATCCAATACATGTGAGGGGTTTGGTATATACTACCTTTGTAGGGATACATAGAAAACATAATGTTATTGGGGGAGTTAAGGTGGGAGTTCTAGTCAGTAGACCATCGATCCAATGTGATAAAGGATCTATATAGGTATTTTGTTTCATGGACTAACAATTCCCATCTTACCGAACCTCACAAATTTATTCCATGGAGGTATATTTAGGAGAAATTTTACTTCATCCTAAACAACTAGGTCTTGTAAATTATTCTGTACATATATTTTCTATAAACTTTTTGTATACTAACTCTGATGCATAATGGTATGAAGTTTCTTGATAATTTATTAGATAAGATGAATTCACCATCTTACACTCTCTAACTTTATCCCATAAAGTTGTTGTTTGTAACCTCTTCTTATACATAGCCTCATCATGTTCCATTTGAATGATTTAATGGAAAATGTTTTCATATAATAACTCCACTAGGGGAATGTATTTTTCTCAACATCCTGGGAAATCCATTAAAAATGATCTCAACATAACCTCTTGAGTTTGAATTTTTCTCTCAGACTGACAATCCATATAATGGTGATAAGAATTTATTATGTTTCTATTCACATATAATACTTTTTATAAGACTCACTAGAAACTAAATTCAAAAATTAGATCTTGATTATATAAAATAGATACTAGAAGGTCATATAGGATTAGAAGTTCCCTTCTGTTTATCTTAGCATGTTGGTCAAGAGATAAATCTTCCTTGATAGAAATGGAATTCTTTGACTTGGTAAAATGATCAACTACCATGAAGATTGTGTTATTTCTTTTTGGGATCGATGGGAGTATAATAAAAAATAAATGATTATATTATCTCATTTCTATACTTGTATGGGAAATTGTTTCATATGAACCATATACTTCTTTTATATTTCCAGGAAATTTTGGCATACTAAGCAATGAGATACCAACTTCATGATATCTCTCTTCATGTCATACCACTAAAACATTAACTTCAAATCTCTCAAAATATTTGTGATTTCTCTATGAATAGAAAAGTATTAGGTATACACATCATCCAAAAGTTCCTTATTTAGTTCTAGTTTTTATATGACACATATCCATGTTTAAAACCATATAACTCCAGATTTATAAAATATGAACTCTGAAATAATCACTAACTTCTTATATAGAAACTCGTCATCATTATGGGGTCCTTGATCCTCTCAAGAATATATTGTTGATTGGTTATTTAGGAAACGTAATATGAAGACATTTTTTTATTGACATGTCTATCATTTTCATTTCCATGAAGATTGGATGCCTTGAAATCTCCACAATGGATAGTGTTTCAAGATCAATTCTACTCAGAGAAACTTATATTTTGTTCAATTTTCTAGGATGGTGAGGGACTGAAAAATAATAATCCTTGAATAAATCTAATAAATTTCATTGGAACATATGGAGAATGGTTTTTGAGAATATTTAATTGGGTATTTTGTGATCCATATATGTTTTAGATTTTTCTCCCCATAGACAATGTACCAAAATATTAAATATGAATATGAATACAACCAATTATAGATATTTCATTGGATATTAATACTCTTGGATATTAAATTTCTTGATGGAATATGATATCACTTTTTCATGTTGCATGAGTAAAAAACCCTATCCCTTTATAGATGCATCGATGTAGATCGCAAATCCATTCCAACTAGTGGGTAATGTAGTCACAGGTGTAGTGATTTTCCTCTTCTTCAATCCTTTAAATATATCTTCAAATTCATTAGTATATAAAAAAATTACACCCTTATATGTTATCATAGTTTTGGGGTATAAACGTAATGATACTTTTATTAAGAATCGATGAAATTACCCATCGAATATGAGGAAACTTTAGACATACCTTACAGATATTGGTATTAGACATCCTTTAATTTCCTTAGTTTGTAAAGGATCCAATGATATCTAATTTATAGTTATTAGATTTCCATGGAAAGTGACTTTCCATATCTAGAACTCTGATTCACAATACTTCTGAAATAAATTTTCCTTTCACAATGTCTTCAGTGCATAATTCAAATTCTCCTCATGTCCCTTCTTGGGTCAGGAGTATATAGGAATATTATCAACAATAATAGAAAAAAATTATCAGTATTATACATAATGGTATTATCCATCTTGTCTTTAAATATTTCTATAGAATTAGTGATTCCAAATGGTATCATTGTGAACTCATAGTGCCCATATCCTGTATAAATAGAATTTTTGGGATATCATGCTTCTCCACCTTTACATGATATTATCTAGACTGATGATCTTTATTAGTGATGTATTATGGCCCACATAGCTGATTGAACTAGTAATAAATCCATTTTATATGTCGCATATTAATTATCATGATCTCATAGAGAACATGATAATAAATGTAGATGAGCATTTACTCATCCTTATTCTTGAAAAATAGGATAAGTGAACCACAAAGTGAAGAACATGGGAATATAAACCCTTTTTCTAGATTCTACTATACATTCAGTACTAGATCATAAAATTAAATAGTGACTATTCTATATAGAGTCTTTGATATTGTAAAATATATAGGTATAAGTTTGACTGAAAAAGAAATCTACTAGATTGGATGGAGACCAGGAAATTATTTAGGAAACACGTAAGGGAATTCTATCATAATTGGAATGTATTCAAGGATTATCCTTTTCTTAATATTAAACATTGTATAAAGGTAAAATTCTCATAATGAAATACTATACCAGGATGACATGATAATTACAAAAGATATTCAACCTCTTTCATGCACCTATATAGAATTGGAGGATGATTCATGATATGAAGTGTGATTTCCTTCACATAGAAATTTATGTTGGATCTATATAAGTAAATATAATCCCTGACCCAAAAAACATCAAATTAGTCTAAAATAAAATATCATAAGGTTGTCTTTGAATTTTATATAAAAAATATGGATAAGGGATGATTTATACTGGTAGAATGAAATGATAAACCCATTCATCATCTTTAAAGATATCTCAATTTCAATGTTTTGAGGAGGTGTTTGAATAGTTCTACTAAATGTGCATGATTTGAAAGTAGAAAAAAAGTACAATTTTTATTTTTAAATGAATAACTAGTATTCATATCCCCAAATAATTTTAATGATCCACTTTATCAGTTTTAATTACATTAGCTTTACCTTGATCTCTAGGCCTTGGAGGATGTTATAATCTATTGTCATTGACAACCTTTTGATTAGGGAATTTAATCACATAATGCACTTGTTCAATAAATTTGATACCTTAGATGACAAGATAATGGTTTACCAGATAAATCCATTCATCCATCTCATTATTGGTTTCTCCAGTCAGTAATTTCTAGATTAACAACTCTATATCCCACACCTATAGAAGTTTCCTATTCCCTTTAGGAAAATTCAAGGATGCTTCTCCGCTCAATTGTGACAAGTTGGGTGTTGGAATTTCTTTCCCCCATGAGATTTATCCATGACAGTACAGAATTAAATTCCATTATCCACATAGAATATACATCCCATTAGACACTTTAGATTTATTAATCTCCATTTTGAATAACTTGTAACATGGAACAATTTCCATGTAGCTTTCAAAACCCTTAATTTTTAATTCCTTTTTTGACTCAGATTTAAATCACTTAAGAAGTTATAAAATTTACTTTAGTGGGTAAAACAAATTCCATAGGAATATAATTTATATCTTGTAATGTTTTCCTTATATACATTAATAGATTCATTATACTTTTTCTTTAGTCTAAAGACACCACCATTATTTTTAGTCAGAGTGTGTGAGGAAAACATTTATCAAAAAATATTTTCCAGAATTATTTCGACTCTATTTCTTTGATATCCTCCTTTAACTCTGTATTTTTGAAAATAACCCACCATTGAATAAATTTTCCTTCAATATGATAAAAAACCATCACGTCCTTCTATATATTTGAGCATTGAAGGATAGATAAGATCCTTTTAAGAGATTTGACCAATTATTCTATGATTAAAGTATCTAAAGATCCAATAACATTCAGAGGGATTTGTTGCATAAAGGTATTACTTGTAAATTTTCTTTATTTTTGGGATTTGGATGTTCATCCCCATTCATGTTTTGTTCAAACCCCTAGTTAATTGAAAAATTATGGCCACAATGTTCTCGATTCCTCTTCTTATTGGGTTGCTCATTTAATTTGGAATGTCGTCACATTTCACCTCACAATATTTTCTTAATTAGTTCCTCATATTTCCTCCCTTTGTCAAGAATAAATATAAAATTAAAGGAGATTATTTTTAAACTATTAAACACAAATAAATAAAAATAGGAAATATAAATAGGTAACTCACTAATGAAATACTTTCTTTCCCATGAATTTCAAGGTTCCTATTTAATTTTTTTTCATACACCTATTTCATTATATAAAATGACATGGATATCTTATGGCCTTAATAATGGTTCATAATTAGTTTTTAATATAAAAACTCATATATAATGGGAGTTTTAGACTTGGTGTATAACAAGGACCCTTTATTTTCACTAGGTGATAATTTAGTCTAGTTAAATGCACATTTTTCCGGGTTATCACCCCTAGGTACAACTATGCTAGAGAAACATACACTTGTACTATCTGTACTTGTATGCATTTCCATGGAAGCCACTATTTCTATACCTTAACAAAATTTAGTGATGATTTCCTATGATTGGTATTATCCCTAACCCTTCCAGTATACTTTTCTATTCATAACCCCAAATATTACGAGACTTGGATTTGTTACTATTTATGAAAACCAAAATATTTAGAACATATTAATTCATGATTTAATTCATAATGTTAGATATTATATAATTAATGATGATTATGAAGACTAGTTTCTTTCTGAAAATCGGTACATTACATAAAAATTTTCATTTTAATTAGAATGTAATTGTTGAATAATTCCTTAACATGCTCCTGAAAATCCATTGTTCTTATAAAATTTCATGGGATAACCTGTAGATGTATATAAGAACCTAATGAACTATAAATCCCATTAATTTAACAATTAGTGAATAAAATTTGTTAAAGTAGAAAATGTGAAGCAATCAGAATATGAGGTTAATATAAGAGGGGTTAGAATCATAATATTAAATGATGCTTCATGATATTAAACGATTTCATAATGTAAACATAGGAATTTTAAAACAACATAAAACAACCCATATTAAACCTATATGATGGTTAACTTCCAAGACGACATAACATAGTATTCTTTGGATAAACTCCCATGAACTATAAATGGAATATCATGAGTTGAAAACATTACACAATTCATTTGCGGTCTATATAATTACAATCATACCTTTAAATTTCATATCATGTACATGCATAAGTGTGCCACATAGATCAAACAACATAAATATGTATTCTATCACTTTTATCCCCAGTATTAAGTAGAGTGGGTAAGTTATATGGAAATAACTAGTCAATTAATGATAGTTACATGTTCGTCAGTGCCTTTTAGTGGGAATGTTGTTGCCTATTCACTACGAAAATATTTGGCATGGAAAATCAAGTATTTATTTAGGACACATAACTGTGCTAAATAATGTAACATGGAAGGGTTAATTGAGAGTTAAAGTGGTCTCACAATAATTTTAAACAATAAGTAGATAATATTTATGTTTGAAACCATTTCCCTATATAAATAATTGGATATAAAAATATATAATTTAAAGTAGGTGTTTGAATAAACAAGAGAAGGAGAGGATCCCTTACCATGAGATGATGATTCTAGAAACATGGACAGATTTTAATAAGAGATTTTGGGAACATTGATAAGAATCTATGGAAATAAAGGGCGAGTAATTCCATTCTCCAAGGGTTTTGAGTGATGAGGAATTAGATTACGGGTGTGTTTATATAGAAAAAGATAGGAGAATTGTTTATTAATTTCCAAATTTAGGCTTTGAAAGCTATATGATATATTTAAAAGAAACAAAAAACCTTCCCATGGGTTTTTAACTCCATGAAGTTTTAGAAAATGAATCTATTCTCAATTTCATACATTTTATGCAACTTCGAGCTTAAACGAACAATGAAATGATATAATTTAAAATATGATGGTTATAACCTAGGTTTTAATTTGTTGGGTTTGATTAAAAGTAACTAAAATCATAAAATTATATAGTTTAATCATGTATACAATAAATTTTATAATTCTCTATTTTAGAAAAAATACATTAAAAATAATTTGAAAAAAATAAATGTTTTCTAAAAAATGATTTTTCTTAAAGTCAGTTTCATAATTCTTTGTGAACATATAATAAAATGAATTTTTATCAATTTTATAAAATATATATAAAATCATATAATTTATTTTTTAAATCATAATATAAATTTTTTAGGGTGATTTGTTTTTTGTTTTTTAGAATATATTGAATTTTTAGTAAATTGTGAAAAAATTGATTTTTTTAAAAAAAATATCATTTCTTATTAATAAATTAATTAAGTTAAAACTTATTTTATATCTTGAATATTATTTAAATTAAAATTACTATAATTTATCATTGTTCAATACATTATTTTTTTTGAATCGTTTTTATATTAGAGTTTATTATAAGATTATTTTTAGTTTTAAAAATGAGGTTTTTCTAAAAACTATTTTAATGTGAAAAATGTTTTTCCTTTTAAATTAATTATAAAATACAAAAAATAATATTTATTTAAATTAAATTTATAATTTAAATACATTTAAATATTTTGTTATGTTCATATAATGGATATTACATGTCATAAAGTTAATATAAAATTATTTTTTCTTAAAAAATACAGTTCTTGAGATCCCACTTTTTTCCACATATGTGTGTTTAGTTTAAAATTAAAAATCTCCACATAAGAGAATTGAATTTGGTAAAATTAATTTTACATTTTGAAAAATAATAATTTATATTATATAATTATTTCCCTTTAATATTTTACCATAATTAATAGTGATAATTAAAAAAATTAATTACCGTGGTTAAGGTAAAAAAAGACTTACCAGGTGGTTAAACTAAAGATATGAGGATTATAATGACCCCAAATATTTTCTAAATTAAACTTAAGGGGAATATTTAGAACATATAGTTTATAATACTTGTGATTAGTCAATTTTGGATTGTTTCTACATGTAAATTATATTTTTACACTTGTTTCATTTGAAAAATTACATGTGTTCCACTCACCTCACTTATAAAAGAACAACCACTCTCGTCACTTACTCACACCATCAAATAAGTTGTTTCAGCCAATAACATCCAAATTGTGTTCCCAAATTCCATAACCATGAATTAGAGTCATTATTTTGGTCACAAATCCATCCAAATAAGGCTTTGGGTGTTTACCTAAGGAGTTTGTCTCAAGAAAAGGTATCCTTCATAATCAAGAATCTTTAATTTATTTATTCGTCTAGATGATTAAAATATTATTCATTTATTCTATTATGATAACAACATTATGTAAAATATACATTGATTTAATTATGTTAATGTAATAACTTAAATTCATATCCTATTCTTTCAAATGTGATACAACAGTTTGCATCATTTGAACGGTGGACTACCGCCTCACGAACCGAGGTCATTTCTTTTCCATAATCTCATATAATATCATGTTATACTGATGTATTTATAGTTTTGATAATTCATTTTTAACATATTTATACATATTTTTTTATTATATCACCCATATATATTCATACATTCCATTCCATGTGGGATACAATAACATCTCTCTTGTGTACGGCGGCTACCGGATGACGAAGTGTTGTGGTTAATTTTTCACTAATTATTTACATGAAAAATAATAAGGATAAATTTCATAAATTTATATGAAAAAATAAAATAATTATTATTTTAAGTATATATTTATCATTTTTAAAATATATTTTGTCATTTTCTTTTTTACACTATGAAATGATAACATCGTTCTTGTATAGGTGTGGACTACCGCCTCTATAAAGATATGTGGCTCTTTTTAACACTAAATATCATGAAAAACATATATAATTATATTTAAAGATATAAAATGATGTTTATTATATTTTTTTAATTATATAAAGTTAAAATATTACGTACCTTCTTTCCATAATGATATTTGAAAAATGGAAACCTTACTCACGCATAAGTACGACCTACCGTATCCATGATCGTAAATAGTTCATTTATCATAACCATATTTAGTGATTTGTTTTAAAATAAAATTTTTGTATTTAAATAATTATTATTTATTATTTCTTATTTAGGATATTATTAAATAATTACCACTTTTACCTGATCAACACCCTGAAGTCTCTTTGAAAAAATGAACCAAACATCCAAAAAAAATGGGATATACATAAGTAATTAATTATTTCAATACTCTATTAAAATAAATAAAATAAAATATTTGACTCATAGGTAATAATACTGATATATTTATTATGAAATGAGATAATTTATATGAACTTATTATTCAATAGTTAAAACATATAAATGTAAGGTATGAACTCTAGGTATGGTTTTTCCATCTCTCTTTTATTTCTGTGAGACATATGCCATATTCACCACTTATTTTTTTTTGGTTTATATAATACCAATGAATGTATTTTATGACTATATTCATGAAAAATATTGGTAATTTAAAATCCAAATGCGTTTCTCACTGTCATGGGTTTTAGATCCAAAGAATACAAAACCCGTAAGTTATTTCACCTCAATTTACTTTTGGCAAGGCATATTTTACTATTATACTCCTAATTTATTTTATATGGTGTATATAAGTACCCGTATAAATTTAATATAATGAATAATTCATATATCATGATATTTTAAATTTTAATTTTAATTATTTCATCCAAGTATATTTCAATTGAAAGATAAAAAGTAGAAATAAATTTCATAACTCAATTTCTTTTCATTGAGTTATATTACTTATTTCTTATATTTGATATTATAGGATTATGTGTGTAAGGAATTTTTTATATATTATATTTTATTGTGCTAATTTTTTGGAATATTAAAATTTTATACGCAAAATTTATTCATTGATAAATTCTTAATTTTTATTTTAACATCTTTTCAAGGTTTATTCGTCTCAAATAATTTTTCATCGAGAAATAAATTTTTAATATGCACATATATTCATTTTTTACATGTATATATATACATTTTGGGATGTCATATCATTAATATCCTTAATTTTCTAATATTTAATGTTTCATTTGAAGTTATTATTTCATGTGGATTATTATTGAAGAGTTACCAAAGAGGAAAAGGCTTTATGATACAATCTCATTTGTTTGGAGATTATTATTGTTAAAGTTTCCTTTGGAGGGAATAATTTGATTTGATTTTATAGAACCACAAAAATTTATTTTTTAATAGTAATTAATTTATTTAATGTATTTGATTCCAATTACCTCCCATATTGACTAATGAAACATCAAGAATGTTGAATGTAATTGATACCAAACTTGTATTTTCTCTTGAGTCACGTATCATTCCCTTCCATACCCATGTTATTTAAAATATTTTAAAAAAATTATTATACATATATAAATTATTTTATAAATCTATTTTGCATAGATTTTATAACAACCCTTCTCTTTATTACACACTTAATAACGATTTATTACATAATCATGAACATAAGAAATTTTTTTTGACAGAGAGGTCTAGTGTATTGGGAAATTATGAACATTACATAACAACTTAGAACATAAAATATAAAATCTTTGTTGAAATCTTCTTTTTCATGAACACAACATTCCTTCGTACATGGAATTTCTTGGGATAACCAGAGGACATACATAAGAAATGGGTGAGCCATAAAACCCAGTAAGGGAGTAAACATGGAATCACATGAAGAATACAATACATGTTAAGAAATAGTCATATAAATGTTTCATAATAGAAAAATGAACATAAAGGCATGATATGGCATGATTATCACAATATGGAGATGCGACAACAACATTTAACATAATATTAGCATGAAACTAGATTTTTTGAACATGGGGCATGATTAAACCCTCATTGGACTTGAATTATAATTATTAAAACCTCATTATCATTGTGTATCATGATACTATTCTTTACCCAATTCATTAGAGTGCTATTCGGGGCAGCCATTATAAACATTTCATTTTATGCATAAGTTCTCCACATGGATCATATAACAAAGAATCAATCAACATCATAAGTTATTCCATGATTATGGAATCTGGAATGCATAAATTTTATCAGAATTTAAAATCTATATGTTCATAAAGGGGAATACCCTTGATAGAGACATGGGTATGGTATTCACTACACAATAACTTTGTCTTGGAAAATTGCGGTGCAATTTTGGAGGCATAACGACATGACCGAAAAATTAATAAAATTGATTGATGATATAGAAAAAGTTATATTAAAATATTTAAATGAAATGCACATTTATGGGGTCATATAGATACATGTCCTATCATATGGAATTTGGAAATTGAAGGTGTAACGTAATTAAGAAACATAAAGATAGGGGAGAAATAGAATAACTCTTATGAAATTTCAGCATGGTAACAAGTGTTCATGGGAGGAATTAATGAGAGAGAAAGGGGTTTTTATTCATTAATACATAAATAGGTAAGTATAGGGGAGGTGTGAAATAACACTTGAGCATTAGTAATTGTAAATAAAATGATAATACAATATAAGGAACCTTGGACATAAATATGGAAGGATTGAAAGCGAGGATCTGTTAATTAGAAGTGTGATTCCAATGGATTGGGAGGGAAATGAGAGAGGATTATTGATATATTGGATAATTTTGGGAGGATTCTAGACTAAGGAGGGAAGAGTAAGGACTAGCTCTGAGGGTTTTGAGTGAATAGAAGCGGGAGCTTAGGAGGGGTTATATATGAAAAGAGAGGGAATTCATCATTATTTATGTTTTGGGCACCACACATTAATATAAAAAAAAACATACCCTACCATGGGTTTTACCATGGTTTTTTCCAAAGTGGAGTGTAAAACATTAATTTATAAGGATAGTGGCTGAAGGTGTTAAAATATTAGGCTTGATTTTGTGGAGGTGAGTCACACTCTCAAGGAAATCATTTTAAAATGTTAAAATGTTTTTTGCAATTTGGAGGGTCCACTAAGGCATTTTAATATAAATTAAACGAACCTAAAATCACATTATTTTAAATGTAAAACATATATTGGACGAATAAACAATTTATGGTATTTTATTAAATCATTATTGGTTCATTATGATTTCATAAAACACATTATATATTTAAGTGGTGTTTAATTTTTAACAAAAAATTTTAATATCTTAATAAATAATGAAAAATTCACCATTCAATAATTTCAACATCCTAACTAAAAATATATTCATTTTATCTAAATAATTTTCAACATGTGTGAATTTTTACTTTTAAAATAAAAACTGACATTTATCGAAAATTCAAGGGTTTTGACAAAACTTCTTTCAATCCTAATTAAAAATTAAAATTCTATTCATAAAAGTGATATGATCATTTATATTTAATAAAAAGTAATTTATTAATAATATTATTTAATTATAAAATCCATTAATTCATCAAAATATATTTCTTAATTGAATATTAAAAAAGAATACAATTTGTGCTTTAAAACCCATTTACAATGTTACAATACTCAAATGAATGTATATTATTTATACAAAAAAAAGCACATAATTTTAGTGCTAGGTTAATGTTACATAACCCTGTATAAAACCCTCATAAGAGCTAACGGTAAGGATTAAAATGGTAATATACTTTTGGGGTGGATTAGATAACATCCCTCAGGTGGTAATATATTTTCACATCAACTTCTCTTGTAGAATATTCCATTCAAGTTTAACGTGTTAATGCTCAGCTGGGGATTGGTCAAGAGAGAAGCCCATTGACACTACCTCCCTTCCAAGCTCTGACAAATGGGCTTCATATGGATCAATTCTACTAGATGAGGCCATCACTTCCATTATTTGATTAAATTGGAATTATTAAAGCCCTATATTTATACAAGTCATGTGGTCACTTTTCAATGACTATATTAGAAATAATAAAAATTCTTAACTGTATTTTAAAATCCAAAACTATAAAACAAAATAACTGCATATGTTTTATATAACAATTTTAAATAATAAAACATTTCATTAGATCAATTTGAATATTTTTCAAAAAAAGTTTGGGTCGTTACATTTTTCCCCGTTTTTTAAATATTTTTAAAATGAAATTTCTTATCATTTTCTAAATGGGTCACTATTTAATCCTTTTACAAAATGTTTTTTAATGAATGAATATTTTTATAATTTAAAACATGAATAGATTTTATTTCCATAATAACCACTATTTTCAAAGAAAATTATTTATAAATTTAAAAAATTATTTTAAATGAAAATGATTATGAAAATATATTTTGAATATTTAGATTTTAAAAAAATATTTTCAAAGTAAAATTCAATTCTTATCAAGAGTTATTTATAAGATCATTAACTACTATTTCCATTCATAAAAATAAAAAAGCCTTCATTTTAACTTTGATATACTAGGTATTTTTTGTAATGATATCATCCAAATTCTTTATATAGATATATTATTATTGTTTTAAATAAATTTATATGGACCTTGTTTATTTTCCACTGGTTAAAATTTTTTCGAAGAGGTTGTTGTGGAACCTATTTTTTTCCATAGTTTAATCATGTTTCAAAGATATAGTAAAGAAACCCATTTCATTTCCACATTTTATCAATTTTTTTATATTATCATGAAAATCATTTGTTTTCCATTTCTTTATAATTTTAGGAATATAATAGTGATTTTTTATTAGTATTATGATGAAATTAAATCTCTATATACATTATTTATTGCTCTTAGACATTTTTATATGATGCGTGTATCCTGATGATGTTCAGTATGACTAATATATTTGATACAATGGGTGTGCGTAGATAGAACCATAATTAATTGGGAATTGATGTTGAACATATGGTAATTCCATTTTAATTGATTTTAAGTGTTCTATGATGACAAGTTTCCAAGATACAAAAAAATTTTCTTTATGATTTATGTGGTTTTAAATGATTCCATGATCAACATTAAAATCACATGGATTTTGATTATTTTTTCTTATGAATCGTTATATTGATAAAGATTTATTCCATATTTCTTGATTAGTGATCTAGGTATTGATGGGTAAAAAAATTCTTATGTTAAGATCATGTACAATGATTATTTCATCATACCCTATAAGTGATCTAATATTTCCTTTTTATGTTGTAATTTTTTCATAGAGAAAATTCGGTCTCCTTCATTGGTATCAATGATGAAAATGTAAAGTTTATGTTTTTCACATATGATCTTTTTCTATGTGGGTTCAAAAATATTATAGTTTTCCCCATAGTTTCTACAAAATTGGATTGGTTTTCATTAGTTTATATTGGCAGTAACCGAATAAATCAATATAATCCCTTAGTTATGTAGAAGTGATCCTTTTTTATAAGGAATTTTTTTAAAACCATAAAAATATAATATATGTTTTTGAGGATTAATTAATGGTCTATAAAATTAATCAAACAAATTAAGAAACATTATTTTAGTTAAAAGAAAAATTTTGGTTCTGTATTTACTTTAAAATATTTATTTAATAACATTGGGGATTTTATTGTGTCTTAAAACATGCTATATATCTACACCATATTTTATTTTTCCATAAAAATTGACTTTTTAAAAAAATTATGAAAAAATAATTGTGGGAGAAGTTCAATATGATGATTTTAAAAAGAAAATTTATTTTATCCAAATATTTCCATTTTTTTGATATTTTACCCATTTAAATACAAAAACCACTTTTGTTGTAAAATAAGTGTTTATTTACAATTACAATTTTCCAATCCATTTAGAAAATATTTTTGAGTTCAAAAACATTTATTACCATTTATATTTAATAAATATTATTTAGTAATAATATTTTATTAAAATACAATTTATTTGAAAATTATTTATTTTTTAAAATAGATTTCTTGATCGAAGCTATACATTTTCTAAAATAAAATTTGTGTTTCATCATTTGAAAAT
This sequence comes from Viscum album, assembly GCA_963277665.1. Lineage (NCBI taxonomy): Eukaryota > Viridiplantae > Streptophyta > Magnoliopsida > Santalales > Viscaceae > Viscum > Viscum album. The sequence continues at coordinate 713,636,696 of OY728122.1, forward strand.
ATTATTTTTAATAATCCTTTTTTAATAACTATAAATTAATAAAGAATCTGTAATAATTATTTTATTTAAAAATTAAATTTCATACCAATACGGTATAGATACATATCAATTTATTACTATTTGGAATTATCTAAGGGTAAGGTGTTCGATGGTGAGATTTTCTTGTGATGGATCAACAAACATGGTCTATGCCATGATCCCGATGAGCCTGAACTTCTACCGTATGTGGTTTTCTCATGATTTAGTTGTTGAATATCTAATTGGGCTTAGTCATGGGAAAATTCAATTGATGATATCTCCCTGAAAACCTCTATAAATGGTGATCATAGGGATAAATCCCACTTGTCGATTCCATCAGTTCTTCCATATATGTCAAACAGAATTTATCATAACCCTTAAAATATTTGTAACACCCCGCCCCTACCTCATTGTCTTGATGAGCCAGTGAGGTTTACTTGGACTTAAGAGACATTCCCAAGGCGCCAAAGGCTGGAAATAAATTCTGAGGGCTTTAAGAACAAATTGGGGAACGATTTTCCCTTAAGACAAAACCAACCAAACCATCCACTATCAATCACTATACGATGCATGTTAACCAAAACATCCAAGCATGTATTCCCAAAGGAAACCATGTTGTTCCACAATACAACCCAAAACCAATAAAACCAATACCATATCAACGTACTAGTGGAAACAAAACAACAAAACTATGAACCATGACACCACCACAGTTCCACGACAACCTCCAAGTTCCAAGCTCCACCAAGACATCAAAACGCACCACTAAAGGAGGGAGATGCCTTACCATTGCCCACGTCACGATACATAACATCTGCAAAGACACCAACATGCCAAAACAGAGGGTGAGTACTAAAACATAGTATGTTTTCCCCAAATTACATCCCTACACACGCCACTGGGATAATACTATTATCACATTTATATAAAAAAATTTATATAAAATAATCACAAGTGCAACCATTTCCATAATCCAAACATGCCCTTACTAAGCCATCACACCCAAACCGAGCAACCAAAGGAAATCTAACCAAACATTCCACAACCCATTTCATCATTCACACATTAGAAGAACTATTTCCAACCTGTAAAGAAATACAAAATAAACAACAAAAATGGTGGAGCTTCTGTCCAACCCATTCACCCATTCACACCTAGTGTCACTTCTCATCCACTTATCCTTTGATGGTGGCACTTCTGTCCACTATCTATCCCCTTTTTATAGTGGTACTTCCTGCCACTTCCACACAACATTCCAATCAATCACAATGAAGCATATAACCCACCAAGGTCACAACAACATGAAATCAACCAATTACATTGCATATCAATCCACTTCAATAAATCACCCATTTATTGAAAATCATTTTCCATGAACAATCACATTTCAATAAAACAACCACTTTCTTGAAAACTCTTTTCCATCAAGTCATTTTCACAAATAAACCATAGCATTCTATTTTAAAATATCCATTTTAAAATCCACAACCAAAATACATTTCACCATAAAACGCATTTTTCCCCAAAAATCCCCAAATGGATTTCCAACCGATTTATCATAACAATTCACAATTAATTTTCATCACAATAATTAGTTGTAACAAATAACCACTCATTATAACCAAGTGGAGTCGAGAGAGAAGACACCTACCTTTATGGTTCCCAAGAAATTGACCCAAGAACAACCGCACCTCAAATCTGGAAAATAAACCACCAAAACCGCTCTAGATCCCTTTCCTTGTGAGAAACCACCTTCAACCCGCCAATAAACTTCTTAAAAACACTTCCAAACCAAGTGGGAGAACCCCTATAAACACGGAGAACCCGAAATCTAGAGTGTGGCTCGAGCGGGAGGAATATTGACGTGTTTTAGGTCAAGACCGAGGGAGGCAGGACTTAAAAACACCATCTTTATGTGGCCACATAGTTTGGAAAACCATGCGTTAACCTTGCACATGATACTACCCAGAGAGCAAGGGTCTTCATGGTTTCCTCACATGGTTTGGAAGAAATTTCATAGGCCATGCGAAGCCTAATATATCACTTGAACGGTTTCATAGAAAATCCGCACGGTTTCCACTAACCGTGCTCAAACCGTGCACCCATAGAAAAGCCTCCAAACTCATCCTAAACCATTCCAAACTCTCCCATCCTCTTCCCAAATCAACCCATTCACTTTAAAGACATAAAAATTCATAAAAAAAGGCCACATAACTCAAATATGGATTGGTTTTGAAGAATTTTCTTGGCAGTTTGAAGGTGGTTTCTTCCAGGGAAAGGGATCTAGAATGGATTTGGTGGTGCATTCGCCAGATTTGTGGTGCGGTTGTTCGTGGGTCGATTTCTCGAGAACCCTAATGGTATGTGTCTGATCTCTCAAATCCCCTTGGTTAGAACTATTGGTTCTTTGTTACAATTAATTTCTGTGCTGAAAATTAATTGTGAATTGTTCTGTGAAATTGGTTGGAAATCCATTTTGGAATTTTTGGGGAAAAAGGGGGTTTTATGGTGCAATGCTTTTTGGTTGTGGATTTTAAAATAGAGATTTTAAAATGGAATGATATGGTTGATTTGTGAAAATTATTTATGGAAAATGGTTTTCAATAAAGTGGTTGTTTTATAAAAATGTGGTTTGTCATGGAAAATTATTTTCAATGAATGGGAGATTTATTGAAGTGGATTGATATGCAATGGAATTAGTTGATTTCATGTTGTTGTGACCTTGGTGGGTTATATGATTGGTTGTGATTTATTGGAATGTTCTTTGGAAGTGGCGAGAAGTAACACTATAAAAAGAGGATGGATAGTGTATAGAAGTTCCACCATCAAAGGATAAGTGGACGAGATGTGCCATTAGGTGTGAATGGATGAACGGGTTGGACGAAAACACTACCATTTTGATTGTTGGTGTGAAAGGGTGAACTGGTTGGAAGGAAGCTCCACAGTTTTGGTTGTTTGTTGTGCATTTAATTTCAAGTTCTAATTTTTTTTGATAATGTGTGAATGATGAAATCGCTTGTGGCATGTTTGGTTGGCTTTCCCTTGGTTGCTTGGTTTGGGTCTGATGGCTTGGTAAGGGAATGTTTGGCTTATGGAAATGGTTTCACATGTGATTATTTTATATAAATTATTTTATATAAATGTGCTAACGTTATTATCCTAGTGGCATGTGTAGGGAATTCCTTTGGGGAAAACCTACTGAGTATTAGTACTCACACCCTACTTTGGCACGTTGTTGTCTTTGCAGATGTTGTGTATCAAGATGTGTGTAAAGTAAGACATCTCCCTCCTTTGGTGGTGCATTGTGATGTCTTGGTGTAGCTTGGATCCTAGCCTGGGCCTGTAGTGGTGTCATGGTTCATAGTGTTGTTGTTTTCTTTCCGCTAGTACTGTGATATGGTATTGGTTGTATCGGTTTTGGGTTGTATTGTGGAACAACTTGACTATATTTTAGGAAAATATGTTTAGTTGTTATGGTTGACATGTATCATATAGTGATTGATAGTGGATGGTTTGGTTGGTTTTGTCATAAGGGAAAATTGTTCCACTATATGATTAATGTCAACCAAACCATCCACTATCAATCACTATATGATGCATGTCAACCAAAACATCGAATCATGTATTCCTAAAGGAAAACCAAGTTGTTCCACAATACATCCCAAAACCAATACAACCAATACCATATCAGAGTACTAGAAGAAACCAAACAACAACACAACGATCCATGGCACCATCACAGCTCCAATCCAAGCTCCAAGATCCATGCTCCACCAAGACATCACAACACACCACTAAATGAGGGAGATACCTTACCTTTTCCCATGACACGATACAAAACATTCACAAATACACCAACATTCAAAATCAGGGGCTTAGTACTAAAACTCAATAGGTTTTTTCCAAAATACTTCCCAACAAATACAACTAGGATGAATCCGTTAGATCATTTATATAAAATAATTTATATAAAATAATCGCAAGTGCAACTATTTATATAAGCCAAATATGCCCTTAGCAAGCCATCACACCTAAACCAAGAAACCAAGGGAAATCCAACCCAACATGCCACAAGGCATTTCATCATTCACACATTTTCACAACAATTTCCTACTTGAAAAGCAACACACAAAAAACTACCGAAAAGGTGTATTGTGGTATGTATCCTTTGTTTATGAATTTTTATGTGTTTAAAGTGCGTGGGATGAGTTGGGGAGAGGTTGGGAGAGTTTGGAATGGTTTTGGATGAGTTTGATGATTTTCTATGGGTGCATGGATTGAGAACGGTTAGTGGAAACCATGCAGATTCTCCAGGAAACCGTGCATGGGAGATAGTAGGATTCTCACGGTCTGCGCACGGTTTTCCAATCCGTTTGAGGAAACCGTGCGGACCCTTTATCTTGGGGTAGTAGCGTGTGCATGTTTAGAGCACGGCTAGCTCATGGTTAGCATGAAAACAGTATCATGCACACCCTTTATACATTTTTTGAATTCCAAGATGAACAACCCACCTGGAATGATGATAATCCTTGAGAAGATCCTTCTGAAAATAAAATGGTACAACCATCCTATTCCGAAAACACAAAACTAAATCTTTTTTCAGTTTCCAACCCTCAATGGTCTCCCACCCATTGATTCTGGACCCTATGGTCACACACTCAGAATCTGATATATGTGCCTCTCTAACCAGGACAACCAAGTCCGGAATCAACACAACCAGAAAGAAGACCCATCTATTTCCCTGGTCCTCACATTCCAACTGCATATCAGCTATAACAGACATCAATTGCCACTAGTCCAATGCCTGTTTCACCATCTGAGCATATGATTTTCTACATAATGCATCTGCCACCAAATTTCCCTTACCTGTTGTGTATATTAAGTCAAAACCAAACATTTTGAGATATTCCATCCATCTACTTTTCCGCAAGTTATAATCCATTTGAGAGAAAATATTCTGCATGTTCTTATGATTTGTATATACCGTGAATTTCTCACCAAAGAGATAATGACGCCACACTTTCAAAGCATGCAAAACTACTTCCAATTCCAAATCATTATTTGGGTAGTTCTTCTCATGCACCCTCACCTGCCATGAGCCTTACGTAAACACATGATTACCCTGAATGATAACGCACCCCTACCCTAATCCTGATGCATCATAATAAACCATGTACCCTTTTCCTGGTTCTGGAAAAAATAGGATTAGTGCTGATGTAATACAACCCTTTATCTCATCAAAACACTACGAACACTGTTAATTCCACTGGAATGGAACATTCTTCCTTGTCAATGCTGTCATCTTTGAAGAAAAAATGTGAAAAATTACGAACAAAACACCGATAATACCCAACTAGGCCAAGGAAAATCTGTATCTCAAACACATTCTTTGGCGGTGGACACAAGATAACAAACTCTATCTTTTTGGGATCCATTGAAACACCCCTTTTGGAAATATCATGGCCATGAAAATGAACTTCTTTTATCCAAAAGTCACACATTCAAAAATTTTGAATACAACCGATGATCACCCAAGATCCCCAGCACTATCGCCAAGTGCTGCTCATGTTCCACACTTGTCTTTGAATACACCAGAATATCATCTACAAACCCAACAACAAATGAATCCAGATATCTCTGATATACCTTATTCATCAATGAGATGAACACCGATGGAGCATTCGTTAGACAGAAGGGCATAACCACATATTCATAATGGCCATATCTACTTTGGAAAGCTGTTTTAGGAATATCATCCTTCTTAACCCGCAATTGATGATATCCCGACCTCAGGTTGATTCTGGAGAACCACTGGGCTCCCCTAAACTTGTCGAACATATCATCAATTCGTGGAAGTGGATATCTATTATTTATCATAACTTGGTTAAGTCTAAGATAATCAATACAGAGTTTCAAAGTTACATACATATTTTTCACAAACAACACCGCTGATCCCCATGGAGATGTTCTAGGCTGGATAAACCCTTTGTTTTCTAACTCTTCAAACTGGACGTTCAATTCCCTGAATTTATCTGGTTCCATCTGATAAGAATAAAGTGAGATAGGAATGGTCCCCGGAAGGAGATCAATCGTAAACTCCACTTCACTTATAGGAGGTAACCCATGGAATTTTTCAGGAAAGACATCTATGATCTAATCTAATTCTACCAAAAGAACTTTCTTCTCAACACCCTCTACCGATTCCAATGAAAATACCTCCAACTGATACGATAACATACCCACTGTAGGTGACAATAACCCGTTTCACCCTACGTTTCATTCATCTCTCCTCTAAAGAGATGTCTAACACCATCGTGTTTCATAAAAGCCGTTGTTCGTGCATTACAATCAATGTGGGATTTAAATTCCACCATCCAATCCATTCCTAGGATTACATCATACCCATCCATCTCAAGCGTTGAGAAATTCTACACTAGCTCTACCTCACTAAAAACAATACAACATGATCTACACAGGAGGGCTCGACACTCTCTTTGACCCAGATTAGTTTGAAGTTCCAAATCCAAGGGAATAATTTATACCCTCAAACCCCGCAACTCAAATGCATGTGCAATAATAAAAGAGTGAGAATCACCAGTATCAAACAACACATGCATTAAGGAATAATTTAAAAGAATAATACCTCACTCTGTGGATGGACTCAACTGATTATCCCCCACAACCTGCTCATCTCCAAACACATGTTTTCCTGCAGCACACTCTTCTCTTTATTTCAATGCTGAGGCGTCGTGGTATTCTGAGAATCACCATGGCCCACTTTACCCTACTGCTGAGGGGTATGCTACTTCCCTCATCCCATCTAAGCATACGACATCTGTGATCCCTAATAAGTATCACACGCACCGAACCTCATAGAATTCTAACAATAATGCTACAGAAGCCCCATCTACTTACAATTATGACATGCACGAGGTTGTACCGTACAATCCCAATTGTCGTGGCTCGTAGAACCTCACTAAAAACATCCCAGCTTGCTCTGGGGAATCAGAGGAAGATTTAACGATCCTGACATTAGATTAAATGCAATATTACCACCATTGGAAAAAGTTTCCCTCCTCCACTTGAACCTAGAATTAGAGTTCCCACAATTCCCCATGGGTACCACCATGCTTCCTCTGCCCGGAGCACCCAACAGATCGCGCTTAGCCACCGAGGCTCTATTCACCATCTATGTGTAATCATCTATACATAGTACTACTATCTTTGAATAGATTTATTGCCATTAACTTTCTTCAATGATACTTTCTTTCAACTATTTTCTTCCCGCCCAACTCGGGTGAAAACCTCACTATGTTCATAAACTTAGCTGCATACTCCGTTACAGACAAAAGCTCTTGCTTCAAACTGACGAAATACATCATACGATGAATTATGAACGTCTGTGGGTAGAATTTTATATTAAAAAATTATTCAAAGACTTCCCACATCATACCCTGGTCTGTCCCCACTTGGACTACCAACACCCACAACTGAAGGGAAATATCATCCAACATATACGTGGATAACTTCAATTTTAACTGTACTGGTGTTCCCAAGAACTCGAAGATCTTGTTTATTCTATTCAACCATATTTCTGCCCTCTCCGGCACCAAATCACCATTGAAGATGGGTGGATTCTTCTTTTGAAACTGGACCGCATGATCCACATGCCTTGGTTCATCCATTTTTTTCCACGTTCCACAGCTTGGAAAGTATGCACTATGATTTTCACTAGCTGCTGGTTCACCTGAGGCTCATGTGCTACCACATTCTCAGCAGCCTCCTCCGGTGGGTATATACAACACCCACCCAGTACCATTTCTATAAATAGAAAACACACAACCATGTGTCTCACTTCCATAGACATCACGAAATCCCATTTCAAATCACATTACACAACACTATCGCACAAGGCTTTCCACAAGTCCACATTTTCCACGTTTCAACATTTTGAAAACCAAAGCATTTTAAAAATACCAATTTATTCGCATTACAATTTTACACATTCCTATCACATCGTATATCATTATACCACAATGAAATATATATCATAGAGGGAAGTTATTTCTACCATGAATTCCATGATCATCTCATTGGCTACACCCACGACAATGAGATTTTCAATGCATATAAGCGTCTCAAACCACTTATGTACCCAAATCCCTGGTAACATGAATTTCATTATAGAAGGGTTAGATACATCCTTTTATGCTATACATTGCATGTTTCGACAAGCCTATGCATTGCTACCATCCCGAATCAATGGATATTCCACCACGAATGTCAACTCCAAATACGAGAATAATCTCTAAAGGACCTAACATGATGATACCATTTATAACACCCCGCCCCTACCTCATTGGATTTAGGAGGCGGTGAGGGTTACATGGCCTTAATAAATGTTCCCAAGGTTCCATAGGCTAGCAATAAATTCCATGGTCTTTGAGAACAAATTGGGGAACTGTTTTACCTTAACACAAAACTGAACAAACCATCCACTATCAATCACTATATGATGCATGTAAACCAAAACAACTAAGCATGTATTCTCAATGGACAACCAAGTTGTTCCACAATAAAACCAAAAACCAAAACAACTAATACCATATAAGAGTACCAGCATAATCCAAACAACAACACTACAAACCATGACACCCCCACACCTCCAAGCCAAGCTCCAAGATCCAAGCTCCACCAAGACATCACAATGCACCAGTAAAGGAGGGAGATTCCTTACCTTTCCCTATGTCATGATACACAACATCTGCATAGACACCAACGTTCCAAAGAAGTGGGTGAGTACTAAAACTCAGTAGTTTTTCCCAATATGACTTCCCTACACACGCCATTAGGGTAAAACCATTAGCACATTTATATAAAAAAAATTATATAAAATAATCACAAGTTCAACCATTTCAATAATCCAAACATGCCCTTACAAAGCCATCACACACAAACCAATAAACCAAGGTAAAGCCAACCAAACATGCCACAAGCTAGTTCATCATTAACACATTAGAAAAACAATTTCCAACTTGCAAAGAAATTCACAACAAACAACTAAATCAGTGGAGATTCCGTCCAACCCATTCACCATATCACACCAACAATCAAAACGGTGGAGCTTCCATCCAACAAGTTCACCCATTCACACTTAGTGGCACTTGTCGTCCACTTATCCTTTGATTGTGGCCCTTCCATCCACTATCCATCTCCTTTTTATAGTGGTGCTTCTTGCCACTTCCACGATACATTCCAATCAATGACAACCAATCATATAACCCACCAAGGACACAACAACATGATATCAACCAATTCTATTGCATATCAATCCACTTCAATAAATCACATATTTATTGAAAATCAATTTCCATGGAAAACCAAATTTCAATAAAACAACCTCTTTATTAAAAACCCTTTTCCATCAATCATTTTCAAAAATCAACCATAGAATTCCAATTTAAAATCTTTGTTTTAAATTCCTCAACCAAAAAGCATTTCACCATAAAACCCCCCTTTTTGCCAAAAATCCCCAAATGGATTTCCAACCAATTTCACATAACTATTCAAAATTAAATTTCAGAACAAAAATTAATTAAAACCAAGAACAACTAGTTCTAACCAAGTGGATTCTAGAGAGAATCCACCTAGCTTTAGGTTTCCTGAGAAATCGACCCATGAACAATCGTGCCTCAAATCTGGCGATCACACCACTGAAACCTCTCTAGATCCCATTCCCTAGGAGAAACCTCCTTCAAACAGCCAAGAAACCAATTCAAAACCCTTCCAATCCAAATGGGAGAGCCCCTCTAACCCCTAAGAACCCGAAATACCAAGTGAGGCTTGAGTTGGAGGAAGATTTGAGTGTTTTAGTTCAAGACCAAGGGAGCCTGGACTTAAAAACACCAAATTTAAGTGGCCGTATGGTTAGCCCGCAATGTTTGGAAAACCGTGATCACTACGCCAAAAAGTGGCAAGGGAAGCGCTTCCACTTTATCATCGCTCAAAAAAAAGCACAGATAAAGGGGGCTTTTATCCACTCTTCTTTTAGTAGCACTGATAACGGGGGGATTTATCAGTGCTTTTCCTGAGCGCTAATAAATGTTGAGTTTCAAAAAAAAAATATTTTTTCATGAAAAATAATATTTTTTTATATAAGTATATTTATATTGATATAAAAACAATATATATTTTTTAATTATGTTACAGATACATATAAATAGACTATTACATTTAATATATAAGAAATTTAGTGAAAATGGCTTCAAAATATTTTAAAAAATATTATTAATCAATAATTTTCTAATTATTATTGATTAAAAATCATTTAATAAAAATTTGAGGACACAAAAAATCAAAACAATTAATAAAAGATCTAAAATACATTGAAAATGTATCTCAAACTTCAAACGACCATAGATTTTGATCTGGGTGTCCATTTGAGCTCAACAACATATCAAATAAAATCTTACGACGTGCTCTACGTGCTAGGGATCTATGCAAAGCCTCGGTCACAATTTTCGAGCCCAAAAAGGCCTAGAAGGCCTCCAAAACTGAGTTTTTAGTCGGGATACCCTGATTTTTTAACATTCAAACAAGTATAAATTTTGATGTGGATGTCCTTTAGGCCAATAACACATATCATATCGAATATTGTTTCATTTTATTCGACTTGAATAGTTGTGTCATTAAAACAGAATTCTAGATTATATGTTATGGTCATTTTAACATTTTATGGCTTTTCAAATACACATATATATGTATTTATTCGTAAATATATACGTGTCTGTGTGTGTGTGGGTGTCTATGTGTGTGTATGTGTGTTGTATATATCTATATATGTATTTATTTGTTTAATTAATTATAAACAGAAATCAAAAACATATTTTTTTTTCATAAATTCATTTAAAACTAATCATATATGTACATTCTATGGCTTTTCAAATACACATATATATGTATTTATTTATAAATATAAATGTGTTTGTGTGTGTGTGTCTGTGTGTGTGTATGTGTGTTGTATATATGTATGTATGTGTGTTGTATATATGTATGTATGTGTGCATGTATTTATTTATTTATAAACACAAATAAAAAACATATTTTTTGTTAAATGTATTTAAAAATAATCTTATATGTGTATATTAATATACAAATAAATATACGTATAAAAAATTATAACTAAAAATATATATATAAAAATATTAATATACGAATTAATATATATATACTAATATATGAATAAATATATTTACATTAATATGAATCTATATCAATATATTAATCCACATATGAATAAATATAACTATATATATATAGATATATCACTAAATAGAGAACAAAATGAAATGGCATAGTGGTAAAGGTGCAGCAGTGAAAGGGGGGAGGTCCCGGGTTCGAGTTCTAGTGGAGGCGAAGGGGGTTCACGCGTATGAAGATGCATGGGAAGGGAAGCGCGCGGGAGACCTCCTAGTGCTGATAAATGGGGTGTGAAGCGCTGATAAAAGCACTCCCACCGTATTGTTTTTTTTAATTTTTTTTAAATTTTTTGACCTTTATGAGCGCTTTTCGAAGCGCTGATAAAAGGGACCCCCTATATTATCGCTGAGCTTTACAACACCTTTTTAGCGCTGTTAAAGCCCATTTTAGCACTGATATAGGTCGTTTTTATAGTAGTGGAGCTAACAGTGCGCATGCTACTGCCCCAAGAGAAAGGTTCTTCATGGTTGCCTCGCACAGTTTGGCAAACTGTGTGAAGCCTACGGTCTCCCTTGCACAGTTTCCTAGAGATTCCACATGGTTTCCACTAACCGTTCTCAAACCGTGCACCCATAAAAAGCCTCCAAATTCATCCAAAACCATTCCAAACTCTCCAAAACTCATTCCAACTAATCCCACACACATTAAATACATAAAAATTCATAAAAAAGGCTACATACCTCAAACTGGGGATACTGAAATATTAATCTTAATGATCAGTATAAAATAACTATATTTTCAAGTTTTAAGATACTTAATATTATTTTACGTTTTATAGACCGTATTATGGTCCAAAATAAATAATGTTGGGAATATGATTTTATTACTACATTAATTAATAATGAATTTATTCTTTCAAAAAGGGAATTTAATTTATGATGGTTTGAGTTATTACAGAATATTTCATCATCACATCTAGAATCAAACATTTCTTAATTATATTCTTTATTAAAAATATAGATTTTACAACCAAACACTATAAGATACCACATTTTAGGTTTAATCCATTTAAATAAATCAAAATGGATTTTATTTAAAAATTATATATTAGAAATTATATTTAAAAAATGAAAATTTATATCAATAGAATTAGTTGAAAAATATTTTTTCACAGATAACTCAATAAGAAATGATCTATCTATTTATTTAATAGAACAATTATTTTTTTACCCACAATAATTCAATATGGTGACTAAAGGGAATAAAAACAATGATTATGTCAACTATTTTCATGAGCCTTAAAAAATTAATACTTATCAAAATTACAAACTCCATCACCTTTAATAGCGATAATTGAATTTTTTTCCAAAATATTTGTATAATTTTACTAAAATCACAAATTTTGGTTAGGGTTTCCATTTTATGTGATGAGAAATAAATCCATATTAATACCCTATAATCATAAACTATTAAAAATATATATTTCCTTCCACTTAAGCTATTAGGTTGTAGATGACCAAATAAGTCAATATGTAGAAATACAATATAAATTTCAATGATAACATCATTCAAAAGTTTATAATTTTTTTAGGCTACTCAGCCAGTAAACTAAAATCACACACAAAATACTTTTATATAAAATTTAAAATTTTAGAACCTATTCATTATTTGTTTACTTTTATCATAGTATGCTGTTTTAATGTCTATGTATCATATTCTAGAATACATATTATATTTATATATTATTTAAACATTCACTATAAGAAAACCACATGTCTATGTCTATTTTTTGACCTCGTGGTGGTTTAAATCGCTTCCACATCTTTCTATTATGGTTTTAAAATTTTTTTGTTAATGTTTGTGCCGGAATAAAACTTGTTATGGTTACATCCATTTAGAATAAATTTCTAGTAAACATTGGTAGTATGTCTAATTTTAGCTGTAGATTTTTATCAAAAAAAATTTAAGGATTTGGTGGCAGTTTAACCCAACAATAAATTCTACATATTTTTTTAGAGGAAAACCACCACAAAAACTACCTTTAAATAACAATGACTTTATATAGAAGTGGTTTTAACAACCACTAAAAAGAATGAAATTATATAGTGGTAGTTTAAACCACCAATAGAAAATAACATGAAATAATTGGAATAAGTTTAAATCGCCAGTATATTGTGCTTTTCTCATTAAAATACAACTCTAGAATCAGCAGCCCCAGAACACCACTCAACCCCATAAGAAAAGAAACTTAAAATTCTTTGTGGAAAAATAAAATAAAACCCATAACCTATGTAAATTTAGCACCATTAATATCAATATCAACATTAATTTCACAATTCATGAATAAGGACATCATGAAATTAAAATTTTACCAGTTCCATTAAACTTATCGAAATTACACAAGGCTTCTGAAATAGACTATTCTGAAATATAACTAAAATACAGATATCCCCACTAGAAACCACAACATGGTTTCATAATAAAAAATTAGTATTAGTTTGTCACAATTATAGTTTAACATCTTCTTAGAATCAAAAGAGAACCCTAATCACTTCTTGATGAACTTTGCTCGACAACCACCCCATCTTTGTCTCCACATCCAACTACTGACACCTACATGAAAATTATATTGAAAATTAAACAGGATTTTATATTTATATTTAAACATGAAATGAATAAAAGTTTACAAACTAAAGGAATTTTTTGTTTTGTGATTTACCGGATCACCACTATCCATTGATTAAATATCACCAGGGACAAATCCAATCATCTTCTCATATAAATCAATCAGCGTTTTTTAAAGAAGATATTTTAGCCCCTAGTTCTTGAAGATTAATTTTCATCTAAAAAAACTCCCTGTAGGTATGTTGAGGTAGAGATTGACTACAACTAGGAGTATATGTATCTTTAATACCTAATGGACTACCAAATACCACAGATGATAATGGTCCCAAAACCATCCCACACACTTGACTAGGATACTCTTTTCCAAGGACTTAAACAACCGAGTCATCTAGGGAGAATGAAAAGCACTATGTGAGATTGGAATCTTATAGTTCTTTAATTTTTACTAATTAATCAAATATAAATCTTTGTCTATGCAATACATATTTACATAGTGACATTTGAAAATAATTTTTTAAAATGAAAAATCAATTTATACCACAACATCTTGTGAAAGATCATTAACATAAAAACTATCAAATTTTTTTTATGAACATCCAACCAAAATTATATTCAGGTTATTTAGTGACCTAAATACTATTACTTTATTAAAAGAATAAAAATAAAAAATTTAATATATTAAATACACAATATTTTCTTATAAATATTTAATCTAATGAAAATATCACCAGAGTTGGTCAGCTTCTGAAAAAACTCTTTGACCTGATAGTGTGCGGGATTTTTTTCTTAGTCCACCTCGATGAATTCTTTATAGAAACATACTGAAATAAATAAAATCTAATTTAATAGTAATGTATGAAATTTTATAACATTTTGATATGTATTTATAAATGTAAAATGATATTAATATAATCATATATATTTAAATACCATATACTTTTTATGATGATGTCTATAAAAAAACCCTCCCATTTCTCTCTAGGTACCCCTTAGGGTACCCTATCATATAGTTTTTGGGTTCTCAATGTTGTATTTTTGAATTCATTTCATAATCTTTTTTTAATATCATTCCATTTCTTACCAAAAATCTTCAATGTCTACTATCAAGCTATAAGACTAGAAGTGGTAGAGTAGATAAACATCTATAAAACAATATTGATTTTTAAAATACTAACATTTAATAACATAATTAAATTCAATTACACCATAATATATTATAATTACCTTTATATGTGAATAAAATAATTCATTTTTCCAGGATTGGGGAATTTTCCTCCATTCAATATATGTAATCAGAATGGTAACCATCTCCACCTCTCGTTAGCCATGAATTAGACCAAATAATCCTGTAGAACCATCTGTAGGAACCCCATAGCAGTCAAATGGTAAAACTATATTTAGTCTGTTCAAATTATAGACATATGAAAATTTACTATATCTCTCCATAGTACAATTGTTTCCATATTTTATAAAAGAATTGTTTGGAGTATAACAACGTGAAAATATTCTATTCATATTTAAATTTTTACCTATAGGTATAAACCTCAAATATCCTCAAGAAGAAACAAGATTGAGGACCTTCTCTATCGCTACTGAACCAAATGAATGAGGAGTCATTGGTTGTGTAACTGATGGGACTCTGACAAAGGGTCTGTAAGAAGATGACAGTATGGAAGGTGTGAGAAACATTTTAGTAGTGAAAGCAGAGGGTTTCGTAGATACTATAAGGATGTGACTAATGAACTATAATCTATTAGTATAGTCAAGGTAACATTGACTGAGAGTTGACTAGGATCAGTATAAGGATTTCTGTATATAATTCTCATAATTTAACAAAATAAAATTAACTTTATAACATATATTTCAAAAAATTCATGCACAAAAAATTATAAATAATAATACATACACAATATTGAGAAACAAAATATACATATCGATGATAATGAATGACTGTTTAAATAATATAAGTTGTCAAAAAATGAATGGATGGATACACAAACAATCTTTTTTTCTTTCAATCATGTCATTTTCCTACTCTATCATTACTTCATCAACTTCATCCAAAATTTAACGACTTAAATTTTCAATATTATGATGGGAAAATTTCTTCACTTGTATTTGTAGATGGTATTCGATGTTAGAGGTCAAATCTTAAAATTCATCCCCCATATCACACAAGTCTATTTTTTACATGAAAAACTACACTCCAACATTTTTCCAAGATATCTTCCACAAAATATATACCATTTTCAGTTGTGATGATAAGATATATGAATTATGTAATTCATATTCACAAACATTCATCAAGTGAGAGTAGTTCATAGAATTAAATTTAAAAGAATCTATTTTAACACCATTGATAATAGTGAATCACTTTTAATGGAATAAATGAACTAAAAATTTCCCATGATAGTTTAATTCAATAATATTAGTAAACTTTCCATAGTATCCCAATTTGAATTCCATAAATATTCCATTATTATGTGTTTCCAAACACTCTTCCTGATCAACTGTTTAAAATATATTGCCATTCACATTGTAGGCGTTGAACTTTCAAGCATATTTTAAGGGACCTCAAGCTAGAAACATCAAATCATTTGAAAAATCAGCATTAGTATCAGTATTCATGATATAAAAAAAGTAATATACATATTTTAATTTAAAAAATATATGTGTCAACCTTATATTCATATTTAGTATAATATTTATAAACTTACACTATGTGAAAACCATTCTATTAGATATATATTAAAAATATTTCTTATATCATTCTCATTAAGTGCTCGGCTTCCCATTATCTTCTTTGTCTGTATCCTGATCACTTCAATAAATGTATATGAAATTTCACTATTAAGTAGCACATATCTATATTCCTGTAATAATTCCATTTCTGTCAGTGTAACATTTGAGCTCCTCCCAACCGATCAACCAATAGTAGGAATGGTTTTTGATTTCTAGTAAAGTTGAGATTTGGTTGAGATTTTTTAAAAATATCCAATTTGATTAAATTTTGTCTCATTTTTATCCAATTATCTATAACAAATGGTAAGACACTCCACTTACAAATACCCATTAGAAATAAAACCTCCAGGCTGAGCATTATTTTTCAGGTATGATTTCATATTCCTAAGATATCTATGAAATAAAATAAATAAAACATAACTGTGTAATTATTTAAGTAACAAGAATTTTTTACTTAAGATAAATAACATATAAACAACGTACCTGATAATTTTAAACATCCAACGATATTTTATAGGGCCTCCTAATTCGACTTCCTTGATCAAATTCACAGTTAAATGCAACATGATATTAAAAAGAGATGGAGTAAACATTATCTCCATTTATATAAGAGTCTATACTAACTCTCCTAACATTTTTCAGGATGAAATAGGTGTAGAGTTTTCTCAAGATTATTTCAAAATAATGTTCAAAATTGTCATGTGATAGTGGTAAGAATTGCATGTAATAATGCATACAATTTCCATGGTAGTAACTCCCATAAAAAAACATGTGAATCATGAATTTTCAATGCATGTACCATATGATTCTTTAAGTCGACACACGTTGAGATGTTATTTGAACACTCATAATATACCTTAACATGTTTTAAAATTTAATGGAATTTTTATTTATCCCTATTTTCATTAAAAAAATTCCGAATCACACTTTCCATTAAAATCTGGATAGAGATCATGCTTTATGTTCATTTTTGTAGTATTTATGAGCACTTAGATGGCCATTAGATTTTCTATTCCTGTTAAGAAATGTGATGATCAAACCATGACAAAGATTTTCCTCAATCTGTATAACATCAATATTATGCCGCAACAAATATATTTTCGGATATATAATTGTGAATACAATACTTTTTTCTTCCATTGTTGCACACTCATTTCACTTGAGGATGCACTTTGAACTCGTTTCCCACTATCATTCAAATGAATAACCTTCCCAAAATCTATTTCAAGATATCTAAGTTGTGACAATATTTTAGAACCTGTCTATAATTACATGAACTTTTGAAAAATATTTTGTTTCTTGAAAATTTATGATTTTATGTCATAATAAAAAAAACTACATATGTATAATTGTAATGTAACCATTGAGTTTTGATAATTATTTTACCATTGGTAAACATAACCACTGGAAACCATAATAATTTTTAATGTAATAATTATTGTTTATCAACGGAAATGATAATTGATAAATATTATAGAATGAAGAGTTGATGGAATCTACCCGTAGAATCTTTCCATATGAAGACCATTTTTCGGAGTTTTGGAAGGATATATAATCCTTTGGATTTTCTCTAGAATAAGCCCAAACTGAGCTTCAACATGTTAAGCTTGAAGGAAATAACCTACAGGGGAAGTTCAAGTTGATAGAAATCAGCACTCGAGCAATGTTGTCTGAGCTGTACAAAGATTATGTCAACATTTCATACCTTACTCTTAGTCCTATGCTGGTGTTATAAGTATTTGTAATTAGGACTTAGTTACTTTTTGTAATCCATTTGTATAAATAAAATTATTTTAATGGTAAAAAAACATCATTGTTGAATTTGAAATGTCAAAATTAATAGAGGTTGAATTTTATATATTTTTTCTACAAAGTTTCACATTATTAATTAATGTTGAAAATTTTTTATTTTAAATGAATTTTTGTAGTTTAAATAATTGATATTGTGAAATTATTTTTGAAAAATGGACATATATGGTTGTGATCAAAAAGAAATTTAGAGTCCGATAAGATCATCTTATTTTTTTAGTCAATAGTAACTTTTGAAAACATATATCACCATTTTTAATAATAATTTGACCAATGAAATAGTAACCTCTCCTAAGGAAGTATAAATATAATTTAGGAATCTTTAAGGGTAATGTGATAAAACAGTATTAAGAAATAAATATATTAAAAATTATAAGTTAATTATTATTATTTTTCATGTAAATCATGAATTTACATAAAAATTTAATCCATCAAATTTAGGAAAGTATTTTCATTAATGGGAGTTCATTATTGAATTTAGAACATTGATAGTAGGTTATGGTGAATTTATGATTTTTTATAATTTTTGTTTTGTTTCTTTGATGAATAGTAAAAATGGAGTTTTATTGTTTTCATTGTGTTTAATGACATCATACAGAGGAAATATGTAAATTTTAATTTTGTTCAAGTCATGTAGATTAAAATATTATATGAGGTGTCCCATGTGGAAAAAATCATGTGCAAATGGCATTGGAAAGCCCATGATATTTAAAATACCACCGATGAGGTGTCCTCATAAATTAATAAAAAACTTCATCTCTTTAAGTATAAACACGAAGACATTAATTCATTTCTATTCATTTCAAAAAAATTTCTCTAGAATCTATGATATAATTACCTCTTAAGGAGTCCTCAAGTTTTTAAGGTCCTGATCCTAGAGTATTAAAATTTACCCTACAAGGTAAGGAATTTCCAAACTTCTCTTTTACTTTCAAGTACTCTTTTATGTGGTATGTATTTATAATTTCCTCACCATGTTATTATTTAAAATTTGTGTCCCTCTATTCTATTATTATATTCTATTAATGGGGGACTCTAGTACCATACCTTTTAACATTTTATAAAACCGTGTTTTATTCCCGTTAGGATACAGAATTTTCATCTCAAAATCTCTCTCTATTTTCTCCAGAAATTATTTTATTTTGTTTATGTGATTACTCAAACCTATTCCTTTTCCAGGGTTATTAATAATATTGTAAGAGTTATTTATTTTGTTTTGGTATTTACATACATAAAATCTTTATTCCCTTTCGGTGGGTTATAAATGACATAACAATCAGGTTTTTTAAACACTTTTAAAGAACAATGATTTTAATATGAAATACATTTATTTTATTTTATAGGGATTATTTATGAAATGTTTTATAATGATATATTTGGTTTTCATAAAAATAAATACATATTAAGGGTTCACCCTGATACTGCTATAATGTACTTGATAATGAAATTAATCTCTATGGATGACAAGTTTTAAAATAACCTGGTGAATAACCTTGTTAATTTTTATGACTCTTTGGGGATGGACCTTAGTGATATGATTATGAATGTATATATTAAATGATATAGCCACAATTTAGAGTTATTATTCATGTTATTATTATTATGATATACATATATCCCAAACTATAATTATATTCCTTATGTTCTTGTATATATTTCTCAAGTTCACTTGTATGCGATTTCTATTGTTTTTCATTTACTAAGCCTTATTCTCACCATTTCCTTTGATGAATGAACCCAGATCAGGAGTTGGAGTAATTGTACTTAATATGAACAAATGAATAATCGTTTCATATGGATTTGAATAATGTTATATGTTTTCATGTGTTTTGTACCTTTTTCTAAGACAGTAAACTTTAATGATCCTCTACTTCTAAGATATAATGAAATGTTATGTAATATAAAGAAGGGATTCTATAGTTGGCATGAGAGGATATTTTAGTTATTTATGGAAAATATGATATAAATTTTTTTGGTAGAACACTATAGAAAATTTTATATATAGGAAATATTTTTGGTTTTATGGGGAAATATTAAGTAAGTGGTTTCCGAAAAAATAAATCCCTATTTCTGTATAAAAAAGTGGATGTGGATCTGGTACAGAAATATCTAGGTGTAATAAATGAAAAAAATACTTTGAGATAGAATTGAACGGGAAATGGTGCAAAATAATGGGCCTTTCTACACTCCTTGTTTGACATTCTTGGAGGGTATTTTTGGTTATTCACAAGATTTTTATGAACCATTATGAATTATTAATAGAAAATTTATTTGTCAATAGCGAATATAATGTTTAAGAATGATGTTTTAAGACACAATATTCATTTATAATTATATTATTATTAAAAGAAATAATTTTCTCACTAAGGTTTTCCTCTTTTAGAAAAAGTTAGGAAATAGGACGAACCATGCAAATGGTGACAAAAATGGATGATGCATTAACGATCCTCTAATGGAAGATGAAATAGAATATTTCAATAGAATGATGAATCAAATGACTCATGATATGGGAAATAACTCGAATCAAACTGATATTCTAATTCACCAATAAGGTAAAACATTCCTTTGAGTCCAATATTCATCAATGACTACCAATTTTTATTGGATCTTCCAACCCGTTGATTGAATAATAGTGGATATGCTCTGTAGAAAATATATTTTCTTTACTTCGTAGTTTTGAACCAGAGAAAGTCGCCCTGAAATTTTACCACATAGAGGGAGAAGCTGAATAAAGGTGGGAACTTATTAAAAATAGGAGTCCAAGATGGAAGATTATATCTATAGAGTGGGAATAGTTTAGGGGGATCTTCATCCATATTTATTTCCCTATTTCGATGAAAACCAAAATGGAGAAGGAATTTCTTGAGCTGGAGTTAAAGGAGAATGAATCTATAAAAAGCTACGAGATGATCTTCATAAGGATTTATCATTAATCCACATGTATTTTTATGGATTCTAATGGGAAGGTATCTAGATTATTTGGTAGACTAAGAGCATATATATTAATTAATCTAGCCAACTGAGACTATGATAACTATGAGGAAATCATGTAGATTTCAAGGAAAGTAAAACTAGGGTTTGGTAAGACACATTGGTCTCAAAAATCCAATTAAAAGAAGAGATCAATGTATCCAATCCTTGGGATGATATTTTATTATAGAAGAGGTGGAAATCGTGTGCAACTTCCCTAATGTAATAAACGTGGGAAGAAGCATTTAGGGAATTTCCTGCTCAGAAGTGTGAAGTGCTAAATGTGTGGAAGAGATAACTATACCGTGAAGATTCTTCTTAGTGAGGGGATTCCTCAATTTCCTAATACTAACAACAATGGGAAAATTGTGTAGGCCTTACCTGAAGTCCAATGATTCAAGTGTGAAAATATTGGGAACTTTTCCAATCACTATCAAATATGAGGGAAGTGGATGGGAATCACCATCAGCCTCAGCATAGGCCAAGGGAGAAAGGTCATGCTCTTATTATCATGATAGATGATGTTGATTCCCCAAATTATATGGTGGAAGGTACTCTTGTTGTTCTCTCAATGCTAGGAAGTACATTATTTGATTGTGGTTCTATAAATTTCTTTATTTCCTCTATGTTTTCATTGAATTTAGAATCAACCCCAAAATGAATAAAATTAGAGTCATCAGTCAAGACTTCTGGTGGGATTATCCACAAATCATTAGTGTTTAGAAACTATAATATTTAATTTATTGAGATAAATCTTATGGAAAATATTTTAGTCATTCCCATGTTGGAATTCGACAATATAAAAGGGAAGAATTTTCTCTCAAAGTATAATGCTAATATCCAATAAATAAGTAAGTAAATATAAGTATTCGGGAATGGAGAACCTCTAGTTATATTTAAAGGGGAGAAATCAAGACAAGGGTTTGTTTCTAGAAGAACAACCTATGGACTTCTTTATGGAGTTTATTCGTAAAGTTTAACAAAGAAATGACCATATACAAACAGATGATGTCCCCATTATTTTGGAATACATTAACATATTTCCTGATGAGTTTCCAAGACAACCCCATGGAAAGAGAAGTAGATTTCTCAATTGAAATCATGATTGGTTCCAAGTCGATTTAAACAACCTCGTATAGAATAGTGAATGTGGAACTTGAGAAATTAAAAAATAAACTCCCAGATCTTTTGGATAAGGGGTTTATCCATCCATGTGTGTCTCCTTGGGGAGAACCTTTTCTCTTTGTGAAGAAGAATGTTGGATCAATGGGGTTATTCATTGATTATAGAGAACTGAACATGATCACAGTAAAGAACAAGTACCATCTTCCAAGAAATGTTGATTTATTTGACATGATTTTTGTGGGTTAGTTATTCTCCATGTTTTATCTATGATCTAGTTATCATCAATTGAGGTTTAATAAAGAAGAAATTCAGAAATATGTATTCCAAAAAGGATATGGGAATTATGAGTTTTCTATTATGCCCTTTGAATTGACTAATGCACCTGATATATTTATGGATTTGTTGAAAAGATTATTTACGGACTTACTTTGATAATTTTATGAAAGTTTTGATTGGTGATAATATGATATATTCTAAAAGTCATGAGGAGCATGAGGATCATATAATAGTTATTTTAAAAACTCTAATGAATGGGAAAATATTATTAATGTTCATAAAATGTGAATTTCTATTACAATAATTTGATTTCATAGGGAACATTAAAACCAATGAAGGAATCTCTATTGACCCTATAAAGAAAAAGGTTATAGAGATGTTTCATCATCTTAAAACATTCACTTAAATTCATATTTTACTTGGATTAGAATAATATTATAGGAGGTTTGGGAAAAACGTTTAATGACTTTCTAATCCAATAACCAATTTATCTAAAAGAGTGGTGAAGTTCATATAGAAAAAGGTGTGTGAAGAAGGTTACTAAGAGCTGAAGAAGGATACTGGTTACTTCACCCATGTTATCACAACCCACAATTAGAAAAGGATTAATTATTATTAGAGATGCATCTTAGAAAGGGCTTGAGTGCCTCATCATAAAAAATTACAAAGTTATTGCTTATAAATCTCTACAATTGAAGTCTCATGATTATAATTATCCTACGCATGATCTTGAGATGGCCATGGACATTTTTTATCTAAAAATATGGAGGCAATATCTTTATGGGAAGAATTTTCTATATACATAGACCATCAATGATTAAATTATATATTAACATAGAAGGAATTGAACATGAGACATGGGATATGTTTGGAACTTGAAAAATATTGTGATTGATCAATTCATTATCATCCATGAAGGGAAAACAAAGTCATTTATGAGTTATGGTGGATGGACCCTATTTTTATTGCAATGAAAATGATTCAAAGAGATATCATGATCAAAGACCTAGTGAAACTAGACATGGTAATCATAAAGGAAGTGACGTAATCAAACATATACAGAATTTTTCTCAATAATTATTACTAGAGAAGGTAAAGAAATCATAGAAAGAAGACCCTTTTTTATCTGAGATGTCTGAAGCTATTAGGGATCATAAGTTTCTTGATTTCACTATTGATAAAGAATGCGTATTAAAAATTTATTCAAGGATTTTTGTTCCATCGATTCTGGAAATTAGAAAAGTGATAACAGATAAAGATTATAGCTCTACATTCTATATACATCTTGGATGCACTAAAATGTATAGGGAATATTGGGATCACTATTGGTGGGAAAATATGAAAAGTGAGATTTCTAACTACACTACAGGGTGCCTAGTAGGTCATCAGGTGAAGACAGAGTGACGAATTCCAAAATGGATATTACAACTACTACAAATACCATCGTGGAAGTGGGATAATATCACTATGGACTTTACCACTGGTCTTCTGAGAACATCCAATGGAAACAATTCGATATGGTTATAGTGGACCTTCTCACCAATACTTCCCATTTTATATCTATTTGTGAAGATTTATCTCTTGATTAAAATGCCAATATTTATGTGAATGAATTGGTATGGCAGGATGGAGTTCGACATTCTATCTTAACTATTAATGATCTAAGGTTCACATAAAAATTAGGGAGATGTCTTTAATATTCTATTTATACCGAATTGAATTTTAGTACAACCCATCACCCTGAAACTGATGGACAATCGGAAAGAACAATTCAGACACTTGAGGGAATACTGAGAACAAGCTCTGTGAAATTTAAAGGTGGATAGCATCAGCATATATCATTATTTGAGTTCTCATACAACAACGACTTCACTCAAGCATTCAAATGGCACCCTATGAATCTCTATATAGAAAGATATGTAGAAATCCTACTTGTTGGGACAATTTTTGTGACAGAAAGGTTCTTTGGATTGATCTTGTTCCCGAGAGGACATTAAAGGTTTATTTCATCCAACAAAATAATTAAGGATCTTCAAAGTTTGTAGAATAGATATGTCAAAAACTATTGATGGGACTTGAATATTGATTTTGGTGATAAGGTCTTCTCTTGAATTTATCTTCATAATAGAGTCATGTATTTTAGAAAGAAAAGGAAGCTTATTACCAAGTAGATTGGCCCCTATGAAATATTTTATCACATAAGAGCAGTGGTCTATCGACTAGAACTTCCCCTAAATATTGCTCAGGTTTATGATGTATTAAACTTATCCCTATTAAGGAAGTACATTCTTGATACTCCACATGTACTAAATTCTGGTGTGGTACAATAGGAACATGAACTCTCTTTTTAGGGGAAATTAGTTGAGATCTTGGATCGTAGAGATAATGTTCTATAGAACAAGAGTAACCAAATAGTGAAATTGTTGTGGAGGAACCATAAATTTGAATAAGCCATATGGGATCTATAGGAAACTATGAATCAAAATTACCCACACCTTTTCTCTTCTGAGTGCATGAGTTTAAATTTTGGGGATGAAATTTCTTAAGCGGGGGAATTTAATGACCTGAACATTTGAATTTTTTTCTTGAAAATGTAAGATTTATTGTGCCATAATCAATAAAACTCTATATGTATAATTGAAATGTAACCACCACGTTTTGACCATTTTATGATAATTCGTTAACATGACCATTTGAAACCATAATAATTTTTAATGTAAAAATTATTGTTTATATATAGAAATGATATTTGATAATAAATGAATAATGTATAGTCGATGGACTCTACTAGTAGAATCATACCATAAGAATTCCATTTTTCCAAGCTTGTGAAGGAGGTAGCATCACTGGGTTTTTCTCTGGTCAATCCCAAGCTGAGCTTCAACATGTTAAGCCAGAACTAAATCACCTATGAGAGAAGTTCAAGTTGATAGAAATCACCACCCAAGAAATGTAGTTCAAGCCGCCCCGAGATTATATCACCATGGAACACCTTACTCTTAGGTTATATGAGGATGTTATAAGGGGTTATGTTATGAGGCCTCTGTTACTTTGTGTAATCCATTTATATAAATAAAATTTCATTATGGTAAAATAAAAATAATTTTTGAATTTTAAATATCAAAATTAATCTAGGATGAATTTTTAGTATTTTTTCTAAGAATTTTCATATTATTAATTAATATTGAAGAAAAAAAAACAGTTTAAAATAATTTTTTACTTTAAATTATTGATGTTGTGAAATGATTTTTAAAAAATGGACATATGTACTTGTGATAAAAATAAATTTAGATCCTGATGCGATTAACTTAATTTTTGGGGAATAATAACTTATGAATAGTAATACTACCCTTATGAATAGTAATATGACCAATGGAATAGTGACCTCATATAAGGAAGTATAAATATAATTTAGGAATCTTGAATGGTAATGTGATATAATATTATATGTAAATAACTGTTTTAGAAATTATTAGTTAACTATTAGTTTTTTTGTGTGTAAATAGTGAATTTATATACCAATTAAACTTCTCATAATTAGAAAATTATTTTTATAAAATGGAGTTTATTTTTTAATTTTGAACATTGATAATAGGTTAGGGTGAATTTATGATATTTTTATAATATGTTTTATTTTTTAGTGGATAATAAAAATATAGATTTTATGTTTTCAGAGTATTTAATGAAATCATAATGATGTAATATTTAATTTAAATTTTTTTATACTAATTTTGATTAAAATAGTGTATGATGTGTACCATGTGGCAAAAACCATGGAAAACTATGATGGGAATGCTCTTAGTTTTTCAAATATCGCTGATGAGGTGTCCAAAAAAATTAATAAATAACTCTATCATTTACTATAAATACCATGATATTCCATAATTTTAATTCTTAAAAAAATAATTTCCATATATTTTATGATATTATCACTTCCAAATAAGACCTAAGAAGTTTTCCTGAAGCCCTTAAGGTCCAAATACTATATTTTTAGATGATACTCTTCATGGTAAGGGAATTCCAAACTTATCTTTTACATTCATGTTCTCTTTTTTAGTGGTATGTATTTCAAATCTATAGACCATGTTATTAGTTAAATTTTATTCCTTCATTATACTATATTATGAGTCTTTCATGAATGTGTGACCCATTTTCAATCCATTTTTAATGTTTTATACTAGTAATGTTGTTGGATTTTCTCATCAAATTATCTAATTTTTCTCGAGAAATAATTTTATTTTCTTTATGTGAATACTCAAACATCGTCATTTTCTAGGTGCATTCTTATATATGTGAAATTAATTTATTTTATTCTTTAATCGACAGACATAAAACCATTATTCCCTTTTTGTTGGTTACAAATGAGATAATGGTCATGTTTTTTAAACACTTTTAAATCACCATGATTTTGAAATGAAACCCATTTCTTTTATTCTCTATGCATTATTTATGAAATGATTGATTATGATATATGTGGATCATGAGAAAATAAATACACATTAAGGGTACACACTTATATCACTCTAATATATTGGGTATATAAATTAATCTTTAGAGATGACATGTTTTATGATACCTTGGGAACTGACGTTAGTAATTTTTATAACCCCCTTGGGATGGAAATTGGTGATATGATTTTGAATTTCTAATTTAAATTTTATAGAGAAATTTTCATGTTATGAATCAATTTATTATTTTCATGATATTCTTAATTCTCAGATATTTTTGATATTCCTCATGTTCTTGTAGATATCTCTAAAGATCACATGTAAACTGTTTCTCTTGTTTTTCCTTTAATAGGCCTTTTTCTCACCCTTTCCATTGACGTATGTACCCAAGTTATGAGTTGGAGTAATTTTGATTAGGATGAAAAAATGTATAATATTTTCATTTCGATTAAAATAATTTCATATGTTTTCTTGTATTATGTACCTTTTCCAAGACACTAAACTTTAAAGATCCTCTGTTTTTAAAATGTAATGAAATGTTATGTAATAAAAAGGCAGGGTGATATAGTTGGTATCAAAGGACAGTTCAATTACTTATATAAATTATGATATGAAAAATTTAGGAAGAACCCTGTAGAAAATTTTAAATATTATAAAACTTCCTGGAATTTTAGTGATATCATAAGTAAGTGGATTTTGAAAAATTAAATCCCTATCTGGATAGAAACAAGTAGATGTGAATCTGGTATAGATATTTATATGGGTAAATCCTGAAAACAATTCTTTGACCTAGACTCACATATGAACTATTTCATGCCAATAATAATTTCTACACTCCTTATTTGACACTCTTGGAAGATATTTTTGGTTAGTGTCATGATTTTTATGAACCATAAGGATGGATTTATAGAAAATCAAATTATAAAAAATGAATAATGTGATTAAGAATGGTGTTTGAAGACATAAAATTCATTTAGAATTATAAGTTTATTAAATGAAATAATCTTCTAACTATGGTTTTATTATTTTATAAAATTATGGGAAATGGGAGGAACCATGAAAATGGTGACCCCTATAGACCATGCACTGATGGTCCTCCAATGGAAGCTAGAATGGATGATTTACAGAGATTGATGAATCAAATGATTCATGTTATGGGAAATATAATAAATCAAACTAAGAGACTGATTTCACCAATATACAAATAACATTACATTGAGTCTTTTATGTATCAATACCCACCAAAATTAAATGGACCTACTAACACATTGATTGAAGAAAAGTTGATAAGATCTGTAGAAATGATCTTTTCCGTAATTTGTAAATATGAAAAAGTGAAATTCACTCTGGATGTTTACTACTTAGAGGGAAAATGTGATCAGTTTAGGGAACTGATTAAAAAACCAAGTACAATATGGGATATTAAAGATATGGAGTGAGAAGTGTTAAGTGGTATCTTCTTAGATAATTATTTACCTCGTTTTATGAGAACTAAAATGGAGAAGGAATTTCTCGAGCTGAAGCAAAAGGAGAATAAATCTATAGGAAGCTAAGAGATGAAAATCACAAGTCATTCCCATTACACCTCAGGAATTTTAATGGATCCTAATGGAATGGTTGATAGATTATTTTGTGTACTAATTACACATCTATAGAATAATCTATCCAATTCATATTGTGATTTCTATGGGGTGATCGTGTGGAGTGCTATGAAATTTGACCTGGATTTTGGTGAGACACAATGGTATAAAAAATCCAATGAAAAGAAGAAATCGATGGAGCCAATATTGGGGAGGATCATTGATCAGGGAAGAGTGGGAATGAAAGTGAAACTTCCCAGGTGTAATTAATGTCGGAATAATCATTTGGGAACTTCTTTCTTAAGAGAGGTAAGTTCAACAACTATGTAAGAGATGACTATATAGTGTAGAATTATCTTAGTGAGGTGAATCCTCCACTTCCCAACACAAATGACAATGGGAAGATGGTTTATTCCCTTCCAAAATTCCAATGATTAATGTGTGGATAGCTTGGAACCTTTTCAAAACACTTTCCAAATCCAAGGGTAGTGGATGGTAATTACCATCAGCCACAACATATCCCAAGGGAGTATGGTCCTACTTTTAATATCATGACAGATAAAGGTGAATCTTTAAATGATGTGGTGGTAGGTACACTTTTTGTTATATAAAATCAATCAAGTAAATTTTTTGATTTTGGTGCAATTCATTCCTTTATTTTCCCCATTTTTTCAAAGAATTTAGAAACAACCCCTGAATTAATAAAAGTATATTTATCAGTCAAGAGTCATGGTGGGATTATCAAAGCATAATTAGTGTTTTGAAACTCTAGTATTAACTTTAGTGATAACAATATTATCACAAATTTTTTAGTTATTTTTATGATAGAATTAAACATTATAATATTGTTGGACTAGATCTAAAATAATAATGCTTAGATTAAATATATAAGTAAGGAAATATCCATAGTCTTCAATGGATAACCTACATGTATCCTTAAATGGGAGATATATTGAGCTAAGTTTTGACTAGAAGAACCACCCATATCCTTCTTTGTGGAGTTGATTGGTGAACAAGAAGGAAATGCGAGTACATAAATATAGGATGTCCCCATTATCTAGGAATACATTGAAATAATTTAAAAGTAGTTACATAGTCCACCCCTAGAAAGAGATGTATAATTTTCTATTGAACTCAAGTCTGGTTCCATAAAGATTCCAAAGACCCCATATAAAATGGTGAATGTTGAACTGGAGTAATTACAGAAAGAATCTATGATATTCTGGGGATGGGGTTTATCTCTACATGTGTGTATCCTTGGGGATCACCTATTCTTTTTGTGAAGATGTAGGATGGATAAATGCATTTATGCAATGATTATAAAAATTGAAAGAGATCATAGTAACGAATAAGTACCCTCTTCCAAAAATTGATGATTTATTTAACCGGTTTCATGAGGATCAGTTATTCTCCAAGATTGATCTATGATCTGATTATCATAAATTTTTGGTGAGTAAATAAGATATTCTAAAAACAACCTTCTGATAAAAATGTGGGAATTATGACTATGTTGTTATGACCTTCAGAGTAACTAATCCACCTACAATATTTATAGATTTGAAGAATCGAGTATTTAAGGACTACCATGATAATTTTTAGAATTTTTTATTGATTATATTATTATACCATAAATATGTATCGAGGAGCATGTAGATCATTTAATGGTTATTTTGATAACTCTATGGAAGGAAAGGATTTTTAGAAAATTCATAAAATGTGAATTTTGGTTACAAAAAGTTGGTTTCATGGGGAACATTGTAACCAATGAAGGAATATTTGTTTACCCTACGAAGAAAAAGGTTTTAGGGGAGTGACCCCACCCTACAAAATTAATTTTGATTCATAGTTTCCTTATATTAGCGGGATATTATAATAGTTTTTGGGAAAAAATATTCATGAAATTATAATCCATTAATCATGTTAACTCCAAAAGGTGTCAATTTAATCCAGAAAAATGTGTGTGAAAAAAAATTTCAGGAGCTGTATAAGATACTAGTTGCTGCAGCCTTGTTAACTATGCCCTCAATCAGAGAATGATTCATTATTTTTATTGACACATCTATGAAAGGGCTTGTGTGAATCCTCAGGAAAAATGATGAAGTCATTGCTTCGGCATCTCGACAGTTGAAGCCTCATTATAATAATTATCCTATGCATGATCTTGAGTAGTCTATGGTTGTTTTTTATTTGATGATTTGGGGGTACTATATTTATGGGAAAAATATAATATATACAAATACCATCAATATTTAAAGTATATATTGACACAGAAGTAATTGAATACAAGATAGAGGAGACAGTTGGAACCTCATAAAGACTATGATTGTTTAACTCATTATTATCATATAATGGAAAACAATGTCGTTGAATAATTAATATAGAAGGACATTATTACTCTAAAAATGATGAGGATTCTAATAGATCCCTTGATCAATGTCCTAGTGAAAGTGGACCTGGGAATCCTAAGGGATGAGACATCATGAAACCAATCACAAATTATTTCTCAACCGTCATTAGTAGGGAAGATCGAGAAAGCTTTGAAAGGAGATCCATTGTGACCTAAGATGATTAAGACTTTGATGGATGGGATGTTTCTTGAGTTCAATATTGATCAAGAAGGTGTACTAAAATATCATACAAGGCTATGTGTTCCATCAATTTCATAAATAAGGAAGGAGATGATGGATGATGCTTAGAGTTCTACATTCTCTATATATCTGGGAAGCACTAAAACTTATAGGGATGTTCATGACCATTATTAGTGGGATAATATGAAAAGGGATATTGCTGACTATACCAAATGGTTCCTAGTATGTCAGCAGGTAAAGGAAGAGTTATAACTTCACAAATGGGTATTACAACCACTACCCATACCAGCATGAAAGTGGGATATTATCACTATGGAATTTGTTAATAGTAATCTGTTAACATCCAAAGGAATAATTGAGATATGGGTTATAGTGGACCGTCTCAACAATTCTATGCATTTTATCTATATTTAGGGAAAACAATTTCATGATAAACATGAAAGAAGTGGTAAGGCTTCATAGAGCTCCACTTCATATCATATATGTTCATGATCAAAGGTTTGGATCAAAATTCTGGAGACGTCTTCAAAATTATTTGTGTTCCAAATTGAATTTTAGTACAAAATGTCACACTAAAACTGATGGCCAATATAAAATGACTTTTCAAACACTTGATGACATGCTGAGAACAAGCACAATGTAATTTAAATGTGGATGGGATCAAACTCTCCCATTAATTGAGTTCTTGTCCAATAATAGCTTCCACTCGAGCATTCAAGTGGAACCCTATGAAGATCTATATGGGAGGCGATGTAAAACTCATAGTTTTTTTGGATGAAGTTGGTGAGGGAATTGTTCTAGGGCCATATCTTGTGTCAAAGAGGACATAAAATGTTTATGCTATCCAAAAACACATTACGGATGCTCAGAGTCAGTAGAAGAGCTATGTTGACAGCTATCGAAGGGACATGGAGTTTTATATTGGTGATAAGGTCTTCCTTCAAATTTATCCATGTAATAGAGTAATGTGGTTTGGAACGAAAGGGAAGCTCAACCCCTTATACATTGTCCCCTATGAAATCATTGATCACATAGGATTAATGGACTATTGACTTGACCTTCATAAAAATCATGCTCAAGATCATGATGTATTCCATGTATCAATCTTGAGGAAGTACATACCTAACCCTTAACGTGTACTAAATTGAGAGGTGGTACAACCAGAACATGACCTCTATTATGGGAATAATTAGGTGGAGATCTAGGATTGTAGAGACAAGGTTCTATGAAACAAGACTATTCACCTTGTTTAAGTGTTATAGAGGTACCACAAATATATAGAATCCACGTGTGATCCAGTGGAAAATATGAAACATAAGTAGCCAAAAATTTTCCCTTTTGAGTGTACAATTTGAAATTTAAGGGAGGAAATTTATTAGGGGGGATGTAACAACCTGAACATTTGAGAAATATTTTTTTTCTATAAAATTAATATGTTATAATCAATAAAACTATAGTGTGTATAATTGAAATATAACCATCGTGTTTTGGACGTTATGTGACCATTGGTTAACATGACTTTTGGAAACTATAAATTTTTTTAATGTTATAATTATTGTTTACAAATGTAAATGATAATGAATAATTAATACATAAAGAAGAGTCGATGGTCTCAACCATTAGAATCCATACATATGAAGGACATATGTCAGATCTTTGGAAGGAGGTTTCATCACTGGGATTTTCTCTGAACCAAACCCTATCATAGCTTCAACATGTTAAGATTGAACGAAATCTCCTATGCGATAATTTCAAGTTAATAGAAATCACAACTCGAGAAATGTTGTATGAGCCACCACATAATTCTATCACCATTGAAAACCATACTCTTAGGTCCTATGCAGGTGTGACAAGGGGTTATATAATGAGGTCTTAATTACATTGTGTAATCCATCTATATAAATACATTTATTTTTATGGTAAAATAAATATAATTTTTTCATTTCAAATATAAAAATTATTTTATGATGAATTTTTAGTATTTTATATAAGAAGATTCATATTATTAGTGAATATTGAGAAAAAGAGTATTTATATATAATTTATATACTTTAAAAAATTGATACTGTGAAATGATTAACAAAAAACAGACATATACAGTTGTGATCAATAATAAATTTAGAGTGATGAGATCAACAGATTTTTTGGTGAAAAGTAAATTATGAATAGAAATATCATCCTTATGAATTATTATATGACCAATGGAATAGAAACCTTACATAAGGAAGTACAAATATAATTTAGGCATCTTGAATGGTGTTGTAATATAATAGTATAAGTAAATAACTGTTTTAGAAATTATTAGTGAACTATAAGTATTTTTTCCAGTAAATAGTGAATTTACATAAAAATAAAATTTATTATATTTAGAAATTTATTTTCATAAAATGGAGTTCAGTTTTGAATTAAAAACATTGATATTAGGTTTTTTTGTGAATTTATGAGTTATTTATAAAATGCTTTTTCGGTGAAGAGTAAAAATACAGTTTCAAAGGTTTCAATGTTTTAATGAAATCATAATGATGTAATACTTAATTTAAAATGGTTTTAGAGTACTGTGGATTAAAATTTGATATGAGGTGTCCCAATTGGACAAAACGATGTGAAAATACCTTGGCAAGCCTATGGTTTTACAAATACCACCAATGAGGTGTCCTCAGAAATTAATAAAAAACTCCCTTTATTTTACTATATATACCAATTTATTACTTAGTTTCCTTTCATTAAAATACTAATTAACTCAAACACATGATATTATTACCCTCAGGTGTCTTCCCAAGGTTCCCCCAATCCCTAAAGGTCTCAATCCATGAATTTTAGAAGTTATTCTTCAGGGTAAGGGAATTCTGAACTTCCCTTTTTTATTTCAAGGTCTATTATAGGTGGGTTTTATTTAAAATTTTCATACCGTGTTTTTATTTACATTTTATTTTGTCCTTATAACATATTATTTGTATTTTATGAATGGTTTACTCCTTTACACACCCTTTTTAATGTTTTATAAATGTATGTTTTATACCCGTTATGCGGTAAACTTTTTATCTCAAAATATCTATATTTTTTCTCAAGAAATTATTTTATTTTTCTATATTTGAAAACCCAAAAAAATTATTTTCAAGGTTTATTCATAAATAATAAAAATGATTCATTTTATTCTGGAATTTACATACATAATACCCTTATTCTCATTCCACGGGTTATAAATGGCACAATGGTTATGTTTTTTAAACACATTTAAATCACCATGATTTTGATATAAAACCCATTTGTTTTAGTATCTATGGATTATTTATGAAATGTTTGAATATGATATCTGTGTATCACATGAAGATAAGGACATATTAAGGATTTTCTTGGATAGCACTCCCATGATTTGGTTAAAGAAATTAATCTCTAGGAATTATGTTTTACGATATGTTGGTGAATAACCGTGGTAATTTTTAGGATGCCCTGGGTATAGACCTTGGTGATATGAGTATAAATGTCTAAAGTAAATTCTGTAGCCGCATCTTCATGTTATTATTCAATTTATTATAGTTATTAGAGGCCTCTTTTTCATTCATTTAGGATATTACTCATGTTCTTGTAGATATTTATCAAGTTCCCATGTAAAGTATTTCTCTTGTTTTTCCTTTACTGTGCCTTATACTAACCCATTCATTTGATGTATGTTTCCATGTTTTTAGTTGGAGTAATTGTAGATGGGATGGGAAAATTAAGAATAATTTCAAGTGTATTTGAAGAATTTTATATGTTTTCATGTATTATGTAACATTTTCGATGACACTAAACTTGAAAGATCTTGTATTTGTAAAATGTAATGAAATGTTATGTAATAAAAAGGTAAGATGATAAACTATCAATGAATATTGAGTTGTTATAAGATCAATAGAACCATTTAATTTTGACTTTTTTTTTAAATTAAATCTATGAAATTCATTGAAAAATATTTTTTGACAAAAGAAGCACCATTTTTTACTTTGAGATTGTGGTTCAGGCTTAAAATCAAAGTATAAAGAGGACATGATAAACCCATTGAAGTGTTCCAACCAGTTAAATTCCCTAGTATAGGGAAGTCACAGATGGTTCAAATTATAAATAATTTGAACATTTTTTCATAATACACATCATATGTCTCAACACCGTTGCTCTATAACTCATATTATTCTTCAATTTGAGGTTTCGGTTATACATCAATATCATTTCATTGAATTTTTTTACAAGAATAATAATTGAAATGATTAAATAAATTTGTTTCATAAGTATTCATGACGGAATATTTCAAGGGATCCAAAAAATCAAACAAATGCTACAACTAGTGGTCAAATTTGAAAATGGGTTGAATCCATCAACATAAAATCCCAATTACACATTCCTACGATCAGATGAGAAATTTGGATGTAATGAATCAAATTTCTTCCATGATTTTAAATATCTTTGTTATTGCATTAAAACGTTGTTATTATTATCAATTAAATTATACTTTATGTGCTCAGTGGTTATCGATGATATTAATAATATTTTCAATCAAGGATTTAAAGGAAATTAACACAATACATTTTTAGGTGTTTTCCTTTTCATATTCTTCATATTAGTATACTAGTGTAGAATTCCTCCGTCACCCACTAACATCCATCTAGAAGAAGAACATTTTTAGAAATCTTTCCCACTTGAATCCTCTCCCCAATAAATCATATAATCATTGGGGAAACCATTTATTTTTTTTTTATAATTCAGAACAGGTTTGTTAACAACAATTTTCATGTCATAAAAATACTATCGGATATTTTCTTTTGTAAATGTATCATAGAAAAATTCCATTTTCATAGACATCCCCTTACTTTTAATTCCACATAAGCATTTGATATTGTATAACTTTAGTAGAAAATAATGTTATTAATATTTCAAATACCCATTATAAAAATATTGATCTCCATCATTATCTAAATTATGAAATTCATTTGGTAGCTTAGTGATGTTATATCTTATATTGGTCACCACAAAATCATGTGGATTATATAATGATATGTTATGATCTTGATATTTTTTTCCTATAGTCCAAAAAACATCTCTTGTTATGTTTTGATTTGTAGCTCTAACTACTGGTTATTCTGATATGTTTTGATGTTGATTTCACTGACATGTAATGAAAAATGCCTTATTTATTATGTTATTCATTTCATTGTCGATTATTGAAGAATTTGGGATAGAATTTGGTTGATTGACATCAGTGTTCATACATTCCATAACATTCAATTATTTATTATAAATAAAAAAAAATTATTGAGCCAGGAATTGAATCAATATCAAGTGTTCATAAACATAATCTCTATTCATCCATATTGTAAATTTACATTTTGAAAAAAGTCATATTATTCTCCCATTAACGGATTGTTTGGAAATTTAACTATATAAAAACTATTCCAAACCCCTAGAATAATTAGGTGTGTTCCAAGATAATTTGATCCCTATTATATCTATATATATCATAATGTGACAATACATTATGAAAAAAATTAAAACATATAAGTATTAATATGAAAAAAATTGATAATAGAATAAAATAGAAAAATTGAATTAGTTTGAATTAAATAGATTAAATCTTTAATTAAAATGTAATTTCCTTGTATTAATTGGAAATGAATAGGAATATAAATGGGAGTTGTCTAGTGAGTACTTTACCAAAATTGAGAGATTGATCTGTAATTTATATTGTAGTTCAAATCCTATACCAAACAATTATCCAATAATAATGTAGTTTCTATTCAGTATGTATGCATGTTTAATTTTTCTTAAACATCTATAGAAAACTAATAATACATGATTTTTTTTTAAATAGGTGGTTTGGCTAAACATGATTCCTTTTGTTATTATCAATGACCAGAACCCACTTTTTACCAGGTAATTTTGGAAATAATTGTTCCAATTATAAGGGAAAACATTGAAATTGAGTTCTTTATACTATCCACCAAGTTATGGGAAAGTTAAGGTGGTTAGTTAATGTTTAGAAATTTATTTATGATGTTTTTATTCAGAAAACCCTAAACATTAGGCACAGTAGATACGCTGGTAATAATACCACTACAACAATTTTTATCATGACTCCACTAGATATATACCATTTCATGTTGTTTATGGAATTGTTTCATACTGTCATAAACTATATGAAGAGGGAATAATAATTGAGTCAATATATGTGACATTAAAATATAAGGATGTGGTCCTAAAGTGGCTATGAATAGATTTCCATCTTACTTAGAAAATCATGAAAAAATATACCAACCATCGACATAGAATAGTGCGTCTTATGTTTAGGTGCTTAGTTTGGGTTATGTTACAGCATAATAAACATGGAGTGTTTCTATACTAAATACCAAACTAAAAAATTGGTATTTTAGTCCGTTACCTATGGTAGAAATCATGGTATTTTTAACTTATTGTCAAATGATTTTAGTTAAGAAAAAAATATGCCACGTATTTCATGTCTCAAAATTGAAAGAATTTGTTAAAATGGAATCTTTATAGTAGAATTTGTAGCTGAACAATAATATCCAGTTGAAATACATGAAGACAGAACTGATGTGTGAAATATAATATGGATGATTCAGTCCGATGGTCAGACAATAGAAAAAGACACCTAGGGGACACCAGATAATAGTTTCCCAATTATATTGGCATAATATTTTAAAAAATAAAAATGAAAAAAAGTGAAATTCATTTAATTTCCCTCAATTATAATTGAGGAATATTATCATTACATAAAAAAAGGGTGTACCACACAAAAATAATCATCTATGAGTACATTCAAGAGTTTATAAAATTTACGGTCCAATAAGAGACAATAACTATAAGAATCCACGTACGGATAGAAAATATGTTTATCTTTATAAAGAAATGTAATGAGAGAAAATAGAATCTAGAGTCACATATGTATGAATAAAAATATACAAAAGGGTATCAATAGTGGAATGTTACAACACATATCATCCACAAGGTAAATATAGAAAGCTATTAAAGCACATAGGTAAAAAAACCAAGAATGAGGAATCATTTCCTAAAATTAAAACCCTGATTAAAATAAAAAAAATAACTATAGAGTAACAAAATCCAAGTGGATGGGTAAGGAATAAAGATAAACAAAAATGTAGCAAACTAAAATAATTCACAGGGGAAAACCCACACAATGTGAAATAGGAAAATACATATAATAACATTAAAACATAATAACATGAATCAAAAATTAAACTAGATAGAATATAAAATGGAAAATGATAAATAACAAGATGAGGTGAACATTTAACTAGAAAAACTCAAAGAGAATGAGTTTCATGGAGATGAAGACTGAAAACACCTCTCTCTTTTCAATATAGGGACTAAGAACCCACCGTTGAACATAAAATTTAGTTATTTTGTATGATTTATCTAATGTACTTTGAGAGAAAGAGATGATGATGTTGGATTTTAGGGGGCCCACATGTATACATTCTCAAACTGTGAAGGATTAGGGATAAAGAGACACAAAGCTACAGGCGTTAGTTTGGGTTTTACAGGATGAGAATATTACCATGAAGAATTATTCTCTATATGGAGGAATGTTGTATTAAAATAATTGAATAGTGTTTATAAATAAATCAAAAATTATTCTCAAATTTTTACAACATTACCATTCCTCTCTATTCATGGGGCATTAGGGGTATTTGATAATGTATAAGCATCTTGCAAAATATGTTTATTGGATAATAATGATACAAGAAATAAAGAAGCATGTCATCTATAAATTATATACCACACCATATCCTATACCAAACAAGTAGATCATATTCATGTTTTTTCTATTAAAAGTAAAAAACAAAAACAATATCACCTCAATTAAAATAATTTTCAAAAATAATATTTAAAAATCAATTAATTTTAATTTCTTCAATTAATTTTCATAGTCAGCAAAATATTTACAATCTAAATTACCCTTAAAATGATATTTATAATTTTAAACAAAACGAAAATGATAATGTATCCATTTAAAAATAAAATACATTTTAAAATTTAGCCTTTAAGAATATTATAATTTTCCATATTTAGTTAAATATTTGACTTGGAAGATATTTTGAATTTGACCAAAAACTTAAATGAATTTCAATGAATTTTCAATAGAATTTCAACTTTCTCATCAATTCAAATAAATTAAGAATATAGTAAAAAAATACTACAAAAGTTTCAATTTTTCATGGAAATTTAATAAAAATATACATGAAAACAAATCAAATTGTGGAACATAAAATTCTCCAACACTTAACATATTATTTTTACTCAAATATTCAAAAACATATCCTAGAAAAAATATGTTAATAGTTTAAAAATAATTTTTAATTCAAGTATAATATAATTTTTGAAAAGTATTTATCTTCATTACATCCAACAAGAAATAAAAATTCTTATTTTCTGAAATAAATATTTCTTTATTTTATCTACTTTCAAATATTACATTCTAAAAAAATCAATAATTTTTAATGTAATTGAAAAAGTGTATTTATTTTATATAGTATTCCTTTACATTTTTCTCAATGATTGAGCACACACACTATTCCAGAAATACGTACAAAACAATGAAACAAATTACGTAATGCATACTACAGAAACTTCAAATAAATTTTTATATAAAAAGATAATGACTACAAATCTAAAATGAAAACACAAAGCATATATAGAATGGGAAATAATTTTCCTATAGTAATAAAAATAAAGAGAGAAAAAATCAAAGTCTAATAATCTAAGTAAAAAGGAAGAGAGAAATTGAACCTATATGACCTCACCTATAGCATGTGATTGGGGGAATGAAATGACAGGAAGAGGGCTTGGGTGAGGATGATGACTTGGGAAAGGGAATGGGAAGGGGATAGAGTTATGTGGGATGTGACCGCCATGACATCAGGAGATTAGGGGGCATTGGATCAGAGGTCTCAGAAGATACTTGAGATTCATCGAGGGGGAAGGAATGTGGTGCTAGGGTTCTGGGTCAGGGGGTGGGGAATGACTACTTAGGGTATAATGGTTGTGGGATAAGGGTATTGTTTGCGGGAAATAGTTTCTTTTATTAATGAAAAGATATGATTTTGTGGTAGTTCAAAAAAAACCACCATGAAATCAAATAATTTTTTATAAATAGTTAAGTAAACTGATGCTAAAAATTGCCGCTAAAAATAAATATTTTTTAGTGACTTGGTTAGATAATAAAAATAAATAGTATGGACATTATCTTTTATTTTTATTTGAAATAAAATAGATCTATTTTTTAAAATAACACATTAATAATTTTCAAATATTAAATTTAATCCACCATTACATACCTATAATATATTTGTTAATTTTTTTTAAACCATAAAATAATTATAATTTTGATATAATAATAGTTTCAGAAAAACCAACATATCTAATCCATTTAATTTTTCCATTATAGTTGTATCCAAAATTTAATCGTCCTCCACCACATGAATTGAAAGATATAAAATTTGAAATGTCATCTTTCATATGTTCAGAACAACCATTAACTAAATACTATGAACATTTGGTACTTATATGGATGATTTACTGTAATAAATCAATCAATAAAATTATTTCATAACCATTATAATTTGGTTTAAATTAGATTAGTATCTAGACATTTTGGAATCAATATATATTTAAAATATATCTTTTTATGTTTTTAGAAATAAAATATTTAATAATAAAGGTTTTTTATGAAAAAATTATTATGTAAATATTAGAGAGTATTTTTTTGATAATTAAATTTCCTTTTACATTTAAATTCTGTAACATTTGAAATGATTTTTTTGTAATATTTATAAAATTAGTCTTTTTCATCGTTAATGAAAATCTGTTATAGCAAAAATATTTTTTATTATAGTTTGGTTTCATTATAGAATTTTTTTTAACATATTTATCTTTTACTTGAAAAAAATTTGATAAGGGTTTTTATGATTTGAATCATCCTATTTCAAATCTACATTTATATTTTTTATTTAATTTAAAGTATTATATACTTTTCCATTAGAATCAGAAGCTGTACTTCTCAATTTGTTTTATTTCTTTTCTGATATTATTACATTTATTCTCAACATTAGTGATTCCTCTAATTATGCATTAAGTCTTATTGCATAATAATTATTATTTACTTCCATAAAATTGTTAAATCTATAATTTTAATATATTATTTTTAATATCCTAGAATCACAATTCATATGTAATTCCTCATTATTTTAAATAAGGATACTAAAATTTTCCAAACCCTTATTCAATTTCTCATTTCCATTAATGAAATTATTATATTTAACTTCTATATCAGAATATTTTTCAATAATATTGAAAAATCATTCAATAATAAATCATTATTTATACAATTGTTTGAAATTAATATTCTACAAATAAAAATAAATGATAGAGTGATAATTAGTTTCTTTTTCATCTTTAGTTATTTTATTATGATAAAAACTAGTAAACGTTTTTAGTTTTATAAAAAAATAATTAGGTACCTATAATTGTTTTGGAATCCAAGTAAGGATCATTATATCATATTCACTTCCCATGTAACTACTCAAATTATATTTATATTAGTAAACCTATATCCTAAAAAATGTTTTCTTTTTTTTATTAATTTTTATTTGTCCTAAATTGAAATTTTAATTTCAGGATAATTAGTCTTGATGTGTCCTTTATTCCTACATTCATAACAATATAAATCTGAAAAATTATTATTATTTTTAGTATTAAAATTATTATGGTACTTTTTTTCATTCTTTTGAACAACCTATACCCTGAATTTTTTAAAAATTTGAATATGTTCTTGATACAATGAACCATATAATGATCACTTACATGGAACATAGATTCATAACAGTTATAATATTTATTGATAGTATATTTTAAATAAATAATAATATTATTCATAGACTCTTAATTGAAAGTAATTTTCAATTCTAGTTTATAAAACTCTAAATAACCACTTAGTTAATCTAAATTATACTCGTTAAAAATCTGACATTCATTGATCAACACTTTATTTTCATGATCTCTTCATAGTAAATATCTCAAAACCATTTGAACAAGATGTTTGTAATAAAATAATTCACCATGTTCATTCATTAAATTTTTAATTCTAGTAATCTAGTGGAACATATGGTTAATAATATAATTTTGATCCATCTTGAAATATGAGTATTCTACATGAGGAACTCC
Source organism: Viscum album (assembly GCA_963277665.1). Taxonomy (NCBI): domain Eukaryota; kingdom Viridiplantae; phylum Streptophyta; class Magnoliopsida; order Santalales; family Viscaceae; genus Viscum; species Viscum album. The sequence goes on from OY728122.1 coordinate 713,679,305, forward strand.
AATAATGGTTCATTTAGTCTTGTCTTTCACATAACGAGTAACCTGTAGGACTGTAGATATTTTATAGGCTATCTTACATGATGAAATATGGAAGTAAACATTTCTGCATATAATACAATTAAAATATTAATTTTTTTATAATTTAGATCTTAATTTACCACATCAATACACAAAAGTGTATTTGGATCATCTTCATGTTGATTATATTATTTATCCTTGATTTTACAATGATCTACACTTAACTAATTTAGATAATATTCCATTCAATATTTCCAATACCCTTTACCACTACCATTCAAAAATGGGGGATTTTGAGGTATTCCACCATCATTTTCCCCACTACCTACCAAATTTAAGAATCTTATTCCTTATACTGTTAGCTCTTGGAAAATCATGTTATGACATAAATTATATAATAAATAAAAAATTTAACCAAAAGTATCCATTCCTTTTATAAAAATTACTGTAATATCATAGATTGAAATAATAGAATGGGGGGGGGAGAATTCCATTATTTTTTTTAAAAATAATAGTAAATCAGATTTTATTATTATGTAAATAAACCATATAACACAATGTTCATAAAATAACGAATTGAAAAAAATATAATCACATTATTTTTATAGCAGTTCAGATCAACAAGATCCTACTCTACTATTCAATCTTATAATTTCAGAGAGAAGATTAGAATCCATTTTGAAATCTATTTTTTAATGTTGTTATATCCTATTTACAAGAACTAAATTTTACAATACCTAGAGGAACAAATGATACATTAATTTTTATAGGATTCAAATCCTTATCTATCATGAATATTCTTCAGGATTCACAACCCAAGAACATTATTATGAATGATAGAATAATGTTTTCTATAATCTCATAGAATTGTGATAACTGATTTATTTCAAGATCATATTTTGACTATCATAAATTTTACACGATGAGATATTAATAAATACATTATTAAATTAAATATTTTTTTCTATATCTTTCATTACGTACAACACCGATTTTAAATGAATCAGAATATACTACTAAAATATTATTTTTTAAGGTGATAGTTATCGGCCAGACATTGGATGAGAAAGTATGAATAAAATAAAATACATTATAAAAAACAAATTTTTTATGACTATATGAAAAAATTAATTGGTTATTAATGTGTAAAAGTTCTCTTATAGTGAATTTTTTGAAAAAAATATTTTTTCTATAAATATTAAAAAATACAAACTTTTATAAGAAATGTATTTTCTTTTAAATCATTTGTCTTGTTCTGTGTTGTTTTATAATAGATTTAAAGGTAACATTTTTTCAATTATAATATGAATAATGAAATTTAGGTCATTGGTATCAATTTTATATTGAATTGTGTATGATATAAAAGAATATTGTTGTTTAATAGATGCATAATAAAACTATATTTATTATACCAGAGGATTGAAGATGTGTAATGAAAGTTATTACTTGAGGTAAGGGATTTCCCCCTCACTTTTACATCTATGAGACACATTCGATATTGACAACTTGTTTCTTCTATTTGGTGTATATAATACCAATTAATTTATTTTTTGATGAAATTCATGAAAATTATGGGGATATACATATCCATATATTGTTATCACTTTGTTTAGGTTTTGAAGTGAATACTACCAAAGTGTTAAAAGATTTATGTTTCAATCCCATTTTCATCAATATTATTACTGATTAAGTATATACTAATGAAATATTATAATATACCATTAATTGAACACATTAAATTTCTTTTCCAATAGTAATTTATATATATTACATGTTTTCCTTTTATTTTTATTTCTTTTACAACAGAAGTGAAAGAAATAATTTTTTAAAGAAAAATGAATTTGATTTTTAATTTTGTAGGAATCTTGGACTTCCCTGTTCATATTTTTTAAAAAAAAATTAAAGACTGTTTTAATATTCTCTAATAAAAGATTAGATTCATTTTTACTCATGTTTGACTTGTCATAAAAATGTTTCAATAGAATCTTCTTGAGGTTTTCAAAATGTTGTATTTTTTTTTTAATTTTTTCAAACGTGTTGAAGAAATTTTTTATTTTATCTTATAAATCATGAACATGATTTCCCACTATCATAGCTACTCAGTTCTTTAAATATTCCATTATATATTTATAAAGATATTTTAAATGAAAATTATTTTCAAAATATAATGTGAATTTTTAGTTTTAAAAATTTATGTGCACAATGTATAATATATTTTACTCAAATTTTATAATGATATTTTAATGTTCTCTTTTTTCATTGAGGACAAAAATAATTGATATGACAAATTATTTAGTGGGGATATAACCCAATTATATTATCCATATTATTTTTCTATATGGTTTATGATTTGGATGGAAATATATTTATGAAACCCTTTTCTTTTTTCATTGGTTATTCCATGAGGAAATAATTACGCAACCAATTTTTTCAGGGGTTATGAAATCATGAATGTTTAATTACCTTATTAAACCCATATGCATACATTTCATAATATTATGGGTGGGAAAAAATTTTACAAGCCTCTAATTCATTTGGTATAGTATTATATCTCATGATATAATTTTGGTAAAAAAGTCGATTTTCTTGATCTCTTATGGGAGACAAGTTTATGTTCTTGATGTACTATGGGAAATGATTCGATTTTATTGATCTTATATAGTACTTATGTTGATGTTCATGATCATTAATGGGAAATAAGTAATTTTTTTAATCCATTATAGGAAACATGTTCTAATTGAAAATCCATTATAATTTGAGTGTTTGAGTAGTTAATATCGAAATGTGAAATAGTTTCTATACTTTTTAAGTTGACAAAATTTTATGACATTAACATATTATCAAAAATTGATTTATGATGATTTATCTTTCTTTCGATTCATTTCATTTTGATATAATGCGATCTTATAACATGACTCATGTTTATGATCTTTGGTAGATTTTTATGAACATTGTAAGTTACGGTCAGGATCTCAAACATTCATTCATATATTCTTATTTCATATGATTATATATTGATATCTCCCTTATTTAACCTCACTAAGAATTTAATATCATCCTTTATTTTCTTTCCTTCCCCTATGTTATAAAGAATGGTTTTAATTATAGTTTTTCTATTAGATGCACTATATGTGGAGATATTTGTGAGATATATAGAAGATTATTTATTTTCTAAAATGATTTTTATCTAGACTCCAAAAACTATAAACCATAATGGTCCACAAGAATATATTTTTCAGATATATTTAATATTTTTCTAAAAAGATGTAATATTTATATTTGTAAATCCTGGGTCACCAGAGTTGGTATTAGATAAAGGTTTTATAAACCTTTTCAAACTAGGATGTCAAATATTTAAATAAAAAACTTAGTTTAATACGCAGTATATGATAAATTTATAGGATATGGTAAATAAAAAAGTGTATTTTTAGTAGAAAACATCACTTTTTTGGATAATACATGTATATGTGGTTTGAAAATAGATACATGTAAGGGAAATAACCCTGAAAATAGTTTTGAGTATATCTTGTCCATAATTATGGTCTATAATGAGTTTTCCCTTCTTGTGCACCTAGTTCAATATTCATGGGGGATATTCTTGAGTTAATTTTGTTTTTATTTGTATGTTTTTTAGTATTTGAATATATAATGGCCAGGAATGACCAAGGTTAATCATATGGTTTCATAGAATTAAAAGAAAGAGTTATTAATTATTCATCCTATTTTTATTAATGATTTTGTGGTTTCCCACAATGATAATTGTTTCTCACTCTTTTTTATTTGATTTAGACAATGGATAACACCAAAATACATCATGATAATAATTAATATAATGTAAAATTCTACTATCTTCCCCCTGATTAGCCAAATGTTATAGGAGTTATAATATAGAATCTTATTACTATTATCAAGATGTTTTTATAGGTAATCAATCATGAAAATCTTCTAGAAAATCATTGCAGGTAGAAATGGGCCATGTAGTCTTTCATGAGTAAATTTATACGTACTCTTAATCGGTCATCAGATCCACTGGTATTTTAGAAATTTTTCAATGCCGTTGAAAATATATTTTCTATTCTCTAGTTCTCAGAAGATGATTTTTTTTATATCTATATAAAATTTGAAATGAGAAGAATATCAAAGGTGGAGCCTTATTGATAATTCAAAACAATAGGGAACGATTGAATATATATAATGGGATAAGTTTAATAGGATATTGTTTAGTAATTAATTACCTTATTTTATATGTAGAAATATATTCAAGGAACTCCTTGAGATTTTGAAAATGGGGTAAAAATACATTGGTGATTATGAGGAAACTTTAAAGAACTTATAAGGTATGATTATATTTTATTTATTACAGAGGAGGAAAAATTTATAAATTATTTAGTTTCGTAAACAGAATTCATTAATAGACATTATCTATAAGAGAATTTAGTATATATGGATAATTTGTTTGATTTTTTCTCAATATAGAAATGGATATTAGATATTTCCCACTATTTTAATGATTTTGATTAGATAAGGAAGACCGATAGTCATGAACACTCAAATAAATCACGTGGTGAAAAGAAATTCCATACATCTACATGACAAAAATGTGTGTGTGTGTGTGGGTGGGTGGGGGGGGGGGTTAACAACAAAAAACATGCATGAATGGAATAGAGAGGATCCATAAATTTTTAAAGGAAGTTATTAAATCCGATGACTGTAAAAAAGTAATAAATTGTATGTTTAATACGGTTAAAGAGAATAAAACACCAACTAATGGACCACCCACTCTCTAATGACTCAAATAAAAATATTCAGAGAATTATTTCAACTAGTGGTTGAATTTTGTATTTTGTGATGTTGACCGAAATTTTAAACCTATTAAGATCAAAGAGAAAGGGAAATATCTTATAATCAAGAATGCCAAAGTGGGGTCTCAGAATGAAATAGTCAAATGTACAATTATTTTCCACTCTAGTATATCTATTTTCTTTTTTCCTTATGGATAAACCCATATATCTATGGATTTTTTAAATTACATTGAATTAGAGATCAAAGATTATATATTGACTTAGATATGAAAACTCATAATGGTATGATGGTCACATGTTAATTATATAGTTCCTCTATGATTGTAGTCTATGGTAAAGTGCATCCTGTAAATATTGTGATTATACCTTTAGTTAAATTTGAAGTGATCATAGGAATGGATTGTATTTTTTATATAGATCCTATATGAACTTATGAAGAAGGTAAGCTACATTTAATTTTCCTAATGAAAACATGAAAATTTATTAGTTCAAGGATGTATAGAAAGATCGAATAAAAAATAATTCTCTCTTATTGGTCTAAATTCTAATAAATGATGGTTATTAATATTATATGGTAGTTGAGAAACTTAGTAGAAAATATATGACTTTTTTTGATGTCTGTTGATGTCATACCAAAATTATTCATGGAATTACATAATGTTTTGAAGTTCAGTATTTATTAGAACTCTTATCTGTAGATACACAAATTTTGAATACTCCTTACAAAATGATCATATTATACAAATGTTATTTTTTCTAATTAGATTATGGATCAATGTTACTCTACATTGATTTCTAAAAACCTGAAAATATCACTACTAAGAACAAGTATCATCTACCAATATTGATGTTTGGTTTGAACAATTATGAGGATAATAATACGTTTCCATGAATGATCTTCAATATAAATAATATCAGTTAAGAGTAAAATGTAATTAAATACCCAATACACCATTTCAAACAAGGTATGATCGCTATTAATTTATACTGATTCCATTGGGTCTTATAAATTAACCTCTTATATTATTGTATTTAGTGAGTAGTGTCTTTAGAGATTACCTTGATCAATTTGTGAGAGTCTTTATATATGAAATTATTTTTTATTAAAAGGGAAACATAGTGCATGAAGGTCACCTAATAATTGCACAAAGTACCCCAAGAAAGGAGAAGCTAATTAAAACATTTAACAAGTTTTAATTTATTACTTCTTAATGTTTCATCCTTGGGTCATATAATTTCATGTGAGGATATTTTGGAAGATCCTTCAATGATAGAAGTTGTTGGAAAATTGACTATAATATCCACTGTTACAAGGATCCATAATTTTGTTGGTTTGGATGGACATTATTGATACTTTGTGTTAAATTTATCATGGATATATAATCCACTCTCCATGTTTACTCAGAATGGAGGCATGTTTATTTAGACAATAAAACATGAAGAAAATTTAAAGAAACTAAGGTAATGTTTAGTCAATTCCCATGTGATTACATTAACCTATAATGGAGAGGGGTTTTTAATCTATATTTACTCATTTAATAGGGGATTAATATGTTTTATCAGGAAGAATGATATGATTATATATTAGGAAAAAATAAAATTGAAGGTTTATGGGAAAAAACACAACCCATGATTTGGATATAGAATTTCTAATTTTTAAATTAAAGACATTAGAGTGTTATATTTAGGGCTAAATATTTGAAATATATTCTCATATTAAAATATTAATGTGAATATTCACAAAAAAGAGTGAAATATTTGCATCGAATTAATTAGTATTGTTAATAAATACATTACCAGCCCGAGAAAAGGAAAAAAAGTGACTGATAATTCGAGACAAAATGATCATACTAGCTTATTTATGACAAGGATCATAAAAAATACAATATTTATGGATTTTAAAATGATAAATATCGAAATATTAAATAAAGGGGAGAAATACTATCTTTATCAAATGAACATTCATCCATCTATCCGTGTTAGGATTAAAGTGACATAGAAGGAAGATGTATAGTTTAAAAAGTAGTTGGGAAATTTCCCAGAGTTTAACCTTGATTGGGTGGAATTATTAGGTTCTGGAAAATATAAATGTCCCATGAATAAAAATTTTAATAGTTATCTACTGAAATAAGGTCATAGTTCATCATTCTCTATTCATCATGGATGTTCAAAGACATATTGAGTTCTAAAAGAGTATTTCTGATTATATTATGTGAAATGGGTTCTTGTAGAATATGTATCTCAGTTCGTGGTATGTAATCATGTTTTGTTTTAGAGAGAAAATCCAATGGGAATGTCACTAACATCACCCATACTAGAATGGAATGGCAGAAAATCGACATAGATTTTTTCTTTAGACGCCCCAAAAACATCTAATGGTCATAATGATATTTGTGTTGCAGTCAATCACCTTTTGAATTTAACACACTCATTTTCTATCAAATAATACTCCTATCTTGACCACATTACTAAAATTTACATTAAATAAGGGTCAAGGTTTCAAGAACTACCACATTTCATTATATTTGATCGAGATTCAATGCTTTTTTAATGTTATGGGGAAGTATTTAATAGTCTTTGGATATAGTGTTATGTTTTTAGCACAACTCATCATATGTAGATATATGGCCAGTTTGAATGAACCATTCAACCCATGGAGGATATTTTGATTTCTTTTTCTCTATAATTGAATGGGTTTTAGTAATAATACTTCATATAGTTGAGTTTTCATACAATAATATCATTCAATAGATCCTCCTAATTAATCCTTATGAATAACTTTATTATAATAAGTATATAGCTCCAATGTGAGGGAATGAAGTTGGTGAATGAAATCTATAGGGACCTGATCTATGTGAATAAATTAAAATGATGGTTAGATCCTTTCTGTGATACATACAGGAATCATAAAGTCAACAAAAATGTTATGCTGATCATTATCGATGAGATATAGAGTTTTATGTTGTTAATAATTGAAACACCCCATAATTTTATAGTATGTTATATATTTAAAGTAATTTAATTGCTTATATTTCATGCAACACCGACTTGGTTAACATTATACGCATGATTAACTATATTAAAAACAACACATTTGTAGTGTAATTATTTAAATGATTTATTTATTTACCAATTAAATATGGTAATATGAATAGTAAAAAATAATTTTTAAATTTTGTTTATAATATTTTCAAATAAATAAAACATATTTATAATGAAATGTATATGTTTTGTAAAATAGTTAAATATTTAGAAAAAATATTTCTTCACAAGAACTACTTTTAATGCCCTTTTGTGAACAATAATAAAATTAATTTAAACACTCCTATAAATTGAATTTGTTAAAATAGACTACTTTTTGGAATTCAGAATATTTAAATTATCTTAGGGTTATTTTATGGTATTTTTTCTGAAAACATTCATTTTTTGTTGAATAGTTAAAAACACATAATTTTTGCTTAAAACTGACATATTATTTAAATAATTATTTTTAATATAAATTTATTTTAAACTCAAAATAGGTACTTAATCCCAATACTTGTCTAATGTAATTCAATGAAGTAATTTTATGACAATATTAGATATATAAGATTTTATTGAACTTTTTAAAGTCTTTTACCCACCTTTTAGGCAGATTTGCAAATTTTCATAAAGCATAATTTTACTCCTTGTCTGAATTGAATTTAAAACATCCGACAAACATAGTTGTAATATATAAGTAAAATTTGGTTTAATTGGATGAAAATAATTTTTACTGAATAATAACTTTTGAATTTTATTTACCACAATTAAATGTAAATTGGGTAATTAAAGGTAAAAATAATATTATAAGAATATAAATGCAACCCAAGACATGTCATAATTATATTTGATAAGTGTTTTTCAACCAAAATCAACCTTAGGACAAAAATATGATCCTTTTGAATATACTTGGGTTAGATTAGGACATTTATTATATTTAATTTAAAAAGGGTTTGAAGTGTTTGATTCAAATTTTGATAACTAAAATATTTTTAATATTGGGTTATACATAAGATAAATTTGACTATCTATATTAATTATAAATATAAAAACAATTCTTACATAATGGTATTTTTTTCAAATTTTAAATATTATATAATTAAATTTATTTGTGACACAACAATGATGCAGTAATTACCTTATTAATGAAAGATTAAAATAAATGATATTATAAATATTAAAATAAATATAAATTGAATATTTTGATGATATAAATGAATATTCTTGGTGAATATGAAATTTTAGGTTTGATTCAATGTATTTGTTTTGAAATAATGATGTTTTTATGATAATAACAAAAAACAAATACTAAATAGTGTCAAAATTGACATAAATGAGTTTTTAGAACAAGTATTATTTTATTATATTATATAGTATTCCTAAATATATAAAATTCGGATAAATAATTTAGATAATGTTACATATATAATTAATGAACAACTTGAGGTTATCTTTTCATTTTAAAATAACTATATTATCAATGTAGTGTAAAAATATAAGAATACATGGTAAAAGTTAATCTATTATACTAAGGGTTAAATATAAAAGATATGGTTAATATATTGACCTAAACATGTCTAAAACGTATTTCATGAGAGGTTTTAGACCCATACCAATTTTATCCTCTAAAAAAATAAATTTTTAACAATTATAAACCAAAAATAATTTAACAATAAATTAATATTTCAAGGTTTTCCTAAAGTACACCTCACCTATCAAATAAAAAGGGCACCTTCCTTTAATTTCATTCACATCTAAAAATCCATTTATCTCATCCATAAACTATCTGAATCTACTTCCAGCAACCCTCACGTGAACCTAGAGGCCTTAATTTGAGCATAAATCCAACATAGGATCCCTTTTGTTAATGTTAAAAGGAAACGGTCGAAGAAGAGGTAATTATTTTATCACATATTTCAAAGAGATTTTCTTCTTCTACATCCTCTTTATCAGTTGTTTAGATACTAAAATAATTAATCTAGAAAATTCTAAATACTAAGATGTTGTTATAAATATGGTAGAACCATATCGCATATTCTATCCATCCTATGAATGGAAAAGTCACCATGTGTGCGTGCGTACGACTTACTGTCTCCATTCCATGGTGTAATTTGTTATTCAACACTATTTGATTTGGATGGATATAAAGATGAGTAATATATATATAAATAAATAAAATAATAGGATAATGTTTCTGTATAATTAATATACAATTTAATTGAACACCATTAAATGATTAGTGAAATGATATCGTCGCTCGTGTGCACGTACAACCTACCATCTCTATGACGTGATGAGATTCATTTCCGCATTCAGCAATCAAGGATGATTGTAAAAAATGCATATTATTAGTAAGTATATAATATATGAAATAATAATTCTATTTTGAAAATATATATATTTATTTTCATATAATTATTTCACTTAGTTCCATCCAATATGATATGAAAACGGAAACAATGTTCATGCGTACGTACGACCTACCCTCTCCATGAATGGTGTATTTAATTTTATATATCTATATATTAAATATATTTATATTATGAATATATTTGATATATGAATCATATTATACATAATTGAAGTAATAAATCCTGATTTACGTTATACAATCAGGAATTATAATTCAAAACACATATGAAAAATAAAGCGATATTACCCGAAATGACGCATTAACATGGAATTGTTAATAAGTGGGTAATATGAAGTCAAAAAAGAATAATAAATGTTATCATATATATTATTATGATTTTTATATAAGTTAATAATATGTTTAAAAAAATTATACAGGAGTTTCAGACATGTACGAAGAGTATCAGACCAATTGTATGGGTTAATTCTTGAATATCATTATTAATTGAGATTATTTATGAGTAAATATTTACTGGGACATATTTATCATCCATGTCCATGCTTCATAATTTTTTTTCAAAAGTAATTTCTTAAGGTTTTGTGTAAGGTAATCTTTAACTCTATCATCATTTTAAATGTTTTAATGACTTATTATTCTAAATCTATTTAATTAATTTCCATGTTTTCAAAACTATTTTAAGGGTTTATTTATATGGACATAATTGTTCAAATTTGTTAATAAATTTCATAAGAGATAATATGGTATGGGAAAATTTTATTCAAAAATATCTTTCAGATGACTTACTTTATAAATTATGAGACTTTTAAATGATTTCATGAAAATAGGATATCTCTCTTAATGAGTTTTACTGATTATTTTAAACTATGTCAACATCAATTGTTTTTATATTATTCTTGATTGATGTTGATTTATTATAAATAATATGAAACATTTTTTATTGAATGAGTTATGATATGTTCGATTGTGGATGTGATATTTTTATACCATTCTTAGTTTATGGTTAATGTATAGGAACTTCGTATGCTAGTTTAAATATGAAATTTTATGTTATGTTTCACCCTTTTCCAATGAGAAATGTAATGGACATCGTAAGTGATGAGAGGTGCCCACTATAGCCCCCCAAATGCATTTTTTGATCTCTTGAGAGAAACTACTGTCTTTGTATAAGGACTTGAAAGAATATTTTTGAATGGTCTTGGTAAAATTACTTGACGTAGTAGTAATTTTTTCCGGCATTATGCATTCCCTAATTATGAAATTAGTTTTTGCATGTGTTTATTTGACTAGTAGAATATCCATGTACATGTTTATATGGTAATATTTGACTTATTTTTACTATATTATGTTCATGTTTTATGTATAACAGGATTTTATTTTTATTATACATCTTTGCTTAAAAATTTATAGCTTTCGCTTAATTATTTACCATTAATGAGAATCTGAGATCACCCCTTTCTATTGCCTTATTTACCCAATATTCTAGGAATTGAAATATGATTGATATGAATGGTTAATATAGGGGAATAATTGAATCAAAAATTTATTATCTATGATATTTTTTATTTTAGAAATTCCAATGTTATGATCTTGTACGCAATCTATTTTCCAGGGCTCCTAAACTGATTGTCCCTTTAGGACATTATTCATTATAATCATGCCAATGTGTTAACATAATGCACCGCCCCTAGGCTTCTGGGGTCAGGGTATTAAAATTGTTATCATAGAAATATTAGTATAATCCTTAGAAAAAATATATTTATAAACTCTTATTAGAGAACATTACCCGAAGATAGACTTTGGGGATTAATATATAAGAACATCCAATAATATTTGGTAATGTAGATATTATGTTGGGTTTCAAAGAAATACATTCCTATCTAGATAATAAAAGTGGATGTGGTTCTGGAATATATGTACCTAGGAGTGAAAACTCTGACAAGGAGTTTCAGGCTTGACCAAGGGTATCCTAGGACATGCAACATGCCTTACTGCACACATGGATTGACACTCCGAGTGGATAAGATTAGGGTAATTCACATTTTATTTACAAATCATTATGTATGATTTTTGATAAAATACTTCCCAAAAGTAATCATTTTTATGATTATGGATTATATGAATAATCTATTCAATTTATATTATGTATTTTACTAGTTTGGAATTATTAATTTTGATTCATAAACTAATATAGTGTATTCCATTTTTTAGAAATGGTGCCAAATGGAAGGAAGGGAAACTATGCCAACACAAGTAATCCATAAAGGTATTTTCCTCCTATTAAATATAATTATAGGGGATAGGGTGATGAAACTAGTGATGAATATATTATAACCATACTGGGAAACTCACTCAGGTTATGAATAATAACCTTACCAGTATGGAGCAACCCGATCCTCAACACAGAAGATCAATGTTAGAATTCCTCATGAGACAAAAACCACCAACATTAAAAGGGACAATAAATCCTTTTTCAGATGGGCAGTGGATACATTCCTTAGAGATAATATTTCTTACTTTGGGGAGTAACGATAGGGATAAAGGTTTTATGGTAGTCTATTTCCACTTAGGAGATGGAGATCATTGTTGGTCATTGATTCAAAATAGAAAAAAGATGAAGAAGTATGATATATGGAATGGATGGAGTTCAATGTATTTTTCATAGAGAAAGACATTACTCATGAACAATGAGTTGGTGTGGAAATTAAATTTTTGAGACTAAGACAAAAATAGGATGAGAATATTATCAAGGCACACTGCAGAATGCATACGTAACCCAATATTTAATATTGATTGCTTCTTTGATGGGTTAAATACATTTCTCTAATATACATTGGTCTCACAATATTTCTCATCATATGAAGATATAGTCTTGTGTGCTATCATGATTGAAATGAAATTATATAAGTCTTATGAAATTAAATTAATTCAAGAGAACAAGAGAACATAAGTACAAGATACAGATAAAGGGAAGAAGGGAAATAATGATTTTCCCTTATGTGATAATCATGGGAAGAAACACCTAGGTACTTTCCTAAAAGGAATGGGTATTTGTTACAAAGGTGGAGAAAGAGGTCACCAGGCCTGTGATTGTAAGGGAATGAAAGAAGCTGTGAAATGTTATAATTGTAAAGATGTGGGACATTATGAAAACCATTGTCTAAAGCATCATGGAAATATAGCTCAGAAAAAGAAAATGGATCAAGACCAAGCTTATGCTATTACTTTAGTCTAAGTGGAATAATTAATGTATTGTGTTTTTGTATTAAATAAATTCATTATGGTTTTAATATGATGAAGGTAATCATATTTTTAGTTTGTAAAAATAAGAGGAAAATTATGTTGTTTGAGGAATCTGATGTTATAATAAATTTTGGACATTTAGAGGCCTTTTAAAGAGAGTTTTGACATGAGTATTTTGGATAAGTGTAAAGGTTAGAATAGAGCATGTTGAAAATTTGATATTTTGTTTGAGGTTAAACTATGATTTATTGGATACATTGACATATCCTTTTGGTTTTTAGTAAATATTTTGCATATTAAGGGAATACTGTTGGACCTTTTGATTAATGAAATGTTCTTTTGGTGTAAAAAAATCATTTTTGAACATTCATTTCCTAGTGTAAGGGTTGAAGTGAAAATAGATTGAAGCACAACCAAATGATGAGATTATGATTATGACAGGTAACGAAATCATGTAATTTTTCTTGAGTTATTTTATAGATAGTAAATTAATCCCCACTCTTAAAAAAATCTCTCTAAATATGTGTTCTCCTAATAACTTATGTTTTGTTGAACTGATGATTTTTTACATCACCATATATTTGTGGCATTGAGGCCCATAATTTTCCATTTATAGTTTACTTGTTTTTGATTTATTACCTCAATCAGTCACTATAAATATTTAAATTTTTCATCAGATTTTGTGTTTATAATGTCAAAAAATGTTCTCGTATTAGATATCCAAATTTTGAAGTGAACTTTTCATTCCCCATTCCCTTTTATTGAGGCTAAATTTTATTAACCCTATTTACGAAGTGGGTTTTCCACAATGGTATTTTATATTTGAATCCTTTTATTTTGAAGAGATATTTCAAATTGTGAGGGTGCAATTTATTAAAGGAGGGGAGAATGAAAATCCCCCTGATTTCTCAGTACATTATCTCTATAAAGTAATTTAATAGCTTATATTTCTTTCTACACAGACTTGGCTTGTGTTATTTGAAAGATTGAGATTCTTCAAAACAACACATTATTATTATAATTATTTAACTGATTTTTTTATTTATCAATTAAATATTTTAATATGAATAGTGAAAAATGAATTTTAGATGTTATTTAAATTGATTTCACTTAAATAAAACATTTTTATAATGAAATGTATATGTTTTGTTAAAATAGTTATATATTTAGGAAACTGTTTTTTATAAAGAACTGCTATTTAAGTCCTTTTTCTAAAAAATAATAATATAAATTTTAGACACAACAAAAAATTGAATTTGGTAAAATAGACTTCATTTTTTTATTTGGAAGATCAAAATTAGGATAAGGTTAATTTTTGGTATTTTTCTGAAAACATTCAATTTTTGATGAATAATGAAAACACTGTGTTATTGTTTAAAAATGATTTTTTATTTAAATAATGATTTTTTATTTAAATTTAATTTAATGTCAAAATAGAAACATAATAAGTATATTAGTGCAATGTAATTCATTGGAGTCACTTTAAAATAAAATTATATATTTAAAATTTTATTAATCTTTTTAACATCCTTTACCCATCTTCAAGGGATATTTACAAAATTTCATAAAGCTTTATTTTACTATTTCATTAAGTTGAATTTCAAAAATATGAAATACATAGTTTTCATCAGTATGTAAAATGTGCTTCAATAGGATGAAAATAATTTTTTTAATAGTAACTTTTGAATTTTATTAACCACTATTGAACGTAAATAGGTTAATTAAAGGTAAAAATAAAATTATAATAATATAAAATTACCCCAACACAAGTACTAATTCTATTGGATAAGTTTTTTTAAACCAAAATGAACCTTAGGAAAAATATATTATCCTTTTTAATCTACATGGGCCAGATTAAGACATTTCATAAATTTTAGTTAAAGAAGATTTAAAAGTGTTAAATTCAAATTTTAGTAACTAAATCATTTTAAATATTGTGTTATACATAAGATAAATTTTATTATCAATATTTATTAAAAATATAAAATTATTTCCTATATAATTGTATTTTATTTACAAATTTGACACATTAAATAATTAAATTTATTTATGACACAATGATGATGCAGTAATTACCTTATTAATGAAATATTAAAATAAATGATATTATAAATATTAAAATTAATTAAAATTGAAACTTATATTGACTTAAAATAACTTAATAGGTGCATATGACATATTAGGATTTCTTTAAAGTATTTTTTTGATGTAATAATGTTGTTATGGCTTTAACAAATTCCAATTACTAAACAGTGTCAAAATTCACACAACTGAGTTTAAAAAATAATAATATATTATTATATTATATAAAAATCCTAAAAATATAATACTATTCCCAATGACTAATATAATGTAACACATTTCAATAATCAACCACTTTAGGTTCACTTGGAATTTTATAGTAACTTTATTAACCATGTAGTATAAAAATACCTAGAAGACATTGTAAAAGGTTAACTATTTAACTAGTGGTTAAATCTAAAAATATGGTTAATATGGTGAGAAAAACAAGTCTAAAACCTATTAGTTGAGACTTTATCAACCCATAACAATCATATAATTGAAATAAATCAATTTATAAATATTATAAAATGAAAATAATTTTATAATAAATTAATATTTGAAGATTTTCTTAAAGTGTCCATCACCTCTCTTATAAAAGGGAACCTCCATTTCTTTTAATTCACACCTCAAAAGCCATTTTTCTAGGGGAAAAACCATCCAAATAACCTCAAAACTAAATAAATTAAACATTTAGGTTGTACTTTGAGTAGAAAGACAGATTAAGGAGCCCTTTTGTTCAACACGAATGGAAAGACCTGAAGAAGAGGTAATTATTTTATCACCTCTTTCAAAGTACTTTTATTTTTCAACTTCTTCTTTCCCTATTATCACCATAGTAAAATAATATATCGGATATATTCTACATTAATATATGTTATTATAAATATAAGACACCAAAATTATTTATTCTATCCATCCTATGAATGAAAAAGTCACCATTCGTGCGTACGTACGACTAACCGTCTCCACGCCATGGTGTAATTTTTTATTCAACACTATGTTATTTATATGGATATAATGGTGATTATTTTGTATATGAATAATAAAAAAATATAATATTTCTGTATAATTAATATACCATTTATCTTCACACCTTAGAAATCATTATTGAAATGACGTCGTCACTCGTGTTTACATAATACTTACCATCTCCATGATGTGATGAGGTTATTTTACATGTTCACCATTGAAGGATGATTATAAAAATATATATTATTAATAAGTATGTAATATATGAAATAATAATTCTAATATATATATATATATATGTATTTAAATATAATTCATTTTCGTAGTTTCATTCAATACGATATTAAAATGAAAATATCACTCATGCATATGTATGACCTACCATCTCCATGAATGGTGTATTCCATTTTAAATAGATTTCTATTATATATATTTATGTTATAAATATATTTTATATATAGATAATATTATACATTCTGGAAGTATGTAAATCATTATCTATGTAATATGATCAATAATAACAAGTCATAACATATACGATAAAAAAAGTTATATTACCCGAAATGTTTCATTAACATGGAATTGTAAATAAATGGGTAATATAAAGTCATAAAAAATAATATAGGATATCATAAATAGTATTATTTTTATGATATTAGTTTATAATATGTTTAAAAACATTATATAATAGTTTTAGACTTTTACAAATAGTATAAGACCTAAGGTAAGTGTTAATTACTCAATCTTATTATTATTTAAGATTGTTAATGTGTAACTATTTACTGGGACATATTTATCATACATGTCCATGTTTCATAAAAATATTTTGAAAAGGAATATTTTATTTTTTTATAAAAGTTAATATTTAACTCGATCATCATTTTCAATGTTTCAAATATTTATTATTCTGAATCTATTTAATTAATGTTCTTGTTTTCAAAATGATTTTGAGGATTTATTTATATGGAAATGATTCTTTGAAAATGTTAATTAATTTCAAAAGTTTCAAGGTGTGATGGGAAACATTGATTCAAAAATATTTTTTAAATTACTTCCTTTTTAAATTGTGAGACTTTTAATTGATTTCATGAAAAACAAATATTTCTCTCAATAAGTATTACAGATTATTTTCAACTATGTCAGCATCTGTTTTTGGATATTATTCTTGATTGAGGTTGATTTATTATAAATAAAATATTCCATATTTTATTCAATTAGTTATGATATGTTCGATTGTGGATGTTCCCTTTTTATACCATTCATGGTTTATGTTTAAATAAATTTAATTTCGTATGCTTGTTTTAATATTAATGTTTATGTTTTGTGTCACCCATTTCATGTGAGGAATGCATTGGAATTAGTAAGTGACGGGTGGGCCCCACTATATCCACTTGATGCATCGGTAGGTCTCCTAAGACAACCTGGTGTATTGGCACAAGGATTTAACAGAATAATTATGAATGGTTTTGTCACAAGGTATTAACGTAGTAGTTATTGTGTCTGGAATTACGCATTCCTTCTTTATGAAATTAATTATTACAAGTGTTTGTTCAACTAGTTGAATATCAATGTGAATGTTTATATTATATTATTTGACTTATTTTTACCATATTATGTTAATTTTTTATGTTTAAAAGGATACAATTTTTATTATACATCTTACTTTAAATGTTCATAGCTTCCGCTGAATTATTTACCCTTACTGAGCATCTGAGGTCACCCATTTCTATTGTTTTATTTTCCCAGGATGTCAAGAATTGTATTATTATTGATATATAGGGTTGATATTGGGGAATAATGAAATCCTAAAAATATTATATATGTTATATTTTATATTATAAATTGTAATGTTATGATCTTTTATGTAATCTATTTTCCAAGACTGCTAAAGAAATTGGTCCTTCAGCACATTATTCCTCGTAATCAAGCCAATTTATTAAAATAATGCACCAAATCGAGGCTTCTAGGGTCCTAGAATTAAAATAAATTAATTCTATTATTTTATCTATAAAATAAGTTAAATATAATTTTGATGACAAGAAACATGATCCCTTGATATATTATGCCCTTTGATTCTCTTGATCAAGTCAGATACTGGTTTATCATTTGGTTCTCCAAAAAAACCTCTCTCAAGTTTACAATGAATTCCATTTATGTATCTTAAGGATGTAAATACCTGACCCTTCACTTATAAAAAACTCTGTTGTCACACTATTAGATAAATATATCTATTATGAGGAGTTTCTAGTTGATATTCTATATCATAGAGACAAATTTATGTAAAACAATACCTCTCACCTAATAAATGTGTTGTTGCAAAACTTCCAATTTGATGAATCCACATCAGAACCTGAGGATATAATGAGGTAAAATTACTATCAGTTTTTTATATTAGAGTGATGGAATTTAAAGGGAGAAATGATTTTTATGTGAGTTATAATATGACACCACTATATTTTATGAAATAGTTTTTCAAATAAATATAAATTATTTTATATCTTACGTTACACACAATCAGAAGTTTAAATGAACACAAATATACAACTAAAATATAATTACTTAATGTGGTAGTTATCAAGTATAAAATATATTAAAGAGTATGAATAATAAAAATTAAATTATATAATGTATTGATTTATACATCTTTTTAATAAATTCATTGGTTATCCTTAGATGATAAAATGAAATAAAAATCACATGAAGGTAAAAGATTTTTTTTTGAAAAACAATTTTTATGTGTGTAATGTGTTTTTATGATTATAAATTTAATAATTCACTACTGTTGAATGGTAATATATATATATTTATATTATATTATATTAAATTTATTATCATTTATCTGACATTTTTATAATCATGAGATATGAGTAAATAGAGTAATACGCTTAAAAATTAATTTTTTTAAAAATATTCTTTACCATGTTTTCTGAAATTATTTGAAAATTATTTGATTGAACTTCTATAAAATTTATTTGAAATTTTTAACTTAATTTTTAAATCATAATTTATTAATTATAATATTCATAATTTTTTAATAATTTTTTTGAAAGGATTTATGTTTTGATGAACAGTAAAACGTACTAATTTATATTAAAATTGTGTTTTCATTTCAAAATTTTGGAAGTTATAATTTTTTAAAAAATTAAGTAAATTTTGTTCAATTATGTTATTATTAATTATATTTCAGTCATAGGAATTAATTTTATGGTTAATTTTTATATAAACTGTTATTATACTTGTGTAATAATTTTTCTTTGGAAAAGGTTTTTTTATCATGATTGTGGGTTAATTTTAAATTTGTTTCTTTCACTATAGATTAATTTAAAATAATGAAAAATTATAAGTCTAAAAATCAACTAAATTGTAGAAGGGTTCTTAATATACTCTCTTATACACACATCATGATCTATTCTGTTTAGAAAATATAAAAAAATACATTATTTATATCTATCCAAATTACCTAGATTCCTTTATTTGATCATGAAAGCACCCATTGAATACTTTATGTATATACTAGAAGAGGTTATTTGATGAATTTTAATAGTTCTTAACAATAAATTTTAGTTTTATTTATTCTTCTATATACACTTAATACTTTTAAAATATTCTCTAATAATACAAACATTATGTTCAATATTGTAATATTTTATTATATTAATTTAACTACCTATATGCATTTCCTCTTCCATCCAATGGGAAATGAAACCGTCGATCAAGAATATGGCATACTATCTTAACACGAACCAATGTAATTAATTTTTTTCACCACCACTCATAACTGGATATAATGATATATTTAATATATATATATATATATTATTTTAATAAAAATTAATTATTTAATTATAATATCACATATATAGTCTTGCCTTCCAATCTATTTGAAAATGATTACGTCACTCATTAGTATGTTTTGACTACTATATCTATGAACTATTGTGATCCATTTCTCATTTCCACTTTAAATGGATGTTAAGATGGATATATTTGATGAATAAGTTTTATAATTATGATAGTATAATTATTATTTTAATGTTAATTAAAGTTTACCATTATTTCAGTTCATACATCGAAAATTGAAAACAACTTTCATAAGTACGTACGACCTACCATCTCTATGAATAATAAAATTAAATATAATTTTATGGAAGCCAATAAATATATATATAATGAATATATATTATATTAGTATAATTATTAAAATAAATTATATGATGTATCCATGATCATATTTCAAGGATAAAAACCACCGAACTAAAACATACATGATAAATGATGTAATTTTCACTTAGAATAATGAATTTAATAATGAATTGTTAATAAATATGTGATAAAAGGTTATAAGTGAATAATATATGGTTTTATATATGTGATTATGGTTTTTAAAGATATTTTTAGTTAATATATACTATCAATACTGGAGGTTCAAACATGTATAAATAAAGTCGGTACTTGAGGTAAGTGATTTTCATCTCACTCTTATTTCTGAGTCACATGCCATTTTCAACACTTATTTATTTTATTTGGTGTATATAATACATTTGAATTTATTTTATTATAAAATTACATAAACTTATGGGATAATAAATATAATTATATTTTTTTTCTATTTCTTGATGGATCTATTTGAATGTCACCAAAGTGGTAACAGATTTATGATTTAATCGAATTTTTTAATGATTATTTATGGTTAAGTTTCTGATGATAAAATATTTTGATATTCCTCACAATAAACTCTAGAATATTCTTCTTGTTTGTTTACTTATTGAGATAAAATATTTTCCTTTCATGTTCGTCTCCTTTATAACTCAAGATACATAATGAATATTTTTAATGAAAATGACAATGTTTTACTATTTGGTCAAGAATCATTCTCTTCCATGTCTATGTTTTCTAAAAAATGATTTTTCAAATGTTTTAATATTTTTTTATGAATATTTATAGTAATATTTACACATGTTTTAATTTTTATATTTTTTAAATGAAATCTTCTTGTCATTTTTATAATGATGATTTTTTGTCCTTTTACAAAAGTGTGAAATGAATGTTTTCTTGTAACTTATACAACTTTAATGTAATTACCCCTACCAAATCTATGTAATTATATAAATATTACACTATAAGTATCCATGTTTATTTTCAAATAAAATAATTTTTATAACATTTTGTGATTTTTTTAAAAACCTTGTTTTTCTAAGTGAATGGTTAATTTACTGTAGAATAATTTAATAGTCATTTAATGGTATTTACATTATTTTAAAAAAAAATCTATGATTTTAATTATGCTTTACTAGGGATAATATCCAATGATACCATCATTATTCTTTACCTTGATGTTTTATGTTAATGATAACAATATTTTTATGAAACACAATTCATTTCCATGAGTTATTCCATGATAAATTGTTTATTAGACCAATTTATATTACATCAGTTATGATATGATGAATGTTTTATGATATTTTGGAAAACATATGAATGGTTTCCATTTTGTTATGGGTGGTCCCAGAATTATATATCTCTCCAAATAATTGCATTATGAAATAAATCTTAATAGGTAATTATGGGAAACAAGTGAATGTTCTTGATCCATTATGGGAAATAAGTTAATTTTCTTTGTCCTCTATGATAAAAAGTTGACATTTAGGATCATATATGAGAAAAAATTATACATGCTTGATCCTTAATGATATATAAGTTGATTTAACTAATCCAGAATGGGAAACAAGTATTGATTTATAATCCATTATAATTTTACGCTCTCAGTAGTTAACCTAGAAATATTAAATGGTACAAATAATTATGATAGAGCTATACATTTATGAGATAAAATTATTGGTTTTTATTGATTTATGATTATTTATACCTCTAATGATTCATTCCATTTTTAAATGTTATATCTTTATACCATGACACATGATTATAATCATCGATAGATTAGGTTTGAAACTATTAACTTATGTTCACGATACAATCCCATTATTCTTATCTTATCATTTCATATAATTTTTGATTTTTATGTCGCTTGTTTACCCATACACAGCATATGAGATCACTTTTTTCTTATGTTTCCTTCCCCCATGTAATAAAGAATGTTTTGAATTAGGGTATGTATATAAAGATTACCAAATAGGGAGATAATTATGGGATATGTTAAACAAATTTCATGAATTAATTAGTTTTTTAGCTAGTCTTCAAATACAATAAACCATTATGGTCCCTAGGGATGTATTTGTGTGAGATATTGAATATTTATATAAAAATATGTCATATTTAAATATTAAAAAGATATTTTTCTCTAATAATTCATTCTTGTGTCTGTAACATCACAAAAATTATATGTGGAGACACTCCTATTTTCAATATTCATGGATGTTATAGATTTTTTGGGTTTCCGATTCCTCAATTTGATCCAAATATTATAACACTTAATATTTATGGAGATATTTAAATCCTCAAATGATCTAAACGTATCTTCAAATTTATTAAATAAATTTTTGATTTTCTCATCAATAATTATTCTTTATTATTATAATGTAGCATCGTGATCATTTATTGTTTTTTCTTCAACCTCTATCATAACATCCTTCATTTTTATAGAGGATATATACATTTTTTTATATATGGATAACTTCTTTAAGAAATGTTTTTTTACAATCTTCTGAAAATAATCTTATTGAAATTTTAATTGAACCTATGAAATATTTTCATTTCAATGTAATACTAATTATTCGATAGCATATAGGGGGTCAGTGAGAGTAATGAAATTTATAATCATCATCACCATCTTCTAGTTGTGACTTGTAACAAAAAATTCACTTAAACAAACCTTTTTTATATTTTAATTCTTCATAAGATAATTTTGTAACATACTTAACAATTTTATAGTATAATTATTAAGTATTATAGATAGACTAATTACCCATATAATCTCCCAAACTAATACAAATAAATTTAAATGCATAAATTTCAAGATATTTTATAGTTGAAATCCTTCTACTATAAAAAAATCATATAATGGGCAATCCATAATATATTTTGAAATATTCATCAATTTTATAGCCTCTGTATTATTACTGTTCATTAAATTTTTGACTGAGACCCCGAATTCGTCATTAACTGGGACAAACTAATGTCTTCATCTGATGTTTCTCAAAATTAATTTGAAATATTATCTTCTCATAAGTTGTTAAAAACTATTTAAATAAAAATATATCCAATTATAGTAATATATAGTTAATAATAATACCCTTTGAACTTCCCAATGGTAGTTTTTGGATACTAAGTAGGCAGGGGTGTGAATTCTTGTACCCAATATTTATCAAGTTTTAATTTTATTCCATGTTTTCGCATCTTATGTAAAAAACTATAAATCTTTTAGGATACATGGATCATAAATATATGATAAAAAATATATGCAATTTATAATGAAAAAGAATAAGAAAAACATATAATTTTATAAGTTTCAGATCCAATAAGGAAACAAACTCCATGCTATTTTGAACTACCAGCATTACACAAATTATCACTATTATATTACAGTTATTACATACACATAATAAATATAAAAACAAGGATTGTGAAGGAATCATCCACATTACCTTGAAAAGAGTTCACCAAATTAAATATTACCACATTACAATGTCTTTACTGTCTTGGACCATTGATCCTCCCAACCAAGTGATGGAATTGTTTATATTAGTACCACCAAATATTTGAGGGTCTTTCCTTGATCCAAAAAAGTATCATCATCCCCCAAAAATTAATTATAAAATTTCTATAAATATTGGACTTATTCCTAAAAATTTTATTCGAATGATTAATACATATTTGTATCATGCTATATCAGGTTGTCTTCATCCTTTAGAAGTATCAATATAATGAAAATCAATATCAGAAATATTAGTCTCTTCTATTATCATTATTCTTATATAATAAAAATTTTAATAGTATCCTACTAATTAATGTACATAAAAATAGTTTTTCTTATAAAAACCATGTTCTTTTTTCTATTAACCTATGCTCTCACTATCATCCAAAATATCTATGTTCCCTCTTCATTTTCTAAAAGAAATTTTTAGTGAGATTGGAAAACTGATAGGTTAATATCTACCTCTCTCTAACTCTGGCCAATTAGCTTCCTTAAATATGTATATTTTAATATATTAAAGGAGCCAAAATATTATTCACTTATTTAAAATAGATAATTTCCAGGTTTTATGAATATGATAATTCAACAACATTAAATTAAATCATACTGAGTCAATGGATAAATTTTATATATTCATTAATACACTTGTGTTTACCTGCACATAACAGTAATAATATATCCATACTCTTACTTAGAACAAAAAATTTTGTTTTTATTAAAAATTACTCTTTTATCCTAGAATTTTTATGAGATATCATTCATTTTTGGAGTAGAATACACTCACACAATATCCTGAATCGATGTAAAAACATTATTTCAAAATTTGATGTTAATAAAAGTTTCGACTTGTATTAAATGAATCTTTGGATCCATTTAATGGTTAAAAATTGGTTTTGTTAGTAAATGAGGTTTTTGTAAGCCTAAAACTGTGTTTTGGGGATTTTGGTTTAAAATAGACAACACCACACCATATTAGAATCATTTTTCACCATGGTTAAATTCAATAAGAAATTAGTAAGTGGGAATATAACATATCTAAGCCATTGTGTTCGAGGGCGGATACTATTCTCCATGGTTTAGGAGACCTAACCATTCCAATTTTGAAATCCTTGGTGTGGGAAATTGACATGCGGTTGGGAAAAAAGTTGTAGGGATTTCCATTTCTAGTTGTATTGTTTAAGAACAACATGTCCATAGCCAAGGAGTGGTGTAGGGTGTGGTGATGGTCATGCTGAATTTCAATTGAAATAAAAACACTATTTCTTCCATAAATATCTCTTAATTAGTAGATATTGGTCTTTGAACCATGTTTGTAAATAATTAGAGGATGATTAATGTCATCCTCATTTGTTTTAGTTTGATTAGATCACATGGTTATTCTCTCAAATCAGAGATTGGGGTATTAGGAAACATTATTAAAGAAGGTATGTTCAATGTATATTTATTTACAAGTTGTTTTATTTATTCCTCATTTGAGATGAAATTTATTGTTAATTGATTTGTTTTGTGTAATTAGTTAATCTTCCATTGGTAGTGCCTCTGGTTTTGGGTGATTCATAGGATGAAAATAGTGATTATTCTCTTTTCTGACCATTTCATCTATTATTGTCGAACAATCATGGAATGTGCATATTTTTTTTATGTGTGGTGATTTTTTTTTGGATTGTAAATGTGTCTTACCGGATTTTTTTTGCAACAATAACCTTTATATTGGACTTTAGGAATTATTCATTGTCTTAGTGAGGTTTTTCTTGGTGAAAATTCCATGGTGAGTATCATTAATTCTAAAATTGATTTTTCTATCATATATGCTCCATTATAAATACCCCATGTGATTTAGATATGGGTTTTTGGGTCTCTGGGTGAGGGATTATTTTGGGTGGCTACCTTTTTAGCAAATATTGACAATGACATCTTTGTTATTGAGCAATGATATTTCATACCATATTTGGAATTTTATATAACGTTTTCATGAATTTAAAATTTATGGTTCGAACCCTTTATTTATATATATTTCATGTCATTGTGTGACTTAAAATTTATAACAAACCAATATTTTTTTTTCATATGATATATTTGAGGCCTGTGTAACCTATACTAGGTTTCATTTTTATGCGTGTGTTTGTGGCCTCATGAGAGATTATTTTGAATTTAGTACTTTATACATCCTATGATATTTATTTTTCATGATATTTAATAACATATAGAACCTTTCTTATGGTATTATAATAAATAGATAACATAGTATTGGATAGAAGACCCCATGGAGGGGGAGCGTGATGATCAGAGAAAGGCTATGAACTATGGATCATTTGTTGGTATGTGTTGGATTACACACATGGTAGAGAATATTGGATAAAACCTTTTATATTATTTATGAATAATTCTACTATATGAAGATATGTAAGAATTCAAGATGGGGTTGATTTGTGCATCTAAATATATTATACATATTTGGTAGTACATACCATCTTAGAGGGATTATAATCGTCATCAGGGTGTGGGTGCAATGTTACTATTAATGACCACCTTCATGGTGGGGATGTGACTTTACATAATGTTAGAACCTGAAAATAGGACTAACATTTATTGGGTTCCAAAAGAAATACTGGGAATTTTGGAACAACTTGTGATATGTGGTGATAGACATAAACATCCATGCCGACTACATTCTTTAGTAGGCGAGGCCATGGTCCATGATGGATTTGTTATCCCATGATGGATTGACAAATATGTTTCTATTTTTGTAATTTTGAATTTATATCAGACCATGAAATAAAATGATATATTTATATTTCATTTGTTTTATGAATTAATTTTTAGTGGTCTACAAGGTTTACACTCACACCTTTCCTAGGAATTTTGATGCACTTGTAGTCTTTGTGACCATGGATACAGTAAAGGGAAAGGTCCTGGTGACTAGGAGCTTAGTGATGAAGAATGATTGTTGGAGGTGTTACCAAGACATACATTGGTGTGGTGGTGGAATGTTTTATTTACATTCCTATCATAATCATACCTTGGTTAGACCTATCAATATAGTTTTACCTAGTTTATTATTTCATTTTACATGAGATACTTTCTATGTCAATTTTTACAACACCCTTTATCTATTAGGATATTATTTTTAATACCTTCTTTTGATGACACTAATGGAATGACATCCCTCCATCTGTAATGAAAACCCTCATTGATAATTTAAAAGTTCTTGTATATATGTTGGCATGCATGAGTCAATGTGTCACTCTAGTTCGTTCCATGTTATTTATTTTGAGGTGTTACAATCATGTTCAAATTGATTCATTAGATTATAAATAAATTCAATTTATATAATGTTTAATATCGTGAATTTCAACTCATGCATCATTTAAATTAATGATATTTTTTTGAATATTTATTCAAATATTTTTTCACACAATATTCTCTATGTAATATAATAGAAATTACTCATATAATGTTCAATGAATCATATATAGTGTTGAAATAGAATTTATGTAGATCTAGAATCACTCATAACTGTATAACTAACTCATAAAAAGATCTAAAATCACTCAAATGTAGCTATGTTTACTCACAATTGACTATGGATTCATGAATGACCAATATAGAGTTTTTGTAATTACACATACGTAGTTCAGGAATGATATATTCACATTTTATAGTTAGTCGAATCTACCTTTGTAATTATGAATCTTTCAATTCACTTATAATTAAATAATTATTTCCATCTCTTCTAAAATTATTTTAGGGACTCTCCATACTCTCCAAATCAAATCATCGATTCATCCAAAATAAATTTACCATATATTTCATTAGCAATTAGTCATTTTGAAACTTTGGATAGTTTATTCACATGTATAGCTATATTTCCTTCTTCAATATTAACAATTGGAATATTTCCTTTATCAAGTTTCTTTTAATCTCATTGTAAACTGATATAGGCAACTGATTTTCACCAATTAACAATTTTATTTGGTTTTATTTATTAACAGCTCCCTAATAATTTTATTTTATGGAATTAATTGTGAATATTTATAGCCATGATATTAAAGATAGTTAAATGACCTTATCTATTATATTTTCCTGAAAATATATAGGAAATATCTCTAATTAATTTAAAATATATTGAAAATTCATGGAGCCTCATAATATTATTTCTTGTTAAAAAAAATTCTTGGATATGGGTTATTAAAAAATATAGTTTCAAATTATTTCTTCTAATGATCATAATATAAATAACATCCCGCTACCCCTCTTTAGATGTAATATATGTATTTGGAAAATTATCAAAGAATAATGTAAAAATTTCTCTATATGCGTGGGAGATTCAATCACTATAAAAAATACAATGAAAACTTTATGATACAATATAATAATTAATTTAAATTTAATATTGAAGAGATGGTACCCAAAATAAATATATTAAAGTAATTGAAATTTTCGGCCTTCATAGGATAATAAGTATTCTGTAAATAATCAAATAAAAAATTGAGAAATTTATTTCACCTATTTTTAGCATAAGTGTGTAGTAAATATACCTATTTAGTACTGAAGAAACTCCCTCAAATTAATCCTTACTGTGGTCATATATCATCCCATTTCAATTATTCCAGAAAACGGAAACAATCAAATCCATTACAATAATAATAAACTTGATATTTGAATCTTATTTTAGGAACCAGGAACAAGTTATTATAGGAGTCAAAAAAATTATCCATAACGGATTTCACATTAAAAATATTTTAGAAGAATCTCTACAAATTTTTACTAAAAGTACACAGTACATAAATATTTAAAATTTATTTAAAGGGAAACCTGTATAGATAATTTAATGAAGAATATGGGTTTCCATTCTTTTGAATTTTACCATCACATAGTATCCAATTTTTCAGTATTTTTAATATTGATATGATTCTTGTTGGGGAATATTTTTTTTAAAAAACTTATAAGTCACATCCGTACCATTAATTAAAAATAACAATTGAAAATATATATTTATTTGGTCATTGGGACTATTTTATTGATGGTTTTCCATATTACAGTTTCCATAAAAATAAGATAATAGATTATAACGTGAAACAAAATCCCTTCATGGAGGATATTGTTGTTATTAATATAGTTCTTATGTGTATCCTAATCATTTCACATCTTTTAAACCAAAGGGATAGAAATTGAAAAATTAATTATCCATTTTAGTAAAATAATTTTCTTGATGTTATGGTTTGATTCCCTATACAAATAGCACCTTGAAATAACAAAAATAAGATTATATGTTTTCTTTAGTTTTGTCCCTAAATATTAGAAAATTAATAATAGTATTTATCTTTAATTTATGAGACAAATCTCCCTTATTAAAATATAGATCCTTTTCATTTGTAACAACCCCATATACAGTATCTTATAGTTGGTTGTCACAATATTAAATTATCACCAGATAAAGGTAATTGTATCCTGAAGGAGTGAATATTATTATAGTCTTGATTAAATAGAGACATAACTAATTAAAAACACACATAGAAAATTAATAACAAAACACATAAAAAATTATTATATGCTTGATATTATTCATAATATCCTTATTCAAATCATGGTGAAAAAATTCAAATAATATGATGAGATCACATGCTTAGTAAGGGTTATGTGTCATGGAATAAATATCGATTAAATATGGAATAGTCAATATGGAAATGTAAATAACTAAAATATAAAGTCATTTAATCAATAACTTGATAAAAAATGTGTCCATGGATATATCGATGCATTAATCTTGTGAATGTTAATAATAATTGAATTCTAGAGGAACGATATTCATAATATTGGACACCATGATCTCATACATTATTATTTCAATACCCCTAGGCCTTTTCCTAATATAGGTGTAAAATATAGGTAGGAAAAACTCAAAAAAACATTTAATACTAGAATACTAATTTTTCACATGATACTTGTTAATTCATTAAGGAAATATAAAAAACATGGCCCCACCAATCAATGTATGTCCAATTCAGTCCTGATATATAGAATGATCGATTTAATTCATGAACAAAATTCTCATAAAAATGAACATACTGATTAAATTATATGGATTATTTAATAATTTCCCGTTAATTTCAATACATTCAATTTATAACACTATATTTAGAAATTGTATATCATTTAGAAAATAATCATATTAATGATACAATGAATATGGATATATAAGAGAAAAATAACATCCAATGATCAGAAGAAAGTGAATGATTCAAATTATGGTATTATTAAAACACATTCCTAATTTTGAATAAGTTAAATAAAGGATGGTTGTAATTTTATGATAACAAATACCATTTAAATATATTAAAAACTATTTTGATGAAAATGACCTTTCTGTTTTGTTGAAATCACTTATTAAAAGAATCACGCAATTATAAAGTAAAAATTTCTTTTGAGAAGTAACCTATAATATTAACATGTACGATTCAAATAAAATACAATCATGTTGGTGGTTATATCCAAAAATTCTATATAATTAACAAAAAATTCCCTCCATAATTATTTTCTAAAACTCACTGTAACACCCCAACCCTAGATGCCCAAAGTCGGTGCAATATTACATAACATTGGCATGATCACAAAGGATCAAGTCTCGAAAGACCTATTAGTTTAGTAGTCTTTGGAAACATTAGATATATTCATAAGTCTTACATTACATCATAAGGTAAAAAAGTACAACAACATCTTGTCTTCATATCCCCTCATACTATCCCTGTAGATCATTCATAAATTACTTCTTCAAATCCTAGGAAAAATAAAACATTGAAAGGGATGAACTCAGATGCTCAGTAAGGATAAAAATATAGAATAATCATTGATAGATAATCATAAACACATAAAGCAATTTATAACTAAAACAAAAGCCTTTTAAACTTGAACTTCAGCATAATATGGCAAAGATAAAATGAAATAATTCCATTTAATTATTCACATGGATATTCTACTAGTCGAACAATCACATGAAATATCAATAACCACTTTCATAATGATGTAATACATAATCCTAGACTATCATAACCACATATCCAAGGCCTCATGCCAAGACTACAAATAAGATTTTTTCAAGGCCTTGTGCCAAGACACTGGTTTGTCTCATTTGACCTACCGATGCATCGTGGAGCTATAGAGGGCTCCACTCTTCACTTACTATGTCCAATGCCTTCCTCATATGAAAATATTGAAACATAACATAAACATTAATATTAAAACTAGCATACGAAATGTCAATACTTTAACCACAAACCATGAATAGTATAAAAATAGCACATCCACAGTCAAACATAACTCATTCGATAAAATATAAAAGATTGTATTGTATTAGATTAACCACAGTCGAGTATAATGAAGGATATTGACATTAATTAAAATAATCATCAAACTATTGAGATAAATATCCCCCTTTTTCTTGAAAACATTAAAAAGTCACACTATTTTTCAAGAAGCCATTTAAAAATATATTTTTTGAATCAAAGTGTCCCATACCACTTTGAATATTTTAAAAGAAATTATTATTTGAGAACATTAATGTCCATATAAATAAATCCTTAAACCCATTTTTAAAACATGGACATTAATGAGCAAGATTTAGAAGAATAAGTCTTTAAAACATTTAAAAATAGTATTTTAGATAGAGTTTCTAACAAAAAAAGTGACACTTGAATACAAATAACTGAGGTAATAGAAACTTTTTAATATCCCGAGAATAAAGGGATTCATGATATACTATGTCAAAGTACATTATATACACCACATAAAAGTGATTTGGTGTATAACAACAAAGAAGTCTCAATGGAATGTAAATTGAGATGAAATCTCTCATAAAGGCCGTATCATTAGGTTAAGGTTAAATCAACGACATAGTTATGTGTGAAAAATATAAATACACTAAATATGATTTGATATTCAATGTAAAACAATCAAAGGACATTCACACATAATCTTGTAAAAACAACACCAATGAATTGGATGTTTAACTCAACAAATGGAGAATGAGTTAAAATTACTCTTATCAAATTCATATCGATGACTTGAGAAATTATAAATGGAGTGATTATGTGTATTAAAAGCATATCCACCGAAATGGGGAGTGGAAACTATGACAAAAGAAAATGAATAGTGATTCCACACATAATCTCGGAGTAAAATAATAAATGAAGTTTGCGTAAGGCTGAATAAATGGAAATTGAAATTTCAAATTCCCTTATCGACTAGGTAAATTATGAAACATACACCCATGAAAGAAGGATCATACAATGATGATGTAAATACCCATAAATTAAATTATATTACACAATGAATACAATCATGGGCAGTACACATACACCACATGCAATAAATAAGTGGTGAACAATGGAATTCTCACGAAATTAAGAGTGAGATAAGAAACCCCTTACATTGTACTTTTTCCTTGGTCGATAGTAGTTTAACCTCCTGTATAATGGTTCAATAATTGTTATTTAATTATACAAGAATCATTTACATTAATATGATATCATATATGATCTTTTAACACTGATATCTTAGTATTATCATCATTTCGAGTGTTAACTTACTCGTTTTCCTTTATATTCTTTGTTACGTAAGCCGTGTTTTTTATAGGTAGGTTTTATCTCATTCATATCCAGAATTATATCAAGTCCTTAAACACTATTTTAATTCATCAAATGATAATTATACTTGATTGGATACGATGGAGAATGAATCTCATCGCTTTTGTGGAGACGATAGTCCGTACGTACGCACGAGCGACAATATCATTCTTTTGATGTTAAAATAATATATAATTGGATGGTATATCATATAGAAAGAATAATTATCATGTTATATTTATTATTTACATGAATTACACATCATTATTATACCCATCCAAATAATCATTTATTTAATGACAATTACACCACGACGTGGAGACGGTAAGCCGTACGTACGCCCGTATAGTGAGATGTCATTCAAAGGACGGATAGAATATTGAATATGGTTGTACCATATTTATAATAATATTATATTATATAGTAGATACTGGATTAATTATTTTACAATGGGAATAACAATTACAGAAGAAGTTGAAGAAGAAAAGAATTTGAAAAAGGGTGGTAAAAACATTACCTCTTCTTCGGGTTATTCCTTTTGATTTGATCAAAATGGATCCTTTGGTTGGATTTATGATCAAACTACGGCCTATAGGTTGTATTAAGGGAATTTGAGAGAGTATTTGGGCAGGGTTTGGACGAACCAAAATGAT
This sequence comes from Viscum album, assembly GCA_963277665.1. Taxonomy (NCBI): domain Eukaryota; kingdom Viridiplantae; phylum Streptophyta; class Magnoliopsida; order Santalales; family Viscaceae; genus Viscum; species Viscum album. Next base: position 713,712,718 of record OY728122.1, read on the forward strand.
TTTAAGGTGTGAAGTAATGAGAAGGGGGAGTGCCCTTTTATAAGAGGGGTGAGGGGCACCTTTGGAAAAGATAGAAATATTATTTTATAATAAATTCATATTAGGTTTATAATGGCTCTAAAGTGAATTATTTAAAGGTTAAGGTTGGTATAGGATTAAAACCACTCAACTAATAGAATTTAGACAGTTTTGGATCATTATATTAACCTTATCTTTAAGTATTAACTCTTATTTAATTAGTTTCACTTTTACAATGTCTCTTTGTATTTTAATATTATATGGTTAATAAACATACTATATACATCTATGCGACCCCCATGTGGTCCTTTAATGATACACATATCATGATATAAGTCTCCTGGACGAACCTTAGATTTTTATGAATTTAATATAAATTAATAATATAATATTTTTTTAAAAAACTCTTTTATGTCAATTTTGACACTATTCAATAATTGATTTTTGTAAAACTCATAACAGAATGATTACTTCGAAAAAAGTCAATTAAATCAACCCTAATATGTCATTTTAACCTATAAAATTAGTTTAATTCAATAAAAGTCTCCAATTATATTTATTTGGGTATTTATAATATCAATTATTTTAATTTTTCACTATTATGGTAATTACTGCATCATCATTGTGTCATAAATAAATTAAATTATTTAATGTATAAAAATTATAAATAAAAAAAATTATGTATTAATTTTTTTAATATTTTTATTGAATATTTATAATCAAATTTATCTTATGTGTAACCCAATATTAAAAATGTTTTAGTACATAATCTTTGATATTAACTCTTTTAACTCTTATTTTAATTAAACAATAATAAATGTCCTAATCTAATACAAGTGGATCTAAATGATAATATTTTATTCCTAAGGTTGTTTTTGGTCGAGATACACTTGTCCAATAGAATTAGGACATGTGTTAGGGTAATATTAATATCATTTTTACCCTTAATTACCCTATTTACTTTTAACCGAGGTAAATAAACATAAAAAGTTACTATTCACCAAAAAAAATTCATCTCAATGAAACACATTTTACTCTTTGATTTTAACCTTGTCTCTCAGATTTTTTAAATTCCCCTCACAGAAGAGATAAGATTATGTTTTATGAAAAATCTATCTTTTTAACTACCACTTAGTGGTTTCACTATTCATCAAAAAATGAATGTTCCCTGAAAAATACCAAAAATTATGCCTAAGCTATATTTGATATTATGAATTCAAAAATGATGTCTATTTTACCAAATTCAAAACATACCAATTGCATTAATTAATTTAAAAATTAATTCCCGTCGTCAAAACAAATAGTGTGTTTTTAAGAGATAATAACTATCAAAAGATTGACACTTGTTTATGTTTGGTTTAAATTTGAAATCTCATACAATGAACAAAATTGTATTAAATGGTAAAAATATATTCTAAATATATTTTAAAACCACTCAAATTAATAATTTATCAATATTAATTATTTCGATTAAAAAAGTTTCTTTTAATTAAAATTTAGTAATTTTCACTATTCATCAAAATATGAAAGTTATCCGAAAAGTACCAAAATTTCACCCTAAGATAATTTCGATATTACGAATCCAAAACTGAATTCCATTTCGAAAGATAAAATTTAGAAAATTTCAAAAAGTAGGTATTACTATTTATAAAGGCTAGTTTGATTGGTTGTGGTGTGTTAGAATCTCAAAGTTGCGTATAATGCACGTCATTGCAATATTCAAAGGGAAATGTATTAAAGAATCTAGGGGTGTTACAATCACAAAATACCTTGTTAGGAAAATGAAAAAAATATTCCTTTCAATACATTTTTGTAAAAATTAAAATATGGGTGATAATGTATTTTGATAAATAGTTATAGAATTATAAATTTAATTAGATATTTTTTTTTGAAAATATGTATTTGGGATAAAAATATATCTTATAAAAATTTAAATAGGATTCATTTTTAATTTAATCATTTCAATCTATGATTTTGGTTCCAAGGAGAAGAAAATATGAAACAAAATATTATAAAACATTACTAGAGTAAAAATGAAATGAAATTTAATCATAATTAATAAATATTCATTCATCCTAAATACCTAAAATTGGGATTATATACAACAACAAAAAATTGATTGATATTACCAAATATGCCTAAAAAAATTGGAAATAGAGATAAAATCATTTAACTCATGTTTGAATTACCACGGAGGTTCTCCAACCTATTGTGTAATAATTTTAAATTTATTATAATTATATAACAGATCTACATTCATATATATGATATAATATATTATCCATTTATAATATTTTATCACCAATTTGTTAATAATCATTTATCAATTTCTTTGTTTTGGGTGTTAACTACTTTTTTTTAAAGTATGTTTTGGCTTTGTAGTTCATGTACTAGTACATTTATTATGGTTAAATCATCTAATTTTTTTATTAATAGAATAATTATAATATATATTCAATATATATATATTTAGATTTATTATTTAAATATAGAGATAGAAAAATGAATTACACCATTCATAGAGATGATAGGTTGTGCGTATGCATTAACACCATTTTCATGTTTTAGTGGATCAAATGACATAAAGATAAAAAATAATTAATCCTTATAGAATCACTATTATTTAATATATATCAGATATATATATATATATATTCATTAAATATATCCTTATTTCCATCCATATAAAACACAAATGAAAAATGGATCACATAGCTTTATGGAGGTGGTTTTCCACATGTACACATGATCGATGTTTTTAATTCCCAATAGTTTGGATGTTAAGAAGGTATGTATGATATTATAGTTCCAAAATTATATTTTTGTAAAAAATGTAATATATACTCATTGTTTCTTTTTTAAACCCATCTAGGTAATATGGTGATAAAAATTAATTACATCGCCACATTGTGATAGTAAACCGTACATACACACAAGTGATGTTTTCACTCTTTATAAGATGGAAAAGAGATAGAATATTATTGTCCCATCATGAAAATTATTTCTCATTATATTTATTATAATGTATTTATTGTTTTAGGTTTTCTAAATCCCTTTAAGAGGATTTATAAAAAGAAATAAATTTGAAGGACTCAGTAATGGTGATTACCACTTCTTTGGTAAAAGTCATACAGATCTCTCCACACGGGACATAGGGTATGCAATTTGGGGAGAAAGTACCCTAATTTCCATTATAAGTATTTTTATATTAGTGATGGCTAGGTTATGATTAATCTTTAATCGTCAAAGTGGTGTAAATATTTGAGGGGGAGGTTCTGTTTTATAGTTGAGGTGAGGGGGAAATTTGTAATTTTATTAAAAAATTAAAATCTAATGAGACTATTTTAGATAAAAATTGAAATAAATGGTCCAAAATTAAAATAAATTCTTTATAGTTTAAATAATTTCACATTATGAAATTTTGAAATGTTTTCATATAATTTTAATCCATATCTTTTAGATTAACTCATTGGTTAATTATTTTTTATCTTAACCGTAGTAACCACTATTATAATCACAATTTGTTAATAATGTTATTTTAAATGACCAAGTAACATAAAAATTTATCCTAGATAATTATTTCAACCATATTTCATTTTCTTTTCCAAAATCCCTTTTTTATGAATTTTAAATAATTTAATAAAATATTATTTTGATAAAATATCATTAATGTTAATTTGTATAAGCTTACATTTTGTTGAATTTAAATACATCCATGAAAAATAATAGTTTGAATATAATAATTTAAAACAAACCTAAAATTCCATATAAGTGTAGAAAAATAATGGGACAAATTATTTCATTAATTTATATCAATTTTAATTTTTTTAAATAATTTATTTTATTTTTCTGTTAATAAAATGTATTTTTTTAACATTTAAATAAATTTAGGGTGATTATACAATTTATAAAAATTAGAATTAAATTTATATCATGAAAATAATATCATTAAACTAAAAATATAATTTTATTTCTTTTTATATATTTATTTTTACACTATATGGATACATAAATTATATTCAAAACTAAGAGAATGATATTTTGGAACTTTCTTTGATTTAAATATTATATGTGTTAGTGTCAGGAAAAAGTTTTCATTTAAAAAGTAATGTTTGGGAATAATTTTAATGGGTATAAATTATATTCTTTAGATAATAATTAATAAGGGAAATTATGGCCTTATTAAATATTTTTAACCTATATTTACAAAATTTACCCATTACTAAGGTGATAAATTTTACCTCGATTACTATCCTATTGACCAAAAATAAAATATTCATATTTACCAAATTTTACCCTTCAAATTAAAAATAAGTAATATATTTTGAAAAATTATATACCAATAATTTGAAGAAATTTATTTTAATATATGTACACAAAATCCGAAAAAAATATTTGTTTTAGAAACATGTAATTTTTGAACAGAAACTAGATTTATTCTTATACCATTACTTGAAAAATTGTTACATGAATGTTAAAATATTTTATTTAATATATAATATAAATATTTCAATAAAATCATTCACTAATTATTATCAATTTATTTCTTTTATTATTAAAACATGTTGCATGCATAAAAATAGTTTTTTTTTCAGAAAAATGCCTTTTTATGAAATGAATGTTTTTATACTGAATTAAAAAAAACAATTAATTAAAATTAAAATTATTGGATTATTAATAAAATAATATATACAATTTAAATTTGAAAACACTTTAAAATAGTATTTATCTATACAAATGGTTGAAACAAAAATATAGTTTTTAGTAAGAATTTGTATTTTTAACTATTTAATGGAAAATTATTTTATTCTAAAAAATAAGTAAAATTAATTATAAGAAAATTATGATATGATGATTTAAAATTTTATAGTTTTTAGATTATTAATCTTATATCTGTTTAGAAATAAATTATATTATTTTCTTACAAATAGTTACAAAAAATATTTTAAATAGAGCTATTTATAAAGTGCAAAATAACCATACTAGAAATTGAGTAATGATTTACTAAGTATTAATATATTTCTTTTTATTAAGTACTTCATGTATACAAATATATTTTAAAAATTGGTTAATATTATTCATACCCACCAATTCAGGATGAGGTTATAAATGTTATATTAACTAATAACATTTTAATATCATATAGGGGTTCTATTAGATTCAGTGTTGCATGTTGTGTATGTTATCCAACATAGTGTTCTAATTTTAAATTCTATTAGAGTTACATTATGAATATTTTAAATAATTTTATTTCTCTTAATTTAAACATGTGATTAGAAATCAAGGGTATGATATTTCAGAATACCTTTATGGAAAACACACTTCTTAAAAAGGGTCAATAAAACATCCTTTAAAAAGAGGGAAGAGGAAATATGAAGGATATTTAAAAAATAATTCATTGAATAAGAGAAAATAAATGGTAATTGAAATTATGGGAATGGATAAAAACAACTATAACCCAAGGATTAATATTTGCTGATAGAGGAAAGTACATGATAAATGTTACACTAACAAATAATAGTATAGGATGGGTTAAATGACTATTGAATTATCGGTAAGAAAAGTAAATTGATAATGATTTTATTTCATGGTCCCTTCACTAATGTTAATGAATTATATTACTAACCAATAAATAACATTAGAAAATATACTTACCTGATTTATTTTTTTGTTATAATCCCAATCTAATCCTTTGGTGTGCTTTGATCAATGTTAAAATCATCTCTTATGGTAGGAAATTGATATTCAAGATAGGTTTTTTCAATCCTAAATAACATTTGATGAGTCATAAGATCGACATGTCCTTTATTAAAACTTGTAATTTTTATTAAAACCAATATTTTTAGCACATATTTACCAATATATAAATATTACTTTAAAATCAATCGATAATATCCAAAGCTCATCCTAATCCATCCGTAAATTTTTTTTATCTTAATAAACCTTCGAAATTTCTTGTACCAAACTAAAAACTGAAAAATATAAAATATTTTATCAATAATTTCATATTGTCACATTCCAAAGAAGTTAATACCTTGAGTGCATATACAAATAAAATAAATGACCATTAAATTCTTGTTCCATAAATTCCATAAACCCATAAAATTCAGTAAACTCGAATATAATTTAATTTGTTATCCCATTATTAACCATTTTTAATGTCACAAATATTTTCATAATTAATAAATATTTTTCAATATACTCTTATTCCAAATAAAAATAATTAAATCATCATTTGAAACATATTAATGTTCAATTTTCCTTTTTTATGTATTTTTAAAAAATATCAATTCACTACTAAATCACTTTTCTTAGTTATCAACATCATTCATAATTTGGTTTAAAATACTTAATGAAAACAAATGTATTACAATATTTATATGTAATGTGATTTTAGGACCAAAATATCATTTATAAAAAATTTCAACATAATTATTGTATCCAAATACATAATAACTTTTTTCATTCCACTTCAAATGTAGTAATAGATTAATATTGGGATTCTCCAAATAGATTATTCCATGTTAAGTTCCCTTCAATATCGGGGAACTAGTTTAAAGAATTCCACTTTTCTTTATAGAGTAATAAGAAGATATTAGTGGATTATTTCTTTCCCTTATTATAATTTTCCATAGGACCCTTATGACTAAAATTTAAACAAACCCCCACAACCATAAATCATTTTCTATCATACTTGAATCCATAATATTAAAGTGAATGAAATTGATTAATTTTCTTCTTATCCTCTGATTCATTCCTTTTTTCTAGATCATCATTCAACCTATAATTCTATTCATTTACCTTAAATATATATGATCTTGAAAATTTATTCAATGTCTTAAAATTTACTTAATACTATATAATTGTAATGTAAAAAAATTTGAAAAACTAGTTACCTTCATAAACTAAGACTAATCCCTTCAAAGAAACGGACAATCATACTTTCTTGATTATGTATACAGTTTATGGAATTCTTGGATAGTCAAGTTAAATTATCCCCACACTCTATCATCCCTTCTTCTTCTTAATTAATTAATTTTAGGAATATCCTTTCCATTTAAATTCACTATTCTTGACGGAAGTATTTCTCAAAGAAAATAACACTTAATGTTTCTTATTTAAATTTTTTTTTTCTTCAACATATTTAGTATTTTAGATCGATGTCCACTATTGATCGATATCGCAATTAAATAAATTAATGGCCAAAATAATATTTTTATCTTTATTACATCCCAATGTTGTGAAGGTAATTTATAGAGATTTAATCCATTTCTCGGTTACTAATGGATAGAACATACACTAAAATATGGATTCTTTTTTACATGGATTTATCCAAAAAATTGAAGTCATGCTGAAAATCAATCGATTGCTCCATAAATTCATGTTTATTTTTCAAAACATGATTTAAATTCCTAAACATTTTCATCATATTCTCAGTTCAAACTCTAGATGCATTATTTTTTTAAATAGGTTGATCCCTACCATAACATCCCCACCTTGGAAACCACTAAACTGGTGCCCAATTCCTGGTTGACACATAACCTTAAGGGCGCATGCATGAATTCCTATGGTTTCTGACAAGTAGAGAGGGTGTAATGTATTATGTGGTGTTACTGTACATCCATTAATAGAGTAATACACATATTATAAAATGGGAAATAATGTAAAAAACTAAAAACATGTATTACTAATCGTTTCTCTAATAGGGTACAACCACAACAAAAAAAAAATCCATATCATGCTAACCATTCCAAATGTGGAGAAACCCCAAAATAAGACAAAAAAAAGAACCCCCAATATTGTTCCTTGCTCCAATTATGGACCCTTATCCATGAACATACCAAGCCCAACTTAACTCGCTAGCATAGGGCCCTTTCCCTTATCCTGAGTTGCAACTATGAAATCTACTCAGCTACCTAATGGAATCCTGAGAAAGGTGTGATTACAACTCAATAGACCACTAATAATGTTTTCTAAAAAATATCTATTCTAAATAGACAGTGCATGAATGTATAAAATAAATGACAATGTAATGAAAAGGGAAACTATGGTGCTATTGAGTTAAAATATATACTTTAAATATTTCAATAATCTTTTCCATTTTCATCAATTAAAAATTATTCATTTCTAAATTAATCATCATCAGATGTTCCATGGGTTCGGTATTTACATCATTTACACAATGGATTAAACCAATCAATTATCATCCATAAGAGGAAAATTCAAGTTCCCTATATCACAAGTGATAAACATTTCATGACTAATCATAACACACATTCCATGGATCCTCTTTCTATTTAGTCTCATCTAATAAAAACGTTATGGGACTATAGAATTATTCTAGCTCACTAACCAATGCATTCAAGGGTGGGTTTAGTGCCTTCGTCTAACCCGACCCATGAGAGGGGCCTCAGTCCTCAATCCCACACCCCCATGAAATGTGATCATTGTTATTTTTCCATTTACCAAATATAACATATCAAAACCAAAATGTAAATAATGCATATAACTTATAAAATTCACATTTCATTTAATAAATTAATGATCATCAAGTCTTAACCAATTAGCACATTTTCTATTTAATTGGCATAAACTATTTACCCTATTTACCCTTATCATACCAAAACTCATTTAGCATAATCAAAAATACCCATACATTAACCCATTTAACCAATTTATCTTTTTATATTCATTATCTTAGTTGACACATTCGTCTACTGATATTTGTTAATCTATTTACACATTTCTATTAAAATTCATATTCTGTTTAAACATTCACGTTAATCCATTTAACCCATTTCCACATAATTCCAAAAAATCCCTTATTCAATTGTCAAAAATGAGAAAAACTACCAATTTTCCATTTTTATCTCAAATAACATTTCAAACACATTTATCATAGTCTCAATTTTAACACCAACAATCTTTAACATTATCTTCAAAATTTCCCATGTTTTGGAATATTGACGCACCCCATGGGGTTCCCTAAACTGATCAAATTATTCTAAATACATTACAAGAGGATCATAAATAGATTAATTCAATATTTTTCCAAAAAAATTCCATATATTACTAAATTAATCTAATTCATATCACAAGTCAAGAAATATCACAACCACACATGAAAAAATGGAAAATAAAATAATGGGGTATAATTTGTAGACCACCTACCCTGAATTCTTTGATGAATCACCCTTAACATTAGACTTAAATTCATATTCGAGAAAAATTTATAACCCCAACCTAATACACCTTTGAAAAAGAGGGTTTTAGGTTTTCTGATGAAGAGGAAAAAAACCCAATCCCTATTCCAAAAAGATAAGAAAAATTATTATTAGGCATACTCGGAGCATTGATCTACAACCAACGTTAATCAAAACAACATAGATAAAAAGAAAACCAATACTTGGAAAAATTGGGGTGTCTGGTTCCCCACTAGATATTTATAAGGATTAAATTGGGTGAAAATTGGGTGAGGAACTTAAAACCCTACATGGGAAATATGGCGATTTTTATCTTTTTAATGGGACACAAGGTTTCGGTGCACGGTTTGAGAAACCATTAACCAATGATGCACATTCCATTATTCAAGAAGGGTATATGTCACATAGTTACCTTGGAACTCTACATGGTATGATGAGCCATGAACCATCCCTACAAAATGCCTCTTTCCAAGAATGGGTTGGCTTTCTCCCTTGCTTGGTTTACTCTAATTGTGCACCAATTATGCAACTTGCAGTGGATGGCCCTGATTCTGTTTATTTAGTGCCTCAAACCTAAGGAACACCCCATGATATTCATCATATATTGTTTAGACATTCCATTGACAAAAATTAAGATATTTAAACCAAAATTTATAAACAAAATACGTCCATGAAGTTCATGATCTTATAACCTCCCCACCTTATTATGGATCATGTTTGAGATGAACCCCAAAGCATCACTGAGTTCTTGAAGAAAAGAAGTTTTTCCATTGGGTCTCCATATCAGACTCCATTTCCCATGTTTCATCCTAATAATTATCATGCTTACTCAAAAATAAAACCATATACATATTCTTTCCTTGTAATACTTTCTCACTACGATCCACAACATGAACCAGATTCTCCAAAAGGGATGCATCAGCCCTAATATTATCATCCTTAGAATAAAATACATTGGATAGGTTAGGGTGATACTGCTAATGTTTTGAAACATAAAAAAATCATTGATAACATTATACTGCTATGGAATATCCATTCGTTATGACACCTCTCTGATACACTCCACAATGTTAAAAGACCCCACATACCTATGGGCCAACGAACCTTTATTTTGTATCTGATTGTAACCAAACCTTGGATAAAACCAAAGAAACACACAATAACCCACTGTGTACTCCAGAGGTCATTAAAGCTGATAAGAATATGACTTATTCCATCTCTCAACTATTACCATAATATTCAAAATCATTAGAACCACTTCCAATGCCATCTGCATGAGACTTTGTCCCAAAAGATCTGATTCCCCTGCCTCTAACCAACACAATGGGGATAAACATTAACAACCATAGAGAAAATCATACAGGGCCATCTAAATCATATAAAAGAAACTATTTTTGTAGGTAAACTCAACCAGTGATATATTTTAATCCCATGATACACCAAAGTCTAGGAAAAAATCCCTCATGATTCAAAACTATAATGTGTGGTACCCCATTCAACTGAAGTACCACTTAAACATAAAACTCACCCAAATGATCCACATAGAAGGTCTCTCAAATTGATTATAAATGAACCACCATTTTCAACCAATATACAACTACCTAGATCAAATAATTATTTTGAGTTATCCTCATAAGAATCACTTCAAAATCCATCGTTACATCTTCCCACTTCAATTTTGGAATGGGAAATGGATGTAACAAACTAGCCGATAACTGATGCCTAGAATTAAGCTATTGACAGGTAAGGAATCATTCCATGAAACCTACGTACTCTTTATTTATTCCTATCTACCAATTCTACCTATGAATATCATGAAGCCTTTTGGTAAAACCAATATTATCTTCCTATTATGATGTGTGGAATCATGCATCAAATATTCCCACAATAATGTTTTCACAAAAACATGATCACATACATAATAAATTCCATCATCACAACCCATCACTTTTGATGGCGAATCCACACATCTAAGAATTTCCTGTAAAGATAAATATTTTAGGTCTTCACACTACCTCTCTTTATTCCAGCTTCAAATATTAGAAATAACTACCAAGGATGTAAGGGTTATCTTTAATTGGTAATTCTAAACCACCAAATGAATCTTATCAAACAACACTATTATTCACTATTTAGATTTGGTTTCCTAATCTACTTGATTTTCAGTCATCCAACTCAAATAAACTTTAATAATGTTTCTCTCTCATAGTGTTTAAACCAACTCAATGTCGAAGGGTTGCATGTATTCAACCAATCATGATTTCCAAAGTTTCAATTCATCATGAGGGAAGATATAAATAATGATTTAATGATTCTTATATATAAAAAATCTCTCTCATAACAAATATTTCTACCAATACTTCAAGTAAAAGACCACTTCGGCCAAATCATGATTTTTAGAATGGAAATTTCATTCATGAGCCTTAAAATTTTTTGACCTATACATGGAAACCCACTCATCCTATATCAATATATTCTCAATTTCCACACTATAAGCATCAATAATCAAGGTATAATTCTTATATTTCTTAGATAATATCTGAATTGATGTGGTATTTAACCACATTTTTAAATCATGGAAGTAATTATCACATGACATAGACCATTCAAACATGATTCCATTCTTGGTCAATTATGAAATTGGTACTTCAAAATGAGAAATTTATTTAATAAACCTTACATAATAGATGGAAATGAATATATAACATTAGAAATTAGGAACATTCTTGGGATTCCCCCATGACACAACCACCTTCACTTTCTCTTCGTCCACTAAAACACCTTTCTCCAATGTTATACGACCTAAAAAATGCATCCTATTGATATGAAAATGAAATTTGGATAATTTGGAAAATGGAAAATTATCTCTTATTGTACTCAGGATTATGTCAAGATGTTTGGAATGATAGTCATGAGTCTTAGCGTACATCATGATGTCACAAAAAGGACCACTATGAATTTATCATAGTAAAGGTGAAATATTCAGTTCATTAGATCCATAAACACTACCATCACATTGGTAAACCTAAAGGACATCACAACAAAGTCATACAACTTGTACCATCTCTTAAAAGTATTTCATAGTACCTTAGAATGTCTCACATGTAACTGATGATACATTGTCCTCAGATCAAACCTGAAAAACACCAATGCACCCCTTATCTAGTAAAAAAGATATTTGATTCGAATAATAATGTATCTATTAATAACTTCCATTTAGTTTAGCTTTCTGTATTCAAAAAACAACCACAATAATCCATCATACTAATTGGAATAAATCATTTGAGATCCCCATAGTGATGTACTAGGATAAATGAAATGTTTATTATATTAATCCCTTAACTAAATATTATTCTCAGAGTTTTGTTGGTTCCATCCTATATGGTGGAATATGAACTATTTCTTCTCCCATTAGACACTCTACTTTAAAATACACATCTCTATTGGATAGGAGTCCCAAGATGTACTTGTGAAACACATACAGGAGTTGGTCTACAATAGGATGAAGGAATGGATTCTCTACTCTCCCATCATCAATAATAGGACAAGACACGTGTGCTACGAGCTAACCCTAATTCTGAAAAACTAGCCCAACACTAATTTCTCAGATATCCAATTCCCCATGATAGAAATACATGTATCATTTTAGAGATGCGAACGTTACCTTCTGACAGTAACATTCAATATGGGCCTTGTACAACACTAGTTATTATATAACCATAATCATATATGAACTCAACATATTAAGCAAAAACAAGTCCTATAGAAAACGATACCCACCAACATTGTAGAGACCCGAAGCTTATCGTACATGGACATTACATTACTTTTGCGTAATACTTATTACATAACAAAAACACACACACAAGGATCGTAATAGTTTAGTGTCTTTGGAAACTCGGAATATAATCTTCTAATCGTGGTGAAAGATCTTCAAAATCTCCCATAAAGATCTTCGTTTTTTTTACCTAAAACCTTTCTTTATATCCTGGGGAAAAGAAAACATAAAAGGGTGAGCTCAAATGCTCAGTAAGGGTAAACAAAAGATATATCAATCACATCATATACATAAGCACATAACTTTTGGAAATCTTAACCTGCAAAAGAGATCATAATTTCATAACATGGGGTAAATCATGGCAGTGAAATGTAATCACAATAATCATAACCTAAAACATGAAACTTTGTGGCATTCACACATAATCATAGAGAATCATTTCTTGTTAGTCAAGACTCATTGCCAAGACTATCTTAGTTGACAAAGTCCCTTTCTGAATCATGTAATCCTCGTTTCAGTCCTGTTTCACTAAACCGGTATAACCTACCGTTCCAGCCCTGTCTATCTCATGAGATATAAAATCTTTACCCAATGCATGGGAGGGAGATATAGGTCCCACCCATCTTATAATTAATCCTTTCTTATGTGTGCCATATAATCATAAACCATACATCATAGCATAACCCATGTAATAAAAATGGGATTCTTAAACAACATGACATCATAAAACCATTCATATAAGATAAAGGAATTCATAAACATAATTCCATCACAACATAGTCAAATCAATGTAAAAATATGGATAGAAACAGAACCCTTTATTATCTTAGATGGAAAATAATTTTGATAATACACTTGAATTGAATTCTTGAGGAAAATATCCTTTCTTCTTCAAAATCAATTTCTTTTCACAAAACATCATGCAATTTTAAAAGAAAGAGATTTTATTGAAAATAGTCATGAAATATTTTAGAGGAAGATTCATGAAAATAAGGCTTTACAAAACAGTAAAAATCTGTTCGTGCCGTATAAGTTAAAAAAACATTCTTCGTACTTTTTTCGGAAAAGTCAAAAAGTACCTCGTACGAAAAACGACAAAAGATTCCTTTCATACATATTACTAAAACTCACCGAAGGGTAAAAATGGATTTAAACAATTGTAGGTGGATGGAAATAATATTACATATTGATGAAACATGGATGTGGATGATAAAATACACCCTATTAAATACTTACGAATAAACAATCTCGGATAAAAATGAGATTGTGATATTTCCCTTACCTTAGGTCCGATTTCCTTCGTAAGTGTCCGAACCTCCTGTATAATGATTTAAATAATGTTATTGACTTATTACAGAATCATATTCATTGTTATTATATCATATATGGTCCACTTATGACTTTATATTACCCGTTCTTTTGTAAATTCATGTTAAAGTAGCGTTTTGGGTAAAATTGTCTCATTTGTCGTTTGTGTTTTTAACTTGTAATTATTCATATGATTAATTAGATCATGATTACATAATTCCAGAATATAAAACATGATTTATATATATATATTCAGAATATACATATATAATAAATCAGTAAATGGAAAGAAATACACAGTTCATGGAGACGGTAGTCCGTACGTACGCATGAACGCTGTTTTCGTTTCCTTATTGAATTGAATGGAATTAAGTAGATGACATACATATAAATATAAATAATTACAGTATCATTATTAGGTAATATATTTCATTATTACTTATTATATATACTTTATAATCATTCATTAATGGTTAATCATTGAGAATGAATCTCATCGCGTCGTGGAGACGGTAGTCCGTACGTACGCACGAGCGATGATATCGTTACCATGGTTGTGGAATTGCGTTGAAGTGTATTTATACTATTTCAGTATCAATATCACTTTATTATAATCATATATAGTTACTCATTAAACCATTATACCCATCCTTTTAAGGTGGTGGTGGAAAATAGATTACACCACGGCGTGGAGACGGTATTCCGTACGTACGCACGCGCGGTGATTTCATTTTTTCCGTAGGATGGATAGAAGGTGAATTAGGGTTGTTTCATATTTATAATAACATATAAGTATGTAAGTAATACTGATGTTATTACTTTGTTATGAAACAACTAAAGAAGATGAAGTTGAAGAAGAAAGAAATTGAAAAGATCGGTAATGGTTATTACCTCTTCTTTGAAACGCCTCTTTGAATCCTCCACTTAGGGAACTAAGATTGGTCTTTGAAGAAGACCAGGACCTCTAGGATTATTCTAGGGAAGTGGAGAAGGGATTTTGGCAGAGGTTGGCCGAGCTTGAGTGCTCAAATTGGTGTGAGGAGGAAGGGGGAGGAGGTGCCCTTTTATAAGGGAGGAGAGGGGCACCTTAGGAATATCTCAAAATATTATTTTATATTAAAGTCAAAATCGGTTTATAATAGTTCCAAAGGGACTTATTTAGAAGCTAAAGTGGGGATGGGTCTAAAGCCTATCAACCAATATGATTTAGACAAGTTTATGATATTATTTTAACCTTATCAATTAGATTTAACTCTAAGTTAAATAATTTATCTTTTACCGTGTCTTTTTGTTTTCTTTTACTATATGGTTAATACACTTACTATAACATGCCAAAAGAACCCCAAATTGTTTATTACTAATAAATATATCCTTATCTAAGTCATTTGGCCGAACGTTAGATTTTTAGGAATAAAATAAAAATTAATAATATAATATTTGATTTAAAAACTATTTTGTGTCAATTTTGACACTATTTGATATATGATTTTTTTGAAAGTCATAACAGAATTATATGTTCGAACCAAGTTGATTAAATAAACAATATTATATCATAGTAACCTAGAAAATTATTGGAATTCATAAAAAGTCTCAAATTACATTTATTTTGGTGTTTATAACATCAATTATGTCAATATTTCATAAATAAGATAATTACTGCATCATCATTGTGTCATAAATAAATTAAATTATTTAATGTCTAAAAATTACAAATAAAATACCATTATGTAAGAAATCTTTTTATCTTTCTAATGAATATTTATAGTCGAATTTATCTTATGTATAACCCCATATTAAAAACAATTTACTTATTAAACTTTGATTTTAACTATTTTAACCCTTCTTTAAATAAATTAATAATAAATGTCCTAATCTAATCCAAGTGGGCCTAAATGGTCATATTTTATTCATAAGGTTGTTTTTGGTCGAATTACACTTATCCAATAGAATTAGGACATGTGTTAGGGTAATAGTAATATCATATTTACCCTTAGTTACCCTATTTACTATTAACCGCGGTAAAAAAAGTAAAAAGTTACTATTTACAAAAAAATTATTTTCATCTCATTAAACCAAATTTTACGTACTGAAATCAAATGTGTCTCTCGGATTTTTGAAATTCCATTCACAGAAGCGGTAAAATTAAGTTTTATGAAAAATTCAGTTGTTTAACTACCACTTAGTAGTTTCACTATTAATCAAAAATTGATGTTTTTCAGAACAATGCCAAAATTTCATCCTAAGCTATATTTTATATTCCGAATTCAAAAATAAAGTCCATTTTACCAAATTCATAACATATAAGTTTCATTAATTATTTTTATAATTAAATCCCGCTGTTAAAACAAATAGCGTGTTTTTAAGATACAATATCTATCAAAAGATTGACACTTGATTATGTCTGGTTTAAATGTGAAATTACAACCAATGACCAACATTGTATTAAATTGTAAAAATATATTCTAAATATACTTTAAAACCACTAAAATTAATAATTTATCACTATTAATTATTTCGATTAAAAAAGTTGTTTTTAATTAAAATTTAGTAATTTTCACTATTCATCAGAATATGAAAGTTATCCGAAATGTACCAAAATTTCACCTTAGGCTAAATTCGATACTCCGAATCCAAAAATGAAATCCATTTTGAAAAATAAAATTTACAAAATTTCAAAAAAGTGGTTATTACTATTCATAACGGCTAGTTTTAATAACATTTTAATAGCATATCGCTGTTTAGTGAAACTCGTTACTGCGTACTACACACGCTATCGAGGAAGGCCGCGATTGTGTGTAATGCAAGGCAAGTCAAGGATGCGTGTTGTGCAAGCTCCTTTTGGTGTATCGTACAACACAAGACATTAGTGAAATAAAAAGAATATTTTTCATAAAATCTCAGGCTGTTACATTCTACCCCCCTTAAAATGAATTTCGCCCTCGAAATTCATCAGGGTTATAAATGGTTTACTATTCTAAAGTTTCTTTAATAGAATCCCACATCGTAAAAAGGAATACCAAAACTTGGCTTTAAAAACTAAAGTATGAAATGTAACGATTACCCAAATAAACTAATCGCTGGGTTTCCACATAGGTAAAAATATGGATATGGAAGAGAAATCTAACCATCATGTTCAGATGGAGAGTGGTAGAGAACATGGCTATGGAAAATCCAGTAATCACAAATCCATAGATTTGTGATGATATAAGGTACCATCTGATTCATCAGGTATAAGATCACTAGGACAACATTTTTGGTTTTCAAGATCATTTCCCTAAAGTTGAAAATTTGAATTAGAATAAATACTTACTTTATTTTGGTACAATCTCACTGTTGTTCGTGCCTTGAACAATTTCCACTTCATCTCTTAAATAAATGAAGTTGAATTTGTTATTCGTGAAGTGTTAGCAGATTATGTGATAGAACGAAGGGTCATTCCATCTGTCTCAAACAAAAGGTCAGCAAAAATTATATACATAAGTCGGTCTATAGTGAGATTAATCATATATGGTTCCTAAAATGGACTCATACTTCATATATCATACTGCTTAATATAATAAAACTAGATTCTACTAAAAAGGGACTTCCTGTAGGCCAGTGGTAGGCGATAAAGGCCAGTCTCACTTCGGTTGTGGGTTCGATTCCCCTAGCCTTGTCCGACGCAATGGGCTATCGCCCGTCTTGCAGGTTGTCCTTTTTCTAAAACTATATTACTATAACATCCCATCAATAACATCGAAAAAACTTCTATCCTTAAACAATACTAACTTATGTCCAACATAATCCATTCTAATCTTTAGGCTTATCCATAATACTGCAGTCCACTCTCATAATATAGTGAAAACGATTACCAGAGATTTAGTACTATCGTTAATCCCCATATATATGTCTTGTTGGTCACATTCCAAACATTCAAAGGCCTTAATCATGTATTCCCATTGAACCATAGTGAAAACTTGAATGTAGTTAAAAGTTAACACCTTCCACATACCAAAATCCTCAAAATTGTATATACTCAAACCATGATATCACTTAGTCCTTATATTAATCATGAGCTCATGAATACTATTAAACATTTCATTTTCTCGTTTTCCCTTCATTATGCACATATCATCTTATTTCAAAAATATATCAATCACTTTTAATACCACATCAATAAATATTGCAATACTCAATGATACAACATTATTTCGAAATCCCATTACATAAACACTTAATCATTCCACCACATCGTTGTCATATTCAACATTGCCAATAGTGATCGCATGTGACTTCCCTTTGTCCTTTGCCTTCAGTGGTTGCTCATGTTGATCATCACTAACCCTTGGATTAGGGCATTTGTTAGCATAATGCCCCATTTCCTTGCACTTGAAGCATTGAAGTGTTGGTGGTGCGTTCTCTGCAGTGTTTGATTTATTCACATCATTAGAAACCCTTTTTCCATTACTTCGACACTCAGCTGCTCGATGACCTTCTTTTCCACACTTAAAACATTTTCTAGTCCCTTTAAGAAAATCTCCACCATGCTTCTTTCCACACTTTGTGCATAAAGAAACATTCATCTTCTTTTCACCATTATTCTGAGATTTCTCCTTGAACTCCATCTTTCGTTTTTTGTCAAAACCATGAGATGGATATGTAACACCAACTTCCATTTCTACCTTGATAGCACAACGCACAATTTCTTCATAGCTACTGAAGTCTCTTATAGCTAATGCCCTTCGATGAATTGGTTTTAAGCCACTGAAAAATCGATCAACTTTACTTTCAGGTTGGATGATAATGCCAGATGCATACCTTGCAAGTCTTGTAAAATTCTCTTCGTATATACCAACAGATTCATCATCCTTTTGCTTTAGTTCAAGAAACTCCTTCTCCATCTTTGTTCGAAGAATACGAGGGAAGTACTTATTGAAAAATAAGTTCTTGAACTCGTCCCATTCCATGGACTCAATTTCATCTCTTTTCCTTGTATTCTTGATAAGATTCCACCATTGATCAGCTTCACCTTCCAAACGATATACTGCTAAGATGACTTTATCATGTTCAGAACATTGAAGAACTGAAAATATCTTTTCAGTGGTACTAATCCATTGTTCAGCAACAAGTGGATCAGAAGACCCACTGAAAGAAGGTGGACGTTGCCTCATGAAGGACTCAATAGAATATTGTTCCCTTCTCTGCTCATTTGGAAGTCCAGAATGATTCATAGCTTGTGTAAGTATAGAAATATGATTTTGCACTCCATCTCCCATAACATTTGTTTCTTCAGGAGGACAATCATTGCATTGTCCATTGCATTGATCAAGACGGTTCCTTCGGGTTCCAGCCATCGTCTAAAACCCAAAAAGAATAGTGTGAGAGGAAATAATCATGCTAGGGAAAACAACATAATAAAGGGGGAGTACCTTCTTAGGTTTAATTCTATGATCGTTAGCGTAGTTCTAGTACTATAAATTATACGTCTACTTAACCTTAGGGACATCCCTAGACATACCGTAGAAATATCTCAAGGGATCTCACTAATGTTTTCGCATCCTAGTTTCCAAAGGTTGACTAAACCTTTCCTCTGATACCAACTGTAGAGACCTGAAGCTTATCGTACATGGACATTACATTAATTTTAGGGAATACTTAGTACATAACAAAAACACACACACAAGGATCGTAATAGTTTAGTGTCTTTGGAAACTCGGAATATAATCTTCTAATCGGGGTGAAAGATCTTCAAAATCTCCCATAAAGATCTTCCTTTTTTTACCTAAAACCATTCTTTATATCCTGGGGAAAAGAAAACATAAAAGGGTGAGCTAAAATGCTTAGTAAGGGTAAACAAAAGATATATCAATCACATCATATACATAAGCACATAACTTTTGGAAATCTTAACCTGCAAAAGAGATCATAATTTCATAACATGGGGTAAATCATGGCAGTGAAATGTAATCACAATAATCATAACCTAAAACATGAAACTTTGTGGCATTCACACATAATCATAGAGAATCATTTCTTGTTAGTCAAGACTCATTGCCAAGACTATCTTTGTGGACAAAGTCCCTTTCTGAATCGAGTAACCCTCGTTTCAGTCCTGTTTCACTGAACCGGTATAACCTACCGTTCCAGCCCTATCTATCTCATGAGATATAAAATCTTTACCCAATGCATTGGAGGGAGATATAGGTCCCACCCGTCTTATAATGAATCCTTTCTTATGTGTGCCACATAATCATAAACCATACATCATAGAGTAACCCATGTAATAAAAATGGGATTCTTAAACAACATGACATCATAAAACCATTCATATAAGATAAAGGAATTCATAAACATAATTCCATAACAACATAGTCAAATCAATGTAAAAATATGGATAGAAACAGAACCCTTTATTATCTTAGATGGAAAATAATTTTGATAATACACTTGAATTGAATTCTTGAGCAAAATATCCTTTCTTCTTCAAAATAAATTTCTTTTCACAAAAAATCATGCATTTTTAAAAGAAAGAGATTTTATTGAAAATAGTCATGAAATATTTTAGAGGAAGCTTCATGAAAATAAGGCTTTATAAAACAGTTAAAATCCGTTCGTTCCGTATAAGTTAAAAAAAATCTTCGTACTTTTGTCGGAAAAGTCAAAAAGTACCTCATACGAAAAACGACAAAAGATTCCTTTCATACATATTACTAAAACACACCGAAGGGAAAAAATGGATTTAAAAAATTGTAGGTGGATGGAAATAATATTACATATTGATGAAACATGGATGTGGATGATAAAATACACCCCATTAAATACTTACGAATAAACAATCTCGGATAAAAATGAGATTGTGATATTTCCCATACCTTAGGTCCGATTTGCTTCGTAAGTGTCCGAACCTCCTGTATAATGATTTAAATAATGTTATTGACTTATTCCAGAATCATATTCATTGTTATTATATCATATATGGTCCACTTATGACTTTATATTACCCGTTCTTTTGTAAATTCATGTTAAAGTAGCGTTTTGGGTAAAATCGTCTCATTTGTCGTTTGTGTTTTTAACTTGTAATTATTCATATGATTACTTAGATCATGATTACTTAATTCCAGAATATAAAACATGATTTATATATATATATTCAGAATATACATATATAATAAATCAGTAAATGGAAACAAATACACTGTTCATGGAGACGGTAGTCCGTACGTACGCATGAACGCTGTTTTCGTTTCCTTATTGAATTGAATGGAATTAAGTAGATGACATACATATAAATATAAATAATTACAGTATCATTATTAGGTAATATATTTCATTAGTACTTATTATATATACTTTATAATCATTCATTAATGGTTAATCATTGAGAATGAATCTCATCGCGTCGTGGAGACGGTAGTCCGTACGTACGCACGAGCGATGATATCGTTCCCATGGTTGTGGAATTGCATTGAAGTGTATTTATACTATTTCAGTATCAATATCACTTTATAATAATCATATATAGTTACTCATTAAACCATTATACCCATCCTTGTAAGGTGGTGGTGGAAAATAGATTACACCACGGCGTGGAGACGGTATTCCGTACGTACCCACGCGCGGTGATTTCATTTTTTCCGTAGGATGGATAGAAGGTGAATTAGGGTTTTTTCATATTTATAATAACATATTAGTATGTAAGTAATACTGATGTTATTACTTTGTTATGAAACAACTAAAGAAGAAGAAGTTGAAGAAGAAAGAAATTGAAAAGATCGGAAATGGTTATTACCTCTTCTTTGAAACGCCTCTTTGAATCCTCCACTTAGGGAACTAAGATTGGTCTTTGAAGAAGACCAGGACCTCTAGGATTATTCTATGGAAGTGGAGAAGGGATTTTTGCAGAGGTTGGCCGAGCTTGAGTGCTCAAATTGGTGTGAGGAGGAAGGGGGAGGAGGTTCCCTTTTATAGGGGAGGAGAGGGGCACCTTAGGAATATCTCAAGATATTATTTTATATTAAAGTCAAAATCGGTTTATAATGGTTCCAATGGGTCTTATTTCTAATCTAAAGTGGGGATGGGTCGAAATAATATCAACCAATATGATTTAGACAAGTTTATGATATTATTTTAACCTTATCAATTAGATTTAACTCTAAGTTAAATAATTTAACTTTTACCGTGTCTTTTTGTTTTCTTTCACTATATGGTTAATACACTTACTATAACATTCCAAAAGAACCCCAAATTGTTTATTACTAATACATATATCCTTATCTAAGTCATTTGGCCGAACCTTAGTTTTTTAGGAATAAAATAACAATTAATAATATTTTATTTTATTTAAAAACTATTTTGTGTCAATTTTGACACTATTTGATATATGATTTTTGGGAAAGTCATAAAAGAAATATATGTTCGAAACAAGTTGATTAAATCAACACTAATATATCATATTAACCTATAAAATTAGTGGAATTCATAAAAAGTCTCAAATTACATTTATTTTTGTGTTTATAACATCAATTATGTCAATATTTCATAAATAAGATAATTACTGCATCATCAGTGTGTCATAAATAAAGTAAATTATTTAATGTATAAAAATTACAAATAAAATACCATTATGTAGGAAATCTTTTTATCTTTCTAATGAATATTTATAGTCGAATTTATCTTATGTATAACCCCATATTAAAAATGATTTACTTATTAAACTTTGATTTTAACTATTTTAACCCTTCTTTAAATAAATTAATAATAAATGTCCTAATCTAATCCAAGTGGGCCTAAATGGTCATATTTTATTCATAAGGTTGTTTTTGGTCGAATTACACTTATCCAATAGAATTAATACATGTGTTAGTGTAATAGTAATATCATATTTACCCTTAGTTACCCTATTTACTATTAATCGCGGTAAAAAAAAGTAAAAAGTTACTATTCACCAAAAAATTATTTTCATCTCATTGAACCACATTTTACTTACTGACATCAACCGTGTCTCTCAGATTTTTGAAATTCCATTCACAGAAGCAGTAAAATTAAGTTTTATGAAAAATTCAGTTTTTTAACTACCACTTAGTAGTTTCACTATTCATCAAAAATTGATGTTTTTCAGAACAATAGAAAAATTTCATCCTAAGCTATATTTTATATTCCGAATTCAAAAATAAAGTCTATTTTACCAAATTCATAACATAGAAGTTTCATTAATTATTTTTATAATTAAATCCCGCTGTTAAAACAAATAGCGTGTTTTTAAGATACAATATCTATCAAAAGATTGACACTTGATTATGTCTGGTTTAAATGTGAAATTACAACCAATGACCAAAATTGTATTAAATTGTAAAAATATATTCTAAATATACTCTAAAACCACTCAAATTAATAATTTATCACTATTAATTATTTCGATTAAAAAAGTTGTTTTTAATTAAAATTTAGTAATTTTCACTATTCATCAGAATATGAAAGTTATCCGAAATGTACCAAAATTTTACCTTAGGCTAAATTCGATACTCCGAATACAAAAATGAAATCCATTTTGAAAAATAAAATTTACAAAATTTCAAAAAGTGGTTATTACTATTCATAACGGCTAGTTTTAATAACATTTTAATAGCATATCGCTGTTTAGTGAAACTCGTTATTGCGTACTACACACGCTATCGAGAAAGGTCGCGATTGCGTGTAATGCAAGGCAAGTCAAGGATGCGTGTTGTGCAAGCTCCTTTTGGTGTAGCGTACAACACAAGACATTAGTGAAATAAAAAGAATATTTTTCATAAAATCTCGGGCTGTTACAAACATCAAGAGATCACCCTTTATGTTTCTTAATATTTTCAACCCATACACCCAATGGAGTGTCAATCGACATAACTCAACAAAAATATTCCACCCCTTGGACCAACACTCATATATAAAGAAAAAATATTAAATAATGTGATACACCTATATAAAATAAATAAATAACAAGAGTAGATGATACAAGCTTCTTTACTCAAATAGATGACAGTCTAGCCTCACCACCTCTTGGTTTGGACTAAAATACAAAAAGAGGACTTTACCCTCTACTATGGGCACATGTCCAACTTCCTATCACTGCACTCCCCTACTGATATGTAGACTCTTTTCCTAGAGAACCTTCTCCGCCACCTATATTAGTGTGGCCGATTGAGCTCAATATTTTAGTATGATATAGGGAAATCGACCCCCTTTTTTCACACAACATCTACCTCAATTCCCCAACTTTGACTATACCTCAAGGGATCCATAAAAATCTCTGCACATGACCCATTTCTTTGCACAGTCATCACACAACTAGTGTTTTGGGGTATTGAATTCATATATGTCTCAGCCTGTCGCACTCATTGTATAAAACTAGATTTTTACAATGAGAGGATAGTTATTTTGTTTGACTACTTGGTCCCCCAACATGCTAGTGAAAATTATTGAAATAATACTTCTTTCTATTAAAATTAATGCAACTAGGTCACATAACTGGAGCTAAGCATTCACCACTAGAAGTTACCTTGATATTTCCTTCTGAAATAAGGGCTTGATCTAACATATTATTAAACCTCTTTCAATAGTTGATATTCTCTAGGAAGTAATATCATGTATATGTCCATCATGGAAATTAATTTTTGTAGCCACCTCAGCCCCCAATAATGATTAATCAAAATGTTTCAAGTCTATGAAAAAGAAAATGTAATTAGTTACTAACATAGGCCTCTGATTGAACATAATAAACATTGTAGCCTTCTCCTATCTCGATGTCTCCAAATAGAAATGTTGTAGAAAATTTTCTTAGAATTCCTTCTATATCATATTATCATCTTCATGGGTTTGAAATAGAAAATCCCACCAGTTCATCACCTGACCTCACAAAATATAAGTCACCATCTTGACCATTTTATTAGGAAGAATATCTAAATGATGAAGAGTCATCTAGATGGAATCTATGAAGATCTCAGATGGATCGGGTACACCATATCTCAGTAAAGTAGGAGGATTTCATAACCGGAGAACCTCAGTCTGTTCAAACATACTCAATGAAACCCACCCTAGGTCTCATTCCATCATTTTCATAAAACAAATGATGTTCTCATGAAAGTGCTTTTCACCCTATTTCCCACATTCACTAGGTTCCCTAGCTTCACCTCTATAGGAGCGTTCATGGTGAAATACTCTTGTCACAAATATAGAACATGATATCATGGTGGCATATTCCTATAATTCCAAAGACACATCTTGAATCCAATAACATAAGGAAATGATAGTTTATATAAAAGAAGGATCTCCTATAGTAGTAAAAAACCCATTTTAGATACACTATACATATAGATATCATCACTCCTAAGACACAAATCATGACTATTCATACCTTGGTTCACATAAAAAATAGGGTAAACCATATTATATAGTAACACATCTTTCATTAGACACCCTTCTAGAACCATTTCGACAGTCACAACATGAATCTTTCCTCTTAAGCTCATTTCCCATTCACATATTCTTACAACAAAAAATATTACTCATATAAAACCCCTTATCATACATAATTCCTTAACAATTTTCTATAATTTTTTCCTTCATACCCATTTTCATCATATCTATTAGTCACCATTTTCTTCAATTTATCAAGAAGGTAAAATACATTATACCTTCCTTGCCCAAAACATCCATCTCGTGCGTGACTATATTTTTGTCTTACACCTATGTTATTAGGTTCCTATAGTTATGAATGACTAAACGTCCTCATCCATTATGTCCATGTAAATATATTATAACATAGTCACATCAAATAATAATTACATCACCCAATGGTGAAATTTCATTCAACTCTAACAAAAAACATTAAGATAACCAATTCCCACCTTGGGAACATGGGCATTCACTCATACATGGGTTAGATAATCCCATGAACAAGATCATTTATAAAGATTGAGACATTATAATATCTCTATTACCATCCTAAATAGTAACACCACAAAATAGATCATACTCTTATACCAGTTTGTAATGTCCCTGACCTGGATGCCACTAAACTGGTGCCCTGAGCTGGGACACCACATGACCACAAGCATGCATGCCCATATTTCATAGGTTACTTACTAGGGGAGTTGGTATAATGGATCACATGGAATTAATATACACTATTTAACATAGTAATCCACTATAGATATCTTGTGAAATAAGGGAAAAATAATAAATAAACTAGAAAAATGTGTTACTAAATGTTTCCAAAAAGGGTTCAACCATAACCAGCAATACAATTCCATTTTTTTCTAACCATGACCAGTGTGAATAAAATAAAAAATAATAAAAAAAACAAATACATAGATTGGATCTTGACTCTAAGTTGAAATTCTTATCTATATACATCCCAAGAACCAATAAACTCCCTACCATAGGGCTTTATCCCATATCTTAACATGTATCCACTAATTCTTCATAGGCACCCAATGATAGATAGAGCTGGGAGTGTGTACAACTCAGTAGGCCACCACAAAATTTGTCTATAAAATATCCAGTCTAAACTAATATTGTATGAAATTATGAAATAAATGAAAAGGAAATCAAAAGGGGAAATAATGTTTCCATTGATTTACAATATTAAATTTTACTATTCCCATAATCTTTTCAATATTCATCACAAAAATAATAATCATTAATAAATTAAACATCATCACATGTTCCATGAGTTAATCCATTAAATAATTTATAGAACAACCTATGAAGGTCAATTATCATGTATAAGGGAAAAATTAAAGTTCCATACCTCAATACAAATAAATAATTGTAGAATAATCATAACACAATTACCTTAAAGCCTTATTCTAGGCAGTCTCATCCAATAAAACAATTAGGGTCCTCGAGCCATAGTTTTGATCTCTAACCTATGCATTAAATTGTTGGTTTAGGTCCTCAGTACAATAAAATACATGGGAGGTGCCTTAGACCTTATTCCCACACAACCAATCCATGTAAACATTCTTATTTATCCATTTACATCACATACTATATCAAAACCCAAATGTAAACTATGCATATAAAATTTACAATTCATATTTTATTAAAAATTTAATCATCATCAATCCTTAAACTATTAGCACATTTACCACTTACTTTTCATATCCGAGTTAAGCCATGTCACCTTTCCATACCTTTACTCATTTCTCATAATCAATAATTCCCATACATTAAACTAGTTTACCAATTTCCCAATATACATGAATTATCAAATCTGACACATTAGAAAATTTATAAAACGTAATACATATATGAATTTCCAATACAGATTTATATTCATTTTACACATTCAAATTAATTCATTTAACCATTTTTCACATCATTCCAAACAATCCCTAGTGTTCTTCCAAAATCTTGACACACCACCAATTTCTCATTTTCAACACAAATATCATGTCATCACATTTATAATGTGGTATATTTTAACACAAATGAACTTCAACCATAACATCATAATTTCCCTTTTTTCCATGAATATTGATGCACCTCATGGGTGGCACTAAAATGGTAAAATCATTATCAATGAATCCATAGGGGATCATGAGGGGTTAAATTCACCATTTAGAAAACTAATTTACCAAATAGTATTGAAGGAATGGAATTCACATAAATTTGGAAGAAATATCATTATCACACATGCACAAGTTGGAAATAAAATCATTGGATATAACTTGTAGACCACATACATTGAATTTAATGTTAAAGACAACCTTAAAATTAATCATATATCCATACTCAATTACTCTTTGAATCCCTAACCTATAACCAACTAGAAAAAGTGAATTTTATGGATTTTGAAGAATAATAATGAAACCAAAATACCACATATAAAAAGATAAGAAAAAGTAGTGTTATAATTACTTAAAGATTTCATCTATGAACAACGACACTCCAAATAGCTTAGAATAGAAGAAGATCAACCCTTGGAAAGATTTTTGGAGTTTGGTTCTTCACTATGATCAGAGGAGAAATAAATGAAAATAAAATCGGGTGAGTAACTAAAATTTGGTAAGGGAAAATTTGGTAATTCTCCGCTTCTTAATGGGGCACTTGGTTTAGATTCACAGTTTAGCCAACTATGTGCTCACTGCGCACCTGCATCTATCCAAGAGGGGTCTAATTCACATGGTTTCTTAGGGTCTCCACACAGTTTGAAAAA
The DNA here is from genome assembly GCA_963277665.1 of Viscum album. Lineage (NCBI taxonomy): Eukaryota > Viridiplantae > Streptophyta > Magnoliopsida > Santalales > Viscaceae > Viscum > Viscum album. Next base: position 713,741,201 of record OY728122.1, read on the forward strand.
CTATATTCCAACCATCTAAAATATCACTTTAGAAGGTATCATTTACTGGATTCCCCCCTTCCACGATTTACTCTGACCATACGCCAACCATGAAACATTCATTGGATGGATATAATTTTATTTCATTCATGTATAATCCCCTAAAACACCACCAATCTTATATACTAAACCAGTAAACATTCTATTAACCAAAATTAAGAGATTTAAACCAAACGTTAAATAGAGAAATACCTCCATGATGTACGATATCATACACCTACAATATATACATGTATTATTTCCCTTTAATCCATTGGGATCCTTCACTAAACAATGGAACACATTGAGTTATCACATAATCATCTTGAAAACTAGGAGTAAAATAAAATCATGATAATGGTAAAAATTGGCAAATACTATAACTATTTATCATAGATATCTTGTTTTAAATGCCAATTTAGAATATAGTACCCACACATTCTAGTAAAACTACCTCTGATACGAAATATAACAGCCCCAAATATAGTTACCCCTAGTTGGTGGTTACTTTTCAACATTGGAACTAGACACAAGGAATCACATTCCAAACAACTAATCAGTTTAGTAGTCTTGAAGAACCAAATACATACACAATACCCATATAATATTATAAATAAAAATCACATAACATAAAAACATTCTTGCAACCTTGATATTATTCATAAAACCCAACTTCCTTTATTAGGGAAAAGAAGTCAAATAAAAGGGTGAACCAAGATTCCTCGTAAGGGTTACACACAAAAGAATTTATCCTCAATAAATAAGGAAAAATAAATATGGACAAGTAAAGAACTAAAAATACATTCCATTTTATCAATAATTTGAAAAAAATCCATCAATGGATAATATGAATTCATTATTATCATGATGATAAGAAGAATTGAATTCTCAAAGAAGGAAATGATTAATATTTGATTACATGATCCCAGACATCACAATTTCTATACCATCAAGGAGTTGTTCCATGATGGTTCTAAATTATGTAAAGATATAAACCAAAAAATAATTAATTTTTGCCTATTGATTTGTCTCATGGGATTTTTTGATGAATAAAGAGGATATATAATTTAGGTCCCCAAGCATCACCACATGAATAATTATTTCCATATATATCATATGATTAGTTTAATTCATAAAAATATCTTATATCATAAAGAATACTTATTTAGAAAATATTATATATTTAAAAATAATTCCCTAGTTAATAATATTCTTTAAAGTTATAAAATCATTTATAGAAATTGTATATGGTTTAAAAAATAATCATATCCCTAATTAAAAAATATGGACTTTTATGTTAATTGTAAAATTTAATGATTTCATATAAGTGAACGTTTCAAATGATAATATAATTAAAACATATCCATGGTGGTGAATAAGTAAGATAAACATGTTATTTCATTGATGAATTTATTCTTGAGCAAAATAACATTTACATTATTTTGAAATCAAATTTTTAAAAAACTCCACAATTCTAAAGTAAATAATTTAATTTCAATATAAACTTGTAAAATTGTAAATAATTATTAAAATTAAAGATATTTCATGATGTAATAAAAATATTCTCATGATAAATGATTTAAAAAACATTCTTTTAATACTTTTGTTAGAAAATTCACAAAGTACGACATTTGGAAAATGATAAAAAATTCTATTTAAATAGTTTTGTAAAAAGTAAAACATGGGTAAAATTTCATTTTTTTTAAATAATTGTAGAAGGGTATATTTTTTTATTTTTTTAAAGAAAATATGGAGAATATAAAAGAAATATCATATTGAAAGATAAATAAGACTAGTTTTTCCTTTAAACATTTATTTCCTTTATTTAGGTTTTAATGAATGGAATGGTTGGATGAGAATATGTAAAATAATAAAGAGTGTAATATTGAAATGAACTTTAATAATAATGAATAAATATAAATTCATGTTAAATAACTCTAAGGGAAACTATTTATGCCACATAAAAAAATGTGCATATTAGAAAATATGTCTCAATAGAGTGGAAATTGATAAAAAATCCCTAACTTTAGGTATGACTATTCACTTAGGTTCTCTAACCTCTGGTATAATAACATTAAATTTATTATATTTACAAAAAAACCATATTTATATCCATAATATCATATATGATATATTTATATTATTTTATAACCCATTTGTTAATAATATTTTATTATTAACATTGTTCTAGGAATAACTGCATTGTTTTTGAACTATGTAGAGATTTAGTAGTCCCATCAATTGTATATTTATAATGGTTTCATCATCCCCAAAATGTTATTAATTCTTGGATGTATATAAACAAGAACAGTAGTTTAACTATTTGAAGGATGAAATTAATAAGTGGTGAATAATAATTAATCTTCTATAATCATTATCATATAATATAATTCATAAATATTCATTAATTATATACTTATTTCATTCAATTTTGAATGTAAATGAAAAAAGGATCACATTTATTTATGGAGGTGGTAGTCTACACATACGTATGATAGATATTATCATTTTCTAAAATATTATAAAATAAGAAGGTATATACGATATTATAGTTAAAAATAATTTTTATTTTCATATGTAAAAATCAATTACATCTTTACAACAATCTATTTAATGTTTTAACAAAAAATAAATTACACCACTATATGGAGATGGTAATATGTACTTATTCATGAGTGATGTTTCCACATTTAGTAGAATAGAAAAGGGATAAATTTTTTTCCATTAATAATAATAAAATCTCATTATATTGATGATACTATATTTTCTAATTTAGTATGAGTACAACACTTTAATATGATGTAGATGAAGAAATAAATTTTAAGGGCTCTGTAAAGATGATTAAATCTTCTTTGAAAGAATTCTTTTACATCTATAATTAACCATCCTAGCGTAGGACATTAGTGGAGAAAGAACTTCTAGTAATTTTCCAAGGATACTAAGAAGAGGAATAGGTTGGGTCAGTGGATCTATATGTCTCAAAACTATGTAAATAAGTTATGGAGGAGGTGCATTTTCCTAGTTGAGGTGATAAGAACTTTTGGAATTTAAAAAAAATTTAAAATATAATAAAAACATTCTTGATCTGAAAACATCAAAAAAGTTATGAATTTGGAAAAAAATTATATAAGGTTGAAAAAAAATTATCCAATTAAATTTTTAAATATTTTATAATCATTTTAATCCTTATATTTTTTATTAATCCCTTGGTTATTTTTTGGACCTTAACTGGAGTAACCAATAATTTAATCAAAAAATATTAATTCTTTTATTATAAATAACCATGTGAATCACAAATAGACAATTTATAATGTTTTAAACTCTTTTAATTTCACATTTTTGAGAGAAATATTTTTATGAATTTTAAATAATTTAATAAAATATCATTAAAATTTACTTGGATACGAATTATTTAATTTGTATGTAAACAAATCAATAAATGATAGGATTTATAATATAATCATTTGAAACTTCCCAAAAATTTTGTATATGTCCAGAAAATTCGTGGATTGAATAATATCTTTATATTATATAAATTGTGATATTTTTAAATGCATTCATTTTATTTATATGTTAATTAAAAAATACTATATCATCTTGTAAAAGTATTTAAGGTAATTAAATAATTTATAAAAATTAGAAATAAATTTATAAAAATAAAAATAATTTCAATAATATAAAAATTAAAATTTGGGCTCGTTTATATCTTGATCTTTTCCCTATGTTGATATATAAAATAAATTTAAAACCAAGAGAGTGATATTTGGTACCATTATTTGATTTAAATATTATTTGTTTCATTTTCATGGAATCTTGTCCATTAAACTAGAATATTTCATAAATATGGTTATAATGGTTGAATTATATTCATGAAATAATAAATAATATGAAAATAATGTCTTGATCACTTAGTTGTCACCTCGATTAACTGAATTTACCCTTTATCGTGGTGATGAATTTTACCATGGTTAAAATTCCAGTTGAACAAAAACATAAATGGGGAATATTTATAAAATTTGAACCTAATGATTAAAAATGGTGAATCTGTTTTATCAAATTGACTTCTAATATATGGAAAAAATTAATTTTAAAATAAGTGCGCTAAATGAGGAATTTTTTTAGAAAACTATAGCTATTTGACATAAAATAGATTTATTTTAACCCATTCATAGAAAAAATATTATATAAATTTGCAAAAATATTATTGAATATGTATAATATATAAATTGTGTTTAAATAATTCACTAATAATCATAAATTAAATTTATTAACATAAAAACACATTGTGTGGATAATAACATTTTTTTCATACAAATGCCTTTTTATGTAAGAAAATGATTTATACCAATTTAAAAATATAATTGATTCCAATAACCATAATTTTATTATTAATAAATAAATATAAATAATTTTATTTGGTGACCATTTCACAATATAATGGAAACATTTAATTGGTTAAAATGAATATAGTTATCAATTAAAATTGATAATTTTCACAATTCACTAGAAAATGATTTTTTTTAGAAAAATATTCAATTATCAAACCAATGAAATTTTTATATAATAATTTGAGAAATGATATTTTTTATAAAATAAAAATTATATAAGTTCCTAACTATGTGATAATTGTTACATTAAATAATATTATTTTGATAGTAAATTGGGGTTCATTTTGACACGGTGTTGCGTGTTGTATATGCTATCCAAAAAGTGTTATTATTTTAAATTCTATAGGGATTAAATAATTTGTAAATATAATATTTCAAGTCTATTAATTTATTACGAGATAATTTAATTTCTGTGAAACATTCAATTCAATCCCTCCCATATCAATTAGCCTAGAACATTTCTTCCAAGATACCATAATAGATTTTGTCTCATATAATTTTCACTCAAGATAAAATTATTTATCAATGAATTAAAATTTTTATAAAACTACTAGGTCATATATATATATATATATATTGATAAGTCATACCTAAACACGATCGTCATTATAAAATTTACTATGAAAACTCTCCAATCACGAGACATGGGTTTTCCCTTCCAATTAGAAATTTTTTTGTACATCATGGAGTAAAATACTTAAAGATACCATATTTTAAATTTACTATTAATGATAAGAATAAATAATTAATAAAATTGAAGATAACCATTAAGAACATCAAGATACAAGGTAATTTTATATTTCCTAGATAAGTGTATTCAACTCCCAATGATAAAAATGAGTTATCCTAACTTAAAATTTTTTTATATACCATTTCATAATGATAATATGAATCCATAATATATTTAACAGTTATATCCAACAACTCCCAAATCAATGGATAATCATCGGTATAAAAAATGTGAGATTGAGAAAAAAATGGGTTTTCTAAATTTTATTTTCTTAATCCAACCATTTTTGAAAATATTATGATATTCATTGACATTAATAATCTTCTGAAATGGAAAATTTTATCCCAGGGAGGTAATCCCATTTCCTAACCAGTATATTAAAATTATATAATACTATTTGAGATCCAATAAAAAGGATTGAAATATTTTTTCTTTTTATAATAATAGTGATCAACTTGATTAAATAAGTAGACAAAACACACCATTACAAGATTAAAAATTTATATTCCCACTGAACTGTATAAGAGGTTTGGATATGTAAAGGTATAGTAAATAGTTTCATTTTAATGTCTTATTATTGAGTGGACTAATGCATTGAAATATATTATATAGGATTCACTGAATATTTTATCTTGGGAAAAACCATACTAATTAGGATATATGAAATATGAAACCATGTTTCCAAGTCTCATTATAATAATTTATTTATTCACTATTGGAATTGTAATGAAAAAATAATTATTATAAAATCTATAATAACATGGTTATTATATATTTATAAAAAATATTAATAAACTATTTATTAAGTCTATAAAATATAAAATAATAGAAAACGAACTCCCTAAAAACACCATTGTGGAAAAATAATTAATATACCAAAAAACTTGATGATTTTTGTACTATAAACATCTAGGAAAACAATAATAAGAATTTTTTGAGATAAATAAATGAAAAATATTTTCTTCATATACAGGTTTTCTGGTTAAAATATTGTTATATAGTATTTGTAACAAAAAATACAAATAAAATACCTGGTTCAGGTGCATTACTACCCTCATGTATAACCTCAATCTTCATGGATTGGAAAAAATCATTGTGGGTCCTTCTTTGTAGTTGGGAAATATTTTTTAATTAGTTATTGAATAAATACACCATTTTTAGATCATGATGAAAATATTTCTCAACTCATCCATTAGCAAGACATGCCCGAATATACCAATAAATAACATGAAACCAAATTGTGAATAACATAATTAAAATGAAATGAAAGATTTTTAATTCCTTCACATAAAAACTATAGTTAAAAATAATTAAATAATAATTTTTTTCACTCTAAAATAAGGCATATAATAGGGACGATAGAAGTCAAAATAAAAATATACCAAACATAAACATTAAAAAACTATAAATATCTGCTGGTGATCTACCCCTCTTTCACAAAGCTATGGAATGATCTTATAGGGTGGTGTAGCTAATAATAGTACCTGAATGTACGAGAAAAATGATAAAAAAGTGTTTTCATGTCAACCGAGCTATCAACGCTTTGTTTGAGTATAATATTTTAATTATGGAAAAATCAATGCTTTGTTAAGATAACATCAATAAAACAGCTGTATACAAAAATATGTTTACTCATTTATATACAAATAGAGATAAATAGTTTGTATAATAATAAACATGATATAATAACAACCATATATTACTAAAGCTCAATAATATATATTGGCCATTTCTAGTAACAAAATATACATGGATGATCCAAACCAATACTTCCATCTTTGAGCCGTAACTTAGGATATGAGATGTGTAAGATTAATAATTCTTGTAGCCATTAAATATAATTGAATATAATTTATTTAGGTGGAGTACCCATCCAATTGGGGATAGTGAATCATGTATACTCAGGTTATTGAAATCTTGTAGTCTTTCCCTTTATTAATTCTCTAATGAGAATAATTGTTTCAATGAAATCTCATTGTCCATCTTATAGTTTTGATCAACCTATAAACAAGTGTCTATGTACACATATTTTATATATAAAACACTAACTAATGATGAAAATTTGAAACTTATAAACAATAACTAATTTTCCCATTTTATTCACTACTACCATTTTCAGATATCATATTATTATCCATGATTAATGAAGATTACTTATTATATTGATCAATATGTCGTGTAAAAAATTATCATCCAAGATATACATAAGATTGAGAATGCTTGCTTAAGATAACTATTTTTTAAAATTATTAATGAAATGAGATGAATATATTAACTGTCATTCTAATTACAAGAAATAAATAATATATTCCTTATAATAAAGAAAAAACATAACTAAAATCATAACTATTTTTAACACAATCAATAAAAAGATATGATAAGTATAAAAATAGTTGTGAGATAATCATATAATATGGTATAAATAGAAATAATAGAAAAAATTATTTTATTAGACTAGTGGAACCATATTGGTATGTCATAGAGAACTTTTAGCACATGCTTGGATTAAACCTATTTAAGTAGAAGTTATTTAATGATGTTCATTCTGATGAAATTTTCATGATGAAAATGTGGCTCTTCACCGAGTCATAAAATTTATAGCAATCACGAAAACATAATAAATGAAATTCATTCTACTAAAATCATTGATTTGGATGGGATTACTTGATATTATTATATAAGTTATATACCCCCTCTTAATTACCTAACGCATACAAAAGTTTTAAAACCTAAAAATGGATGTCATTATTAATTTTTAAATTCACCCAATTTGAAATGTTAAAATGTCTTATTATATTAAATAAATATTCTTAGTAAGGATTTAAAATATAAACAATGAGAAATATAGAGTTCACTGTTTTCTAAAGCATTTAAAAAATCCATTTTTAAAATAAGGTTTTCTTAAAACATCACAAATATTTATATAGACCATATTAATTTTTACTTTTCATGGAAAATAATTATAAAATTCATTATGATTTTTATGTCGGATAACTTATTCCCACCTAAAACCCCATACACCCCATCACCACCAATGATGAATCATAATAATAGGTTAATTTTCACCCCTTATGTTATGTATTATTCCCGTTTAAGTGAGAAAAATTGTTCCTTATCTTAAAATATATTTTCAACTCCTGGAAGTGAACACTAGGTTTAATTTATCATACTAATAATTTTTGGGAAGATGTTTTTCCCTATAATACATGTTTTTCATAACATGGATTGGGTTTTATAAAACCCTATGAGTCTCTATTTTAGAAAATGTAAAAAATATAATGAATAAACCATTCAATTATAATAAGGGGGTTAATGATAATAAAAAAACATGGTTTCATAATACACATATCATATGATATTTTGACATAATTAACTCAAATATCCATAATGTTCAAATTATTTGATACAAATATTCAATTTAATTAAAAGGGAATTTTTTTTCACCATGATGTAATAATAAATCCAAAATGATAATATATTACTAGTTTTATAAAATATCTTTAAAACCTATTCAGTGATTTTATAAAAATATAATAAGGTATTATTATATATTTTGGAAAATTTAGTGAAGTAATTTTACTGGAATATACTACAAATCTCTAAATTTTTTGAGATTACCTATGAAAATTAATTATAAGATGTTCAATTCTAACAATTACTAAAATACCCTAAAACCATTTTATCGCTATTTCATGGCCAATTAAAATACTGTAAATATTCCACATTATAGAAAAGTAATAAAATATAATAGAAAATGAGGGAACTAATATCCCAAATTCTATCAAAAATGTAAAAGTATAAGCCCATAATTAATTACAATATAACAACATTAGATTACACCCTTAAGACGGAAAAATATAAGTCAAGATGTCAGTTTATATCTTTCCTCTAGAAGTGTGAAAAATTAAAATAAACAACTAATTGAGATCTTTTAAAATAAATAGATTAAGAATCCCAAGGTTTCCGTTAAATTCAGACATATTTTAATAGAATTCACTCAAAAAGATCTATTAAAGATAAGAGAAATTATAATGAAAAAGGTTATGTAAAAGGTATTAGAGGGTATTACATAACATTGTTTTAGTAGTGGTGAATTTTCCTGAACCTACATTCAATAAATTATGATAAATTAAGGGATAATAGATGCCAATGAGATCTATAAAGGGAATAATAATGGGTTAGAGTGGAATGTTCCTAAAGGGAGAGAATATATGAACAAGGTGAGTTAAAAATTGTAACTTCCAAAAAATTCCACAAAAAACATCATGAGTTTTCATGATGTACTAATTTACATATAATAGGGTACTAAGTGGAACCCCCAAGGAACTATTAGTTCCAACGGGGACCCTGTAGCACTAGTATTATGAACCCTTCATAAGTATCAAAATAATTAAAAAAATTCAACTACTATAGAGAGCTGACCCCAATAAGCCCAATAATGGTTTTTATTCCAATTATATTTGAACGATTATTATGAATTAAATCCTGAAGGACTGATGATTTTAGTAGTCTTGGTAAAAAAGAAATATAATGTGTCTTGTATTACACTTAAATACAATAATTACCACATAAGTGTTTTTTATTTCATGTATAATAACTTTTTCAATCTAGATTATTCTTTAATATCAGTCATAGTATACTTATTGTATTCATGGGGAAAAAATAAATAAGGGTGATCTTAACTGTTGATCAAGGGATAATAATAATAAAAATAATATTGAATTAGTGAGAATAATGAATATGGAATGGTAAATAATTGACAACACATTCCATTCAAATTTTTAGTAAGGGAAATTATTGAGGAAGAAATAATTAATTGATTGTAATAAGTCAACATAGAAATGTAAATAATAGATAAAAAAATTCCATTTACATTACTAGAGAATGCGTAATCATTATGGAAGGGTAAGAAACTGAAACACATGCCATTTAATAAACAAATTTAGAATTAAATAAATCCATAGATACATCTATGAAGAAAATATCATGGATAATAAAAACAAATTATTTCCCAATAAGAGAAATTATTAATTATTGGATGTTATGTTTCCCAGGTATATGATGCATTTACTGACAAGCTATATTCTAATGAAAGTTTAAATATATGGGTAGAAACTCATATATTTCTCTTGGAAAAAACTCTAAGTGTTTATCGATAACTAATTTCATCTAATGAGACTTCTAATCAATCATAGGTCTTAATTTAAATGGTTCTAAACCTGTCGGTCTTTAATTAATGAGTCTACAACCCAGAGGGATTGTATTAACTGGTTCCCAATCAGTATTGTGTGTGTCTAATGGATTTAAATAAAAAATGTTCCTTATCAAATATTCTCATTGATTGAATGATATAGATTAATCTACATTTAATGAGTCAATAATATAACTGTATATTAAAACAGTATATGGAAAAATGATATATGGTTTTGGAAATAAAAATTTCCTTGATAAATGATATAGATAATTAGAGGAAATTTTATGTTTAATGATCAAATGAAATTAAATATTTCAAGGAGATAACAATGGAACAAAGTAAGTAAATGTCTATACTATCCTTCGCTAACTCAATAATAAACCATAGATGGTAGAATAATTAAGGTATTAGTGAATCATATCATAAGTGGAATTAAAATAAATGGTAGTTTTCATTGATGTATTTAAATATAATACTAATATTTTTTAACAAATGTTCTTGAATAATATATTCTTATAATTTTGAAAAAATTGAAAAATAATTTTTTTGAAAATTAGTTTTGATTTATTTTTTGAAAATAATCCTTTTAAAATTTCAACGGATTCATAGAATAAATAAAGGTTTGTAAATATATACATTGTATACAATGTTTAAAATAATATTCCTTTTTCAAAGTGAAAAGGGTAAAAAAAATGAATTTTACAGAAAGTGACAAGAAGATTCCATTGAATTTTTTTTTAAAAAATGTTTTAAAATATCATTATTAAATATTTTTTAAAATTTTAAAATAAATTTTTAGAACCTTTATATAATATAGTTTTTTTAAGAAATCAAGTTCTTCGACTAAAGATGGAAATGAAGTAGAGTTTCTATTTTTTTTAAAAACATTTTGATTTCCAAAGAGTAGAAAATGTTACTATTACATAAAAAGGGTCCTCAATAACAATAAAACATGTTTATGAATGGTTTTTTTGAAAAATTTTCATATAATTTCCATGAATTTAAATTCAAATGTAAGCAATCCAGATTAAAATTTGATTGCGAATTAGACCCTTAAAATGAACAAAACATGGAAGTGAGACTCATCCAATGAATTTATTTTATGTGTAAAATAAAAATATACATTATGTAATATTAAATAAAAAAAATATATAGTAAAAACTTCATTTCAAAAACAATCTTACAATATTAATGACCATGACGATGTAATATAATCTAAAGAAAAAGAAGTAGGTCATGGAAAATTTTATGGACTTGTATATTTTAATTAAAATAAACAAAGATTAAATAATTAAAATTTAAACTAAAAATACCATTAATATTATTTAATTAATTATATAGTATATCATAATCGGAAGTAGATACCCCACAAAAAATAAGTAAGTGGTGAATATGACATTTATCTCACTAATGTTAAAAGTGAGAGAGAAATCACTCAATTTGTGTTTCCTTTCAAGTGAACATCATTTAAATTCACATATAATGGGTTTAAACATGTTAAAAACACATTAAATATCCATATTAATATTTATTATGTCATATATTATCATCTTATAAAATCATATTTTTAATTTTCAGTAATATTTCATTATTTTTACTATTTTGAGTGTTATTTTCCTAGTTGCTCAAGTATGTTTTGACTTGTTACAAGTTGTTCCTACTAGCTTTTCATAATTTAAACATTATAATCCATGATTTAAATATCATATTTATTAATTGTATATTTATTTATATTAATACATTATATTTGGAGATAGGAAATGAAATGCACCATTCGTGGAGATGGTAGTTTGTACGTATACATGAAGACTACTTTCATTTCATTTTTATTTTCAAAAGAATTAAAAGTAAAAGATATATATGTGTAATATAATTCAATTGTTATATATATTTAGTATAACTTACATATTTTTTTTAAAATCAACCTTTATACCTCAAATGAATAGTGTGAATAAATCGCATCGCATTGAGGAGGTAGTAGTACACAATCCACAAACTATGTTATCATATTCTCAAAAATTGGATACCATGGATGTATTTTTCATATCAATGCTAAATAATCATTAATACATAATAAATATCATATACATCACATATAAGTATAATGTACATCATAATACCCCACCATGAGTGTTAGTAAAGAAAAAACGAATGACATCATTTTGTGAGGCTGTAGTTCGTTGTAAACATAAAACGAATGATTGTTACCAATTAGATAAAAGTGTTTGTAATTTTTGGATCAAACCATAGAATAAGAACAACTCAAAATATTATGTATTCTTGTTTTATTATATATTAAATATATAAAAATAATTGAAGGGTCGAAGAAGTAAATGAAAAAAATGATCATCAGAAAACGTTACCACTTAATTTGGTAACACCTTCTCATTTTCACCCAAATGATTCCATTGATAAATTTATGTTATGGGAGGAGAATTTAGGTTTAGAGGAGGAATTTTTAAGATCTATTTGGTCATATCTTTGTAGAAACAGTGTGGCTTGAGAGGAGTCAGGATGTGGGAGGGGTGAGTGCCTTTTCTAGTGGAGGAGGAGTGCTATTATTTTAATTTTTTGAAAGGATAATTTCACTCACACTTTTCCTATGAAATGTGGCTCCAATAGAGGTAAAATTATAAAAAATGGATTATATAGTACATATATCATCATAAAAATTATTTTTGAGTAGTTTCTAGGTCATTTTGACACATAAGTTTAATGTTTAGTCCGTTGTTAAACTAATTATCCTCATAATCACTATAATTAATTTTAACTAATGTCAGTAATATTATTACAAAAGGTCGCATAATAATAAATTATAAATTATTATTATTCAAAATAATGATTTATATTTTCCATATTCCAATCACATAATTATCATAAAATAATTTAAATTTAATCCTACAAACGAGATGACAAATCACGTTTTTAATGAAAAATGTTGAACATTTTGATAGGTTTTTATTATAAATATCATAGTAAAATTTATTTTAAAAACCTAATATGGATATATTTATATTAAATTTATTTAATTAATTTTTAAAACGAATAAAAAATTTAATTTATCCTTATAAATAAATCAAACAAAAATTTGTTTTGTATTAAAATAAAATAGTTTTCACTACTCATCAAAAAATGACAAATTGATGAAAAATACCAAATTCTAACCCTAATCCAATTTTTATGTTCTAATTTAAAATTTGATGTTTTTTTCATGTTAATGTTTTATAATTTTCCTGAATTTGATTTAAATTAGGTTGAAGATTAAAAGGCAGTATAAGTGTCTTTAAAAAAATATAGGTTTTTATGCATAAAATTAAGTTTATCCTTATCTTATTTCAATAAAATATATTGTATGAATATAAAAAATATTTTTTTGAATATATATAATATATATATATATATATATTTAATTAATATAATTAAATTACGGGAAGTAATTTAATTTATTAAGATAAAACACCATGGTGAATATAACAATATTTTATTTATATTCATTTTGTTTTTTGTATTCATTTATAATTAATTGGTTACTGATGAATTTATTTTATATTTTTATAACCAAATATTTTCATAAGTAATTTAATATTATCTATAACCTTTAATTTAATATCTTAGTTATATCTTTTTATATTAAATAGTAATATTTTTATAATATGATTTTGATTGGTAAAACATGGTCTTGTGTGTAACTCATGATATAGAAGAAAATCATTGTTGTGTGGGACACACAATAACTCAATATCACGTACATTGCATGATATATCATAGATTGATTTTATTTAAAATATTTAATGTATTTTAAAGTTCCTATATTTTATATTCCCTTACGCTCTTGGTGTTGCGTGTTTTACACGCCCTCAAATAAAATGATATTTCATTATCATTTTCGGGTAATACATTATCTCCGTGTTAGTTAAATTTCATCCTCAAAATATAAAATAAACCTTGGTAAATAATTGATTTATATTTCCAATGTTTATATCCCACATCTTTAGAACTGTTCATAAAACATCTAGTGAAAAATTGATAATGGGAATTAAAAAGGCTATGTGTTCTAACATATAAATAGGACCTTAATTTGAAGAACATAAGTGGAAGGTAGAGATATGTACATGGAGGAAATTATTAAATATTTATAGAGAGTGATTGAGGCCATAAACTACAAATACTAATTGAGGGAATGTTGAGGGCCACAAACTGATAAATCTATGATGATTAAAATAGAACCGTTTCAAAAAATGTATAATATTAGGATCACATTTTTTAACTAATTTGCTAATATTGAGTAATTATTTTAATGCCTAAATATATAAAGAAATATTTTCTATTGATAAATTTCTATTTCAAATGGACAATTCCATATTTGGTTTCTCTTCAATCAAATTCGTGTTCATCCATTACTCCAGGAAATGGATATCCAACATTTAACTTTGATTCCTAAAGCACTTAAATATATTTTTAATAGATTTTAAGCCGCTTAAAGTATTTATAAATCTATATATTTGTCTCTAAATGTAACCCTTGTCAATATGGTTAATATATTAATCTATAAAACTTAATAGAAACATTAAAATTTCATCATTTTTATTTATTTTTCAAATTGTTTAACTAAAAATAGTTACTTTATAACCAATATGTTCTATAGGTCAGTGGTTGTCATTAAACCCTTATCATCATTCACATAAATGTTCATGTCCCAAGGCCTTTATGGATTTTTTGGGTTGTGACCTAGTATACATATTTTCATTTTCAAAAACATTATTAATAAATATGATGGAAATCATAAAAATTTAGTTTTTAAATAACATTTTTACACTTGTTTTCAATATAAACAGAATAAATAAATACATCATCCATTTATATCCATATATGCCCATCATTGGTATATTTTTTATCCTTATTAAGAGATAATTTACTAAATTAATGGCCATGTTACCTATAATTAATGAAATGAACAATAAATTGATCCTTAGAATGAATTTTTTTGTTTTATTGTACTATTAATTTTTCGTCAATAATTCGTTGATTACTGTCCTTATTTACCTCACATAAAGCATTTGTGTTATTCATTGAGTCACTTTCCTAGATTTATATATCCATATTTCTTATTATTTGGGAATCTATCCTTTTAATCTCTATGGTATCCACCACATGACCTATTTGAAAACTCTATCCTTCTCTTATTTGGTGAGTTCCAAAGTTGGTTAAGGTATATGTTGTTTATCAAATTTTGGGAATACTAATTAGCAATAAACATATTATATTTAACTAATATAAACAACATGATTAGTTTCTCATTTTCAACACCTTTTCCTTCATGTTCAATAATAACATGACCCCTTCAGGTTTATTCGAATGAATAAAACTAAAAATCATAGTGTGGCTAATGAAAGTAATAACGAGAAATCATAGGATCATTTGTAGGATATCTAAATCATGACACCTAATTTTCAATCCAAAAAACCTGATTTCTAATCGAGGATATTAATTTTTATCACAAATTCAATTCCTTCATCGTGGTTTGTATAAAATTTGGAATTATACTAATAATATCCTGCAAGAGTGTTAAAACAATTGCGCACTAAGTCCCATTGTTGATACAATGTTATCCTCAAGTTTGGACTGACTCTCTTTTTTCAGAGTCGTTACCCCATGGTTCATTTTTGTTAGAACCACATCCAATTATTGTATCTTGATGGGGATGTATTTCTTAGAATACCCACATAATATATATTTTAACAAAACTCATGGTTGTTTTTCGATACTTATCCTCAAATTCAACCTTATGGTTATATTACCTAATCTATGTCGTCCTAAATCTAGTACCCATAGTTCATACTAAACATTCCTTGATACAAAATGTATCGAGCCAACCGTTTTAAGCCTAGAGGAGATGTCTACTACCATTACATTGGTATTATTACATGAAATCAAACCCCAAAAGACCAAATAGTTTATTAGCCATTGAATACGGGATATACACAAGAGTCTTGTATTACAAATAAATACATTAATTATAACATATTTTTTATTTTTTGGATATTGAAATTATTCCATCTATCAAATCCGTGTATATATTTCTTATTATACTTATAGGATTCCCTGCGAATGGAAATAAAATTTTGGTGAGCTCAAATGGTTAGTAATAGTTTTTCATTGTGTAGGTAATAATGAATCAATGAGAATAGTCATCAGGGAATGCTGAATAAATGATTACACATTCTATTTAAAAGTACAATAAGGGAAAGCAAAGTAGAATACATAATGAATCGATAAGAATAAATAAATATTGAATTGTAAATAACTAATTACACAAGCTATTCTAATAGCTAAATGTAATCAATTTAAAACGGTAAGAAACTAAAACACATGCTATTTAATTAATAAACCTGGAATGAAATGAATCCAAATAAATTTCAATTAAATAATCTCATGGACAACAATAATAAATTATTTCTTAATAAATAAATTTCTTAATTATTGGATTGAATTTTTCCTTGGAACATGATACCTTTACAGTCATGATCTATTCTAAATACAGTTAAAATATATGGTTATAAACTCACCTATTCAACTTGGAAATAAACTCTAAGGGATTTAATCCAACTAATTTCATGTCATGAAACTGTCAATGCATCATAGGGATTAATTAAAATTGTATATAACTGATATGGATTTCACTAACCAGTCCCCAACTGATAGGGATTGTATAAATCGATTCCAAACCAGTATAGTGCATGTCCAATGAATTTTAAAATAAAAATTGTCGTATAAAATATCCACATTGAGTAGTGGATAGAGGTTTATCAATATTTTCCTAGTTAATTAAATAACCATTGAAGTAAAATCCATATTTAAAATTGATATATGGTTTAGAAATAAAAATTTCCAGGATAAATGTAATTGGAAATTTTGAGAAATTTAATAATCAAAGACTATAAGAAATTGTATATTTTAAGGGGTCTGAAAAAGGAATAAATAAAGTGATTTTCAATACAATCCTTGTCCAAATTAGTTTTAAACCATAAAAAGCATGAATAATAATGTTATCAATTAAAAATATCCCATGTGGTGTAAAATGATGTGTTGATTTCATTTATTAATAGAAATACTATAAAAATATTTTTAAAAAATATTATTTAGGAAAATATACATTTTTATTTTGAAAAAAATTCCAAATCCTTTACTTCGAAATTATCTTTTGGAAAAATTTTATTTTAAAATTAACCATTTCAAATATCAATTGAATCATTAAAGAAATTTCTGTGTGTAAATCCATACATAGAGTATAAGGTAAGAAGTAAAATTCTTTTTGAATGGTAATGATCTTAGAAAAATGATTTTTTCGAAAATTGACAAGAATATTACTATTAAAATATTTGTAAAATAAAAAGGGTAAAAATTTATTTATTAAATAATTTTGTAAATGTAAAAAACATTTTTATAATTTTTTTAATGTTGGGGTTTAAGAAGAAAATATGTTCTAAAACTAAATAGGGAAATTGTGTCTTGTATTCTTGAAAATAGTTTATAAATCATTTTATGTTTCAATGATTGAAAAATGGTACTATTAATTTAAATGTGTCATTAATTAAAAGAGTATACAATAATTAATGGGATTATTGTAAAATGGTTATATAATATCCTTGAATTTAAATTCAAGTGTAAATAATACCAAATAAAATTATACGATGAATGAAACACTTGAAAAGACCATAACATTGAAGTGAGAATCGACCAATGAGTAGATTAAGTGTGTCAAATGAAAATCCACATAATTTTTTTAAATAAAACTATATATAGTAAAAATGGATTACATACGTAATTATATAATATTAACGATAAAGAAAAGGTAATATTATCAAAAGAAAGAAATTGGGTTATGAAATTCACCACAAATAGGTAAGTTTTAATTAAAATACCCTCATAAGAAATAATTAAAATTTAATGTTTGAATTTCATGAAGATAAAATAATTAATTATATAATATATTAAAATGGGTCGCATATAAACCACAAAAAATATGTATGTCGTGAATATTAAATTTATTCCACAAATGTAAAAAGTGAGATAAATGTTTTTAACCTTGCATATCCTTTCAGATGAAAATACATTAAATTACAGTATGATGGTATTAATAATGTTTATAACTAATTATAGAACCTTTATAATATTTATTATATAATATATGATATATTTATAATATCTTATTTCATTTTCGTTAATATTATTTCACTTTTTTCACCATTTCATGTGCTAATTGCATAGTTCCTCAAGTATGTTTTGATGTTTGACTCATTTTTTTCTATAACGGTTTAATCATAAAAATTATATAAAACATTATATAAATTTAATATATATTAATTTTATATTAATTTATAATAACTCAAAATATTTGGAGTTAGGAAATTAAACCCACTGTTCAGGGAGATAGTAGGTCGTACGTATGGTTGAATGATACACTAATTTCTTTTCCATATTTAAAATAACGTAAAGTAAATAATATACATATACTATAATTAAATTATCATATATATTTCATATATTTTATATAGGTTTATTAAAACCATATTTTATATGTCCCATGTATAGTGTGAATGAATCACATTACTTTGAGGAGGCAGTAGTGCACACTTCCACAAATGATGTTATCTTATTGAAAAAATATAAATCATTGAGTTATGTGTTATATAAAAATTATATTAGAATATATAGATAATTAATATAATATATATCACATATAAATATTTTTTTCATCATAATTCTGAACCATGATATGAGGTAAAGGAAAATCCAAAGACTGCATTTTTTGATGCGGTATTTTTCTGTAGTCATAAACAGTAAGTTCGTTACCAATTATATGGAAGTTTGTGTATTCATAGGTAGAAAAATTATGATAAAAATATCATTTTTTTATTATTATGTTATTAAATATTAATTATATAAAAATAATGGAAGGTTTTTAGAAGTAAATGGATGAAAAGTTGTCGTTGGAAAACATTATGTTTTAATAATGTAACTCCATTTGGTTTTTACCCAAAGGATTCCTCAGATATATTTATTCCAAAGTTAAAGATTATATATTTAGGGGAGGGATTTTTATGACCTATTTTGAAATATATTTTTCAATCCAAAGTTTCATGAGATGTGTAAGGAAGTGGGAGGAGTGAGTGACTTTTTATAGCGGAGGACTGACATTCCTGAAATTTTTTTGAAAGGGGAATTCCAGCAACGTTTTCCTTAATGTAGGTGGATATAATAAGTTAAAAAAATAGTTTAAATGATATAAATTATAAATATGTACATAAACTTACTTTTGTAAATATTTATAGGTTCTTTTGGCACATAAGTTTATGGTTTAGTCTCTTGTTATGATAATTTTCCTCTTAATTACTGTATTTAATTTTAATTTCATTCACTAATATTTTTTGCCAAATTATAATTTTATCATATTATATATCATAATTTAATGTTATTAAAAGTAGGAAATAAATTTATTTTTTCATATTATAATCATATAAGTGTTATAAATTAATTTAAATTTAATCACAGAGACTAGAATAAAAAGAGGGTTTTAAAGTTAAATGTTCAAAACATTTTCTATGTTTTTATACTAAATATCAAAGTTAAATTGACTAAAATAATGTTAATTAGATTAATATATTTAATATTTATCAAATTAATCATTAAAATAAATAAAAAATATAATTTAACCTTACAAATAAATTAGATGAAAAAGTAGATTTTATTAAAATTCACTAATTTCACAATTCATCAATAAAATGAAACCTCACAAAAAAATACCAAATATTCACTCTAAGATAATATTTAGGCTTATATTAAGAATATGAAGATTATTTTGACAAATTAAATAATAAAAAGTTCCAAAATTTTTATTTATAATAGTTTTTAAATTAACAAGTGGTAACACTATCTTAAAAAAATATAGGTTTTATGAAAAAAATTGTATTTTTCCATATCTTATGCTTAAAAATTTATTGGATGAATATAATTTTTTTAGATTAATATATAATATATATTTTTTATTAATATTGTTCACTTATATTAATTAATTTCATTTATGATGATAAAACAACTTTGTGAGCATAAAACATTTCATTTATATTTGATTTGATTTTATATTCATTTTTAAGAAATTGGTAACCTATAAAGTCATATTATATTTTTATTTACAATATATTTTAATAATTTAATCAATAATATTCATAATATAAAATTTAATGGATATTTTTTGTTTTATTATTTTAAATGATAATAGTTTTGTAATAGGTTATTGTTTAGTAAAACCTGGTCTTGAATGTGACACAAGCTATCAAAGAATCTCATTGTTTAATGTGACACACACTAACTCAAAATGGTAGTTATTTCAAGATATATGATAGATTTATTTTTTAAAAATATTAAATTTTTTGTAAATTATTCTATATTTTATTCCCTTACGCGCTTGGTGTTGCGTGTCATACATGAAATCGAATACAATGTTCATACATTAAAATTATGGGGTGTTATATTAATAAAAAACTCATCCAAAAGAAATAAATTATTTTTCTAACAACACATGAAACTATATCAAAATTAATTTAAAAATTACCCCTTAACTAGAAATAATAATTCAAACCCATAAATAATTCAACACAAAGTTGTACAAAAGACTATAATTAATTGTACAGAAAACACATATAATTACAACCTCTCTTAATTTTAATTCTATTGACTAATGATTCATAGTATAAATTCATCTAAATAAACATAGACTATATGTCTTCAATTCATATCTCTCTGTGTACACGAATATCTTGATGAACAACTCAAAGACTTATCTCTAGATGATCCATCCAATTACTTAACCAAACCAAATTCAATAAATATAAAAATATCATTAATTCATAGACCATTACACCCCATAAGAAATATCTTATAACATTCATTAATTTATTATTTCAAATTATAAAATATTATTTGAATCACAAATTATTGCCGAATTCTGTATCCAGAATCCGAAAAATACAAAATTCTTGTTTACTAATGGAAGAACCATTAACCAATCTATCACAACTATATATTACTAATCATGATTCCACATCATGACTCCTATATAATGTTAAAAGATACTTCAAAATCAATGAGACCGAAATATCAATGATGTACCATAAAATATCTAACTATATAATTTTTATCGACCATTTAAATGACATGATATGGTAATCTAAAACATAGGCTCCACCATTGATACCAATGCCTGACCTTCCATGAAATTACATTTACCACATGATACAATTATCCATTTTTCTAATGAAACATTAATTAATATAAAAATATAATACTAAATTATTTAATAAAATAACACATTTTATATGATTTAATGCTTCATGAAACATTGGTTTATGATAACAAACTTTATGACCTTTCTTTTATGGAAATGTCTCCGAAATTTGAAAAAGATAAAACTATAAATTAAGAATATATTAATTTATATTTTATTTTTTTTAAAAAAATTATTATTATTATTTCACTTAAAAATGAAAATTACATATTATTACATCCTTTATCTAGTTTAAAACCAAAATAATGATTATTTATTTTTTACTTGTATTTATTCAATTTTAAATATCCATAAATTAAATTGTGTTTGAAAAACTCTATGTTTTTACAACACTTAATGAGATGGGAAAACTATTATAATGGTGTTATAATCCCCATTTTAAAATTATATAAAAATTTTAAACACATATCGTGTGATTTAATTTATTTACATTATAAAACCAGAAATTTTTAAATAACCTCCTTTACCTGTTATGATACTAATATTGTTAAAGTCACTCATACCTCGTGTGAGAGGTTCCCCCTGAGCATGGAAAATATGTAATGAATATCCTATTTTATTACTTATTTTCAAAAATATTTATAAAAATATAAAACTATAAATAAATATGAAACATAAATACGAGCATGATATAACATTCATTGAAATATAAATTTATTTTGGATAAAATAGAATTCTATATAAGAATTAATTTTTGAAAACTGATACAAGTTATGTTCTTGAAAATAAAATATAAATAATAAATAGTGGAATTTATAGATGGAAACAGTAATTAAAAGGTAAATTTCATAATTGGTGATAATATATAAACATGATTATTTGATTATACGCAATAGTAAAATAAAAAAATAAAATATGGGACACTTCAAGGAGACATCATTAAAAAAGTGGTAAATGTCATGCATAGTAAAAAAATAGAAACGAGAAATATAAATCATGATCAAAAGTTAAAAAGTTGGAAAAAGTATATATTTTGTAGAAAAGACATTTAATATGTGTTGGTAATTATCATGGATAATAGTATTTCCCTCTCTTTCAAATAGTCAATTTTTTCATCATATTGACATAAAATTCTAAATTTTAAAAATAAGGATGATTTATATATATATATATATGAATTGATTATTGATGTTTTAAAAAATAAAAATCCCAATTTATTCGAAAAATATTATAAAAATAATATAAAGAACCACAATATGTAATTACATCCTACATGCACCTATCTTGAGAGTACTTTCAGGATGGAAAAACTAAAAAACAATTTTACTCTTGGTCCAGAAGAAGAGGAACCTCTAATATTATAGTCTTTTATAACCAAGGATAACATCCAAAGAGTCACTCTACATATAGTGTATACTAATTTCCTTGAAATCCCCAAGATAATTTATTGTCACACAATAAACATATTATTATTAATTAATTCAATTAATTATTATGAAAATTATTCTTGAATTTATGGATGAACTGTTCAATATATTAATTTTGTATTAATTTATCATAGGTAGATGGATGGAACACAATTTCATAAGACATAATTCAACCTTGAGTACCATTATGATTTAACATTGTCAAACCATATGTGAAGTTCCTATTTTTTAAAACCATGCGTCACACTCATGTGTTGGCCCATGATTTTTTCTCAGATTGGCCCTCTATGTGAAAAAACAATGTGCAGTCCCCAATGAATTAAAAATGGAGAACCTACTAGTTATGATACACATATTTTCTTCTATTTTTCACCTTCGTCTGTCCCCATATTTTCTCTTACAATGTTAATGGAAATAGGTTCTCAAGATGCACCTCTCCTTTGATATCCCCCAATAGATTGGCTGATATTAAAGGGGTATCTTGTGATTTATAGTCATACAATTTCTATATGGCCTCATATATCTCTTTTTATAATAATTTCTTAATTTCATTCTATGTACTAGATATAATATTGCTTATAAAAACACTATCTTGATTACATAGTGTTTCTTGTGTTCATTCCTGAGCTCTAAGGTTTTTTATGGAAATGTTGTGTCTTGTTCAACCCAAATTTATCAAAGGCGATGTATTCTACTCTATTTAATGTATTTTTTCCCTTTTTGGGTTCCTAAAATATAGGAAACCCAATTTTGTTCATTTTTAATTCATTTTTTTGATATTAAATAATATTAATAAATATAATCAATGTGTAGTTGAATGTAAAATTAGTTTAACATAATTTTTAATTCAATTAATTATTTTTCATATACTGGGATGCATGGTAAATATATTTGTTAAGTAAGGTTTCATTTTAGTGGTATTATAAATTCATTATTTGTTTCTTCATCATTATTAATTTTTTTAATAAATGTATTGATTTTGGAATTTGGGATCTCCATTGTTTTCAAAAACAATTTGGGAAGGTGAGTTTGCCTAAAATTTCTTTTACCATGTAACTATGATGTATATATACATTAGTAAACACTCACACCAACACTCCAATAGTCATACAACAATGATATGTGTGTGTGTCTATGTGTGTGTGAGTGTGTGTGTGTGTGTGTGTTTGTGTGTGGGGGGGGGGGAATATAATTCCCCGCTGCTAGTGACCCTGAATCCGAAGTTCTGTTGCCATTACATTGGCACGAGATATAAGGAAATAATATCCCAAAGGAATGAATAGTTTGGTAGTCTTGGAAAAGTAGATACATAGATGAGTCTTGTATTATAAAGGAATACAATAATTACTATAATTTTTTTCAGTAATAATAACATTACTACAAAAATGAGAAAGCGAAGCACCACCTTTTATCAGTGCTAAGAAAAAAAAGCACAGAAAAAGGAACCCTGTATCTGCGCTAAAATTTTAGCACTAATAGAGAGATTATTTATCGATGCTTTTCTAGTACTGATAAAGAATTCATATTTTAGTGCTAGAAAAGCGCCGATAAAGAATCCCTCTATAAGAATTAAAATTTTATCACTAATAAAGGCTACCATTGTTAGCGCTAATATTTTAGCGCTGATAAAAGGAGGATTTATCAGCTCTAAAATTTTAGCTCTCATAAACCTGTAGTCCTGTATTTTAAAAAATCAGGCACATAGTATCATCTGTTTATCACTCCCCCAATCCATTGCTGTATTGTACCCCTGTGAAAACTCCCCCCAATCTTCTCGTTGTCGGACCTCTACAGCAAGCCCTACTCTTTATCATCCTCCTCGAACCCATTCCACAGATCCTCCTCTCCGCTCGACCCTACTTCTCATCCCATCCACTTGACCCTACTCCTCACGAACCCTACTCCTCCATTCCTTAACAGATGGTGGATCCTCCCATGAACCTCCCCCTCTGGAGGTCACACCATCCCCTCCCGACGTAGTGCAAAAGGCTTCCTGACTTCTCGACGCATCTTCTATCCCTCCATTGCGGGTGCACCTCCCCCTCTAAGGTGAATGTATTTTCTCTTCTTCTTGACTATCTTCTTGAAATTTATTCTTCGGAAGGATGTAATGATAATGATGATTCGTTTTTTGTGTTTTTTGTCATGGTTTTAATGGTTAATAGTCAAATATAGGCCTTTTAGATTACCCACAAGTGTTATGTCATGTTTTATTTGATTATTCTTCTCATTATTATAAAATATTTGTTAAATATTTAGTTGAGGATGGAGACATGAATGTTCACTTTCTATATTATGTTTAAATTGTGGAATTATCATGTTATTTTGTTTCTATTGGATGTATAGTACTGATTAACCTAAATTCTATAATGAATTACAATAAAAGAAATTAAAGTGAAGAGGGAGTTTTTCATGTGATTTATGATGTTCCATAATATTTCTTATATATTTTTGGATATATTGGTGTTGTTGCTAAGTAATTTATTCTTGAAATTGTGAAAGAAATTTCTTACTACAAATAATATGTTATAAAAACCATTCTTAATTTTCTAGTCACTTAAGGTAGGTAGTGAATTTGTTGTTTGGAAATCTGTAATTAAAGTGTTATATTTTAACTATAAATTATACTTTAATATGAAATAATGATTAATGGGGTGTTTTTAGTGTGAATTTATTATATGTTTTCCCTTTCATGCTACTATGTATGTGGTATTTGTCACTATTATTATAAGGGTGATGGTTTATTGATGTGGTTGGGAGTATGTGGCGTGGTAATTAATACGGTAGTGATAGATGGATTACTTTGTGGTTATGATAGCAAAGATATGGCTATTTATGCAGAGAATAAGTGTTTTTTAGGATTTTAGAATCTGTTTTGTGGTATTTTATATCATGAAAATTTATTAGTTATAAGGTGGTTTTATAGTTTTCCTTTGGCATGCAATATGTTTATAATAAATGAAAATAGTAAAGAGTGATGGTTTGAAAATGATAAATGATGGTTTGTTAAATGATGAATGACAACGATTGGAATAATTATGTTTAATAAATGGTTAAAGATAAAATAAATGTTATTAGTGATTAATTAATGGACTATAGTGTGTAGTGATTTAATTATTGGTTTTACATTAAAATGGTGAACAATTAAAATTCATATGGTAATATTAATACAAGAAATTATTATGTTAAATGAAATGAGATATTGGTAATGTTTTTATGGATGATTATGTGATTTGTTGGGGATTATTGGTGGGATTATAATGGATGTGGTTATTAAAGGGTGGTAGTAACAAGGCAATAATTGACGTCGGTGTTTGAAGTGTTAGTTTGGGGAAACCCATAGGAATTATTTATTTGTGACTATATTATTATTATATTTTTTTATTATTTCTTATGCACCACCACGTGAGTCGAGTTACTTGATTGAAATCCATAGTAGTACTTTGGTTCTGAGTGTTTTTCTTAATATCTAGTGGTGGTGAGTTATGATTGTGTGGTAACAGAGCTTTAGTTGAGATTTAAGAAGTTTTTTGGAATTTTACAATCATGAGGATTGAATGGGATGATAGGTCAATAACATGGGAGACCATCTATGACATAAGTGATTATCCCCCCTATGATTTAAATGAAGTAACATCTGTATAACAAAAATATTTGGCATGATGATATTGAATGTAGGGTAGAGACCTAGGAGTGGTAGATGTATCATTCTTGACTATTCTTGTATTTGGAAATATATATTTGTGTATTTTAACCATAAATACTAATATTTGAGATTCAAATAGGATGGAGATAAATAAAGATTGGATGGATGCTAATCATTTGATAATAGAGTATAAGAACAGAGTGAAAGAGTTCATCAAGTTTGCAAAGGATCGCGCAAATGATCCCTCTAAAATCATTTTTCCGGGTTTAAATTGTTGTTATTCTAGAGTAATTACTCCAGAGGAGTTATAAGAACATTTGATATGTCACAGAATAGATCAGAGTTATAAATGTTGGAATAAACATGGAGAAAAAGAAAATGTAGCTACTGGCTAGGATAAAACTGTGTTTTATGGATCTTCAGATTTGAAAAAAAATATGGATAATAAAGAAGACCGTATGGAGGATGTGATTACAGAAGTCAATGATGATGAAGATCATATTGAGGAAATGACAAGGAAAATTTAAGATAAACTCCATGATTTCCAAAAATTGTTTGAGAAGTTAAAGAGTTCTTCAAATAAGCCATTGTATGCTTGTTGCACTAAATATTCAACATTTTCAGCTGTACTGAAGTTGTAAAAATTTAAAGTAGGCAAAAAATGGAGTGAGGTAAATTTTATGGAACCAATTGATATCATTAACGACATGCTCCTCCTCCAATGGCCCGAAAGCCATAGATTTTTTTATATGAAAATACACCTTTTAAGGGAAGAAGGGGGTGAAACCCGAACAGACTTCATGGACATAAAACATTACACGACCCAAAGATCAAGAAAATAAAACCCAAACTAACACCATGCTACCTCTCCCCAGTATTAAAACATGAAAAAATTCTTCACCACTACAAGATAGTATGACAAGAAAGTGTCCTGTGTTAATCACAGTCCTGATCTGATGGCAACCCCATACCCCCTCAAACATCCAATTCTATGAAGCCTGCATCGGTGAACCACCTGCTCTGAATCCTCCGCTGAGACTATTCCATGATGTCGAGTCCGGATGAATCTTCAAAATCTGAGCCTCAAAACAAACCCAAAGGAAATATGGAAAGTTCCAAACATCCGCAAGCCCAAACACCACCATCAACTATCAACCTGGAAGACCCCCACACTCCACGAGACACCCCATCCACCACAGCCGAAGCAGCCCAAAAGACAAACCAAGGGATGTGAGTCCAATCCATCATCACCTAGGACTGGATGGATCAAACATGCGCCATGAGAATGCCACCGATGAGGGAATCCTGATCATCCTGTAATAGAAGCATCTCTTTGGACATGGATATACTCCAATCAGAAAAAAGACTGCACCTAACCGGGTTTCAAAGCAAGCCAGTGATGGTGAGAAGACTGGGAAGGGACATGGTGAACCAGCCGTGACAAACCATAACCAAGGGTCACCAGATTCACAGCCAAAAGGATAAATCCACATAAAACCAAACCCAAAATCCAGCAAAAACTCACATCTACGCCGGATCAAGATCCTACCCCCTCCAATGAACTACATATCTGACACTGAGCCACACTTGGAAACCGCCGAAGACACCACCTTGCCATGCCGAACCAATAGAACTGAAAATAAACAATCCCCTAGATGGACCTAGCCGCACCGAACCCAGAGCCGATCGGAGAAGAGCCAGGACAAGGCTCGACGGGAGGAGCTGCGTCATCGCCTGAAGACCTGGCCACCAAGCCAATGGTCGTGCTCCAACAAGATCTGGTTCCCTCGAAAGGACAGAGACCATGAAACATCTAAGGATGAGCCACGCCGCACCGAACTTAGTGGATCAGAACAGATCCATGCCATGGAGGCACCGGGAGAAGCCGCATTGATGCTCGAAGGCCAGGCCGCCAAGCAGAACATTGTACTTCACCGAGCTACGCTACCACCAAAAACACGGAGACCACGAAGCGCCGCTATATTCTATCAGGCCACACTGAGATCGGACGCACCCCACAAATCCGGCACCCTAGATGATAACGAGCTCCCAATATGGGCGTATAAAGAAAAAATAATGCAACACTCGATGGGTATAATTTCTGAAATAATACATTACTGCCTGAAAGACTGTATATTTTTTCTCAAGGAGAACAAATCACTTAAAAAATGCCCAATGTGTGGTGATTCTCTATAAAACAAAGATGAATACATTCCTATGAATGTTTTCGGGTACTTTCCAATCATTCCAAGGTTTAGGCGTCTATATAGATGTGATGAAACTGCAATAAAATTATCATGGCATGCATATTAGGGAAATAAAGATGTGAAATTACGTCTTCCAACCAACTCTCCTCAATAGAAGAAAATTAATCATGAGTATCCTGAATTTAGAAAAGAGCTAAGAAACCTTCGTCTTTCATTATCTACATATGGATTGAATCCTTTTGGTTTTCAAACTCACAGTCACAATACATCGCATGTTATGTTGGTAAATTATAACTTTCCACCCTGGTTATGCATGAAGTAGAAATTCATCATGTTATATATGAGTATATCAGGACCAAAACAACCATGTAAGGATATTGATGTTTATTTGGCACATTTGATAGAGGATTTAAAGTTATTGTGGGATTGAGGTGTTATGTTTTATGATGCTTATAAAAGTGAATAATTCACGTTGAGAGCGATCTTGTATGGGACGATAAATGATTGACCTACTTATGGGAATTTTTAAGGCTATAACATTAAAGGAACTCAATGTTGTCCTATGTGCAAAGAAGATACAGAATCAATTAGGTTGTAACATTCATCAAAATCTTTTTTTAAAGGATATCATAGATTCTACCTTGTTTGCATAAGTACTGATCTTGGATGACAACATTCAATGGATGTTCAGAACAACACACATCACTGTCCATGCTAAAAGGTGATCAGCTGTTTGAGAATGTAAATGATATTAACACTGTTTTTGGTAAACCCATTTTGAAAAACCATATGGAAATTGGTTTGAAAAAGAGAACAGTTTTTTTGAATTACCATATTGGAATTGTTTGTACGTCAAAAATTTTCTTGATGTGATGCATGTGGAAAAAAATGGATGTGACAGTGTTATAAGAACATTACTAAATGAACCTGGAGAATAAAAAGATTGAATTAAGGCAAGTTTTGACATGGTTGACAAGGGAATAAGAGAAGAGTTGGCTCCCGTGAAGGGTTAAAATCGAATGTTTATTCTTCCAGCTGCTTACACTCTTTCTAAGGAGGATATATATCAGTTTTTCAACTTTTCAATGATTTAATGGTTCCAGAGTGGTATTCATCAAATGTGAATAACATTATGTCAATGAATGATTTCAGGTAAAAAGGCTCGAAATAAAATGACTTCCATGTTTTGATTCTATATTTAATTAATATAGTTTTATGTTACATTTTTCTGAAGAATGCTCATCATACGTTAACCAAAATTTGTTTCTTTTTCAAAGATACATGTTGCAAAGTTTTAAATACGGTGAAGTTTCCAGCTATGGAATAGGAAATTGTCATGATATAATTTGAATTAAAAATGTTATTCCTTCCAACATTCTTTGATATGATGCTTCATTTGATGATTCACTTAGCGAGAGAGATTCTACATTGTGGTCATGTGCACTTTATATGGATGTACCTCATTGAACGGTATATGAATATTTTAAAAGGGTATGTAAAACATCAAAGTCGTCCAAACGGTTGTATAGTGGAGCGATATATTATTGAGGAAGCCATTGAATTCTATTCTGAATACCTATTTGATGTGGAAATAATTGGTCTCACTAAATCTTTTCAGAATGGACGCAATGAGGGTGAGGGAATTTCTAGAATAAATGTTATGAAAATCAGTATTATAAATCATGATCAGGCCCAACATAATGTTTTTCATAACTGTTGGGAGGTTTCTCCATATATTGAAACTCTGAAAAAATTTCTTAGGTAGTTGAATCCATCAAGGGATGAAAAATGGATATCTAATACCCATAATCACCAGTTTATATGATGGTTTCAGGACCATATTTTTAAAGAGTTAAGTGAAAATCCGAATTCAATTTCAGAACGACTTCGATGGCTAGCCCAAGACTAAGTGTGTATGTATTATATTACAATGGTTATGTAATTAAGGGTTATACATTCTATATATATGAACATGATAAAGATAGTACCTTTGAAAATAGTGGAGGTACACTTGTTACGGAAGAGATTCATGTTCTCTGTAGTAATATGATAAGTCCCATTTATGAAAATATGTCATACTTTGGATTTAACAATAAAATATGGGAGTTGAATTATACGACATTCCAATTCCCGATTTTTCAATGAAAATGGGTTGATAACAATAGTGGTGTTAAAATAGATGAATTAGGATTTATGAAGGTTGATTTTAGTAAAGAAGTGTACAAAGACGAATAATTTATAATGTCATCACATGAGGTACATGTTTTTTATGTTCCAGATACCGCAAACTAAAAGTTGTCGATTGTTCTGTTATCGTCCAAAACTACTGAAGGGTCTGATGAGAATTCAGTTGAGGATGATCTTTTTAGTGGTATGTTGCAATCATTTCACAGTGGTTCCAATGTATATGATGTTTTTTCTATTAGATAAGACCACAATGAAGGGATTTGGATAATTGATAAAGGTGTCAAATCCCTTTACCCTATGAAAAAAAGAAAGAGTGTTCAATAAACAGGTTATATTTTGTTTGTAATATAGATTGTGTTATCTAATGTTATAATCATATCATTACTGAATATATGTAATATAAAATAACTATTCAACCACATTTTCAGATAATGACTTCTGCACGTTCTGTTGCTCCTTTCCACAAGGCTGAACATGTCTCTCAAGTAGCAGCAGCAGCAGCTTCTGGTCCTACTGCGGCTGCTCACAGTGCAGAGCAACAACATGTTTCTAAACCTATTTCTACTCCAAGAGTTGAAGTCCAACAACAATCATCACATGTCATTGCTAAAATTTTAGATGAACATATATATGATGTTGATATCAATGAAATGGGCATGGATAAAGGACCGATGTCATAGAAAACATAGGTGCATCGTAGTTTGATGGTATTACCCAAAGTTCTTAAGTTGAAAAGAAAAGGCATCAAATTTGATGTCGGATGGAATGCATGAGGTTAACATGTGTATCCCAACAAGGATATGTTTAGTAGTTACATTGGAGTTGTCACCCATCAACGCGTGCCGATTGACATAGATTCATGGATCCATGTTGTGTCCGAGATGAAGGCTGTGATCAGGGAAGAAATTATGGTAACATAATGATATTATTTTGTTTTAATTTACTAGAAAATAAAATAATGAAACAGTGTCTTACTCTTCTAAATCTATTACAGATTACATTTATAGTAGATTATTCACTCAAGAATTTTGTACTAAGGCTTTCAAGAAGGGCTCATAGAGGTTTTCGCACTATTTTAACAAAATGTCACCTAAAATATTCCAAATGTAAAATAAACCAACACCCACCACCTGTATTTTCTCACCTGATATCCCAAGAATAATGTGATTCATTTTTTAGCCGTCGTGGGGATGATAAGCTTCAGGTACATTGTGGGTGATAATACGTTGTTTGAGGATTCGTGTATTCATCACTTTGATTTTCAATATTTCATTTATGAAACAGCAACTCAGTACTGGATATAAGGAACGTGCATCAAAACCAACATAACCCTATCATAAATCATGGATGGGGTACGCTTCACTAGAAAGGAAAATGGTACGTATTTTAAATTTACAGTAATATTTTTAGGTTCCAAGAAACAACATCATAATTATCTTGGTATATTTATATGTAGATTGTTGAGTCTGAAACCAAAGACACCTCCATCCCACATCATGTTCTATGGAAGGAGGCATGTGTGAATATGGAAGGGAAGATAGTGGATGAAAACACACAAAAAGTGTGGGAAATATGTGTAAGTATGACATAACAATAAAATGATTTATTTTAAATAGCTATTACATAAAAATAATTAGTTATATTTATATACCCGACAGTCACAGGAATCAGCTATTCCTGTAGTGGATGCAGACCTATTATCGACGACATTGAAGTGGCCAGAACAATACGGTTGTGTCAGAGGTGTGGGGTTTGGGGTGACACCCTGAGTATATTTTGAGAAAAAAAAGAAACAGATGATAGAGATTAAAAATTGAAATAAATGAGTGAAAGACTAGAAACACTTGAAAAAAAATTTCAATGTAAGGGAGAGTTTCTAGCAACATTTATGGGTGGGAATCAAGGAGAAGACACAACTCAGGAACAATAAGCGCATGAATATCTAGCCCCACCCCCACCAGCTTTGAGGTGAGGCATTCCCCACAAAGAGGTGTCTTAGCCATGGTAATCAATTCTCAAATAATTTTTCATATGAAATGTGAATTAGAAAAACACTAATACTTTTCCTGTATTAATCTTTAACATGGTGATAATGACTGTGATTTATATCTATCAACACCCACCTATCACCTTGTAGGGAGTGCTATAGTGTTCAACATCCCAGAGGACACGATGCATAATAGAGAACTTCTGAAATATCATCTAAAAGTGATGATTACTATAGATCATAAGCCAAATGCAGATCTACCTATTCCACTAGAAGACGATGATACTAATCCGATCGAAAAGGTTATTGGGACATTTATTGCATGACCGTCACAACTTGTAAGATTACATGGGGAAAAAGAGGTATTTATTTCCTTTTTTTCAAGATAAAACATTACCAATTAATGTAAAAAGGGTACAAACCAATAAATGTTATTATAGATAGAGAAATGGAAAGGGGAGACAAGAAAAGTTGGCTCAAAAGCATCTAAAGGATCGAACAACGGATCACAAAGAGCTACTGAAAGCAAAAAATAACCCCCTATTATCTATCCATATTTACTAGCATTGAAGACTCATGTGGATACGAAGATAAGATTTGGTAGTAGTCATATAGTGGTTTTCAAAAAGAATATATCTGGAGAGGAAAGTCAAGATTTTGTTGCTTCTGAAAATGTAAATGATATCCTTGAAAACTATTGGCTATGCATCACAATTATAAATTTATATATGAGGTATGTTTTCATGAATTGATTTTCTAAAAGTTGATATAATGTCAAAATTATGACTAAATGCATTATATATTATTGAAAGATGTATATATGAAAAATATTTGAAGGAATTCCCACATGAGACAAAATTCAGACTTGTTAGTACTCATACGAAATCAACACATCTAACGAAATTAGAGCCATCAAAAAAGGATGAAATAGTGAACGACTTGCTAAAAATATTTGATATCAAGATTACAGATGACAAACTCTTCATAATACCAACCTTCCAGGGGTAATAATCTATGATTAAAGAATATCAGTTATATTTTTTACTTCTTTTATTATATATTCTTTTTTGTTTTTTAGGCAACAATGGATGCTAATTACTGTGAACTTGTATACTCTAAAGATTTATTTTCGGGATTCAATGCAAGGATATCCAAAAAACCGACAAAAAATGATGGAGTTTGTGAATCTGTAAGACACTAAATCAAATGTTTTAGGTCTAAATATTAAGTAATATAATTTATATTATATTTTACTGAGGATTATGTTATGATAGGGTGGTGTACCATTATCGTCTAATAAGGGGAATGAGGATAGGGGCTAAGCATAAGGAGGCGAGCATGTACTACGTCTGGAAAAATATCAGGGTATATATAAGAAAATTTCACTATCCAAACACATATAAACACAAGTTACTTATTCTACTAATGATAATTTTTTTTGAAGTGTCAAAAACAAACAAAAGATAATGATTTCAGTTATTATGTTTGTAAATTTATGAAAGAGATCATTTTTCATCAACAAACTAGCATCCCTAAAGAGATAATTTCAACAATAACTACTATTTAATTTAAATTATATATTAATTTGTTATTTATATATTTTGAAGTACTACTATGACTGTCAAAATTCATCATACTCCCATAATGATATAGATTTATTCAGAAATGATTGGGTTGTATACTGGATGGAAGATTGTACAGAAATAATATAAAGATCTGACTTGGGGAAATATACAATTGGATGTCATTTTTGGGAGGGTATAAGGGGATCAAAAGATGAAACTTTTTTCTATGTAAATTTTGGTAGGAAAATTGTAATTGTTATTAAATAAAACATCCTTTCTCCAATGAGTCATTTTCCTATTTTAACAGATGAAATGCACGAGCAACATGCAAGAATTATAAACCAC
Organism: Viscum album; assembly: GCA_963277665.1. Taxonomy (NCBI): domain Eukaryota; kingdom Viridiplantae; phylum Streptophyta; class Magnoliopsida; order Santalales; family Viscaceae; genus Viscum; species Viscum album. The sequence continues at coordinate 713,776,179 of OY728122.1, forward strand.
TTAACTTTGGGATTTCGATAAGAAAACCAGTAAAATATACAAAATACCTTGATATCTGACAAAACACATATTTATTGTGTTTATCCTTTAAGATAAAGATCCTTGGGTTTGTTGGTTACGTGTATGAGTCATCCATGCCTCAATCCGAGGCATAGTGTGGCCGGTATCACTCAAAGTGTCTATCTTTTGTTTAAAATGGACATAATTTTAAGTGAAAACAATAACTAACCTATAGAAATCCAACCCAACGTATTCATATTGTGTTTATCTTTTAGGATAAATATCCATGGGTGTGTTGGTGACATGTAAGAGTCAACCCCACCTCAATCTGAGGCACGGTGTGGCCGGTATCACTCAAAGTGTCTCTCTTTTGTTTAAAATGGGCAGAATTTGATGTAAAAACAAAAAATGACCTATGGAAATCTGACTAAACTCATTTGTATTGTGTTTATTATTTAGTTGAACTATCCATGGGTTCATTGGGGATGTGTTCAAATCAAATCCACGTCAATACGAGGCACGGTGTGTTCGGTATCACTCAAAGTGTCTCTCTTTTGTTTAAAATGGATAGAATTTTATGCGAAAACAACAAATGATGAAAGTAAATCTGACCAAAAGAATTAATATTGTGTATATACTTTATGAGAACAATACATGTGTCAATAGTGAAGTTTAAGAGTCAACCACAACTCAATTAGAGGCACATTGTGGCCGGTATCATTCAAAGTGTCTCTATTTTGTCTAAAATGGACATAATTTTAAATGAAAACAGCAACTGGCCTATGTAAATCCAACCAAATGAAATTTTATTGTGTTAATACATAGGATAAATATCCATGTGTGTGTTGGTGATGTTTATGACTCATCCCTGCCTCAATATAAGTCACGGTGTGGCCGGTATCACTCAAAGTGTCTCTATTTTGTTTAAAATGGACAAACTTTTAAGTGAAAACATCAACTGACCTGGGAAATCTGACCAAGAGCATTAGGATTGTGTTGATCATTTAGGATAACGATCCATTGATCATTTGGGACATGTATGAGTCAATCACGCCTCAATCTGGGGCACAGTGTGGCTGGTATCACTCAAACTGTCTCTCTTTTGATTAAAATGGACAAAATTTTAAGTGAAAAAAACAACTAACCTACGAAAATCCAACCAAACACATTCATATTATGATTATACTTTATTATAAAGTTCCATGGGTGTGTTAGTGATGTGTACATGTTTACCCTGCCTCAATCCAAGGCACGGTGTGACTGGTATCACTCAAAGTGCCTCTCTTTTGTTTAAAATCGACATAATTTTAAGTGAAAACAACAATTGACATATGGAAATCTGCACAAAATCATACTAATTTTGTTGATACTATAGGATAATGATCGATGGTTCACTTGTGACATTTAAGAGTCAACCACGCCATAATCTGAGGCATGTTGTGGCCGGTATCACTCAAACATTCTCTCTTTTGGTTAAAATGGACAGAATTTTAATTGAAAACAAAATCAGACCTATGGAAATCTAACCAAAATCATTAGGATTGTGTTGATACTTTTTTTGAACTATCCATGGGTCACTTTTGATGTGTATGAGTCAACCAAGCCTCAATATGAGGTACGGTGTGGCTGGTATCACTAAAAGTATCCCTCTTTTGTTTAAAAGAGACTGAATTTTAAGTGAAAAGAACAACTGACCTACGCAAATCTGACCAAAAGGATTCATATTATATTGATAATTTATTATTACGATCCATTAATTGATTTGTGACTTGTAGGAGTCAACCCCATCATAATCCAAGGCACGGTGTGGCCGGTATCACTCAAAGTGTCTCTCTTTTGGTTAAAATAGACATAATTTTAAGCGAAAACAACAATTGACGTATGTAAATCTGACCAAACACATTAGTATTGTGTTTATATTTTATTATAATGATTAATGTGTCATTTTTGATGTGTATGAGTCAACAGTGCCTCAATACGAGGCATGGTGTGGCCGGTATCACTCCAAGTGTCTCTATTTTGTTTAAAATTTTCAATATTTTAAGTGAAAACAATAACTGACCTACGGAAATCGTAACAAAGGAATTAAGATTGTGATGATACTTTAACAGAATGATCCATGGGTGCATATGTGACATGCACAATTCAACCCTGCTTCAATCCGAGGCACGGTGTGACCAATATCACTAAAAGTGTGTCTCTATTGTTTAAAATGGATAGAATTTTATGTGAAGACAACAACTAACATAAAAAATCTGACAAAACACATTTTTATTGTGTTAATCCTTTAGGATAACGATTCATGGGTCACTTTAGACATTTATGAGTCAACCGAACCTCAATCCGAGGCACAGTGTGTTCAGTATCACTCAAAGTGTCTCTGTTTTGTTTAAAATGGTCAGAATTTTAAGTGAAAACAAAAACTGATGTATGAAAATCTGACCAAACACAATAGGATTGTGTTGATCTTTTTTGATAACAATCCATGGATCACTTGTGATGTGTATGAGTCAACCACACCACAATCCAATCAACGGTGTGGCTGGTATAACTCAATGTTTCTATCTTTTGTTTAAAATGGACATATTTTTATGTGAAAACAACAACTAACATATGGAAATCAGAACAATGCATTAATATTTTGTTTCTCCATTAGTATAACGATCAATGGGTCACTTTTGATGTGTAAGAGTAAACCACACCTTAATCTGAGGCACGATCTGACCAGTATCACTCAAAGTGTCTCTCTTTTATTTAAAATTGACATAATTTTAAGTGAAAAAAACAACTAACATACAAAAATCAGACCAAACACATTAGGATTATGTTGATACTTTAGTCTAATGATCCATGTGTGATTTGGTGATGTCTACATATCATCCCCTCCGGAATACGAGTCACGGTGTGGCCGGTATCACTCAATGTGTCTCGCTTTTGTTTAAAATGGACATAATTTTAAGTGAAAACAACAATTGACTTACAGAAATCTGACCAAACGCATTCATATTGTGTTGATAAATTAGGATAAAAATTAGTGGGTCATTTTTAATGTGTATGAGTAAACCATGACTCAATCCGAGGCATAGTGTGGCTAGTATCACTCAAAGTATCTGTCTTTTGTTTAAAATGGACATAATTTTAAGTGAAAACAAAACCTAACATACAAAAATCTGACCAAAAGCATTCAGTTTTTGTTGATACATTATGAGAACGATCCATGGGTGCGTTGGTGATGTGTAAGTGTCAAAATCTCCAAAATAAAAGGCATGGTTTCACCGGTATCACTCAATGTGTCTCTTTATTGTTTAAAATGGACAGGATTTTAAGTGAAAACAACAAATGCCGTAAAGAAATACAACCGAACACATTAAAATTGTGTTGATATTTTAGGAGAACAATACATGGGTCACTTTTAATGTTAATGAGTCAACCAAACCTCAATACAATGCACAGTGTGTCTGGTATCACTCGATGTGTCTCTCTTTTGTTTAAAATGGACATAATTTTAACAGAAAACAATAACTGACGCACAAAAATCTAAACAAACACATTTGGATTTTGATGATCCTTTAGCAGAACAATCCATGGGTCACTTGTGATATTTAGTACTCCAACACACTTCAATCCAAGGCATGGTATGGCCGGTATCACTCAAAGTGTCTGTTTTTTATTTTAAATGGACAAAATTTGAAGTGAAAACAATAACTCACCAACAGAAATATAACGAAACACATTAATATTGTGTTTATCCTTTAAGAGAACGATCCATGGGTTCATTGGTGATGTGTATGATTCAACCCTACCTCAATCCGAGGAATGGTGTGATCGATATCCCTCAAAGTGTCACACTTTTGTTTAAAATGGGCATTATTTTAAGTGAAAACAACAACTAACATCCAAAAATCCGACCAAACACATTCAGATTGTATTGATATTTTAGGAAAATGATCCATGGGTCATTTTTGTATGTGTCCACCCACCCTGGACACCATCCCACCCCTGGACACCCCAATGGACTCCCCCACCCCTAGACACACACCAACCCCCCTGGATGGCACCCCCCACCCCTCCTAGACACCACCCCACCACCTGGACACCTCCACCACCCTGGACAGCCCCCACCCCCCATAGACACCCCATCCCACCAATTTCCCCCCAAACCCTGGAAACCCACCCCAAGGACACCCCCACCACCATGGACACCCCCACCACCATGGATGCCCCCACCCCTCCTAGACACCACCCAACCACCTGGACACCTCCCCCACACCCTGGACACCCCAATCCCCATAGATAGACATTCCCACCCCCTGTACACCACCCCACCACCCATGGATATCCCCAATGACTCCCTGGACCGCCCCCACCAAACCCCTAGACACCCCCACCCCTGGAAAGCCCCCCCCCCCCAACACCATGGACACTAGCCCACCCCCTGGACACCCCCATGGACAACCCCCCATGGACTTCCCCCCCGGGACGGCCCCCCAACCCCCGAGATGGCCCCCACCCCTGGATTCCCCCACCCCTCCAAAACTCCACTCCACCACCTGGACACCTCCCCCACAACCTTGGACACCCACACCCCCATGGGCAGCCCCCAACAACCCCCTGAACACCACCCCGCCCCCTTGGATAGCCCCACAACCTCTTGGACTACCCCAACCTCCTAGACCTCCCCACCCCTGGACACCGATATCCACACGGACACCCCCATCCCCCCGGACACAGCATACCCCCCCTTGGATAACCACACCAAACCCCTGAACAACCAACATCCACCTAAATTTTGAGTTGAATTCTTTAGGTATTTAATTAACTTATGAATTATGTGTTACTGGTGTATGGGTATACTTGTTGTATGGGTATACATGGTGTAATTTCCATATGAATTATGTGTTAATTTTTTATGGGTTTACATGTTGGGATGTGAAATTTATTGCAGGTATTGTTTGGGTGTGCTATTGCAAAATTGGGTGTGCTACTGCAGAATTTTATGTTACAGTAGACATGGCATTTATCAGTTCTTTTTTAGCACTGATAAATGATCCATTTATCGGAGCTTTTTTATCACTGATAGAGGAAGTCTTTATCTGTGCTTATTTTACACTAATAAAGGGGACCCACCCTTTATCAGTGCTAAGCTTAACAGCGCTTTTTTATCATTGTTAAAGCCCATTTTGAACGCTAATAAAGCCCATTTTTTTAGCAGTGTAACATCATTACATCTAGAATATCCTTTCATATCTTTCATAGTATACATCATAGAATCCAAAAAAATGACACAAAATACGAGTGATATCGAATTCTTAGTAAGGGTTAAGTAAAGAGGAAAAATAGTGAATAAATAAGAATAATAAATTTGTAATGTTAAATATAAGTTCACATAAGACATTTAAAGATCTCAATAAGAAGGAATCAACATGGAAAGATAATTTACTGAAAATAATTTCATTTAATAACTAAACTGATAAAAAAGAAAATATATATAATTTTTCATAGTGAGTATATCAGGGGTGACAGTTATTGAATTAAAGTTTAGGAAGTGATTAAATATTAGACTTCATGTTTCCATGACACATTACATCTTTATAATAGAGATTTATACTCAAAACTATTAGAAAAATACAGGATAAAAACCAATTAGCTGAGGCCAGCCAACTTATTTATTCCCCGAGACTACTGGTGCATCCATGAGATTTCATTGACTGGTCCCCATCCAGTGTAGTGAATTTGAAAATCCATACTCATATATCAAATAATATGTCTAATTAATAAAAAATGTGCATTATCAAATATCCATATTGTCTAATGTATATGTATTTATCAATAATTCCATAGTTAATTAGATAACTTTCAAAGCATACCCCATATGTAAAAATGGTATATAGTTGAGGAAATAAATATCTATATGATAGATTATATTCATATCTAGGAAAATTTTAATTCACAATTGAAAATGAATTCAATGGATTGATTAATTAAATGGAAAGTTAACAATGATAATATAAGGTGAGATTGTAATGTTATCCTTTTCGATATAGTAATTTTTAAGTATAAACCACATTGATGAAATAATTTAATGTGAAAATTAATATAACTTGAATTATGTGTGAATATTTATATTAAATAAAAAAGAAACATTATATACACCACATCAAAATTAATTGGGACATAATTAAAAATAAGTCACAATTTAATAAAAATTGTGATGAAATTCATTAACTTATGTTTAATTTTGATTAAATGTTTTTTAAACACATGTATAATAGTTATATGTTTTTCAATAACCTATAAAATAACAAAAGTAATATCTATTATATCATATTTGATCATATTATAACATATTTTTGTCCATTTTGTAAAATATATGTCATAATTTTCATCATTTTTTATGTTAATTTCCTTATTTTTTTGAGTATGTCTTGATTTGTTATTTTCAAGTAATATTTTATAAATAATGAATTAATCATCTCTAGAAGATATAACATTGTGTGTAAATCATATATGCATAGTAGATATGTTTTTAATTATATACATAAAATTTCGAGATAAGAAATGAATTTCATCGTTCATGGAGATGCTATGCTGTACATACAAATGAATACTGGTTCCATTTTCCAGGATTATTAAAAGAACGAAAAGAAAATGATATATATATATATATTATAATTACAATATAATATATTTTTCATTTATATAAAATATATTTATAAAAATTTTCCTTAATACATTCCATGTAATGTGTGAATGAATCACCTCACTTTGAGAAGGTGGTAGTCCACACGTCCACAAATGATGATTTCATATACCCAAAAAATGGAAATCATGAATGTATGTTTTATAAAATTTCAAAAAAATCATAAATAAATTATTAATATCTTATATATCATATATAAAAAATAAATACATCATTATTCTAATCCATTAAAGGTGGTATTGGAAGAACGAGCAACATTAGTTTGCAATGTGGTTGTCTTCCGTACACATGAACACTGATTGTGTATCCCATTTGATGAAAATGTGTGAAGTTATATGTCATAACCTTAATATTAAATCATATTAGTATATTAAATATAATTTTGATATTATATAATCTTGATATAACATGAATTTAATTAGTACAGAAGGAAATAAAACAAAATTTCTCCTTGAAGAATGATATCTCTTTTTCAGGTAACTCCTTTTGGTTTCTAACAAAGGAAACACTTTTTTTTATTTATTAGAATTATGTGGATTCTAGAATGAGGAGATGGATTTTGTCAATTTATTTGGGAAGTTTTTGGATAAAGTAAAAAGTATTGAATGTTGGGAAGTAGTGAGGGGGTGAGTGCCCTTTTATAGTGTAGGAGGAGTGACATTCATGTAAATATAAAATGGTTGACACTATTAGGGGGACTCTATTATATAAAGTGGATCCAATAATGAACCAAATTCTAGATAACATGATATATGGTCAAAATAAGACCATAAAATATATTATGGACATGTTTTTAGGTCATTTGGACACTTAATATTAATGTTTAATAACTCTGCAAACTCATTTTTACTTTAGTTAGTAAAATAAATTTAAATTAATTTCACTAATATTTTTGGTCAAAAAACTAAGTTAAAAATAATATATATATTAAAAATTATTGTGATTAAAAAATTTGAATCGTTTTTTATATGTTCCAATAATGGAAGTGGCATAAATTAATTTAAAATTAATCACGTAGACTCAACATGAAAGTAATATTTTAAATTTGAAAATAATGTTTAATTTTTAAATGGTTTTTAAGTTATTCCCAAAATAAATTATTAGGATACATTAGAACATTTAAATAAGTATTTAAGCCTTTGTTTTTTAAATGGAAAATAATTGGTATACATTTGGAAATTACTTTCCTAATGGTATGGATTTGTGGTTTGAATCTTCCATTGATTAGTTAATAATTTCATATAGTTATCATATGTATCAAAATACTTTGTGATGTTTCTTACTAATTTGGGAAATATTTTTTAATCTTTATGGGAGTTCCTAGGTTCTTCTGTAGGATAACATAGATAATTTGAATTCCCTTCATATTATCTATTCTAGTGAAGTATACTTATTGGTCCCCCTTCCACAATCTAGTGAAAAGTTACCATTCCAACTAATTAAGTGTCTTCCTAATTACTGGCTTATGCCTATGTTCCCCCTAAAACATAATGAACCTCTGGAAATTTATTCCATGGTTATTTTATTAAATAGTTTAATTCATGATTTACTCTTCTTATTTCCTTTCATTTTATTTAACAAGAATTATATACTCTCTATTATTTCTTGATTTTTATTTATATTTAGAAAAATGATATTTTATAGAATATTTAAAAATTGGTTAAAAATATAGATTTAATGATAATTTTCCATAAGTGAGGCCTTATCGCCATAAGCTAATTTAGTAAGTGATTATTTTAATTTAAACTTTAAAAAATATTATAATATTATATTATCATTTATGTTTCATTTCGTGGGAAACCAATTTTAATATGATAAATTCCAATCTAGCATAAAAATTATATTTTCCTTACTGTATAGAATTACGTGTAATTTCCATTGGCATGACAATTGATCTTATATCTCATGCCATTATAATTTCAGTGTAACACCCCATGGTTTCATAGTAATTTATCTCATAAAATTATTTTAGTATTGTATATTGCACGTAACACTGACTTGTCTTGCGTTATACACAAGATTCAGTTTATACGAAACAACACATTAGTATTATAATTATTTAAATGATATATTTATTTAAAAATTAAATATTGTATTATGAATATTGAATAATTATTTTTAAATTTTATTTATAATGTTCTCACATATATAAAAAAATATTTATAATGAAATGTATATGTTCTGTTAAAATAGTTATATATTTAGAAAAAAAATATTTTCTTAAAAGAACTACTTTTCATGTCCATTTGTGGCCAATAATAAAATTAATTTTTGGCACTCCTAAATATTTAAGTCGGTAAAATAGAATTTTTTTACAATTCAGACATTCAAAATTATCTTAGGTGAAATTTTTTGTATTTTTCTGAAAACATTCAATTTTTGATGAATAGTGAAAAATACTGAATAATACATAAAAACTGACTTTTTCATTAAAATAACTATTTTTAATTAAAATTTATCATAAATTACAATTAGATAAAAATTACATATTTTAGTCCAATATAATTTATTTGAGTAATTTTATAATAATATTAGATATATAAAATTTTATTGAACTTTTTAACGTCCTTTACCCACCTTCTAGGCCTATTTGAAAATTTGCATAAAATGTAATTTTACCGCTTCTATGAATTTAATTTAAAAAATATGACCAACAATGTTGTCAAAATTATGTAAAATGTGGTTCAATAGTTTGAAAATAATTTTTTATTTATTTTATGTTTTGAATTTTATTTACCACAGTTAAATGTAAATAAGGTAATTAAAGGTAAAAATAATATTATAGTAATATAAAATTATCCCAACTCATCTCCAAATTTTATTGTATAAGTATTTTTCAACAAAAATAAACCATGGGATAAAAATATGATTCTTTTTGATCCACTTGGGTATGATTATGTTATTTATTAAATTTTCTTTAAAGAGTTGATAGTGTTAAATTCAAATTTTAATAAATAAATTTTTTTAATTTAGGGATATAAAGAAGAGAAATTTGACTATACATATTCCATAGAAACCTAATAATATTTCTTACATCTTGGTAGTTTTTATATAATTTTAATACATTAAATAATTAAATTTATTTCTAACAAAATAATGATGTAGTATTGAACTTATTAATGAAATAATAAAATTGTGGATATTATATATATTAAAATAAATATTTTTTGAAACTTTTGATTCTATAAAAAACGTTTTTCGTGAATATTAATTATTAGGATGGATTAAATGTATTTTTTTCTAAGGAATAATGTATTTATAACTTTTAAAAAAATATAGTATTAAATAGTATCAAAATTGACATAAATGATATTTTAAAATAAATACTCTTTAATTAAATAATATAAAAGCCATAAAAATATAAGGTTTTTACAAATAAATTTGATAGTGTCAAATATTATTCAAATTATCCAACTTAGGTTTATTTTTAAGCTTACTGTAACTATAATAACAATGTAGTATAAAAATACAGGAGGACATTGTAAAAGTTATCTTATTTATCAAATAGTTAAATCTAAATGATAACATTAATTATATCACCCAAAAATGTATAAAAGCTATTTTATTAGATTATTTAGACCCATAATAATATTATACATGACATAAATCAATTTTTATCAATTAGAAACCGAAATTAGTTTATAAGAAATTAATATTTCAAAATTTTTTCCGAAAGTTCCCCTTATCTCTCTTATAAAACGACACCTCCATTTGTTTTTAATTCACACCTCCAAATCAATTTTTATCAGAAACAACCTTCCCAAATCTCCTCCCATATTCTCTCTATTCAACCTATATGCCTAAAATGAGTAAAAATTCAACCTAAGGAGCATTTTTTTCAAATAAAAATGAAACACTTTAAGAAGAGGTAATTATTTTATCACCTCTTTCAAAGTTCTTTTATTATTGTACTTCTAATTTATTATTTGTTTCCATAAATAAAATATAATACCTTATACATGATGGTATTTTATTATAAATATGGTACATCCTTTTTCATTATTCTATCCATCCTATGTGTGAAAAAGTCATTACTTGTGCATACATAAATCTTACAATCTGTAGATGTTGTTGTAGTCTGTTATTCCAAACTTCATTAATATTATGTTTATAATAGTGAGTATAATTAATGTAAATAATAAATATAACATAGTAATGATTATTTATATATAATATACCATCCAATTAAACACTGTTTCACAATCAATAGAATTTTATTTTCACTTGTGCGTATATAGGGCTTGCAGTCTCCACGATACTATGAGATTCATATTCAACGATCCCTATTAATGGTTTTTTATAAATATATATATATATATTAATTATTATATATATTAAATCAAAATTGTAATGGAATAATATATTTTTTTAAATAAATATATGTTTTTTTCTTACATCCATACTATACGATTAGAAAACAAAAACAACGTTCATGCTTGGGTACGGACTACCCTCTCCCAGAACTATGTTTCCATATCATATATCTATATATTATTCATATTTATATTATGAATATATATGATATATAAATCATGTTTTATATTCTATAGTTATATAATCATGAACTATGTGATACGATCAATTATAAAAAGTTTAAACACATACGATAAAGAAAGCGATTATTACACAAAATATTACATAAACATAGGAATTATTATTAAATGGGTAGTATAAAGTCATAAATTAATTAGATATTATCTCATGAATATAAATATTGTTTTTCTATAATTAAATAACACACTATGGTCATTATAAAATAGGTTAAACGAACCCTCGACTAAAGGAATGTAAAAGGTAATGGTTAATTACTCAATCTCATTACTATTTGAGATTGTTTATGTGTACGTATTTATTGTGACATATTTATCCTCTGTTTCCATGATTCATCAAAATGTGTTCAAAAGGAATCTTTTGAAGTTGTAGGGAAGGGTATCATTAACTATATCATCATTTGAAATGTTTTAATTATTTAGTTTTCTAAATCTATTTAATTAATAACCATTTTATCAACATTATATTTCGGATTTATTTATATGGGCATGATTTTTTTTAAAATGATAAATCATTTAAAAAGATATAATGTGTAATGATACACTTTTATTAAAAAGTATTTTTATATATATTCATTTATAATCTTTTTTACTTCTAATTGATTTCATGAAAAGGTATATTTCTCTAAAAGAGTTTTACCTATCATTTTCAACTGTTTCACCATCCTTTACTGGATATTACTCAGGATTGAGGTTGATTTATTATAAAATAATCCATATTGTCTTGAATGGGTTATGATTTAATTTCCTATGGATGTTTTATTTTTATACCATTCTGCGTTTACGGTTAATGTACTATCATTTTATATGCTTGTTTTAATACAAATGTTTATGTTTTGTTTCTACCATTTAATGTGAAAAATTCATTGGACTTACTAAGTGATGAACATGGTCTACTATATCCTCTCGATGTATCACTTGGTATCATGCAACAAAACAGTGTATCGGCACAATGCCTCGACAAAATATTTGTGAATGGTGTTAGCACAAGGCCTTGATGTAGTAGTTATTATGTCCGGCATTATGAATTCCTTAATTATAGAATTAATTATTAAATCAGACTTTTCTACTAGTATAATTACCATATTCATGTTTATATGGAAGTGTTTGATTTATTTTTTCCATATTATTTTCATGTTTATTTTTAAGGGTCATTGTTTTTATTATACACATTCCCTTAAATTTTTATAGCTTCTACTAAATTATTTACCCTTACAGAGCATATAAGGTCACCCCATTCTTATATTTTATTTTCCTAGGATACCTATAATTGTATTATGATTGATATAAAGGGTTAATCTAGGGGAATAATAGAATTATAAAAGAATTATTTATGATATATTTTATATTAGAATGTGTAATTTAACCTTCATGTATGTAATATATTATCCAAGACTGCTAAACTGGTCGGTCCTTCAGAACTTGATTCCTTATAATCATGTCAATGTATTAAAATAATCCACCATCTCTTGGCTTTTGGGGTTGGGGCGTTACAATTGGTATCAGGGGATGTTTAGTAACAACCTTGGAAATATATTTAGAAATCTTAGACTAGGGATCATATCCCTAAGATATACTTTGAGGATAATTATACAAGAACTCCATAGAATTTCAGTAAATTAGGAATTTCGTGGATATTTCAAGATGTGCATCCCTATCTAGATACTACATGTGGAAGTGGTTCTGGAACAGATTTACCTTGGTGTGAAAACTCTGACAAGGTATTTCGTCCCTGACTCGGGGTAAACTGATACATCACAATGAGCCTTACTACACATAGGGTTTGACATTTTTGATGTATATGCTTATGATAATTCACATTTTCATTACAATTAATTATGAAGTATTTGTGATTAAATATTTCCGTAAATAATCCATTTTTATGATTACAAGATTAGATATTCATATTTTTCATTCAATTTATGGTAGGTATTTCAATATTTTAGAATCATGCATTATGAATCCTAACATAAACTAGTCTGTGAAATTATTTAGAAATGGAACCTAGTAGAAGGAATGACTACCCCGTCAATGCAAATGCTCCACGGAGTAAGATGGATTATATCTTTCATTGTCTTAGGCCAATATTTCAATGATAAATATACTCCCATATATTCTCATATGATGAGGAAATAATATCATGTGTTAATAAGATATGTAAAGAAATCATTGAATTCTATAGCTTTGAAGGGGAGCCAGAGAAGAAGGGGATGGAATGCAGAACGATATATAATGGGAAGAAGGGAAAGAAACATTTTCCCCTATGTGATAATTATGGAATGAATCACCTTGGGATGTGCATGAAAGGACTGGGTGTTTGTTATAAGTGTGGAAAAAAAGGGTCATTAAGAAAAAAATGAAAAAGGATAATAGAAAATACTAATATTAAATGTTCCAATTATAGTGAAATGAGACATTAGAAAAATAAATGTCCTAAAAGTCAAATAAATATAGATTAAAATAATCATAGGGATCAAGGTCAAGCATAAGTTGTTACTATAGTTGACATGGGATAATTAATGTATTTATGTTTATGTATTAAATAATTATATCATTTGACTATTTTATCAAAGATGTAATGGTTATATGGATAATAAAATAAATATAGATTGTATTGTAGTACTATTTCATTTAGGATTCGAGATTTTATGCTACTAAGAAAAGTGACTCAATAACTAGTTAATTTTTTGGAAAGTACATGGTTGATGGAAAGATAAACCCTAATATGGTATGGATACTGATGTAGTGATTCTGGAATAAGAGATTATTGATTTGGATAAATTATATTGGGTATTCTTGACTAAATTGGAACTAATTAATTTTTTTTATTCCATCATTATTGGAGTTTACAAAATATTGGATTTAAGGAGTACATCAAGTGTTCTATAACGAATAAGGGATGATGAATGTATTCAATATGATTTTTTAGTAACTTAGGGTGTTATAATGTATTAATAGAATAAATGATTAATGTATTCACATGTAATTATGTGGAAAAAGTGATCCTAATTATGTTTAACTGCCATATAAATTTATGGACTGTGAGTATGGACACATGTATCTTGGATAAGCGTAAAGGTTGGAATAGAGTAAGTCAAGTAGTTGATATTTTGTTTAAGGTTACAATATAATTTATTAGATACATTGACCTAATGAATTGGATTTCAGTAAACATTAGAGGATAAAGGAAATACATGTGTACCTTATAATTTATCAAATTCACTTTATGTGTAAAAAATACATTTTTAAAAATTATTTCCTAGTGTAAGGGTTGATGTGAAAATTGATTGAAGCACAACCAAATGATAATATTATAATTTTGATATGTAATGAAATCAAGTATATTTTCTTCAGTTCTTATCCTGATAGTAAAATAATATATCCCCTTCCAAGAAAAGTATCTAATTTTTTTTATCATAATAACTTAGGATTTTTTGAACCAGTGATACTTTAAGTCATCATAGATTTATGGATTTGAGGAACTGAATTTTCCATTTATTGTTTACTTTTTTTTGGTTACTGACTTAAATCACTCCCTATAAATATATAAATTTCCCTTCAATTATGGGTCTCTAATCTAAACCAATGATCTTCTATTTGAAATCCCAATTTGGTGGTGGATTTTTCATTTACATTTCCCTCTTATTAAGACTATGTTTTATTAACCCTATTTTTTATGTGTGTTTTCTACAATGGTATTTTTTGTTTTCATCCTTTTATTTATGAAGAACAATTTCAAATTGTGAGGATTAAATTTTTTGAAGGAGGGGAGAATGTAACACACCAATATTTTATTGTATGTTATCTCTTTAATGTAATTTAATTGCTTATATTTCATACAACACCGACTTATCTTGCGTTATACACAAGATTTAGTTTCTACGAAACTACACATTAGTATTATAATTAATTAAAATATATATTTATTTATAAATTAAATATTGTTATATGAATAGTAAAAAATAAAATTTAAATGTTATTTATAATTTTTTAACATAAATAAATTCATATTTATAAGTAAATGTATATGTTTTGTTAAAATAGTTATATATTAATAAAAACAATTTTTTAAAAGAACTACATTTATGTCCTTTTGTGAACAATAATAAAATAAATTCTAGGAAATAATAATAATCTAATTTGGTAAAATAAACTTTATTTTTGAATTTTTAATATCAAAATTATCTTAGGGTGGATGTTTTGTATTTTTATGAAAGCATTCAAATTTTGAGGAATAGTGAAAATACTACAAAGTACATAAAAACTGACATTTTCATTAAAAAAATTTAATTAAAATTTATCTTAAAGTAAAAAATATATAAAAAATACATATATTAGTATAATTTATGTAATTTGAGTCGTTTTATAAAAATATTTGATATATAAAATTTTATTGAATGTTTTAATGTCTTTTACGCCCTTTTCTAGGAATATTTGCCAATTTTCATAAAATTTAATTTTAATGCATCTGTGAATTTAATTTCAAAAATCTAACTAAAAATATTTTCATCATTATGTAAAATATGATTCAATAGGATGAAAATATTTTTTGGTGAATAATAACTTTTGAATTTTATTAACCGCGGTTAAAAATATATAGTGTAATTAACGGTAAAAATAATATTATAATAACATAAAATTACCCCAACACATGTCATAATTCTATTTGATAAGTTCTTTTCGTCCAAAATAAACCTTGGGACAAAAATATGATTCTTTTTTTATCCACATGGGTCAGATTAAGACATTTATTATATTTTATTTAAAGAAAAGTTAAAAGTGTTAAATTCAAATTTTCATAACTACTCCATTTTTAATATAGGGTTATAAATATTATAAATTTGACTATAAATATTCAGTAGAAAGATAAAGATATTTCCAAGATCATGGAATTTTATTTATAATTTATAGACATAAATTATTAAATGTATTTATGACAAAATAATGATGTAGTAATTACCTTATTTATGAAATATTAAAATTAATGATATTATATATATTAAAATAAATTCTATTTGAAACATTTTATGCCATACACAGATTTTTTAGGTCACTATGATATGTCAGGATTGATTCAATGTATTTATTCGAAGGAACCAAGATGTGACTAATTTTACAAAAAAATGTATTAAATAGTAACAAAATTAATATAAATGATATTTTAAAATAAATACTATTTTTTAAAATAATATAAAATTCATAAATATATATGGTTCTTCCCAATAACTTGAATAGTGTTAAAATTTTATAAATGATCAACTTTAGGTTCGTTTGGAAACTAATAGTAACAATATTAACCATGTAGTATAAAAATACAAGAGCACATAGTAAGAGTTAACTTATTTTACAAAGGGTTAAATTTAAATGATAAGGTTAATTTTATTCCATAAATAGGTATATAATCTATTTTATGAGAGGACATAGACCTATAATCATCGTATCTACGAAATAAATCAATTTTTAGCTATTATTAACAGACAATTTATTTATAATAAATTAATATTTCATCATTTTTTCTGAAGTGCCTCTCTCCTCTCTTATAAATGGGAACCTCAATTTATTTTTAATTCACACCTAAAATACCTTAGGCTCAGCCAAAACCTACCAAAAATCTCATCCCAAATTCCATCACTTTAACATAGAGGCATTACCTAGAGATTAAAACCATACTAATGTGCCTTTATTTAAATCAAAAGGAAACACCCGAAGATGGGGTAATTATTTTATCACCTCTTTCAAAGATCTTGTATTCTTCTAAATTCCCTTTTATTGTTGTTACAATAATAAAATAATAAATCCAGTACCTTATAAATTCAGAGATGTTATTATATATATTTTACAACCAATTTCATTATTCTATCCATCCTATGAATGATAAAGTTCCCATGCATGCATACGTACAACTTACCATCTCCACGTCGTGGTGTAGTTTCTTATTCACCACTACATTATTTGGATGGGTATAATAATTAGTACAATTATACTAAATATTTAATATAACATGGTAATTATTCTAGATATATATTATAACATCAATTTAAACACCGTTTCACCATTAATATGATGATATTGTCGCTCGTGCATACTTACAGTTTTCCGTCTCTATATCGCGATGAGATTCATCTTCAACGATCACCATTCAAGATTTATATATATATATGAATATATTATGTATGAGATATATGAAGTAATTTTTCTAATGTAGTAATATGTATTTATTTAGATAAATATATGTTGTTTACTTACTTCCAAAAAATACGATAAGAAAACGTAAACAATGTTCATGTGTAGGTAAAAACTACCGTCTCCATGAACGGTGTTTCCATTTCACATATCTATATATAATAATTCTCTATTTTCAGTATATATATGATTTATAAATCAGGTTTTATATTCCGTATGAATGAAAATAATGATCTAAGTTACTCTATCAAGAATAAAAAATTAACAAATACGATAAAGAAAGTGATTATTACCCAAAATGTTACTTTAACATGGAAATTATTATTAAATATGTTTTATAATGTCATTAATGAATCATATATGATATCTCGAATAAGAATATGGTTTTGGTATAATTTAATAACTTTCTATAGTCATTATACAAGAGGTTAAACGTACCTATGACTAATGGAATGTACAAGGTAAGGGTTAATTCCTCAATATCATTATTATCTAAGATTGTTTATGTGTAAGTATTTATTGGGACATATTTATCATCCATGTCCATGATTCATAAAAATGTTTTCAAAAGTAATATTTTACAGTTTTAGGTTCGTGTATCTTTAACTATATCATCTTTTTAAATGTTTTAAGGATTTAATGTTCAAAACCTATTTAATTAATTACCATTTTATAAAATTGATTTTCAGGATTATTTCATATGGACATGATTGTTTTATAATGTTAACTCATTTCAAAATTATCAATGTGTAATGATACCCTTTGATTCAAAAATATATTTTAAATATCATCCTTTATAAATTGTGTGACTTTTAAATGATTTCATGAAAATGTATATTTCTCTCAAAGAGTTTTACTGATCATTTTCAACTATGTTAGCATCCTTTACGGGATATTATTCACGATTGAGGTTTAATTATTATGAAATATTCCATATGTTATTCAATGAGTTATGATTTTTTGGACTATGGATGTGCATTTTTTATACCATTAATGGTTTATGATTAAAGTACTGACATTTTATATGCTATTTTTAATAAGAATGATTTTGTTATGTTTCACCATTTTCATTTGATGAATTAATTGGACTTAGTATGTAATGTTAGGACCCACTATAGCCCTTGGATGCATCATTAGGTCTCATGAGGAAAACTAGTGTCTTGGCAGAAGGCCTCAGAAGAATATTAGTGAATGATCTAGGGGAATAATAACATTCTAAAAGGATTATTTATGCTATGTTTTATGTTTTATAGCTTAATGTAACATTCATGTATCTAATCTATTATCCAATATTGCTTAACTGATCAGTCCTTCGAGACATGATTTCTTTTAATCATGTAAATGTTTTGAAATAATGCACCATATCTGGTCTTCTAGGGTAAGGGCATTACATTACGTTTTAGGTTCCCATTTTTTATTACCACTCTTATAGTTTTTTCTTTTTTATTTATAGGTAATGCCTTATAAATTTATGTAGTGGTATGTTATTGTCTATTTTTAGTTTTATTTATCACATCGACCTATTTTCAAATTGATATTATTTGGAAGGACTACCGATTATTTTTATATAATAGATGTTGTGTGGATTTTAAAATATTTTAATTCAACCAAATTGGACCTTAACTTTTGTATTTACGTTTTAGAGGTTCATTATAACTATGGATGTCATAGTGGGACTCATCACTAACTATGTGAGTGGGTTTGGAGAGTGAGATAAGAGTTCACTATATTAAATATAATTATATCTAATAAATTTTTAGTATCAATTTGATTCTGGAATATATATCCAATATATTAAAAAGTCAAGAATTTGTTACAATGATTGTTTTACTATAATTAATAGAAGTAACCAAATATATTAGTTACACTTTTATTACTAACACTCGTTGATATACTCGGAAAATTGGTAATCCACCTTGGGTATGTAAAGGGTCATCTTAGTCAGCTGATAGAGAGATTAAACATGATGTTTTAGGAAAAATGTTATCACAATATCTATCTTTGGTTGGTATGTCTGGTATATAGAGATAAGTTTCATGGAACATAAGATACAAGAGCACATAGGTATAAAAAAATCTTACTTTTTCTGAACCTCTAGTTTCTAGGGGTTCTCATGTTTTATTTTTAAAATTTTATTTTCTATTTTATTTTTTAGTGTCATAGATTATTTAAATAATTTATATGTTTTTGGGATTTAAATGGGAGCTAACTAGCGTTACATAGTGAGATTTCATGGCTTAAAAACCCTTGTGGAGAACAAGAGAACGGTTCAATGTGACTTCCAACATTGGTTTCATTCTTATCGCATAGTGTGATTAAGCATGTGGAAAATTCATTCCTAACTAATATCACCTATTTTAGAGTGTTAGTTTTGTGTATAATTATTATTTTTAATTTACGTATTTTCATTAATGTATGAAACCATTATATTTTTCAAAGTATATAGAGAATATATTTTAAATTTATTCTTTTTTATTTTAAATTGGGAATTAATTTTGTTTGGTGCTTTTTATTAAGAGTTATGGTGATTATGATTTTTTATTTCAGTTTTCCTTTGCCTATATAGTAACAGGTTTGGGATGCGTATAAATTTTGAAGTGTCTTGATCAAAATGTTATATTTTTTAATTTAATTTATTACCACCATGAAATGTTTTGGTGAATTTTAGGAAGTCTTTTTCTTAAGTTATCCGTGGAGTGTGTCTCCCTTGGTTATGTAGTGTGTCTATTTTTGGTTTATGGACTTTAGAAAACATTATAAAGAGTGTGTAAGATGAGAAAATCCTTATTATTAATTATTTATTGAGATTGTGTTGTTGATTTTATTCTATAGGTTTTCCTTAATTTATCTTGGTGAAATTTTGATCACCTTAGAGATGTTATTACGTTGATATTCAATGGTAAACTTTTTATCCTATGAGAATGATAGATTTTTTGTTGATCTTATTTTTAGGTCTCTGTAATTTTTATGTCTTGGGAGAATTCCTTAGTAATCAGGATGTGTGATACCACCAACGTAGGCCATACCCTATCTGGTACCTTAATTATTAGGCTGGGTTCACTGGGGTCTTTGTGATTTGGTTGTGATTCCCATAGTTTCATCCTCTTCCACCACTATTCTAAGGAATTAATTGGTTATTATTTTTTTGGAACATTTTGATTGAGTTATTTCTGGTCAGACAATGTCTTATCTCATTTGGTTTCTATTTGTCATCCTAATTTAGTGTGATGTTAGTCCTAATATTTGGATACCTAGTAATTTGAGTCAATAGAATTATGTATGTGTCCTTGATTGAGTGTCTTGGGTTTTATATGTAGATTAAATTAATTTTTTGATCACCATGCTTTCACTAGAATATTTATGACATTCCATTAGTATTTATTGTTAGTGGAATCCATATGGTGTTTAGACCAACTAATTCTTATGGTATTGTCATTGATTGTCCCCTAAGTCCATATAATTTTTGTTTAAATTAGAGGGAATATGGACTTTTAGTTTTTATTGAGTATTAATTTCAAAGAAATATTCTAATATTATGGGGATACCACAACTATTGATCTTGTCTTCTTCCTTTTAGTGATACAATTTTGTGTTCCTTAAAGATGACTATTTTGGTGAGTAATTTCTTTTTTGATAATCATGGATTAATATATTTCTACAGAGAGAAATTTTTTTTGGGAAATATTTATGTATAATTTTAATTAGTGTCATAATTTACATTTTTTGTTATTTTCATATTCTTCCTTGGATTTAAAATATTTTATTATAATTGAGGAGGTTTGATATTTTATGTTATTTTGACTATTTCAATCGGATACTGATTTTTGGGGGAATAATGACAGAGTCTTTCTAGGGGAGGAGTAAAATATTTTTGGATTTTTTTCACATCCCAAACCTATTTTTATTGATTATTTATTTTTTATTTTTTCTATAATATCATACTAAACCATTTCAAATTTTTAATATTTTGTAAATTTATAGTAGGTTTAGGATTTACCATTTATTTCCCAAAATGTATTTTAAAAATGTAAATACCTCTATGATTTAATTATTTCAATCCACATGGTTGGAACACTATTTTTACAGCAGTGCATCCAACCTCTATAGGGTATCTTGATGCTCTAATTAAGAGCTTCAGAGTTGGGTTTTGGTTTGGAAAACTATTCGGTCAAACCATGCCTATTTCCTATTGAATTATAAATAGGGAGATCACTAGTTTTCCCTCCCTAAATTTTATATTAATTAACACCTCCCACACATTCCCCTTTATGTGTTATTTCATGTATAGGCATGGGGATTGATCCATATCGCCTTTTTTCTCCCCACCCTCTCAGTCGATTTCAGGTGGTTTCTTGTAAATTCATGTCCAAATCTTCTTGTATGGACTCCTAATTTTTTCTATTGTTCTTCTTATTCCACATTTTTCTTCTATACACTTAATACACACCTTCCCTAGACAAACGGTAACCCAATTTTTGGTGTTTCTTTTGATATTTGGTGATCAGGGTCTATTATGTTCAATTTGTGGCTTGTTCAAGATATGTCAATATAAGGTGATGGGTTTCTCTAGGTATGATTTAGATTTCCCCTTGTTTTGGGGATTTAAAATCTTTTACTGTTCACACCATAAATTTTAATTATTATTTTTTATATAAAATGATATTAATATATATTTTAAAAGAGTATTTGATGTGAAAATGACTTTTCAATTGATTTTCATTTTAATTAAATGATTTTACTACATTTGGAAGCTTAGTAAAAAAATTATTTACTTAATCTTTCAAATTGATTGTATTATAAATACATTATTGGATTATATTCTGATGTTCTAAACTATAATATTTTTTTAAAAACTAGGTCTCTCTCTGGATTGAAATGTATTATGGAAAGTCTATGTTCCAAAAATTAATTTTTCAATGTAAGTCCCACGAACATATATATAGGTATATATATATATATATATATAATTTTGTGTGAAATAATTCACAAGAAAATATATAAATTTTTGTAGTGAGATACATATGTAAATCTTTAATTTTATACAACCATAACAGTTGTTGGAAACTTTGGGGTTTTAAATTTTTTACTAAATATTGTTTCTAAATGTTTTTTTATCTTTTTTAAATAATAAATTAAAAGGGTTGGTGGAACCTTTTATTATTATTCTATGATATTGTTTTTAAATTGAAACTTTTTGAGCATTATTTGGAACTCACAATACTAAAGATATTGATGTAATATTTTATATTCCCTTGGTTTCATAAGGATTTCATATGTTATGGTATGTGTGTAATTTTTTAGTGAAGTTGTAATTATTCATTATAGTTATTTTATTCAATAAATAGAGGAATACCAGGGTCTTGGTTAGGTTAACAAAGATGGAATTATTTCCATTTCCTCTTGCTATAATGATGGTTTTCAAGTTCACCAATCCATTCCCTTATCTAGTGTCATGATAATATTTTCAAGTCTCTATAATGTTTTACATAATTTGATATTTCCCATAGAACCTAGTGAATCATCTGGCATTTATCCCATGATTTTATTTTAAAATTTTATATTTAATTAGTTCATCGTACTCTTTCATTAAATTATACTACCTATTGAATAACGTATCTTTATTGTTTCTTGAAATATATTCTTATTTAATAAATTTTTTATCTAAATAATATACCAAGAATAGATAAAAATGTATGTTTTAAGGAGTGTTTTTCTTGACGGAGTCTGTAAAACGATAAACTATTTTTGAAGGTAATTTTTTATTTTAAAAAAAATAATTAGATATGCTTATAAGGTGGTATTTTTTTATGTGTTCTTTCTTGGAGATCCTATTTTTATATGATGTATCTCAAAATAGTATAAAAATGATTTTATATTTAATTCCTATATTTAGGGTGTTGTTTACTTTAACATAACTACTAAGAGTATTTATCATTACTATCGTCATTTTAGTTTGATTGTATAGTTTTTTTTAATTCTATTTGAGAATTGAAGTTTTTTACTTCTTTATTATGACTTGTATTATCACATGTTGGTTTCTTAGTGTTTATTTTTGTTTTTTTCTATCATTGGATAAGCGTTCATTTAATTTTTTTGGTTGGGTTGCATTTTATTTTTATACACTATCTAACATGTGGCCATTTCAATGGCCTAACTAATAAAAATAGTCCTATACTACATTTATTTACTCTTTAGAGATTCATTATATTTATGGAGTTCACAATGGGACAAAATGCTGGTTATTATAGAGTGTCTCGAGAGTGATTCTAGAGTTTATTCTTTTGTATCTATTTATATTGGACTATGTTATTTTATATTTTATTCTAACATGTATTCTTAATGTGTGGATGGTTCATTACTTATTTCGTCTTTTTTAAAACATTTATTTTAAGGAAAAAATCCTTCCCACTAGTTAAAATTTGATTCCATAGCACTATATATTAGATGGGGTGATCGGGAATATTCCTCTGGTAAGTCAGGGGCCTACTCGATCATTTTATTCGGGGGGGGGGGAAGATGGTTTATGACATTTATCATCTTCCAAAAAGAGGTTAACGATACATTTTTTGGGTTACATATCATGGTTTAACATTTACATCCACTATATATCCATCAAAATAAAAAATCAATGTTAAACTCCAAATACAAATCTGGTACCATTTTATAGAATGCATGACCAAAATACACGTACAATACTCATTTCATATGTACTGATACCGTAGGAGTGATTTTTTATCCCAAGGTATAGTTAAAGGTGAAACATTTCTTGGATTTCAGTTTCAAAATTAATTACCAATTGATATTTAAGAGATATTACATGGAAAGATACTACAAGAATTCTAATTTGAGTTCTTCATAAGTAAAAAAATGAAAAAAATTAAATCATTAATTAAAAAAAGAAATAAATTATAAAAGAAATAAAATATATGAAAATGGACTAATCACCAATCTAAATGAATGTACACATGAACCATCATCATCCATTATATCATTAAAAAATAGGTAAATCACTATGGTTCTCCAAAAAAGGACCGGTAAAGGTGAGGCTCAAAAATGATTCAAATATGTGTCAAACATTACCTTTAACCACCTCTATAATTGTTTTGGAGACAATTTCAATTATAAAGGAAAAATTAATGATCAACTAAAGTTATTTAAAACCAATAAATATATTAAAGTGCATGAAAATTAGAAAAAAGGAGTTCAAATATCTATATAGGTGTTTATAAAATGAGTGAGTGTAAAATAATCACTAAGGAACCTCTAGTTGAATATGTAAACAACAATAATATAATTGGTTTATATATGAACATTTAAATTCATATATATAGATATGCCCTAAAAAAGTCTAAATAGACATAAACATGTCATAAAAATCAAGCAGGGATCCTACTCAAGAATAAATATTGGCTATGACTAGTGGCTCTCAATACTAGGAGGATCTATACTAATACCACCTAATCCAAACCTCAGAAAAGGATCCTAGAATAGTAAGATAAGGAAATCATCTGTTTTCTTATACTAATTATATAGCCCCAATACAGATTGACCACTAATATGTGATGGGTGAGTCAATGGTTTCCACTTATGAATTACTTTTACACACAATTCAACCTCTAAACTTTTTTAGGGGTCCCAATCAACTCAATATAATCTCTAAAACTCACCTCATTTGTAATAAAAACTATAGAAATAGAATAAAATAGTATTTAATAAGTTCAACATAAAGACATACTCCTTGAACTATTGGTTATTCATCCCAAAATAGATTCTTCCTTAATATTTCACTATCTCTATAGTTTCTTAAAATAGTTCTATCTCAAACTAGGCGACTCTGTTTTCTTATATCTCAATACAATATATGAATTTCACTAGATCCAATGGAGAGACTCCATTTTCTTCTAGATAATAAAAGAATACATCACATCGTCTAGGCATAGACCATAAGTGTTCACCTATATTTAAATATAGATCCACTAAAGAATGATTATATTATCTTCCTCCACAATCTTATAGGATCTGAATATTTTGTGTGCTTGTTCATGTAACTTCAATAATAACTGGTTTGATTTTTTGGTATTTCTTAATAAATAATAAAACCAATATCACAAGTTTAATCAATGAAACTATTCTTGGGATGTTTCTTCCTTATGATAAATGTCTTAACCTCATTAGGATGTGTGATAGATGTGAATAGAAGTTATTAAATTGTTTATGATAGATTGAACTTATATATTCTCAGTTGCTTATAATTCAATTACCACCTCAAATTAAATATATTTGATGCATGTATTTTATGGTATATGATCATTTTATTTTGGGTATCTTATTTTGTTTCATGTGTTCTTGGAATCTGTGTGAATTTATATAAGTGTTTCAACATGAATCCATTTTCTTCTTTCCACAACTTGAAAGGGTGCAACCGTAATATTATTTTCATACTCATTAGAAAACATATTGTTCATTGGTTCTTTTTTTATGATAAATGACTATGTTTCATTCATGGGTTCATGCATGTTTTTCTCTCAATGATGGGTATGGACACCCTACCTCCTTCCTTCCTTAGCACACAGACTGTGTAGTTGAAAATGGTTTTCTTTAAAGTTCCACACTATAAGTGTGCAGTTATTTACAAAACCCTACACACATGAAATAATTATATATTTTCTATCTTTATTCATATGAGACATGCACATGTTCAATTTTTCTTCACAAAACACAATATATGTAAACGATGTCTCATAGAAAACTCCAAGGTTCTCAAACCTATAATGATCAACAAATATTAAATCTCTATAAAAACCTTGTATATGCATTATAACATGATCCTGAGTGCGTATAGAAGGCTATGAATAAATATAATGGCATGTATATTTTTCATAATGATTAAATGAGTAAGTGGAAAAGATGTAAGATTATATTTACTGTTGAAGAAGGACTAGGGATTTATTTATTCTATAATTATCATTTATTCATATTATTATATGATCCTTCAAAAAATTGGATTCCCCATGGAAGACATGGCCACCTTCTGCCGAGGGATCATGAAGGACCAATGGGGTCAACCACATATAAGGGAGTTGAACCCTAACTAACCAAAAGATTCATGGACATTGGTAATCCTTTGGATTTTGTTTATAAGGTGTATGGGTAGTAGTTCCACCATGAATGGTTGTACAATGATAAAGAGAATGGTAAGGGGTAGTACATTGAGGGAGAGGAGAATTATGGATGCTAAGATGCAGTTTTGGATTGCTAAACCCATCCCCCTCCTCATGTTAGATTTTATGTGGGATGAAAGACACATGAGTTACCATTACCACACATTTAAAATTAATTACATTACGTGATCCTTTTGATTAATTTTACCTAATCCGTCCATTCATTTCTTGTGATTGTCTTCCACGTATGACTTCTCAAGGAATACCAATATTCTAGAGCACAATACAGTATTACCATTATCGAGTAATCATCTTTCAATAAAGCTTATGAAGATGGATTGAGGCCTGTAAGATAATTCTGATATCATTCAAGAAATTAAATTTCACATGATTGTGGTAAACTCAAAGGATGAACACACTACAAAAAAACTATAAACAATAGTTATAGGAGGCCACTTTGGGATGAGGAGTTTGCGCTTTAGGCTAAAATGGGATACAACTACAAACGAGAATCATGGTCTATGAACCTGAGATGACTTGTTTTTTGGTTTCTCATGAATATTTCATTAACTTGAGATATTTGGGAATTTAACAGGATGAGGCTTCACATGATATGAGATGTCTTCTAATTTCGCATTGAAACTGCTTAAAATTCATATCAATAGAGGTAAAAGTCATTATAATTTGACTATAAATGTCAAATCACCAAGGCTCATGATTCCTTAATTGAAGTTTTAGAGAGAAAGTTATTTCCTTTGAAAAAAGGGGATCCACAAAACCATATCTTTTCTGAATGGAAGTCTTTATTGTGATAATATTTTTGTAAGGGGAAGGAGAATTTGTGACTATGTTAAAAAGGATAGATGTATTGTTGAATTTCATCATGAAGAACATAGTTTAGTGAAGGAACATGAAACATATTCACAATGATTCTACAAGGATATCACAAAGATGCGAGATCCATGAAGACTTCCTAGTTTACATGACTTGGTTGATACTATGAGATAGAATATATATAAACTGTTCCTTGTGCGGGAAAAAGATAACTCAAAACATTCTTGCGCGAACCAAGATAGAAACTTCATAATGTTTTCCTATGGCTAGGTTTGGGAAATTTTGACATAGGATGTATGGAGCTTGCACGAATGTGTCTCCCAAGGGGAAAGTGTGTTCCTCAAGGAAGAAAGGAGGATGGTTTTCCACACCCTTCCTTGAGTAATGGCCTTTCATGAATACATTCATGACATAGATTCATTGATCATCCACTAAATAAATAGTGGATGATACATCAGAATAATATTTCCCCTCCACCCATTTAGGGTGTAAAGAGTACAAAAAGGATGCATGTGGAAACAATGACATGTTTTTTTTCATAATCAATGAATATGTGGAACAATATAAGATATGAGAAATAATATTATCAGATTCCATGCAATCGATGCATGATGTGTATATGATTTCAGTTGATAATTTGAGAAGAAGAACTTTAGATTGTAAAAGTTCAATATTATATAAAACATTGATGAATTTTTTCACATATTGAGAACATTCAGATGAGTTTAGGGTTTTTTCTTAGATATGAATCAGCTGAAGTATACTTTCATTGATTCAACTAGTCATTAATGGTGATCGAAATTATTAATCAAGAATAACACACCCTACTACTGGGGAGATGATGGTACTTAAAAATGTTCATGAGAAAGTAAGATCATAAAATATCATAGAGGAATATCATAGAATAATCATAGAGTAAATCATTCCCTGAATAGAGGTTAATCCTATAGATTAGTGTTAGGAGTAGTTGAAGTCTATTGAAATGACACAAAATAAATATATCTCAATTAGAGACAAATGGGGTAGACTATCTCTCAAATTGACCAGTCACCTTAGATCAAATCAATCATATGGTTCCCATTATATAAATTATTTAAGTGATGTTGTAATAATAACCTTCATGTCTTTTATGCAACAATAAAATTCAAATGTGGTGGGGGAATGGTTTAATATAAATCCCTTCTACATAGTGGAAAGATTTATCATCTACCAACTTGTACTACCCCAAAACATTCTCATTTACACCATTCCACCCGCATACTGGTGTTGCCACTACTACACCTTATACACACCTTCTTAGGGCTTATGTGTCGCCCTTTCTTCTTCTTGTGTGTTAGGCATGCACTCCCTTGGGCATGGTTGATCCCACGGGTCTTATAAGTTCCATTGGTTAAGGGAGGCCTTGGATTCCAAGTGGTTGTCCTATTTTTGTAATAAGGCTCAAATAATACTTTCCAAATATTCTAACTACATATTAATATATTGTACATGGAATCCTCAATAATAAATCTATGCCAACTTATTCTGCTATTCCTTATTTAATCTTCATGAAAAATATACAAGAACTTCTATTTTTTTAATGGCATCCTCAACTTATCCATATGAATGAAAACACAATTCACAGGTTTTATCTGATTTTATTCATGAAATTACTTTTTTCATGTACTTAACTTATGACTATAAATTTGAAAACTCCTTATCATATGTCATTTATATTTTGACATCACTTCAACAATTGTAAGAGTTATCATAGAGAATTTCCTATGATTGACATCCAATTTAATGTATCCTTAACTATTCTCTAGGAATCCACAATACTCATCATTAGCATAAAAATCACTTCTTGATATGGTTTTTTGAGTGAACACAACACTGATCCTAAATGTAATTAATCCTGATGATTCCCTGAGGTAATACCCATCCTACACGAGATATGTAATCAGGAATACTAGAGTCGGTTTAATCCTTCAATCCATCACTTCAGTAAAAATATATTGGGAGTAATAAATTATAGGAAGTAAAGTATACCATCCTATATATTTTATTGGAATAACCAAGTGGGTAACAACATAAGGATTTTATAATAAAAATACTCCAGAAGTGTTCCTAAGAAACTTCTGTAAAACATAAAATTTTCTCTATTACAATAGTATATATCTTTTTTAGTAACAAAATTATCATCCAAGATCGTTGGAAATTATTAGTTACACAGATAAATGTGCTGGGTAAAATAATGTATCATCCCAACTAGACTTAACATATCCTATTCATTGTTATCATAATAATGATTTATCATTCTTATTGAAATGGACCATCTATGTTGATGAACATGACTATCCCAAGATATAAATTACATTTTTATACAATAAAAAATTAAAATTATTGAAATGATATCCATGATAAAATCACTCATTACTCATATAAAATAATAATTTCCAAAGTAAAATAAAAATTTAGGAACATGGAATAACATTAAATCATAAAAAACGTGATATTGTAAGACATGTGGGACCATATGGGTATATCATTGCCAAAATTGAGGGCATCATCAGATGATTTGAATTTAAGTTGTAGTTATTCTGTTATGTTATTCAAAAATGTATTTCTGATCTAAGGACTATTCAACACTAACACACACAAGTGGAAGTGTTCAATATTATCTTGTGCTAGGCATTGAATATAATAAGACAAATGGTTCTATAAGGGATTATATGATGAAATTGTATAACTTAATCTACCCTTTTTAATAAAATAATCATTTATAATGTTTGAAAACCAAAAAAATTATATATCCAAACATTATTTAGATAATAATTTTCTATTTGAAAATACTATTTCGGTAATGGAATATAATTTTTTGTAGGAAATTATAAAATGAACTATGAAAAAAGGGGGGTTGCATAATTATTAAATAATTTTTACAAAATAGCCATCATAAAACTAATAATTTCATTCATATTATTAAATATACATAGAATTATTATTTCTGGTCATGTGACAAGTTTAAATTATCATTAAATAAAATATAATTTTCAGGTTGGATCACTAACTCCAACATAAAAAAATCCAGCAACCACATTTCTAAAAAATTACTCTCTTAATATATCTTTTTGTGTGATACACTATTTTATCACTAATTAATTTTTAGTTTAAAATATGTCTTACATATCTTATAATATAGTTAATACTCAAGAAAATTCAATTTAGTTTTGTCAAATTCAAAATGAAGGTTTGATAAATGGGGGAACCACTAATTGTAAGCTATCCACAACCTGGTTAGTCTCTAATGATATATTTAAATCAGATCCATTTCATCTTATATTTGATATTATGGGAAATGTGAAATAACATGTAATCATATGGATTAATGATAATATAAAATAATAGGTCCTTAGACACAAATATCTATGGTTACTCAGTAACATGACATAATAAATTCAATGGATCTCAATGTGCAATCATTTTGAGAGAAATTTACAATATTATCAATCGTGAAAATGTTTGATAACAATATTTCATGAAAGAATCCTTAGAAACATATTTATTTTATAAATCATTTATTAAATCCATTCATTCTCATTATTGAAACATATAGTGTTTTCATCATTATTTTTTTTAAATATAGGACACGAATGTTACACTAAGGCCTTTGAATTAACATACGAGTATAGCCCACCTACTATAATTTCTGTTGAAATTTAAAATTTCAATAATATATTATAGCCACAAAAACTTCTAAATAAAAATTATATGTTCAAATGAACAAAATTACAAAATCACTAATATATATGATGAGTCTAATCTAGACAAACTAGGATCATAGACATCATAAATTCAGCTAGAAATTTTATGTCTAGAGGAAAAATTTATCAGTGGTGAACAAAATTATATTTCACCATAGAACTAGATTACTCTCTACCAAGGCATACCTTATTCTATTTCCAAAACAAAATGATGAAATATAAGAACAAAGAATGTGGGACGATACTTGAGGAAAGTTGGGAAGTAGACCAAATGTTTTTGGTGGATTATATCATAATCTATTGGAATTAATTCATCAATCACAATCCATGAAAATTGATATAAAAAGGATAAAAATTAGATGGAATATAGATGAAGGGATATAACATATATTTTATTTTATTATAAAGATCTTAAATGATTCTAACGTGAATAATTTAAAATAAAAAATATATAAAAATATTCCAAGGAGGTCTATGGAGGTTCTGCAAATCAGTAGAAGTGGAATGAAATTCATTGGAGACGAAAATGGGAACAAGTGGTTTTTAATGGATAAATTATCAAAATTTTTTCACTAAAAAAATATTCCAGGAAGCCCCCTGGTACCTAATCAGGTACCAAATTGTAATCAGTGGAACCTAGTGGCTGCTGATAGGGCTACTGTGTTCTTGGTTTCATATATTTGTGTAACCTATAGGTGAAACCCTATGAAGGCACCTAAATAAACTAAAAAAACACAGAAAAATTCATCATTTCACAAAATGTTTAAATTATTTGAAATTTCTCAAACCTCTTCTGTCAAATACATTGTGAAAATATGAGGTTTGAGGTGTTTCCAGAGGTCAAGGTGACTTATCCACAATAATTTTACAAATATCCAATTCCATGAACAGTTCCATTAGTGAACAGTTCTATCAGTAACCTTTAACGGTAACCTCTATTTCCTTTTCCAAATTTCCAATTCTGTGAAAAGTTCCATCAGTGAAAAATTCTATCAGTAACCTCTAACGGTAGCCTCTCTTTTCATTGAAAACCTTCCAATTCTATAAATAAATCCATCAGTGAACAATTATATCAGTAATCTCTATCAGTAACCTCGATCGGTAACCTATAACGGTAGGTGAATAGTGTTCTATCCGTGAGGTTTAGTGAATAGTGTTCTATTAGTGAGGTTCAGTGAACAGTGTTCTATCGGTGAGGTTCAGTGAACAGTGTTCTATCGGTGAGGTTTAGTGACCAGTGTTCTATTAGTGGTGGTTTAGTGATCAATGTTCTATTAGTGAGGATTTATTGTAAAGTGTTCTATCAGTTAGGATTTAGTGAACAATTTTCTATCAGTGAGGATTTAGTGAACAATTTTCTATTGTTGAGGATTTAGTGAACAATGTTCTATCAGTGAGGATATAGTGAATAGTGTTCTATCAGTGATGATTCGGTGAATAGAGTTCTATTAGTGAGGATTTAGTGAACACTGTTCTATTAGTGAGGATTTAGTGAAAAGTGTTCTTTATGTGAAGATTTAGTAAATAGTGTTCTATTAGTGAGGATTTATTGAACAGTGTCATATCAGTGAGGATTAAGTGAACCGTGTTCTATTAGGGAGGATTTAGTGAACAGTGTTCTATCAGTGAGGATTTAGTGAACAGTGTTCTATCAGTGAGGATTTAGTGAAACTAGTACTCTCCCGTGCTATTTCTTGGCGTATTCGATTAGTGGTATTTGTTATAAATAGTCATTAGTATTTATAAAAGTTAGATCAAACAATAATGTAGAAAAAATAGTGAAAGATAAGTGAAATAGAAGACAAATTGTGATAATAAAACTGGGATATGTGAAAATGCTTCTATTAAATAAGGAAAAATGAGAAAAAAAACTAATTAAAAGCTGATGAAAAAACTACTAGTAAATGGAGTTCATGATAAACAGCAAAACATGTAGCAGTAGACAATCTACAGAATGAGAAATAGTAGTTTTGTAAACTTTTAACAGCAACTTCCACCATCATGAGCCAACCGCATAACAATAAAACATCCATCATTATCCTCCTCCATCATGAGTAACATCTAGATTTTTGATAAACTGTTAGAATGAGAAGCATCCAGCATTTTCCTGCATTTTGATAAACATCCAGATTTTTCCTGCATGAAAAACTTCCCGAATGAAAAAGAGATAATCAACTTGTAGAAAACTCACTGTAAATCATGCAGCATGAGAAATCCCAAATACGATATTCTTTAGAACATATCACAGTAGAAAAAATTAATAGACTAATCAGATTTTAGTACTAATAATCAATACATAAACTTATAACTTGTATAAAAAAGGCTGGAAAACATGTACATATTAAAACATATCGCAAAACTGTATAGAAAACATGAGCACACTGGATTTATATGTATTCGAAGAGTTATTTTAAATTTAAATGAAAAGTGGTAATATATGTAAATAGTCATAGGTTCTGTTGTGTAATGCAGTTATTTTTCTGTAAATGCGTAGTCATCATTTTTATTATACTATACAGGAAAAAGATGAAATATAAATTATTTTTCTATAATCTCACTATATTTATTCTATGTAAAACTTAATTTGTGCACTCTATGTGAATAATCAACGTGTGGATGCAGAGTTCGTGTGTGTATTTTGTTTCTCTGTGTTAGCAGAGTATGTGTATGTAATTTTTTTTGGTTAAAACAGAAGATTTTGTGTGTAATATGGTTTTGGTGACAAGACAAATTTTAGTGTTTATAGTCTCCACAGAATTCAAACAGAGTATGTGTGTAAACATAGTCTGTTTGTCTAAACACACAGACAGAGTGTATGAATCAAATGTGCTTGATTCTTTATGAGAGAATTTGTGTGTAAACATACCCGATCATCTCTGTAACAATGGTTTGTTCTATGACACAAATGCTCTAACAGAGTGATGTTGTGTGAAGTGCGATTCTGTGTGTAACAACATCACAGAGTTTGTGTGTAACAACATCATAGAGTGATGCTGTGTGTAAACAGAATCTATGACACAAATGCTCTCATAGAGTGAAGCTCTTTGTAACAATGTTGTGTGTTCATTGTTACAGAAATGATCAGGTCACATCATTACTCTATGAGAGATTTTGTGTCATAGAACAAACAGTGTCTGTGTGTGTGTAAACAATGTCTATTCTTGTCTGTAAACATAGTCTGTGTGTAATCTATTTTTGTGTAATCTGTTTTACACTATGTTTCTATGTGTAAACAGAGTAAGTGTGTAATTAGAGTCTGTTTGTAATCAAAGCCTATGTTTAATCAGTTCATGTGTGTAATCAGAGTTTGTATGTAATCAGATTCTGTGTGTAATCATAGTTTGTGTGTAACCGGACATTGTTTCTGTTTGTAAACATAGTATGTGTGTAATCTGTTTTTAGTTGAAAGATTAAATCGTACTGTGCAGTATGTGTGTGTAATCTATTTCTTGTGTATACTGTGGCTAAATTCTGTGCTTTCTATCAGTGTGTATTTACGGTGTGCAGAATGTGACTGTAGGAGAAATATGTGTATAAACTCATAGATTGATTTGTTTTTAATAACTGCAGTATTTTATTTGTTTGTATAAACTACTAGAGGATAGTCAGTGTATAATATCATTGTGTAATCTCTGTTTACAAGCTATCAATGTTTGAAAACTATGTGTAAGAAAACCCTAGTATCTTTTCCCGAACAGTATCCACTGAAAATTGAAATGTCCAATTTGATTTACACATACTGAATAAATCCTTTTGACTGATTTTTTAAACAGAAAAATAGGGTGAACATTAAACTATGGTCATTGTTATAAGAAATAGGAAATCTGGTCATTGTTAGTGAAAATGCCAGTACTGGTAAATTGACTATATGAGAAAGATTGTTGATTAGAAGGCTTGTATTAGAGGTGTCTACCTGTAATCAGAGAGGTATTACCATTTTATAAATTATCATATCACATACTAATCAAATGAACAGATAATTTAGTCATGTTGAACTCCAAATAATTTTGAAGTTAACAATGGATAGTCTTGTTTTTTATTTAACTGTGCACTTTTTCGGGAACTGTATTTAATCATTTGAAGATATCACAAAAAAGGAGTGAAATATGAAATAAATACCCAAAAACTTCTGTTAGCAAGACATTGGGGAAGATCATCTTAGTTGGACTGTTCATTTGAATTGTCCAAATTTTCCTTCATTGGCGTCTCAACTTGAGTAGAATTACTTGTTATACGGAAACTGTCTCAAAAAATCTCAGCATCCTGTCGCACATCATCCTCCATATCTAATTCATGTGACAAGTTTTTCTACGTAGAGAATATAGTTAGAACAATTGGAAACTACTTGGTTTAGTTGAAATCAATGAAGCACATATATTTTAGTTCACAGTAGATAGGTACATATAAAAAGTATTGTATGCCCAAAAAATTAGAAACAACAAAACTCTATATTATTGATGGATGTATATTAACATAAATGGAATTAAGTTAACAGTAAATGAGGAGAAATGAATCATACATTTGTAGATGACATATTTGATGTACAACCATCATATCTACTCGCAATGCTTGAAGTTGATGGTGAAGACCTACATGTTTGATGAT
The DNA here is from genome assembly GCA_963277665.1 of Viscum album. Lineage (NCBI taxonomy): Eukaryota > Viridiplantae > Streptophyta > Magnoliopsida > Santalales > Viscaceae > Viscum > Viscum album. The sequence goes on from OY728122.1 coordinate 713,811,955, forward strand.
CCTATTGTGCAAGGTTGCAATGGAAATTACAGCAAGAAATTTTATGTTTATGTAGTGGGGAAAACGGATAAATATAGTACCTTGATATATTCAATTCCACTACTGACATGTGTGTACACACTATTTTGTTTTCCCTATACAGAAAAGTAATGACAGACCGTCAAATTCCGTAACAGAAACTTATTCAATCAAGGTATGAATAACTGTATTGTATTACTTGATTTTGTTCGAGGATGTTATTAAAATTGGTGATTTAGTATTCATTATCACTGATATACAGCACTTTGAAGCTGTTCTGTTCAAATGAACGATGACGGTTTTGAATATTATAATTTGTTACATCAATTGATAATAACACTTTCTTTGATTTGAAGATATCCAATTCCGCTGGAAAGCCATACTCATCATCGGCCTAAATTTGAAACGATAATCAGTGTTAGAAAATGTAATGGAAACAGATATTCATCTCATACAAGAATTTGGTTATACCTGTATCAAAGAATCTCTTAACTCTGGAGCTGTTTTATGTATGAAATGGATGACTTGTCTGTCAAATAAAACAACTGAACACGAGTCTGTCGCATCATTAACCATCAGTTGCCCTCTAAACCTGTGGAATTTAATATTGTGGTTACAAAGTCGTTGATATTGAGTATTTTGCATTATCTGTTAGAAGGAAAATTGATGAATATAAGTAATTTAAAATAAGATTTGAATCCTGGGAGTAGTGATGCTGGGAGATAATTTACAATTGTGGAACCATTTCTTGTCGTTTAAAACATGTATTTTCCTCATGCAGGAGTTACAGGAATCAAAAAACCAGCTGTGAGTACATTGAATTTTTATTATCGTTGCTGCTATTAAGCACCGTGTAGGCTGTAGAAGATGTTTTAGGAAATAATAAACTCATTAGTAAAGGACAGATGTAAACAGTTCATAAAACAGTGTATTGTATTTATGATGATAACGATCTTGTTGTTACCTCGAGAGTGCTTTTCACCTCTGAAATTGTTTTCCTGTTATTCCAATACAAGACCTCTATAGTGGGGTTGACATTACTTGTTGGTCTTGGTAACTGTGATGTTATTAACACTCCTAACCTGGTAAATATTTACTTAGACATTAAAATAAAAAATAAGCATATTTCTGACTTAAAATTGGGATGCACAATGTAAGAAGCTGTAAATATACAGAAAACCGAGTATGTATATTGATACCTGTTTCTGAAATTTTCTACTTTACGAATTTTTTGATTTTAAAGTATTTTTGTAGAATTCACGAAGTTGTGACAATAACGGAGGCTAAAAAGAGTTTGAAGTCAAAGAACATTTCATTAAAGAGTCAGGTGGTCATGAAATTTTTTTTAGGAAATATTTAGAAATTGAAAATTAAAACTAAACAGACAGAAACCATACTGCTCAACGGCTTCACCCGAATGAGTTGTAATATCATTATGGTAGACCCATCCTTGAAGTAATCAATCAATTCATTTACGTAGTCCCCCCAGAAACTACATGTTAGTTGCAAACCTCTGTATGAAAATTGAGTAACAATATGAGTACATATAAATTTTAATCAGTAAACTAATATAAATATAAAAAAATATTGACCTGTCATCCTCAAGAGTAATTTGCATCCTACGGTTGGATGCACCCAAATCTTTCACCGGTTTTGTGTATCGAAGATGTCCCATAATTCCTATAAGATTCATGACAGAAAGAGGCTTTAATTGGTAATAATACTGAGGTAGTATAAAATTCTATAATATAAAATATATTTAACTTTCAAGAAAGAGGAATGTACCTATCAATTGTTCTTCTGGAACTTTCAATTGAATAATATCATCATATGAAGTAAAATCAAAACTGAAAAGAGGAATTTCTGCATCACATGGACGAACATATGTCGTTGTCGTGAATAGTAGTCTACAGGAATGTCTAGATCCCAAGTAACTGCCATGGTTTGAAGATATCAGGATGTTTTGTATCATATATCATCACACCTCATGCAATAGATTTTTGTATTTAGAGATAAGTTGGTGGCTACTGATTGTACACTGAATTTTTTTTTCCTAGAAAAAAATGTTAAAAGATAGGAGAATACAATAAAAACAGAAATGTGCAAGGACAAAAAGATAGTTTAGACGTATTGACAATGGTATTAATCAAAACAGGATAATAGGGAGAGATAAACAAATAGCAATCATGAAATGTAAACTGACCTCTTTATCGGAAAGTATTAGATCGATAGCCACAACATCATTGTTGTATTTTGGCGACGAATTTCACCACATGTTCAAAACACGCACCTCAATCCGTAGTGTCTCGTCATCCTATGGTGTAATCTCATTCAACGGGGTAATTGATCTGGACATCTTGTTTTGACTATGTACAAATATGATTAGTGCTGAAAAAGATAGTATACTGAGTAGTTACAGACTTTAGGAATTACACAGTGCAGTCTGAAACATTAGTAAAAAAACTGATGTTCTAGTTGAAAGTAGTACCTAACAGTGGTTTTCAAATATTTCTTTGTACACAATACTATGTGTGTAATGAGGTGATGTGTTACTATTATCATCAACAACAATTTTCAAACCAGTAACTGATGTGACCCTAGAAACCGCAACATTTAACTGACCATGAGAGAACACATGTTTGCGGAGAAATAAACCAATAGAAGACAATGATTATCCTTGACTTTTATTAATAGTTATTTCATAAGAAACTGTCAAAGGATATTGTCTTCTTTGTAATTTGAAAGGCCATCTGAGATCAGAGTGAGTCATAGTTAGTCTTAGAATGAAATCTGAATTTCCCGAATGACAGCCAGTCAAATTTTTTTCCCCAATAACATGGTCTCCTAAGTGTGTAACAATCATACGAGTACCATTACATAAACCAACAGATTGATCAACATTTCTTAATAACATAATGGGAACACCAATCTTTAATGAAATTTTATGGGCAACCAATCTGGAGACGTTTATGCCATTTAACATCTCAGAGGTATATATGTTTTCTGCCCTATCTGTATCAAAACATTCATTGCAGACTGAATCAGAGCTGAAGTAGTCTATATGTTCAAAATTAGTAAGAGACATCATGTAATCATTTACTTCTTGAACCACATCACGGGTTGGAGCTAGAATGGCACGCTCTTTCAAATAAGATAGCTTACTGTATTTGTCACTGAAATTAGGATAAGTATTCTCCACAATTGCAACCATAGGATTTCTTGTGTAGTAAAGAAGATATGATGAAGGAATTTTGAAGAGCACTTCACCATCATTAGGTTCTCCAACGCGTCCTTCTCCAATATCCAAAGTCCATTTAGAGAATTCACGGATCTGATTGGATTCATCAATGGATGTAGATGAAAGAAATATCATATTCTTTGTAATAGTTAAGACCTTACAGTACTGCCAAAGTTACGACAATTTAATACTTGCAAAGACAATGTCATTTCTGCCACCACCTGGTATTACAGGAAATATTTGTCTGAAATCTCCACCCAATACCACTGTTAGACCACCGAATGGAAAATTCATTGCATTACAATTTTTTACACTAATAATATCCCTGAGAGTATGGTCCAGGGACTCAAAGAAGTATTTATGAACCATAGATGCTTCATCCCAAATGATCAGTTTTGTAGAGTGAAGAAGTTCAGCTACATCACTCCCTTGATGAATATTGCAAACTGATTGCTCAGTAATGGTGATTGGAATACGAAATTTAGAATGTGTCGTGCGTCCACCAGGCCACAATAATGATGCTATTCCACTCGAAGAAACCGCAAGTACAATAGAACCCTCAGATCGAAGAAATGATGTCAAAATATTCCAAATGAATGTTTTACCTATGCCTCCATATCCGTGCAAGAAGAAGAATCCTCTAATATTTGTTGATAATGAAGACAAGATGACATCCATTATGGATTTCTGTTCAACAGTTAGCATAGTTTGTTAAGTTCTGTACTCTCTTCGTAGGACATTTGTATTGTAATTTATTTCTTCTGCAACTAAATGATTTGAATGAATATGAATTGCAGAATCTGGAACTGGCATGGGAGGATAAAATCGAAGAGATGTTTCGTTGGATCGTAAAATCTGTTCTATTTCCATCAGAGCATGCATATGTATTTGATCTTCTGTGAGTGTAAAATCTAGAAGAATGAGGTACATTGTTTTAGAGTAGTGAGAACAAAAAGCGCATGCATTAAATCAGTTAAATAATATTAAACGAAATAATAGAACATATTTCGTGTGAGAGAATTTATTATATAGACTAAACAATGTATTAGGCATGCCCGTTAATAGTTGATTTATAGTATACTTGTGAGACTCTGTATTTAATGTCATGTGAGTCTGAATTGTTATTTAAAAAATCCGTTTCGATTTAAATTAGCTATGTTTAATGTCATTCGAGGCTGAACTGCTGTTTAAATAACTATACATACTTGAAAGGATAATACCTTTATTTATGATCCTCCCTATCTACATGGCTTCCAATAAGTATCTTTTGATATATGGAACTGTCAATTTGATTTCTGGAAGAAAGCAGTTAATGTAATTATAAAACTGGAAAAAAATATTAAAATATCAGCAGCAAAGAATAAATATTTTGTTATTGCATTCAATGAATAAATAACATCACAGGCATGCAGGTTTTGTTATGTTTTTTGTCATGTGATTCTTAAAGGTTTTTTAAATAGCGAATTGGATTTAAACAAATTGTTCTTCCTATCATTTCAGCCTGAATAGTTGTTTAAATATCTATAGTTACATGATAAGATGACACATTTCTTTAAGACCCTCCTTAATTACATGGCAGCCAATAAGCATCATTTAATTTCTATATATTTAATGTTTTTAATTAAATAGTAATGTAAATACAATATTAATACAACTGTCATGAACATAATGGAAATTTGAAATATGAAATTAATCAGTAGGGACATGTTATAAAATATATGATGAGAAACATAATTGCACCTTGCACTTGTATCCTTTGTCTTTCAGAGTGTAATATATCTTCCGCTAGGATGTGAGAGGTTTGTTGCCAAACAATGTCTGGATGAGAAATGTTATTGGAAAATAACATGCTTGCAAATATCCTGCACACATAACGTCCCATTCCCCATGTTGAATCCTCTTTTATTGCTTCAATAAATTCTGTGTCATCTGCTAGAAGTCCCAGCGCATAAAAGGCGTCTCTAAATGTTCTATGAGTAATGTTGTTCACTGTCTTTAGATCTTCAAATGAAGTAGCACCTTTGATTTTTGTTAGAAGTATCCCTAAGTAAAATAGTTTCCCAGTTGTTGGAGGAACATAGTATAGTCTGCCAATAGAAAAACCCTGCTTTCTGAGATTCCATGTCTTGTCATTTTAGTGGTAAACAAATGTCGTAGGGAATTATGAAAATGTTAGAGATCTACCCTCTGGGTACATTATATTTGCTTGAAACAAAGACGTGAGCATCATTTCAAATATGTTTGTGTGATTTAAGACATCTCCAATATTATCATTATCTTTGAAGGTCACATAATGTTTTCTGGGTAAATGGAAAGCTAACCTCTCAACAGGTGGAGATCTGTAATGAATATCATAAGAAAATATTCTCCAAGAGGCCTCACAAGGTGATATGTACCGACAGTCATAGTACATTTTTATTTCATCTACGTATTTCTCTGATAAATCTTTATTGCTGTTGTCATAGAGTGATGTTGTTACCTAATCATTTCCCTTGTTAATATACTTAAAAAGATATTTGATGGAAGCTGCCTGATTGCAAACTTCAATATTGATATGTGCTTAATACATTAACAACAACACAAGACTGTATGGCACAATAAACTGATTATCTAAAGGGATTCCATTTTTTAGAACTGTTCTTCCATCATCCCTTCTGCGATAGGCCACGTAACCATCAACATCAACAGTGGTATGACCTAAAAATTTCTTTGGAAATAATTTGGAACATTTATCATTTCTCATACCGGGAGAAGTACGGTTGGCAGCACCGCAAGGGCCATGGATCATAAAATTCTTTACAGCTTCGTGTGGTCTTGGGTAGGCACAATTATTGGGAATTTCAGCACATACAATCTTGTTGACATTTTTTGGACTGTGAAGTTTTCTTTTATGACATAGAAATAGTAGGATGTGCACATGAGGCAAACCAAATTTTTGAAACTCCACTGTTCGAACAACTGAATGAGATAAAAAAGGTTAATGGTTAATGTTAGATGATAGATTATAGAATAAGGAATTGAAAATACAGGATATTGAGTTCATAAAAACTAACCTGCACGTGACTTCCCAAATAAACAATTTTGTCGTAAATATTTCAGTAGATGTTCAACCTAAATATTGAAAACCTGAGATTATATTTGCACGAAATCTGGTGGACGAAGATTGCAACATCTAATAAATCGAGTTATTTCAGGCCACATCTGGTTACATGTAAATGTTAAAAATAGATCTGGATATCCTGCCCAATTACATATTGAGATTGCATCTTGGAAATTCTGAATCATATACCTTGAACTGCCCATAAATGTAGAAGGTAACACAATACGTTTTCCACAGGTTATCCCTTCACGATCACCTCGAAGTAGTGCATCTTGTAACCCATTGTATAGTTCGACCCTCAATTTCTTTTGATTGAAGAGAATGAATGAATGTCTTTGAGACTCAATCATCGTATAAGGATCAACAGTAAACTATTGTAGTAATCTTCTAGAATGTAGTAAGATCGATGCTTCATTTTCATGAAATTGCAAGTGGAATGCAAAGTACTCTCTCATTATTACCTTTCTGAGTGTAGTACTTTTCGTGAATTGAGTAGCATGATGCAATACATTGTCGTAATATCTATCCTGTCCACCAAAGAAAATCAAAGGATACTGCAATGGAAGATACAATGGGTGAAGCTCATCGATTAACTGTAAATCTCCATTTTTGGATTGAATGATGATATCCCGTTCATGGTTGAGATCCTCAATGTCACCGACAATCAGCATCACAATTTCAGATGTATTTGGAAGATTATATGTTGCAGGGTTTGTTTATCTTATTTTTAGTAGTCGCAGCTTTACAGTTGGATCCTCCTGATGGCTAAGAACCTCTTTTTCACTTATAAATTCTCGAGCTAGAACATTGGATTGATGAAGCAATTGATGTAGGTTTTCAACAGTATTGCAATTAATAATAGATTAACGATTGCTGTCGTCAAAGATGGATAAATTAGTAATGTTAGCATAAAAAGGTGAAGATTTTATAAACTTATCAGAAAGCATTGAATAAAACGATACCTGATACCGCGAATTCTATTTTGACACTCGTGTGTAGTATCATACATGTAAAGTTGTGCGAACCTTGGCGGTTGGCCTGCAGGCGGACATAAACTACCAATGCGATGGTAGTTTTGTCCATGTAATCTGAATATACATGGAGCTCGACCATTATTGAATGACCTATCTACCTTCCCACCCATTGAAGTGAATGAAAACATTGCATTGTAAATTTTCATGTGGCCTTGGAATAATCAGGCTTTAGCAGATATTTGATTGAACACCAACATCCTAAGGTATTCAGGACATTCAGGTAGTAAGTCCAATGCAACCTTTCCCATTGAGAAACATAGAGACAAGCGTTGGTTTTTTCTATTGCTGAATTTCTTGTTGCTCTCATCAAACCAAAAAAAGAGTGACAATATTGGCAGACCTTAGTAGGGTCTCCAATATCTTAATAATCTGAATGTACATATTAGAAATGCAGAAAGTTTTATTACAAAAATATAGTGACTAAAATAGAGAATTATATTGTATTAAGGAACCTTTAATGCATGTGTAGTAAGAACCTAAACCCGTATTCTCAGTATTGTATTCTTCCACTGACTCTCCTGCAGCAGGAAGCGCTATGTAACAGTGGACTTGCTTAAAAAATGCAGAACTCAATAATGTTTGAGGAGAAGTGTGTACATTAAATTACCTCTGCAGTTTTCTTCAGCTGTAATGTTATTATTTATGTTTTCTCGATCGTCGATGACATTTGATGTCATTGTTTCTAGGAAAGTTGATTGTCGAACAGTACCTAATGAAAACAACTCAATACTATACAGATCAGAACATGTGGAAATATTGTATAGAAGTTTATATCACAGTGGATTTATATGTTTTCGAATAGTTATTGTAAAATCAAATGGCATGGCATAATATATGTATAACGTTATAGGTTATGTGGTGTGATGCATTTATTTTTCTGTAAAGGGATAGTAATCATTTTTATTATACTCAACTGAAATAGCTGAAATCTGAATTATTTTTCTATAATCTCATAGTATGTAATCTATATAAAACTTCATATGTGCAGCTATGCGAATAATCATTTTGTGCATGCAGAGTACATGTGTGTATTCTATATTTTTGTGTAAACAGAGTATGTGTATGTAATTTGTTTTTGGTTCAAATTGTAGATTTTGTGTGTGTCATATGCGCGTGTGTGTAAAAATATAGCATACAACATACCTTCAATGGATATCGTATTGTAGTTTCCATCGATAGGAGTTATGTTGAATTTGTTTGTACAGGGAAGCCGATGAAATATAAGTGCATGTTCATCTAATGGTAATGTGTACAAACAGTACTGTTTATTACTACATCGAGGCCAGAAATGATGATTTGGAGGGAGTATTGTCTGTATACGCTAAATCTAGGCAAAATTACGGCCAACATATTGTAAGTGAAATGATAATACAGCACCACATAACATATGGGAATGAAATAAAAATATTATCATATTTACTGAAAGGCAGTGGAGTAATATTCTGTACACCTATTCGTTGTTTTCTTTTGTTCGGTATAGCAGACAACGTTGACCCAGCTGTAGATGTTTCAGCTACTGTCGACATAGAAGCAGTTTATTAGTAACAATCCGTGTTACTGTGAAATAAATTGTACAGTTTAATGGGTAATACATGTAAATTTAAATAGAACAAACCATTTTTATAGAACGGTGATAAAGGCAGTTGTTTCATATGACTGGTGAATATATTTGTTGGTAGAGGTTGACTGTTAAGAGTTTGAAACAAAGAACCAGCTGCCAAAGTTGAGTTTCCTGTACATGTAGACACTGTTGTTGTTGTAAATTTAATGTCAAATGATAATAACTAAATGTAAATTAATTGAACAATTAAAAGTGACGGTATTACAAAACTCACAATCTCTATGTCGCTCCTTCATAAGCAGTCTGCGTTGTAACCGTGCATCTTTACAGTTTGACGGGCTGTTCAAGTTTGTATTCGACCGAGCAGAAAACATTTCAGGGACTGTAATAAAAGAAATTCTGTAAGGTACATAGAAGTAATTCATTATGTAGTTTGACACATGGAAAAGTCTGTAATGCGTAATGTAAACAGAACTAACCGTTGATACATAGAGATGAAAGAGGCATCCGTGTGATCCCACGTGTGATGTCAGCTGTTGACATTGGTTTACTTGAGGGAGTAGCAGAGTCGTTGGGTGATGTCATTGAATCATTTCGACTATTTTCCAGCACTGATCATAAAGAAAGTATAATTATTGAAAGTAATGAATAGAGGGTAGTAATGAAAACATTTCCAAGGCTATAGAGTATATAACTCACAAACTGCCTATCGTTCCTTCATAACTTTCCTCCGTTGCAGCCTTGCCTCTCTAGAGTTCGATGGAGAATTCATGTTTGTTTGTTTTTTCTTTATAGGTTATAGTCAAGGTGTGCAATGAGACCGTATAATGCAAGAGTACACTGCTTTATTAAAAAACATTACATACTAAATAAAAAGGCAAAATACTCTGTAACAATCTGTAGTATACATTTATGTTTCATTTATTTATTGTAATATTAGCAAACAATACATGTATTTCACTATCCACATGGATATAGATATTGTAGTTGAAAAAACTGTAAAATAAAATCTATCATATGACGACAGTAGAACAGAAATGTAAACTGAAAAAAGTTATGCTTCGAACTTAGTACAGGTAACCAATGAATAAGTAAAGCTAAGTGAATGAAAACAGTTTAATCGGATAAGTAGATCTAGTCATGCAGTTGATAGGATTTACTTTATCCACTACAAATATACTTTATTACCTATAGTGCGATGATGAAGTGACTGTGAATTGAAATGGCCTGAAGGTTGTGGCGATTGTATACACAGTTGCAGTGAAATGTAAATACAACCAATTCCTGGAAGAGCAGAGTGAAATTTAAATATGCATAGTATGTTATAGAACGTTTACCTTGAGGATGATCTGTTTGCTTCACAGGGTACCATGACTCAGTCTGGAAGGTTGGAAATCTGAGGCTGGCCTCAAGAATAATGATGGTGTATGCTGATACTTGTGCGAGGAGGGAAATGATGTCTGAGTACGACTATATGCATGATATCCGGGAGTTAGGTAACGGACGCGTGCACATATAGACGCAACCCTAGGTCATTAATATAGTAACCCCGAACCAAATCTGCAGAACCCTAAATCGGGGAGGAGGAAGACGATGTCTGAGAACTGTGAAGTACAGGTTTTCTGGGAGGTAGGTATCGACTGACTGTGAAGTTAAACGCAACCCTAGTTCTGTAATGTTCTTCCCCCGACCTATATCTGGGAAACCATAAATCGGCGACAACTCAGTACAATTAAGCTGGAGGACAGCGGAGGATAGCTGGAGTGGTATTGGTAGGGCAGGAGACAAGTTCGTCGTCGGGCAAAGTTGCGGGCGGCGGAAGAGATTTTTTAGAAACCGCGATGGGAACGGGAGAGAAAAGGGAACCCAGGTATGCCGTGATGGGAACTGGAATGAAAGGAGAGGCGTGGTTGGGGTAGTAAGCGTCGTGGCGTGCAGAATGCGTGGCACGTTAGTAAGTGTAGGCGTGGAAGCACAAGGGAGAGACACGTGTATGAAGGAATGCCAACATTAGTAGATATAGTAGAAGTGTTCTATTAGTGAGGATTCAGTGAACAGTGTTCTATCATTGAGGATTCAGTGAACAGTGTTCTATCAGTGAGGATTCAGTGAACATTGTTCTATGAGTGAGGATTTAGTGACTAGTGTTCTATCAGTGAGGATTCAGTGAACACTATTCTATCAGTGAGGTTCTGTGAACAGTGTTCTATTAGTGAGGTTCTGTGAACAGTGTTCTATCAGTGCGGTTTTGTGAATAGTTCTATCAGTGAGGTTCCATGAACAGTGTTTCTAGAACGGTGAGGTCTATCGGTAACCTCTAAGGGTAGGTGTACAGTAAGGGTAGGTGTAAAGTAACGGTAGGTCTACAGTGTTCCCAAAACGGCGAGGTCTATTTGTAACCTCTATCAGTAACCACTAAAAGTATGTGTACAGTAACAATATGTGTAGAGTAACGGTAGGTGTACAGTGTTCTAGATTCCTACAGTTTCACCCCTTTGAAGTTTCATTTGAAGTAAAATACATTTAAAATATTATTTTAAGGCCTCTTAAGGCTGATTCAAAAGTCATAAATCATATATTAATTATTCATACGGCTCGGGATTTATTTACTCGGTCAAACCGCATGGGTTAATGTGATCCTCTTTTAATGGGGAATTAAGCATATCTTAAACTATCGCCCCATTAAATCTTCAAAAGGGACAAGATATCATCCTTTCTTGTTCTTCATCTTTGTTCTCGGCTATGAGACTCAAGAACCTTTCAATCCTTCCCATAGGAGTTACATAATCAAATTTTACTCCTCGGATTGGTTCCACTCTCTTTTGATACAACCAAGATGTATCGGTCAATCTTCGATATAAGGTATGTTTTATCATCATTACATTGTGGATTCTCCTCATATTTATCCTTTCCATATTATTGCATGTAATCTCCAAGCATCTAATGGGGTTTTTCTTAGGGCTTGGTTGGTGATGTCGTACCGTGGCATCCTTGGGTGGATGCAGTTGTCACAAGAGGAGGATCGTGACCCATTGTGTGGATAAAGAACATGAGGAACAGTTTGAGGTAGGGGATTCATTTCTTCTATTTTATAATATGTGTAACTGTATTGTTCGCATGATTAATCCCACTGGATGAAAATTTAATTGACATAATAAATATTTTAACCAGATAAGTATATTTATATCGGTCGTATGTTATTGCCTCAGGTTTTTCTATATAGTGTGATATTTGTGCTTTCATTGAGTAGTTGTTCAATATTGATGGAAATTGGTAAAGGACATAAATTTGGATTTATTGATAATTGTTTGGCTAAAGATAAAGAGTCATGTTAATGAATTCGGTTCTAGTTGTAATTTTATGTTAATCAAACTGGCATAGTAAGCATGTTTAATTATTTGCTTACAGATTATGTTTCCAGAATGTTGAACCTATGAATAACAAATAAGTTAATTAAATATGGATTAAAGAACTGATAGTTTGATAATTCCTCAAGGTTTTGTGAGTTACCCTCTTGATAGTTAAAGGGACAAGAGCCTAATTAATGTGGTGTTTGTTTTCCTTCTTCTTGTGCTATGATGTGAGCCTAGATGGGTGTTGTGATATGTGGGGACATGGAGGCAATTTTGGTTTTGGCAGTAGATGATGCCTAGAGTGGCGTGATGCATCAGTTTATGCATGTGGGTGTCAGGGAGGACACCAAGGATGATGGAATGGGATGGATGCGATTTTTGGATTCTTTCTGATTTTTGATTGGTGGTTTATCTGGTTTAATTTTCCCCACTTCTCAAGGAAACTGGTCTTACTTACCCCTCTTCCGAAAGAGGCGAAGAAACCAGGGGTATTCTATGTTCTTTCTGTGTTTAGATTCTCACGGAAGGATATGTATATGCTCTTGCTATAAGCGTCAAAGACTCGATAGGTAGTACATCTACCCACCCTGTTGATCCCCATGTGTTTAGTAGCATAGAATGTTTTTCTAGAACTCATGAGAATGAGGGAAAGTAATTATATAATGAATAATTGAATTAATGGTGTTAACCAATGCATATAGATTTTATGGAACATAATGATGAGGTTGTAATTTTGAAGAAACAATTGACTTTGTATGCAATGCTAATGAAACTTATTGTGGAATTGTTCATGGTTAATTAATGTATAAATAATTTAATTAATGTAAGGTGGAACTGAAAAAGGTAATGAAGTAATATAATAAATATCTTTAAATGGTTGTGTGCATATATGATACCTAGTCTTAGAAGTAGCAGCCCAGAGTCTATGAGACATTAGCTCCAGTGTGTCTAAGGCTAGGTTATTCCCATAGTGTGGTTTTGAGTTATAGTATATTCTGTACTTTTTGTGTTTCTATATGCTACTCCTCCCTATCAGTAAGGGAAACTAAAACCCCGAGTATTCTGAGCCCTGGGGGGGTGTGTTTTACCCATCATTACGGTGGGAGGATGGATGGCTGACTACCCCCTTTGGCCCCACTTTCTTCTCTTGGTAGTTACTTGTGATGGTAGGAGAATATTTTAGTTTTCCCCATATATGTTTGTAGAGGGATGTAATGGGTTGTGGTTATCAACAAACATATATTCTGGATATAGTTTTATATGGACTACTATAGGTGTAATGTGTATAGGTCATGATGACTTGAGGATCCTTACTTTGTGTATGGGCTGTAATGGATTGAGGTATAATACCTGATGTATGATACACATTATGCAAGCTGTTGTGGCTCCTAGAAAATACCTGGTTACTTTGGTGTGTGGATGAGGTGGTTTTTTGCACGAAGCACATATTGTGGTGCGTCTCCCAGGTGTCTGCGGGCAGGACTTTTTGGAGAGAGATGCTCACGACGTGAGAGGTTGGGGAAAAGCGAAAAACCAGTGGGGAAGTAGTAGCGGGGTACCCTTGATATTCATTATTTTATGATATATTCTTGTATGCGTTACTTAGTGAGAGTATCCATGCTGATGTTGGGAACTTAGTATACCTTTTTAGGTGATGAGTTAGTTTCACTTGTTGTTCAGTGTTCTTTAAGATTCTTTCTTTACTTTTGCACAAGAGGCTTTGGGAAGGATCCTACTAAGTATACTGTTATTCTCACCCTATTTACATATAAACTGTATTTTAGGTCACTCGTAGCAGGTTAGAGATTAGGCTGGTGTTTACTATCTTGTGGTTGTTGGAGCTGTTCGTGCTTGTGGTTGCTACTGTTTTTACTTTCTATTGGGTACTTGTAGTTTTTCCCCTTTTAGTTGTAGTACTTCTGCATGAAATTTCATATCTGTACTTGGGGTTTTGTTTATATTGCAGTATGATTTACAATTTATTATTGCCTATCTTATCTCTCTCTTCTTCATGTGTTCTCTTATAGGGTAATGCCTCCCATTTTGTGTGTTACTATACCCTCGGTGCTGGTCTCCAACCCGGGGCCTACTGGAGGTGGGACTCGGGGGTTATTATCTCCATTCTCACATTTTCATCCCAAGAGGGGTACACTTTGTGGGGAGGGGGTCATGACCGAGTGGTATCAGAGGTCCGGTTGAGAGATAGGATGGAGTTTGGAGTTAGACACATGTGAGGTTGCATGGGTTGGTAGGGAAACAATGTCATTCATGTTTTCCAAGTGAGGTAAACACTGGAGACTGGCTGAGACATAGGAATTTAGGGCCCCCTATGATCTAATGTACGGAACTTTATGTGTATAATGGCAACAAGACAAGGTGATACTAGTTGTAGGGTAGAGACCTAGGAAAGGATCATGCATCATTCTTCCTTGTGCCTATGTTTGAATGGGTAGACCTTGGGAGAGGTTAACCTAAAATGAATAAAATTAAAAAATTAATTAATTAATGTTCAGTATTCTAAATATTAGGTTTATGAACTCTAACAATTTTTATTTTATAGGTATGGCTCCAAGTCAACGTCCTCATAATGTTTTCATAGAAAATGTTAGCAGGTTGTTCTAGCTGATCGCCACAGGGTATAGGTTGATGATGATGAAACTTGGAGGAAGACACTCCGAGAGTTTTAGCGCCAGAGTCTACAGAAGTATGAGGGCTCTATTTCAGATGTAGTCACAGAAGACTAGTCAGAGGAGGTTTAGATCAGCTTCAGTTCGATTTGTGCTCATAAGGAGCACTAGTTGTCCTTGGTTGCGACGATGCTGCGTGGAGCAGTGAGGCAGTGGTGGTTCATGATCCTCGGGGATCATGAGGAGTCAGTGATCTCATGGTAAGAGTTTCGAGACAGGTTTAGAGTCGAGTATCTTTTTTCGACTGCGAAGTTGTCCGGTTGCCCTGAGCTTCTTACCGTTCGACAAGGGAGCTCCAGTGTTCGAAAGTTTGGAATCCATTTCAGGAACCTTTAACAATATTCTTCGGACCTGTTGCCATATGTGGAGGCCAGGGCGAGACATTTTGAGGAGGCTTTGCATCCAAAGATCCAACACTAGGTCACCCCATTTATGCTGGAAACATATCTTGAGGTGCTGGCCAGGGAAGAGGTTTTCAAAAGGACTCTGGCCAGGACTTTATCATCACGAGAGGGAAATCAGCATGATCCCTCACGAAGAAGAGCTATGGTCCGGGGTTCTCGGTTTCCAGGGCAGAAGAGTTTCCGTTCAGCCGGGGGTCGGTCCCAGCATTTCACATTTCGTTTCTCGAGAGGTAGTAACTCTCAGGATTATGACATGAGATTGGGCACTTGTTTTTCTTGTGGTGGTCATGGACATCAGCAGCGGGATTGCCCTAACATTCACAGTGGTCATCGTGCACCAGGCGCTATG
Organism: Viscum album; assembly: GCA_963277665.1. Lineage (NCBI taxonomy): Eukaryota > Viridiplantae > Streptophyta > Magnoliopsida > Santalales > Viscaceae > Viscum > Viscum album. The sequence continues at coordinate 713,827,699 of OY728122.1, forward strand.
CTCCAGGTTCCTTCATTGAGATAGTTCCAGACGAGGCAGTATCACCCGATTTCACTAGATTTAGATCATTAGAGGTTAGATGGGGCAGGTAGAGGACAACCCCATGACACTCCCCATCCTCAGAGAGCAGATCTAGGCCATGGTGTTGGTTGTCATCAGGGTCATAGAGGCCATGGAAGAGGTCATGGCCAACTTCTTACTCTAGCATTGTCAGCTCTTGGAAAGCCAGACGTCATTCGAGGTACGCTTTTCTTTTATTCTATCTTGGTGTATGCCGGCACTCTTTTCTTGTTTTCTACCTTGGTGTATGCCTTGTTTGATTCAGGAGTGACACACTCCTTCATATCACCTACCCATGTCTATGATTTGGGACTTGAGGTAGAAATGCTTCTAGTGCCCTTGGCGTTGACTACACCAGTTGGAGGTCGAGCCGACTTGTTTAAAGTATGTAGAGGCTATGAGCTAGTGTTGGGGGAACACCGCTCTTGGGGAGATTTCCTATATTTATGAATACAACCATATGATGTCATCCTTGGCACAGATTGGTTGTATACGATGCAGGCTATCATGGATTTCATCAGGAAGAAGGTCATCTTCATTGGAGTGGATGGAGAGAAAGTGGTCTTTGTTGGTGTGAGAGATCCTCAGATGGGTAATAGGTGCATTAAATCGTTATCATCCATGATGGATGAGATGATGATGATTTCTTCAGAGGATCAGTAGTTAACATTTCCTAGGGTCATAGAGGAGTACCATGATGTCATTCCAAAAAAGGTTGTAGCATTACCCCCTCGATGAGAGATCAAGTTTGGGATCGAGCTACAGCCAGGAGTGTCTCCTATATCTATGTCTCCATATAGGATGTCCCCTTCTGAGTTACGAGAGCTACATATATATCTTGATGGTCTATCATAGTGTGGTTTTGTTCGGCCAAGTGTGTCACCATGTGGTGCACCAGTTTTGTTTTTGAAGAAGGCAAATAGCAGTTTGTGGTTGTGTGTTGATTATTATCACTTAATCAAAGTGACAATAATGAATCGCTATCCTCTTTTGGGAATTGATGATTTATTCGATCAACTAAAAGGTGAATGTTGGTTCTCAAAGATTGACTTTCAGTTGGGATATCATCAGATGCATGTGAAGGTGGAGGATATCCCTAAGATTTGCATTCTGTTGTCTTCATGGGCATTATGAGTTCATTTTATTGTCATTAGGCATGACAAATTCTCTAGCTATATTCTTGGGATCGATGAAAGATGTGTTCCCTGAGTTCCTGGAAAAGTTTTTGGTAGTTTTCATCGATGAAATCCTTTTGTACTACACCTATTAAGAGAAGTATATAGATCATCTACAAGAAGTTTTGGGAGTTCTTCGCCAACATTAGCTGTTCGAGAAGTTGTTGAATTGCGAGTTTTGGGCTCGACATGTCCATTTATTGGGGCACGTTTTGTCCCAATAGGTATTATCTATGGATCCATCGAAGATAGAAAAAGTTGTGTCTTGGGCAGCCCCCAAGATAGTTTCAGTGGTGCGGAGTTTCATTCGTCTCGTAGGCTAATACAGGTGGTTCATAGCCAATTTCTCATGAGTTGTGACTCCTCTAACATCTTTAAACAGGAAGGATTAGGCATTCATATATACTGATCAGTGTCAGGAAGATTTTGAGTATCTAAAGGAGATGTTAATAAGTGATCCAGTCCTTTTTTTATCCAGCTGAGGGAGTTCATTTGGATGTTTTCTACGATTCTTGAAATCTGGGGTTAGGTTGTGATCTGATGAAGTAGAGGTCAGTTGTTTCTTATAAGTCTCGACAGTTGCATCCCCATGAGTGAAACTATGCCACACATGATCTTGAGTTGGTATCCATGGTGTTTTCATTGATGTTGTGGATACATTACTTCATTGGTGAGCGCTTTTTGGTTTTCACCGGTCATAAGAGTTTGAGGTATGTTTTCTCCCAACCAATCTTGAACTTACAAAAACATCAGTGGATGGAGTTCTTGCAGGAATACATCTCTGAAATATTGTATACACCTGGAATAGGGAATGTTGTAGCTGATGCGCTGAGCCGAAAGTCACGTAGTGATGTTGTGTGTGAATCTGGTGATTCCTGGAGAGTGATGGAAGAACTGTAAGCATTGAATCTTGATATGGAAGATGTTTGGGGTATAGGTTGTCTCTTTTAGATGATGGTACAATAATCCCTGATGAATAAGTTGGAAGAGTCCCAGTTGGGAGATCTATATGTGGAGGTTTGGAGAGACCGAGTTTTTTGTAGTGAGGCCCCTGATTGTTGGCCAGAGGATGAACTACACCGAGTGTTGTATCATGGAACTCTTTTTGTTCCCTTGACGATTCGCGAGACGGTTCTCATATAGTCTCATAGTTTGCCTTTAGTGGTGCATCCTAGCATGACAAAGATGTACCAAACCTTGAAGAGCCAGTTTTGGTGGCCTGGGATGAAGCGTGCGGTTGCAGAGTTTGTGTGTTGATGTTTTTTCTTTCAGAAGGTGAAGGCAAAACACCGTGTTCCTAATGGTCTTCTCCAGCCATTAGAGATTACTCAATGGAAGTGGGAGGACATATCAATGGAATTTTTGACGGGTTTACCTCGAGCTCCGATAGGACATGATGCTATTTGGGTGGTAGTGGATCATTTAACAAAATCGTCCCACTTCATAGAAATCAAGGTGTCATGTTCAGTGTAAGTTTTGTCGAGGCAGTATCTAGGGGTGGTGGTGAGAATTCATGGAGTCCCAAGGAAGATAATATTGGATTAAGATACTTTTTTTACCTCCTGGGTGTGGAGAGGTCTCCAAAATGATTTTGGTTCTCAACTATTCTTTATCACCACTTTTCATCCTCAAATAGATGGTTAGAGAGAGCGAACCATCCAAACTGTCGAATACATGTTACTATATTGTGTTCTTGATTTTGGAGGTTCATTGACGAGGCACATACCCTTAGTGGAGTTTTCTTACAATAATAGTTTTCACTCCACCATCAGTATGGTGCAGTTTGAAGCCTTGTCTGGCCAGCTTTGTCGTTCTCCATTGTGCTGGACCGGGGTCGGAGAGTCAGAAATTCTCAGACCAGAACAAGTGAAGAATAAAACAGAGATTGTCTAGGAGATTCATGAGAGGATTAATATAGCGCAAGATCATTAGAAATTATATGCTGATAAAAGAAGTATACCCTTGGAGTTTAATGTTGGGGATCTTGTGTTTCTGAAGGTGACTCCCCGTCATGGGCAGTGGGGGTATTTTTATGGAAGTAAGCGTTCTCCCGAGTTTGTTGGGCCTTTCAAGGTATTAGCTCATATTGGAGCTGTGGTGTATTGTGTAGCACTTCCCCCATAGATGAGTTTGATACATGATGTTATCCACGTATCACAGCTTCATCTTCATCTTCATGATGACTCTCACATCATCAATTGGGGTGAGATCAATGTTGATGTGGATGCAACCACTGAGGAGCGACCTTTGTTGATCCATGAATGCAAGGAGAAGGTGATGCGTGGTCGTTCTATCCCCTTAGTTCGTGTCTTGTGGTGACACGGTGGAAGGGAGGAGAGTACCTGGGAACATGAGTCACATAAATGTGCTCAGTACCAAGATTTTTTTGATGTTTAAATCTTTTCATGTGACGATGTTCACTTTTTGGTTAGACCTTTCATGTTTTCTTTATGAATTTCTTTTTTTTTCTTTTGTGGCTTTCTATCTTTTGAGTGGTATATCTATTGGTGGTTGTTCAGACCCTGTTTCTTTTTTTGTCTCTTTAGGTCGGTTTTGAATTCTCAAGGACGAGAATGTTTCTGAGGTATCTGATGTAATGGCATGGACCTCTTTGGTCCATTACTTTGTGAAAATATGATGTGTGATGTGTTTTGGGAGGTCAATGTGACTTATCCCCAATAATTTTCCAAATTTCTAATTCTTTAAATAGTTCCATCAGTGAAAAGTTCTATCGATAACCTCTAACTTTAACCTATTTGCCCTTTGCCAAATTTCAAATTATTTGAACATTCGCATCAATGAACAGTTATATCGGTAACCTCTAACGGTATCCTCTCATTCCTTTTCCAAATTTCCAATTCTGTGAATAGTTCCATTAGTGAATAGTTCTATCGGTAACCACTATTGGTAACCTCTATCGGTATCCTATAACGATAGGTGAATAATGTTCTATCTGTGATGTTCTATGAACAATGTTCTATCAGTGTGGTTCAGGGAACAATGTTCTATCGGTGAGGTTCAGAGAACAATGTTCAATTGGTGAGGTTTAGTAAAAAAAATTTCTTTCATTGAGGATTTAGTGAAAAATGTTATATCACTGAGGATTTATTGAACATTGTTCAATCAGTGAGGATTTAGTAAACATTGTTCTATCAGTGAATATTTAGCGAAAAATGTTCTATCACTGAGGATTTAGTGAACAATGGTCCGTCAGTGAGGATTTAGTGAATAGTGTTCTATCAGTGAGTATTTAGTGAACTGTGGTCTATCAGTGAAGATTTAGTGAATAATATTCTATCAGTGAGGATTTGGTGAACAGTGTTCTATGAGTGAGGATTTAGTGAACACTACTCTATCAGTGAGGAATTAGTGAACATTGTTCTATCAGCGAGGATTTAGTGAACATTGTTCTATCAGTGAGGATTTAGTGAACAATGTTCTATCAGTGAGGATTCAGTGAACAATGTTCTATCAGTGAGGATTCATTGAACATTGTTCTATCAGTGAGGATTAAGTGAACAGTGTTCTATTAGTGAGGATTCAGTGAACAATGTTCTATTAGTGAGGTTCAGTGAACAATGTTCTATCATCGAGGTTTGGTGAACTGTGTTCTATTAGTGAGGTTTTCTAAAAAGTTCTATTAGTGAGGTTCTAGGAATAATGTTTCCAAAAAGGTGAGGTCTATCAGTAACCTTTATCGGTAACCTTTAACGGTAGGTGTATAGTAATGGTAGGTGTAAAGTATCAGTTGGTCTACAGTGTTTCTAGAACGGTGAGGTCTATCGGTAACCTCTATCGGTAACCTCTAACAGTAGGTGTACAGTAACGGTAGGTGTATAGTAACGGTTGTTGTACAATGTTTCCAGCTTCCTACAGTTTCACCCCTTGGTCATTTCCGTTGACGTAAAATACATTTAAATCCTAATATTAAGGACCCTTATAGCCGATTCAAAGACCATAAATCCTATTTTAATTATTCCTATGGCTCAGGTTATTTTTACTTGGTCAAACCGTGTGGGTAAATGTGATCCTCTTTTAATGGGGAATTAAGCATATCTTTAACCGTCACCCCATTAAAAATTCAAAAGTGACAAGATATCATCCCCCCTTGTTCTTCCTCTCTTTTATCAGCTATGAGATGCTAGAACCATTCAATACTTCCCATAGGAGTTGCACAATCCAACTTTACTCCTCGGATTAGTTCTGCTCTATTTTGATGCAACCTAGCTCTATTGGTCAATCTTCGATATGAGGTGTGCCTTATCGTCATTCCATTGGGGATCATCTCCTCATGTTTCTCCTTTCCAAATTATAGCATGTAATATCTATGCTTCTAATGGGGTTTTTCTTTGGGTTTGGTTGGTGCTGTCGTCCTGTGGCATCCTCGGCTGGATATAGTTGTCGCAAGAGGAGGATTGTGACCCGTAGTGTGGATAAAGAACGTTAGGAACTATTTGAGGTAGGGGATTCGTTGTTTCTCTTTTCTTTTACATGCAACATTTTTTTAGCATGTTTAATCCCATTGGATGATAACGGAATTGACATAACAAATATTTTAACTAGATAAATAAATTGATATCAGTCATATGTTATTACGTCATGTTTTTATAGATAGTGTGATATATATGCATGCTTTGATTATTTTGTTCATTATTGATGGAAATCGATAAATATTTAACATGAAAAATTATTTCAATTTAAAAAAAATTCAATTAAAATTTAGTATTTTTTACTATTCATTAAAATATAAAAGTTGTCAAAAAAGTTCCAAAAATTTATCTGAACTAAATTTTTAAGTCTTTATTCTAAAAATAATTTAATTTCATTAAATTTAATATATTAAGGTGTTAAATATTACTTTAAAAAAGCGTTCTCCATTAAAAGGTGGTAAAATTGCATTTTTAAAAAAATACTTGTTTTATCTGAAAAATGAATTTGTTCTTATATTTATTCTATGAAATACATAATATGGATTATAAAATTATATGGAGTATATAAAATTCAAAATTTAGTTAATAATATTCATTATAAGTTTTTGAACGGCTATATTGGTAAGTCATGGTGTGCTTGAACTCGGTGTTGTGTGTAGCGCAAGTTATTGAATTACTATGAAGAAATAATGTACTATGAAATATTGGGGTGTTACATTCTCTCCTCCAATAAATTGTGCCATCACAATTTGTAATTTTTCTTCAAAAATAAAAGGTTAAAAATAGTAAAATACCATTGTGGAAAACCGACATCAGAAATAGGGATAATAAAATTTAGAATTAATAATAGGGAAAGGGAAATGAAAAGGTCACTACAAATTATGATCTCGAATAGGAGATCATTGGTGGAAATTAATGACAAGTAACTCGAGGATATATATATATTTATTTATTGGTAGTTTTTGAGGACATAAATTACAAACAAGTATTAAATTGAGGGCCTTAAAGCCATCAATCTATGATTATTTAAAATATCATCGGTTCAAAAAAAACAAAAGGTATTAGGATAACCCAATTTTGTTTTTAAGATCCTTTACCTAATGTTGAATAATTAATATATTCATATAATTAATAGAAAAAATATACTTGCCCAGTAGAGTTTCATCCTTTAACTAATTCCTACCACAAACTGATCTTTCACTTCCCAAGATAATAGAATTAAAAAAAAATTTATTTCTCCTAATCGTACAGGGTTCCAAAATTAATGAATTTAGAATTCATTTTTTAGAATATTTAAAAAAAAACTACATTATATAAATCAGGCCATCACATGGGCCAGTGGTAGGTGATGCACCCTTTTTTCGCTCCTGTTTTAGGTTCAAGTCTCGCGGCCTTGCCGGATGTGACGAGTTATTACCTGACCTTCGGGTTTCCCTTTTTATAACAATACAAAAATAATCTTAAGAAATTATTTAACTTTAACAATATTATCCATTATCAAAATTAATCCATTTAATCCTTTAGTCTTATCCAAGATAATTCTGTCGAAACTCATAGTCCAAAATTAATAAGGTAGACATAATAAAAATATTCTTTTCCACGTAATTACATGTGAATACCTTCATCATGTATTCTTTTAAAACATGGTAACACCCTGAATTACCATAAAACCTTATTTATTATATTCATTCTCTCATATTCCTTATAGAATTCTGGATATACTCCTTATCTCCAAAAATATTGTAATCTCCAACAATGATGGAATAAACAAACCATTAATTAGTTCCAATGTATTTAATAATATTCAATATAATTTATCTAAATCAATAATATCTTATTCCAAATTCAATATCTCAGTATCAAGACCATATTAAGGTTTATCTTTCCTTCAAACATGTATTTTCGAAAAAAGTTTAACTTGCTATAGTGTCATTTTTTTGGTACTACACAATCTCAAATCCTAAATGAAATTGTACTATAGTACAATCCTAATTTATTTCCATCATTCATATAACCCATACCTCATTGATACAACACTAAAATTAAATAATTCTTTATTAAGAACATAAGAACACTAGTCATTCCACTTCATCTGTGGTAGTATCATAACTTGACTATTATAAAGTATCATCATTTGTGGCATACTCTAATGATTTGAACATTGATTCACATAGTGTCCCAACTCCTTGCAGATGAAGCATTGTACATTTGAAACATTTTTCTTCCCCTTGAAATCACATACATAGAGTCCATTTTCTCAATACTTATAACAAACTCTCATTGACTTCAATCATTTCCCAAGGTTATTCTTTCCATAGTTATCACATATGGGAAAATCCTTATTTACCCTCTTCCCTTTATCCATTTTCTTTCAACCATCATTTTCTTATCTTGCTTCCCTTCAAATTCATATGACATAGAGAATTATTTACTTATCTTATTAAAAGAAAATACTATTTTTATATGATGAGAATATGTTGGAGACTATTTCACTACTCAATGTTGTCTTAATACCATGAAAGGTATGATCCTTCTTACTTTTTTGATCATGGGTATTAATTGAGTTGTCATTATTTCAATTGGGAACCATTTTTAAACAATGGTATACACTTGGTTAGTTTATGAATTACAATGAATAATTTCAAACATGTAAAATATTGAATGTAAATTGAAAATATTATGCATATAATGTATAATCATAAAAAATGTTTTCTTTGAGGAATTATTTAACCTTAAATCCTTCAAAATTTCATGTAATGAAAATGTAAATTATCCTAAGAACATCCCCCGAGAGTCTCATAACCAAGAATGCAGCAGGGCATGTTTTTGTGTACTAGGATATCCCGAGTCAAGCCCAAAACTCTTTGTTAGAGTTTTCACTCCTAGGTACATCTGTTCTAGAGCCGCCTCTTCCTGCTCGTTTCCAGAAAGGGAAGTATTTCCTAGATAATAAAAAAAATCTCTACATTTTCTAAATTATAGGAAGTTCTTCTATAAAGGTCCTCAAAATCTATCTTAGGGTAATGTTCTCTTATCAGAGTTTTTCTAAATCTAGTTTCAATGGTTATTCTTAAACTTTCTCTGGTACCAACTGTAATGACCAGACCCCATAAGCCTGGAAATAGTGCATTATTTTAATACATTGGCATGATTTCAAGGAATCAAGTCCCAAAGGACCGATTAGTTTAACAGTCTTGAAAAATAGATTACATAGATGATTGTTACATTACACATATTATAAAAATAGCATAATCAATCCATTTATTATGCCATTATTTTCTTATCTAAAACTTTCATATGATTCATAATACATTTCCTGGATTCTTGGGAAAATTAAACAAATGAAATGGGTGGGATCAGATGCCCAGTAAGGGTAAATAATATAGCGAAATCTATAAAAATTTAAGGCAAGATGTGTAATAAAAAACAACCTTTTAAACATAAACATGAACATAACAAGGAAAAAATAAAACAAGAATTACCATATATACTTTCACATGGATATTCTTCAAGTCGAATAATCTCATGTAATAATTAATTTCATAATGAGTGAATACCTAACGCCGGACATCATTACCACATAGTAAATTCCTCGTCACAAGTCTATAAATGTATTTTTTTCAAGGCCTTGTTCCTAGACACTAGTTAGTCTCATGAGACCTACCGATGCATCGACCAGCTACAATGAGCCCCACACATCACTTACCGAGTCCACTACATTCCTCATATGAAATTTTTGTAGCATAACCTAAACATTAATATTAATACTAGCATACAAAATGTCAATACTTCACCATAAACCATAAATGTTATAAAAATAGTACACGCAAAGTCAAACATATCATAACTCATTCAATAAAATATGGATGATTGTATTATAATAAATCATCCTTACTAAATAATAATATCCAATAAAGGATGTTAACACAGTTGAAAAGATTCGTAAAACATTTTGAGAGAAATATCCCTTTTTGAAAAATCATTTAAAAGTGACACATTTACAAAGGAAGTCATTTAAAAGATATTTTTGAATCAAAGTGTCCCATACAACTTTGAATATTTTGAAAAGAATTAAAATTTTAAAACAATCATGTACATATAAATAAATCCTTAAAACCATTTTGAAAACATGGACATTAATGGAGATTGTTTAGAAGAATAAATATTTAAGACATTTAAAATGATATTTTAGAAAAAGAGTATCTTAAAATAATAATTTTGAAATTTCTTTTGTGGAACCAGGACATGGATAATAAATATGTCCCCGAAAATACTGACACATAAACATTATCGTATAATAATGAGATTGTGGAATTAAAGTTTACCTTGCGCTTTCCTTTGGTCTAGGGTACATTTAACCTCATTTATAATGACCATAGTATGTTATTAAATTACACCTGAACCATATTCATATTTATAATATCATACATGATTCATTTAAGACATTATACTACTTATTTAATAATGACTTCCATGTTAAATTAACATTTCAGGTAATAATTTCTTTCTTTATTGAACATGTTTAACTTGTTATTCTTGATCATATCATTTAGATATTTATTTAAATAAATCAAAATTATAAAAAATTATTTATATATAATATATATTTAGAATATAAAAATGTATAATAGATAGATATATGAAATGGAAAACACTATTTATGGAGATGGTACGCTGTACGTACTAATAAACGATGTTTTTATTTTCATATTGTATTGAACGGAAGTGAATAAGATATGTGTAAGTACACACACACACACACAGATATATATATATATCTACAATAGTATTATTATTTCATATATTATAGACTTTTTAATAATATATATTTTTATAATCATCGTTGAATGGTGACCTTGGAAATTAATCTCATCGCGTCATGGAGACAATAAGTCGTACATACACACGAGAAACAATATCATTTATTTAATGATTAAAATATGAGTAATTTGATGGAATATTAACTATACATGTAAATTAGAATTTTATTTTCATTACTTATATACATATTATTTATCATTATATCCATCCAAAAAACATAGTGTTGGATAATAAACACACCATGATGTGGATACGGTAAGCCGTACATACGCACGCATGGTGACATAATCATTTATATTATGGATAGAATAAGGAGTATGATTGAAACATATTTATAATAAAATCATAGTATATAGAAGTTACTGGAGTTATTGTTTTGGTGTGTAAATAACAAGGAAAGGGAAAGTGGAAGAAGAAAAGAACTTTGAAGGAGATGATAAATTAATTACCTCTTCTTTGGGTGTTTCTTTTTCATTTGATCAAAAAAGATCCATAGGATGGTTTTCTGCTCAAATGAATGACTGTAGTTTGAAGTTAGAAATGTTAGGAGGATATTTGGGCAGGGTCAACCGAGTGAAATGGCTTTTTAAGAGTGGTTTTGAGAGAAGGGGAATTACCCTTTTATAAGAGAGGTTGGGGTCACTTTAGGAAAAGATTGAAATATTTTTTTATTATAATATCATTTTCGTTTTATAGTGGCTCAAAAATGATTTATTTTGATGCTAAGGTGGGTATGAATATATAATTTCTCAACCAATAGGTTTTAGAGAAGTTTAGGTCTCCATATTAACCATATCTTTTAGATTTAACTCTTAGTTAAATATTTCAACTTCTATTATGTCCTCTTGAATTATTATAATAAATTGATAATAAAAATATTATAAAAATCCAAGAGAAACCCAAGTGGTTCATTATTGACATATCTATCCTATATAAGTCCTTTGGATTAGCCTTATATTTTTAGGAGTGTTTTATCATTTCATAAAATAGTATTTGTTTTAAAAACACATTTATACCAATTTTGACAGTATTTAGTATTTAGTTTTAGTGAAAGTCATAAAAACATTATTACTTATAAGAAATTTATTTAATAAGCCCTAAAATTTTATATTAACATATAAAATCCATCGAATACATAAAAAGACTCAACTTACATTTATTTTTTTAATTTATAACAGTAACTATTTTTATATTTCATTAATAAAGTAATTATAGAATCATCATTGTGTCATAATTGAAGTTTATTATTTAAAGTATAAAAATTATAAATAAAATACCATTATTTGTGAAATAATTTTATATTTATAATGAATATTTATAGTCAAATTTATATTATGTATAACCCAATATTAAAAATTATTTAGTCATTAAACATTGAATTTTATACTTTTAACTTTTCATTAAATAAAACAATAATAAATGTTCTTATCTAATCAAAGTGGAAAACAAGATTAATTTTTTTTACTAAGGTGGGTTTTAGTCAAAATACACTTATCTAATATAATTAGAGCATGTGTTAGGGTCATTATAATATCATTTTACCTTTAATTACCCTATTTACATTTTAGTGCGGTAAATAAAAGTCAAATGCTATTAGTCACCAAAAATTAAATTCATATTATTTAATGATATTTTACATAATAATGTCAACCATGTATCTTGGATTTTTAAAATTCAATTAACTTAAGTCATAAAATTACATTTTATGCAAATTTGAAAATTTGCCTAAATGGTGGGTAAAAGACGTTAAAAGGGTCTAAAATTTTTATACACCTAATTTTATTATAAAACGCCTTCAATGAATTTCATTGAACATATATATATATTATATATATATTTTGACTTAAAATAAATTTAAATAATATAAATTATTATTTAAATAAAAATGCAATTTTAAATAGTAACACAATGTTTTTCACTATTTATAAAAAATAAAATGTTTTTAGAAGAATACGAAAAATCACCCTATACAAATTTTGATATTAAAAATTAAAAAATGAATTCTTTTTTACCAAATTAAATAAATATAATTTTCATTAATTAGTTTAAAAATAATTCTCGTTGTCAAAACCAAAAAGCGGGGTTTTAAAAAGAAAAAACTATCAAAAGATTAACATGTGTTTATGTCTAATTTAAATGAAAAATTACATATAATGACTTATATTGTATTAAATGATAAAAATATAATGTAATTATACTTTTCAACTATTCAAATTCAAAATTTAACTCTATAAATTATTTCTATTAAAAAGTTGTTTTCAATTAAAATTTAGTATTTTTTATTATTCTTCAAAATATTAAAGTTATCAGAAAAGTACCAAAAATTTATCCAAACTAAATTTTTATATCCCTCTTATAAAGAATAATTTAATTTCATTAAGTTTAATACTTAAAATTGTCTCATATTGGTTTAAAAAAAGGGTTCACCCATAAAAGGTTGTAAAATTGCATTTTTTTGAAAAATATTTCTTTTATTTGAAAACAATGAATTTGATATTAAATTATTTCTAAGAAACACAAAATATTAATTATTAAATTATATGTAGTATATATAATTCAAAATTCATTCAATACTATTCATAACTGCTTTTTGAATGACTATTTTGGTATGTTGTGGTGCGCTCGAACTTAGTGTTGCATGTATCACATGTTTTTAAATTACTTTGAAGAAATAACGTACTATGAAATATTGGTGTGTTACAAAAGTATATTGATTAAATAGACTCATAAAATTAGAAAAATTTATTTTATCTCATGGGTATATCATTTTCACATACTAATGATATGATAAATTTAGACAAATATTATCGTTTTTAGTAATTCAGATACTTTTAACTCCTTGGGAGGAAAAATATGTATTGTTTTGAACTTAAAATTAACTCCTCTTATAGTATTTTTTCATACCATCATATAATTTTTTTCCTTTATTCGGTATCATATATTTATTATACATTAGAAGCTAAATTTTATATTTCTTGATTTTTAAATAAAATATTCATTTTTTCATATTCATTACACTTTTAAATGTTTGAAGGATAATTTTTTAGTATATATGGTTTACATGTTGGATATATAGGTATTTAAAAGTATAACAGATGACAATTATTTTGAATAAATGATTATAATTAATAGAGATATATAATATATATATTTTTTATCAGAAATGGAGTTTAAAATTTTCTCACGCTTGTTAGAGATTATAGTTTTTTGAGATAATTGTAACACCCCGATATTTTATGAAAAATATTATTTTTAATTTCATTGATGTCTTGTGTTGTACGATACACCAAAATTATCTTGTACTATACGTAACACCGTATTAGCTTGTAGTATATGCAACACTATTCTTGGCTTGTGTTACACACAATTTCAAGTTCGTTTTGTGGAAATAATTCTATGCAACATTAATTATAGATTTTTTTTATGTATAAATGAAATAAGTTTTGATTATGTTATACACAACACCAAACAAAGTGTTCACTATACGCAGCCCTGACTTGGCTTGCATTACACGCAATCAAGACCTTCTTCAATAGCCTGTGTAGTACGCTATACCAAGTTTCACTAAACTGGATATTATTATAATATTATTATGAACTAGCTGTTATGAACAATAATACCCAATTTTTGATATTTTATAAATTTAATCAATCAAAATGGACTTCATTTTTGGATTCTTAATATCGAAATTTTCCTAGGGTGAAATTTTGGTATTTTTCTAAAAACATTCAATTTTTTGATGAATAGTGAAAACACAGGGTTACTATTTAAAAACTGACTTTTTATACAAATAATTATTTATTTTATTAAAATGTATTTTAGATAAAAATTGATACATAATACCTATATATGTTCAATTTAATTAATTGGAGTCATTGTATAATAATTTTAGACATATAAAAATATTATTGATCTTTTCACAGTCTTTTACCCACCTCATAGGAGAGTTTGAAAATTTACATAAAACATAATTATAGCGCTTTTATGAGTGGAATTTCGAAAATCTGAGAGACACGGTTAATATCAAGGAGTAAAATGTGGTTCAATAAGATAAAAATAATTTTCGGTGAATAGTAACTTTTTACTTTTATTTAACACGGTTAAAAGTAAATTGGGTAATTAAGGATAAAAATGATATTATTTTTACCCTAACACATGTCTTAGTTCTATTGGATAAGTGTAATTCGACCAAAAACAACCTTAGGAATAAAATATTCCCCTTTAGGTCCACTTGGATTAGATTATGACATTTATTATTATTTTATTTAAAGAAGAATTAAAATAGTTAAAATCAATGTTTAATTACTAAAATTTTTTAATATATTATTATAAATGAGATAAATTCGACTATAAATATTTATTTGAAAGATAAAAATATTTCCTACATAATTGAATTTTATTTATAATTTTTAGACATTAAATAATTAAATTTATTTATTACACAATGATGATACAGTTTTTAACTTATTAATGAAATATTAACATAATTGATGTTATAAATACCATAATAAATGTAATTTTATACTTTTTATGAATTACACTAATTTTATATGTTAAAATGACATTTTATTATTGATTTAAATAACTTTTTTTGAACTAATAATGCTGTTATGATTTTCACAAAAATCAATTACAAAATAGTGTCAAAATTGACATAAAATAGTTTTTAAAACAAATATTATATTATTAATTGTTATTTTATTCCTAAGAATCTAAGGCTTAGCCAAATTACTTAGATAAGGATACATATATTAATAATTAACTAATTGGGGTTCGTTTGTCTTGTTATAGTATGTTTATCAACCATATAGTGTAATAAAACAAGAAGACACGGTAAATGTTAATTTATTTAACTTAGAGTGAAATCAAAATGATAAGGTTAAAATAGTAACCTAAACGTGTCTAAACCATATTGGTTGAGAGGATTGCGACCCATACCCACTTTATATTCTAAATAAATCAATTTTGAGCTATTATAAACCGAATATGAATTTATTATAAAATAATATTTTATGTTTTTCCAAAGGTACCCCTCTCCTCCTTTATAAAAAGGGAACCCCTTCCCTCTTCTCTTCACAAACATTTGAGCCTTGAAGCTCGTCAAAGCCTACCAATTCCTCTTCTAAACCTCTCTAGTTACATCATAATGGTTCTGGTATTCTCAAAAGACCAACTCTAGTGCCCTATGAATAAGTTTATAGGAGGTGCGTCGAGGAAGAGGTAATCTCTTCTACCGATTCTTTCAAATTTTCTTTCTTCTTCAAATTCGTCTTCTTTAGTTGTTTAATTATAAAGTAATAACATAATTATCAACCATATACTGATATGTTATTATAAATATGAAAAAACATAATTTAACCTTCTATCCATCCTACAGAAAACGAAATCACCACGCGTGGGTACGTACAGAATACAGTCTCCACGCCATGGTGTAATCAGTTTTTCCACCACCACCTTACTTGGATGGGTATAATGGTGTAAATAATAACAATATATGATTATTATAATGTCATACTGATTATGAAATATTATATCATCCACTCCAATTCAATTCAATAATTATGGGAACGATATCATCGCTCATGCGTACGTATGGATTACCGTCTCCACGACGCGATGAGATTCATTCTCCATGATAACCATTCAAGAATTATTATAATGTATATATAATGAAAAAAATGAAATATATGACATGATAAAGCTGTTGTATTTATGTATATATATATATATGTCATTTACTTACTTCCATTCAAGTCAACAAGGAAAGGAAAACAACGATCATGCGTACGTACGGGCTACCGTCTCCATGAACGATGTATTTTACTTCATTTATCTATATATTATATTTATATATACTGAATATATATGATATATAAATCATGATTTACATTATGGAAGTAAGTAAATCATGATATAATTAAATATAATATCAAGAACAACAAATTCCAAACAAGTACGATAAATAAAACCATTTTACCCAAAACACTACTTTAACGTGGAATTTACAAAATAAAGGGTAATATAAAGTCATAACTGAACCATATATGATATAATAACAATTAATATGATTCTGTAATATGTAAATGACATTATTTAAATCATTATAGATGAGTTTCATATACATATAAATTATATCGGACAAAAGTTAAGGGATAACTTTTCCAATCTCATTTTTATCCGAGATTGTTTATTCGTAAGTTTGTACTGGGGTTATGTTTATCATCCATGTCCATGTTTTCTAAAAATGTTTTCATAAAATGTTTAGTATTATTACATGTATGTTTAAAGTCATTTTTACCCTTTTATGACTTTTACCACAAGTTTTGGAAGGAACATTTCTTTTTTTTACCATACGAGGTACTTTTTGACTTTTCTGACAAAAGTACGAGGAGAATGTTTTTTTAACTTATACGGTGTGAACATATTTTTACAATTTCATAATGCCTCATTTTCATGAAGATTATTATACAATATTGAATATTATTTTCAAAAAAACCCTTTTCTTTTAAAATTGCATGGAATTTTGTGAAAAGGAAATGATTTTGATGAAGAATAGATATTTTCCTCAAAAATTCATTTCATGTGTTTTATCAAAAACATTTTCCATCTAAGATGACATTATTTGATATGTGTATGTTTCAAGTATAATGTATCTATGATTTACATTGTTTCAGTTTTCTTATTATGAAATTATATCCATTTGTTTTATATGGATTATGTTATGATTGGATGATGTTTATGAAACCCATTTTATTATTTTGGGTTATGATGAAAGATTTATATCTCATGAGATAGACATGTTTGAAATGGTTTCATAATCTGTTTTAGTAATACAGGACTGGAACGAGGAGTGAACTCGATTCAGAAAGTGACATTGTCCACTAATATGGTCTTGGAAGCAATTCCTTGGCTATTATAGAAATCATATCTTGTGCTTAAGGGTTTCCACAATCACATGTTTTATTCCCATTCTATTTTATCATGATTAATGTTTCTTTATGATCTATGCCTTATGTAATGCAATGTATTATGTCATTGCCCAAGATTTTGATGTTTAAACATTGTGTTCATGTTTTTAAGTTCAAATTTATATTATTTGTTTTATTTTATCCATGCTTACCCATACTGAGCATTTGAGCTCACCCTTTATATGTTTTCATTTCCCCAAGATTTAAAGAAAGGTTTTAGGTAAGAAAACCAAAGGGGAAGATCTTTATTGGGTATGTTGAAGATCATTCACAACGATTAGAAGATTTTGTTCCGAGTTTCCAAGGACACTAAACTATTACGGTCCTTTGGTTTCTATTTTTGTTATGTATTTGATATTCCGCCAAAGTAATGTATTAACTATGTAGGCAAGATTTGGGTCTATACAGTTGGTATCAGAGTTTTGGTTTAGTCAACCTTTGGAAACTAGGATGCGAGAACATTATTGAGATCCATAGAGATATTTCTAATATATGTCTAGGGATGTCCCTATGGTAAAGTATAAGTATAGGTTATAGTCCTAGAATTATGGTAATGATATTTGAATTAATCCTAAGATGTTAGATATTAAAGTTACTCCCCCTTGATTTTGATTTTAGCCCCTCACACAATTCTTTTTGTGTTTTAGAAAATGGTTGGAAACAGGAAGATTCACGATAATGGTGGATATGATGGATAATGGAATGATATTCTTCATGAGCAACAAAATTAACTTTGATATGGAAGTCCACATATTATTATTATTCCTAATAATAAATCTCATAATATGATCAATAATCTCATCTTTGGTAAGTTTCCCGACTCAGCTAATAAGAGAAAGATGGAGTTTCATGATGATCATAGAGGAAAGAAAGCTCAATTTCCCTCATGTAAATCATGTGGGAAGAGGAATCAGGGAGAATGTTTCAAAGGAACTGGAAGATGCTTTGGGTGTGGAAAAGAAGGACACAAATATAGTAATTATAAAGGAAAAGGGTCAGTTAATACCATGGACTAGGATAATGGTATTGCTAAGACATCAACAATGGTTAAATGTTTAAAATGTGGAATGTACAGGAATTATACAAACCAATTCCCTAAAGGAAAATCTCATAAAGATAATCAGCATGGTCATATGGGTAGTATTTATGTGGATGATGATGAAGAGACTACAAATGATACATGATATGGAAGAAATGATGAAGCTCAGTCAGTGGTTTAAGAAGGATGTTTAATGATTTTATGTTTATCAAGAATAATGTATAGAACTTTGGAATAAATAAAAATCTATGGATTGTTACACTGTTGCTTTTTCTTATGTTTTGAAATTATATGTTGAATGGTACCGGTATCCATTAAAGTATATTCAGATATTTTTGGAAAGCACCTAATATGCGCATAAAGAAGGGATAAGGAGATAATGAAATGTTTGATAGTATTAATGAGCTCATGACTGATACAAGGACTTAGTGATACATGGTTTTTGTATATAGAATTTTTGGGATTTTGGTATGTAGAAAGAGTTAACTTTTTACAGCACTCATATTTTCACTATCGTCCTCTGGTAATTCATTTTTCAAAAGAATACATGTCTGGAATGTGATCAACAAGATATATCTTCTGATATATGGGGGATAAATGGGGGAATTCACATGCTTGGGTAATGAAATTTCTAGTAATAGTTTTTTTTATACTATGAGATTGGACAGATATATTTTGGATAAGTCTAAAGACTGGAATGGATTATGTCAGACATCATATTGTACTGTTTAAGGTTATAACTTTTTTCGATATTATTTATGGAATGTTCTAATAATGTAGTTTTAGAAAAACGACAACCCGTAGGACGGGTGACAACATCTCGTGTCGGACAAGGCTGTGGGAATCGAACCCACAACTGAAGTGAGACATGCCTTTATCACCTACCACTGGCCTACAAGAAGTCCCTGGTTAGTAGAAACTAGTTTTATTATATTATGTGGTATGATATATGAAGTATAAGTCCATTATTGGAGCCATATACGTTTAATATCACAATATATAGACTTATGTATATTGAATAACTTTTTCTAACCTTTCATTTGAGAAAGATGGAATGCCCTGTCATTCTATCACATGATCTGGTAACACTTCAAGGACGAAAGATTCAACTTCAATTCATTAAGAGATTAATTGTAAATTTTTCAAGGCACAAACAACAGTAAGATTGTACCAAAAAATCACGTAAATATTTCTTTTAATTCAACAATTCTTCAACTTTAGGGAAATGAACTTGAAAACCAAAATTGTTGTCCTAGTGCCCTTATATCTGATGAATCAGATGGTACCTTAGATCGTCACAAATTTATGGCTTTGTGATTGTTGAATTTTTAATAGCCATCTTCTCTACTACTCTCCATCAGAACATGATGGTTAGATTTATCTTGCATATCCATATTTTCACCTATGTAATCCTATGTGGAAACCCAGTGATTAGTTAATTTGGGTAACCGTTATGTTTCATACTTTAGTTTTTAAAGATAAGTTTTTGAATTCCTTTTTACGATGTGGGTTTCAATTGATGAAACATTGGTGTAGTAAACCATTTATAACTTCGATGAATTTCGATGGTGAAATTCATTTTATGGGGGGTTGAATGTAACACCCCGATATTTTATGAAAAATATTATTTTTAATTTCATTGATGAATTGTGTTGTATGCTACACAAAAATTAGCTTGTACTATACGCAACACGTATTAGCTTGCAGTATACGCAACACTATTCTTGTCTTATGTTACACACAATTTCAAGTTCGTTATGTAGAAATTATTCTACGCAACATTAAGTATAGATTTTGTTTAATGTATAAATGAAATATGTTTTGATTATGTTATACGCAACACCAAATGGATCTTTCACGACATGCAACACTGAATTTTATTGCAATACACACAATCAAGACCTTCTTCGATAGCGTGTGTAGTACATAATACCATGTTTTCACTAAATGAGATATTATTATAATATTATTATGAACTAGCCGTTATGAATATTAATACCCACTTTTTGAAATTTTATATATTTTATCTTTTAAAATGGACTTCATTTTTTAATTCAGAATATCGAAATTTTCCTAGGGTGAAATTTTGGTATTTTTCTAAAAACTTTCAATTTTTGATGAATAGTGAAATCACTAGGTTACTATTTAAAACCCGACTTTTTATATAAATAATTATTTATTTTATTAAAATTTATTTTAGGTCAAAATTGATACATAATCCCTATATAAGTTCAATGTAATTCATTGGAGTCATTTTATAATAATTTTAGACATATAAAAATTTTATTGAACTTTTCACCATCTTTTACCCACCTCCTAGGAGTGTTTTGAAAATTTACATAAAACATAATTATAACACTTATATGAGTGGAATTTAAAAAATCCAAGAGACATGGTTAATATCAAGGAGTAAAATGTTGTTTAATAAGATACAAATAATTTTTTTGTGAATTGTAACTTTTTACTTTTATTTATAACGGTTAAAAGTTAATAGGGTAAATAATTGTAAAATGATATTATTATTACCATAACACATGTCCTAATTATATTGGATAAGTGTAATTCAATCAAAAACACCTTAGGAATAAAATATTACCCTTTAGGTCCACTTGGATTAGATTAGGACATTTATTATTATTTTATTTAAAGAAGAATTAAAATAGTTAAAATAAAAGTTTAATTACTAAAACATTTTTAATATAGGGTTATAAATGAGATAAATTCGACTATAAATATTCATTAGAAATCTAAAAAGATTTCCTACATAATGGTAATTTATTTATAATTTTTAGACATTAAATAAGTTAATTTATTTATGACAAAATGATGATGCAGTAATTACCTTTTTAATGAAATATTAACATAATTAATGTTATAAATAAACAAATAAATGTAATTTTAGAATTTTTATGAATTCCAAAAATATTATATGATAATAATACATGTTAGTATTGTGTTAATAATATTTTTTAGAACTAATAATGCTGTTATGATTTTAAAAAAAAATCAAGTACCAAATAGTGTCAAAATTTACATAAAATAGGTTTTAAAACAAATATTATATTATTAATTGTTATTTTATTCCTAAAAATCTATGGTTCGGACAAATGACTTAGATATGAATATATATATATATATATTAATAATTAACCACATGGGGTTCGTCTGGCTTGTTATAGTATGTTTATTACTATATAGTGTAAGAAAACAAGAAGACATGTTTAAAGTTAAATTATTTAACTTAGAGTTAAATCTAAATGATTAGGTTAAAATAGTAACCTAAACTTGTCTAAAACCTATTGGTTGAGATTATTGAGACCCATCCCCACTTTAGCTTCTAAATAAATCAATTTTGAGCTATTATAAACTGAATATGACTTTATTATAAATAAATATTTTAAGTTTTTCTAAAGGTGCCCCTCTCCTCCCTTATAAAAAGGGAACCCCTTCCCTCTTCTCATCACTACCTTTTGAGACTTGAAGCTCTAAAAAACCCTGAAAATTACTCTTATAATCCTCTCTAGTTACATCATATAGGTCCTTGTCTTCTCAAATGACCAAATCTAGTGCCCTAAGAAGAAGTTTAAATGAGGTGCATCGAGGAAGAGGTAATCTCTTCTACCGATTCTTTCAAGTTTTCATTATTCTTAAAATTATTCTTCTTTAGTTGTTTAATTATAGAGTAATAAAATCATTATCACTAATATACTAATATGTTATTATAAATATGAAACAACCTCATTTCACCTTTTATCCATCCTAAAAAAAACGAAATCACCGTGCGTGCGTACGTACGGAATGCCGTCTCCACACCGTGGTGTAATCAGTTTTTCCACCACCACCTCACTTGGTTTGGTATAATGATGTAAAGAATAACTATATATTATTATTATAACATCATACTGATTCTGATATATTATATCATCCACTCCACTCCAATTCAATAATTATGGGATTGATATCATCGCTCCTGCATACGTATGGATTACTGTCTCCACGACGCGATGAGATTAATTCTCCATGATAACCATTCAAGAATGATTATAAATTATATATAATGAATAAAAATTAAATATATTACAGGATAATTCTTTTGGATTTATGTATATATATATATATGTCATCTACTTACTTCGATTCAAGTCAACCAGGAAAGGAAAACAATGTTCATGCATACGTACGACCTACCATCTCCAAGAACGGTGTATTTCACTTCATTTATCTATCTATTATAAATACATATAATGAATATATATGATATAAAAATCATGTTTCAAATTATGGAAGTAATTAAATCATGATATATGAAATAATAATATCAGGAACAACAAGTCCAAACAAGTACGATAAATAAAATGATTTTACCTAAAATGCTGCTTTAACATGGAATTTTCAAAAGAACGGGTAATATAAAGTCATAAGTGAACCATATATAATATAATAACAATGAATATTATTTTTAATAAGTAAATTACATTATTTAAATCATTATATAGGAGTTTCGGATACATACAAATCATATCGGACAAAAGGTAAGGGATAACATTTCCAATCTAGTTTTTATCTGAGATTGTTTATTCTAAAGTATTTACTTGGGCTATGTTTATCATCCATGTCCATGTTTTCTAAAAATGTTATCATAAAATTTTTAGTTTTATTAAATTTATTTTTAAAGTAATTTTTACCCTTTTATGACTTTTACCACAAGGTTTGGAAGGAATCTTTCTTTTGTTTACCATACGAGGTTGTTTTTGACTTTTTCGACAAAAGTACAAGGAGAATGATTTTTTAACTTATACGGTGTGAACGTATTTTTACGATTTCATAATGTCTCATTTTCATGAAGCATACTATACACGATTGCATGATTATTTTCAACAAAACCATTTTCTTTTAAAATTGCATGGCATTTTGTGAAAAGAAAATGATTTTGAAGAAGAAAGGATATTTTCCTCAAGAATTAATTTCAAGTGTTTTATCAAAAACATTTTCCATATAACATGAAATTATTTCATATTTGTATGGATCAAGTATAATGTCTCTATGATTTACATGGTTTCAATTTTTTTATTATAAAATGATATCCATTTGTTTTATATGGATTATGTTATGATGGAATGATGTTTATGAAACCCATTTTATTCATTGGGTTATGATGAATGATTTCTGTTGTGGAACACGTAAGAATGATTTCATTATGAGATGGGTGGGACCTATATATCCCTCCAATGCATTGGGTAAAGATTTATATCTCATGAGATAGACATGGCTGGAATGGTAAGTTAATCCGGTTCAGTAATACAGGACTGGAATGAGGAGTGAACACGATTCAAAAAGGGACTTTATCCACTAAGATGGTCTTGGCAGCAATGCCTTGGATACTATGGAAATCATATCATTTACTTAATGGTTTCACAATAAAATTATTTATTCCCATGTTATTTTATCATTATTAATGTTTATTTATGATCTATACATTATGTACTACCATGTTTTATGTCATGGCCCAAGACTTGGATGTTGAAACATTATGTTAATGTTTTTAAGTTCAAATGTAAATTATTTGTTTTATTTTATCCATGATTACCCTTACTGAGCATTTGAGATCACCCTTTATATGTTTTATTTTCCCGAGGATTTAAAGAAAGGTTTTAGGTAATAAAACCAAAGGGGAAGATCTTTATTGGAGATGTTAAATATCTTTCACAACGATTAGAAGATTTTGTTCCAAGATTCCAAAGACACTAATCTATTATGGTCGTTTGGTGTCTATTTTAATTATGTATTAGATATTCCGCAAAAGTAATGTAATTTCTAGGTACACAATGATTTGGGTCTCTATAATAATGATGTTTGTATTTTTATAGAGGAATAAATAAATGAATTTTAGCCATATTTTAGTGGAATAAATAATCTTTTATGTTCAATAGAAATAACTCTCTTGATCTAATTTTCATTTATTTAATTTCATGTGGCATATGAGTGAAGTTATATATTAAATATTTAATAATGTTAAATTTATTGAAATCAAAAGTACTATGTTAGGACTAGATTACCAAGTTTTTTATTTTTTAATTGAAAAAATATAGCTCAATTTTATAATATATTATTCCATCATTAACAGTTTATAGTCCCTTACTATGAATTAATTATTAGACAATCAGTTCATTGAAAAAGGAATAGATATCATATCTATGGAATAAAAAACTATAAGTCTAGCTTTTTATGATAAAAATCATATCACTATGTTTAGACTAAATGAAGTAATTTCTTTAATAATATTGAATCAAATTAATTTTATGAGAGATTATTAAAATGATAAAAATAATAATTGAGAATCTTACAAAAGTTATAAAAATTTAAATACTAGAAATTATAAGACAATATCAATAAAAAAAATATCCAAAAATGTTTCATAAGATACTGTTTGTGAACCTATATATTGTGAAATAAAAAATATATATAAAAATATATAAAAATAAAAAATTTTCAGAAGATTTATCATTTGTAAATGAAATAAAAAATGATAATTCAACACCTATTTTCAATAAATATTGAAAGGAATTTCATATATCACCTGAATTTCAAGAACATATGAAATAATAAAGTAGTACTATATAAAGTATTTAATGAAGAGAAGTAAGAAATGATGGAAATATATAGATACCTAGTGATTGAGTGAATTTGAAACTACTTCAAAATGATCATATAAATAAATTAATCATAGAAATAATTTCACTAGATTTTATTCCAAATCATCAAAATAAAAAAATAATAATTTGAAATGAAATGCTAAAGAAATTATGGATCATTCTCTCAAATCTAGACACTTTCATGATTTAGATAGTGATGATTATTCTAATGATATTAATTTAGATGATTAGTGGTCTCATAAAAATAGTGATGAAATGAAATCATATATTTTATAATGAGAGGCTATGTATTTGAAGTTGTATGACAATTATACTAATCTACAAGTAGAATATTTGAAAAGAAAATGTACTCCATAATATTTAATAAAAATGTAACTAAAATTATAAAGAAAAAATGAAATCATCTTTCATATTTAAAAATATAAATGAAAATTGAAAAACATAATGATGATCTGGAATGAAATAAAAATTAGAGCACGCAGATATACTAAATCAAATGAAATTAACCAGAATAGTGAAAAGTTAAAATGTGTTACTTGTGATTAGGATAAATATGAGATTGTGAAACTGATTTCTAAGATCCAAATCATAAAAAAGTTATAGAAAATGTTCACAAATAGAAAATAATAATAATAAAATATTTAAAAGTAGTTAAGACCAATCCAAATTTAATCCATATTAGGAAGACAAACCACTAGAAAATAATTTTTCCTATAATGATACTTTGTTCCAAATTGATCACCACTCTTTAAAATTTCTAATTCATAGTGATATTAAAGGAAATGCTATTACATTTACTTAGGTTGATATTAAATATTTTACATTATGTTATTCTTACTCACTTTGAATTTATTAAATTTACTGAGGGAAAATATTTATTTGAAATATTATAGCTAATGTTAAAAATTACTACTCCCCTTATGAAATTTAATCATAATTTAATTTTATTAAATCATAATACAAATAACACGGTTAATTTATATATCAATAGAAGGTAACATCTAAAACTATATAGACAATGTTTTTTTTATCTCATTAAATATTTTTTTAAATTTTGAAACCTTATTGGATTTGTATAATATTGTTTGTTTACCAAATATTCATATATATATATATATATATATATATTTACTTAATTTATAAATTTTATTTCCAACTATATTTTTATATATTGATCATCTCAAAAAATTACATTATTATCAATATTTCGTTTATCAATTAAAAAATTCTATTATTATAGCTATATCATAATTTTTTTATTCATATGATGTTCAAAATATGGTTTTTTGAAAACTCTTTCTACTTTTTTAACATTATAAATCATTTATATAATTAAATATTCCTTAAAATATATTGTGAAATAATTTTTTTTGGAATGAATAATTTGGAGATGTTGGATTATAATAATAAACCTGGATTTTTCTCCTTCTCAAAATATATTTAAAAATGATTTGGCTCCCATGTTTTTGGACACACTCTCAATGATTTTAAGTGGATCCTCAAAAATGTTTCCTAATATTTTTTTGATTTTACAAAAGTTAATGTGTCTTACCATTAGTAGAACTCAGTTTTTGAAGATCTTATGACCAGTGAGATTCTAAGAGTGTGGCTGGGAGATTGTATGCCAATTGAAAAATATAAATTCATACAAAAATATTTTCATAATTTTGAAGGCATTGGGAAGATAAAATCATCTACTAATGAGAATGTAATATAATAACATTGTTTATTAATTTAATTTTATGATTCATAAAAATATACATTAGAAGAAGGTATGAATAATGTGTATCTTTTTGGTTTTATTTATAATTTCATGTTATCAATAAAAAAATTTCTTGAATTGTTTTGAGTTTCTCTTGAAGTTGAATGTATTTTTTCCTCTCATAAACTTCCTAATGTTTATGGTGATATTCTCAAATATGATGCTGATAAACATCTATTCTTAGATAATGATAATGTTCACATTATGAGTAGTTTAAATTTTAATGTAGTTGTTTTTTCATTGGATTGTATCATTCCTTTTTCCTAGAAAAAGATATCTAGATACTATCATGATTCTAGTTGTATATCTATTAGAAATCTATATAAAAATATTAATGTTTAATATAGCTATGTTCATTTCTTATTATATTGAAGAGATTAAGAATGATACATTTAATATGGCGATTATTTTAAATGTAAGAATGCTAATAATATTTTTATTAATATTCTTAAAAGAATAAGATGCTGAGAGTTAACCATATCAAGAAAAAAAAAGAAAACCTATTAATTGAAGTTATAAGCAATAGTTTGAGAGAACTTTATGATTTCAATAATAATACATTTATTGAAAATTAATCTATTGTTTCATTACCATATATTTAAAAATCTACATAAGAATGCGAAAAAATTTAGGAAGTGAGAGTTCCAGAAAGGAAAAAAGATTCTAATGTTCTTACTTATGAAAATAACTCGACGAATAAAGCTATAATTTTTGATAATTTTTTATTCCAAATAGAAATGAAAGAAACAAGTTATCTAGTTAAAAAATTATTAATATAAACTATAGTTATAGTAACTGAATAAAAAATTGATAGATACTCATAGTGGTACTATGAAGAATAATATAGTGGAATAAAAGAATTTGAAAAATAAATGTTAGTTGGTAATATATTTTTCATCCAAAAGAAATTAGAGTACAATTCAATGAGAATAGAAATTGATGATAATGTAGCTAAAGATAAGAAAAATAAAATTTATACCCTAAAAATACAATGCCTCTGAATACCCTAATACTACTTATTTATTTTCAATTAAAATAACAAGTTTTTAATGATATACCATTAATTATATTTTTGTAATTTAAATGAAAATAAAAATAGATTATCTTTGAATATCCAGAGAATTCCACCCCCTATCTTCTACCCCATTATTGAATGGATTACAAATCATAAATATTATTGAACTGGAAAGATAAAATATTATTTCTTTTGATGTTCCTAAAACTCCTCTATATAATTTTTCACCACAAAAAATATACATTTTAATTTCTCATTCATCAAAAATTCCACCTAATGATCATAGTTCATAAATTCCTTCGGAAGATCTAAATGAGAATATTTAAAAAAAATCAAGAAGAATAATATTTAAAAATTATATAATTGAGTTATTAGTAAAAACAAAAAATAAAACTAAATCAAAGGGTTTAACTAGAGAGGATTTATCTTCTCTTGAATCATCATTTCATACTTATACTACCATCCCTTAATGTCCTTCAATGAAGGGAATTTTAAAATTATATTTTTAATGTTTTCATATTTTATATTCTTTTTAATGTTATTCCTTGAGAACTATATATTAATGAAATTATATAAATTATTTATTTTTTGAAATTTAAGAATGTTCCCCAAAAAATGAAAAGGAAATATAAGACCACCCAGTGGATTCCATTGTTAACAAGAAGAAAAATAATGGTTGTTCATATGAATCATATTTCACTTCAACAATATGAAAAATAAATAAAAAGTAAAATTTTATGTTATTAAATAAAATAAATTTGACCTCAATCGTTATCCTTATCCCTAGTCTAAGTAAAATATATATAATGGTTTCGAAATAATTTTTACTGATTAAAAAACACATAGTATAGATTCAACTAGTTGAATAAATTGAAAAATTAAAAAAAGATATAAAAGATGTTAGAAAAGAATAAGATACTTTATAATTTTAAGATGACATTATTTTCAATGTCTTTTAGAGATCAGAATAAATATTTCAATGATATGGTTCAGTATAAAATTTATATTCACCAATACTATGATATCCACTACTATAGATCTATAATCCTTTATTATGTTACAAAATATGCTCAAGGTAAATTCGAAAGGGATTTTTCTTTATTATACGTTAAAAATGATCTTACTAAATCTCATATCCAATAATTTGAATATCAATCTCAAAACCTAACCGATTAGATTCAAAATGTATAAGAGAAAGATAAAAAATACATTATATATAAGGGGATCTTGAAGGGGAAGATCATGATGTGAAATTTTAGAGAAGAATATTCACGAACGATGTTTCATAGTTTTTTGAAGAATTCAATGTTAAAAAATTCAACACCACAAATCATTGAATATATAAAAAAATAATGAATAATTTCATAGAAAAATAAACAAATATGGGTTGGTTTTTAAAAAAAATTCAATGTTGGTCAAATAAAACTATTCGCTAATTTTTTTTGATGATTCTAACATTGAGGCTCAAATTTCATATTTATTTAATATTTGAATGATTTTTGGGATGAATGATTCATATGAATTTCAACTGATAATTATGTTTTGATTATAATAACTTCTAAATTGTATCCCATATAAATTTTCAATACCTAAATAAAACCATTTCATTATAAAATTTAAAGACAAAAACTAGGGAAATGTTACTAAAATTAAATCTATTTCATAAATTCATTTACAAAGAGATGATTTTTGAAAAAATAAGAAGATTACAAAAAAGGACATTGTTTTTTACATGGAGGAAAACAGAAATATTTTTAAAATTTTTAATTTGTCTCCGAGTGTTTGTGTTTCTAAAAAATGAAAAATATTTTTGTGTCTTTTACATAACACCACTTGTTTTGAAAACCACTAAATACATTATCAATGTGATTGATATAGCATAAGGTTTTTATTATTTCTTTCATTATTTTTAGTTATATAAAAATGACAAATGAAATAGTGATAATAATAATTTTTAATGAAATAACGATGGAAATGATTTATGAAATTTAGAGAATCTATAGAAATTATTTAATACTGGAAATATATGGTTTTCAATAGAAGCACTATAGTAGATCTGAACCAACCTATCATTATATATTCGTATAATAAAATTATTTAAATAATATTACAACTAACCCCAATATTTTTCGAATCTAACCATCAAAAAATAACTTATTAATTGAGCTTTTTTCATGGATCTAAAGAACAATGAATTTGTAAGTGAGATCTAAGATCCAACATAACATGAAGAAGTCAATTTATTTTTTAGTAATATAATCCTAATTTTCATTCATTATGATTTTTTTTGTAAATGTTTACCATGGGAGGATTTCATTAAAAAATCATCTATCATTTCTTATTGTATTTTTTACCAAGGTATCGGTTATGTAGATGGGGTACCGAGGTACTGGTTATTGTAGTTGGATAACGAGACATTAGTTATTTTATAAAAATAATTTTGATACTAATTAAGTATAAGTGTAAAACATATCTATTGGTTATGTTACAAGGTTATATCAAGATACTAATAATATTAGCAAGGTGAAATACCAAACATGCTGATTGAGGAATTTCATTGTTTATAAGAGAGATTCATGCTTCTAGATTTTGAAAGGAGGAAACCTTTAGATATATTTATATTTGAAGATACCTATTATCAGGATTATAGTTTTAGCGTTAACATTAGTTTAAATTAATGGTGATAATATCCTTATTATTTTTTTCAATTATAAACCTTAATTGGTAATTTAGATTATTTTAATATGATTTATTTTATATTTAATATAATAGTGTTAATTACCATTGAATTCTATAATAAAAATGAATTAAATTTGATAGTCTGATTTTGGTCCGACACATTGTATGAGATAAGCTTTCTAAATTGGAATCTAAATTGTATGTTTTGAAACATTTAAATGTAATTTTTATATTTTTAGCTTCCTTACACTCTGATAAGTGTATAGAAATTTTTTTTAGTATGGACGTTTTACATGTTGGATTTATTGACAATATGAATCTTATGCGACCATGAATATTTAATAGAAATGATTATTAGTATTGGGGAGACACAATGGGAACCTATGTTATCCCCATTAGAGTAGAATGTTATCTAATTCATAATAGAGATTATAATGTTCCTGTTAAGGAATTTTCTACATTTATTAGAGAAGACAAAAATTAATTAAAATGAAATTTCAAATTTTAAAATACACTTCGTTGTTTGGTGAAAAAATATCTACTACCAAATGTGTTGTATTCAAAAAACATGTGGCATATAAAATAGTTTTAATTTACATGTTTCATAACCTAAAAATTTATTGAAACCAAATGTTTTATGTTAAGGGAATATTACAAATAATATGACGTTATAAATTGAGAAATGGTAGAAAAAAGGAATATACGAATGTAACAATCATAAAAAAATTAAAATAAATGTTAGAGAAAGTATTCAAATAAGGGAAGTAATAAAATATTGAAATATATAGATAGCAATAGTTCAAATGAATGTCACACTACTTTATAATTATCATCGAAAAAAATTTATAATAGTGGAAAGCTCTCTGATCATTATGCAGGCACTTCAAAATTTAAAAAATGCTTAATAGTGATTTTATGAACTGAAGGCCTATGAATATTTTACTATGTTATAAATGTTTTTATTCTCCAGAAAGTGTATATTATTCTGGATATAAAAATTTCAATGATTAAATATCTAGTGAAATTATTGAAGAGAAGAAAAATTATATTTTATCATACGATACTCTATATAAAAAGTTGTGAAAGGGAAATATAGATCTAAATTAAGAATCTATAGAAAAAATATAGCTACATAAAATTTAAATAAAATTAAATTGATATTTAAAATGAATATGGAAATCTTATTTCAGATTTAGAAAATTCAAAAGAGAAAATTTATAAATTTAATACTGATCTCAATTTAAAAGATAATGTTATACCATCTAAATATAATAAATTAGACAAAATTAATCAAAACATCGAATAGAAATATATTTTTAATTTTGTTCAAGATAAATATGAGATTGTGAAACATAAGTATAAGATGAAAATACTAAATAAGTTATTTACAAAGATCACAACTAGAAGTATTATTTTAAAAGAATATCAATCCATTAATACCTATTAGAAATCCATCTTAATTAAGAATAAAAACACTATAGGCCAAATTTATAATGAATGATAATTTTCCCAAATTAAGTGTCTTTTTTATATTTTTTGGAGTATTTAACATTAGATGAAATATTATTCCCTCAATAAAATAGAATATTTTTGAAAACAGAATGCTTTTATATCAATGGAACATGTTTTACTTAATGATTAAAAGTAAATCTATGTATGGATTCCAAATAAACAATTCCAAAATTCTTCTATAAACAATTAGATAAATAAAACAAAGAAATAATTTAGAATATTATATAAATTTTATGTTTCAACAGTTAAATATCTATAACATATTGACTCAAAATTTCCGTTTTATATTTTCATAAATCTATAAATTATATATTTTTTATGTATAATTTATTTATTATATTTAATTAGTGGGAGTATTTGTGTAAACTATTCTAGATAACATAAAAAATTCTTAATTATCTAATGGGATCTAACCCTGATAATTTTTTTTCATGAACTATCGTTGAAAGAAAATGGTCAAGACATCTACCAATGGAAGATATTTTTTAAACTTGTTTTGATATTTTTATTTCAGCATATTGTTTGGAAAATATTAACATAATAATATTATCATAATATTCATTTTTATCTCGAAATTAATTTTTATATACATTTCAATATTTTATGATTTTGATTGTGTACTATATTTTGAAATATGTTTCATATATCCTTTTTATTATTTTAAATGAACTTCATTTCAGAATATTAATATTCCATTCATATAAATATATCATAATATATGTCTTTTTCGTCTTAAATACATATATTTGTTTAATTAGCTTGATTTTTAAAATATCATGAAATAATAAGAATTTTGGGAAATTAATTAATACATTAAAATTAATTTGAAAAAATGTGTTTTGGGAGGAATAATTTTCATTCATTGGATGAAAAGAATCTATGGAAACTTTTCACCATCTTAAATAATCCCATATAAAAGATATGTCCTCAATTTTATTATAAGAAAACTCAATGATATTATATAAAACCCTTGTAAATTTTATGAATTTTTGTTTAATATAATTTTTTTGAATCTTCCAATTATTTTATTATAATATCATGAAGAAAATATGACCAAATGGATGTTGAGAGAAATGATGGTGGATTTTGTTCTACTATATAAATATGAATTTATGTGTAATGTTTTTATTAATTTTTAAGGATTGCAGAATTTTTCCTCATCCAAAGAACATAATATATTATATCACCCTCCTCTTGTAAATAATAATAATTATTTTGATAAATTATAAATATAATAAGGTATAAGGAAATATTATTTTATTTTATTTATTCCTAATTTTAGGGTATCTATAGAAAAGAATTACTAAACATTTAGAAGTTCAATTTTAAAGTGAATTTATGTTTCCTCTCATAAATTTTTTTATGTTTATGGTGAGTTTTTCAAATAATAAATTGAGAAATGTGTCTTATTAGATAAAGAAATAGTTCAAAAATATATTCATTTAAAAACAGATGCAGAATAATATCTCTACTTGGGATGAGATAAATATCACAATACAAGTAATTGAAATCCAAAAATTGATATCTTTTAATGCATTTTATTATTCCTTCTACATAAATTTCTAAATAATAATACTCACAAGATTCATGAAATATATATTTTGGATCGTTATTTAAAATTATGAAGGGTAAATATGTCTTGGAATCTATGGGAATATATTGATGCAATTATGAAGTATATATTCACGATGATAATTTTTTATAAAGAAGAATATTGAACTATGATTTTGTCAAATTATATTAAAAATTAGTTATTGTGAATAAATAATGTTTTGAATGAAAGAAAAAAAAACCCAATCAATAAAGTGTTTAGCTATATAATGAGAGAAATTTATCATCTCTAAAATAATTATTTTAGGGGAATGTAATTCAAAGATTCATATTTTGATATTCAAAAATATAATGAAGAAGGGGTTACAGTTCAATAATTCCATGTGCCAAAAATGTGAAAAATTATAATTTTATTATTTTAGAATTGAATCGTACAATGAATGGGGGAATTTCTAAAAACATTTCATTAGAAAATAAAAAGTGAAAGATGATAAACATGTTTTTAAAAACCAAAATTTAAAACTAATTTTTGATGATTGAATGATGAAATTGATAGTTTCCCATTATAGGAATCTAATTGGAAATCATAGGAAGAAAGGAGGATGAAAGAGTGAATAAAATATTGCAATACCTTTTTCATTCTATATAAATATATGGAAAAATATAGCAGAATATAAGAATATTATAAGATAGTTAAATATAAGAAGAATAAATAGTATGCCATAAAAATTACCAAGTATCATATTTATTGAGAAATAATTTCAATAATTACAATAAAAGAATAGGTAGTTTAATATGTTCTATTAAAGAGAATGTCTAACATCAATTGAAAATTTATGGGAATTACCTCATATGAAACAAAAAATATTTATCCATCTCTAATACAAAAAATTGACTAGAATCCAAGTCTTTATGGACTACTCAAGTCCATATATCAGATAATATTTCATCTGAAGTTCCAATATATCCTTGAATATGAATTTCCTCCCCCTTGAGATCTAAAAGTAATATGTTCCTTAATTAGATATTCTATAAATAGTTCAAATTTCAGATGTTGAAATCAATATTTGTGATGAAATTATGTCAAAAATCTCTCATAAAGTTGTATCTTTTAGAAAATCTAAAACAAAAAAGTCACATAAATGAAAAATGAAAATTTTTAGAGAGTAATTGTATTGTATTTATAACATATGGAATCCTAGGTTTAAATGTTAATTTTTTTTCACCTTTTCTTCTCCATATAATTTCAAATCAAAATTTGTTTTAAAAAGGGGAGCTAAATTAAGTAATTTATCATGTTTTTTCAAGATTAAATTATATTAATAAAATTAAATAAATGATTAATCTATAAAAATTATGATTACATAAAATAAAATTTCAATGAACATGTAGACCAGCATGTCATTTATAGTGTTCAAAAGAAGAAGAAAAATGAAAAATCAATAGAATAATTAGTATATTTAACAACTTGATATTTTAATCAAAATTTAGAATCAATGAAAATAATAAAACTAAAGAAAAAATTAGACATCAAATGTATACAAGAGTTTTGTGAATTAATAAGAGTTCTTCAGAATCAGATATTGTTTATTCATAACCTCTTATTTTAGATTCAACTAATCAAAACAATTTATTATGTGAATTAATATATAAAAGAATATATAACATAATTATTTATTTGTGATTATAAGTTTAAATTTATCTCAAATTCATTCATAGATCAAATGAAATATGTCCATGATATCAATTAGAATTCATCTCATTTTATTATGACTATGATATCCATTGTGGAATATCTATGGTCCTTGATGACTTTATGAATGATCTTGAAAGTAACATTGAATGTTTTATTTCCTCAGTAAAATATATAAAGGATATTGAAGAACATTAGAAACAATTGTTTGAATATCAATATCAAAATTAGATTAATCATAATCCAAATGAAGATGAAAAGAATAAAAAATACATTAATTATAAGGGAATCAAATTTATAAGGATCAGAATATAAACTATAATAGAAAAATTATTTTTGATAATGGTATTGATTTTGAATAAAAATTAAAATTCCATGAATCCTACACTAGAAATTATTGAAAATACAAAGAAACATTACTCACATGATAGAATAATTAATAATGATGTTTATATTTTTTATAAATTATTAATTCTTATAATTTTAAACATTTCATGAAAATTCGTTAAAGAATGTATCATTACATTAAATATTATCCATTTATTTTTAATATTTCCAGTAATACTTTGATGAATTATTTATGTGAATATCTTTAGTTATACGATTCTCCAATTATAATATCTTATAACTTTTTCCCTAAATGATTTTAAATTATTGAAGAATATATTTCCATTATTTTTTAAAACCAAAAGGGGGACAATGTTTTTAAAAATTAAAATTATTTCCATATTTTTTTTGAAAGACGGAATGATTACATATATTTGAAGAAAAAAAGGGTTTTTAAAAAAAGTTAGTATTTAAAAAAATTTTATAAAAAAACTAATCTTTTCATATAGTGTCCGTTTCATTCAAAAAGGGTGAGATTATTGGGCCATTAACTTAACTCCATTATTTTTTCAAAAAATGTAGTACTTCTGTTAATTAATTGATATAAATTAATGTCTTATTCTATTCATTATTATATTAATTTATATAAAACCATTAATAGAAATATCAATAAACACGTGGTTTAATGAAATATCAATGGAACTGATTATTGAGAATCATATAAAGTAAAGTAATTTGAAAGTATAAAATTTCTATGGTTTTCATCTGAAAAATTGTTTCAGTACTAGACAAACTGATTAGTTGTTATGGAGATGAATAATATTCTATTTCCGATACCATTTTAATTTACCCAATTATTTTTTCATATCAAACCATTGTAAAAATTAAATGTGTATAAAATTGTACCACATGAATTAAATTAATAATAAATTCATAATAAAAATGTTAGATCCATAATTAATTTTAGTCTTTAACTTCTTTTGGACTATTTCACTTATGAATTGTCTTTCTATGTTTTTATCTTGAAGGCCTTGATTGTGAGGTAGTAATTTTAACAGGATATAGAATATATTCTTGTATAAGTTTTATGTAGAAACCAATTTTGTAGCTAAAGAATATAACTATAGGTTCTAATAAAGGTATAAATTGTTAATGTTAGTTGTAGTAGAAGAACCAAGCTACCTAGTAAATAGTGAATATAAACTGAGCTACCAGTTAATTTTAAGATTAAAATTGAGCTATCGATTGTAGTAGTGGGTTAAAATAGAAATCATGTTAATCAAGGACATACAAGGTTATGAATAAATAATTGATCTTCTAAATTTAAGGAAAGTGATACCTTATGATAAGATTACAAAAAAAGAAAACCTTATATTAGTTATAAAGATTTATGTTTTCCTTTGAATTAAAATTAAAGTTTTAAAATCCTTTTTTTGTTTAATTTATAAAAATTAGTTTTTTGCAGTATTTTACTTTATGAAAATGAATTTTCAGATTTTGATGTTCATGTAGATTACTTTATTAAACTAAAATAATAATATATTGAATCGATAAATTTTTTCCCAACATTTGGTATAAATGTTGGAATGAAAATTCAATTATAAATTCGATATTTCTTGATTTTCAATTCGGATTTTCATTTTTTCAGTTTCCTTATAATATAAATATTTTTTGAATAATTTTTATGTATGTAATGTTTATATACTGTTTCTATAGACAATTTAATTAAATAATGACCCCCCAATATTTAAGGTTAATGATTATTAGTATTGGAGAGATAGAATAAAATAATATAGTATTAATATTTATGTTGAAAATGTTCTCATTATCACTAGAGATTATACAGTTACAAGTAATGAAGTTTATAACTCTATAAGAAAAGAGAAGAATCAATTAAAGCCTAATTTTAGAGTTCTATATACACTTATTTTTTAATTCCAATAAATATGTATAACCAAATTTTATGTTTTCAGCATTCTTGTTGTATATGGAAGAAGATATAAGTTTATAATATCAAAAATTTAGAAGTTCTTTAATCCATAAGAGCTATGTTAAAAGAATATTATGAAGTATTTGGTTTTTTACATTAAAAATTTAACAAAAAATCATTATTGATTTATGAAAATAATATAAAATTTATACTCTCTTGATGAGAATAAATAATGAGATGGTATATTTGTTGAAGAAGACAATGATATCCCACCAAAAGAATAATAATCTAAAAGTTATCTATTGATTATAAAAATATCATTCTAAATTTAGGCCAATTATATTTATTTTGTACATGAATCTAGTCTAATTATCATTTTAAGAGATATATTAATAAATAAAAATAAAATTGGATTTTCACTTAAAAATATATGAAATATAAATTATATAAATTATAAAACAAGAAATTCAATGAAAATTTCAATAAATGTTTCAAAAGATAATGAATATGATCCTACTCATAGTTAAATTCCATACATATAAAGAAGGTGTATTAAATAGAAATATTTCTTAATTAGTTAATCAATGGAAAGGAATGAAAATATGAAACTTTAAAAAATTTTAAATATATATATACATGTATTGCTAATGAAAGTGTCAAACCATAAAAAAATCATATGTGTAGTGTGAAAATAAAATAATGATCCTTATGTTTTATTCCAACACTAAAATATCATAAACAACATAAACAAGAATTTTAACTTCCAAATACCTTATGAATCATTATCTAGATTTTGAATTTATTATGCATTATATATTGAAGATTATAATAAAGACAACAATTTAGGTGATAAAATGTGTCATAAAAATTTTGAACATATTAATCCTTTAATTATATTATATGAGAATATATATCATAAGTAGTATAAGAGATATAGTTTTTTGAAGTAAGAATATATAGAAACAAAATATTTTTTCATCAAATTTTAAGAAGCTATTCATAAAATTAGACAGGTAAATGGGAATATTGTTTCCAAATTTTGAAATTAAAAATATTAAATATACAAACATAATGATGATATAAATGGTAAATTTAATATTGTTTCATATGAGGATAATAAATTAGATAAAATAAAAAAGAAAAAATAAAACATAAAAAATGATTTTCTTATAAGAAAAGTATGAGATTGTAAAAATTAATCCTCATATAGAAATCCTGAATAATTTATTGGGAAATCTATTAATCGGAAGATTAGAATTTTAAAATATGTACATTAAGTTATGATATATTAGAATACTATCATGATTAGGAAGAAAAAAGGTTAGACATTCAGTTTACCAATAAAGCTAGTTTTTTTAAATTCAACAACTCTTATATAAAATATTCTAGAGAGAAGTAAATTTGAGGAAACATTATTCCCTCAATGAAATTAAAAATTTTGGTCAACCGAGGGATTTTATATACAAATAACTACAATTTGAACATGAAAAATAAAAAATAAATATTGGTCCAAAAGATCCTCTTTTGTAGTTATATTATTTTAAATTATGACCATAATCAAATACGTAATTGAAATTATTATATAATTATATTTCATTAACATCTAAATTTATACCACTAATGAACCAAGTATTTCTTAGTGAAAATTATGTAAATATATAAATTTAATGTTTTCCAAATTAAATTTCATTTGTTCATTGTACTTTGGGGGATTATCTATGTAATATTTACTAATAGGCTTTAAAAACATCTATTTCTCTTAGGAAATTTAAAACTAATATCAAATTTTCTGGAATCATATCTAAAATATGTAGATAAATAAATTTAAAATAGGAATATGACTCCAAAAAATTTTAGAATTTTTTTTTAGTTCTTCATATTTTAAGAAAATTATAAATATTATCATATTTTTATAATATTTATTGTTCAATAGAAAATCATATTTACAAACATTTCATGATTTTATGAATTTGATTTAAAAATAAATTTTGAAATATATTCATCTTTCTAAATGTAATTTGTATATGTATTTCATTTCTAATATACCAATATCAAAATTTATATTTATTTTTATTTACATTTTACATTTTTGTTTAGTTACATATGTTTTTAAAATTTTATATTATTTTTATAATTTTTGTAAATTAATAAATCCTTGAAAACAATTAGGACAACATGTTATTTAGTGGGATTTTTAGTTATCAAATAAAATGAATATATGGTGACCATTCACCGAACAAAAAAATAAATTATAAAGGGGTTCTTGCTAGAATTTTTTGCCTCAATATTATTAAAATGAAATAGTTCCCTTTTTCAAAACCTGGCCGACTAGGGCCCTTATGGGTGGTGGTAAGAAAATTGTGGAAACTTAAATCCCACATCCAACAGGCTAGTGGTTGGTAACTAGCATCGAGTAGTAATATCCCCCACATGGGAGGCATTAGCATAAGTACATGTTTGAATAAACCTAAAATACCAAACTCATAAAATCTTAAAATATAAATCAAAATAACTAATACCAATGAATTCATACTACTTAATCCCACCATAACTATATGATAAAAGTACTGAAAGTGACAAAGGGGATAAATAAAAGATAAAAAAACTAGAAATAGATTATAACCTACTCAGAAAGAGCGTACTACTGAAAAATGAAACACATGTAAGAACCTCATTATATTTATCATAGAAACAATACTCCGCCTACTTTTGGTCCTCCTATGACACCATCAATTGTCTTGTTAATTGTATAAGACACAACATGTGTGGGAAGTTCCTATGCATGGTCTGTGTATAAAAATACAAATTTCAACACTTTTATATTACCAAACATAAATTATCATGAGTAATCAACTCATTAATACATGGGTATGTCAATAAATAGGTGAGATAAAAACCTAAACCGATGGAAGAAACATATATACTCATAATAGATAGCCAATCAAAAATGGATCTTAGCCAATTCTTATAACATTTGGCTTCTTGTAGTGGCTTGAATGTTATTATCATCTAATGGGGATTACTTCACGATCCATGTTTTTACTTATGAAACACTTACAAGCTGTTAGAATCATCCATCCTCAAGAGGATATGCTCATACAATCTCCATAAATAATGATCTCTAGATATCGGATCATGCCCTAGTCCATTGGTGGATGCCGCAACCCTAAAGGATCAATCATATATATTGGGGATCAATTCCATTTTAATAGTGAATCATCCAATACCATGGACCCCACCACAGAGGTATATGATAATGGATCCCATAAAATGCCTCACATAGGGATTAAATGATCACAATCTAAATCAGAACATGTAGAGGGTATCAAAACCCAATAGTGAGGGTGTAATTCAAAATTATACCTACATAATTGTTGAATAATGAATCACAACAAACTAAACTGGTATATACTATTGAAAGGAAGGTATTTAATATATCTCAAAGTAAATACACTGTGTTTATAGATGGTACATGTCATGTACCTCTAAACGTGGACCTTCACGTGTTTCTTTTCTCATTCCTGTATACAAATGGATGTGCCCATGTACTATTATCATGCCGTGTTCCTGGTTATGTCCAAGTACCTAGCCAAGATATTATAATCTATCTATGCCCAGGTACATAGTCATGTTTGTGATTGTGTATTCTCTGGGATACAAGCCATGTCACCATCTAATGGTCACATTATGTGTGGCATGCTTTACATAAACTATGGTATTTTTCTTTTTGTTTAAATTATAGAGTCATATCCAGGGATCCATATTGAATGTTTTCTTTGGGAGTTAAACATTGTATTGCAGAATTCTCCAAATATTGTGGGATCTTTATGAATTTCTTTTGATGTTCATATTTCCACTAAAAATATTGATCAAATATTTAATATGTAGGGTTGAATGGTCTTTCCATTGTCTCTCACTAGATTCCAGGATTCAATCAACTCCAAAATTGACAACTATCAAAGTTCACATTAAATGTGATGAATGAGAATAAAAAATCTTCTATGATCCACCTTTGATCATCCTATGTAATTAGATATTTATTACACCCTTGATTTGGAACCATTTCCGTAGTATTGATCTGTTGCTTCAAGGAATGGTTTGCACAATTATTGAATATGGGGTATTCATCAAACTCATATCCAAATAAAATGATGAAAATTAATATAGATGGGAATGGGGGTGAAATTCACAAATAAAAATTTAGGAACAAACATCATCCATTATTGGGTTGGAGTCAATTAATTTACATTATAATTATGAACCAAGAGTTATATAATTCAAAGAATCAATTCCAGAATCCCCTAAAGAAATCAACCTAAACATGTAAGCATTGTTGACCAATGAATCAATCTGATAGAATAATTTATTCAAATTCATAATATTATAAAAAAAAATTGGAAAGAAACCTTGTGAAAAACGCCTTACCTGGGGTTGGATGGATTGCTAACATAGAATGAATAAGTGCCATTATCATTGGTGAGATCATTGAATTTAATTGGTGAAAATGATCATAAATCCATTTTCATCATTCACGAGGAGTTCCTCAAACAATGAATCTATATTCTCAGAGTAATGTGGACAAACAATTGAATTGGAAAAATGAAAAATATGTATTATAATGTTTTAAAATTAAATTCTAATAAATAAAAAATTCTAAAACTATAAATAAATGAATATAAAATATAAATCACTTAATAAAGAAAAATTATAAATAAAAATAAATGAGTGGTTTTTGTCCATTTGAAAAAGTAATAAAATATGAACACCCATGTTTAAATACTAAAAATATATTTATAACCATGTTGAAATACTAAATATATAAAACTTTTTAAAATTAAAAAATTGATCTTTTATGTTAAACCCTTATATTCTACCCTATTCTTAAATTTATTAAAAATAAAAAATAGAATTCTCCAAACAATTACCCAGCTTAAAATGATAAATAGTTATAAATGCCTAGATTTATAATGATAAATATAATTGTAATAAAATATATTTAAGTAAATATTTATCCCATGAATAAATGAATATATAAAATTTAATTAAATATAACAAGTATACTATCATTTACTAGAAGTAGAATGTATGAATTAACTACCGCCTAAAATATTTCATATAATGTAAAATAATCTATATTCATATTAAAAAAATATTACTCTTATCACAAATCGAGTTCAATATGATTCTAACATTCTAATATCACACTTAATTTTCTCAAATCTTATACAATATAATGTATTGTTGAATATGTTATAAATTTTATCTCAGTTTGATTAAACATAAAAATAATATCATATTTATTTACCTAATCCCATAAAAAAAGAAATGTAACAATTATATATTTTGTTTGGGAGAAGTTATAATTACATTTATCAATTAAAATATCACTATAATTATCATATAAAATTCAAAATTTATCAAAAAATTATTGAAATAACATAATTAATGTTTAATCAAAATATTGTGCGAATAGAAAAATAGTAAAAGAAACATTCTCAACCTCTGATATATATAATTAAATTGATAGATGATTCATATAAATACATTAAATTAAAATTATTTAGAAAAAATGTAGTGTACATATTTTCCTTTTTCAGTAAAGATCATAACTAACGAAATCCGAATCAATATATGAAATTAATGAATTAAAATATTTATATAAAATTAAAAACTATTAAGAATCCATTTAATATATCTATTAACTATATTAATATCTTTTATATTTACTTTCGTTATAATTGAATAAAATATATTCTACAAAGAAACTAAAAAATTATAACCAGTTTAGAAGTAGTAAAGTAAAGACACCAATCATGCCTCTGTAAAATTTAACATTACACATTTTCCATATTTATCCAAATAACTGTTTTTAATATTCAATCATTAGGGATTTAATAAAATTGAATGAATCAAATTCGAACCCTTTAACATATTTTATTAGGAAATATAAATTGATTTAATAAAAGATCATATTTTATTTTGTAAATTTTCAATCCCACAAAAACTTTTAATTCTCCAATTAGGATCATATCATAATCACTAATCATTAATTTAAAAAAAACATTACAAAATAAACCATTTGTATAATAATTGATTATATCACCAACATATATTTTTAAAATCAATATATCATTTGAAACAATATTTATAAATAAGTTAGGATCAAATTTCCTTTTAGAAAATTCATTTTTCAATAAATGTGGAGTTAGTCTCTCAAAAAAGCTCCAGTAGATTTCCTAACGCCATATAAATCTTCACTATTTTTAAAATCCTGATTTGTAATTTTTTCATTTTTCAGTACAATTGTTTGTTTAAATAATACATATTTTAAAATTATCCAATTTATATATGCAACCATAACATCCACTTATTTTGATCTATGATTTTAATAATAAAATTAATTCAAATAAAATTCTAATAGCCTATACACTAGAAACAAGAGAACATAATATTTAAACTCAATTATTTCTTAATGATAATAATAATTATCCATTAACAATTATTTTTTATTAAATATGATATAAGATTCCTTAATTTGGTTATGAAAAATCCATTTATTTCACATATTTTTTTTATGTTTGGGTTATTAAAACAAATTCCACACTTTATTTATTTCAAAATGATATTGTACATCATGAATAAAATTTATTCATTTTTAAACAATTAATGTGTAATTAATATAAACTTGTAAAAATTCCAAAATAAACATTGAAATAGATGAGTAATTTAAAATAGATTTCAGTGTTATATTCTAAATTTAAAAAATTCAAATTTAAGTTTCATTTGGATGGACTTTTAGTGTTCCACATTTTTTGGGTCAATTTGAGAAGAGATGTTAACCCCCTAAACTAAAAAATTATTATCTTCCCAGTCAATATCTTCACCAAAATCTAATTCAATGAATATTTCATTTATCTTTTTTATGTTTGAAATCTACTTTATATTTTTATTTTCATAAATATTTAACAAGAGAATACACTTCAATTACTAAAGTTCACTTATTTAAAACTATATATGACTTAATATAAATTTAATAGCCTTAAAAAATATGACAAACCATTTTTTTAATACGCATTAATTAATGATTTATTACACAATGGTACACATTATAAAATATTAGAAGAACATAAGGCCTTGTGTGTTTTGGATATTAGGTATATATCGTAAAAACTTTAATAAATACAATGAAATTATTTAAAACATTATTAATAT
The DNA here is from genome assembly GCA_963277665.1 of Viscum album. Taxonomy (NCBI): domain Eukaryota; kingdom Viridiplantae; phylum Streptophyta; class Magnoliopsida; order Santalales; family Viscaceae; genus Viscum; species Viscum album. The sequence goes on from OY728122.1 coordinate 713,872,526, forward strand.
GATTCAAAAATTCCATCATTATTAAAAATGTATATCATATTACCTAGGGACATACATAATAAATTGGTGAGATATAAAGAACAATAAAAGAATAATTAGTGTATTAAATTAGTTGAAGACGTACATGTGATAGAAGAAGCATATTAAGGTCACATAAGATGATTTATAATCATAATAATGAACAGTGAGTAATAATAGATGGTGATATCACAAATTAATCCTAGGAATGTAGAAAAAACATGAAACATGACATCATAAATATATGTCGTGGATGAACACCATAAAATCATAACATTGTATTCTTATGAATAACTACCATGAACTGTACATGGAATATTAGGAGATAAAAAAAATTACCCAATGCCTTGACGGACTATATAACTTCGGGCCCACCCGTCACATTAATATAATGTATTTTCATATTTTTTTACATGGATCATACCATAATAATATGTTTTTAAGAAATTTTAACAAAATTATAAAGGAATATGGGTAAAATACATGGAAATTAAGAATTAACTAATAATAGTTTAAACTTGATTCATAGCTTTTAGTGCGAAACATTAATCGGTATTCACCAAAACAATGTATGGCAATAGAAATTCCAGGATGATTTATACTGCATAACAGAGGTACATAAGGATTCTTAAAAGGGGTAAATGAGAGAGAAAAGGGTCTCACATCATTTTCAAATCATATGAAATGTAATAGGGATGTTTGAAAGTATATACCAATATGTACAATTTGAAAACAAAAGAAAAAATCTAAACAATGTCGTTGAATAATGTGACGGAAAAATACAATCACATACCTTGAGAGGAATCTTCTAAAATGATTAGAAGTGATTCTTAAGAGATTTGGGGAAAATTGGGATGACTAAATAGGGAAAATGGAAGAATACTTCAATTATATAAGGGTATTTGGGGAAGTGTAATTTGGGTTTTGGTGTGTTTAAATAGAAAAACTGGGTATAATTCCTTATCAATTTCCAAACATTGGTTTAAAATATATTGGGAAATTCAATCCAAACTACAAAACTTTCCATTGTGTTTTACCATGGTTTCTTAAAAAAAGTGTTATAATTATTTTTTACATATTATAACTTATCATTTTAAAATAATTATCTTGGTGATTTGTAATTGAGTAATTTTTATAATTAATTGATTTTAAAACCTTAAAATATTATATAGGTATTGGTGGTATTTTTAATGGTTTATAATATAAATAAAATATACTAAAAATAAATAATAAATAAAACATAATTTTGGTTATGGATACACTTTATAGTATTTATTACAACCCTTTTATACCTTTATTAATTCATAATACACACAATACCTTTACACCATATTTTTTTAACATAAAAAATTTGAATATCCCCAATAATTATGAAAAATAATAATTAGAAAATATACCTGTAATGATTTCAAAAATATTATTCATTTGTTTGCAAATAATTTACTTATTATTATAATTTACACATAAAATTAAGAAACCACATTTATTATAAAATACTAGTTTTCTTTACAATAACAGTTTTATGGTGCTCAAAAATATATTTTTGAATTAATAAAACTATATTATTATTTATATAAATTTTAAAACTTTTAATAATAAAATTTTATTATAATTTAAATTATTTAAACAATTGTTGAATTCATTAAAATAGAGTGAATTGATTGAAAAAACACATTTCCAAAAACTAAATTTGTTTTTCATCATAGAAAAATATAATTTTTATAAATCATAATTTATAATCATTATAAATTAATAAAATAAAAAAATAATTTTTTAAAAAAATATAAAATTTAATACAATGTGTTTTGGGATACATATAACATTATTACCCAAGTGAATTCTAGAAGTTTAAGGTTCCCAATGGTGACATTTTCATGGGGCGGTTTAGTGAATATTGGATGGGTAATGATCTTTATGAACTTGACCGTATCCAAAAACATTTTTTCTAATGCTTTATTTGTTGAATCTAGTCTTAGAATCTGTTGGGGAAAACAACCAGTGATTCTATATCTATTGGAATATTTGATAAATGGTATTTGAAGTGTTTATATGTAACACACTCACCCAAGAATCCTGGTGTTAGATAATTATTATATTACATTATAATGATTAAAAGGAATCAAATTACAAAAGACCAATCAGTTTAGTAGTTTCGAAAAGATATATTACATAAAAGATACCCTTAATACGTATGGAAATGAAGATAAAATAAGATACAATATAAAATGAAATAAAATACATCCATAAAATTTTATTCAAATATTTATGTGTCATAACCTGGGGAAAGGAAACAAGATAATGGTTAGCTCTAATAACCAGTTTGGTTAAGTAAGAAAAAGGTAATAATGAATCGATGAGATTAGTCAACATTGAAAGGTATATAACTGATAACACATTCCAATCAAATAACTTGATAAGGAATAATCACTGGAGAAAGGTAATGAGTGTAAACACGTGCTATGTTTTCAATGAAATAAAAATGGAAATGAATCAATATATATATCAATGAAAAATCTCCTGGATTAATAATAACTCAAAATAAATGAAGGAAATTATTAATTTTTCAATTCTATGTTTCCTAAGTACGTGGCCCTTTTACCATAGAGTCCATTCACAAGATGATTTATAAAATACTAGGTACATTGCAATTTGGATAGGCTAACCTTATCGCTATTGTCCATAACATTCAAAAGGTGAATTTCGTAATATTTCAAGGATGCGGCCTGTGGGGGCTCCTTGGCGGCAACTAATGGTTTAGGTGTATCTCAGTTATTCAATTAGAGATTCATCAGGAAGAGTCCCTAGACAAAGCTCTTGTAGTGGTGGCCTCCAAAAATAATATTATAAGCAATAAGGAATTCTATAACCTTACATTGGTGGCATGTTTTGGACATATGAAACTGTCTTTAGGGGTGTTTAGGGAGTTTTTTGGGTCATGGGGTCTTCATCAAATGGTTGTGTTCTCAAATCATTCTAGGTTATCCTTCTTCATCCACCTCTCCAATAGATATTACTTTGTGCGTTCTTGGTTGAGGGAGAGATGGCATTACAGATCCAAGCATTTCACTCTCTAGCGGTGGTCTTGGGAGTTCCACATTGGCAATGAATCCAGTATGGTCGCGGTGTGGATCTTGCTCCTAGGTCTCGCCTAACATTCCAAAATCTGATGATTCTGGCAGTAATGGGTGACTCCCAAGGGATCTTCCTATGTTTGGATGGCAACACAATGAGGTTTTTGGATTCATCCAACCCTCTAATTTACATTAAGATGAACCCCACCATTATGTTTCCCTCTCTAATTATTATCCATTCTTCGTATTGGTTAAATTGGTGTCAATATTTGGTGTTCAATGAACCTCCTAGTTTTTGTTCCACTTTTAGCTTCCAAGGTAATTTAGTGGATTTCTATAGAAAATGGAAGGGTAGACCATGATTCATGGGGTCCCCTCTCATTCATGAATCCCACCTGGGTGTCTTGGATAAGCCTGTGGGAGTTCTATAAGACCAGTTAGCTCGCAAGCCAGTGATGATGTAGTGAAAACGACAAGAGATCAACAATCATCTTTCTCTATGGGGGTAGAAAAATTCAATGGTCCGAAAACACCTTTTGTAATTTTGAAATATTTCGTATATGGATCGGGAAAGGGGGATTATTTTTCGGAAAAGATGAATTTGGACATCCTTTTTTCAGAGGATATCGTACTGCAAAATTTGAAATCATAGGATGATGTGCTAAGCCCTCTAAAGAGGGCCGATAATGGCGCGTCGCAGTGGGTGGTGATAGTGATGACAGATCTAGGTTCCAATGGAATGGCCAAGGTTATCTCTTTGGTGGTTTCTATATCACAAGAGTGTCCTTGACTCACGTTTTTGAGGGGTGTATCTCTTCAGGTCAGGATCCAGAATCATGTAAAATGTCTTACTTGGGATCAAGTGAATGTCCCTCAGATATACAGTCAATATTCATGGGGATTACATTTCAAGAGGGGGTGTAAAAGGAAACCATTTTGGCCCATAAATCACCCGTCACATGGCATCTTTATCTTGACACCCAGGAAAGTTGTACACGAGATCCCCAATGGTTCCAGTGGGGAGTAGTATTTCTCTTTTGGAAGAATTGGAGAACACCTTGAAAAAGAAGGGACTAGTTCAAAAGAAGGGTTGATCCTTAGAATTAAATTCGTGATATGTGACTAGATTAATGTTCAATGAGGAGTGTTGTAGGGATTTTTTTGTTCTGAGGTAAGGTAGTAATATATAGAGGTCTAAATACTCTATTCACTAATGTCTTTAGTGTTTATTGGGAATTCTCATGGTCTGGGAGGGATACATGGAAGATTCTCCATTTAGGATTCTGAATCAAGGAGATGCAGGACTTCAATGGAGGTCATTCTTGTGCCAAAACAAAATTTAATTAGGATCACATTCTTTGCAAAAATTATGGGGTTTTCCTACCACTTTCATGGACACCTGGCCAATATTCATATATTTTTATTTTGGATGAATTATTTACTGGTGGAGTTGGTTCATGTCGCAGACCAATGCATCAAGGTGAAACTTGGATTTAAAGGATTTTAAGTCTTTTTTCCTTTAGGTATGCTAGTAGAAATGTGATAGAGAGAAGGAAGTTTTGGGATAGTCTAGATGAATATGATTCGGGTGGTTTACTATGGTTTTCATGTTCAGAATTTAATTCCATAGTCGACATCATTTAAAATAAAGGTAATTATACATTGTTTAATAATGGGATGTTAGATTTTGATAACTTCATCTCCTGTAAGGGATTGCTAGACTTGGGATTTAGTGGGAATAAATATACTTGGTGAAACAATCGTAGAGGAGGTAGTTGTTTCTAGAGTAGGATTGATATATTTCTATCTAACATCCAGATACTCGAATCATTTTAATGGACCTCAGTCTCTCATTTACCCCGTGTTCTATCAGAATATGTACCACTGCTAGTGGAGAACAATCAAGGGAGTTTTAATTAAAAGTTGTTACTATACTTGGAGAAATGGCATCGTGAGGAGTGTTTCATGCTAATGATGATAGATTCATCAGAAAAAAAGTGTATGGTAGTGCTTGGGAGGGGTTATTTAGGAGTCTGAAATGACTCAAGTATTATATTAGAAAATGGCTCATGAATATGAAAGTGGTGGATGGCTCTATAGAGGCACTTCAGGAAGATATTTTTCATCTGGAGGATTCACTAAAAATGATTTTGGAGGACTCCCCCTTTTTTCTATGAAAAAATCATTGGGTTTTTTCTTATAGGTTGTTAGAGGTGGAGAAGGATTACAAGCCAAGATCCTGGGTAAGGTGGCTGAAGGAAGGAGACAGAAACAATGTCTATTTTCATGTGTGTATAAAAGAATGTCAAAATGAGAAAATAAACATTTTGATGGAGGATAGGGGATTCTCCTCAGATGTGGATGTTCCTTCGGAGATGAAGCTGAGAAACGTCAAACCAGTACTTGTAGGGGACCTCCCAGGGCTGTCACAGGAGGAGGTTTCATCGTTGTAATAGGAGGTGTTTGTGGGATTAATTTACAAGTGTATTGAATTTGAGGAAAATGAAGCCTTAAAAAGCATCATGTCTGGTGCTGAGGTCTGGGAGGTGGTGTGTAGAATTACCTTGGAGATCACTCCCAGTCTATAATGTTTTCTAGGTGCATTTTATGTAGCATCATGGGACATTGTAGGGGTCCATGTCACAGAGGCAGTTCATGATTTCATTAGGGGGGTCTCTCAACAGGTGTGTGTTTTCATCAAGGGTGGTTCTAGTTCCCAAAGTTAAAGACTCATCCTCCATTAAAAAACATATAATAATTTGTCTACGAAATGTATCCTACATGATATTGGCTAGTGTTTTGGCCAGAAGGCTGAATAAGGTGATTCTGAAGGTTATATCTCAATAAAAACATGGATTTGTACAAGTTTGGGGGATACAAGGGGCAGTCGAAGTGGATCAAGAAATGTAAGATGTCGACAAGAATGTGGGTGGATCCAATGTGATTATTCACATGGGCATGGAGAATGTGTATGAAAGGAATGAATTGATATTTATAATCTGGGTGATGAGGAACCTTGGATTCAATGAATGGGCATGTGACCTTTTCTTCCGCTGCTTCTCCTCTCCTTGGCTAACTATATCACTACTTGATATGGGCTTTTGGTTTTTCAAGAATTTTAGGGGAGTATGATAAGGGGAACCTCTGTCTCCTATTATGATTATTATTTATCATGATTATTTAGCAAAAAAACATTCACAGGTGCTTGGGGGATCAGAGGGTCATGCTTTATCTTGCTCGTGCTTCGGATGTCTTGTTCTCTAACCGTATGTTTTCTATCAATATTATCATCTTTTCTAATGGTAAGAAAATGTCCCTTGTTAATTTTATGCAACTTATGTTGATATATGGTAGCCTAAGTGGCCAATAACTAAATTCCCTGAAGTGAAATGATTATGTCTCTAATTAATATCAAAGGAGAAGGATCTGAACTATACAAGAAATTCTATGGATGCAACAAAAACAATTTCAAATGATCTATCTTGGGGAAACCATCTTGAATAACAGGGTGAAAAATATTTTCTTTGAGGATATTATGAATAGAATGAGTTGAAGGATCCTTAACATGAAGAATAGGTTTCTGTAATTTAGTGGAGGGGTGGATCTATTTAACAATGTGATTACTTCCATTCAGATGCATGTCATGTCTGTTGTCACCACACATATTTGGGTTATTACTGCAATGGAAAAGATTATGGATAGGTTTCTTTGGGATTCCAATTTATTGGAAGATCCCATTGGGATTCTAGGCTAAATATGGAGAAACCAGTAGAGGAGGGAGGTGTTTTCTTAAGGGATAAATTTGTTTATATACAGTCTATGTAGGCATGACTTTCATGGGACTTTATGATTGGGAAATCGATGTGGGAAAAGGCATTTAGAATTCAATATGTTAATAATTGTGTGAAATAGGATAAAAAAACTATCCAGGATGGTAAAATACATGGCGGTCCATCTTTAGGTCTTACAGGAGGTTTCTTGGTGGGTGGTTGGGCAAGGGGATATCAGACTATGTATATACAACTATGCTGGGGAGAAACTATTTTTTCGAAACTATCTAGGTCTAGATATTTCATTTAGATAGGCTAGCCACCATTTCAGGCTTCTTAAATATATTTTGAGTACAAAGCTATTGGATCTTTTCAATGAAGTGGTGTTTTCTAAGGACAACGATTGTTTTTGTTTAACTAAGTCCAATCCATGATATTTCTATGGTTGTTATTATAATGGTCAGATTCACTAGAGAGTGGATTAGGATGAGTTGTGGTTCAATATATGGTGTAAGGAGGTCCCCACTATGATGAGGTACCTTGTATGGAGAGTATGGAATCAAGCCCCACCTACGAATGCTAATATTCTAATAAAAGGTGTTCACTTGGCTTCCAACTGCTTCTATTTCTTGAATCCCAGTTCGAAACAATGACACACTTTTTCTCGAGAGTTATTGGAAATGAGGGGTTGTAGTCTATCATGGATAATTGGGGTAGCATCAATGATTCATTAGAATCCCTACCGGATTTCCTAGTGGGTTGGTTCATAGGTTCAGAACCCCATGGGATGGAACCCAAGGTTCATGATATATCAGTTACAACGATTTTCTGGATGATATGGGAGGCTCGAAATAAACCTCTGGTGGAGATGTAGGATTCTGTTGGTCATCTGCATGTGAGGATGAAGGGTATTCAACATGAATTAGGTTTTCTGATTAAGGTTGGTCAACATTCCACTTTCCTTTACAGTTTTCTTGGCAGAGTAGTGGTATAACCAAGTTCTCAAGGTCGCTGGGTACGATGGTGTCCACCATGGATGAGTTACAAATTAAATACGGATGGATCACTATTGTAAGGAAAAATTCATGGGGGTGGTTTGGTGTTGGATAGGAATGGATCAGTCATTGTCACATTTAGAAGCTTTTGTGGTCTAGGAAATTCATTGGGAGCAGAAGTTAGGGCATTGCACTCCAATTTAATGTTGTGCATAAGATTTTCATTGGTGTGAAAGGAATTGGAGTCGGATTCTGTGTTGTTAATCTGAGATGTGGAAGGAATAATATATCCCCCTTAGTCCTTGATCTACCTTATCAGAAGAAACAACATGGAACATGAAAATGGGTGTTTGGTGTGTCATATCATAAGAGAGTCCAATTATGTAGCAGATACCCTACCTAGGGGGAGCAATCTGAAGGAACCCTTGGGGGAGTTCTCTATAGTGGGATCATTACCTCGGGAATGTAACGTTGTTTTAAAAGGGTATTCCCTTGTGATTCATCACTTTAGTCCTCTTTGACAGCTCTCATTATGGAATATCATTCCTCCCCATTCAAATAATATATAAAAAATCAATTTTTGATCCAAATGAAATTTATAACATACTAGTTTCAAACACGAAGGGACTTTCCAAACTAATTTTGTCTGCTGAAACTATCGATGCATCAAGGAGCATTCATTAAGAAGTCCCCAACCTATAGAAATTACCTTAAATAGTCCTCATACCATGTTATTCATTTCCCAGTCATTCCTCATATCAAATAAACAATATAATAAATAAACAATGTGATTTATCATAAAATGTCTCTAATGAATAAAATATATGGATTTCTCAATAATTTCTTTGTGTAAGATATGTAAAAACAAGGTTTGTAGTCATTAATGAATATAAATACAATTTAATGATCATTAACATATTTTTGAATAAATTAATCTTTAAACATTCCAAATTGTCCCATATCTCTTTAAATTATTTAAATCATAATCACTATGATGTAATAAAATTCAATTAAAATTAAAATATCATGGGAAAAAGAAGATTCATGATATAACATGTTAAATGAAGTATATACACATTAAAAAATTGAATTGGTGGATGATAACAAATATTTCTAAATAAAATATAAATTGAGACGAAATCAATTTCCATTAGTCTGAATTTTCACACATGACTATATATTATTAAATAATAAACATATGTTAATTATTTAATTTATTGATAACATTTTTAATTTTATTAAGTTTTATTTCACATATTTCAATGTTATAAATAACTACTTATGACATTATTATTACCTTGGTTGTTTTTACCATATTCTGTTTATGTGTCCAAAATGAGTTTTGTAGAGAAAATATGGTAAAAGTGGATATTTTTTAAAAACATAAAAATAATAATTAGGGAATTATTATCATATTTATAAATTAATTAAATTTTAAAATGGATCATGAATGGTGGTTATGAAAAAGGAACCAAAATTATAATCATGGATATGGTAGGTCGTACATACACATGAGTAATGTAACACACAAAGATTTCATAGTATGTTATCTAATTAAAGTAATTCAATACCTTGCACTACATGCAACCCTGAGTTTGAGCGAACCAAAACGTACCAAACTAGACGTTAAAAAAGTGGTTTTTAATAGTATTAACTGTATTTTGAATCTTATATACTCTATATAATTTTAACACCCATATTATGTGTTTCTTAGACATAATATGAGAACAAATTCATTTCTCAATAAATGCAAATTTAAAACCTTTTAATTGAGTACCCTATTTAAAAACAATATTTTACACTTTTATGTATTTAATTTAATGAAAATGAATTCTTATTTAGAACTTGGGCATAAAAATTCAGTATGTATAAATTTTTGGTACTTTTTTGATAACATTCTTATTTTGATGAATTTTGAAAAATACTAAATTTTAATTGAAATAAACATTTTTAATCGAAATAATTTATAGTGATAAATTAAGAATTTGAATGGTTTGGAAGTATAATTAGATTATATTTTTATCATTTAATAAAATATAGGTCATCATAAGTAATTTCACATTTAAATTTGACATAAACACTTGTTAATATTTCGATAGTTTTTACTTCCAAAAACCCTGCTTTTTTGGTTTTGATAATGGGAATTAATTTTAAATTAATAACTGAAACTTATAATTTTTTAATTCGTTAAAATAGAATTCATTTTTGAATTCAGAGTACTAGAATTATCATTAGTTGAATTTTTAGTATTTTTCTGAAAACCTCCAATTTTTGGTGAATACAGAAAAACACTACATTATTGTTTAAAATTCACTTTTTATTTAAATAGATATATATATTTTTTTAAATTTATTTTAATTCAAAATAGATTTATAATATCTCTCTATGTTCAATGTAATTATTAGGTTTCATTTTATATTAAAATTAGATATATAATGTTTTATTGAACTTTATACCGTCTTTCACCCACCACCTAGGAGCATTTACAAATTTTCATAAAACATAACTTTACCACTTAAGTGAGTTGAATTTAGAAACTCAAAGAGACATGGTTAATATCAGTAAGTAAAATTTGGTTCAATAAGTTGAAAATAATTTTCGATGAATAGTATCTTTCGATTTTTATTTAACACTGTTAAAAGTAAATTGGGTAATTAAGGGTCAAAATGATATCATAATTACCATAAAACATGTCCTAATTATATTGGATAAGTATAATTTGACCAAAAAAAACCTTAGAGATAATATATGATCCTCTTTGGTCAACTTGGATTAGATTAGGATATTTATTATTATTATATTTAAAGAATAGATAAAAGAGTTAAATTCAATGTTTAATAACTAAGCCATTTTTAATATAGGGTTACACACAATATAAATTAGAATATAATTATTGATTAGAAATATAAAACTATTTTTTACATAATGGTAATTTATTTATAATTTTTAGACATTATATAATTTAATTTATTTATAACACCATGATTATGAAGTAATTACCTTATTAATGAAATATTAATATAATTGACATTATAAATATCCAAATAAATGTAAATTGAGAATTTATATGAATTTCACCAGTTTCAGTGGTTAACAGGACATGTTATGGTTGGTTAAATAAATTTTATCTAATGTTATAATTTGTTATCGATTTCAATAAAATTAAATACTAAATAGTGTCAAAATTTACATAATTGAGTATTTAAAACAAATAATACATTACTAATTGATATAATATTCCTAAAAATATAAGGTTCTTCCAAAGGACTTAGATAAGGTTATATATATTAACAATATACCACATGGGCTTCTCTTGGCTTGTTATAGTATGTTTATTAACCATATAATATAAAAATACAAAAATATTAGGTAAATGTCAAACTATTTAACTAAGAGTTAAATCTAAAATTAGAGGTTAATATGATAACCAAAACCTATATAAAACCTATTGGTTGAGAGTCATTCTACCCATACCCACCTTAGCCTAGAAATAATTAATTTTGAAGCCATTATAATCTGAAAATTATGTTATTATAAAATAATATTTCAAGCTTTTCTGAAAGTGCCCTCACCTCTATTATAAAAGGGCACTTCCCCTTCTCTTAAATTCACACCTCCAATCATTTTGGATTGGAAATAACCTTCCAAAATATCCTAAAAACATCCCTCAATTCATCCTATAGGATTTACATTGATCATAAATCAAACATAAGGATCCATTTTGATCAACTCAAAAGGAAACACCTGATGTAGAGGTAATAATTTCACCACCTTCTTTCAAGTTCTTTTCTAATTCCACTTCCACTTTATTTGTTGTTTCCATACCAAAAAAATAAATCCATTACGTTCTATATTTTATGATGTTATTATAAATATGGTACAACCATATTCATTAATCTATCCATCATACAAATTACAAAGTCACCAAACGTTCGTACGTACGACTTTCCGTATCCATGTCATGTTGGGGTCTGTTATTCGAACACATCATAATTTTTATGGGTATAATAATGAGTAAAATGATGTAAATAATAAATATATCATGTTAATAATTTTTTACATATGATATAACATCCAATTACACACGACTTCTCCATCAATATAATGATATTGTCGCTCGTTCATATGTAAGGATTAAGGTCTCCACAAATGCGATGAGATTCATTCCCAATCATAATCATTCAAGAATAATCTTAATTTAATGATTAAAATTAATTTTTTTGAACATTATATAATTTGGTATATGATTCAAATACATCCTATTAATAATAAACATGTATTATGTAAGCAAGCATATGAAGGAAAAGGAATCAGTTATCACCCAAAATGATGATACTACTAAAATATTATTAACAAAGTAATATTAGAAGATCATATATGATATCATATTTATGTATATGTTTCATGTATAATTTAATAACAATTATTTAACTATTATACAAATGTTTAAAGTACCATCGACCAAGGAGATGTATAAGGTAAGGGTTAATTCTACAATCTCTTTACTCATCCGAGGTAGTTTTTACAGAAGTATCTATTGGGACCTCTTTATCATGCACATCCGTGTTTTCATAATAATGTATTTTAAAACATTTTTACTATTTAAAATACAATGGGTTAAAGTAATTTTTACCCATATTTTAATTTATTTATTTTGAATGTAATATTTTTATCGTTTTCCAAACAAGTTACTTTATGACCTTTTCTACAAAATTATGGTAAGAATGTTTTTTTATCTTATACAGCGGGTGCGGCTATTTTATGTCGTTATAACATCGTCGAAGCTTCCCTTAAAAGCATATAAGAATATTTGAAAAATAAATATTTTATGTTATAAATATATTAATATTAAATGATTTCAAAATAGAAAGATATATTTCTCTAAAAAAAGTTTTGATTTCATCTATGTCCACATCCTTTTGATGGATTTTATGCTTGTTTGAAATTGGTTTATTATGATAAAAATCGTTCATATTGTATTGAAGGTTTTCTGATATGTTTGACTATGGATTGTTATTTTTACGCCATTCATGGTTTATGGAAAATGTATTGACATTTCATATGCTAGTTTTAATATGAATGTTTATGTTATGTTTAAACCCTATCAATTGAGGATTGAATTGGAATTATTATGTGACAAGTGGAGGCCGATATAGCTCCTTTATGAATTAGTAGGTCCCAGGAGACAATCTAGTGTCTTGGAACAAGGCCTTGAAGAAATCTTATTTCTAGTCTTGGCACAAGGTCTTGACTATGTGGTTATGTGGTCTGGTATTATTTATTCCATCATTATAAAAGAGACTATTGATATTGCTTGTAATTATTCGACTAGTAGAATATCCATGTTAATATGTAAATTTTCTTATTTGATTTTATCATTTCCATATTATGGGGAATTTTATGTTTTAGAGGCTTTTGTTTTAGTGTTATATCTTGTGTTAAATTTTTATGCTTATTTATAAATTTTTTTGCTATATTGTTATCCTTACTGAGCATCTGAGCACACCTATTTCTATGTTTTCTTTTTCCTAGGATGTGAAGACGTATTTTAGGGTTGACCTGAAGGGATATGATAAGGATATAAGTGTGTTCAAAGGGAACAAAATGTTTCGGATGTTTTTATTTCAGTATGAAATGTGAAACTTATGAATATATGTAGTAATTCAAAGGCAACAAAACTGATCGGCCCTTTGGGACATGATTCCTTCAATCAAAACAAAGTTATGTAATAATTCACCACTCTGGGTAACGAGGGTCGAGGCGTTACAATTGGTATCAGAGGAAGTTTATTACAAACCATGGAAAGAAGATTTAGAAAAACAATGATTAGAGAACTATACCTTAAGAAAGACTTGAGGATTAGTATAGAATAACTTACTAGAATCTTGGTAATATAGAGATTTTCTGAGTTTTCCATGAAATACATACCTGTATGGATACAAGCAGGTAGAGGTGGCTCTGGCAGAGATGTACCTTGGGGTAAAACCTGAAAACCCCACTTTGATCTCAGTTCTAATGGGAACTGGTGCACGACAATAGGAGTCATACCCCGACTTCCTAATTTTATTTATTTTTATTATTTTATTATTTCTGGACTTCCCATTCTTGCGCCAATGTCTGGGCTAGGTCCCGACATAAAATTTTCTGAAGCTTAACATTTTTAGTGTGTTTCAGACACATGCACGGTCACCGCACGGTGAGCGGTAGCTATGCAGTTAGCCGGGTGCCCACGCAAATGCCTTTCATATAGAATAAATAAATATTTATGTAGAGAAGCTAAATTTTATGTTTAATTTGTGATAATAATAATTTTATTATGTAATTTATAATAATATTTTTAGTGATGTACTTATTATTACTAGTATTATTATTATTATTATTCTGGTATTTATTATTATTATTATTGTTATTATTATCAATATTAATATTATTATTGTTGTAATTAGTAGTATTATTAGTTTTATTATTATTATAACTATTGTTATTATATTAAAATTAAAAAAATATATCTAAACCCTTTGCTACCCGGGAGGTACCCCACTTCTCCTTCTCCTGCGCACAGCGCCGTAGCCACGTCCCCCTCCCTCCCTGGTTCTCCCCTGCCCAGCCGACCAGCCTCCGCAATGGTCTCCCCTTCCGACTTCGCCTCTAACCCGCAGCACTCATGACCCTCTGTCCAGTCGCCCAACCACCATCTCTCCCTCGTCGGCCCACCATGATCTGTCACTCCCAGCCGCCTCCCGTTGCATGCCGCACCACCCTCCTCCACCGCGCTGGTCGACCCTCACCATGCACCCATCGTCCGGCCGCCTCTGGCCCCCTGCTTAGCGGTACACCCCATCCCCCATTTATCCATGTCATCGGTGCACCCTCAGCGCACCCTGTCCCCCCTTTAACCCTATCGTTGGAGCACCCTCAACGCACCCCGACCAGCCACCCACTCGCTCTAACCACCTCCGTAGGCCCCCACCGGCCTCCCCCCACTGTCCCGCACTCTGGCCAGGCAGTCTACGACTCCCCTCCGACCATTCCGTCTCTCCCCTAACCTTGCCGGCTCTCCTCTGACCTCTGGTCTCCACCGGTAGCACCCGAAACCCTCTCCTCTTCTGGTCGAGGTATATTTCAATATTTTTTTTTGTGTTTTTCTCAATTTAACCACAGATAATTGCCTTGATTTTAATTCGAACATTATTATCTTCGATTAGAGTGTGCATTTGGTTTTGTTTTGGTGTTGTTCATCTTTCCGTGGAAGCGTTTTTGTGTCCATACATCATTTGAGGTAGGTGGTTATGTGTTTGACCATTGTTTAATGAATTCTTTCTCTTCAAAAATTAATTTAGTATATGTATATTAATTAGTTTTTTTATGAAGTTCATGTTTTTAATTGAATTTGATATGTATATATGGTATGTTCATGTTTTCTATGAATAACCATGCTGAGTTGTTTACTTACATGTCACAAACCTTACAGTTTGTGTTTTGGTTTAGCATCAATGTGCGAAGAGTCATAAAAGATGTTTTTGAACAGGTTTTGGTGTGTTTTCCTTACTGCGCACCCTTGAAATTAATTTCAAATTAGATTACTAATGTTCTTTGAGCTGTTAAAATAAATTATCAATTCATTCATGTGATGCAGATTAGGGTGTGAAATAGTACATGGTGTACGTTTGGTTTCAAAAGGGGGATTTTATGTGTATTTTGGTGTGAAGTTTTTTTTTGGTTTTTCTTGAAATGATTTAATAAAAAGTTTAGTGTTTTATTGAATTTTTTATATGGAACAAAAGTAGAATTTTGAAAGTGTTTAATATGCATTTGTTTTTAAAGTAATGTGTTTATATAAAATAAGAAATGTTCTTGGTGTAAACCGTTTTTGCGTCACATAGTGGTGTTTCATAAATGGTTCAAGAATCCCATTAATTAATATAGATGGTGGAAGTTATGTTTTGGAATCATGTCGAGTTGGTGTTTGTGTCGTTTGTTCGTTTGAATTGTTTTTAGTCTGTGTTTATGTGTTTTAGTTGTGCAGTTGTTGTAGCGTGTCGGCAATGAAGACCCGTAGTACTTCGGTCGTCAGCTTACGCGTGGTTGTGCGTCTATGCAAGGCGTGACGTGCCATTATGTTTGGACAGTGTGCCAACGTAAGTCCCCCACTGCACTCACCATTAAATTTATAATTTATTAGTTTCTTGATGTTTTATTAATTTTAAGGAATGAAAAATAATATTAATTAATTAATTTTTAAAAGATTATTTGGTGTGAAAAGAGCCGTTTACTTTGTACCGAAAACTTGAAACATTTTCATGATGAGCGGACACCCATTATTGAAAGAATTATCATTTGACCTTTAAACATAATTCAAATAATTTCAAATGTACTTCAAGTTTTAAAGATAATTTATTTTTTCTGAACACGTGTTTTGGGTTATTTTGAGAAATGAGGTTTTGCTAAAAAATTGGTGAAGGTCGATTTGGAACTTTAGTAAAATAAATAAGTTTGGAAAACCAATTCATGGGTGATATTTTTCAAGTGTAAATTGCATGTGTTGTATGTGATTTTTTTGCATCGTGACTGATTGATTTACATTGTGGACGCACCCCTTTTTATTGTTTGCGTTCACATGGGATCTTGGCATAGGGAGTTAATCTCCTAAGAAGGATTGTTGCACTAGTTTAGATTACAAATTGGCTAGGGGCCCCATAGTAGGGGAATACTAAGTTATTTATACTATGGGGATTGGGCCCCTCAGTTAGGCCATGTAGGGCTATACCGAGCGTTAGGGCGTTACAGCATCACCGAGTTAGGGCAGGCCTTCAGGATGAGTCAGATGTATAGTATGTTTGGGATTTTTCATGTTCTCCTAGGTTGGAACCATGTTTCCTTTAGTGTTTATTTCTATGTGGCAGACGATTGAGAGGTTTAGTTTGGTTGCTGGCCCATGTGTGCCACTTTTCTTTTCCATTTTCCCTTGTGTGTGTTGTGTGTTGTGTGTGTTTTTCTCCTTTGACTAACAAATGAAATTTAAATTTCTAACATGTTCTCAGAAATGTTTTAAAATGAAATGCACCCATTCCATTAAAAAAATAAACATTTTTCTAAATTAAAAAGGCCAATGGAATATTACTTGTCTTAGAAGTGGAAGAGTGTGTGTGAAAACCAATATTTTGTATATTTAGTTCAAACCTGGAATTAATAAATTTCTTTATTTAAAGGTAGTGCTTTGGGAGTAGATTTACCGGGCTAACCTACTGTGATTTAATACTCACCCCTATAGTTTTTTCTTTTTTTTTAGTTCTATTTTAGGTTCCATATTCAGTTTTTCGCCTTGATCGACATTGGTTGTGGTATTAGAGAGTGTCCCACGAGGTTACATGGGGTTTTGGTCGTGGTCAGGTTAGTAGCATTGTTTTTTTCTTTTCCTTAATTTTCTTTTGATCTATTTATTTCCACTAATTAATTTATTTTCCTTTGGTCCAAATCATTCCAACCTATTTACTCTTGATGCCCGACATTAGTTGCCCGCCCATGGGGATCTGGAATGTCCTTAGGGCCATGTATCAGACTGGCTTGGGTAACCAGTTCAGGGTCGCCCTGGGATGGTTCATGAAAAAATGGTATGAGAGGCAGGTTCTTGTAATTTGGGGTGTCATGTAGATGGAGATTAGGTGTGTTGGAACTGGAGAGGTAGTTACGGGAAGTACGTCATGAACCCTCACCCGTTTCACACCTCGAGCCACTAGGGAAAGTCCGAGAAATGAGTCTTTGTTTCATTCTGGTTTGTTTTGGATTGAAGGATGACAATAGAGGTAAACCGATGTTACATCGTGATCTCACATGGAATAGTGACCCATGTGGTGTCCGGGTACATGGTTTGAATACCTCCAAGTTTTTGACGCTTACTTGGGTCATTTCCCACTACCATGCCTCTAGGTTAAGTATAACCACTAGTCCCTCACTCCGGTGGTTTGATGTAAGTTGAGTGTCATTTTCGTTCAGGTTGGTGTAAGAGCGTTTTTGGAAATGAAAAAGGGATTTTGAAAATGGGACTGATTTCTTTTAAATTACTTTAAATTTATGAAATGTGTTTTAAAACTAAAAGATTTTGGTTTGGAAAACTGGAGTTTGTTTGGAAATTGTTCGAGAATGGTTTGGGGTGAAACCTCAGGTACTATTTATGAACGTTTGCACATGTGAGAGGATGCATGGAAAGTGAGAGTTGGTGCATATGAATGAAAGTGGATGAAAACATGTGCAACAGTTCATGGGATTACCTAGGTGTGTTTGAAAATAAAGGCTTGACCTTTTTTTTCTAAATTGGATTTTAATGAGGAAAATGTTTTTGGAAAGTGAATTTGGATTGAAAAGTGGATTTGATATTAGGAAACTGGTCTTGAAAGAAACCAGTTAAAAAAAAGAGGTGGTTTTGGAATCGAAAATGGAACGGGAATTTTGGATAGGGAATTTTGGGATGTGTTTGGGGTTGTTTGGTTTTTGAGCTGGTTTTTTTTGGATGAGGGTGCTTTATGGATGCTTCTTCGAATGATATCCGTTTCGGATTCATGTAATATTTTTTGTTCAAAAATGCTGCCCAGAAAGGTCACCAGAGTTTTGAAGATTTTTGCCCAGTTTTTGGTCTTTCTCGGATTTTGTTTGTCCTTCATAGTGATTGGAGTCTGTTAGAGATAGGTAAGTTGATTGAAGAGGTCGAGCGCGTCTTCAGGGTATTGGGAAATCCCGAAGTTTTTAGAGTGCATGATGTTCTGGGTCTTTTCGAAGGTCCATCTCTAGATGAGTTGAAGTTGTTCTCCCCGCCATTACTGCATGTTGGTATGATGTGGTGTGTCTTTAAATCCATCTTTGTTCGACAGTTTATATTTGTGGAGGTGAAGACGAACAAAATGGAAGAGCTCATGAGTGTTCAACATGGCCAGCTGACGATGAAAGAGTATGTTGACCATTTCATATATCTTGTGTCTCTTTTTCAAGGGGTAGTATCGCAGGACTGGATGAAGACATCTCCCGTCATCAGGGGTCTTCTTCCAGAGATCAAGGAGTGAGTCCTCCCTTATTGGGAGCATCACTTTTCAGAAGATGGTGCATGAGGTGTTTTTTGATGAGTTGGTTTCCGGAGTGCCAATGGTTGGAAATCCGCCATATCTAGTTACTCATGATGGTCCTCCATCTGACGAGCAGAGTGTGTCAGGTAAATTTGTTTATAAAAAATTCTCTGCAGTGGCTCTAACATCCAGTTCGTCGGATCGTATAATGGTGTACCGTCAGTATGGACGATTAGGGAATACAAGCCATCATGCCACACCCCTCTGAAGATGTGCCGTCATTGTAGGGGTCTGGATCATTTAGAGAAGCTTTGCAGGAAGCATCGCCTGAGGAAGACCCTATGACAAGAATATTCCCGTGCTACACTGTGAGGAAAGAGATTCTTCAACCATCAGAGCCCCAACAATAGGTCTTATGGTGAAGCTCGCACACAGTCATAAGTTTCCAAGGGGGTGACGCCTCAATTAGGGTTTCATGTTCCCTGTTGGAAATGAAACATTTAAAGTCCGTCCATTACCATCCTTCCACTGTTAATGATTTTGCGTTGTTGTAGGTTCATTGTGTCGTAGTGAGTTTGGGATGAACGTGTTCGTTTGTACTCAAAATAGTCTCATTTCCATGATTAGGGACTTCTGAATCATGGGTTATTGTTAAAAGTGTGTTCGGAGCTGGTGTGGGTTAATCGTTGTTTGGCTGTGTTAGTTTGGAGATATAAGTGTCTGTGGAGGAATCTATGTTTGTGCTTATGCTCAGATTCATTATTTGGGTTAAGTTATTATTGGAGTTTTTTTACTAGTATTCAGGGACTTTGGTCCGGGCCGAGAGATTCAGGTTGTGGTGAAGGTGTTGTTTTTCTCGTGTTGTATGAGTTAGTTGAGATCGGTTGGGTGTTCGCACATCACCCCCTTCCCAAGGTGGTATGCTTGAATGTTAAAATTTCCTTAACATTTGAGTTCTTGTGGTGGGGAGAACCCTCTCATGTTCTCTGATTCTATTATGTTGTGGTTTCTTCTAATTTTATTTGTGCATGGATTCTTGTTTGGTCCATCGTTCGGCTGGGTGACTTTTTGGGGGAAGAAAGTTTCTGTGGTGGAGAGAATTGTCACACACTGACTTCCTAATTTAATAATATTTTACTATTTTATTATTTATGGTCTTCCCATTCTCGCGCCAAAGTCCGGGCTAGGTCCCGACATAAAATTTTCTGTCACTTAACATTTTTAATGGGGTTTCGGACCCGTGCACAGTCACCGTACGGTGAGCGATAGCTATGCAGTCGGTCGGGTTCCCAGGAAAATGCCTATCATATAGAATAAATAAATATTTATATAGATAAGCTGAATTGAATGTTTAATTTGCGATAATAATAATTTTATTATGCAATTAATAATAATATTATTAGTGAGGTGTTTATTATTATTATTATTATTATTATTAGTATTATTAGTATTATTATTATTATAAATATTGTAATTATATTAAAATGAAAGAAATTCTCTTTAAACACTATGCTACCCGTACGGTACTCCCCCTTTTCCTTCTCATGCGCGTAACGCCGCAGCTGCAGCCCCCTCCCTCCCTGGTTCTCCCCTGCCCAGCCGACCGGCCTCCGTACCGGGCTCCCCTTCCGGCTCGCCCTCCGACCCGCAGCATTCAAGAACCCATGTCCAGCCCCCCAGTCGCCGGCTCTCCCTCGTCAGCCCGCCAGGATCCGCTGCTCCCAGCCTTCTCCCTTTTCCTGCCACACCACCCACCTCCGCCGTGCTGATGGACCCTAGCTGTGCACCTACCATCTGGCGGCCTCTAGCCCCCTGCGTAGCAGCGCACCCCGGCCCCCTTTCCCCATGTCATCAGCGCCCCCTCAACCCACCCAGAACCGCCACCCACTCACTTCGACCACCTCCGCAGACCACCTCCGGCCTCCCCCAGCTGTCCCACACTCCGGCCAGGCCATCTATGGCTCCCCTCCGACCTCGCCGGCTCTCCTCCATCCTCGTCGGCTCTCCTCTGACCATTGGTCTCCACCCACAGCACCCGAAACCCTTTCCTCTTCTGGTCGAGGAATATTTCACTTTATTTTTGGTGTTTTTCTCAATTTAACCACACCTAATTACCTTTATTTGTAATTCTCACATTATTCTCGTCAATTAGAGTGTGTGGTTGGTTTTTTTGGGTATTTTTTCTCTTTCCGTGGAAGCGTTGTTTTGTCCGTACTTCGTTTCAGGTAGGTGGTTATGTGTTTGACCATTGTTTTATGAATTCGTTTTCCTCTTAAATTAATTTAGTATATGTATATTAATTAGTTTTTTAATGCAGATCAAGTATTTAATTGAATTTTATATGTATATATGGTATGTACATGTTTTCTATGAACAACCATACTGAATTGTTTACTTACATGTCACAAACCTTGAAATTTCTATTTTTATTTAGCGTCGATTTGTGAAGAGTCATAAAAGATGGTTTTGAACATGTTTTGGTGTGTTCTCATTATTGTACACACTTGAAATTAATTATAAATTAGATTACTAATGTTCTTTGAGCTGTTTAAATAAATTATCAAGTCATTCATGTGATGCAGATTCGGGTGTGAAATAGTTCATGGTGTATGTTTGGTTTCAATAGTGGGATTTTATATGTATTTTGGGGTGATGTCTGTCTGGTTTTTCTTGAAATGATTTAATAAATAGTTTAGTGTTTTATTGAATTATTTAGATGGCACGAAAGTGGTATTTTGAAAGTGTTGAATATGCATTTCTTTTTAAAGCAATGTGTTTATATAAAATAAGACATGTTCTTGGTGTAAACTCGTTTTGTGTCACTTAGTGGTGTTTCATAAATGGTGCAAGAAGTCCATTAAATAATGTGGATGGCACAAGTTGTGTATTGGAAGAATTTCAAGTTGGTGTTTGTGCCGTTTGTTCATTTGAATTTATTTGAGTCTATATTTATGCGTTTAGTTGTGCGGTTGTTGCAGCGTGTCAGCAAGGAAGACATGAGGTACTTTGGTCATCGGCTTGCGCATGCTTGTGCGCCTGTGCAAGGCGTGGCATGCCATTATGTTTGGACATCGAACCAAGGTAGGTCCCCCACTGCACTAACCTTTAAATTTAGAGTTTATTAATTTCTTGAGGTTTTAATAATTTTAATGAATGATAAATAATATAAGATAATGAATTTTTAAATGATTATTTGGTGTGAAAAGAGCCGTTTATTTTATACCAAACACTTGAAACATTTTATTGACTAGCGGACACCCATCACTGAAAGAATTCCCATTTGGTCTTCAAACAGAATTCATATAATTTCAAATGTACTTCTAGTTTTAAAGATAAATGATTTCTTATGAACAAGTGTTTTGGGTTTTCTCGAGAAATGAGGTTTTCTATTAAAATTTTTGAAGGCCCGTTTGGCACTTTAGTAAAATAAATTATTTTGGAAAATCCATTTTGGGGTGATCTTTGGTGTGTGTTAATTGCGTGATCTGTATATGATGTTTGTGCATCTTGACTGATTTATTTACATTGTGAATGCACCCCTTATTTTTAGATGTATTGACATGGGAACCCGGAATAGTGAGTGAATCTTCTAAGAATGATTGCTGCACTAGTTTAGAATATGCACTGGATAGTGCCCCATAGCAGGGTAATACTGAGTTATTGCTGCTATGGGGATTAGGCCCCTCGGTTAGGCCTTTTAGGGCTATGTCGAGCATTTGGGCGTTATGACGTCATCGAGTTAGGGCATACCTTCAGGATGAGTCAGATGTATAGTACATTCTGGATTGTTCATGATCACCTTGGTTCGACCCATGTTTCCTTTAGTGTTTATTTATATGTGGAGGATGATTGAGAGCTCTAGTTCGGTTGCTAGCCCATGTGTGCCACTTTTCTTTTTGATTTTCCTTAGTATGTGTTTCGTGTTGTGTGTGGTTTTCCCATTTGACTAACAACTGAATGTTGAATTTCTAACATGTCCTAAAAAATGTTTTAAAATGAAATGAACTTGTTCCTTTCAAACAATACACTTGTTTTTATATTAAAAATGGTAATGGACTACTACTTGTCTTAGAAATTGAAGAGTTTGTGTGAAAATCAATATTTTCTATATTTAGTTTAAACGTGAAATTATTAAATTTTTTAATTTAAAGGTAGTGATTTGGGAATAGATTTACTGGGATAACCTACTATGTTTTAATACTCACGCCTATAGTGTTTTCTTGTTTTTAGTTCTGTTGTAGGTTCCAGATTCAGTTGTTCACCTTGAGTGATGTTGGTTGTTGTATTGGAGAGTGACCCAAGGGTCACATGGAGTTTTGGTCGTGGTCCAGTTAGTAGAATTGTTTGTTTCTCTTCCTTTATTTACTTTTGTTCTATTTATTTATGCTGGTTAATTTATTTTCTTTTGGGCCAAATCATTTCCACCTATTTACTCTTGATGCCTGTCACTAGTTTCCAGCTCATGGGGATCGGGAATGCCCTTTGGGCCATGTCGTGGACCGGCTCGGGTAACCGGTTCAAGGTCATCCTGGGATGGTTCGTGACAATGGGCCTTGCTTCACTCTTGGTTATGACACACCCATGGGATATGCTTCGGATAATTCTCATTTTCTTTACAGACCATTATGAAGGGTTTATGTGTATATACTTTCCTCAATGAAAACCATTTTACGATTAAGGATTATATCCATAAACTATTCAATTTATGTTAAAAAAATTTAATTTCCCATTGATATTCATAAACTATCCTAGTGCATTCTATTGTTTAGAAATGGAACCTAGTAGAATGAATGAGAATTCCAGCAATACGCATGATCAAAAGATTAAGAAGGATCATATCTTTCATGGTATTAAGCCAACATTTAAAAGGGAAATAGTCTTCAACATACTCTCATCATATGAAGAAATATTATCATGTGTTAATAAGATAATTAATGAATTCTCTAAGTACTATGGATTTTAAGGGAAGCAAGAGAAGAAAAAAATTTAGAGAGAAAGATGGATAATGGGAAGAGGGGAAAGAAGGATTTTACCTTATGTGATAACTATGGAAAGAATCACCTTAGTAAATTCTTGAAGGGAATGGAAGTTTGTTATATGTTTGGAGAAAAAGGACACCAACTACATGATTGAAAGTGAATAAAAAAAGTTTCAAATGTACAATGATATATCTGCCACTACTGGAAAATAGACCTATACCTACGGTTCAAAACCGTGGGTATAGCCCCCAAAACCATGGGTATAGGCTATACCCACGGTTCTGGGAACCGTGCGGCTGAACGGCGTCGGGATAGAGCTCACCTATACCCATGGTTTCTGGCCAAACCATGGGTATAGGCATGTTTTTGAGACCCTATACCCACAGTTTGCCCAAACCGTGGGTGTAGGGTACCCTATACCCACGGTTTTCTTAAACCGTGGGTATAGGTTCTGGATAACTGCCTATCCCCACGGTTTTTTCCAAAACCGTGGGTATAGGTCCATTTTCCAGTAGTGTGCAAAGAGTTGGGACACCATACAAATTAATATCCAAATCATCATAGTATGCCCCAAATGATGCTATTGGATAATAATAATGTTATGATACTATCACAGATGAATATGAATAACAATTATTCTTATGTTGTTATTAAATAATAATTTCATTTTACTGATTTATCAATGATGTACTGTTTATATGAATTATGGAAATAAATAAGGATTGTATTGCAGTACTATTTCATTAAGGATTTGACAATATTTGGTTCTATGAAAATTTACTCAATAGAAAGTTGATATTTTTGAAAAATACTTGGTTTAAGGATAGATAAACCTTAAAATGGTTTTTATACTGAGGTAGTGGTTTTGGCATAAGATATGGTTGATTTAGATAAATTATATTGGATATTCCTTACTACCTTGGAACTGATTAATGGTTTGTTTATTATATCATTGATAGAGTATTCAAAAATGATGGATATAAGGAATATATATAGTATTATATAAAGAATAAGAGAGAATGAATTTAATGAATAAGGTTTTTTGAGAATTCAAGTAATTACTATGTTTTAAAATAATACATGGTAAAGGTATTCATATGTTATTACGTGGAAAAAGGTATCTCCATTTTGTTTACCTTCCTTATAAATTTTGGATTGTGATTTTGTACAAAAGTATTTCGGATAAATATAAATGTTGGAATGGATTATGATTGAAGTTGGATGCTATTATTAAGGTTAAATAATTTCATTATTTTATTTTTGGATTGTTATAAAAAGGACAACCCGATGGTTGAGTGACAACCCGTCGGGTCCGGCAAGGGCACGAGACTTAAACCCGCAACCAAAGGGAAAAAAGGTTGCATCACCTACCACTGACCAACATCATGTCCTGGTTTTGTAATGTAGTTTTTTAAATATTCTAAAAAATAAATTATAAATTCATTATTTTTGGAACCCTATATGATTATGATAATTATAATATTTTTGAATTCTGTTATCTTTGGGAGTAAAAGTTATGTTTGTTGTAGGAATTAGTTGAAGGATGAATCTTTACATATCAAGTGTATATTTTTTTTTCTCAAATCATATGAATAAATTAATTCTATAACATTACGGAATGGATATTAGAAGAAATTTTTTTATCCTAATACCTTATTTTTTGTTGAACCGACAATATTTAAATCAAAATAGATTGTTGACTTTGAGCCCCTGAATATTACACATATTTGTGATTGATGACCAAAATCACTTCATATAAATATTTACATTTTCCTCCAATTATGTGTCTCTAATTGCCTCCAATTTTCACCTAATCGAGATCATATTTTGGTGGTGAATTTTTCATTTCACTATCCCACTTATTAAGACTAAATTTTTTAAGAAAATGTTTGATGTGGGATTTCCACAAAGGTATTTTTCTATATATAAGAATTTATTTTTGATAAACATTTCAAATTTTAGGGAATTTTTTTTTGACTTAGAGGAGAATGTAACACCCCAATACTTTATAGTACGTTATCTCTTTAAAGTAATTCAATAACTTTCACTACAAACAAAAATGAGTTCGAGCACACTTAAGCTTACCAAACAAGCCGTTAAAAAAGCGGTTATGAATAATATTAACTGAATTTTGATTCTTATATACTCTAGATAAAATTAACACCCATATTATGTGTTTCATTGACATAATATGAGAAAAAATTCATTTTTCAAAAAAATGAAAATTTACCACATTTTAATGGAGAACCCTTTTTAAAACCAATATTTGACACATTTATATATTCAATTAAATGAAATTAAATGAAACTTTATATTATGGAGATAAAAACTTATTTCAGATAAATTTTTGGTACTTTTCTGATAACTTTCATATTTTGATGAATAATGAAAAATATGGAATTTTAATTGAAAACAACTTTTTTAATAGAAATATTTTATACTGATAAATTATCCATTTGAATGTTTTTTAAGAATAATTATATCATATTTTTATCATTTAATAAAATTCTTGTCAATATATGTAATTTCACATTAAAATTTGACATAAAAACATGTCAATCTTTTGATAAATTTTACATTTAAAAACCCTCTTTTTTGGTTTCGACAACTGGAATTAATTTTAAATTAACTAATGGAAATTTTATGTTTTGAATTTGGTAAAATAGAATTAATTTTTGAATTTGGATTTTCACAATTAGATTATGGTTTATTTTTGGTATTTTTTTTAAAAACATCCAATTTTTTATGAATTGTGAAAAACACTACGTTATTGTTTAAAATAACATTTTTATTAAAATAATTATTTATTTTATTTCAATATATTTTAATTCAAAAAAGATATATAATATCTATACTAGTTAAATTTAATTCATTGGGGTCATTTTATATTAAAATTTTATGTATAAAATTATATTGAACTTTTTATCTTCTTTTAGCCACCTCCTAGGAGAATTTTGAAAATTTTCATAAAACATAATTTTAACACTTCTATGAGTTGAATTCAAAAAATCTGAGAGATTTAGTTAATATCCATAATTAAAATTTATCTCAATAATATGAATATAGTTTTTGGTAAATAGTATCTTTTGACTTTTATTTACCACGGTTAAAAGTAAATTGGGTAATTGAGCAGAAAAATGATATCATAATTACCTTAAAACATGTAATATTTCTATTAGATAAGTATAATTTGACTAATAACATCCATAGTAATAATATATGATCCTTTTTGGTTCACTTGGATTAGATTAGGACATCTATTATTATTTTATTTAATGAAGAGTTAAAAGAGTTAATTTTAATGTTTAATAGCTAAACCATTTTTAATATATGGTAACCAACAATATAAATTAATCTATAAATATTAATTAGAAAGATAAAAATATTTCCTAAATAATTTTATTTTATTTATAATATTTAGAAATTTAATAAATTAATTTATTTATGACACACCGATGATGCAGTAGTTACCTAATTAAAGAAATATTAAAATAATTGATATTATAAATATCAAAATATATGTAAATTGAGACGTATGAAGAATTAAACTAATTTTATAGGTTCATATTACTTGTTAGGGGTTTTTAAATAAATTTCATTCTACGTGATGTAGTTTTTACTAATTTTAATAAAAGGAAATTATAAATAGTATCAAAATTGACATAATTGAGTTTTAAAAAAAATACTATATTATTAATTGAAATAATATTCCTAAAAATATGTTGTTTGGCCAGTGGACTTATATATGGTTATATATATCAATAATTAACAACATTATATTCTCTTGGATTGTTATAGTATGTTTATTAACTATATAATATAAAAATACAAAGAGACATGGTAAATATCAAACTATTTAACTAAGAGTTAAATCAAAATGATAAGTTTAATATGAAGAACTAAACCTGATAAATCCTATTAGTTTAGAGGCATTAAATAGATCCCCACTATATCCTTGTAATAATTTATTTTGGATCCATTATAAACCAAAATGTTTTTTATTATAATATAATATTTCCAGTTTTTTCTAATGTGACCCTCACCTCTCTTATAAAAGGGCACTTCCCCTTCTCTTAATTTCACACCTCCAAATAATTTTGGCTTGGCCAAACCCTGAAAAAATGTCCTCCCAAATTCCCTAAATTCAACCAAGATGCCTTAATTGGATCATAATTCCAACCTAAGGTGCCCTTTTGATCAACCTAGAAGGAAACATCGAAAGTAAAGGTAATAATTTATCCACCTTATTTCATGTTTTATTATTCACCCACCACCTCTTTCATTGTTGCATCTATGACAAAATAATAAATATATTACCTAAAACATATTGTGATTTCATTATAATTATGATACAACCATATTCATTATTCTATCCATCCTACAAATGACAAAGTCACCATATCTGCGTACGTACGACTTACCGTCTCCACATCGTGGAGTAGTTTGTTATTCAAACACTTAATTATTTGGATTGGTATAATAATGAATATAAATTATGTAAATAATAAATATAACATGTTAATTATTATTTACCTATGATATAACATCAAATTACATACGATTTCTCCATCAATATAATGATATTGTCCCTCGTGCATACGTACGAATTACAGTCTCCACGAAAGCGATGCGATTTATTTTCCATCATAATTATTCAAGAATAATTTTCATTTTATAATTCAAAATGATGTCTATTAACATAATATAATTATTTATATGAGTCAAATACATACTATTTATAACAAACAAGGCTTACGTAACCAATCATATAAAGGAAAAAAAATCAGTTAACACCCGAAACGATGATACTACTATAATTTTTTTAACAAAGAAATATTGGAAGATCATATATGAAATCATATTTAAGTATATGGTTCTTTTATAATTTAATAACAATGATTTAACTATTATACATGAGGTTAACATACCATCAAATAAGGAAAAGTATGAGGTAAGGGTTAATTCTACAATCTCTTTACTTATGCGAGGTTGTTTTTATGTAATTATCTAATGGGACCTCTTTATCATCCACATCCTTGTTTTCATAAAAATGTATTTCAAATTTGTTTTACTATTTACTAGAAAATGGTTTAAAGACATTTATACACTTATTTGACTTTATATGTTTTTAAAGGAATATTTCCTTTATTTTCCAAACAAGGTACATTATGACCCTTTCGACAAAATTATGTTAAGAATGTTTTTTGACTTATACGGCAGGTGTGGATATTTTATGATGTTATAACATCATCGAAGTTTCCCTTACACGCATATAAAAATATTTTAAAAATAAATTTTTTCCTTTATAATTATATGAATTTTAAATCATTTAAAAATAGAAAGAGATACTTATCTAAAAATTGTTTTGATTTCATCAACGTCAACATCATTTTAATTCATTTTAAGGTTTTTTGAAGTTGATATATTATGATAAAAATCTTCCATATTTTATTGAAGGTTTTGTGATATGTTTGACTATGGATGTGTTATTTTTACACCATTCATGGTTTATGGATAAATTATGGACATTTAGTATGCTAGTTATAATACAGATTAATATGTTATGTTTAGAACTTTTCATATGAGGAATGAATTGGAATTAGTTTGTGATGGGAGGAGCATGCTATAGCTCCTCAAGGCATCGGTAGGTCACATGAGACAAACTAGTATCCTGGCATGAGACCTTGATAAAATTATATTTGTATTCTTTGCACAAGGCCTTGAATATGTGGCTGTGGAGTCTGGAATTATGTATTCTATCATTATCAAAGTTGCTATTGATATTTCATGTGATTATTAGACTAGTATAATATCCATGTGAATAAGTAAATGGCATTATTGGATTTCAGCATTGCCCAATTATGCTGAAATTTATGTTTAAAAGGCTATTGTTTTATTCTTATACCTTTCCTAAAAATTTTACGCTTAATTATGAAAGTTTCAACTATACTGTTATCCTAATTGAGCATCTGAGATCACCCCTTTTTATGCTTTATTTTTCCCTGTATGTGAACATGTTTTTTTTGGTTGACCTGCAGGGATAGGATAACGATATAAGTGTGTTAAAAGGGGAAAAATGTTGTTGGTGTTTTTATTTCATGATGTAATGTAAAACATTTGAATGTATCTAGTATTCCAAGGATACTAAACTGATCGGCCTTTTGAGAAATTTTTTTTGTATCGTTATAGTGTTATTTAATAATGCACCGACTCTAGGTAATTAGGGTCGGGGCGTTACTAGAAGTATTCCCATTTTTCAGTGATCATATTAGAAATAAGTTAAGTGAAAATATATATCTATAAAATTATCATTATATAATATATACCCTATTATTTAATCACATATACTTATATATATAAATCCCCTGATGTAAAAGGAATCACATCGTGTTGTGGAGGTGATAGTGCACCCTTCCATGACCGATGATATCATTTGTTTGTGCTTGAAAAGGGTAACAAAGAAAATGATATATTATATTTATATAAATTTAATTACGTGTAAAATTTCATAATTATTTTATTTATGTCACATATTTTTAATTAATGCAATAATTTACACATTCTACGTATTGTGTGAATGAACCAAATTTTTTTACGGAGGCGATAGTCCACACTTCAACAGATGTTGTCATCATATTTACATAAAATCGAAAGTATAAGGTTATGTGATATAAATTAGTTATATAATAATAATGAAATAATAAAAATAACATATAACATATATAAACAGTGTTCCAATCAGAATCCCCAACCATGAGGGGTGGTAAAGAAAAATGAACAATCATCATTTTGTGAGGCGATAGTTCGCCATATGAAAAAACATTATGTTAATTACCCATATGATATAAGTGTATGTGACTGTAGGTAGAATAATTATCAAAAAAACATTACAGTCTACTGAGGATGTTTTTTTATCATATAATCATTGAATAAAGTGTGTTTCTTGGGTGTATAATGGAAATAAAACTAAAGAGCACAAGGAAAGATGTTTTCTCTTAATGGGAAACACCTTTTGGTTTGAAAAGAAATGGATTACATGTCTAAATTTATTACAAAGGTGGGGATTTTAGGTATAGGGTATGGAATTTTAAGAGATATCTAGTCTGATATTGGTCGAGAAAAAATTTATTTAGAGGTATGAGGAAGTGGGAGGAGAAGAGCCCTTTTTATATTATAGGATGAGTGACACTATTGTAAACACAAAAAGGTATATACTAAGGGGAGGTATAATTTAGATAATGTGACATTAAAATAAAAATATAGTTGTTTAAAAGGGATTCAATATCATAAAAAACCTCAAACATTAAAAAATAAGTGAATTTTAATAATTTGGTTCCTTAACTTTTTTTGTTTCCCCAATTTTGTAATTTTTGTTTTCTTAAAGAAACCTGTTTACTAACCTATGTAATTTAACTTTTAAGAAAAAATAAAACTAATATTTATTATATTTTATGTATACAGATAGTTATTAATATATTATTTAATTTTACAAATAAAAATCTCATGAGTGTTGGATATTAGTTTTAAAACTATCAGAAGCCACGTGAAAAAACAATGTTTTAACGAGACAGTGATAACAATGAGTTTAAAAACTATCGGTTAATAGGTTAATTATAAAAGATAAATCAATCTATTAGTAGAACATTTTTAATATTAATTAACACAAATAATACCTTATAATAGTATATGATTTTTTAATTAATTTTTCTCATTTAATAAAATATAATTTATTATAAAATAACATTATTATCAATTTTAACATTATTTATTTATTTTTAATTTAAAAATATAAAAACAATATTAGAATTAATGAATATTATTTTAATGGCTATGAAACATTATATACTCATATAAAAAAATAAAGATGGATAATAAATCAATTAAATTTCTTCACCTCTGACAATTATAATATCATTTAATTTAGTAGATTATTAATATAATAACCACTATATTGGCATTTATGAAGAATTTAAAGTAAATAATTAATCACTAAAAACTCATAATCAATTATTTGGATAAAAATAACACATTTATAATTATAAAGGATATATTTAACTGAAAATAATTTGTTTTTAAAAAACTTATGGTTTTATAAATGTTAAAGGTAAGGAATGTTCCGTTTTTATTATTTCCTTACATAACATTTCATATTGAGAATTTTCCAAAACCATTATATCAACAAATCATATAATTAGACCCAAGAGAGTATATAGTCAAAATATTGGCATACAATGTATTTTTTACAGGTTTCTAGGTAATGTTTCCCTTTAATAGTATAGTTTGGTACTTTGTTAAGCTTAATTTTACCTTAATCATTATAATTAATATTCATCATATCCAATAATATTTTTGATCAAAAATTAAGTTGATATTATTAGAAAATAATATAATATATATTAAAACCATAAATTCATATTTTTTAAAATTCAAATGGTATAAGTGGTAAAAATATGTTTAACGCTAATCACACAGAGGTCGTGAGAAAGATGTGTTTTCAAGTAAAAACACACAATAATTCAATATGTTTTTTATGTTCAATTTAAATATAATAAATGATCCAAATTAGGTTAATATATGTATATTTGATCTATTATTAATCATAAAACCAATTTATAATATAATTTAACTTTAATAATTATTTACACTTAAAGACAATTTTCAACTAAAATATAGTATTTTTCAATATTCCGTAAAAAATAAAACCTCTGAGAAAAAAATTCACCATATGATAATATTGAAATTACTAATTAAAAATAAAGTTTATTTTGAAAAATAATATTTATAAAATTTTAAACGTTTATTTTTAAAAAAGGTTCATCCTTAAGAGGCAGTAAAACATAGTCTTTCAGGGAACACAAGCTAAGTCAGTGTTGTGTGTTGTGTATGACTAACTTGGAATTTTATATAAATAAGTATAGAAAAAATATAATTTTATATGAGTATATTAATTAATTGGGGTGTCACGAACCAAATCTGGTCTCCGCCAAAACCGGCAACAAACTTAGCCCGTGACATGACCCGAAGGGCGTTCCCTATCCCCATGGGCTGGCACAAGTGCCCGGGTATCATTTATTTAGGTCTGGGAACGATTTACCCGAATATGAATGCATAAACCATTAAAAACAGTCAATAAACTGAATCTGAAAAATTTATACCAAACGATGTTTAAACAAAAACCAGAACTAAATACCTGGGTTTTGAGTCAATACAAAAGTTCCAAAGACACAATGAAACAGAAACGAAACAGCCCCATGGACTCCACATGACAAGGGTCATCACCCCCAAGTCGTCTCCACTACTCCGCCCCAAGGATGAGGACTAACACCCTGAACCGCCATCACCCTTAGCCTTTCCTTTACCTTGTTCAAAAAAAGTTCTACTTACACCCAAGGGGTGTAAGTAGGTTGTGAGCCTAAGCCCAATAGGATACCACCCTATGATTCCAAGGTGCATGCAATACAAGGTGAAAAAGCAAGCAGTTTTAATATGCAATTAAAAGTGGTGACAAATTCCACAAAATGAAACATTAAATTGAAAACATTTTTCAAGATAAAACTTTCAAAATGTTAAAAAATTTAAATAGGAATATTATTTACTACATTATAATTCCAAAGACACCCAAATACAAGGTAAAATACCACAAATCCACTGAGCAAAAAAACCGGGAACACCCCTAGGCACTAGATAGTCTCAGGCCCCATGTACCTCGTACCTCAGTGTAATGTAACCATAGTAAAATCCATTCTCATGCATGATACACTAGTAGGGAACATAACCATAACCTATTGGTCCCCAATCATCATCCAAATAGTTTAGTTAGAGTTCTCGTTATCAAAATTCTATGTGAAATAGGGACAAAACCCATCCGATCCACTAGCCGTACTAGTACAAATCCACCCCACTTAGGTACCCGAGATTCCCCTTTGTGCTCAAACAATTTCAGGATTTAACACATATCCATTTTAATGTAAAACACCACTAATGGTCTCATACACCAAATACAGTAGCTATCTCATTTATACCACTTAAAACACACAACAAACTCTTTGAATTTGAATAAATCAATTTCTCAAAATCTCGTGTAGTTTTGCACACAGAACCCCTTAAGAAACCCACTTGTACACGATGTTCACAATTGTAAGTTACCAAGACAGTAAAGGCAGCCCAATAAATATCGATTAAAACAACAAATCAATTTTTGGACATCCCCATGTTAAACAAGAAGTGTTATCTTTGTAAAACCTTCATTTTCACACAAAAGTGGAACCAAAACTTCACTTTCTTTAAAAACACAATTAAAACCCCTTTTTTTGCAGAAATTACCAAAGGGGATAAAAATTATAAACAATATTTTATTCCTTATTACAGATCAATAAAAACAACTAAGTATTTATAGGGAATCCCCAAATAATCAAACAAAACACTTCTTTGGAAAACCCCCAATTTCACACCAAATTGGAATTTTAAATTCGATTGCAATAGAAACATCATTATAACCAATTTTTTCAGCAATAATAAAATTATATAAATATAAAAATATTATAAATACAGCATTCTAATACACAAATATTGCATCAACATTGGAATCACCTACCAAATCAACTGAAACCATTGAATCCTTTGTGGGAAAACACAAACGCACCTCGCCGCACCTCAAGAAGGATAGATCAAACTTAAAAATAGAAAATCGGACCAAGAAAACCCAAGTTTAAACCTTAGGTTAGAAATCCTACCCACTGGTAATTGTTCACTTCAATAAAAAGTGAGGAAACCCTAAAAACAATAGAATGAAACCCTAATCAATTTGAAATGGTAAAAGAAATGGACAAACTTACTTGAGAAATCTAGGATGAATCTCCACAAAACATAAGTATCTGAAATTGAAAACAGCCAAATCTCAGGGGATGTTCTCACAAGAATTAGTAGGTCATTTAGGAATTGGAATGGAGGGAAAATAGTATGAATTGTGAGATTTGTGATTGAATGAACATACCTCATCAAATATTCCCGTTTTTTAGAAACCCTAAGATTTTCATCCCTAACTCGCGATCCTAAGAGCTCCAAAGAGGGGGGTAAATAGTCTGGGGGAGTGGCTGGGTGTAAGGGTCGCTTGTGAGGCTTGGAAGCACCGGAAAATAGATAAAATTGAATATGTTATTAAATAAATATAATTAATTTTTAAACCTGGATATGGGCTTCCGGGCAGGCCCAATCCCTTAAATAAAAACCCAACTAAACCATATTTATAGATTTACAAAGGGTCCATATATTAATTTTAGAGTTAATATATCAGGGGAGGACATTTAGGAGTTGGAATGCATGAAAAATATTAAAAAATGAATATGTTATAAAAGAATCAAAATTTATTATTAAATCTGTAATTGGGCTCACGGTTTGGCCCAATCCACGAAAACTCACTTATTCTCTATAAAACCATTGGAAACCACCAAAACAAAGCATTAATGGAAATTGAAATATATTTAAATTTAATATAAGCTATGTATGTGAAAATTTTCCCCACCATAAAAACTTTCCGCCCCGGAAAGTCACAACAAGACCAATTCAACAACCAAACACAACGGAGAAACCAAGAAGTACTCCCTTGCCAGGTTTCTTCCCCAAAGGCCAAAACACCTCCAGTGATCAATGAAGGAAGTAATACTATCAAAAATCAAACTTACACCACTTTACTAAAACCATCAAGAACATTTAGGCTTTATCACAAATAAAAAATCCTCAAACACAATCTGAAAAATACTCAAGCAATTAACCCAAACGAACAACAACTTTGAACAAGGTTACACTTACCTTACTTTAACTAAACCATTGGGTGCTCTCCAGTTACAATGTTTACTCAAGAATGATGTTGGTAGCTAGATATATCTTAACAATACTATCTACACCAAGCCAAGACCATGGAAAATTCTAAGTTACTGGTACGGGGGGACACAAATACGCTCCCCACCATAAGAGACAACCGATATTTTTTTTGAGACATAATCAAGAGACTAACAGGGGGAGGCCTAAATGGACTCACCGGTACAAAGGATATACTTCGATCATAAATTTACAAAAGAAATTATATAAGACTCATAGTGGATCTCTCCACCATAAGAACCAACCATCTTAACCAACCAGCACTGGCCTGTAAAGAAAGACCCCAAAATTTAAAGAATTGGGGCGACCACATGGTTAGTTTACACTGTTTGGGAAGCCATACACTAATAGTTGGGATCCTTCTTTCCGCATGTATTCATAGGGAATGGTCACTATTATCCAAGTGAAAACTGTGTTCACAAACAGTGTAGACAAACTTCAAACCTTTCTCTAAAGACTCAGTGGAAACCAAAAGGGGGAGGGAATAACATTGGGTGATGACATGGGCACACGGCCCTCCACCTATTTCCACCGAACATGGACAAAAGAATAATGATTATGACACCATAGGTTTAAAATCTTCCTAACTTTCATACTGAGGAAATGACTTTGTACAAGGGTTTAAATGGCCCAGTGATTTCCTCTGACTACGAGCCAGCTTCTCTCCGAGACCTATGGTTGGAGCTCAAATGATTGAAGCATCTTCAGCCTCCTAGTTAGGCTTTGGAAACCCCATGAACGATAATTCTTCTTTCAATGAAACCAAAAACTACAACGCAATCCCAGAAAAGTTTTCCAGACATAACACATTCCAAACTCACTTTACCCGATCCCGATATTTCACTAAAACAAGGGCTAAGAAGATACACACACATCACACCTTGTTTCTTTAGGTGAGAAACAATAGAAGTAAATAAAACCAACACTCACATTCGTCTAAAATGGAAGTTTTTGAAGTTTTTCCAAGGGATACATTATCACAACATAACAGGGACTCTCATAAGATTTCACGACATTCACCTCTATGGTCAATCGAGCACATGACATCATAAGGCATCGCCGAACATGACCATTGTGACTGATATAAACAATTCATGGAGAGGGACCTTATACAACATCCCCAAACAACACACAATTCTAGAAAGTGTCCACAATATCTTATCGTGACCATATTTCCCACACCGGTGGTTTAACATGAATTAATTCATCAAAGAAACTTTGAAGAACCCAAAGGTCCTCTTAGACACCATAGAGACACTCATCGACACTTAAAACCCTAGAACACATCCACCTTCGACGTATCAGGAAACATAAGAAACTAAGGTCTCTTTCAACCTTCCATGAGCACTCTCCCGTTACAAGAGGATCTAAAAATCAAAGAAAGGAAAGGCTGTAGACTCAAACTAAAACTCTCAAGAAAACATATTCCTTATATTGATCAACTGGAGGGTCTTCAAAAGGAAAAACAATCTGGGTTGAACTTTAGTTGTGCACTAACCATTAATGGGGTGTACCTTATCCAACGATTGAACCAAAGGACCCAACCAAGATGGTTTATTGGTCATGATATACCATAATTCAGATCCAAACACATGAAGGGAACGACCACAAAGTCATCCCAAAACATTTTGGAAAAGAGACCACTAATCGTCCCTACAACACTGCACACCGACCAAACACAAACCAAAAACACAGTTCAAACAGGAGGGGTTCTTGGACTCAAAACATCCCACAACATCAACATTATCAAAAACCCATAATACAAACTATACCAAACTATTCATCAATACATCATGTTTTTCTTTAAAACTATTTCTTTGAAAACAAATGGTTTTACAGTAAGCATTTCCCCCAATGGTACCCCATGGGCCTCACACTTGCATGTTTTTGTGTCACACCGGGCACCCTCCTCATAACCATCCCATCACTCATCCAGTCATGCCATCAACCATCCATCATCCCATATAACCCCATGCATGTGGTCACTCATGGAAATACCATGGGGTAAAACAAAAATTCCTTCCACTTTTCAAAAACAAAATGCTCAACCAACCGAACCTTTTTCTCAAAACTGCTAACAATGAGATCAAAATCCCAATTCACATCTTACAAAACTTTTCATAAGGACACAAACATAAAAAAAAGAACTCACTTTCAAGTTATTCACATCAATTTCAAAACATCTAATCCCATTAAAACACCCTTTAATCATTTAGAAAACTATATTGGAAACACTTTTGAATACCAACTTCAATATGGTTTCGGCTTTCAAAAGAGGTGTAAGCATACTATTTTCCATTTCAAAAGAATTCTGAAAATTCAGTTCCACCATTTCATAAATCAAAACATTCCATATTTATTTTAATCTCATTTCACAAAAACATTACAATTCTTAAAACCAAGTCAGTTTAAAACCAAAGTTCCATGATTTCAAAA
The DNA here is from genome assembly GCA_963277665.1 of Viscum album. Lineage (NCBI taxonomy): Eukaryota > Viridiplantae > Streptophyta > Magnoliopsida > Santalales > Viscaceae > Viscum > Viscum album. Next base: position 713,910,726 of record OY728122.1, read on the forward strand.
CTAAAGAACACAAGACAATGCGAGAGGAAACTAGTTTCAGTGGGTGACTTGGACATATGGTTGGAGGCTATATTCCAATCACTTCACTATCACAGAGAGTGTTCTAGGGAATATCCGCATCTCCACTTGGCTTTCCAGGCCCTTCGAGCTTTCTGAGACCATTAACCCAACTCTCTTTTCATTTCCCCTAACCATCATTAAATCAAGAAAACCAAAGGACTTAGATAAATCCTGACTTCCCTAGGAAACATGAATCCTTTCATGAGGTGTGGTGATCAGGCACACGACCCATAACTATAATACCAAGTCCCTCCAATCCTAACTCCATGATATCCTGACTCTTCCTGAAATAACATGACCCAAAGAGTTAACATGAACATCCTCTGATACCATTTTGTCACAAACTGAATCTGGTCACCGCCAAAACCGACACCAAACCCAGCCCGTGACATGACCCGAAGGGCGTTCCCTATCCCCACGGGCTGGAACAAGTGCCCGGGTATCATTTATTTAGGTTTGGGAACAATTTACCCGATTATGAAAGCATAAACCATTAAAAACAATCAATAAACTGAATCTGAAAAATTTATATCAAACGATGTTTAAACAAAAACCAGAACGGAATACATAGGTTTAGAGTCAATACAAAAGGTCCAAAGACACAATGGAACTGAAAAAAAACAGCCCCATGGACTCCACATGACAAGGGGTCATCACCCCCAAGTCGTCTCCACTACTCCGCCCCAAGGATGAGGACTAACACCCTGAACCGCCATCACCCTTAGCCTTTCCTTTACCTGGGTAAAAAAAAGGTCTAATTACACCCAAGGGGTGTAAGTAGGGTGTGAGCCTAATCCCAATAGGATACCAACCTATGATTCCAAGGTGCATGCAATACAAGGTGAAAAAGCAAGCAGTTTTAATATGCAATTAAAGGCGGTGACAAATTCCACGAAATGAAACTTTAAATTGAAAACATTTTTCAAGATAAAACTTTCAGAATGTTAACACATTTAAATAGAAATATTAGGTACTACATTATAATTCCAAAGACACCCAAATACAAGGGAAAATACCACAAATCCACTGAGCAACAAAACCCGGAACACCCCTAGGCACTAGATAGTCTCAGGCCCCATGAACCTCATACCTCAGTGTAATGTAACTATAGTAAAATTCTTTCTCGTGCACGAGCCACTAGTAGGGAACATACCCATAACCTAGTGGTCCCCAATCATCATCCACATAGTTTAGTTAGAGTTTTCGTTATCCAAATGCTAAGTGAAACAGGGACAAAACCCATCTGGTCCACTAGCCGTACTAGTACAAATACGCCCCACCTAGGTACTCGGGCTTCCCCCCTTGTGCTCAAACAATTTCAGGATTTAACATGTATCCATTTTAATGTAAAACACCACTAATGGTAACATACATGAAATACAGTAGCTATCTCATTTTATAACACTTAAAACACACAACAAAATCTTTGAATTTGAATAAATCAATTTCTCAAAATCTCGTTTAGTTTTGCACACAAAACCCCTCAAGAAACCCACTTGTACACGATGTTCACAATTTTAAGTTACCAAAACAGTAAATTCATCCCAATAAATATCAATTAAAACAACAAATAAATTTTTGGGCATCCCCATGTTAAAAAAGAAGTGTTATCTTTGTAAAACCTTCATTTTCACACAAAAGTGGAACCAAAACTCCACTTTCTTTACAAACACAATTAAAAACCATTTTTTGCAGCAATTACCAAAGGGGATAAACATTATAAACAGTATTTTATACCTTATTACAGATAAATAAAAACAACTAAGTATTTATAGGGCATACCCAAATAAACAAACAAAACACTTCTTTGGAAAACACCCACTTTCACACCAAATTGGAATTTTAAATTCAATTGCAATAGAAACATCATTAGAACCAATTTTTTCAGCAATAATAAAATTATATAAATCTAAAAATATGATAAATACAGAATGCTAATACACAACGATTTCATCATCTTTGGAATCACCTACCAAATCAAATGAAACCATTAAATCCTTTGTGTGAAAACACAAACGCACCACCGCCGCACCTCAAGAAGGGTAGATCAAACTTAAAAATAGAAAATTGGACCACAAAAACCCAAGGTTAAACCTTAGGTTATATCTCCTACCAACTGTTCATTGTTCACTTCAATAAAAAGGGAGGAAACCCTAAAAAATAGAATGAAACCCTAATCAATTTGAAAGGGGAAAAGAAATGGACAAACTTACTTGAGAAATCTAGAATGAATCTCCACAGAACACAAGTATCTGAAATTGAAAATGGCCCAAACTCTGGGGATGTTCTCATAAAAAGTATTAGGTCATTTAGGAATTGTAATGGAGGGAAAAGAGTATGAATTGAGAGAGTTATGATTGAATGAACAAACCTCATCAAATCTGCCCGATTTTAGAAACCCTAAGATGTTCATCCCTAACTCGCGATACTAAGATCTCCAAAGAGGGGGGTAAAGAGGCTGGGGGAGCGGCTGGGTGTAAGGGCCGAATATGAGGCTTGGAATAACCGAAAAATACTTAAAATTGAATAAGTTATTAAATAAATAAAATTAATTGTTAAACCTGGATATGGGCTTCCAGGCAGGCCCAATCCCTTAAATACAAACCCAACTAAACCATGGTTATGGATTTCCAAAGGATCCATATTTTAATTGTAGTGTTAATATATCAGGGGAGGACATTTAGGAGTTGGAATGAGTGAAAAATATTAGAAAAATGAATAAGTTATAAAAGAATAAAAATTTATTTTTAAATCTGGAATTGAGCTCACGGTTTGGCCCAATCCACGAAAACTCACCTATTCTCTATAAAACCATTGGAAACCCCCAAAACAAAGCACTAATGGAAATTAAAATATATTTAAATTTAAAATAAGCTATGTATGTGACATGGGGTGTTAAATTCTCCCCACATTAATTAATGTTGTTCCTCATAATTTGAACTTTTTCTTGGAAACCATGACTTTGATATTTGGAAATACTTTTATTAAAAAACCAACATCATAAACATGGTTACTAAAAATCATTATAATAATGTTGAAATGAAATTATAATGTTTACATAACTTGGTTCCCTATTAGGAGAACATATGTGGGAAATAGAATAATTGATACAGAAGAAAAACATAATAATCATGTTCAGATGGAGAGTTCTAGAGAACACATTCAGATTAAATTTTTTGAGCACAAAACCAAAAACCAAAGCTGTGAATAGTGGTAATTGATATCATAAAAAATTATGATAATTGGATAATATTTTTTTAAATACAAATTTTTATTATTATTGTGGAATTATTTCAATATATTTGAATATAAGTAAATACACTTTAGTATAATCACAATATTAGCCTTTGGTTTTGACTTAAACGATTTATCATTTTCCTCTTATATGGTGAAGAAATAAAACAATATAATAAATATTGTCTAAATATCAACATAAAACTTTTCATAAATGGTTAAAATTTTCAAAATATTATGATACAAAATATTATAAGAAATGTCATTTAAATTCAAAAAATAACTTATCATTATCCCTTGATCTGTATTAATTATCTGTTTAATCATCACATATGGAAAATGTATTCCCCTTACTTCATGTGTTCTCTTGAAAAAGGGAAATTACCTGAATTACCGTAATTATTTATTGGGAATATGCATTCTTCTTTGTTCTTTAAGTAAAAAACTTGTTATCTAATATACTCCAATAATCCGAAATTGTAGAAAACTCCATCAATTATAGATTAAAACATTTTTCAACATATCAGTATTCAATTCCAAGGTTATCAGCCCATATCAAAATTAATCATTCCTTTATCCAAATATAATTGTCTGAAGATTAGGAAAATATTTTTTATACTCTTTAAATTAATCATTTATTTCCTAAAAAAATGTTTTACATTCTACTAATGAAATTTTCTTATTACCATTCAACATATGTTCTCAACTCCAAAATAAATATCACTATAGTTTGATCCTCTTATATTCCATAATTTTTATAACCAATACGTCACTGATGAAATATTAAAATGATATAATTATTGAATAGGCATATCAACCATTCCTATTCTTCTACGGAAGTAGTATAATTTTACCATTATCCTTTAGCATCATTTGGGGTATATTCCTTTGTCAATTGAGACATTGATTTGTATAGTATACTATCTCATTTCAATTGAATCATTGTATATTGGGATCATTTTTCTTACACTCTCAATCACAATCATGATGAATTTTCTTTCAAAACTTGTTAAAAACTCCCATTCCTATTAAACAAGTACCAATGTGGTTCTTCCCATAATTATGACATATGGAAAAGTACTTATTTACCTTCTTCCATTCCACCATATTTTTCATTTACATCATCTTATAATATTTATTCCATTAAAATCCATATAAATTTTAGAATTATTTAACAATCTCATTAGAACATTATACTATTTCATAATATGATGAGGATTCTTTGAATACTATTTTTCTTCGAACTATTATCTTAATACTATAAAAGATATGATCATTTTTAATCTTTTAATCATCTAAAAAAGTGATGTTCACATTATTTATTATAGGTACCACTTTTAAACAATTTAACAGACAATATTAAATCAAAACATAACGCATAAAACTAAAAATAGTGAAAGACTTTACATAAATGTAAAAAATAAGTCATAATCAATATCATAATCATAAAAAATGGGTTTTTTTGGGATATCATTACATTTATATCCTTTTTAATGGTTTTTTTAATAAAATTTGATTTATCCTTTGTGTATCCCCATATAGTATTAAATCAAGTGAAAAATAAGTCCCCTTTTCATGTACTCAGTTTCATGAAGTTCGGCTCGACACATCTTGCATAGGTTTTACACCTATGTATATTTGTTCCAGAACCACATCCACTTTTAGAATCCAGATAGGGATGTATTTCTAGGAATACACACATAATATATATGTAACCAAAATTTTATGATTTTCTTCATTACATATCATCAAACTACATCATATGGTTATATTTCTTTATCTAATTTGTCTATAACTATTTTCCAGGGGTGCTTTTGAACTTATTTTTATACCAACTATAATACCATGACACAATAATACTATTGAAGGTGCATTATTTTATTACATTGGAATGATGATAAGTAATCAAATCTTGAAGAAAATATTAGTTCAGCAATTTTGGAAAGCCATATTATATGCATTATGCCCATAATACTTTGGGAAAATAAAATAAAACATGATAAATAATAATGAAAATTAAACTACAACATTGATAGCTTATTTACTGATTTAGTCATCATAACTAGGGGAATGGTGAGCTAAAATGATCATTAAGGGTAATTAAAATAGAGTAAGTACTGAATTGATGAGAATAATCAACATGGAAAGGTATAAAATTGATAACATGTTCCACTAGAATATCTCTATAATGAAAATTCAATGCGGTAATGTAATAACTTCAACCACATGACATTTATTCAATGAAGTAAATAAGAAAATTCATCCATAGATATGTCGACACAAAATCTCATGGATGAATTATTAATGAAACTAAATGAGGGAAATTCATAATTATTTTATTCTATGTTTTCTAGGTATGTGGTACCTTTATCATCAATACATCTCACAAGATGGATTATAACATATTAGGTACATACAGATTTTGTTAGGCTAACCTTCTTTCTTCTTTCAAGACCTTTTAAAAGAAAATTGATAACATACTATTTCCAAATTTGAAGGTTTTTTCCAACCTAATTTCATCCCATGAGACTATTTATGCATCAAGGGTATTTTATTAACTGGACACAACCCATATTTATTATATTAAATTGTTCCCAGCTAGTTTTTTTTAGGTCGCAAATATTCCTTATACAAAATAAACAATATAATAAATAGAAATTATGACTTATCATCAAATTTAAATATTGAAAAATTGATATTGATTTATTAATAATTACTTATCATAGGATATGTAATAACAATGGTTGTCGAAGTTGATGAATAGAAATAACATATAAATATCATTGAAATATTATTGAGAAAAATAATCATTAAATTCTCCAATGTGTACCATACTACCTTGAAACATTTAAATGACAATCCCCATATAGGAATAACACTAAATTAAACTTATAATATTATGAGAATAATTGTAATAATGATATAACTGGTCAAGGGAAATATAAACAACATATAAAATTGAATTGATGCATAAAAATAATTATTTCTCAATGAAATGTAAATTGATATTAAATCTCTTACCTTAAGTTTGACTTGTCATGTGTATCTATATATTACTAAATAACAAAGGTATGTTAATTATTTACATTCTTGAAATTTTTTCCCTATTTTTTTTACCAATTTTACTTCACTAGTTATATTGTTATATACATCTTCTTAATCAACTAAGTTTACATTGGGTGTTTTGACCATATTTGATTTATGTATAAAAATTCCATTAGAAGATATAATACGGTCAAAGAGGTCATTTTATAAATAACTAAAAATATAATAATGATAATCAAATAATTATAAATATATACATAAATTATTCTTTTAAAACCAATACTCGAACATGGTTATGAAAAATGAATCGACATTAAAATCATGGAGATGGAATGTTGTACATGCATATGATTAACATTCCCATTTTTAAATGATTATGATGGAAAGAATGTAAGAAACATTATAGATCTCTATAGATATCATTATTTAATAAATTACATGTTATTTAATAACATATAATTATTTATAATTTTTTGGTGTAGAAGTAATCACATCGTGTCAAGGAGGCAGTAGTCCTAATATATAGAACCGAAGATATCACGTTTAAGTGTGTGAAAAGGGTAATATAGAGAATGATATGTTATATTTAAATAAAAATAATTGATTAATTAATATCATATGTATTTCATTTATGTTAAAAATTTTTAATTAAAAAAAATATTTACATGTTCCATATATAGTATGAAGGAATCTCTACACTTTGAGGACGCAGTGGTAGACACTTGCACAAATGATTTTATCGTATTTACATAAAATAGAATTTCTAAGGTCATGTATCGTAAAATAATTAAATTAGAATAATGACTTAATAAATAGGATATATAAGATATATATACTCTGTTTCCATCATAATTTCTAACCACGATGGTTGGTAATGGAAAGAAAACAATCATCATTTTGTGAGGAAGTAGTTCTCTATACAAAAAAAAAACAATATGTCGATTAACCATTTGATGAAATTGTGTGTGAGTGTATGTTGAAAAAATAGAATAAAAATATAATAGTATATTTAGGATACTGATGATGGTATATAATCTTGGAATAAAAATATTTTAGGGGTGGATAATGGAAATAAAACTAAAGAGCTAAAAGAAATATGTTACCTCTTAATTGGGTAACTCCTTTTTTAGATAAAACTAAAGGGATTCTATGGATTGATTTATGACCAAGGAGAGGATTCTAGGTTGAGGGGTGGGAGGATGAAGATCTATTTGGATTGATATTGGTTGAGCTAATGTTGTGTGAAATTTTTGGAGAAGTGGGAGGAGAGGAGGCCATTTTATAGTGGAGGATGAGTGACACTCTAGTAAACACCAAAATGTGTACATTAATAGGACATATTTCTTTTTATGTGAATAAAATATGAATAAATATTGTTTTAAATGGTAAATTTGGTCTATAGAAACCTCCAACACACCAAAATAAGTTCATTATTTTAATAAGGTTCCCAAACTTCTATGTTTTCCAAATTTTAGCATTTTTATTTTTACTAATGAAATAAGATTTCTATTCAATGTAATATAATAATTAAGAGTAAATTAAAGTGATATTTTTTATAAATTATAAATAAAATGAATTATTAATATGATATATAATTTAAAAATTAAAAATCCAATTTTTTTTGGAAACTAATTTGAGAAAAATTACATGAAACACAAAAAATGATGTTTTTTCTCAGATCGTGCTAAAAATATTTTTACAAACAATGGGTTGATATTTTAATTATAAAAGATAAATTAGTACATTAATACACCATATTTATTATTTATTAATGATTTAAAACATATTTTCAAAATATATGATTTATTATAATTTGAAATCATTTAATAAAATATAATTTATTATAAAATAACAACAATGTCAATTTTGACATTATATATTTAATTTTAATTTAAAAACATCGATGAAATTTTTGAATTAAAATATATTATGTTAAAAAATTTCAAATATTATACATGAATATATATAAATAATTAAATACAACAATTCAATCCACTTTCTTCACTTTTAATATTTATAGCATCATTAATTTTAGTTTATTATAAACTAAACAATCACAATGTTGGCGTTTCTTAATAATTTTGAGTAACTAACTAATTTTTAATAATTAATGTAAATAATTATGATAAAAATCAACCTTTTATCTTTCAAAATTATATTTATAATATGAAATATGATGTTTTTTTCATATCTCAATGTTTTATAAATTTTTAAGGTAAGGATGGTTCACTTTTTGACTTTTTCATTACTTAACTTATCATATAAGGAACCTCAATGAAATATTATCTCAATAGACCATAAAATTAGATCCAATAGGGGATATTGTCAAACAATTGGTATGTAATGGATTTTGAAATATTTTGTAGGTTATTTTGGAATTTAATATTATGGGTTAGACCTCTGTTAATATTAATTTAACCTTAATCATCAAAATCAATTTGGATGAATTACACTGATCTGTTTGGAAAAAAATCAAGTTGATCCAATCAGACCATAAATATGGCACTGATTAAAACTTTTTATATATTTTTTGAAAAATTAAAATCACAGAAGTCAGAGAATTAATTTTAATGCAATTATTATATATGAGGTAGGAATGTGAGGCTTTAATGTTATAACATTCAAATGGTCAAAACGTTTTTATATCCAATATAAATATGAAAATAATAAAAATGAGAAAAATTTATTTAATATGTGTATAAATGATATAGTTTGACATTAAAAACAAATTTATATTATAATTTAACATGAATAATTACTTAAATGATAGTGTTTTCTTTAACTAATATGCAATATTTTTCACTATTCATCTAAAATGAAACATCTCTGAAAAAATTACAAACTAACCATAATCTATTTTTAAATTAAGAAAAATAATTATATTTTGAAAGAATAAAATTTACAAAATTTATAAAAAGTATAAAATTCAGTTTTAAAATAGATGCACAATTAAAAGGCGGTAAAATTCAGTCTTGTATGGAATGAAAGATAATTTATTATTGTGTGAAGAATAAGATAAAAATGTTGTGGACTATATATAAATATATAAACAAAATTAATTTTATAAGAATATAGTATTGTCTTGGGGTGTTACTATAATCCTTCTAGTTGAGGCCATCAGTTATTCTATTTTTGTTAAATGGACTTTATCACTACCATTAATATACAAATATAATGATCAATATAAAATACAAATTTTATCAAAATTTATAATGTATTGTTTTGTATTATATTTTACAAACCGCATAGCGATCTAAAATAACTGGTGTATTTCATATGTTTTCTATAACTACATTACATAATATCACAATTATTAATTTAAAATTTAAATATTAGTTATAAATCATTAGGTCTTGAAAGTCATCCCCCCTTCAAAACATTTACCCTCAAAATTTTCATTTCACACTCAAAACTAATGAGGGTACTTCTATTTTGACACCTCTTTCAGTCCCCATGCCACTTCCTCAAACTTATAGCTTGACCATAACACATTTACAAGGTGATTTGAATTTTTTTTAGAACCTGATCGCTATGATCAAGGATCTTCAACAGGCGTTCCTAATTTTAAAGATCCATTTCTATTTGTACCACATTCGGATTCAATACATATGAGGGGTTTGGAATCTACTCCATTAGGAGGTATTCATAGAAAACAACATGTTCTTGAGAGAGTTAATGTGGGAGTTCTAGAAAATAGACCACCACTCCAATTCGAAACATAATCTCAACGTGGATGATGCATCTAAGACTAATCTCTCTATTCTTTCCAAACCACATGAATTTCATCCATGTAGGAATAGTAAGGAACAATTTAAATCCGTCCTTATAATCTAGGTCTTGTCGATGATTATGTAAAATGATATTGTTTCAACCTTTTACCGATTCTCTATGATGCATAATGGTATGAACATTATTTATAATTTCATGGATAATATGAAGTCATCATCTTACACTCTCTAACATTATCCAAGAATGTTGGAGTCCAAAACATATTCCCATAAATATCCTTATAATGTTCCATTTTAATGATATAATAAAAATTGTGGTTATTTATGATCTCCTCTAGGGGAAGGTATTGTTCTCAACATCCTTGGAAATCCATTAAAAAAGATCTATATATAACCTATAAAGTTGGAATGGTTCTCTAATATTGACTATACATATAAGTGTGATAAGTATTTGTGAACCCCATCTTTGTGCCCAATATATTATGTAAGATTCCCTAGAATATTGTGAGAAACTCAGAGCATTATTATGTAAAATAGTGACTTGAACATCATAAATTATTACAATGTCACTTATGTTTATATTAGCGAGTTGGTCAAGAGATAAATTTTACTTGATAGAAATAGAATTCATTGGCTTGATAATGTGATAAACTACCATGATAACTGTGTTATTTATTTTAAGGATCTTGGGGTACTACAAAAAAATCCCTAATTATACTATCCCATTTTTATACTGGTATAGGAAATGGTTACATCATAACCATATACTTGTATTAATTTTCACTGAATTTTTTTCATAACATGAATTGAGATACAAACTCCACAATATCTTTCTGCATTTCATCCCACAAAAACATTTATTTAAATATATCAACAAATTAGTTCTTTGTGAATGAATATAAAGGGATTAGATATACACATCATCCAAAAGATCCCTCTTTAGTTTGGTTTTATGTGGAAAAAATATCCATGTTCAAAACGATATAAATCTGTATTTATAAAAATTTAACACTAAAATATTACCTCACTTCTTCAGTAGGAACTCATAATCATTATGGGGTCATTGATCTTCTCGAGAATAGATAGTTGATCAGTAATTTGATAAATGTAATATGAAGACAAATTTATTATTCACATGTCTATCCATTTCATTTCCAAGAATACTGGGTCCCTTGAAATCCTCATAATGGATAGGGTTATGGTATCCTTTAAACATAGAGGAACTTCTTAATTTGTACACCATTATTGGATGGAAATAGATTGAAAAATATTAATCCTTGAATAACTCTAACAACCTTCAGTGGAACAGATGATGATATTTTTTTTTGGAATATATACATGGGTAATTTTTGATCCATATATATTTTAGACATTTATCTACAGAGATAATGTATCCAAATCATCAATATGAAGATGACTACAACAAATTATATATCATTCATTGGATATTACTACTCATGGATCTTAAATTTCTAGTATGAAGAGGATATCTCTTTGTCATGTTGCATGAGTACCAAACCCAATACCTTTCTGGATACATTGATGTAGATAAAAAAACTATTCCCATAGGTAGGTAATGTGATCACATGTGTAGTGATTATACTCTTCTATAAATTCATGGAAAATTTGTATATTTTTTTATTATACAGAATTATTTTGAGACCTCAATGTTTTATGGAACATGATTCTGAGGCCCGAAGTGCCCGAAATGATCCGTCAAAAAAAGTTAAAGCTTTAAATAGTGTGTATGAGCAGTTTTCGTGTAAAAGTTGAATAACTCTTAATTAGGTTCTCCGATCAGAAATCCAAGGGCACCATTACATTCAAGATGGAAGGATTACCATAGATGCGACTTATTCTTAGTTGGAATAGGCCTCGAGTGAGAAATCCCAAAAAATGACATAATAATAAATAAAATAATAAAATTATTTTATTTTATTTTTCAAATGCATATAACTCACGAACGATGACTCAAATTAAAAATATGGGACCACCGCATACCTCATGATTGTATGCATTCCTTAGACAGATCCTAACATTGGATGGCACGGTCCAACCATGGATGTTAGTTTTTGGACGTAAATAAAATTATTATGTAATAATTATTTTATTATTAAATATTTATTACATATAAATTGAAAATCAGATTGAATATTCGAGGGTAAAATTTAGTTATTTGGGGAATTTTCTTGTTAGGTAGATCCTAACCTCTTCCGGGCAGGTATAGGGTGAATGTTACTTTTTTTGATGTTTTATTATGGCATATTCATGAAACATGCAAGCATGTTTTTTCTAAATTTTGAACGAGTGCTCGAATTGAAAATTTAATGACACCGTTGAATTCGTAGTGCCAAGATTCTCTTAGGTGAAGCTTAACATTGATAGGAAAGGGTATAAAAAAGTAAATTTGTGGTCTTTCAGAATGAAATAATAAAAGAACTATAATTAATTTTATTTTTTATACCATAGTTGAGCGATAGATGGAGGAACCTCATTATAGTGATGACAAATAAATTAGGGGTATTTAATGACTCGTCCCATTGTTTGTGAAACCACAATTCCCATGTTTATAATAGGCTTATTAATTAAAATTCATTAATTAATCATAATAATGAACACACCATGGGGGATTATTTATTTTATTAAAAAACCATTGGCAAGGGAATTCATAATCCATTGGAGGAAGCTCTGGTGAAATGATAATGAAGTCACCCTCCAAAAAAGAATGGTGATCGATCAACGACCAATGAAGAACTCTAATCGAGTGGCGAAGAATGTCGAACGACAATGAATGTAGATTTCTTTCCTTCGACTGCAGAAGATTCCAACAAATCCAAGTAGGTGGTTAAAATGATTTTCTAAGTGTTTTACGATTTCTCTCATCCTATTATTGTAAAATACAACGAAATCGGATCAACTAACTAATGGGTTGATCCATATCTCATTTTTTCATGTAGGTGGTTTCTGTAGGGTTTTAATTTTCATATAGTTTTAAACTTTTGTTGATTATTATTCCACGCCCCATTGTTTAAACTCTTACGTGGAGGGTGATGGCGAATCTGAACAATGCACAAACCCTTAATTGCTCTTGGGTTTCGTGCATTCTTCATGGGTGACCAAGAAACGTGGAGGAAAGGTGATTTTGTGGCCTTCTAAGAGATATTGATGACCCAATAGGCCCAAAGGCACATAAGGGAAATAAGACAAACCACCGGAGAATCTATAGTTGCCTGCAAATGAAACCGTCATTATGAAACCACTAGAATAGCTGATGGTCGGGCCAGCTGCGTGGATACATCGGTAGCAGTAGGTTCCATGACTGGAAGAAGCGCAGCCAACCGGGCTATGGAGGGTGGAAGGTGCAACGTCGAAAAGCTACACAGTTGAAATAGAGCAGACCTCTCTGGTCGCTCAGATGGACGTAATGGCTAGCTCTAGCCGACTATTTCAGAAGGAAGGAAGGAATCCCCTGGCGCCGCCATCTAGGTGAACCGGTCTGCATTCGGGCTGGGACTTCCAGGTGGGCTAGAACTACTGGTCGGGCCAAAGATTTTGGCCTGGCCAGAACCTATGGTTGTGTCGGACCAATGACATGGTCCGGACCCGTTAGCCCAACTTGTATGTCGGTCCATACCCCTACCAGACCCGAACCGACCAGTCCTGTTTCACTAAAACATGACTATCTCTTAAACTGGGCATCTATTTGACACACCGTCTGTGGCGTGAGGACACTTATGATGAGGTGTTTGTTTCGAGATACTATACATATGTTTTGTTAGAAGTTGGAATATGGTCGGGTTGGATCGATCTTGAATCTAACCAAGCCCTATTTATCTTTTTTCTTGATAATATACAAACCGAGAATATGATTGACGCGCCATCTTTCAAGATGGAAACATTATGAAAATATGGTCCTTTTGGTTACTTATTTTTGGGACTCAGTGGTGGTTGAGGTATGACCGATTTTTGAGGAGTATAATCTACTGAACTCAAGCACACTAAGTGCGAGAATCCTATGGCTCACTATCAAGGCAAGAGTGACCCTCCCAGGATGGACCCGAAATGACCCTTCGTGGATAGGAATAAAAGAGACACTTTGTGTATCGGTATAAAAGAGACCCTTTATTGATCAGTATAAAATCCACCATTTATGGATCATTATAAAAGCGACCCAACGTGGATCAACATAAAAGATAAAGTACATGGATTGGATTATATGTGACCCTTCCCGAATCGACATAAATAAGACCCTTCATGGATTGACATAAGAGATACCCTTCATGGATCGGCAATTGTGTTCCCATATGTGGATCTGCAGTAGAGAGAACCTCTATGGATTGACATTAGGGTGAACCATTATGAATTATCATTACAACCTTCCTTTGTGGAGCAGTAATAGAACCATTAAATGAAAAAAAATGATCTATCTCAAGACTAATCATATTTATTCTATTCACTATGTTTTATACCTGGTGTGAGATGCATCTTTTACTTTGTGCTATGTGGTTGATGTATTTCATGGTGATTTTTACCTTTGGGGTAATTTTTTTCTTTGTAGTGTTTACATTCATGGATTACCGAGAGAGCATTGGGGGTCTCGATGTCCCTACTAGGTATTATTATACTCACCCCTAAATGGGCTTCACCCACAAGTGTTGTTTCTGGTGCAGACAATCGATGGTTTGAAAGAGGTTCTTAGGGGGACGGGACTAACAGATTCTATAAAGGCTGACTTGGTAGCCCAGGACCTGGTGGGGCCTAGTAGAAATTGGTGGGTAGGACATAATACTTCAGCTTCCAGTAGCTTCACTACTCTCATGATTAGGTGATATTTTCCATGGATAGCCATCCGAGTTTTTTATTTAGTTTTCTGTATTTAGTTCCTTTCTGGGTTGGTTTTTTGGACCACATATATTTACATGTACTTTAACTATAACTTGTTTTAGTGGTATAATTTTCCCCCTTTCAGTGTGTTGGGATGTGGTTGGACGAGTGTGTATTTAGCCTTAAAGTCAATGCCTTCCCTTTTTCATATATTTCTTTCCGGTGCAAGTGACTAGCCTCTGGCCTATGGAATTCTAGCTTGGTGTAGTCATGACACGGGCCTTGGGGGACATGTCATTACATCTTATTCAACCCTTTAAACCTATATTCAAATTAAAGTGTATAAAAAATCACAACACACTTCTATGTTATCTAGGTTTGGGGGATTGAAAATATTGAGTGATTTATTATAAATCAATGATATTTCCCATCCAATCTAAATAAACTATTGTTTTACCTTACATATATTGGATTTGGAAATCCTTAAATTTTCTTAATTTTTGACGGATCTAGAGATATCTAATTTATAGTGATAACATTCCCCAATAGAGTTAATTTCGTTATCTAGAACTATAATTTACTATAATACTCAAATAGAGTTTCCTTTCTCAAAGTATTCAATATATAATTCAAATTCTCTTCACATCCTTTCATGGGTGAGGGGTATAAGAAAATTTTATTTATAAATAATACAAAAATAAATTAAAGATAACACCTAATGACATTATTCATCATGTATATAAATATTTATGGATCATTATTGAGTCTAAATGGTATAACCGTGAACTCATAGTTCCCATATCTTGTAAAAATTAATTTTTGGGGATATCATTCTTCTCCACCTTTACATGATAATATCTCAAACGATGATCCTACGTAGAGATGTATTGAAGTCCACATAGCTGAATGAACTAGTTATCAACACATGGTATATGATACGTATTCATTATTATTTTCTTATTGAGAACATGATAATCAATGTAAACAATCATTTACCCATCCTTATTATTGACAAATAGGTTCAATGTAACCAACAGTGAAGGACTTTGTCACAAAAATCCTTTAGTGAGGTTCTTCTATAAATTCATTTTTATATCCTATAATAAAATAGTGTCTACACTATATAGAGTATTTGATTTTGGAAATGATCATGGTATATGTTGTATTGATAACTCAACCTATTATATTTGATGAAGATCATGAAATTATTTAGGAAACACATTAGGGAATTCCCTCATTATAGGAATGTCTTGAGGATGATCTTTTCCTTAATATTAATAATGTGATAATTATAAAAATTATCATAGGGAAATACTATCCCAAGATGAGATGATTATTCTAAAAGAATATTCTTCCTCCTCCATGTACCAATATATAATTAGTGGATGATTCATGATATAGAGGGTTATTTCCTTCTCTTAAATTTCTTTTTGGATCTATACAAGGAAATATAATCCATGCATAGAGTTAACAGAAATTATAATAAAGGGAATATCACAAGGTTCTATTGGAATTTTATCCTGAAAATATGTATAGGGGATCATTTAGATTCTTGGAATTCAATAATATACCCATTCATATTCTTCATCAATACATAAATTTTAATTTTTGAAGTGGTGTTTGAATAGTTCTACAAGATGTGCTTGATATGAAAGAAGGATGAAACAAGAATAAAATAGTGAATTTTCTATTTTTAAAGTATTAACTTGAATACCAATCACCAAATTATTTTATATATCCACCTTAAAAGTTGTCATTTTATTAGATTTCCTTTGATCTCTAGGACATTGAGGTTATTATCATCTGTTTTCATTGACAACTATTTTTTAGGGTATTGATTCACATAGTGTCAATGTTCTTTATATTTGAAACATAAAAAAATTAGGATAAAGGTTAATGAGATAATTATTTTCATCTATAGCATTGTTGGTTTCCCCCATTATTAGTTTCTATCACAAAAACCCTCCATCCCACACATAAACAATTTACTTATCCCCTTTATGAAAATTCCCACATGCTAAATCCCTCAAATGTGACAAGTGAGGTGTTAGAATTTCCTTCCATCATGACATTTATCCATCGAACTAGTGAATTAACCTATATTATCCACATTAAATCTATATCCCCATGACACGGTTTAGATTCAAAAATCTCCATTTCGACTAAAAGGGAATATAGAACGATTTCCATGTAGTTGTGAAAGCCTCAAATTGTTAATCCCTTTTGTTGACATAGATTTTACTCACCAAAGAAGTGGTAAAATTTAATTTAGTGGGTAATAAAAATTATATAGGAATATCATGTATTTCTTGGTTAGTTTTTCAAAAATTCAATAATGGATGCATCATTATTTTACATGAGGATAAAGATACCCCCTTTAATTTTAGTTCGAGAGTGTGAGGAAAAATTTATCAAAAAATATTTTCTAGATTTCCTTTTACTCAATAACTTTGATATCCTCCTCAAGATTTATTTTTTTTGAGAAAGAAGCTCCATTTATTATCTTATACATGTATATGATATAAAACCCACCTGAACATCCCTTTCGTAGAGCATTGAAAGATAAAGAAGATCCTTCTGAATGAGTGGATCCAGTATTAAATGATTAAAGTATCAGAAGATCCACCAAAATTCATTAGACATTGTTTCATAAAGGTATTAGTTTTAAATTTATTATTATTTGGGTGATTTGGTATTCCTCCCCATTTGATTGTTTGTTCAAAACATGTGACAATTGAAAAGTACTGTCACAATATTATTGATTCCTACTCTTACCGGGTTAGTTATTTCATTTAGAAAGACCTCACATTTTACCCCACAATGGTTGTTGAATTTGTTCCACTCTTTCTGTCCACTTAATGGTCTAAATGGAAAATTAAGGATTGGAATTTTTAAACAATTAAACAAATAACCATGAAAATTGGATCATTAAAGGGTAAACTCACTAATGAAATATTTTCACATTCCTATTAATTTTTAGGTTTCAATTTAAGATTTGTTCAATGACCTATTTCCTAATACAAAATAATTTTGTAATATTATTTCCTTAATAATGGTTCATAATAGTATTTTAATTTAACAAATCATATCCTATGGGAGTTTCGAACATGGTGTATATACCATGGCCCATTTTCATGCACTAGTTGTCCATTGTGTCTAGCTCAGTGCATCATTTTCCTATTTATTACCCCTAGGTACAACCGTATTAGATCCGTTATCCACTTTTAGTATCTAGACAAGTATGTATTTCCATGGAAACACCTTATTATACTCTTTATCAAAATTTTGTGATGTTTTCATATGTTTAGAAATATCCCTATGTCTTTCACTACATATTTATATTCGTAACTCCAAATATAACAAGACTTGGATTTGATTCTTATTATGAATACCCCTGTATTTAGTTCACCTTAATTCATGATTTGTTACATAAAGATAGACATTTTATTATTATAGAAGATTATGAAGCATAGTGAATATTTGAAATTAGGTACATGGTGTAAAAAATTCCATTATAATTACAATTAAGTTGTTGAATACTTTCTTAATATACTCATGAAAATCCATCATTCTTCTAAAACTAAATGGGATAACATATAGATTTATATAAGATTGGGATGAGATATAAATACCAATAATTCAAAAATAAATGAATAATATGAGGTAAAGTAGTAAATGTGAACCAAGAGGCATATCTGGTTAATATAAAAGGGGTGAGGATTATTATATTGACCAATGATGCGTGATTTAAAATAATATCATAATGAAAATATAGGAATGTGGAAACAACATGAATCATGAAATCTTAAAACTATAAAATGTATAACCTCCAAGACTATATTAGATAGTATGCTTAGGATAACCTCACAATCACCATATATGGCATCTCATAAGAATAAAAATTACCTAATTCATTTGAGTGCTATATAATTATGGTCCTAGCAGTCCTTTTCATATCATGTACACACATAAGTGTGGCACAAGAATCATACAACATAAGGATGTCTTCTATCATGTTTATCCCCACTATTATGGAGTGTGGGTAATATAAATGGAAATAACCAGTCAATTAAGGACCATTACATGTAGGTGAATACCTTTTAGTGAAAATGGAATTGTCTATTCACTACAATAATATTTGGCATGGAAAATCACATGGTGATTTTGGCCACATAAAAGTGGTACAAAAAGATACATGGAAGGGTTAAATGGGTGTTAAAGGGGTCTCCCATCACTTTTAAATAATTATTAAATAATAGTTATGTTTGAAAACATATCTCATTATGAGTAATTGGATATAAAAAGATATAATTTAACATGTGTGTTTGAATAAATAAGAGATGGAGGGGATCCCATCCCCTGAGTAGATAATTCCAAAATCATAGAATGATATTATTAATTGACTTAGGGAACCTTGATAGGATTATAGATAAATAAAGTTAGTGTAATATCATGCTCCATGTTTTTTGATTAAAGAGGAATTTGATTTAGGTATTGTTTATTCAGATTAAGAGAGTATAATTATTTATTAATTTCTAAAATTAAGCTTTGGATGCTGTATGATATAGTATTAAAAACAAAAAAACCATCACATGGTTGTTAATGGAATGAAATTTAAAAAAAATAATATATTCTCAATAGCATATAATACACGAAACACTAAGTGTAAATGAACCATGATATGATATAATTTAAAATATGACTGTTATGACATAAGTGTTAAGTTTTTGGGTGTGAATAGAAGTAACATAAATAATAATATAATACTGTGTAATCATGTATACAATAATTTTCATAATTTTATATTTATGAGATAATATATTAAGAATAATTTGAAAAAAGAGATATGTTTTCTGAAAACCAATCTTTCTAAAATTTAGTTACATCATGCTTTGCACACACATAATAAAATTAATTTTTATCAATTTTAGAAACTTTATTATGTAATTTTTTATTTTCCCTTTTTAAAAAATATAATATAAAAATTTTATTTAGAAGAAATTTTTGTATTTTTTAAAAAATATTGACTTTTTAGTGAATTAATAAAATTATTGATTTTTGTAAAAATGTCATTTCTTATTGATAAATTACTTACATTAAATGTTATATTATGTTTTTCATATGATATAATGTAACATAATAATTTTTTTAAAAATTTTTAAATAATTTATAATCATATTTATATTGGATAATAGTACATGTTTCTTTTTTGTTTAAAAATTGGTTTTTTCTATAATCATTTTCAAAGTGAATAGTGTATCATAAATAATACACTTCTTTTAAACCCATTTTTTTCATCGGTGGATTTAGTTTTAAATTAATATTTTACAGCAATGTGGATTTAATTTGGTAAAATGAATTTCATATATGGAATAATAATTATTTATTTTATCTAATTAATTGCACTTAATATTTTTCTATAAAAAATAATGATAATTATAGAAATTAATTACCGAGGATAAAGAAAAAAAGATTTACCAGAGGGTTAAATAATGGTTATAAGGGTCAAAATGACCTCAAATATTGTATAAAATATATTTTATGAGAATATTTATACCGTATAATTTATATTACATGATAATGGTTTGTTTATAATCATTTATTAATCTAAATAACTTTGTTAGACTAGTTTTATTTGAAAAATTACAGGCGTTCAACTCACCTTACATATAAAAGGACAACCATTGTCCTTACGTGTTCACACCTTCAAATCCCTTTTCAACCTATACTATAAAAAATATTTTCCATAAATCCATATCCATGAACTAGAGTCACTATTTTGATATGAAATCCATCAAAATAAGGCTTTTGGTGTTTACCTAAGGAGGTTGTTTGAGGAAGAGGTATCCTTCATAATCAATCATTTATAATTTATTTATTCTTCCAACTAATAAAAATATTATTAATTTATTCTTGTATAAAAACACCATTATCTTTTATATACATTAATTTTATGATGATAATTTAAAAACCTAAATTCATATCCTCTTCCGTCAAATGGGATAAAAAATTATCCTTCGTGTGTAAGGTGGACTATCACCTCGCAAACCAAGATCATTTGTTTTCCATAATATATTCTATTTTTTTAGAATGATGTACCTATAGTGCATATAAATTATTTTATACATATTTATAAATATTTATTTATTTTATCACATATAGCTTCTTATCTTCCATTCCATGTGGGATATGATAATGTCGCTCGTGTGTACCGAAGATTACTTCCTGAAGCGATGAGATTCATTTTTCAGTAATGATTTCCATGGAAGTTAAAAAGACTAAATTTAATGAATTTATATTATAAATTTGAAATAATTATTAATTTAATGGAATATAATATATCATTTTCTTTTATATACGGAGAAATGATAACTGCGTTCATGTGATGGTGTCGACTACAATGTCTATAAAGATATGTGGAATTTTTTTCAACAATAAATATACGGGATTATATATATAATTTTATTTAGAGATATAATATTTTATTTATTATATAATTATAATTTTATAATGTAAAAATATTACTTACCTTCTTTCAATAATGATCTTTGAAAAATAGAAATATTACTCATGCATATGTATGACCTTCTGTCAACATGATCGTAACATAGATCCATTTCCACAACGATATTTAGGGTTTGTTTTAAATTATAATTTATCTATATATATAATAATTATTAATTAATTATTATTCAAGATATTATTAAATAATTACCACTTTTACAAGGTCAACACACTTAAGCCTCTTTGAAAAAATGAACTGAACTTCTTCAAAACACATGACATAGACATAACTAATTAAGTATTTAAATATTCCATTAAAATAAAAAAATTAAAAGATTTACTTTATAGGTAATAATCCTGAAATTTCTTATTATGAAATCATATAATTTATATAAGCTTATTACAGAATTATTAAAGCACGCACATGGAAGGTATGGACTCTTGGTATGGTTTTTTCCATCTCTATTTTACTTGATTTGATACATATGACATATTACCCCTTATTTTTATTTTGTGTTTTATAAAATACCCATAAATTTATTTTATGATTATATTCATGAAAAATAATGGGAATCAAACATCCATATGAGGTTCTCACTGTCATGGGTTTTTTACCCAGAGATTACCAAAGCCTTAAGTTATTTTTTCTCAATTTACTTTTGGGGTGGCATACTTTATTATTATACTCCTAATTTATTTTATACGGTGTATATAATTTCAATTATAAATTTAATATCATGAATAATTCATACATTATTTTTTAAATTTTATTTTATATTAATTAATCCAAGGATATTTAAATTGAAGGTTAATAAGTTGTAATGAATTTCATAACTCAATTTCTATTCCTTGGGTTATATTATTTATTTTTTATATTTTATATTATATGATTATATGTGTAATGAATTTTGAATTTATTTTATTTTATTTACCCTTTATATAATATATATATTTTTATTTGATACACCAAATTTATTCATTGATTAATTCTAAAAATTAATAGATAGATCTTTGTTAGGGTTATTCATTTGAAATAGTCTTTCACTGTGAAATAAAATTTTTAATATGGATATATATTCATTTTTTATGATTATATATTTAAATTTTGTCATGTTATATAATTAATATCCCTTTTTTTATTTTATTTAACATTTAATTCGAAGATAGTCTTTCATGGGGAATAAGGTTAATATGATGATAACTTTCCAAGATACAAACAAATTTTCTCTATAATTTCAATGGTTTTTAATGGATCCTTTATCAGGATTAAAAAATATGGTTTTTTATTATTTTTTATTATTAATATTTACATTGTTAAATATTTATTCCTTATTTCATGATTTATGAATCAGGTATCGATGGGGATAAATATTCTTATGTTATATTCATGTACATTGATTATATCAACATACCCCTATTCTCTTCTTATGTTCACTGATGATATTTGATTGTTAATGCTTATGTTTACCCTTTCTGACCATTTTAGATCACCCTTATTATGTTTCATTTTTTTAGATCATCAAAAGTGATGTAAAATTATTTATGTGTTGAATGATTTAATATGGATGTGGATAATGGATTATTTTGAAATTTTAAAATCATTGTGTATTGGGAAATATATTCTCAAGAATACATTGGGTATTGTTTATGAAAAATTTTAAAATAGTTATATAAAACTATAAACCAAAAATGGTATTAGTTATTTTTGTGAACCAATATTTAATTTTTATATTATAACTTTTTGATTGTGAAAATTGGGCCTCCTTCATTAGTATCAATACTAAAAAGGCAATATTTATGTTTTTCACACAAGATATGGGTGTGTGTGTTCACAAATATTATGGTTTTTACCATATTTGGCACCATAGAGGATTGATATTCATTATTTAATATTTATAATAACTGAATACATCAAAAAAATTCCCCTGGATATGTGGAAGTGAGTCTTGTTTATATGGAATTTATTTTAAAGCCTTGAAATATAAAAATAGTTTTTGAGGATTCATTACGGTTTTTTAAAATTCGTCAAATTATTTTAAAACTAATTATTTAAATTGAAAAAATAGTTTTTGTTGTGTATTTTATTTATAATATTTATTTAATAACTTTTTTGATATTACGATGTCTTAATACATGTTATATATGTATACCATATTTTATTTTCCCCAAAAATTTGACTGCCTAAAAAATTAATGAAAAATTAACTATGAGATAATTTTAATTAGATTTTTTAGAAAATAATATTTTTTAGCCAAATATGTCTCTTTTTATGAGTGTTTATGAATTTAAATCAAAAAACAACTTTTATTGTAAAATGAGATTTTTTTTACAATTTTAATTTTTAGAACCTAATAAAAATTATTTTTTACATCCCGAGATTTTATAATCATTAATATTTAATAAATATTATTTAGTAATAATCATTTAAAAACATAATTAATTTCATAAATAATTTATTTCATAAATTATTTATTACATAAATTATTTATTTCATTAAAATAGATTTCTTGATTGAAGTTATTCATTTTCCAAAATACAATTTTGTTTCATCATATCTAAATATAATTTTTAACAATCGTTTTCAAAAATTATAATGTAATAATAGAAGAAATGTATCATTATTTGATTAAAAAAATTAATACCATTATGGAAAATATTTATATCCCATTATTACCCTAAGTAATTCCTATTGGGAATGGTATTCGATGGTTATACTTTCTTGTGACGGGTTGACAAACATGGTGTATAACATGATCCCATTGAGCATGAAAATGTACTATAAGGGGTTTTATCATGCTTTAGTTGTTGAATATCTACTTGGCCTTGGTCATGGGAAAATCCAAATTATGATATCTCCCTCATAATCTCTATAAATCGGCATCATAGGGTTAAATCCCACTAGTCGATGTTATCGCTTCTTCCATCGCCTTCAAATGGAATTTATCATAAACCTTAACATAATAATATTAGTGGTAATTATAAAAGAACATTATAATCAAATTTTAAGATAGTTAACAGTATTTTGCATTTTAGAGACTGTATTATGGTCCCAAATAAATGATGTTGTGAGTGAGTTTTTTATTTCAATATGAATTAATAGTGCATTTATTTTTTTCAAAAAAGAAATTTCATTTCTAAAGGTTCAATTTCTTAGAAAGTATTCTATAGTCACATATAGAATCCAAATTTTATAAATAATATATTTTTTCAAAATATAGACTTTGTAGCCAAATAATCTTGATAACCAGTTTTAGGTTTAAACCTTTTAAATAAGTCCTAATATATTTTATTTAAAAATATTATATTTGAAATTATATTTAAATAATGTAGATTTTTATTAATAGCTTCAGATGAGAAATATTTATGCCCTATTAAACTCAATAAGAACTAATCTATCTTTTTATGGAAGAGACCAATTCTTTTCATTAACCACAATAATTTAGTTTAGTGACTTAAGGGAATGAAAACAATGTTTATATCCATTGTATTCATAAAAGTTAGAAAATTACGAATTAAAAAATTCACCAGATCCATCAATTTTTATAGTGCCAACAGATTATTTTTAAATTTTTTATAATTTTACCAATATCACAAAACATGGTTAGAGATTAAATTTTCTATGATGAAAACTAAATCCATATAAATCCATTATAATCATCAACTTTTAAAAATATATATTTCCATACAACAAATATAGTATGTTTTACATGACCAAATAAGTTGAGATGTATACATTCAATACATATTTCAATACTAAAATCATTCACAGATTTAAATCTTTTTATGCTACATACCCATTAAAATAACCACACACAAAACTACAATCATATTAAATTAAAAATTATAGAAACTATTAATTATTTGATATTTTTTTAAATTATGTAGTCTTCATCTCCCTGTATCATCTTATAGAATATATATTATATTTTATAGTATTTAAACACTCACTATAAGAAAATCACTTCTTTTTTGATTCTTTTATGTTCTAGCAATGGTTTATACCTCTACCACATGTTTCTGTGTTTAAAAAAAAATTGAAACTGATGTTTAAGTCAGCATCCAACCCATGGTGGGTCCTTCCATTTAGTTGATATTTAGGTTAAATGTTGTATAACTTATACTTGAGAGTTGTATGTTCAATTTTAGTGGTAGTTTTCTTGATAAAAAATGTCAAGGATTTAGAAGCAGTTTAAAACACAAATAAATCCTACATATTTTTTGACAAGAAAACCACCAAAAAATAACCTCTAAATAAAAATAACATTATATATATTTTGTTAAAACCTCTTATACACAAAAATACGACATATTTTTATGTGGATTAAACTACCACTATATGGTGATTTTAAAAAAAAATACAGCTCTAAAATCGGTAACCCTTGAACAACACTCAACCCTAGAAGAAACTAAAAAAATAATTCTCTGTGGAAACCTCAAATATAATCCATCACAATAATAAATATAGCTCTATTATTATAAATATGAACAATAATTTTACAATTCATGAATAACTTTATCATAATAATCAAATTTTACCAATTACCTTAATATTCTAAAAATAATATTAGCCATCTGGAATAGTCTATTCTGAAATGTAAGGGAAAAAAGATATCCCTTATAGAAACAACAACATGATTTATTAATCAGTAAATTAGTGTTATTATTTCATAATTTTAGATTTAAATCATTTCCAAAACAAAATTGAACAATAATCACTAATCGATAAACTTTTCTCGATACCATCTACATATCTGTTTTTACATCCTTCTACCATCACATGAATGACAATTATATTGAAAATTAAATAGAATTTTATATTTTTATTTAAACATGATACCTATGAAAAATTGGGAACTAAATGATTTTTATGTTTTCAGATTTACCTGTTCACCACCATCCATCGATGAAATATCACCTGGGATAGATCTAATCATTTCTTGATATAAATAAATCAACTCGTTCTATAATGCTGATATACGAGCATCTGATTCATTAGTTCTGATTTTCATAGAAACAAACTCCCTATTAGTATCTCGTGGTAGGGTGTGAATTGAAATAGGAGTAGATGAAGCTGAAATCTATAATGGCCTACCAATGTTATTAGATGGTAATGGTCTCAAAACCATCATGTGTTGTTGAGTAGGATTCTACTTCCCATGTTCTTGGACAATTATGTCATCCTAGGAGGCTCAAAAGGACTGTGCAGGATTGGAAACCCATAGTTCTTTATTATTTACCTATAAATATAATATATATAATATTTTAAGCAATATATTTTTACACAGTGACTACTAAAAAAAATTTATTACAATGTAAAATGAATTCATACCCCAACTTATTTGGCATGATCATTAAAATAACAGCCATCAACTTTTTTATGAACATCAAACCATAATTTTATTTTTATATGTTTTTCCCTAAATTCTATGACTCCATTGATCAAAGATAAATAAAACATTAATTTAGGAAACTGATAATATTGTCTTAGAAACATTTTAACTAATGGAAATGTCACCAGAGTTGATCAGCTTTTGGAAAAAAAATTATCCCGACAACTTGCATTATGGTTTTCTTAGCTCGACTCATTGAATTCTTCATTGGAACATTATAAAATAAATAACATGTAATTTAATATTAATGTATGAATTTTCATATCATTGTCATATTAATGTAATAATTTTAAATTAAATTAATATAATAATATATATTAAAATACCATTTGCTTCTCATGATGATGTCTACAAAGAAAAATTCCATTTCTGTTTATGTACCCCTTTAGGTACCTTATCATACAGATGTTGGGTTCTGAAAAAAATATCATTGAATTCATTCCATAATCTCCATTTAAAATCCTTCAATTTTATGCCAGAATTTTTCAATGTCCACATTCATGCTATAAGAACAATAATGGTAAAGTGTAAAAATATCTGTACAAAGGGATCCATTTTTGAAATATTGCGATTTATTAACATGATGACATTAAATTACACAATAATGTATAAAATTACTTTTATATGTGTATCAAATAAGTAATTTTTCCGTGATTGGGGTATATTTCTCTAATCAGAATATGTAATAGGAGGGGTAACTGGCGCTGCCACCAGCTAACCAAGAATCTGGCCAAATAATCCTATGGCACCATCGATATAAACCACATAACAATAAAATGGGGAAACTATCTTTATTATGTTCAAATTCCATACATCTAATAATTTTATAATTCTCCCCGTAGATGCATTATTTCAATATTTTATGAATGAAAAATTACTAGTAGAATAAAGTGCAATAATTTAAATCATATTAAATTTTTTACCAACAATTATCCCCCTCAATTATATTTTTATGAAACTATAGTGAAGGAATTATCCCTCACTACTAATCCTAATGAATGGGGAGGCATTTATTGAGAAACTAATGGGATGATTATGATGGGTGTTGAAGAAGATGAACAAATGTCCTTTTATACAAGTATTTCTATTTTACATGAAAAAATACACTCCTGCCTTCATCCATGTTTTGTTCCATATAATATATACCATTTCATGTTGCGATGATAAGATATAAAAATCTGGCAATTCATGGTAACTAACATCCATCAAGTGAGAGAAATTCACAGATATGAATTTAATGGAATCTATTTTAACACCATTGATAATATTAACCCACATTCATTTGAATAAAATTACACAAAAAATGAATGTGTCTTTTTTATTCTATAATATTAGTCAAATTTACATAGTATCACAATTGGAAAACCATAAACATACCACTATTATGTGTTTCCAAATTCTCTTCCAGATCGACTGAATGAAATTTAAATCCATTCATGTTGTTTGTCTTGATCTTTATAGCCAGTTTTAGGGAACATTGGTCTAGAAAATTCAAATATTCTGACAACTCATCTCGAGTATCCATATTCATGACAAAAAAAGTAATATACATTATTAAATCAACAAAATATATTTTTCAACCTAATATTCTTATTTATTCCAATATTTATGATCTAACATGACATAATAGTCATAATACAATATATTTATTAATGTATTTTGTTACATCATTCTCATTTAGTGTTTTTTTCTTCATTCCTCTATTGGTTTATATCTTGATCTCTTAAATAAATTGATTTGTAATTTCACAATTAAGTTGCAGATATATATGCTTCATTTATGATACCATTTCTATGAGTGTAACATTTTAGGTTCACCTAAATGATCATCCAAAAACATGAAGGTTTTTTATTTCCCATATAGATGAAATTTACACGATGTTTCTTCAAAATAACCAACTCAACTGAATCATGTATCAATATCATCCATGTATCCATAATAAATGGAAAGATATTCATCTTCTAAATAGATTCCTGAAATAGATCCTATAGGTTAAGCTTTATTTTTAAAATATATAATTTAAAATTTCCAAGATATATGGGAAATAAAATAAATAATACATAATTTTATATTTAATGAAGTGAAGATAATTTTTCTTCTGAGATAGAAAACATATAAATAAAGTGAATGTCAATTTCATAAATCAATTTGATAATTTTTGGGTCCTCTTAATTTAGCTCCCTTCACCAAATTCAATGTTTTATGCATAATGACAGTAAAAAAATTAATGGATGAAAAATCTTCTCCATTTCAGATTGACACCATAAAAATATCTCATGAGAGTTTTCAAGCACAAATAGTAGTCGAGTTTTCTCAAAAAGTTGCATTAATAATGTGAAAAATTGGTGTCCAATAGCAGTTATCTTTTCATAGAATAATGTTGGTAATTATAATGGTTGTAACTAATATATGAAAATATGAAAATCATGAATTTTCAATCCGTGTATCTGTTGATGCTTTAAGTCAACCCACCTTGATATGTTACTTGAATTCTAATTAGATAACTTCACATGTATTAGAATTCAATGGAATGTATATTTATGCCTATTTTTCATTAAAAATATTTCCGAATCGCACTTTTAATTATAGTCTAGACATATATCACACTTTATGTTAAAAAAGGACAACCCAAACCTATTAATGTGTTCTAACCAGCTAAATTCTTAAGTATAGGGATGTCACAAATGGTCTACATTAGGATAGATTTGATCACTAATTTAGACTATTCATCATATGTCGCAACACTATTTCTCTATAAATACTATAAATCATCAATTAGAGGCTGCATGTATACATTGACATCATTTCTAGTATTTTTTCCAGGAATAATCTCAGAAATTATTAAAGACATTTGTTTTATACACATCCATGAAGGAAAATTTTAATGGATCAAAACAATCATCCTAATTCTATTACTGGTGCTGGAAGTACCAAATATTTTTAATCCATGGACATCTAATATCAATCAAACATTCCTAGGATGAGATGAGATATTTGGGTGTAATGAATCAAATTTCACCTACAATTTTCAATATCATGGATATCTCATTAACCCATCATTGTTATTATCTATAATATGATTGTTCATGTGATAAGTAGTTTTTAATGACATGAATAATATTTTAAAAAGAGGCTTTAAAGGAATGTAATGTGAAACCATTGTAAGTGTGTTCCTTTCTTTCTTCTTAATATTAGTATGCTGATTCAGAATTACCACATCACCCACTAACTTCCATCTTGGTGATGAACATTTTTAGGAATCTTGCCCACATGAATCATCTCCCCAATAAAGCATACAATCATTGGGGAAGCATGCATTTTTTTAAATTTAGATACTGTCTATTAAAAACATGATTCCAATCAAAAAATGAATCAATTATGTTTTCTCTAAACAATGAATCATGCTACAATTCCAATATCATGGGAATCAACATTTTTTTTAATTCCACGTGGGCATTTGGTATGGTAATACTTTGTATAATATAATGTTTTGAATCTTACAAACATCCATTATAAAACTATTTATTTCCATCATCAACTAAATATTTAATCGAATTTTTATTTTTAGTGATGTTATGTGCTACATTAGTCTGCATAGAATCAATAAAATGGTTCAATGATATGTTATAATCTTGATCATTGTGTCATATAGTCCATAAAACATCACTTTTCATGTTTCTATTTGTATCAACCTCAATATGTTGTTATTATATATTTTTATGATGACGTTATCATCTTTCAATTAAAAAAGAATCTTTTATAATGTTTTTCATTTCATTTTAAATTTTCAAAGAAGTTGGGAAACAATTCAGTCAATTAACATCAGTGTTAATAAATTCTATGTCATTATGGCCTTCATTTTAAATCCAAAAAAATGTTGAGAAATCAGTAGCATCAATTTTTGTATTCATAAAAATAATCTCTCTTCATCCATATTCTAAATTTAAATTTCGGGCATTGAAATATTATTCTCCCATAAACAGATCAAATGGAAATTTTAAAATATAAAAACTCTTCTAAACCCATAGAATACTGAGGTGAGTTCCTTGATAATAAGATCCATATTTTATACATATAGATCAAAATTCTCCTTCATTTTTTTTAAAAAACTTTAATAAATAAGTATTACTAATTAATAAAAATGACAATGGGAAAATATGGTAATGTGGCATTAGTTGGAATTAAATAGATTCATTATTTAATAGAAATTTAAATTTAGTGAATGAATAGATAATCTATAGTAATATAAAGGTGTGTCGTCTAGTGAGTAGTTTCCTAGAATTGAAAAATATGTTTCAAATTTAAATCACAACCCAAATACTATTCCAAACAATTATCCCATATTAATTTTTTTTCTATTGAGATAGTATATATGTTTAATTTTTCATAAACATCTTTACATAAATAATATTTTTGTAGAATTAACTTTGAAAGAGGTGGTATGACTGCATAGGATTTCTTATGTTATTTTCATTGAACAAGGCCCAATTTTCACTAGTTAATTTTGGAAATAACTATTCAAATTATAAGGGATAACATTGAAAATTAGTTCAGTGTTCCATCCTCAATGTTATGAAAAATATAAGGTGGTCAATCAAGGTTTATATGTTTATTTTTTATGTTTTCTATTAGACAACCCAAAAAAATGAGAACACTGGCTACCTTGGGAGAATATCACTACAATAGGGCTTATCTTGCCTCTACTGGATATATAAAATTTGATATTGTGTATGTAAAAATTACATATTATCCTACAAAATAATAAGCGGACAAAATAATTTAATGATTAGTTAAGAAATTAGAATATATGGAAGAGGACCTGAAGTGGATATGAATAAATTTTAACCGAGCTAATAATATCATGAAAAAAATATACCAACCACCAATGTAGGATAATGTGTTTTATGGTCAGGGGATTGGTTCTGGTTAATATATAGCCTAATAAACCTGGGTTGCTTCTATAGTAAATGCCAAAGTCACAAATAAGTAATTGGGTCCATTACATTCCATGAAATTCATGGGATTTTTTATAATTGTCTAAAAATTTTCGTTAACAAGAAAATACACAATATATTTTTTGTCTCACAATTGACACAATTTGTGATCAAAGAGACATCATAGAAGAATTTGTAGCTGAATAATAATATACTGTTTCAATTAATGAAGATAGAACTCTTGGGAATAATGTAATGTGGTTAATTCAGCTGAATGATCACACAAAAGAGGAATCAACCATGTAGACAACAAATAACAATTCTTCCCATATGTTGGCATAATATTTAAAAATAAAAAGATAAAAAAATATAATTTCCATTATTTTCTTTCTATTATAATTTAGTAATATTGTCATTATATAAAAATATGGTGGACCATACCAGAAGACTCATCTATGATCACATTGAATAGTTTGTAAAAATTACAGGTCATATAAGTGACAATGACTACAAGAATCAATGCATGAATTGAAAATGTGATTAATTTAATAAAAAGGTAGGGGGAGATAATATAATAAACAATAACATTAGTTAGAAAAAATATATCACAAATGGAATCAATAGTGAAATGTTACAACAAGAATCATCCAAAAGGGAAACATAGAAAGGTATCAAAAATATAGGAAAAGAAACCATGAATAAGGAATCATTTCAACAATTGAAAAAACGAGAAGCTCTAAAAGATAAAAATAGAGCATTGAAATCATAGTTAACGTGTAAGGAATAAAAATGAGTAAAAATATAAAATACCAAAATATTTCAAAGGGAGTAAATCCACCATATGTGAAATTGGAAAACAAATCTCATAACATCCCAAGATAATAACACGAAAAAATGAATGTTGATAGAATATAAAAGGAAAAATTATATATAAAAAGATAATGTGAACATTGAATCTGTAACATTAAGATAACATTAGTTTAACGAAGATGAATAATGAAAAATCATCTTGATTTTCCAAATAGGGACTGAAAAACCACCACTGAATAAAAAATATTTTGAATTGTATGCTTTATCTCATGAAAATTGAGAGAATTAGACAATGATGTTGGATGTTATGGGGCCTACTTGTATGGATTCTAAAATTGAAATGGATGAGGTATGAAGTGTCTCGTAACTACTGGAGTTTCATTCATTTATATAGGAAGGGATAGTTACCATGAAAAATTATTTCCTTTATCGATGAATGTTTTATTACAATACACAAATAGTGTTTAAAAAGAAGACAAAACCGTCTCTCAAATTTTTACCACATTATTATTAATCTCTACTCAAGGGGAATTAAGGGTATTTGATGATGTATATGTGTCATGATAATGATGTTAAATTTCCAGGAATTATAGGAGATGTAAAATAGTATCCCATCTATAAACCCTATATACTATTCCAAACAAGTAGAAAATCATTATGTTATTTCTATTAAAAGTTAAAAATAGAAAACAATATAACTTTAGTTAAAATTATGTTCAATAATAATAATAACAAACGAGTTAATTTAATTTTCTTAAATTTATATTCTTATTTTCATGATTATTTAAAATCTAAATTAACATTAAAATGATATATCTATGATTTCAGCTAAATGACAATTATTAAATGGAAATTTTATAAATAAAAATATTTTAAATTGTAGACATCAAGACTATAATATTTTTTTAATTTTTTTAAAACATTTTACATAAGAGACATTTAATAATTAACCATAAAATGACATGTCATTCAATTCATTTTCAATATAATTCAACCTCCCTCATAAATTCAATAAAATGATGAATATAGTAATAAAAATACATCAAAAGTTTCAATTTATTAATGAAATGTTATATTATTATACATGAATAATATATCCTGTAATGACAAATAAAATTCTCCTATACTTAACATATTGTTTTACCTCAAATATTCAATACCATATCCTAGAAAAATTATTGTATTAGTTTAAATAGAATGTGAAATTAATATCTAATAGAATCTTTAAAAATGTATTTATCTTCAAGTTATGTAACTAGAATTAAAAAATATCACATTCTGAAATAAAAATTTCTTTATTTTCTATCGTTTTTAATATTTTGGTCTAATTAAATCATTGAATTGTTTAATGTAATTTATCATTTTTATATATTTCATTGAGTATTCTTTTACATTTTTCGCAATTACTGTGTAAGAAAACCATACCGAAACTATGTACAAAACATGGAAAATACACTAGGTAATGTATAATAAAAACACATCTAAAAAAAGCATCCAAAAAACTAAATACTAAAAATCTAAAATGAAAGCATAGTGTATGTGTACGATGGAAAATCATTTTCATAGAGTAATAAAAATAAATAGAAAAAATTGAAGACAAAAACTCTAAAATAAAAAGAATATAGAAACCAACCCAATATGACCTCACCTATGGAATGGGCTTGAGGGAAGGAATTGAATGGTAGAGTGATCAGTTGAGGATGAAGAATCAGGAAAGGAAAAAATCAGGGGAGATAGGCAGGGGGATGTAACAGCCATAGTGGAAAGGACATCGGGGGGAACATGATTAGAGGGCTCGAGAGGTACGAGAGAGCCATAGAGGGGGGTCGCACGGTGGTTCTAGAGTTCAAGTTCGGGGGAGGGGGTGAATGAGAGCTCAGGGGAGAAGGGTTGGGGGATAAGGGTAGGGTGTGGGGGAACAATGTTTTTTATCAATAAAATGATAATATTTTGTGGCAGGTAATAAAAAACACCGCGAAATAATTAATTTTTTTAGTGATGGTTTAGTAAACCACCTCTAATAATTTAATTATAAAAAATGTATATTTTTTGTTGACTTGTCAGATCCAAAAAATAAAGAGTATTATGGCTTATATTTTATTTTATAGGAAATATAATTGATCTATTTTTGAAATCTACACATTAAAAATTTTCCAATATTAAATTTAATCCACCATAACATAACTATGATATATTTATTAAATTATGTTTTAAACCATAAATAAATAATAATTTTAAAATAATAATAGTTTCAGACCAAAAAAATTATGCAACCCAAATAAAATGACCATTATATTTTCCTCTAAATGTATATAAGACTCGACCACATGAATTGAAAGATATAAAAATAGAATAATATATTGTTATTTATTCAGAACACCCACTAACCAAATAACATGAATTTATGATACTTCTATGGATGATTTTTGGTAATATATCGATGAAT
Organism: Viscum album; assembly: GCA_963277665.1. NCBI lineage: Eukaryota > Viridiplantae > Streptophyta > Magnoliopsida > Santalales > Viscaceae > Viscum > Viscum album. The sequence goes on from OY728122.1 coordinate 713,945,701, forward strand.
TAGAATGTTTTCATACCCATTCAAATTTGGGTCCAACTAGATTACTAGATAACCCTCTTGGAAACCAAATAGATTTTAAAACTCTCATTATATGTTTTCTTAGAAAAAACAAATATTTATCAATGAATGTTTTTAAGGAAAATAAATGGGTTAAATATTCAAGAGTATTTTTAGTATAATTTCCTTTCATTTTACACTTAAATTCTATAATATATTAAACACTTACTTTTGAAATTTTAATAAAATTTGTTTTTATCCTTATTTAAAGTCTATTATAACAAACATAATTCTTGTTTATGTTTGGTTTTATTATAGAAAACATTTTCCAATATTTATCTTGTAATTGAAAAATAGTTGATATGGTTTTTTTTATTTTGAAACAGACTTTTTGAAATATCTATTAATGTTTTGTATTGATTTTTAATTGATATATACTTTTCCATTAAAATAAATATTTATTTCCAAATTTTTTTTATTGCGAATATTATACTTATTCTCAAATTTTTTGATTTCTCCAATACTGAATTAAACCTTATATCATGATGTGTTTTTTAATCCAGAAAATGATTATTTTATCAATTTATTATTTTTATATTCAATGTCCATTAATCACAATTCATTTTTAATTAATCATTTTATTAAACAAGAATATTAAAATTTTCAGAACCCTTATTTATTTTATCATTTCTATTAATGAAATTATTATATTTAATTTATGTGTCAGTATATTTTTCAATAATCCTGAAATAATGATACCATATTATATCATTGTTTATATAGTTATTTAAGATTATTATTCTCCAAATCGAAGTCAACAATAGAATGATAATTAGTTTTTTTCAAATTTAGTGATTGTATTATGATGAAAATTAGTATCAGTTTTTAGTTTAAAAATAATAATTAGGTACCTTAAAATGTTTTGAATCCAACTAAGGAACACTATTACCTATTCAATTATCATGGAACAACATAAATTTGAGCTGTCTGAATAATCCCATCTCTTGAAAAATGTTTTCATTTATTTTATCAATTTTTATTTATCCTTCATTGATTTTATATTTCTAGAGAATTATTCTTGAGGTGTCCTTTATTCCTATAGTCACAAAAATTTAGTTTTGGAACATCATTATTGTTTCAATTATTGTCTTTATTGTCTTTATTTTTTTTCTTTCTTCTGAACTACCTCTTCCCCAAATTATTTTTAAAATATTTTAATACATTATTGCTAAAATGATCCATCTATTTATCAATTACATTGAAAATAGGTTAATAATATTTATAGGATTCATTAACATTATATTTAAAATAAATACCATTATTATTCATAGACTCCTAATTCGAAATATTTTTAAATTCAGTTTTATACTAATCTAATGAACAAATTAGTTCATCTAAAATATAATCATTAAAAATATTACATTAATTTATAAATATTTTAATTTAACTAGCTCTTCTTAGTAACAATCTCAACACCCTGTCGACTTGAGGTATATCATACAAAAATTCACTAAGTTCTTTCATACCATTTGTAATTATTGTAAACCAGTTGAATATATGGTTTATAGAATAAATTTACTCCATCATGAAATAATATTATTCAACATGAAGCTTTCCCATCCTGATTATTTAGTATTATATTTCACATAATGAGTAACCTTTTGGAATATTGAAATTTTATAGGTTGTCATATATAATGAAATTTGGCTATAAACATTTCTACTTATAACATAGTACAAAATATTTCTTAATTTATAATTCAGAACATAATTTACCACATCACTGACTAAAAGTGTATTTGGATCATATTCAGGTAGTTTATATAGTTTATCCATGATTTTATAATTATCCACACATAAATACATTATGAAATATTCCATTCATTATTTCCAATATCCCTAATCACTTACATAAACAAAGGGTGACATTGTAGGTATTCAACCAACATTTTTCTTACTAACTACCATCTTCATGAATCTTATTTCTTATAATATTATGTCTATGAAAATAATTTCACCACAAAAAGTATATATTAAATAAATAATAAATACTAAAGGATCCACTCCTTTGATAACAATTTCTATAATAGAAAAGGCATATATAATAGACTGGGGGGTGGGGCAGAATTGAATAGTTCATTAAATATTCTAATTAAAATAATCAATCAGAGTTTATTATTATATTAATCAACCATGTAGAAATATTCTCATAAAATAATGAATCAAAAAATTTATAAACAGGTTATTTTTATGTTCATTCAGATCCCCATGATCATACTATACTCTTCAACATTATATATTTATAGAGAAGATATATACCCACTAAGAAACCACATTTTTTTATATCTTTCATTATACACAAAACCGAGTGTATATGACTAAAAAATATAATACTGAAATATTATTATTTAACGTGATATTTATCGCCTAGATGTTAGATGAGAAAGTATGAATATAAATAACTACATTATGAATAAAAAATACTTTTTATACTTTTATGAAAAAATTCATTATTGATAAATTGATGACAATGCGAATATAAATGTATTTAAATTAATTTTTTTTAAAAGAAAATGATTTTTATTCAAAAAATGTGTTTTAACCTAAATAAATTAAATGATTATATATTTTTTAAAAATATTCATATATATATATATATATTATATTTTAAATCATTTTTTTATAATTAATCTCAATTTTTTTGAGGAAATAATTAAAAATATATACATTGTTTGTATAAAAATATATTTTTTTATAAAATGGAGTTTCTTCATGTTTTGGGTACTTATTTTAAAACTAATTTTTCTATGATTTGAAAAAATATCCTACAAAATTAACTTAATTAAATAAATAATACTGTTAAAATTATCTTTTAATGAATTTTTGATAATTTTTTGAAAATAGTTTTCTATAAATATTAGAAAAAATGGTTTTTTAAAAAATTTTATTTTCTTTTTAATCATTCGAGAAGTTCAATATTATTTTTCAAAATGAATATAAATGAAGAAGTTTTTCATGAGAATTATGAATAATGAAATTTATCTCATTGGAATCAATTTTATATTGATTTTTGACAAAAAGAGTATAAGTAAATCATATATGGTATGATATAAAATATTATGGTTATTGAATAGATCCATAATAAATCTATACTTATTATATAATATGTTTCAACATTGTTAAGAAATTCAATACTTGAGGTAAGGGATTTTACCCACACATTTAAATCTGTGATACACATTCTATATTCACAACTGGTTTCTTCTATGTGGTGTATATAATGACTACGAAAGTAATTTATGATACATTTCATAAAAATTAGGTGTATATGCATATAAATATAATGTTATTACTTTCTTTGGTTTTGAATTTAATATTAACAATGTTTTATTAGATTTACGAGTCAACATCATTTTAATTAGGATTGTTTGTTATTAGGTTTCTAGTAAAGAAATATTATAATATACCATTCATGAAACCCATTAATTTTAATTTCCTATATTTATTTCTAGATATGACATGTTTTAGATTCATTTATATTTCTTCAATTACTCCAATGGAGGAAATTAATTATTTGAGGAAAACCAAGATTGATTTTATATTTTGTTGGGAATATTTTAAATCCATGTCCATATTTTGTTAATAGAAATTCAATAGTGTGTTTGTAATTTCTTATAAAATTTAAAAATCTTTTTTAGTCATGTTTTAATTTTCCTAAAAAATTTTCAAATGAATATTTTTTGGTTTACCTAATGTGGTATTTTTGAATTTTTAATAAAGTGTCAAAGAAATTTTTTTCTTTTAACTTATACAACATGAACATGATTTTCCACCTTCACAGAAACTCAATTATTTAAACATTCTATTATATGTTTCCACTATTTTTTAAAAGAAAATTATTTTTTAAAATATTTTTTTAATTTTTAGTTTTAAAAAATATATTTAAATAGTTGAAAGGATATTTAGGTTTAAAAAATATTAATGATATTTTAACATTAGTAATATTCAATAATGACAATAATAATTCATTTTAAATTTTTTTTAATAGGGATATAATTTATTTATTTATTCCTTATTCTTTGTCTGGATTGTTTGTTATTATGATGAAATGATTTTTATGAAACTCTTTTCTTTTTATTAGTTTATTCCATGGTGAAATGTTTATGAATCCCATTTGTTTTTCATGTGCTATGATATGATGAATGTTTGATTAAAATATGAACCCCATATGTGTATGTTTTATAATCTGATGGGTGGGACTAAAATTATAAAAATCTCCAATGAATTTGTTAATGTATTATATCTCATGATATAATTATGGTATACAAGTTGATTTTATTAATAAATTATAAGAGACAACGTGATATCCTCGATCTACTGTGGGAAACTAGTCAATGTGCTTGATGCACTATTGGAAATCAGTTGTTGTTCTTAAACAGTAATGAGAAAAAAGTAATTTTCATCATATACTATAAGAAATAGGTTTTAATTATATATCAATTGTTATTTGAGTGTTTGAGTAGTTATTCAGGAAACATGATATAGTTTCTATTATTTTTATTCTGAGAAACTTTTATGACATGAACTTATGATCCCTGAGTTCTTTATGATGATTTATCTCCCATACGATTCATTCCATTCAGAAATGATATATACGTATGTCATAACTCATGTTTATGATCTTTATAGATTTTGTATGAGCATTTTAAGTTATAGTCATGCTTTTATAAATTTTTTCTTATCTTATGATATCATATGATTATATATGGATATATCCCATGTTTACCCCTTCTAAGAATATGATATCACCCATTATTTTTTTTTCCTTTTCCTACGTTATGATGAATGGTTTTAATTATATTTTTTCTATGAAGTAAACTAAATGTGGAGATATTTATGTGATATATTGATGATCATTCCTTATATATGAATATTTTTTTCTACTATCCAAAGGCACTAAACCTTTATGGTCATCAAGAATTTATTTTTGTTATGTATTTAATATTCATCAAAAAAATATTTAATATTTATATATGCAAATCATGGGTCACTACAGTTGGTATCAAAGAAAGGTTAATATAAAATTTTGAAACTATGAAGAGAAATATTTAGTGATAACGCTTTTTATGATATTATGTATAAGGAAATTTCATAAGTTATGGTACATAAAAGAGAGTTGTTTTGATAATAAAATCACTTATTTGGACACTATAAGTGGATGTGATTTTCATATATATTACTCGAGGGGAAATTACCCTGAATAGAGTTTTTAGTATATCTTATCCATCATTCTAGTGCATAATGAGTATTCCCTTGCTGTGCACCAGGTTTCATACTCTTGGGGGATGTTTGTTGGTTAATTCGCATTTTCATTACGATCATTATGAAGGATTTGAATATATAATCACCAGTAATGGTCTAGGTTAATCATATGATGTCATTGGATGAAAACCCAATGTCCTGAAATATTCATCCTACTTTTTCATTATTATGTGGAATCAAACTATGATAATTATTTCTCACAGTTTTTTTGGTTTTAGCTAATGTATAGAACAATAAGACATCATAATAATAATAAATATGATGTAATATTTAATTATTTTCCTCATTATCAAACAAATTTTTTAGTATCTAGAATATAAAATCTTATTAATATGCTAAAGAAATATTTACAGCCCATGAATCATGTAAATATTAATGACAATTGAAAGAGGTAGAAATTTACTAAAGAGACTTTCATGATGTGATGCCTAAATTCTCTTAATGGGGTTTTGATCCACTAGTATTTGATTAATATATCAACACCGCTATGAAGATATTTTATCTTCTCTTGTGCTCAAAACATGATAATGTTTTCCTATCCATTTAAAATTTTAATGGATAAGAGGATCAATGGTGGAATGTTATTAATAAATCCTGACAAGAGGAATTGATTGAATTTATTTAATGGGAAGATTTTAATATGATATTTTTTTGTGTGTAATTAAATTATATTATCTATATACTTATAGGGATGGAATTCCAGATGATTATGAAAAACGTGTTCAAATGCATTAGATCTTATGAAGAAAATTTTACAAGACTTAGAAGGTATTCTTCTAGTATAATCATTATCAGAATGAAAAATTTATTAATTATTTAGTGCATAAATCCAAGTCAACAATGGATGTTATCAACCATATAATTTAGTATCTCTGAATATTGTTTTGATGTGTACTCAAGGTAGAAATGTAAATTAATGATTTTCCAAAATTATATTGGTTTTGATAGGAAAAACAAGACCAAGACTCATGAAAACTCAAATAAATAACATGGTGAAAGGAAATTCCATCCATATACATTACATAATTTTTTTGTGTGGGGGTAACATCCATCAAAATTCATTAATGGAACTGGTATCTTCTATAAATATTAAAAGGAAGGTCATGAAATCCATGAATGTCGAAATGACCTAAATGAGATGTTTAATGATGTTAAAGAGAATAAATCACTAATTAATACACCACCCACACTCTAATGATTCAAAAGAAAAGATAATGGAAATTATTATAAGTAATGCTTTAATTTTGTGCTTTTTAATGTTGATCGAAATTTTAAAGATCATAAGATCAAATAGAAAGGTAAATATATTATGATTATGACTACCATTGTGGGTTTTGAGAATGAAATGGTTAAAGGTAAACTTGTTATCCACTCTAAAATATATAAAGTCTTTTTTTATTTATATCTAACTACTCTTCTATATATAAGGATTTTGAAAATTTCACTGATTACCGATCAACAATTAGGTATTGAGTTATCTATGAAAACTCTTAATAGTATGATGGTGAAATGCCAATCTGTAGTTCCTCTTTTATTAATTTTTATGGGAATGTTATTCCTATAAATATTTTGATTATCACATTATATGAATTTTATCTAATCATAGGAATGGATTTGATTTATTTTTATAGATCCCATATAAACTGCTGGGGAAGGTAATTCACATTTCATTTTCTTAATGAAACGATAACCATTTATTAGTTCAATTATGTATACAAACAACTAATAAAAATCACCTCAATATTGTGGGTCATAATTCCAATCCATAAAAGAATATTTATATTAGATGATTTGTAAGAAACCCTGTAGAGAATACATGAATATTTTTTGGATGTTTGTTGATGTCATCCCAAAATAATTCTTGTACATCTATCATGTTTTGAAGATGAATTTTTTTGTAGAAATCAAACCTGGATCTACACATATTTTAAATAATCCTTATAGAATAACCCAAATTTAGTTTTATAAGTTAATGAATAACTCCAGGTGAATCATGATAGGGGATTTTTTTCACCATGTGCATCACCATGGGAAATATATGTGCCTTTTTAATAAGAATGATTTATCAATGTGAATCTATATTGATTTTCGAGAGCATAAAAACATCACTAATAAGAAAAGGTATCATATTCCCCATATTGATGTCAAGATTCCTCAATTATGAAGAGTAAAATTGTTTTAAAATATTGATGTTCAATCTAGGTACTATCAGTTGAGGATAAAAATTAAAGAAACACCCAATACATGCTTTCATATAAGGTTTGATCACTATTAAATTATAGTGATTCTATTTTGTCTTATAAATTCTCTTAATATAGTCTCTGATTTGGTGAATAGTGTCTCTAGAGATTACATAGATCCATTTGTGATAGTCTTTATAGATGATAATATTTTATATTAAAAGAGAAATTTAGTGCATGAAAATCATTGGAGAATTTTAATAAGGACCCTGAGGAAGGAGAACTTGAGTGAAAAACTTTCCAAGTGTTAATTTTTCATTGATAATGTTTCATCCATGGGTCATATAATCTCATGTGAGGATATTTTGGTAGACCTTCAATGATAATAGTTATTGATAAATGGTCCATACTATCCAGTATTACCAAGATCCATAGTTCTCTTGGTTTGGATAGATATTATTGACACCTTTTTTTAATTTCACTTGTAAATATAATTAAATCACAAAATTTACATAGAAGGGATCCATGTTTCATTGAAAACAACATGAAGAAAATTTCAATGAACTATGGATAAGGTTGGTCAATGCCCCTGTGCTTAAATTACCCAATAATGGAGAGGGGTTTTTAATAAATATGTATTCCTTGAATGAGGGAATATGATTTTTTATTAGGAATAACTATATGATTATATCTTATAACAAAATAAAATAGAAGGATCATGAGAAAAAGAATGCAACCCATGATGTTGATTTAGTAGTGGTAATTTTTAAATTTATGATATGTAATGTGTAATATTTATAGAAAAATATTTGATATATACATTGATTGTAAAATATTATTATATATATTCACTAAACTTTTCTGAATATTTGGATCAAGGTAATGATTATTGTTACCTAATACATTACCACCTAGAGAAAGTGAACAAGGTGGTCGATGATTTGACCCAAAATGACCATACTAGCTTATATGAGATGGGGGTCATAAAAAAATATTTCTATATTTTTAAAGGATGGATATAGAAGTATAGAATGAAGGGGAGGAATCATTTCATTCTCAAAATAATGTTCATCCATATATCCATGTAATTATTTAAGTGAAAAAATGGAATATATATAGCTTCAAAATAAGTGTTGAAATGTCTCTGAGTTTAACATTTTGTGGGGTGGAGTGATTAGGTTCAAAAAAATTATATATATTCTATCTATAACTGATTTGAAGAATTATCTTTTGGATTAAGGTATGAGCTCATCCTTCCCTATTCATCGTGGAAGTACAAACATATATATAGATCTGAAAGAGTATTTATGATTTAACTATGTGAAAAGGGATATTGTAAACTATGTATATCTGTGCTTGGTATGTCAAAAAGATAACGCTGAGAGGAAAAATTATATGGGCATGTCACTAAATTTTCCCGTACTAGAATGGAAAGGGGAAAATCACTATATATTTTTTCTTCAGACTCCCCAAAACATCTAAAGGTCATTATGTTATATAGGGCCTAGCCAATCGACTTTTGAATTTATCACACTTCATTTCTATCAAAGAAGAATTGTATATTGAGTAGATTACTATAACAATAATTAAAAAAGTGGTATGGATTCATGGAGTGTAAAAATTTATTATATTATATCGGGATTCATTGTTTTCATTAATGTTATGGTGAAGTATTTAACATGATCTAGCTATATAGTTATGTTTCACAATCACTCCTCATCTTTAGAGATATGCCCAGTTAGAGTGAACCATTAAAACCATGAGGGATATGATTTTCTACTTTTCTTTATAATTTAAAGTATTTTGGGATGAATACTTCAACTAGTTTTGTTTTCTTTACAATAATAGCTTTCAATCAATCATTCAGATTGATCCTTATGAATCCCTTTATGTAAAAAAGTATAAAAATCCAATGTGATGGGATGAATTTGTTGAATTAAATATATTGGGAACTGATCCAAATGACTAAATTTTGATGATGGTTAGTTCCATTTAGTAATATATAATGGAAGCATAATCTCATAAAAAATGTTATAATGACCATCATCGATGAGTTGAAGAGTTTGAAGTTGGAAATAAATTACTTCTATAATTTTATCTATATAAGATGTTAAATATATTTTTCGGGAAATAAATATTGTTCCCATGATATATTGGAACCCTTGATACTCTTGATCGAACCAGATGGTGGCTATCATTTGGTTCTCCCACCAAAACTCTCTCAGGAAAATAATGTGTTCCAAGTATTAATCTTAAGTAATTAAATACCTGATCTTTCACTTGTACTAAACACAATAGTAATACTATTAGATAAATATATGTCTTCTGAGGAACATCTAGTTGATATTATATATTTTAGAGAGAAATTTCTATAAATCAATATAATTAGCCAAGACAATATTTTGTTGCAAAACCTCAAATATAATGAATGCACATCAGAAACTAATGATATGATGAGGCTGAACTATTATCGGTATTTTATATTAGAGAAATGGAATTTAAAGGGAGAATTTTTTTAGGTGGGTTACAATTTGACAACCCTATATTTTATTAAATAATTGTTTCAAATAATTTTAATTTCACATATATCCTATGTTACACAGAACACCGAGTTTAAAATATCCAAATATAATAGTAAAATTTAATTATTTAATGCGACAGTTACAATCTAGAAATTATATTATAGAGTATGAATAAAATTAATTAAATTAGGAAAAAATATTGGTTTCTATATATTTATAATAAATTCATTGGTTATCAATTGACGAGAAATGAAAATAAAAATCACATGAAAGTAAACAAATCATTTTTTATAAATATTTTTAAATACCCAATGAGATTTGATCTTTAAAAATTAAATTGATCACAACAAGTGGATTATTTAAATAATATATATTATATTAAATTATATATATTATCATTTATTTACCATTTTTATAATCATGTGATATAAATATATATAGTATTTTTCTTAAAAATTATTTTTCTTCAAAAATTGGGTCTACCATGTTTTGTGAATTTATTTTAAAATTATTTTTTTTAACTTTCATAAAATTTATTTTAAAAAATTATCTTGAATTTTCAAATCATAATTTTCAAATTATTTTATTGTTAATTTTTTTATATTTTTTGGAATGGATTATTTTTCAAAATAAATGTTGAAAATAATGATTCATATTAAAATTTCATTTTAATTAAATGAATTTAAGAGCTTAAATTCAATTTTATAAATAATTTTTTTTCAATTATGTAATTATTAGTTAAATTTTAGTAATTGGAATTAATTTTATGGGAAATTTTTATAGATAAAGTTATTATACTTGTGTAATAATTTTTATATGGAAAACCGCGCTTTTATATTGACTGCGTGTTTGATTTTAAATTTTATTTTTTCACATTTTTTAATTTAATTTGAAGAAATTAATTTAATATTTTTTATTAATAATTAAAATAATTTATCAGCTAAATTTATTTTTTTTTTCAAAATTAATAGTTAAACTAGTAAAAATATGATATAACTATCAAGGATATTATATGTTTATCAGGGGTTAAAATAAAAATATAATGGTTAAAATAAACAAAAAACATTTTTACTTTCTATTTTATGGATATATGTTTACTTTATATCATAATAGTTTTGATAATGGTGTATTTTGGTTCCTTCTTCAAAATAATTTTACCTAGAATTGTTTAATAATAATGAAAAATTATAAGTGCGCCAATCACCTGAATTGTAGTAGGGTAATTCATATCCTCTCGGATAAACACTTAAAGAGATATTCTATTTGGAAAATTCATAAAAAATTACATTATCTAAATCCATTCACATTAACAATATTCCTTGGATTGGTCATAATACTATCCATGGATTTCATTATCTATATACCAAAAGTGGGTGTCCAATGATGTTGTATAGTTCTTAACAATACATTTTCATTTTATTTATTCATATAGCTCCTTCAAATACTATTAAAATATTATTAAATAATAAAACAAGTATCTTCAATATATTAATATTTGGTAATATTAATTTAATTTCCTATATAAATTTCCTCTTCTGTAAAATGGGAAATGAAACTGTCAATCAAGTGTTTGTGGGACTATAACATCACCAACAGATACAATTCATTTTCTATTGAAACCGCTATAAATTGGATTTAATTACATATTTAATATATATATATTTATATATATGATATTTTTTCCAAAATATTCATTATTTCATTATAATATAACATATACCTTCTTAACTTCAAATCTGTTGGAAAATGATTACGTCACTCATTCGTATGTGTGGACTGTTATCTACACGAACTGTTATGATTCATTTTTCATTTCTAATTTTCATATATTTTAATATGGATATATTTTTTTAATATATTTGATAAATATTATATAATAATGATTTTTAATGGTAAATTAAAATTAAAATTTCATTCATTCCATTCGTCAAAAATTGAGTACAATGTTCATGCATACAACCGACCAACCATCACTATGAATAAAATTATTTATAGAACCCACTAAATATGTATATTATGAATATATATATTTATATATGATATTTATATCATTTTAAAATTAATTAAATCATGTAACTATAATCATATTTTGAAGAGAAAAAACATTGAACAAAAACATATGGGATAATGATGCAGTTATAACCTAGAATAATGATTTTAACAAAGAATTTGTAACAAATAGGTGATATAAGGTTGTAAATAATTTATTTAAGGTATGATATATATGATTATTATTTTTAAACATTTGTATAATTAATTTATACTAACAATACCTAGGGTTCAAACATGTATGAATAAAGACGATACTTGTGGTAAGTAATTTTTATCTCACTTTTAATTCTATGAGATAGATGCCATATTCACCACATGATTCATTTATATGGTGTTTATCACAACCATAAATATATTTTATTATAAATTTCCTAAAAATAATGGGATTAAAAAAATCCAGATATGTTTATTTCATTCATGAGGGATTTATTTGAACGTCACCAATGTGGTAAGTGATTTATGTTTTAATGTCATTGTTTATCATAATTATTTATGGTTCTGTTTTCTATGATAAAATATTATGATATAAATGACAAAAAACTCTTTAAAATTATTTTCATTTGGTTACTTATATATATTAAATGTTTACTTACATTTTTATCTCTTAAATTACTCCAGATACATAGTGAATATTTCTAATGAAAATTATTTTTTTTTACTATTTTGTTGGGAATATTTCTCATTCATGTCCATGTTTTCTAGAATATTTTAATCTTTTCTTATGAATATTTAAATAAATATTTAATGATATTTAAATTTTTACTTTTTTTGTAAAAGTAATCATCTTTCCAATATTATAATGATTATTTATTTTTTCTTTTTACAAAATTTTAAAATGAATATTTTGTTTTAACTTACACAGCAAGAATATAATTTCCACCACCAAGACCATATAATTACTTTAAGATTTAATTATATGATTCCATGTATATCATTAGTAAAAATTATTTTAATAACATTTTGTTATTTTTTTAAAACCCTTTCTATCTATGTGAATGGGTATTTTCATCCAGAAACTTTTTAAAGGTCATTTAATGGTATTTGTATTATTTAGTGAAAAAATCCACAATTTTACTTACGATTTACTAGGGATATGATCCAATGATACCGTCATTATTATTTATCTTAATGATTTATGATAATAAAGACAATATTTTTATGAAAACCAATTATTTTCTATGACCTATTTAATGTTGAAATATTTATTACACCCTTTTATTTTTAATGGGTTATGATATGATGAATGTTTAATGATCTTATAAAAAAAATATTTATGGTTTCCATTATGTGATGTTTGGTACCATAATTATATAACCCTCTAATTCATTAGTTAATGTATTATATATTAATAGGTTATTATGGGAAACAATTTACTGTTCTTGATCCATTATCGGAAACATGTTAATGTTCTTGATCTACTATGATAAACAAGTTGTCATTATTGAGTATATGTGGGTAAAAATTGTAAATGCCTGATCATTGAAGAGAAATAAGTTGATGTTCTTGATCCACTGTGGTAAAATGGTGTTGATTCATAATCTATTACTATGGTATGGTCTCAATATATATCCAATACATATGAAATAGTTTATATTCTTATGATGGTGCCACACTTTTAAGAGATGGACATATGGTTCTTGATTGATATATGGTGATTTATATCTCCTATTATCCAATACCCTTTGAAATGATAAAAATTTATGACATGAATCATGTTTATGGTCTTTAATTGATTGTGCATGGAATTATTAACTAATTTTCTTGATGTAATACCTTTATTATTATCTTATGATTTCATAAAATTATTGGTTGATATCTTTCATGTTTATCCCTATAGAGCATATGGGATTCACCTTGTAATAAGTTCCCTTTCCCCAAGTAATAATGAATGTTTTGAATTATGGTATGTCTTTTAAGAGTACTAAATGGGGAGATCATTGTGAGAGATTTTTAAGATGTTTCATGAATTAATAAGTTTTTATATTTATTCTCCAATGACAGTGAACCTTTATGGTCTCTTTGAATATATTCTTGATACATATTGAATATTATTATAAAAAGAGGTTATATTTTCATAAGAAAATCATGTTTTTCGTTAATAATTCTTTATTGAGTCTAGAAAATCACTAAATGTATATGAAGAGACACTCTTATTTTCAGTAGTTATGGATGTTTTTTGATTTTTTTGGATTGTGATTCCTCAATATTTCATAAATACTAAGACACTTAATATTGATGGAGTTATTAAAATCCTCACCTGATATAGAACTATCTTTCTAACTATAAATTATCTTTTTTATTCTCTCTTCAATATGTTTTAGAAATTATTTTAATGTTTTATCTCTTTTATTTTTTTCATTAAACTCAATCTGTGCATCCATGACTGTTATGAAGGATATATAAAATTTTGTTAGTGTTTGTATGACTTCTTTATGAATAGATTCTTTTATAATTTTCTAAATATAATTTTATTAAATATTTCATTTAATAAATTAATCATTTCTATTTAAATGTAATATTAATTATACCATAAAATATAGAGGGTTTGTGAGAGTAATAAAATTTCTCAATTACATTCTTCATGCATCATCCATTTCATCAACATCATCATCATAATATTCTAGTTGTGCTTTGTAATAAAAAATAACATAACTAAATCTTTTTATATTTTAATTCCTCATTATATAATTTTCAAACGTACTTATCAATTTTAGAGTATAATTATTCAAAAATTACGATAGACTCATCACCTTGATACTCCCCATAACATATACTAATTAATAAAAATGGATAAATTTCAATAGATTAGATATATGAAATATTTAAACTATGATTAAATTTATATAATGGGTGATCCTTAATATATTTTTAAATATTCTTTATGTTTATAGCCTCTTTATTTTTATTGTTCATTATATTTTTGAATGAGACCCATTATTCTTCTTTAACTAAGACACAGTCTATTGTATTCTTCTAATTCATCTCAATAATTTTTTTTGAAATGTGGTCTTTATATAAATTGTTAAAAAAATATTTAAATGAAAATAGATCCAATTATAGTAACACCTAGATATTTATAATACCCCATGAAGTTCCTAATGACAGTTTTGGGACACTAAGCAGGGGGTGGGGTGCGAATTATTATACACATCATTTATCATGTTTTAAATTTTTTCCAAGTTTCCCACTCATGGGTAGAAACCTTTTTCTTAGAAAATATATATGGATCTATAAATACACCATCAAAAAATCATCTATATGATATTTATAAAAAATACGAATAATCAACAGAAAAGATTTTACAATTTTCATATCCAATAAGGAAACACACTCCTTGATATCTCATACTCCCACAATTATCTGAATTGTCACTATTTTATATCTGTGACTATGTGAACATAATAATAAGACACACAAGTATTGGGAAGGTATCATCAGCATTACCTTGGGAAGATTCCAGGAAATTAACAAATATAACATCCCAATGTATTTTCCATCTTTAAAAACATGATCCTCCAAAATAGGTGATGAAATTTTTTATTTTGGAACAACGATTTATTTGAGTTTCATGTCTTGATCCATAAAATATCATCAACCCCAAACACAGAATTATATGATTTCCATGAATATTGGCCTTTTTATTAAAAAATTAATCAGAATGATCAGTGTGTATGTGTAACAAAATAATCACATTGTATTCTTACATTATAAGTATCAATATAATGATGATCAATATTAGCAATATTAGACTCTTATAGTCACATTCTACTTTTATTATACAATTTCGTAATATGATTCTACTAATTATTATCCTTAAAAGCATAGTTTTTCTAAAAACAACTTTGTTATTCTTTCAATTAGCCATTGATCTCCCAATCAACTATAATATCCATGTTTTCTTATTCTTTGATTATAATTATTTTTAGTGACATAAATCGACCAAAAGGTTATTCTCTCTCCATCCATCTAAAAAATTATGTTCCTTAAACATATCTATTTGATTATATTAAATGATTCTATGAATATTTTTTATTTATTTAAAATAATGAATTTTTGTTTTTTACTACTATGATATTTCCACCACAATAAATTGAATCAAATCAAGTAAATGGATAAATTTTACGTCTCATATAATAAAATTGTTTTTATATTTAAATAATATTAAAAATATATGAATACTCTTCCTCAAAACCACATAATTATTTTATTGAAAATGACTCTCTATATTATTGGTATTTTGATGATATATCACTCTTCTATGGAGTATAATACACTAACACTTTATTATGAGACGATGTAGGACCCCAACTTTTAGTTTTTTAGGTTAATAAATGTTTTGACTTGTATTAAATGAATTCTTAATACCATTTTATGGTTAAACTTTGAGATAGTTAGTAATGCATGTTTCCTAAGACTGAAAGTGGGTTTTAAGGGGTATCAGTTCAAAAAGTCCAACAACATAACCTAGTGCATGTATTTTTTGACCATGTTTGACTGAAAACAAAATAGGTACATGGGAAAATAAACTATCAATCCATTGTGTTCGAGGGTGGATACTATTTTCCATCATCTTGGAGACATAACCATGTCTATTTTGAAGTACATGGTGTGGGAAAATTACACGTGGTTGGGAAATAGGGATGACCGTTTTTAGATATAATATTCAAGAACATGTTCATGGCCAAGCCATGGTGTAGGGTTTATTGATAGTTATTTTACATTTTAAATGGAATAAAAACCCTCTTTGTTGCATTAATATCTATCAATGAATAGATATTGGAATTTTAACCATGTTTGAAAATATTTAGGGGATGATTAATGACATCATCATTCATGTTAATTTGATTCAATCACATGATTCATCTCTCCTATCCGAGATAGGGGATTTTGGGGACTTTATTAAAGGAGGGATGGTTGGTGTTTTAGTCATCATACGAGAATATATTTTTTACTCATTTGAATCGATATTTCATTTTCTTTGATTGATTTATATACTTAGTTAATCTTCAATTTCTAGTTCCTCTCGTTCAGGGTGATTTCATAGACAACTGTAGTTATTATTCCCTTTTTTGGCCATTTCCTCTATTATTATTGAATAATTATGAATTTTTGATCTTATTTATTTATGTATGGTTATTTTTTAGTTTATAATTGTTTCATTCATGATTTTTTTTAAACAATAGATTTTATATATGACTATTGGTATTAGTCACTATATTTGTGGTGTTTTTCATAGTGACACTTCCTTGGTGAGTCTCATTCATTCTATCCGTGATTTATTTTATCTTAAAATATCCAATAAAGATACCCCTTGTGACTCTGGAGATGTTTTTTTGGTCTCTAGTTGAGAGTTTTTTTTGGGTGGACACCGTTTTAATAAACCTCGAGATTAACATCTATGATCTTGAGGTTTGATGTATCCTACCATATGGTGTATTGTATATGATGTTTTCATGAATTGAACATTTATGGTTTAACCCCATGATTGATATATATTACATGTGGTTATGTGATTTAACCATTATAACAAACCATGTTATTTTTTTCATATCATATATTTGAGATGTGAGTGACCCATGCTTGGTTTAATTTTTATACGTGTGTGGGTCTCCTCAATAGAGATATTCTTGATTTGTGTTATTTTTTCTTTCTCAGATACTTATTTTTATTGTTATTTTATATCGTATTGAACATTTATTATTATATTAGAATAATGAGATCACAAAGTATTGGATAGATGACCCATTGGAAGGGGAGCGTGAAGATGTGAAAAAGTCTATGAACTATGGATCATTTGATGGTATGTGTTAGATCACGGATGTGGTATGCAATATTCGACCATACCTTTTAGAGTATTTATTAATCCTTCTACTATATGAATATACTGAAGAATTCCATGGGGGTGTGGTTTGAGTATCCAAATATATTAAATATATTTGGTGGTACATACCATCATGTGGGTATTATGACCATTGTTAGGGAGGGGGTGCGAAGATCCTATTAATGACCACCTTCATGCTATGGATGTGACATTCCTTAAAGATAGATCCTAAAAATATGACTAACATGCTTAGGGTTCCAACTAATACTGGGGCATGTCGAACATCTGGTTATGTGTGGTGATAGACATCAACTTCTTTCTGATAACATTCTGAAGTAGGAGAGGCCAAGGTTCATGATAGAATTGTTAGCCCACGATTGATCGACACATATGTGTCTATTTTATTTCTTATGAATTTACATAACATCATGAAATTCACTAATATATATTTTTTATTCATTTTTGTTAAGAATAAATTGGTAGTGTCCATCTATGTTTATACTCACACCTTGTATAGGAATTTTGTAGCATGTTTATACTTCATGATCATGGATAAGGTAAAGGGAAATTACCCATTGAAAGGGAGCTAGGGGGTGAAGAGTGATTTTTGGAGTCGGTACTAAGACATACATGGGATTGACGGTGCATTGTTTTTTTTACATTACTATCATACTCACACTCCTCTTTGGCCTGTCACTATGGGGTTCCATAGTTTATTATTTCTTTTTTACATGAGATAATTTCTATGATAATTATTAAAATACTATGTATCTATTCTGATATTTTATTATTTTTAATTTACATTGATGATTCTAGGGGAATGATCTCCCAACTTGTCGAATTAAAACCCTCAGTAATAATTTCAAAATTTCCTTCATATGGGGAGGCATGTATGAGACAATATTTCACTCGATTTAAGACATTATGATTCATTTCAAGGTTCTACAATCAACATTCAACTGATTCATTATATTAACAATAATTTCATTTTTTAATAATGTTTAATTTCATGAATTTTAACTCAGACATCATCTAAAATATTGAAATTCTTTATAATATTATTTCATCTAATTATCCTCACAGTATTCTCTTAGTAATATAACTGAAATCACACATATGAAGTTAAATTACTCATATATAGTCCCAAAATATATTTTATGGAGATTTTGAATCACTCCAAACATTATAATTCACTCATAAAAAGACCCAAAATGACTCATATGTAGCTACAATTACTCAAAATAGACTATGGATTCATGAATGACCAATATAGGGTTTTTAAATTGATGCATACATAGTCCATTAATGATTAATACACAATTTATTGTTACTCAAATATAACATTGTAATAAGACATATTTCATGTAACCCATAATTAAATAATTAATTCCATCTCTTGTCAATTAATTTCGGGGGCTTTTCATACTCTCCAAATAAATTCATAATTTCATCTAAAAATACATTTACCACATATTTCATTACAATTTATACATTATGAATCATTTGATAGTTTATATACATGTATATATATATATATATATTATTCAATAATAACCATTGGAATATTCTCTTTAGAAAGATTATTCAAAACCAATTCTAAACTCATATAGACAGATTTTTTTCAACAAATAACACTTTTCCTTGGTTTTATTTATTAATAGCTCCATAATAATTTGGTTTTATGGAATTATATGTGAATATTTTAAGTGAATATATTAATGATTTTAGAATAAACTTATTAATTATATTTAACCAAAGAATACGTTGAAAATATCTATAACAAATTTAAAAAATATTTACAATTTATGCACCCTCATTATATTATTTCTTGTCAAAAGAATACAACCATGGATATGGGTTCTTCAATAATACAGTTACAAATTATTCTTCTATATATCATAACATAGATTACATCCTGCTCCCCATATTTAGGAGTATTATGGGATCTAGTAAAATGATAAAATTATAATGCAAAAAATGAAATATATGCATTGGAGATTCCTTCACTACCAAAAAGACCATGCAAACATCACGATTCTTTATCTCCATTAATTGAAATATATTTTAGAAGATATTGTATCAAAAATAAATATATAAAGTAAATGTTATTTTTGGGCCTTTTTAGGATAATAAGTATTCTGTGAATAACCAAATTAGAAATTGAAAAATTTATTTCCCCTATTTAGAGCATATTGGTGTACAATTATCTATATATAGTTTCATAACAACTCCTCCTAGTGAAGCCTTACTATGAAAAAATATCATCCCATTTAATATATTCTAGAAAAAACAAACAATAAAATCCATTAAAATAATAATAAATTAGATATTTATCATTGATTACAGAAACCATGACCATGTTATTGATGTTTTAAAAACCATTATTCATGATGGATTTCACATTAAAAATATTTTTGAGGATTCTGCACAAATTTTCCCAAAAGGATCATGGTTCAAAAACGTAGAAAATAGATTTAATTTGAAATAAATATAGAGAATATAATATTGAATATGGATTTTAATTCATTGAATTTTACCCTCCCATAGAATAAAATTCATAATTATTTTTTGTATTGATTATAATCTTTTAGGGGAATATTTTTTAAAAAAACTTATGATTCTCATCCATATCATTAATTAAAATTCCTACATGAATATTTACATCTATTTGGTCTTTAGGGCTATATAATTTAGAGGTTTCCATATTAGAGTGTCCAAAACAATTTGATAACGCATTTTAATATCAAACCAAAGCATTTCATAAAGAATATTTGAGTTCTCACTATAGTTTTTATATATATCTGAAATAGTACACATATAATAATCTAAGGAGATTTAAATGGAAAAAATAAAATATACTTTTTAGTAAAATAATATTCTTGATGTTAAGGTTTGATTCCCTATATAATATGTACCTTGAACAAAATAAAATAATATTATACATTCTCATCAGTTTTGCCTAAAAAAATTTAGAATATTTCTAACAGTATATATCATTAATTTTAGACATAAATACCCTTGTTAAAATATAGATCCTCATCATTTTTAACAACCCCAACAATATTAGCATAGATTTAGTGGTCACATTAATAAATTTTCACTAGTTAATGATAATTGAATCATAAAAGAGTGAGTTGTGAAATAGTCTTGAAGAACCAGTGACATACATTATTACTATGACACATAGGAAATATAAAACATGTCACATATAAAAATTGTTGTATCCGTAATATAATTCACAAAATTATTCTTCAAATCATATTGAAAAAAATAAAAATAGTAGGGTGAGATGAGATGCTCAGTAAGAGTTACGCATCGTGGAAGAAATCAAGATTAAATAAGAAATAATCAATATGGAATAGTAAATAAATAAAATATAAATCCATGTAATCAATAACATGATAAAATCTGTTTCCCTAGACAATATCGATGGTTTAATATCGTGAATGATAATTGTAAATTAATTCT
Source organism: Viscum album (assembly GCA_963277665.1). Taxonomy (NCBI): domain Eukaryota; kingdom Viridiplantae; phylum Streptophyta; class Magnoliopsida; order Santalales; family Viscaceae; genus Viscum; species Viscum album. The sequence goes on from OY728122.1 coordinate 713,967,062, forward strand.
ATAAGAATTAAATTTCTTAATTTTGGACCCCATGATCTCATAAATCATGTTTCTATACCGTTGATGCCTTTTAATAATACTGTTTTAAACCTTGGGTAGGAAAAACCCAAAAATTCATTACAATGTAGCTTACTGATTTATCACATGATACTTGTCAATGCATCGAAAAGATATATAATTCCAGTCCTTACCCATCGATCCAAGTCAAAAACATTCCCCATATAAATAATGATCGATTTAATTCCTGACAAAAATACCTTTTTTAAAAGTGATCATATTGAGTAAATACTATGGATTTATTAATAATTCCCCAAAAAAATAAATACATTCAAAACATAACACCATTTTAAGAAGTGTTATTCATTTTTGGAAATAATCATAACAATGATACAAATGATATGGATATATAAGAAAAATATAACATCTAATAATAAAAAATTAGTGAATGTTTCAAAGGAGAGTATTATTGAATCATATTCTAAGTTATCAATTAATAAATAAAAGGGTGAGCATCATTTTATTATAATAAATACTAATTTAAAATATTTAAATCAAATTTTAGGAAAATAAAATTTCCATTTTGATGAAATCAGTTATCAAAAAATTATGCAATTATAAAATAATCATTTAATTTGAAAAGTAACTTGTAATATTTCTATGTAAGATTCCAAGAAACAACTATTAATGATGGTGGAAATATAATAACAAGTTATATAATTTATAAAAAAATACATCTATACGTTTGATTTAAAACTCACAAAGAACATCGATAGGAAAATAAAAAAACATTCTATCTAATAATTATTTATAAAAATTAAAATATCTGTGAAAATATATTTTTATAAATATTTATGGAAATGTAAATTTTATTTTATTTTTTTAGAAAATATATATTTGGATGAAAAATATTTCATATCAAAATAGAAATAGGATCGGTTTTTCTTTTGAATATTTATAACATGATTTGGGTTCCGAAGAGGAGAAAAGATGGAATAAAATATTATAAAAAATTAATATAGAAACATGAAGTGAAATTTAAACATTATTAATAAATAGATATTCATTTTAATATATTTAAAGTGACATTATATACACTATAAAAAATAAATAGGTTCTTATTAACAAATATGTCTTTATGAAGTGGACATTGAGATGAAATCCTTTACAGCATGTTTAAATTACCACATAGGTCATATGACCCATTGTTTAAATTTTTAGATTTATAATAATTAATTAAAAAACATATATTCATATATATTATATAATATGTTATCCATTTATAATATTTTATCACCCTGTTGTTTATAATATTTAATTATTTTCACAGTTTTGGGTGTTAACTACATTGTTTTTTCATGTAACTTTTGATTTTGAAGTTTCTATACTTATACATTTATTATGGAAAAATCAACTCCAAAATTTTATTTATTGAATAAATAACATATATATTAAATATATATATTTAAATTAACTCACAAAAGATAGATATAGGGAAATGAATTACACCATTTAAAGTGACGATATAAAATACATATGCGTGAACGCTATTTTCACATTTTGATTGATGGAATGAAATAAACATAAAATAAAATTACTCATTATAGAATAATTAATATATAATATATATCTCATATATTCAATAAATATATATTTATTTCCAACTAATGAAAATAAGATCACATCACTTCGTAGAGGTGGTTTCCCACATATACGTATAACTAACATTATCTATTTCTAAAGGATTGGATGATAAGAGTGTACAAATGATATTATAATTCCAAAATAATATTTGTGAAATAAATTACAGATATACTCTTTTTTTCATTATTTATAACCATCTAGGTGATGTTTTGATGAAAAAATAATTACATCACTACATGGTAATGAAATGTTTTACATACACATGAGTGATGTGTTCACTTTTTATAGGATTGAAAAGATTTGTATTATTGTTTTCCCATAATGAAAATAAATTCTCATAATATTAATGATAATGTGTTTATCTTGGGAAATGTCATAATACATGGCAGTACATAAGGAATAGATCATAAATAAGCATTAATCATGATAAAATAGCATGGAAATAAAACATGTGATCGTGGAAACCATTAAGCACATGATATGATTTCCATATTATCCAAGGCATTGCTGCCAAGACCATCTTAGTGGAAAAAGTACCTTTCTGAATCGAGTTCATTCCTTGTTCCATTCCTTTATTACTGAACCAGATTAACTTACCATTCCAGCCATGTCTATCTCAGTAGATATAAATCTTTACCCAATTCATCGTAGGGAGATATAGTTCCCACCCATCTCATAATGAAATCATACTTACGTGTGCCAAAACATAAATATAAATCATTCATCGTAACCTAAATAATAAAATGGGTTTCATAAACATCATCCCATCATAACATAATCCATATAAAACAAATGGATATTATTTCATCATATGAAAAATCAAAACATGTAAATAATAGTGACATTATACGTGAAACATAGTCATATTAAATACTATCATTTTATAGAGGAAGTAATTTTGATAAAACACTTTAAATGAGTTCTTGAGGAAAATATCCTTTCTTCTTCAAAATAATTTTCATTTCACAAAATGCCATGAAATTTTAGAAGAAAAGGAATTTTTTTTAAAATAGTATTGAAATATTATAGTGTAAGCTTTATGAAAATCAGGTGTTATAAAACCTTAAAAATCCTTTCATGCCGTTTATGTTAAAAAAACATTCTCCTCATACTTTTAACTGAAAAGTCAAAAAGTACCACGTATGTAAAAAATAGAAAGATTCCTTATATACCCTGTAGTAATAGTTAAAAATGTTTAAAAAAACTTTAAACATTCATGATATCATTTTTAGAAAACAGGGACATGGATGAAAAATATAACCCCAGTAAATACTTACGAATAAACAATCCCAAATAAAAACGAGATTGGAAAAGTTATCCCTTACCTTATGTCTGATATGCTTCGTATGTATCCAAACCTCCTGTATAATGATTTAAATAATTTCATTTACTTATTACAGAATCATATTCATTTTTATTATATATTATATGGTTAATTTATGACTTTATATTACCCATTCATTTGTAAATTCAACGTTAAAGCAGAGTTTTGGGTAAAATCGTTTTATTTATCTTACGTGTTTGGACATGTTGTTCTTGATATTATTATTACTTATATCATGATTTAATTTCTTACAGAATGTAAATCATGATTTATATATCATATATATTCATTATATATATATATATATATATAATAGATATATAAATGAAGCGAAATACACCGTTCATGGAGATGGTAGGTCGTACGTACGCAAGAAAATTGTTTTACTTTCCCTATTGACTTGAATGGAAGTAAGTAGATGAAATATATAAATATATATATATATATAAAAATTAATCCAGTAGCCTTATCAAGTCATATATTTCATTTTTATTCATTATATATACTTTATAATCATTTTTGAATGGTTATCATGGAGAATGAATCTCATCGCGTCGTGGAGACGGAAATCCGTACGTATGCACGAGCGATGATATCGTTAACATAATTATTGATTTGAATTGGAGTGGATGATATAATATCTCAAATTTAGCATGTTGTTATAATAATCATATATAGTTATTCTTTACACCATTATACCCATCCAAGTAAGGTGGTGGTAGAAAAACTGATTACACCACCGCGTGGAGATGGTATTCCGTACGTACGCATGTGTGGTGATATCGTTTTCTGTAAAATGGATAGAAGTTGAAATGAGGTTGTTTCATATTTATAATAATATATCAGTATCTTATTTATACTTATGTTATTACTTTACAATGAAACAACTAATGAAGAAGAATTTTAAGAAGAAAGAAAACTTGAAAGAATCGGTAGATGAGATTACCTCTTACTCGATGCACCTCCTTTAAAATTCTTCTTAGGGCACTAGAGTTAGTAATTAGAGAAGACCAGAACATCTATTATGTAACTAGAGAGGTTGAGAAGAAGAATTGGAAGGGTTTTTCCGAGATTCAAGGCTCAAAAGGTTGTGAAGGGAAGAGGGAAGGGGTTCCCTTTTTATAAGGGTGGAGAGGGGCACCTTTGGAAAAACATAAAATATTATTTTATAATAAAGTAATATTCGGTTCATAATAGCTAAAAATTGATTTATTTCGAATATAATGTAGGTATGTGTCGAAATCCTCCCAACCAGTAGGTTTTAGACAAGGTTAGGTTACTATTTTAACCGTATCATTTAGATTTAACTCTAAGTTAAATAATTTAACTTTTACCGTGTCTTCTTGTTTTCTTACACTATATGGTTAATAAACTAACTATAACAAGCCAAAATAAATATAATTGGTTAATTATTAATATATATATCCTCATCTATGTCATTTGGCTGAACCATATATTTTTAGAAATAAAATAACAATTAATAATATAATATATTTTTTAAAAAGTATTTCATGTCAATTTTGACACTATTTGGTACATGATTTTTGTGAAAATCATAACAGAATTATTAGTTCAAAAAAAGTAATTTAAATCAATTCTAACATGTCATATTAACATAAAAAATTAGTGTAATTCATAAAAATTCTAAAATTACATTTATTTGGGTATTTATAACATAAATTATGTTAATATTTAAATAATTAGGTAATTAATGCATCATCATTGTGTCATAAATAAATTAAATTATTTAATGTATAAAAATTATAAAGAAAATAAAATTATTTATGAAATATTTTTATCTTTCTAATGAATATTTATAGTCTAATTTATCTCATTTATAACCCTATATTAAATTTCTTTAGTAATTAATCTTTGATTTTAACTATTTTAATTGTTCTTTAAATAAAATAATAATAAATGTCTTAATCTAATCCATGTGGACCTAAAGTGTAATATTTTATTCCTAAGGTGGTATTTGGTCGAACTACCCTTATGAAATAGAATTAGGAGATGTGTTAGGGTGATAATAATATTATTTTTACCCTTAATTACCCAATTTACTTTTAACCGTGGTAAATAAAAGGAAAAAGTTAGTATTCACTAAAAATTATTTTTATATTATTGAACCTCATTTTACTCCTTGATATTAATTGTGTCTCTCAAATTTTCTAAGTTCCAATCATTGAAGTGGTAAAATTATTTTTTTTGTAAATATTCAAAACTCTCCTAGGAGGTGGGTAAAAGACGGTGAAAAGTTCAATAAAAATTTTATATGTCTAAAATTATTATAAAATGACTCCAATGAATTACATTGAAATTATATAGGGTATTATGTATCAATATTGACCTAAAATAAATTTAAATAAAATTAATAATTATTTATATAAAAAGTCAGTTTTTAAATAGTAACCCAGTGTTTTCAATATTCATCAAAAATTGAAAGTTTTCAAAAAAATACCAAAATTTCACCCTAAGAAAATATCGATATTCTAAATCCAAAAATGAAGTCCATTTTGAATGATAATATTTATAAAATTTCAAAAAGTGGGTATTAATATTAATAATTGCTTGTTCATAATAATATTATAATAATATCCTGTTTAGTGGAACTTGATATTGCGTACTGCACACGCTATCGAAGAAGGTATTGATTACGTTTAATGTAGGCCAAGTCAGGGCTGTGTGTAGTGAAAGTTCCTTTTGGTGTTGCGTATAACATAATCAAAACATATTTCATTTATACATTAAAAAAATCTATACTTAATGTTGCCTAGAATAATTTCCACAAAACAAACATGAAATTGTGTGTAACATGAGCCAAGAATCGTGTTGCATATACTCCAAGATCATATGTTGTTGCATATAGACCAAGCTAATTTTGGTGTAGCATACAACAAAAGACATCAATGAAATTAAAAATAATATTTTTCATAAAATCTCGGGGTGTTACATTCTACCCCCCTTAAAATGAATTTCTCCCTCGAAATTTGTCGGGGATATAAATGGTTTACTACTCTAATGTTTCATTAATAGAAACCCACATCTTACAAATGAATAAAAAAAAATATCTTTAAAAATTAATGTATAAAACTTAATAGTTACCCAAATTAACTAATAATTGGGTTTCCGCATAGGATAACATAAGTGAAAATATGGATATGGATGAGAAATCTAACCATCATGTTCTGATGGAGAGTGGTAGAGAACATGGCTATGAAAAAGTCAATAATCACAAAGCCATAAATTTGTGATGATCTAAGGTACGATCTGATTCATCAGATATAAGGGCACTAGGACAACATTTTTTGTTTTCAAGATCACTTCCCTAAAGTTTAAGAATTGTTGAATTAAAAGAAATACTTACTTGATTTTTTGGTAAAATATTACTATTGTTTGTGACTTGAACAATTTCGTCTTCATCTATTAAATAAATGAAGTTGAATTTGTCATCCATGAAGTGTTAGCAGATCTTATGATAGAATGACGGGGCATTCCATATTTTTCAAATGAAATGTTAGAAAATGTTATTAAATATATATAAGTCTATATATGGTGATATTAAACGTATATGGCCCCATTAATGGACTTATACGTCATATATAATACCGCTTAATATAATAAAACTAGTTTCTACTAAACAAGGACTTCCTGTAGGCCAGTGGTAGGTGATAAAATCTTGTCGCACTTCAGTTGTGGGTTCGATTCCCACAGCCTTGTCCGATGCGACGGGTTGTCACCTATCCCACGGGTTGTCCTTTTTCTAAAATGACATTATTATAAAATTCCATGAATAATATCAAAAAAAAATTATAACCTTAAAAAATACTATCTAATGTCTGACATAATATATTCCAGTCTTTAGACTTATCTAAAATACATCTGTTCAATCTCATAGTATAAAGAAAATGATTACTAGAAATTTCATTATCCAAGCATGTGAATTCCACCATTTATCCCCCATATATCATATGATATATCTTATTGATATCATTCCAGAGATGTATTCTTTTGAAACATGAATTACCATAGAACCTTTGTGAAAACATGAGTGCTATAAAAAGATAACTCTTTCCACACACTAAAATCCCAAAAATTCCGTATACTCAAACCATATATCACTTAGTCCCTGTATCAGTAATGAGATCAGTAATACTATAAAACATTTCATTATCTCCTTATCACTTATTTATGCTCATATTATTTGCTTTCCAAAAATATCTGAATATCTTTTCATGGTTACCGGTACCATTCAACATATACTTTCAAAACCTAAGCAAAGGCAACAGTGTAGCAATCCTTAGATTTTTCTTTATTCCATATTACCATACATTATTCTTGATAAACATAAAATCATTACACTACGTTCTTAAACCACTAACTGAGCTTCATCATTTCTTCCATCTCATGTATCATTTGTAGTCTCTTCATTATCATCCACAAAAATACTACCCATATGACCATGATGATTCTCTTTATGAGATTTTCCTTTAGGGAATTGGTTTGCATAATGCCTATAAATTCCACATTTAAAACACTTAACCGTTTTTGATGTATTAGAAATACCATTATCATAGTCCATGGTGTTAACTGACCCTTTTCATTTACAATTACTAGCTTTGTGTCCTTCTTTTCAACACCAAAATCATCTTCCATCTCCTTAGAAACATTCTCCCTGATGCCTCTTCCCACATGATTTAAATGAGGGAAATTGAACTTTCTTTCCTCTATGATCATCATGAAACTCCCTCTTTCAATTGTTAGCCGAGTCATGAAACTTACCAATGTTGAGATTATTGATCATATAATGAGATTAATGATTAGGAATAATAACGATATGTGGACTTCTAGATCCAATTTCATTTGGTTACTCATTAAGAATATCTTTCCATTGTCCATCATATACTCAATTATCGTGAATCTTCCTGTTTCCAGCCATTTTCTAAAACCCAAAAAGAATGGTGTAAGGGGCCAAAATCATAATCAAGGGGGAGTAAAATCAATATCTAACATCTTAGGTTTAATTCTAATATCGTTACAATAATTCTAGGACTATAAACTATACTTATACTTAACCTTAGGGACACCCCTAGACATACATTAGAAATATCTCTAGGGATCTCAGTAAAGTTATCGCATCCTAGTTTCCAAAGGTAGACTAAATTGAACCTCTGATACCAACTGTAGAGAACAAAATCTTGGTGTAAATAAACATTACATTACTTCTGCGGAATATATAATACATAAAAAAAATATACACCAAAGGACTGTAATAGTTTAGTTTCTTTGGAAACTCAGAACAAAATCTTCTAATTGTTGTCAAAGATCACCAACATCTCCCATAAAGATCGTCCTCTTTGGTTTTCTTACCTAAAACCTTTCTTTAAATCCAAAGGAAACGAAAACAAATAAATGGTGATCCCAAATGATCAGTAAGGGTAAGCAGGTATAAAATAAAACAAATCATATACATTTGAACTTAAAAACATGAACTTAATGTTTAAACATCAAAATCTTGGGAAATGACATAAAACATGGAAGTACATAAGGCATAGATCATAAAGAAACATTAATCAAGATAAAATATCATGGGAATAAAACATTTGATTATGGAAACCATTAATCACATGATATGATTTCCATAGTAGCCAAGGCAATGCTGCCAAGACCATCTTAGTGGACAAAGTCCATTTGTGAATCGAGTTCACTCCTCGTTTCAGTCCTGTATTACTAAACCAGATTAACTTACTATTCCATCCATTTCTATCTCATGAGATATAAATCTTTAACCAATGCATTGGAGGGAGATATAGGTCCCACCCATCTAATAATTAAATCATTCTTACGTGTGCCACAACATAAACATAAATCATTCATCATAACCCAAAGAATAAAATTGGTTTCACAAGCATCATCCCATCATAACATAATCCATATAAAACAAATGGATATAATTTCATAATAAGAAAAATCACACCCTATAAATAATAAATACATTATACTTGAAACATAAACAAATGAAATACTATAATTTTAAATGAGGAATATTTTTGATGAAACACTTGAAATGAGTTCTTGAGGAAAATATCCTTTCTTCTTCAAAATCAATTTCTTTTCACAAAATTCAATGAAATTTTAAGTGAAAATGATTTTTTTTGAAAATATTCACGAAATAATATAGAGTATGATTTATGAAAATAATTCATTATAAAACCTTAAAAATCCATTCGTGCCGTATCAGGTAAAAAAACATTCTGCTCGTACTTTTAACGGAAGAGTCAAAAAGTACCACGTATGGTAAAAAAGATTGATTACTTAAATACCATGTAGTAATAGTTAAAAATTGGAGAAAAAAACTTTAAACATTCATGATATCATTTTTATAAAATAGGGACATGAATGATAAATATAACCCTAGTAAATACTTATGAATAAACAATCTCTGATAAAAATGAGATTTGAAAAGTTATCCCTTACCTTATGTCTGATATGATTTGTATGTATCTGAAACTACTGTAAAATGATTTAAATATTGTCATTTACTTATTAAAGAATCATATTCGTTGTTATTATATCATATATGGTTCACTTGTGACTTTATATTACCCGTTCTTTTGTAAATTCCACGTTTAAGCAACATTTTTGGTAAAATCGTTTTATTTGTCGTACTTGTTTGGACTTGTTGTTCATGATATTATTATTACATATATCATGATTTACTTAATTCTATAATGTAAATCATGATTTATATATCATATATATTCAGTATATATATATATATAATAGATAGATAAATGATGTGAAATACACCGTTCATGAAGACGGTACGCCATACATACGCATGAACGTTGTTTTCCTTTCCTTGTTGACTTGAATGGAAGTAAGTATATGACATATATATATACAAAAAAATCCAGTAGCTTTATAATGTAATATATTTCATTTTTATTCATTATAGATACATTATAATCATTCTTGAATGTTTATCATGGAGAATGAATCTCATCGCGTCGTGGAGACGGTAATCCGTACGTACGCACGAGCGATGATATCATTCCCATAATTATTGAATTGAATTGGAGTAGATGATATAATATCTCAGAATCAGTATGATTTTATAAAAATAATTTATAGTTATTCTTTACACCATTATACCCATCTATGTAAGGTGGTGGTGGATAAATTGATTACACCACCGCGTGGAGACGATATTCCGTACGTACGCACGCGCGGTGATTTCTTTTTCTGTAAAATGGATAGAAGGTGAAATGAGGTTGTTTAATATTTTTAATAACATATAAGTATATTAGTGATACTAATGTTATTAATTTATAATGGAAAAACTAAAGAAGAAGAATTCGAAGAAGAAAGAAAACATGAAAGAAACGGTAGAAGAGATTACCTCATCCTCGACGCACCTCCTTTAAACTTCTTCTTAGGGAACTAGAGTAGATCTTTCTAGAAGAAAATAACCTCTATGATGTTACTAGAGAGGTTTATAAGAGGAATTGGTAGGGTTTGGAAGAGCCTCAAGGCTCAAAAGGGTGTGAAGAGAAGAGGGAAGGGGTTCCCTTTTATAAGGGAGACGAGGGGCACCTTTGAAAAAACTTAAACTATTATTTTATAATAAAGTCATTTTCGGTTTATAATATCTCCAAATTGATTTATTTCAAAGATAAATTGGAAATGGGTCGAAAAAATCTCAACCAATAGGTTTTAGACAAGTTTAGGTTACTATTTTAACCTCATCAATTAGATTTAACTCTAAGTTAAATAATTTTACTTTTACTGTGTCTTCTTGTTTTCTTCCACTATATGGTTAATAAATTTACTATAACAAGCCAAAATAACCCCAAGTGGTTCATTATTAATATACATATCCTTACCTAATTAACTTGGTAGATCCTTATATTTTTAAGAACAAAATAACAATTAGTAATATAATATTTGTTTTAAAAACTATTTTATTTCAATTTTGACACTATTTGGTACATGATTTTTTTGAAAATCATAACAACATGATTAGTTAAAAAAAAGTTAATTAAATATATAATAACATGTCATATTAACATATAAAATTAGTGGAATTCATAATAAGTCTAAAATTACATTTATTTGGGTATTTATAACATCAATAATGTTAATATTTTATAAATAAGGTAATTACTGCATCATCATTGTGTCATAATTAAATTAATTTATTTAATGTCTAAAAATTATAAATAAAATAAAATTATGTAGGAAATATTTTTATCTTTCTTATTAATTTTTATAATATAATTTATCTCCTGTATAACAATATATAAGAAATGTTTTAGTAATTAAACATTGATTTTAACTATTTTAATTCTTCTTTAAATAAAATAATAATAAATGTCCTATTCTAATCCAAATGGACCTAAAGGGTAATATTTTATTTCTCAGGTTTCTTTTGGTAGAATTAAACTTATCCAATAGAATAAGGAAATGTTTTAGGGTAATAATACTATCATTTTACCCTTAATTACCCAATTTACTTTTAACCGTGGTAAATAAAACTAAAAAGTTACTATTCAAATAAATTATTTTTATCATATTTAACCTCAATTTACTCCTTGATACTAACTGTTTCTCTCGTATTTTTTAAATTCTACTCCCAGAAGTAGTAAAATTCTATTGTATGTAATTTTCAAACTCTCCTCAGAGGTGGGTACAAGACGGTGAAAAGTTCAATAAAATTTTTATATGTCTAAAATTATTATAAAATGACTCCAATGAATTAAATTGAACTTATATAGGTATTATATATCAATTTTTACCTAAAATAAATTTAAATAAAATAAATAATTATTTATATAAACATTCGGTTTTTAAATAGTAACCCAGTGTGGTCACTATTCATCAAAAATTGAATGTTTTCAGAAAAATACCAAAATTTCACCCTAGGAAAATTTCGATATTCTGAATCCAAAAATGAATTCCATTTTTTAAGATAAAATTTATAATATTTAAAAAACTGAGTATTTCTATTCATAAAGTCTAGTTCATAATAATATTATAATTATATCCCATTTAGTGAAATCTGGTATTGCGTACTACACATGCTATCGAAGAAGGTCTTGATTGCGTGTAATTAAAGCCAAGTCAGGGTTGCATGTATTGAATGCTCAGTTTGGGGTTGCGTATAACATAATAAAAACTTAAATCTTTTATAAATTAAACAAAATCTACACTTAATGTTGCGTAGAATAATTTCCACAAGTAGGACTTGAAATTGTGTGTAACACGAGCCAAGAATAGTGTTGCGTATACTACAAGCTAATACGGTGTTGCGTATAGTACAAGCTAATTTTTGTGTAGCGTACAACAAAAGACATCAATGAAATTAAGAATAATATTTTTTATAAATTCTCGGGGTGTTACACCTATGGAATTTTTAAATATTTTTACATAATGTATTCCATATCTGTTAGGCTTACCCATTGGTTAATTATTCTTTACCATAACCACGATAACCACTATTTTAATCAACAAAGTTTAATAATGCTTTCATAAATGAAAAAGCTAATAAAAAATGTCTCAGGAATGATTATTTCAACCATATTTCATTAACTTTTCAAAAATATAATTTTTACAAATTTTAAATAATTTAACAAAATATTATTTTGATAAAATATCATTACTCTTAATTTGGATTGTAATATTTTAATTTGAATTAAAATACATAAATAAAACGGTTAATTTGAATATAATCCATTAAAAATACACAAAAACTTCATATAGATATCTAAAATTCTAGGTAAACAACATTTCATCCAAATTATATCAATTTTAAAATTTTAAAATCATATATTTTATTTTTCTATTAATGAAATAAATATTGTTTGATAATTTAAAACAGTTTCTATGATTATATAATCTATAAAAATTAAAAAATAATTTATATCAGGAAAATGAATTCATTAAACCCAACATATAAATTTATTTTTGTTCATATATTGATATTTACACTATGTCGACACATAATATATATTTAAAACTAAGAGAATTGCATTTTGGTACTTTTTTTGATTTAAATATTATAAGGGTTAGTATCATAGACAAGTATCCATTAAATAAGTAAATTTAGGTAATAAGGTGAATTTTTATGATTTATATTCCAGAAATAATAATTAATATGAAAAATAATGGGCTTATTACTTTATTATAACCAAGATTAACCGAATTTACCATTTACTATAGTGATAAATTTTATCCTGATTAATATTCATATTGACCAAAATTAAAAGAATATTATTTTAAAAACATTAATATTCCAATTATAAGTAAGGAATAAATTTTTAAAAATTCAATACAAATAATTGACTGAAATTAATTTTAATAGAAGTAAAAAAATGCGAAAAAAACACTTATTAAGACAAATGTAGTTTTTAAGCGTAAAATTTATTTATACTTATCCCATTATTAATAAAACTGTTAAATTAAAGTTTATTTTTATTATTGGATATGTAATATAAAAATACCATTAAAATAATTCAAAAATAATGATAAATTTATTTTATTTTGATGAATACATGGTGCATGGATAAAAATAGTTATTAAGAAAATGTTTTTTATGTATTAAAATGGTTTTATACAAAATTTAATTATAAAATTTATTCCAATTAAATTAATTTCATTGTCAATAATATAATATATATATAAGTCAAATATTAATCCTTTTGAAAATAATGTGATTCTTTTAAAATGGATGACACAGAAATAAAATTTTCAGTAATATTATGTATTTTTCACTATTTGTTGGAAAATGATTTTTTACAGAAAAATATGACAATTTCACCTCAATAAAATTATTATATACTAATTTCTAAATTGATATTTTTATAATATATAACAAATATATATTCTATAAATTAATTATAATATTTTCTCATAAAAAGATAATAAAATCATTTTATAAGAAAAATTATTTCTAAAGCCAAAAATAACTTTACTAAAAATCGACTAATGATTTAATACGTACTAGTGAATGAATTTTTATTGAATAGGTCATGTATTTATATTTAAAAAATTTATTACTAGTACTCGTACTCATTAATTCAAAGATTATTGATAATTTATATATTAAATAATAATATTTTAATAGTATACTATGATTCTATTATACTCGATGTTACAGGTTTTGTATGCAATCCATCAAAGTTTTATTATTTCAAATTGTCGTGGAGTAACATTATGATTCAATTCATTTAATTAACTACACCCAATTCTATCTTGGGATTGGAAATTAGGGGTCTGATATTTGAGAATACCATTATTGAAAACTCACATCATAGAAATGGTCAATAAAACTTCCACATAAGAATTGGTAGAAGGAAATATGAAGGTTATTGAAAAACTAGGAATTAAAATAACAGAAAATAAATGGGAAGTGAAAATATTGGAATGGATGAAAAAAAAACTAATACCCAATGATTAATATTGAGTGATACAGAGAAAGGACATGATTAATGTTACATTAAAAAATAGATATCTGTCATTGGTTTAAAGGATATGATTTATTAGCAAGAAATATAAATGGAAAAAGATTTTATTTCATGGTCCCCTCAGTAATGTTAGGTTATTATTTTATTAACTGGATAAATACATTATAAAATAGTCTTACTTGATTTATTTCTATGATATGAGCATAATCTCATCGTTTTTTATGGTTCAATTGATGTCATAATCATCTCTTATACCAGGAAATGGATATTCAAGATTGATAATTCATCATAATTAAATATTAATGAATTATATGATCAAAAGTCATTTAATTAGACTACGAATTTTTATAAAAACCAAAATTTATATCAAATACTATCTAATATATAAACAATACATTATTATGAATAACAAATATCCAAAACTCACCTTAATTCATCATATAATTTTTTTACCTTAAGAAATATTTTAAATAATTTTAACAAAATTAAAAACTAGAATATATATATATATATATATTACAAATAAGTTCATATTACCACATTCCAAACACGTGAATACATTCATGAGATATATAAATAACATAAACTACTATTAAATTATTATTCCATAAATTGAATAAATCTAATGAATTTATAATACTCGAAAATAATTTTGGTTGTCATCTAATTAATATCTATTTTAAAGGTCACCAATATTGTCACATTTAATAAATATTTATCAAAATACTCTGTATACCGACGGAAAATTATTAAATCAACATTAGAAACATAATATTCTTCATATTTTAATTTTTTATGTATTATCTTTAAATATCACATTATGGATAAATAACTTTTCTAAATTATCTGTTCCATTCAACATATGATTTAAAATTCTAAGAGAAAAAAAGTGTATTAAAATCCTTATATGTTTCATGATACTTAAAACCAAAATATCATTTATAAAATATTTCTACAAAATTATTAAATCCAAATGAAAAATAAATTTATTCATTCCACTTCAAATATAATAATATAATAAGCTTGGGATTATCCCTATGTATTATTCCATGGTATGTTCCCTTGAATCTTAGGGAACAAGTTTAAATAATTCCATTTTTCTTTAAAGATGAATAACATGATATTATATGATTATTTCTTTTTCTTATTGTAATTATCCTAATGACCCTTATTCCCCAAATTTTACCAAACTCCATACCATTCAAGAATTTTCCATTATACATCCATACAAAAATATTAAAATGAAAGAAATTAATTCATTTTATTATTATCATTTTATTTTTTTCCTGTTTCTAGGTCCTCATCCAAACTCTTATTCTAATGATTTTGCTTAAAAATATCTAATCATGAAAATTTATTCAATTTTTTAAAATTACTAGATACTATATCATTATATGAGGAAAAAATTAAGAAACTAGTTCCCTTCATAGACTAATCTCAATCCCATTAAAGAAATAGTTAATCATAGTTTTTGGATTATGTATGTAGTCTAAGGAATTCCTAGATAGTTAGGTAAAGTTATCCTCACACTATGCCATCTTTTTTTATTTCCTTTTATTTAATGCTTTGAAAAATACTTTCTAGTTAAATTTTTAATTCTTGAGGGAATTATTTTTCTCAAATACAGGAATATAATATATAGATATTTAATCTATTTCTTAGATACTAGTGCATTAATAGTTACACTAAAATATGGTGTATTCGTTCACTTAAAGTAGTCAGAAAAAGGGAAATCATGTTTAATATTAATATATTGTTCCATACATTATTTTTGTATTTATCATAAACTGAGTTAACTTCCAAAATATTTTAATGATATTATTTTTTATATAAATATTAATATTAGTTTCTCAATTGGACGATACTTATTATAACAACCCCACCCCTGAATCCACTAAAATGATGCACTAATTAAGGTCACCACATGACCTCAAGAGTGAATTACCATATTCCATAGGGTGGTCAAAAGTAGTGAGGGTGTAATCGACAATTTGGGGAGACTATACCATCTTTACTAGAGTATGCCACATCATAAAAATGGGAAATAAGGGAAATAAAATAATGAACCATAAATATGAAATACAGACTCTTTCCCAAATTGAGTACAAACACAGCCAAAAAACAAATTTAAGGTCATTCTAACCATAAAAAAGTGATAAAAACCAAAAATAAGACAAAGGAAAAAATCTCCAAAAGGGTCCTTACCCTATAATATATCCTTGTCTAAGAATATCCCAAGCCCAACACAACTACCTAGAATAGGGTCTCTTCCCCTTATCCTGACCTGCAACCATGGTATCTTCATGGGTACCCAATGGTATCCAATGGAGGGTGCGAGTACAAATCAATATTCCACCACTTGTGTTGCCGTTAAAATATCTAATCTTAATAGATAGTGCATGAATGTATAAAATAAATAACATTATATACAAAAGGGAATCGCGGGTTCCATTGGTTTAAAATATCCACTTTAACCATTTCAATATTCTTTTTTTAATTTCATCACAAAACATGTCTTCATTACATAATTTATCATCATCAAATGTTCCTTGTGTTAGGAATTTACATCATTTGAATTTTTTTTAATATGATCAATTATCATGCTTAAGGGAAACAACAACATCTCTATCTCATTGGGAATAATAATTTAATGACTAATCATAAGACACATACCATTGATCCTATTTCTAGGTAGTATCATCCAATGAAACCATTAGGGACATAGAAAATGTTTCCATCTCCCTAACTCATGCATTCAATGGCAGTCTTAGAGCTTTATTCCTAACTGAATCATGGGATGAGCCTCAATCCTTAATCCCACACCCCCATTCATTATAATAATTATTATTTATCTATTTACCACATATAATATATCAAAAAAATAATAGAAAAAATGCATATAAAATTTAAAATTTACATTTAATTCAAAATATAAATAATAATCAAGATTTAACTAGCTAGCATATTTACTGTTTACTTGGAATAACCCATTTATACCATTTCCCATTTTCATACCATAATTAATTTAGCATAATCATAAATACCCTTTAATTATCCCATTTAACACATTTATAAATTTACATGCCCTATCCTAGTTGACACATTAAACAATTTATATTCCTTAATCCATTTACACATTTCCATTACAAATTCATATTCTGTTGAAACATTCATGTTAATCTATTTAATCCTTTTCCACACAATTCCAAAAAATCTCTTGTGAACTTTTCAACAAATAGAAACACTTAAATTTTTTATTTTTAACTCACATAACATGTCAACACATTTATCATGGGTACTATTTGAACACCAATTAATATTACCATATCATCACAATTTACTATGTTTCATAATATCGACGCACCACATAGAGGCCATAAACCAGTAATATCATTCTCAATTCATTCCAAAGGGATCATGAGGGGTTAAATTTATCATTTAGACAAAAAATTTACCTCATTGTGCTAAAGAAATAAAAATCACTTTTAGAGGGAAGAAATATCACAACCACACATGGAAAATCGATAATAAAACAATGATATATAACTTTTATACAACTTAACATGAATACAAAGATGAAATCACACTTAGACATTACTTTAGTTTTCTATTCAAGTACTATTTGATTGCAAAAAATAATATAACATAAAAAAATAGGGTTTTAGAGATTCTTTCGGTGAAGAACAAAAACAAAATCCCTTATCTAGAGAAGAGAGTAAAGAGGAGAATTAGACTTACGTGAAGCATTGATCCATAGCCCACGTCACTCATAACAGCTGAGGAAAAAAGTAAAATGACACTTTGGATGATTAGGAGATTTATTTTCCATCAATAGGGAAGGATGAGGTGGAAATGAGAATAAAATTGAGTGAGGAAATTAAAATCGTAAAAAAAGATTTGGTAATTTTTCCCATCTTAGGGGTCACCTGGTTTCGCATAACAGTTAGGAAAACCATTAACCAAGAATGTGCCTGCCTCTATCCAAGAGGGGCCTATGTCACACAGTTACCATGGAAATCCAAAAGTTTTGACAAATAGTGAACCAACGATGTGATATTCCTCTTTTCAATCATTGTTTCCCTTTCCCCCTTGCACAGTTTAATCTAACTCAGCACCAACCGACCAACATGTAGTGGATGAGATTAATTTTCATTTATTGTATTCCAAACTCTTGGAACACCCCTAGAGATTCCTCAAAGATTAGGTATACGTCCTATTTAACAAAATTAAGATATTTAAACAAAAATTTAAAAACTAAATACCTCCTTGAGGTCTAAGATTGTATAACCTCTGCACCTTATATTGGCTCATGATTGAGTTGAACCTCAAAGCATAATTGTAATCCTGAATAAATGAAGATGGTCCACTAGGACAACACATCCAAATTCAATTCCCAGGTTTCTTCCGGAACATTACCATGATTCCACAAAATAGAATCAATGGTGTACTATTTCCACATAATACATTCTCAATATAATCCAGAACACGAACCAGATTCTCCAAAATGGACGTACTATCCTCAAGCTCAAAATCCTCAATAGAAATCACTTAGGATATATTAGGGTGACACATACAATGTTGTGACACATAAGACACATCATTCACACGTTTAAACATTTATTGAAGATCCATTCATTAATCCACCTATCTATTCTACTCCATAGTCTCTAACGACCCCACATACCTATGGGCCAACTTACCCTACTTCAGAATACGATGTTGACCAGCCTTGGAGATACCCAAAGAGACACAAAATCACCCACCATGAACACAATAGGTTAATTAAAATTAACCAAATATGAATTATTCCAACTCTGATCCATTTTCATACATTTCCAAATCAATAGAACCACTTCTGATGCCATTTGTATGAGACTTGGTTGCAATTGATCTGATTCCCCATCATATAAAAATTAAAATGGGGATCAACATGACTTACCATAGAGTTAATAATATGATTTCATATGAATCATATAATTGAAACTATTTCAATTGGAAAATTCAAATATTTCTAGATTATATTCCCACAATCCACCAAAGTTTAAGACCGAAGACCACAACATGTCCTCTAGCACCAAAATAGTACGCTCTGATTTGCTGTCCATCAAAATGTTGAAAGTTATACTCTAGAATAACTAGGTAGCAAGGGAACTCTATAATACCATATAAAATAAAAATGTGAAAAAAATCACAATTCAATGCTATATACTATGATACCCCATGCAACCAATGTACCTTTTAAAAATACAACTCACACAACTGATCCATGGTGAAGGTCTCTCAAATAGATAATAAATGAGATACCTTTTTCAACAAGTAAACTACTACCCAGATTACATCATTATTTTGAGGTGTCCTTTGAAGAACCACATAAATATACATCATTACATCATGCCACTTCAATTTCGGATTGTGAAATGGTTGTAACAAACCACTTTATCGCTGATGATTGGCCTTCACCTACTAACTGGTACGGAATAATTCCACAAAACTTATGACCTATTTCTTTATCACTTTCCAACAATACTGACTTTGAATATCACAAATCATTTTGGTCAATATAACATGCACCTCCAAAATTGATGCATGAAATCACATATCAACTCTTTCCGAAAAAAATGTTGGAACAACAACATTTTCACGTACATAAAAAATCCCATCATCACCAACTATCCCTTCTAAAGGTGACTCCGCACCTTAAGACATTCCCTTAAAGATAAACATTAAAGTTATTAACACTACCTCTGGTTAGTATGGATCAAAATCATTATATAAGATACCAAGGATGAAAAATTCATCTACACCTAGACAATCTGAACAACTAGATGCATCTCATCAAACAAAACCGTCATTATCCATTCAGAACTAGATTCTAGAACCACCTAATATTGAGCCTTCCAACACAAAAAAATATGTAATAATGTTTCCATTTAATGGTGTGTAAACCAACTCAATGGTCTGGGACAACATATATTCAACCAATATTCATTACCAAAGACTCATGTAATGATTAGAGATGATATACATAAGGATTTTAAGATTGGTATATAAAAATAACATCTGTCCAAAAAAATATTTCCACAACCACTTCAAAGCGTATGGCACTAAGACCAAATCATGTTCTTTAGTAGGTTACTTTATTTTATAAGGCCTCAACTATTGTTTCCCATACATGAAAAACCACTCAAACTTCACAAATATTTGTCCAAGGGAAACACTAGATGCATAAAAAACATGGTATACTTCCTATATGGCTTAGGTGAGGCCAGAATTGCTATGGTATTCAACCACTTCTTAAACTCTTGGAAATAATTATCACATGCTTTAGACCATAAAAACATGATTACATTATTGTTCAAATCTATAAAGAGTACTAATAAAAAATAAAAGTCTATAATAAACCTTCATTAATTTTAGGATAATCCCAGAAAAGGTCAAACATAAGAAGCATTCATGGGTTTCTCCTAAGACACAACCACTTTTACATTCTCTAGGTTCATTGAAGCACCTTCCTACAAGATTATATGATCAAATATATGCACTCTATCAATCTAGAATTTACATTTGAATAGTTTGGTGTATATAATATGCTCTCTTGGTTTACTTAAGATGATGTAAAGATGTTTGGAATGATCCTTAAGAGTCTTAGAGTAAACCATGATTTCATATGAATGTTGGATATCAAATGATATAGGTATGTGTTAAATATTATGTTCATAATGCCCATAAACACTACTGGTGCATTGGCCAACCTAAATGACGTTAAGAAGAAGTCATAAACCCCGCAACTTCTCATGAATGTATTTTGCATTACATAAAAAGTTCTCACACATAACTGATGATACCCTGACCATAGATCAAAGATGGAAAACACCGAAGCACCACTTATCTAGTCAAATATGTCACCGATTTGAGTAATAGGGTATATAATCTTAACTTCCTTGTGATATACCATTTTTTAATCAACACACAACAACAACTATACAGTATCCTCCTTGGAAAATAACATTTGAGATATCCACAGTGATGTACAACAACGAATGAAATGATTTTTATCCCAATCATCAAATTGAAACTTATGCTCTTGGAGTTCTATCAGTTCCAACCTATATAAGGAAATGGAAATGAGTTCTTCTCTCAGTAGTATCTATACTATGAAACAAACAACTTTATTTGGTGTTTGTTTCGATAGGTCCTAAGAAATCACATCATGAAATTGGTCCACCATATGATGAAAGAAAAGTCTTTGCTAATAACCCATCATCAGGAATAATAAATTACACGTGGTTTGTGATCTCACACAACTACTAACGAACCAGACCTACACTACCTTTTCAAATACCATATTCCCCACAATGGATTTTCATACCTCCATCAAGAGATGTGAATTTTACCATATGATGGTAACATTCAATATGGGCCTAGTATAATAGTTTCCAGCCCATACCCAAAATCACATTAGAAGTCAACATCTCAGGCATAAAATGGTCCCATAGAATATGATACACACAAAAATAAAGTAATCACCCCTACATTTCCTAAAATTACCTACCCATTCACCCAATGGAGTATCAATTAACATAAATATAGAAACAAATTCCACTAGGTCCAACACACGTACAATCTAAGCAGATATAAAATATTAAGACAGACATGTATAGAACAAAAAAAAATCAGTAGTAGTTGATACAAAGATCCTACCAAATATAGTTGATTGTCTAACCTCACCACCTATAGGTGTGGAACAAACTACAAGGAGATGGTCTACCCCTCTACCCTGGGATCCATTCCAAATTCCTAGAACTGCACTTCCCTATAGATATGAATACTCTTTTCCAAGAGTAACTCCTCCACAACCTATATTAGTAAGTCCAACTTAGCTCCATCTTCTTACCTGATATTGGGTAACCAACCTTCCTCCCCCACTCGACATCGGACTCAATCCCCCATTTTTGCCTATCCATTGGGGGTTCCAATATAATATTTTCTCATTCCTCATTCTACTGCACGGTCGAAACAAAATTAGTATTTGGGGGAACTGACTACATATGTGTCCCAACCTATCACAATGATTGTAGAAAAATGGATAATGACTCAGAGAGTATTTTTATGTCATTTAACTACTTGTTTTTTCACCCTGCTAGAGTAAATTCTTAAAATGAGACTTCCTTCTTTCGAAATTCATGCCACAAGTTCCCTTAACTGATGCTACACATAAACCACTAGAAGGTACCTTGATATTTCCTTCCGAAATAAGAGCATCATCCTACAAATTTTTACACCTCCTTAGATAGAATATGTTCATAACGGATTCAATCTCATGTCTAGGTACATCATTGAAATGTATCACAGTTTCCACCTCATCCCCCAATAAATATCAAACAAAAAATTTCATGTCCATGAAATAGAAAATTTAATTCTTTAAATACATATAACCTAGGTTTAACCTCATAAACTGTGTATCCTTCTCTGATCTCAATGGCTTCATAAAGATATGTTATATTTTTTTTTTGTAATTCCTTCCATATCATACTGTCATCTCTCTGGGTCTGAACTAGAAAACCACCCATGTTCTTCTACTGACCTCACAACATAAAAGATTCTAGCATGACCATATTCTTAAGAGGAGTCTCTAAATTATAAATAATCACCTTGATTGAATCTATCCGGAACTCGGATGGATCTATTCCACAACCTCCACCAAAAGTAGTAGGGTGTCGTAGCTAGAACTCCATCATCATTTCAAACGTACTCAATGAATACCTCCATGGGCCATGTTCCATCATCTATAAAACATTAATGATGTTATCATGATTCTAATATTCCGACCTATTACCCTATTTCACTAGGTTCTTTTGCTTCACCTATAGAAGAGATTTGATGGCGTAATCCTCATATCACCAAAAAGGAACACAGAATAGTGGTTTCATATTCCTATAATTCCTAACTCACATCTCAAAAGGAATAACACAATTAATTCATAGTTTTCATAAAATAATGCTCTCCTCTAGCTGTAAAGAACCCATTTCAAATACACTATCCAAAATGATATCATCACACCTAAAAAACTACGCCCAACTATTAATACCATGGGTATTTTCCAAAATAGGGTAAACCAACTAACATAGTCACACATCTTTCATTGGACACCCTTCTAGAACCATTTCCATGATCACAACATGAATCATTCCTCTTAAGCTCATTTCCCACTCTCATATTCTTACAATCCATATTTTTACTCATCTAAAACCCATCATTATGCACGATTATTTAACTATTATCTATCATTGTTTCCTTTTAACCCATATGTATCATCATTATTGGGAAATATTTTTTTTCAAAATCTCAAAAAGGTAAAACAAAATCTACCTTCGTTTCCCAACACACCTATCTCATGTGTTCCTATCATGTCACATGCCACCTATATCACTAGGATCTTATAATTAAGAATGAATTAACTACATTGTTCCATTCCATCCATGATAAAATATCGTAAAACAATCACATCAAAAAACAAGTGCATCACTCATTGGGGATTTATCAATAAATTATTATAACAATCATTAAGATCAATAACTCCAACCACGAGCACTTGGGATTTTCCTCATACATGGGTTAGCTAATTACATGAATATGCTCATTTACAAGGTCAGGCACATCATAATATTTCTTTCAACATCCTAAATAGTATTACCATATAAAAGAACCTGCTCTGATAACAGTTTGGAATATCCCAGACTCGGATGCCACTAACATGGTTGCCAGAGCCAGGTCATCATATGACCTCAATCACACCGCCCTATATACGAGAGGGTACTGGCTAGAAGAATGGTTATAATGGATCACAGTGAAGAATATAAACTCTTTAAAATAGTAATCCACCAATTATAACATGTGGAATAAGTGAAAAAATAAACTATAAACTATAAAAATACATTACAAACTGTTTCCCAAACACGGTTCAACCATAAAAAAAATAAATTCCATTTCATCCTAAACCATGAAAAAAGTGGAGAAAATGGAAAATAATCCAAAAAAATAATCCCCAAAATGCATCTTGATTCAATGTATTGTTCATTATCTGTACACATCCCAATAACAAATAAACACCCTACCAAAATGCCTTTTTTCTTATCCTGTCCTACAACCATTAAATATTATCAGGCACCCAATGGAATCTAGAGCATGGTGTTAGTACAACTCATTAGGCGACCACTAATAGTGTTTACAAAATATATACTCTAAATATAATTTACTAGAAATTATGAAAAAAAATGAAATGTTTAACAAAAGGGAAAATGGAGTTAAAATAATTTACAATATTTTTTATCATTTTCTTATTCTTTTCAATTTTAATCACTTAAATAGTCATCATTAATAAATAAAATTGCACCACATTTTCCATGGTGAAGTCATTTATATAATTTATAGAACTTTTTAAGGAAGTTATTTATCATGTGTAGGTGAAAAGGTCATATTACCTGTCTCACTATGGATAAATATTTCATGAATAATCATAACACAATTACCTTAGAGCCTATGTCTAGGTAGTCTCATCCAATGAAACTATTAGGGGCATAGAGCCTATGTTTGGCTCCCTAACCCATGAATTAAATGGTGGTATTAGATCGTTAGTCGAAACCAATATATGGTAGGAGCCATTTTCCTTTATCCAACACCACTATGACATGTGCACATCAGTATTTATCCATTTACCACACATACCATATCACAACCCAAATGTAAACTATACACATAACATTTACAATTCACATTTATTTCAACAAACAAATCATTATAATTCCTTAACTAATTAGAATATTTATCGTTTACATGGAAAAGACCATTTAACCATTTTCTATTTCCTTACATTAACTCCATTATCATAACCAAAAATTCCTATACATTAACCCAGTTTAACCATCTTCTAATTTACTATAATTTATCTAATTAACAAATTAAAAAAATTATATTCCTTAACCCATTTATTCTTTTCCATTAAAATTCCAATGCCATTAACACATTCACATTAATCCATTCAATACTTTTTTCACATCATGAAATGAAATCCCATGTATTTTTTTCAATAATTAAACACACTCCAAGTATTCCCTTTTTAACTCAAAAAACATGTCAACTATATTTTGATTGGATTTTTTTCACACGAATGACCATTAAGCTTAACAGCGTAATTTTCAATTTTTTTAGGAATAATGATGCACCCCATGGGTGGACCTAAACAGGTAGAATCAATAAAAATGTATCCCAAAGTGATCTCTAGGGGTAAACTTTAACACATATCAATTCAATTAACCGAATATTATAAATGTAATCAAATTCACATCATGAGGGAAGAGATATCACTACCACACAAGCACAGGTGAACAATAAAAATATAGGATATAACTTGTAGACCACCTACCTCGAATTTAAAGATGAACAAACCCTTAACATTAAACATATATCTAGATAAAAGCATCATTTGA
Organism: Viscum album; assembly: GCA_963277665.1. Classification (NCBI taxonomy): domain Eukaryota; kingdom Viridiplantae; phylum Streptophyta; class Magnoliopsida; order Santalales; family Viscaceae; genus Viscum; species Viscum album. Next base: position 713,992,975 of record OY728122.1, read on the forward strand.
ATCCCCAACCTATGATCCACTATAGAAACTTGATTTTAGGGATTAATAATAAAAAAGAACAAAACCACACTCTCTTGTATTGAAAATATAAGCAAGAGGGGTGTTAGAAATGCTCAAATATTCAGTCTAAAACAAATGATAGTCTGAATGGATTATAAATGAAGGAGATCTATCCTTCGGAATATAAGGGGAGTTTGGTTCTTCTCTATGATTGGAGTATTAATAAATGAAGAGAAAATATGGTGAGGAATATAAAATCTTGAGGGGAGAATTTTGTAATTTTTCAAATTTTAATGGCCAGTTGGTTTGGCCACACTATTTTGAAAACCATGAACCAACTATGCTCTTATGTATATCCAAGAGGGGTCCATGGGACACAATTTCCTAGGGAATCCACAATGTTTGAAAGAAATGTATGCCAACTATCCAGAATTTCTTTGTCCAAGGATTCAAGATTTGGCTTTCCCCTAGCATGATTTACTCTAACCATGTTCCAATCATGCATCATGCATTGTATGGATATAATTCCACATCATTAATGTGATAATACAATTGAACACCCCTAATATTCCACATAAGATTGGTAAAAATTACATTTACAAAAATCAATATATTTAATCCAAAATTTAAGCAATGACATAAATCCCTGAAGTACGAGATCTTACACCTTCATTGTCTAAATATATTTTTCCCATTATTCCATTGGGATATGTCACTAAATACTAGAACACCCTGAGTTATCTGATAATCAACATGAATATTGTGGTTAAAATAAACTCTTTAAAATGTTATAAATTCTCAAATACTACAAATGGTTATAATATTTATCATATTTTCTATGTCTATTTAAAATTTATTAATCAATGATTCTACTAAACCTCCCTCTGATACCAATAATTATAACCCCAAATAAATCTACTCAGATATAGTGGTAACATTCAGTGTTGGAACCAAACACAAGAAATAACAATCTAAAGGACTAAATAGTTTTTTAGCCCTGACGAACCAGATACATACATAATCACCATATTATGATGGAAATAAAAAATACATAGCATAATAACATTCTTCCATCCATGTTATTATTCATAAAACACATATTTATATTTTTTGGAAAAGAAGAAAAATTATAGGTTAAACTAAGATGATCAGTAAGGGTAACAAATAAGATAATTTATCCATAGTAAATAAGGAATAATAACAATGGAAAAGTGAATAAATAAAAATATATTCCATTTTATCAATAATTAGAACAAAATATCCATCAATAGATAATAAAAATTAAGTAATCTCATGAATGAAAAAAATTATTAAACTCTTATTGAAGGAAATGATTAATATTAGATTCTATGATCTCAGATATCATCATACCTATACTATCATATCCTTGTTCCAAGACAGTTTAAAACAATGTGTAGGTATATAGAAAACACCTTTTAATTTTAGCTTATTTATTTGGGTCATGAGACCTTCCGATGCATGAAGGGGATATATAATTCAGGTACCCAAGTGTCAATTCATGGCTGATTCACTCCATATATATCAAATGATTAATTTAATTCATAAAAATATGTCACAAAAAAAACATCCATATTTGGTAAATAATATTGATTTATAAAAAATTCTTTAGTTAAGAAAAACATTAAAATTATAACACCATATATATAAATGTTATATTGTTTAGGAAATAATCATATCCATGATTAGTAAATATTGATATTCATGAGAATGGTAATATCTAACAATTTCTTGTAAGTGAATTTTTCAAATGATAATATCATTAACAAATATCACTAGTGGGGAATAATTAATATAATGATATTATTTCATCGATTAATAGAAATACCATTTAAATGTCATAAAAATATTCTTAAGGAAAATAAAATTTCTATTCTTATAAAATAACATTTTAAAAAAAGATAAACAATTATAATGTAAAAAATTTGATTTGAAAATAACCTTTTAAACATGTAAATAAATATTAAAATTAATGATCTATCCTGATATAAGGAAAATATGATCAGGATGTATAAGATAAAAAACATTCAGTTGATACATTTTTCGAGTAATTCAAAAAGTGTCTCACTTGGAAAATTAAAAAAATATTCCATTCAAATATTCATGACAAATGTCAAACATGTGTTAAAATATAATTTTTTAAATTATTATATAAGTTTAATTTTTTTAAACTTTTTGAATGAAAACATAGAAAAGGAAATAAAATATCTGATAAAAAGATAAATAAGATGGGTTTTTCTTTGTAACATTTATTTTCTCAATTCACATTCTAAATAAAGTAATTTTTGGATGAGAATATTAAAAATAATTAATAAATTAAACATTAAATGAACATTAATAATCATAAAATTTTTAAATTATTGTTTAATACCATATAATTGATCTATGTATTCCAAATAAAAAAATTATATATTAACAAATATTTTTCAATGGACTGGAGATTGTGAAAAAATCCATTCCCTTATGTCTACCAAGTATATTAGGTGCTCTAATCATTGGTATAGTAAATTTAAATTAATTATATTTACAAAATAAAACAATATTTAAATCCATGATATCATATATGATACATTTATAATATATTATAACTAGTTTGTTAATAATAATTTTTATTTTCAATTTTTTGATTATTAACTACATTATTTTTAACTATGTATAGATTTAGTAATCTCATTAATTTTATAACTATCTAGGTTTCATCAAATCCTAAAATTTTATTAACAGTTTGACGTATGTACGCATGAATGCCGATTTAACTTTCCTATTAAAGTAATTAAAAAAGGTGAACAATAATTATTATTTCTTGAAAGATTATTAAATGATAAATTGTATCTATATTCATTATTTATACTGTTATTTTCATCAATTTATAATGTAAATTAAAAAACGATCACATCACTTGGTAGAGGTGGTAGTTCACACGTACAAGTGATCAACATTATCATATTACAATAGATTATAAAGTAAGAAGGTATACATGATATTATAGTTTAAAAATTAATTTTCATATAAGAAATAAATATTATGTAGATCTTGACAACCATCCATTTAATGTTTAGATAAAAAATTAATTACACCACTACATGGATATGGTAAGCTGTATGTATACATGTGGGTTGTTTCCACTCTTAGTAGGATAGAAAATAGATGGAATACTTTTTTTATATAATCCTAATAAATTATAATTATATTTAAGATATTGTATTCATTTTTAGTATGCTTACAACACTTTAATAGGATGTGAAAGAAGAAATAAATTTTAAGGACTCATAAAGATGACTATCTCTTATTTGGTAGCAGTCTTCAACATCTTTATTTATGATTCATATGGTAAAATATTTTGGAAGAAAAAAACCCTCAAGAAATTGTATAAGGATAATAAGAAGAAGAATAGGTTTGATTCAATAGAACTATATGGCTCAAAGAAATGTAAATAGGTTGGGCAGATGGTTCCTTTTCCTAGTTGAGGTGTGGGGAACTTTTAAAATATCATAAAAATAAAAAATATAATAATACTCTTCTAGAAATAAATGCATAAAATGGTCATGATTTTTTAAAAAAAGTATATTTTGTAAATATAAAATAAAATAGTAATATTTTTAACGGTTTTATAATCATTTTAATCCTTTTGGTTTTTATTAACTCATCGACAATGTTTTTTCAACTTAACCATAATAACCACTATTATAATCATAAACAGTAAATATTTTTTTTGAATTTCCATGTGACTCATTAATAAACCATTGATAATTTTATAAACCAATTTACTTTCAAATTATTAATAGTTATATTTTTTTAATGTTAAATAATTTAATAATATATATATTTTTTAAAATATCATGAATGTCAACTTGGATACTATTTATTTTATTTTAATGTAGACAAATAAATAAAAGTTATAAGTTATAATATAAAATTTTTGAACTTCCCAAAAATTTCATATATTTCTATAAACTTCTTGGGATGCATTATCTCATTAAATTATATCAATATTTACATTATTATAATCATTCCTTTTATTATCTATTAATTAATTAAATACAATATTAAAATTTTAAATGTATTTAGGGTAATTATATAATTTATAAAATTTATAAATAAAATTATTGCACAAAAATATTTTAAATAATATGAAAATTGAAATTTTTGTTTGTTTATATCGTAATAATTTCCCTATGTGGTTAAAAAATATACATTTACAATTACCTGAGTGAAATTTCATAACATTCTTTGATATAAATATTATATGTGTCATTTTCATGGAAGAAAGCTAATTAAACTAGAAAATATCATAACTAAAGCTATAATGGTATAATTATATTCATGAAATAACAATTAATATGAATGTAATTTCCTTATCACTTAGTTATAACCTAGATTAACTGAATTTTCCCTTTATCGTGGGGACGAATTTTACCACGATTACAATTCATATTGACCAAAAAATAAATGGTGGATATTTACTAAATTTTGACCTCATAATCAAAAACATGGAATCAATTTTATAAAATTCAATACCAATACGTGGAAAAATTAATTTTAAAAAAAGTGTAAAAAATGAGAGAAATTATCATTGAAGAATATATCTTTTATGCCTAAACTATATATATTTTTATCCCATGCATAGAAAATATATTATATATATGTTAAAATATTTTATTGAATACATAATGTATAAATTTTACTAAAATAATTCAACAATAGTGATCAATTTAATTAATTAATATAAAAACTCATTGTATGCATAATAACATTTTTTAATATTGAATCATTTTTATTTATAAAAATGATTTCTACCAATGAAAACATGTTGTTGATTCCAATAAACATAATTGGATTATTAATAATATTATATAACTAATTTTACTTTTAAACTTTTTTATAATACAATAGAACTTTTTGAATGGTTTAAAAATGAATATAGTTTTCAACTAAAATCGATATTTTTCACTATTCACTAGCAAATGAATTTTTTAAGAAAAATATCAAAATATCAAACTAATTATATTTTTTATAACAAATTTCAAAAATGTTATTTTTTATAAAAAACCTATATATTTTCCAATAGATAATTAAAATTTTTCTCACAAAAATAAATAAAATGTGTTTCTGAATAAAACATATTTCTGAAACATATAAAAGCTTACTAAAAATTGAGTAGTGATTTCCTAATAATTAAGAAATTACTTTTTCTTAAGTATATATTATGTCTATATATATTTCAAAATTCAGTTTAATATATTCTTACTCTGTAATTCAAGGACAATTTGACCCTTGTTACATTAAATTATAACAATTTAATGATAAATTGGGGTTCGTTTAGACACAGTGTTGCGTGTTGTGTACATTTATCAAACATATTGTTATGATTTTAAGTTATATGGGGATTAAACAATTTAAAAATATAATATTTTAGGTGAATTTAATTAATATGGGATAATTAAAGATTTATAAATCTTTCAATTCAATCCCACCCATATTAAGGATCTTAGCAGATTTTTATAATATATCGTAATCTATTTTATCTCAAATAACTGACACTTAATATTACATATTAATTAATTAATTAATTATTTTATAAAACAGCTATGTTATATATATATATGAAATGCATGCCAAAACGTGATGATCACTATATAATTTATTATGAAAACTTTGCACTCACGAGACATGGGATTTCCCATCCATTTAGAAATTTGGTTCAAAATCATGTTGTAAAATAATTCAAGTTAGCATATTTTATGTTTTCTTAAAAAGTTATGAACAAATAATTATTAAAATTTAATTTACCCATGATTACCACCATGATATATGCTAATTTTATATTTCATTGATATGTTTATTCCACTCAAAATGGAACTGAAGCACTTAGCCAAAATCGTAAATTTTCTATAGACTATTTCAAAATGATAATATTAGTCAATAATGTATTTAATAGTTCTATCCAATCCCTCTACAACCAAAGTTTAATAATTGGTATAAAATAATATAGATGATGAAAAAATGGGTTTTAAAACTTTTATTTTCAAAATCCAACAATTTTTTAAAATAGTAAGATATTATTTGACATCAATAATTTTATGAAATAGAAATTTTTATCCCTAGGAGTTAATACCATTTATTAACCCATATATTAAAATTAAGTAATACGTTGGGATATCCGATTAAAATGTATGAAATATTTTTACTCTTTATAATAATTGGGATTAACTTGATTAAATTATTATTGAAACCACTCAATTGCAAGATATAAAACATAAATTTCAACAAAATTGTATTAGAGGTTTGTATTTGTCAAGTTATAAAACAATTTTTCCTTTTAGTGTCTTGTTTTTTTAGAAAACTGATACATCAGAATATTAAATATGGGAATCATTGAATGTTTTATCTAGGTACAAAACAAACTAACTGGGAGAGATGAAACTGGAAACCATGTATCCGAGTCTCATTGTAAGAATCTATTATGTGTATTGTGGAATTGTATTGACTAGAAAAGTCTTCTAAAATATATAACATGATGGGTGTTTTTTTATAAAAAAATATAATATTTATTATGACCATATGGTATAAAATAATAGGAAATGAACTTCTTAAAGACACCATTGAAGAAAAAATTCTTGTTATCATAAAAAACATGACAAATTTCTTATAAAAGACATCTAAGAAAATAAAAATAAGAATTTTGGGGGGGAAATAATATATTTCATTCATATACAAGTGGTTTGATTAATATACTATTTTATAGTGTTGATAACGAAAATACCCATAAAATAATAGGATTCATCCATTACTAAACTCATATAGAACCTCAATCTATATGGATTGGAAACATTCAATGTGGGTCCTTTTATGTAGTTGGGAAAATATTTTCAATCAGTTATTGAATAGATAAGCCATTTTTAGATCATGATGGAAATATTTTTCAACTCATCCATTAGCCAAACATACGATAATATACCAATAAATAATATGAAACAAATAGTCCATAACAAAATGAAAATGAATACACATTATAATTTTATCTCTATAAATGAATACATATTTAAGTAGATATCATCCATGATACACATAATAAATAATTAAATAATAATTGTTTCTATAAAAAAATATGTCATTTAATATCGAAAAAAAAGAAAGAATAGGTATTATACCAAACATAATCTTTAAAAAATTCTAAATATCATGTGAAAATTCATCGCTCTTTCAAAAATACCAGGAATTATCCTCTTAGGTGGTGTATAAACTACTATTACATGAAGGTACATGATAAATGATAAACAATGTTTCCTGAACACCAAGGTGTCTATGCTTGGTGTGAGTATTATATTCTATGCAGGGCACATAAAATGATGTCTAAATATATCATCGATATAACAAGTGTATAAAATAAATTATTTACCCATTTTTATACTTATATAGTGAAATATTTTAAACAATATTAAGCATTATATAATAACAAACTTATATGACTACCACTGAACAATAAATATAGACCATTACTTGTAACTCCACATTCCAGGATGATCAATACCAATAATTATATTTCTACCCCTACTTTGGATATGAGATGTGTAAAATTATGAAATCTTGTTGCTATTCATTGTAATTGTCTATAATGTAGTTTTGGTAGAGTACCCATCCTTGCAGGGATAGTGAATCAGGTATATCTTGGTTAGTAAAAAATTATAGTCTTTACCTTTTTTAATTATAGAACATGAATAATTGTATCAGGGAAGTATCATTGTATATATCATAGTTTGGATCAATATATCACAATGTGGGCATGTACATAGAGTTTATTTAAAAAAACACTAACTAATAATGCACATTGGAAACATACAATAAATAAATTTTCACATTACATTAATTACTACCATTGGTATATATAAAATTATTATCTATGTTTAAGGATGGTTATCAATTATAGAGATCAATGTGCTCGGTAAAAAAGAAGCATTCACGATAGACATAATATAGCCACTACATGAATATAATAAAAAGTTTTAAATGATTAATGAAATGATGGGAATATATTAATTGACAGTATAGCCACATGAATTGAATAATATATTCAATATAAGGATAGAAAAACGTAATTAAAATAAAAACTATATTTATGACAATCAATCAACAGAAATGATATGTATTGAAAAAGTAGTAAGATAATCCAAGAATATAGTATAAATTGAAATAAAGGAAAAAATGATTATGTTAGAATAGTATAAACAAATGGATATATCAATTGGATCTTCTAGAACATTCTAGGATGTAAATTGTATAATTGGTAGTTATTTAAAGAAAAAACTCCCAATGAATATTTCCTTAATAAAATGTTTTTCTTTACTGAGTCATAAAATATAGAGTGGTCTAAATAATATTTGTAATAAAATTTCATATACCAAAATTATTGGTTTATAAGGTATTATTAAATATAATTATACAGGTTATATTCCCCTTTTTAATTACCTGAACCATTGTAATGTGTTAGAACCTAAAACTGGATGTAACTTTTTTTTGAATTTTCCACGTTTGAAAATGGAAAGGGGCTTATTCCGTTAAATGCATATTCTTAGTAAGATTCTAAAATATAAATAAGAATAAATAAGGTGTTAAATATTTTATAAAACATTTTGAAAAGGTAATTTTTTCAAATATGTTTTTCTTAAAAAATCATAAATATTTATAAAAATATTATTAATTGTTAATTGTCATGTAAAATAATTCTAAACCCATTATTATTTTCATGTTGGATCCCTTATTCCCACTTGGAAACACCATCTTCCACAACACCACCAGAGAATAATCTTTAGAATAGGATAATTTTGGTCCCTTATTTTATTTATTATTCAATTTTAGGATAAAAAAGTAATCCTTATAGTAAAATATATTTGGGACTCATTGAAGTCCCCTATAGGTTTCGCTAAACAAACCAAAAGTCTTTGGGAAAAGGTTGATCCCTATATTACATGTTAGTAATAACATTTATTGGGTCTAATAATTATCCAAGAGCCTCTATTTTATCCAACATTTAAAATCAAGTGAACAAACCAACCACTTTTACTAATGGTTTTAGTGATGATGGAAAATCATGGTTAAATAACATGCATACCAGGGGATATTATGACTTAAGGTATTTAAAGAATCTCAATATTCAAATAGTTTTTTATTAATATTTAATATAACCAAAAAGAAAACTTTTCCCACCATAATGTGACATGAAATCCACCTTGAAAATATTTTTCGTTTTTTATGAAATATTCTTAAAACCAATTCTCTCATATCATTAAAATATAATGAGGTATCGTTATATATTTCAGATAACTGAATGATGGAACTAGACAACCATAGACTAAAAATATTTAAATGATTTGATACTACCTACCAAAATAAATAATAAGATAATAAACTATTACAATCATTGAAATAACATAAAACAATCAAATCATTACATAATTACATAATTAAACAATCTTACTATCCCCCGTTATGTAAAACAAGAAAAATAATAAATAAAATTTGGGGAACTAATATCCTAAATTTTTATCAAAAATGTAAAATTATAAATCCATAATTAATTACAATATAACAAGCATAGATTTCATCCTTGAAACTAAAAAATTTAATTAAATATTTATATTATTAATTTTCCTCTAGAAATATTGATAATTAAAATTAAACTACCAATACATATTTTTAGAATTAAGCGAGTTAGAATCCCAATCTCTTTATTAAAATTTTCCATACTTTTATAAAATTCACACAAAAATATCTATCAATGATATAATAAATTATAAGGACAAAAGAATGTGTTTTATGTTCTATTAGAGGATATTCCATAACATTTATTTAGAAGTAAATAATTTTCATGATCCTAACTTCAATAAATAATGAGATGTGAAGGGAAGAATGATACTAGTGAAAGAAAAAAATCCACAATAATGGGTAAGAGTGAAACTAGACTAAAGTTAGAGAATGTTTGAACAATTATATTTACAAATTAGAAAATCCAAAAAAATACAAATAAATCCATGAGATTCCATCAGACACCAATTAACATACCATTAGGTTCTTGGTGTCACCCCAAGGTAACTACTAGATCCTATAGTTACCTTGTAGAACTAGTGAGTTGAACCCTTGATAAGTATCAAAACTAGTAAAAATATTCATGGACTATAGAGACCTAACCCCAGTAATCCAAGATATGTTTTATATTATAGTTACATTGGATTGATTAAATAGAATCAAATCTAGAAGGACCAAAGAGATTAGTAGTCTTCGTAAACAAGACACTTAATGAGTCTTGTGTTACAAATAAGTAAAACAATTAAAACAAATTATTTTATTTCATGGATAATAACACTATTCCATATATTATATATGTTAATATTATTAATATCATACTTCCTGAATTCTTGGGGAAATGAAAAAAATGGTGATCTGAAATCCTCAATAAGGTTTATGAATTAGAGAAGTAATAATGAATCAATTAGAATAGTCAATATGGAAAGGTAAATAATTGGTAACACATTCCATTCAAATGGTGAGTAATGAAAAGTAAAGTGGAAGAAATAATGAAATTATGAGAAATAATCAATATAGAAATGTAAATAATAGATAACACATGCCATCCGAATAACAAGATAATTCATAATCTATATGGAATGCTATGAAACTGAAACACATTCTATTTAATAAATAAAATAATAATGAAATAAATATAGAGATATGTTGATGAAAAAATCCCATGGATATTAAAAATAAATTATTTCACAATATATAAGATACTTAATTATTGAATATCATGTCTTCTAGGAACATGATAACATTAATATCTTGATCTATTCACAAGATATTTTTAATTAATGGGTAGAGACACATATATTCTTCTTAGAAATAAACTCTAAGTGTTTATCACTAAACAATTTCATCTCATGAGACTACTCATGCTTTTTGGATCTTACATTAAATGGTAATCAACCAATGGATATTGAATTACCCAGTCCATAACCCTTATAGATTGTATTAACTACTGCCTAACTAGTACAATGTATATCCAAAGGATTTAAATCAATTAACTGCCTTATCAAATATCTGTATTGAGTCAATGATATATATTGATCTACTTTTACCCAGATAAGAAAATAAATTTCTATGTAATCACAATATGAAAAATTTATATATTTTTTAGGCAATGGAAATATCACTAATAAATTATATGGATGAATAGGGGAATTTAATGTTAAATGATCAAAACAAATCAAATATTTTAAGGTGCTAACAATGGAATAAATGAAGTGAATGTATATAATATCCTTGAAAAAATCAATCATAAACCATAAAAAGTGAGAAAAATAATGGTATCAATAAATCATATCCTAAGTGGTGTTAAAATAAATTGTAGTTGTCATTGATGTCTGTAAATAAATTAAAACATATTTTTAAAATAATATTCTTGGTGGAAATATTATTTTCATTTAAAAAAGTTAAAATACAATTATTTGAAAATAAATTTTGAAAAAACATTATATAAAAATTATCCTTTTACAATTTCAATGGAATCCTCTAATAAATAAAGGTTCATAAATTTGTATATTCAATACAACATTAAAAAACATTCCATTTCTATAGTAAAAAGGTTTGAAAATTTAATTTTTCAAAAATAAAAAATAATATTCCATTGAAAACATTTATAAAAGAAAAAATGGTAATAATATATTTAATAAATATTTTTTAGAATTATAAAATCTGTTTTAAAAACGTTTTTATAAAATATTGTTTTTATAAGAAAACATGTTCTCCAACTAAAGAGGTAAATGAAGTCGGGTTTCCATTATAAAATTTTCAAAAAACGTTTAAGTACCGAAGAGTAGAAAATTTTAATTTTTATTGAATAGGGTCATTAATAAAAATTGAATAAGATAATTAAAGTATTTTCTTATACAATGGTCATATAATCTTCATGAATTTAAATTCAAGTAGATGTATTCGAGAATAAAATTTTATTGTGAAGGGAACCATTGAAATTACTATGACATTGAGGTGAGACACAAACAAGGAATATATTTTTTGTGTTAAATTTTAATACACATAAAAAAAATTTAGACAAAAACATAGACAGAAAAAATTTATTTCACACATAATCATACCATATTAATGACAATGAGGAATTAATATAGGCCAAAAAAAATATTATAAAAATTCATAACACCTTGTAAGTTTTAATTTAAATAATCATAGAATAATGAAATCAAATAGAAACATAAAATATCATGAAGTTGAAATAATTAATTATATAATATATCAAAATGGGTAGTAGATACACCACACAAAATAAGTAAGTGGTGAATATGACATTTATCTCATCAATGTAATAACTAAGATGATATCATGTGCCATGTATTTCTTTTCAAGTGATCACAATATAAATTCCAATATAATGGGTTTAATCTAATTAATAACTTACTAAATAACCTTATTAGTTTTTAGGATATAATATATTATCTTTTTATAATATCTTATAACTTTTTTTTGTGTAATCTTTCATTACATTCACTATTTCAAGTTTTAATTACTAAGTTTCTCAAGTATGTTTTGACTTGTTACTTTTGGTTCCTATCATGTTTTCATAATATAATGAATGTGAAACCTAATTTAAATATCATATATATTCACTATATATGTATTTATATTAATCTATTATATATGGAGATAGTAAATTAAATGCACCATTCATGGAGATGGTATGTTATAAGTACACATTAACATTACATTCATTTCATTATGATATTTAAAATAATTAAACTTAAATGATATATATGTACATTATAATTAAATTATCTTATATATGTCATATAAATTATAAATATTTATTAAAATTTTCTTGTATATGTCCTATGTATAGTGTGAACGAATCTCATCCCATCGAGGAGGCAATAGTTTATTCTTCCACAAACGATGTTATCGTATTCCAAAAAATTGGAAATCATAGAGGTATGTGTCATATAGATATTAAATAATAATAAATACTTACTAAATGTTATATATATCACATATAAATTTCATGTACATCATAATTCATGACCATGAGTGGTAGTTAATAAAAACTGATGACATCGTTTTATGAAGCGGTAGTTCGTTGTACTCATAAACACTGAGTTCATTACCCATTAGATAGAAGTGTGTGTAATATTATGTTGAAACCACATATTAAAAACAAATCTATATATTTATGATATTTATGTGATTATATATTAAATATAAAGAATAATAGAATGGTGGAAGAAGTAAATTAGTGAAAAGTGATCATTGGAAAATGTTTCCTCTTAATTAGGCAACACTTTTTCATTTACAACCAAGGGATTCCTTGGATAGATCTATTCCCAGGGTTGTGTTTTTAGTTTTAGGGGAGGGATTTTTAAGATAGATTTTGAAATATATTGGTTGAAACAATGTGGCTTGAGAGGTGTTAGGATGTGGGATGGATGAGTGGCTTTTATAATGGAGGAGGAGTGGCATTCTTAAACATTTTTTAATGGGGAATCCCATGAATGTTTTTCGAGATAAATGTGGATCTAATCATGGAATATATATATATATTTATATAATTATATTGTATATATATTACTAGGAAAAAGATTTTGGAGGTGTTCCTAGGTTATTTTGGGTCTTAATTTTATGGTTTAGTCCCTTGTTAAGCAAATTTTCATCTTAACCGATGTAAGTAATTTTAATCACTGTAACAATTTTTTTTGTCATAGAATAAGTTTAAATTATTATACAATATAATTTATTACAAATAAAGAATTAATTTTATCAAATTCCAATCACAAAGTTATTAGAAATTAATTTAAATTTAATCCTTCAAACGGGACAACATAGATGGTTTTTAAAGTAAAATGTGGAAAAGTTTGTTATGTTTTTATTAAAAATTTAAAAGTAAAATTAATTCTAGTAACATTCTTTGGATTGATTTATTTACATTTTACCTAATTAATATTTAAAAAAGATAAAAATTTAATTTATCCTTATAAATAAATTTAGACAAGAAAACATTTTTGTATTAAAAATCAGTATTTTCCCATACTCAACAATAAAATCAAACCTCATATAAAAATACCAAAATTTATTCCAAACATAATTTTTAGGATCCAATTTAAAAAAAAGATATATATTTTTACAAAATAAATATTTTAAAATTTCCAAAAATTTTATTTATAATCAGTTCACGATTAAAACATGGTAAAAGTGTCTTTTGGAAAATATAGTTTTTTATGCAAATAATTGGGTATTTCCTTTTATTCTTCCTATAATATAAAATGGTTTAATATAAGAATAATTTTATTGAATATATAATATATTTATTTTCTTAATATCATTCAATTATAGTAATTAATTTTAATTATTATGATAAAACACCTTTATGGGCATAAACATATTTCCTTTATATTTAATTTTTTTAATTAATTTATAATTAATTCGTATCAAATGAATTAATTTTATATTTTTATTAACCAAATATTTTCATATGTTAATAAATACTATTTATAAGCATTAAATTAGAAACTAGCTTATATATTTATATTAAATACTAATATTTTAATAATTTTTTGTTGTTCAGTAAATCGTGATCTTCTGTGTAACTCAAGATATCGAAGAAACTCATTTCTGTATGTCACATATGCTAAATCAGTATCATGTACATTGAAAGATATATCATAGATTTATTTTATTAAAATATTATATGTATTTTTATGTCATAAGATATTATTTTTACTTACGCACTAGGTGTTGTGTGTCATACACACCCTCGAATACAATGTTATTACTTTATAATTTCATTGTGTTACATTATATCCATGATAATAAAATTACATCATCAGAATATAAAATCATCCTTGATAATACATTTTTTGATATTTATAATTTTAAAATCCCACATCATGATAAGGGTTCATAAGACATCATTTATAAAATGTAGAATGAGATGTAAAACAGGCCATGTCGACAAACATATAACTAGGTCCCTAAGTAGGATAACATAAGTGGAAAGTGGAGATATATACATTCAGGAAATGTGTAAATATTTTTAAGGAGTGATTTAGGATATCAATCACAAATACAGATTAAGGTAAATTTGTGGGCCTCAAATCATAAATCTATGTTGATTAAAATATCATTGGTTCAATAAAAACTATAGTATTTGGAACAACTTTTTTTATCAATTTCCTAATGTTGAGTAATTAATTTAATTCCTTGTAATATAAGTAAATATACTTACATGATACATTTCAATTTCATATGATCAAAACCATCTTTTGGTTGCACTTGTATCAAATTCTAATTCATTCCATGCTTGAATAAATGGATATCCAAAAATTTACCCTGATTCTTGAAGCACTTATATAAATTTTTAATAGATCTTTATCCCCTTAAAAGAGTTAATTGTATAACTATTTTTTTCTAAATATTTTCAAAATTTAATATTGTTAATACATTAACCACTAAACCATAATGGATACACTAATGGTTCATCATTAGTATTTATTTGTCCTATTTTTAAACTAAAAACAATGAAATTTTAACCAGAATATTGCATAGGTCCGGGGTTGTCATTAAACCCTTATCATCCTCAAATAATGAGTTTATATCCAATGTAATTTCCAAATTTTATGGGTTTTTACCTTGTATATTGGTTTTTCATTTTGAAAACTGTATTAATAAATATGACGGAAATTCATGAAATTTTGTCCTTAAATAACAATTTAACCATGGTTATCAATATAACCATATTAATAAATATATTATCCACTTATTTTTATAGGTCCTTCTTTGGTATATATTTTATCCTTTTTGATATGTAATTGAATCGGGTACTGATCATATTCCCTATATTTAATTAAACAAACAATAAATGGACCATTAAAATGAGATTAATTTTGTTCCATTATACTTTTCATTTTTACTCATCGATTCATTTCATTATATAGTTATTTGCCTCAAATAAATAATTTCTATGCTCTGTTGAAATAATTTCTGAGGTTCATCCTTAAACCTTTCTTATAATATTTAAATCCAACAATCTACTCTATATGATCTCAACAACTATATCTCTTTACAAACTCCATCATTATATTATTTGGTGCGTTCAGAAGTTGTCTTGGGTATAAGTTATTTATCACTTTTTTGGAAAACTATATAGGGATAAACATAGTATCTTTCAATACTATAAACACCTCATTTAGGTTCTCAATATCCCGATATTTTATTTAATTTTTAATATTTACCTGATTTCTTAAAGATCAATCCATTGGCTGAAACAAGATATCATAGTGTGATTTAAAATAGTAATAGTGATAAATCCTAGGATCATTTTTAGGATATCTAAATCATGAAACATTATTTTCAATCAAAAAATCCTTAAGTTTATCCATTGTTATTCACTTCATTCACATAATTATGTCCTTAAAAATTGTTTGTATATAAAATGTTAATTTTCCTAGGAATATCCCCCAAGAGGGTTAAACCTGGTGGACAGTAACACCCATTGTCGTGAACCACATTACCATCGAGTCTTGACTAACACACCTTGTTGGAGTTATTATCCCAAGGTAAATTGGTGATAGAAAAACATCCTAATATAGTATTCATATGTGGATGTGTTCCTAGGAAGACAACATAATCTTTACCTTACTAAAATAATAGGATATTCTACGATACTTATCCTCAATTTCTACCTTAGTGTTATGTTCTGTAACCATTATTTTCATAAATCTAGTTCCCAATATTCCTAGAAAACATCCTCTAATTCCCACTATTGAATCTTGACCATTGTAAGGTTAGTGAAGGTGTTTAATGCCATTAAATTTTCATTATTACATGAAACCACACCCTTATGGACCAAAGAGTTTATTAGCCTTAGTAAATCAGATAAAAACATTATTCTTGTGTTACAAATAAATAAAATAATAAAAACATTTTTTTATTTCATTGATAATGAAATTATTCCATCCATAATATCCTTTCATATATTAATTTGTATACTTATAGTATTCCTTTGTAATGGATGAAAAATAATTGTGAACTAAAATGATCAATAATGGTTAAGCATAACAAAAGGAATAAATTATCAAGGATAATTGTCAGACTAAAAAGTTAAATTATTGATAACACATTCCATTCAAAATCTAAGTAAGGTAATGTAAATAAGAAGAAATAATTAATTGATAATAATAACTAAGTATGAAAAGGTAAATAACTAATAACAAATTCCATTGAAACAATTAAATAAGTTGTAATCAATATTGATAGGTAACAAACTAAAACACATATTATTTAACCAAAAAAATATAATTAAATGAATAAATAAATATGTTGAATCAATAATAAAATGGATAATAATAATTAATTAACCTCAATAAATTATTTTCAATGATATTTTATTTCATGTTTCCTAGGCACATGATACCCTAACAATCAAGAACTATTCTAAAGACAACTAAATGATACGGGTAGAAACTCATCTATTCTATATGGAAATAAACACGAAGGGTTTTCCTCCAACTCATTTCATTTCATGGTACCACTGATTCCTCATGTGGCTTAATTAAAATGGTCACAAACCCATAAGGACTTCATTAACAAATATCTAACCATTAAGTATTTCATTTACCAATTCCCAACCTGTATAGTGCATGTGAAAATCATTTAAATAAACATACTTCCTTATGAAATATCCATATTGAGTAAAGGATAGAGATTTATCAATATTTTCCTAGTTAATAAAATACAAGTTGAAGTAGAATCCATATATAAAATTTATATATGGTTTAGAAATAAAAACATCCATGATAAATGATATTAACAATTAGGATAAATTCAATGATCAATGATTATAGAGAATTAAATATTTAAAATGGTCTAACAAAGGATTCAAGGAAGTGAATGTAAATAGAATCCTTGTCTAAAAATGGTACTATTAATATAAATGATATTGAAAAATATTTTCAAATTAATATTATTTTAAAATATATTGTTTCAAATATTTTCATTTAAAATTTTCCTTTTTAATTTCCATGGGAAGACTCAAGGAAATGACAATGGGTAAATCCATATATTACGTGAATGGTAAATAACATTCCTTTTGGATGGTAATGAGGTTAAGAAATTGAATTTTTTAGAAAGTGACAAGAATATTTAATTTAAATTATTTCTCAATTTAATAAAATGTAATAATGAATTTAAAAAATAAATATTAAATGTTAAAAACATTTTTAAAACCTTTTTAGAACATAAGGTTTTTATAACAAAATTGGTTATTAGAATAAAATTGGAAATGATGTATTATTTTGTTAAAAATAGTTTTTAAAACAATCTATGTTACAATGAGTGAAAAATGGTACTATTAATATAAAATTTTCATTAATTATATGGGGTAATATAATTTAAGGCTTATTGTAAAAATTTAATATAATTTCCTTGAATTGAAATTCAAGTGTAAGAAATCTCGAATAAAATGAGATTGTTATATAAACCCTTGAAAAGACTATAATGTTGAAGTGATACTCAACTAATGAATAGATTCTTTGTGTCAAATGTAAATCCAAACAAATATCTTTTTTACAAAAATGGATATTAAAATGTTATTACAATCCTAATCAATTAATAATAATGATAATGAGGAAGTAATATAACCCAAAAGGAAGAAATTGGGTTATAAAATTTCTCACCAATTGGTAACTTTTAATTCAAATACCCTAAAAAAATAATTCAAATTGAAACTAGAATACCATGAAGATAAAATAATTAATGATATAATACATAAAAATTTGCATTATATTCACCAAAAAATTATGTAAGTGGTAAATATGACATTTATCACACAAATGTAAAAAGTGAGATGGAAATCCTATACCTTACATCACCATTTAGGTGAAAATTATTTAAATTACTATATAATGGTTTTGAAAATGATTATAACTTATTACATAACGTTATTAATATTTATTATTTTATATATTATCTTCTAAAAATTTCTTATTTCTTATTCGTTAGTAATAATTCATTATTTTCACTATTTCATATATTAATCTCCTCGTTCTTCATGAATGTTATGATGATTGACTTGTTTTTTCTATCAGGATTTTGTCATATATAGAATATAAAACATGATTTAAATATATTATGTATTTATAATATATTTATTTTTTATAATCCATAATACTTGTAGATAGGAATTGAAATTCATCATTCATGGAGATAGTAGGTCCTACGTATTCTTGAATGATACTTTCATTTAATTTCCATATTTAAAATAATGAAAATTTAATGATATACATTTTATTATAATTCTAGTTTAATATTTATTCCATATAATTTACATAGGTTTATTAAAACCATCTATTATACCTCCAATGTATAGTGTGAATGAATCGAGTTACATTGAGGATTCGATAGTCTACCATTTCACAAACTAAGTTATTATATTCCCACAAAAATGGAAATCATAGAGTTATGTGTTATATAAGAATAAAAAAATAATAGATACAAAATTAATATCATATATATCACATATATATATATATATATTTCTCATCATAATTATCCATCACGAGACAGGGTAAAGGAAAAATAAAAGGCCGTAATTTGTGAGGTGGTAGGTCCTTATAATTATAAACGGTAAGATTGTTACCCATTATATAGATTTTTGTGTAATTTCAGGTGGAAATAAAAATAAAAATATATTATTATTATTATAATTATTTTATTATATAATAATAATATAAAAAAATTATGTCTTGGAGAAGTAAATGAATGAAAGGTTTTCATTGTAAGACGTTAACTTGTAATTGGGTAACTCCTTCTGGTTTAATCCCAAGGGATTCATTAGGTAGATTTATTCCCAAGGTAAGGATTATAGTTTTATGGGATGTATTTTTATGATCTATTTCTAAATATCTTGGTCAATCCAATGATTCATGAGACGTGTGAGGAAGTGGGAGGAGTAAGTGCTTTTTTATAATAGAGGAAGAGTGATATTCTTGATTTTTTTAATGATGAATTCCACCTATGTTTTTTATGATATTTGGATCTATTGATTGAAAAAATTAAATTAAATGAATCATATTTTCTATATATCTCTAAAAACTACCTTTACAAATGTTTCTAGGACATTTTTCTCATAATTTTAAGGATTAGTCCATTAGTATGATAATTTTATTCTTTATTTATTTAATTAATTTCAATTACATTCACTTATAGTTTTGGTAAAATAATAATTTCACCTTATTAGATATATTAAATTATTATTATTCCAAATGTAGAATATATTATTTAAAATTCCAATAACATAAGTGGTAGAAATTAATTTACATTTAATCCCACAGACCAGACAACAAAGAGGTTTTTTAAAGTAAACTGTTGAAAAATATTTCTATGTTTTTATAAATTCCTTAAATTGGATAAATATCTGTAAAATTTATACAATTACACATAAAATAAAATAAAAATCATTATTCAACCAGATAAATAAATTATATGAAAAAATAATTTTTTTTATTAAAATTCCGTATTCTTTTATTAGCATTGAAAATATGTAACCTCATAGAAAAATAACAAAAAATCAATCTATGATAATTTTTCTGTATATATTGGAAATATGAAGTTTATTTTGACATATTAAATTATTAAAAGTTCCAAATACATTATTTATATTGGTAATAAATTAAAACATGGTAAAAATATCATTAAAAATGATGGTTTTTATGTATAAAATTGTGTTTGTCTTTATCTTATTCCTATAAAATCTAATTGATTAATAGAAAAAATATATAATTTAACATATGTATATCATTAATATTATTCACATATAGTAATTAACTTTATTTATTATGATAAAATTACACTATGATCATAGAAACATTTCATTTGTATTGGATTGGTTTTAATTTTAATTTTCACTAAATTTGTAACCTATGAGATCATTTTATAGTTTTATATAAAATATATTTTAATTTTTTATTAATTAATATTCATAATTTCTAATTTAATTTCTATGTTATGAATTATTATTTTAAATTAAAATATTACAGTAATATGTTATTGTTTATTAAAACTCATTCTTGTATGTTACATAAGTCATCAAAAAAATAATTGTTGTGTGTGCGGAAGTCAAATCAATATCGAATTCATTTAATGATATAGAATTGATTTATTTTAGATCAAATTTTTTCTGTAATGTATTAGTATATTATATTCCCTTAAGTTCTTCGTGTTGTGTGTCATATATTCATTTGAATAAAATGTTATTTAAAATTTCTAAGGATTATAGGAATAATAAATCTTTTATAATAGAACTAATGAATTTTTCGAAAGACATATGGGACTACAAAAAAACACTCAAAAAAATTACCACTTTAGTAGAAATTATAATTCAAAAATTCCCATAAAAAAATTCATCATTATTTTGTGCATAAGACCATAATTAACTATACATAAGAAAAATATCCTTACAAACAACCGTCATTTGAATTTCCATCCCTAATAATACATATTATAAATTCATCCAATGAATCATAGACCTCATGTGTCGAATTCATATCTCAAGTTATACACTAAAATCATGATTCACAACTAAAAAAATTATCTCTAGACATCCCAGAGATTAATCTATCAAAACCAAATCCACTAAATATAACAATATCTTTAAGGCATAGACCATGCCATAACACATGTCATATCTTAAATCATTCATTACATTATAATTCATAATTATAAAATATAATGTATTCATAATGAATTTATATATTCCAATTACAGAATCATAAGAATAAACAAATTTATTTACAAATAGATAAACATTATCTTTTCTTACACACCATTATATTCCAATTTATAATTCCACAACATGAATTCTATAACAAATAAAAATATATTGCAGCATCAATGAGACCCCAACAGAAACTGTGTACCATAAAATGTACACCTATTAATATTTTATAGACCATTTAAAGGAAATGATATGGTAATATCCTACATTGGATTCCACTAGTTATATTAATCCCGGAAACTCCAAAAATTTCAATTTACCCAATGTTACCCTTATCTATAGTTTTACAATGATCCATTAGATAATATAAAAACATAATTCTAACTTATTTTAAAAAATAACACATTTTATATGATATAATTCTAAATGAAACATTAGTGTAAGAAAACAGACTACATGAACTTCCTTTTATAATAATTCCTTCTAAAATTGAAAAGGGAAAACTATAAATTAATAATACATTAATTTATGTATCATATAAAATTTTTTTAATAAAAATTTATTTTACATAAAAACAAAATTACATATTATTATTTCATTTAACTATATTAAAACATAAATAACTATTATTTAATTTTTACTAGGATTCATTCCATTTTCAAAATCTAAAAATTAAACTATATTTGAAAAACTATTTTTTACACTACTAAACGACATGGGAAAACTATTATAAAGGGATTACAAGCACCATTTCCAAATAATATCTCCATTTTAAACACATATGGAGTGATTTTATTTCTTCACTTTATGAAACCTAAAATATTTAGATAGCCTCCTTTACCTGGTGGTTCTCATAGTAATATTAAAGTCACACATAGCTGGTGTGATAGGTTCCCCTTGGACGTTGAAAATAATTAACGGCAACCCAATTTAATTAATTATTTCTAAAAAAATTTACAGAACCTTATAAATATAAATAAATATGAAACATAATTATAAGAAAGATATCACATTCATATAAATATAAAAAAATACAAAAACATATAATTGTTATTAAGATGAAAATTTTCAGGTTTTATATGAGTTCTGTACATGGAAGTAAAATAAAAATAATGATTACTGTAATTATTAGATATAAACACTAATGAATAGGTGAATTTCATAATAGTATTTAATATACGCACATGATTCATAGATCATACTCAAGAGTAAAATATAAAAATAAAATGTGGGACATAGCCTGGAGATAACTTTAGAAAAGAGGTAATGGTCCTGATCAATAGAAAATTGAAACAAGAAATATATATCATGATCAGGAAATAAATTGTAAGAATGAAATTATTGATTTGGTAAAAAAATTATTTAATATGAATTTCTAATTATCTAGGATGTTATCATGCACCTCTAAATCAAAGAGTCAACGTTTTGTTCATTTTGGCATGATCTTCACAAATGTAAATACAAGAAACCTATATATATACTGTTAATGTCTTAATTAATATAAATCTCTAAATATTCCAACCATATTATAAAAATAATATAACATAACCTAATATGTAATTAAATCCTACATACACCTATCATGAGAATTGTTTCAGGATGCACAAAGTGGAAAACTATTTTAATATTTTTTGGGAAGAAGAAGGACTTGTAATCCATGATAAAACAATGTGAATAAGTTGATGATTTAATCAATTCAAAGTATGTTCATAGTTAATAATTTTCTAATCCATGTGTCTTAATCATATGTTGGCACCTGATTTTTTATCAGTTTGATCCTCTGTGCAAAAAGGCCAGGTGTTGTGCCCAATGAATTAAAAATGTGTAAATTACCCATTTTCCTCACCCTTTTTTCTTCTAATTTTCCCTTCCCTATCTTCATAATTTTTCACTCACAATTTTAATGGTAATGTTAGATCAATACCAACCTCACCTTTGATATCCCCCAATAGCTTGCCTTATTTTAAAGGGGTATCAGGTGATTTCAAGTCCTAATATTTTTATTTGGATCGATCCTTCTTTTTATGATTATTTTCTTGATTTCTATTCCATCAACTTTATTAAAAGTGGCTTACAAAGAACTCTATATTGATTACATAGTGTTCCTTTTGTTCATTCTCTATGTCTAGTGTTTATAATTTTCATTTTGTATCTTGTTCTAGAAATATTTATCAAAGGACTAGGGTTCTACTCTGTTTGAGGCATTTTGTACCTTTTTTTCATAGAATATTTTAAACTAAATTTCATTAATTTTAATTCATTTTTAATATAAAATTATATTAATAAATATGATCAATGAATAGTTTAATGTAATATTGTGTTTCACTTAATTTATAATTCAATTAAAAGGATTTCCCAAACATGGAAGAATTGTAAAAATATATGTTATGTAATTTTCCAAATCAGTTGTATATTAAATTATGTATAGTTATTTATTCATAAATATTAATTTTATGATGAAAATTTTTTATATTAGAATTTGGGTTCTCTATTATTTTAAAAAAAATTATCGAAGGTGAATAATATTAGAATTTCTTTTACATGTTACTGTTATGTATATTTACCTTAGTATGCATGCACATAATAACACACATAATACAAAGAGATATATCTATATATGTGTGTTTATGTGTGTTAATGTTTTTCTTGGAAAATATATATCTTGAATATGATGTTGTGTTACCAATACATTTGTATAAGATATAACAAAATCACAACCCAATGGAATGAAATATTTTATTTTCTTGGTAAAATAGATACATAGATGAGTCTTTTATAATGAATGAATACAAAAATTACAATATTTTTTTCAATAATAAAAACATAATTACATCTAAAAAATCCTTGAATATATTTTTTAGTATACTTCAAAAAATCTGGAAGAAAGGAAACAAAATACTGGTAATCTCAAATTATTTATAAGGATTGTGTAGAGAGGAAGAAATGATGAATTAATAAACATAATCAATTTGTAAAGGTAAATAATAGAGAACACAATATAAATAAATAATTGGATATGTACTTATCAATATGGGAAGATAAATTACTAAAAACCATTCCATATAAACAATAAATTGAGAAATAAATATATTCAATGAATTTTTCATCGTGAAAATATCATGGATAATAATTAATAAATAAATGTTCTTGAGGGGTTTAATTATAATAATTTGTGACTCCCAGACACATGTGGCCTTTAACATCTAGATCAATACTCAATATAGTTTAAAACATACTATGTAGAAACATATTAACTGAATCTAGAGAATTGATTAATCCCAATAGGCTACTGATGCATCAAGTGGATTGCATTAAGTAGTCCACATCACATGTAGTGAATTACCAAATCATTCATCATATATAACAATATATATTTAACTTATAAATTATGTGGGTTATCCAATATCTATATTGAGTAAAGGATGTAGATTTATCAATAATTCCATATTTAATGAGATAAATTTATAAGTATATAATGTATATAAAAATTCTATATTGACTAGGAAATAATTATCTCCATTATATATTATATTTATAGTTATGAGACATTAAATTTACATTTACAAATTATTACAGTTGAATGATTTTTTAAATGGAATGTTAATAATCCCAATAAAATGCGATATTTCAAATATATCATTAACCACATGGTAATTTTTATGTAAAAACCTCCTAAATGAAATAATTTAAAGTAAAACCTAAAATAACTTCATGTATGTGTCAATAATTATATTAAATTAAAAATATTGGAATTATATACACCAAATAAAAGGTAATATTTTCATAATAAAAATTAATTCTCAATTTAATGAAAATTGTGATGAAAATCATTAACATATTTTTATTTGGATTAATCATCCATTATACTATTAGATAAACGTTTAAAGAATGTTAATATGTTATAAAAATAAAAATAATAATAATAATATCATATAAAATCATATTATAAAATATTATTATCAATTCTTTTAAAAATCATTCATTATTTTCATCTTTATTGCTGTTGATTTTCTTATTTTTTGAGTATGTCTTGATCTGTTATATTTTATTCATATTTTATAGATCGTGATTTAATTATCTCTAAATGATAAAACATGATTTATATATCTTATACATCCAATAAATATTTATTAAATTAAATATATAAAATTTGGGGGAAGAAAATGAAATGCAATGTTTAGGGAGATGGAATGTTGTATATACGAGTGAATGTTGCTTCCATTTTCTTGTCATATTAGAAGAAGGTAATGAAAATGATATATATATATATATTATTTCAATTATAATATTTACGTCATATATGTCTCATATATTTATTAAATTATTCCTTAATAAATTCCACATAAAATATGAACGAATCACATCACATTGATGAGGTGGTACTCCACGCATCCAGAAATGATGTTATCGTATTCCCCCAAAATGCAAATCATGATGGTATGTTTTATAAATTTACTAAATAATCATAAATACATTATAAATATCATATATATCATATATAAATTATATATCCATCATTACTCTAAACCTTGAAATGTAGAAATTGATAAAAGAACGACATTAGTTCGTGAGGCGGTAGTCCGTCGTACACCTGAAAGATGATTGTGTATCCCATTTGATTGAAATATTTGATGTCATATGTCATAAAATTAATATCATAATATATTAGTTTGTTTAATAAACTTATGTTATTATATATTCATGATATAATAGGAATTTAATGAATATAGAAAGAAATAAATCATATGTTCTCATTTAAGAATGTTACTTATTTTTTCAGTTAACTCTTTTTGGTGTCTAACAATAAAATTACCTAGTTTTATTTATTCCATTCCTGAGGAATATTGGATGAGGGAATAGACTTTTGTATATTATTTGTAATGTTTTGGTATATGAAAAATGTCTTCAATGTTGTGAATTTGCAAGGGGGTGAGTGCCCATTATAGAAAAGGAGGACTCATATTATTGTAAATATAAAAGGTAGAAACTATTGGGAGATATCCCTTGAATTACAAGGATATAATATTGAAAAAATTATATATTATAGAGTATAGATAAAAAATAATGCAATAAATTATGTTATGGAAAAGATTTTAGGTCATTTTACCACTTAAGATTAAAGTTTAATAACCAAGTAAAATCAATTTCGCATTAACCACTAAAATTAATTTTAATTAATTTCAATAATATTTTTGGTCAAAAAAAATATTCTGAATGTAATATAAATTAATAATTATTCTAATTATAAATATGGAATCCATTTTTCCAAATTCCAATAACATAAGTGACATAGATAAATTTAAAATTAATCTTTTTGACAGAATGGGAAAGTGGGTTTTTAAATATGATAATGAGCCTTTACTTTTAATGGGATTAATGTTAATAATAAAAGAAATTATAAGGCCATGTATGAAACGTTAATTGAGTATTTAGGCCTTTTATTTAAAAGGAAAATAGTTAGGTTTTTTTTGGAAGTTACTTTCATAAAGGTCTTGATTTCATGTTTGAATCTCCCCGTGATTACTTAATAATTTCATAGAGTTGTGGTATATGTTAAACTACTTAGTTATGTTGAAATTATTGATTTGATCTATTTTTATTTAATATTCATGGTAGTTCACATGCTCTTGGGTAGCTGAACTTAGATGAGATGGACACCCATCTAATTACATATGCAATTTAAGTATATTATTGGGCCACCCTTCAAATATCCAGTGTCATGTTATTATTCTAACTAATTATGAACATTCATAACTAGTGACGTATTTTTATATTCCCCCAAAAACATAATGATCCATAGGAAATTTCTTCCATTATTTTTTTAAATCGTATCTTGTAATACTTCTCCTTCCTCTTTACTTTCATTATATTTCCTATGAGTTATATCCTCGTAATTATTTCTTTATTTATCCTCCTTGTTAGAAAATTTATAGACTAAATAATATATCGAAATTAGGTAAAAATATAGTTTATAATGAGTATTTTTTATAAAGGTGGTATCATCCATATAAACTAATTTTTCTTGTGATTAATTAATTTTAAATTGAAAAAATATTATAATATGATATTATATTTTTTTTATTTCACGGGAAAAAAATTTAATAATATATATATAAAAATAATATAAAATGTATATTTTATTTAAATATTTGACTTTGGTGTACTTTCCATTAGCATGAAAAATTAGCTTATTTCTCAATACTCTCCCAATTTCAGTTTAATGATAAATATATTTTATTACCACTCTTAGGGTGTTTGTCGTTCTTGTTATGAGTGGCATCTTCTAAATTCATGTAGTTGTTATTTAATTTCTATTTTTAGTTTTATTTCTCACATCAACCAATTGTGACATTGAATTGATTTGTTAGGAATGCATATTATTTTTATAGAATTCCTTGTTTGTGGACCTTAAAATGATTTAATTCACCAAAATTATACTTTATTTTTTTTCTTTTGAGAGGTGCATTAAACCTATATAGGTCATATAGGGACTAAAAACTGACTATGTGTGTGGGTTTTAAGAGTGACATAATATTTTATTGTTATGTATCTAATTATATCTAAGGATTTATTATTATCATTTTGATTCTAGAATAGTTATCAAATACATTTAAAATGCGTTCAAATTTTCTAGTTTTTTTGTATCTATAATTAATGGATACAACCATTCATATTGGTTACACATGGATTCCTTACACTTGCTCTAATTCAAGGACGATTGGGAACCTACCTTGGGTATGTCAAGGGTCATCTTAGGCATCTAATAGAGGCACAAAACATGCTAGTTTAAGAAAAACCGGATCATAATATCACTTTTTGTGTATGTATGGTATATGGGGATAAGTTTAGATACACAAAGATTGACGTACATGGACCTTACATAACTTTTGCGGAATACTTATAACATAACAAAAACAGACAGCAAAGGACCATAATAGTTTAGTGTCTTTGGAAACTCGGAATATAATCTTCTAATATTGGTGAAAGATCTTCAAAATCTCTCATAAAGATATTCCCCTTTTATTTTCTTACCTAAAACATTTATTTAAATCCTAGGGAAAAGAAAACCTAAAAAGGGTGAGCTCAAATTCTCAGTAAGGGTAAACATAGAGAACATAAAACAAACCATATACTTTTGAACTGAAAAATATGAACATAATGTTTAAACATCAAAATATTGAGCAATGACTTAAAAAATATAATTACATAAGGAATAGCTACATCAATAATGATAAAATATCATGGGAATAAAACATGTAATTGTGGAAAACCATTAATCACATGATATGATTTCCATAGTAGCCAAGGCATTGCTGCCAAGACCATCTTAGTGGACAAAGTCAATTTCTGAATCGAGTTCCCTCCTCGTTTCAGTCTTGTAACACTGAACTGGATTAACATACCATTCCATCAATTTCTATATCATGAGATATATATCTTTACACAATCCATTGGATAGAGATATAGGTTCAACCCATCTCATAATGAAATCATTATTAGTTTTGCCACCAAATAAACTTAAATCATTCATCATAACCCAAAGATTAAATTGGGTTTTGTAAACTTCATCCCATCATAACATAATCCATATAAAACAAATGGATATCATTTCATCATCAAAAAATTGAATCCATGTAAAACATAGAGATAATATACATGAAACATACACATATGAAATAATTTCATCTTAGATGGAAAATGGTTTTGCAAAAACACATGAAATAAATTTTTGAGGAAAATATCCTTTCTTCTTCAAAATCATTTTATTTTCACAAAATGCCATTAAATTTTAAAATAAAGGTATATTTTTAAAAATAGTCATATAATCTTTTAGGGTAAGATTCATTAAAATTAAGTGTTATGAAACCGTTAAAATCTGTTCACGTCATATAACTTAAAAATAACATAATTCTTGTACTTTTGTTAGAAAAGTCAAAAATATCCCCATGTGGTAAAAAAATGTAAGATTCCTTTAATAAAATGTGGTAAATTTAAAGAATGGGTAAAAATATCTTTAAAAATACATGACAACATTTTTTGAAAACATGGGCATGGATGATAACAATTTCCCTAGTAAAGACTTATGAATAACAATCCAGGATAAGAACGAGATTGGAATAGTTATCCCTTACCTTAGTTCCAATATGTTTCATACATATCCGAACCTCCTTTGTAATGATTTAAATAATTTCATTGAATTATTAATTAAGCTTATTAATTGTTATGATATCATATTTGGTTCACTTATGACTTTATATTTCCCATTATTTTGTAAATTTCATGTTAAAGCTGCGTTTCTGATAAAACATTTTATTTATTGTGCGTGTTTGGACTTGTTGTTCAAGATATTATTACTTCTTATATCATAATTCAATTACTTCCAGAATGTAAATCATGATATATATATCATAAATATTCAGAATATATATATATATATAATATATAGATAAATGAAATGAAATACACCATTCATGGAGACGGTAGGATGTACTTACGCATGAACGTTGTTTTCTTTTCCTTATTAACTTGAATAGAAGTAAGTAGATGAAATATATATATATATATATATATATATGTATGTATATGTATGTATGTATACATAAATAAAGTACCTTAATTATGTAATATATTTCATTATTATTCATTATATATACTTTATAACAATTCTTGAATGGT
Source organism: Viscum album (assembly GCA_963277665.1). Classification (NCBI taxonomy): domain Eukaryota; kingdom Viridiplantae; phylum Streptophyta; class Magnoliopsida; order Santalales; family Viscaceae; genus Viscum; species Viscum album. The sequence continues at coordinate 714,023,432 of OY728122.1, forward strand.
TAATCATGGAAAATGAATCTCATCGCGTTCGTGGAGATGGTAGTCTGTAAGTACGTATGAGCAATGATATCATTACCGTGATCATGAAATTGTATTGAAGTGTATGTATAATATTAAAAAATAAATATCAATTTACAATAACCATATATAGTTATTTATTTGAACCATTATACCCATCCATGTAAGGTGGTGGTGCAAAATAGATTACACCACGACGTGGAGATGATATTCCGTACGTACGAACGCGCGGTGATTTCATTTTCCGTAGGTCGGATAGAAGGTGAAATAGGGATGTTTCATATTTATAATAACATATAATTATATAATTAATACATATTTTATTAATTTTTAATGAAACAACTAAATAAGTGGAAGTAGAAGAAGAAAGAAACATGAAAGAGTCGGTTGAAGAGATTACATCTTACTCGACACACCTCCTTTATACTTCTTCTTAGGGAACTAGAGTTTGTCTTTTGAGAATAACATAAACTCTATGATGTAACTATAGAGTTTGAGAAGAGTAATTTTTAGGGGTTTTCCGAGCATCGAGTCTGAAAAGGGTGTGAAGGGAAGAGGGAAGGGCTGCCCTTTTTATAAGGGAGGAGTAGGGAACCTTAGGAAAACTTAAAATATTATTTTATAATAAAGTCATATTCGGTTTTTAATAGATCTAAATTGATTTATTTAGAATATAAGTTGGGGATGGGTCTAAATACTATCAAAATATATGTTTTAGACATGTTTAGGTTACTATTTTATCCTTATCATTTAGATTTAACTCTATGTTAAATAATTTGACTTTTACCATGTCTTTTTGTTTTCTTACACTAAATGGTTAATAATCTTACTATTAGAAGCCAAAAGAACCCCAAGTGGTTAGTTATTAATATATATAACCTTATATAAGTCATTTGGTCTATCCTAATATTTTTGGGAATATTTAAACAATTAATAATATAATATTTTTTTTAAAAACTATTTTATGTCAATTTTGAAACTATTTGGTAATTCGTTTTTGTGAAAATTATAACAGTATTATTAGTTCGAAAAAAGTTAATAAAACAAATACTAACATGTCATATTATCCTAGAAAATTAGTTTAATTCATCAAAAGTCTCAAATTACATTTATTTTTGTATTTATAATATCAATTATTTTAATATTTTATTATTTAGGTAATTACTGCTTCTCCATTGTGTCATAAATAAATTAAATTATTTAATGTCTAAATTTTTTAAATAAAATACCATTAGGTAGGAAATAACTTTATATTTCCAATTAATATTTATAGTCTAATTTATCTTATGTATAACACTATATTAAAAATGTTTTAGTTATTAAACATTGATTTTAACTATTTTAACTCTTTTTTAAATAAAATAATAATAAATGTCTTAATCTAATACAAGTGGACCTAAATGGTCATATTTTATTCCTATGGTTGTTTTTGGTCGAATTAAACTTATCCAATAGAATTAGGACCTATTTTATGGTAATAATAATATCATTTTTACCCTTAATTACACTATTTAATTTTAACTGTTGTAAAAAAAGTTATTATTCACCAAAAATTATTTTTATCTTTTTGAACCACATTTTACTCCTTGATATTAACCGTGTCTCTCGGATTTTTCAAATTCCACACATAGAAAAGGTGAAATTATGTTTTATGTAAATTTTCAAATTCTCATAGGAGGTGTGTAAAAGATGGTGGAAAGTTCAATAAAATTTTTATATATCTACAATTATTATAAAATGACTCCAATGAATTACATTGAACTTATATAGGTATTATAAATCAATTTTTACCTAAAATAAATTTAAATAAAATAAATAATTATTTAAAAAAAAGTTGGTTTTTAAATAGTAACCCAGTGTTTTCACTATTCATTAAAGAATTTATGTTTTCAGAAAAATACAAAAATTTCACCCTAGGATAATTTCGATATTCTGAATCCAAAAAAGAAGTCCATTTTGAACGATAAAATTTATAAAATTTCAAAAAGTGGGAATTACTATTCATAATTGCTAGTTTATAATAATATTATAATATTATCTCATTTAGTGAAAATCGGTATTGCGTACTGCACACGCTATCGAGGAAGGTCTTGATTGCGTGTAAGGCAAGCCAAGTTAGGTATGCGTGTAGTGAAAGCTCCGTTTTGTGTTGTGTATAACTTAATCCAAACTTATTTCATTTATACATTAAACAAAATCTATACTTAATGTTAATTTCCACAAAAAGAACTTGAAATTGTGTGTAACACGAGCCAAGAATAGTGTTGCATAAACTGCAAGCTAATACGGTGTTGCGTATAGTACAATATAATCTTGGTTTAGCATACAACACAAGACATCAATGAAATTAAAAATAATACTTTTTATAAAATCTCACGGTGTAACATTCTACCCCCCTTAAAATGAATTTCAATCTCGAAATTCATCGGGGTTCTAAATAGTTTAATACATGAATGTTTCTTTAATAAAAACCCAAATCGTAAAAAATAATACCAAAACTTATCTTTAAACACTAAAGCATGAAACGTAACATTTACCACAATTAACTTATCACCAGGTTTCCACATAGGAGAACATAGGTGAAAATATGGATATGGAAGAGAAATCTAACCATCATGTTCTGATGGAGAGTGGTAGAGAACATGGCTATTAAAAATCCAACAATCACAAAGACATAAATTTGTGATGATTTAAGGTACCATCTGATTCATCAGATATAAGGGCACTAGGACAACATTTTTGGTTTTCAAGATCATTTCCCTAAAGTTAAATAATTGTAATTAGAAGAAATACATACTTTATTTTGGTATAATCTCAATTTTGTTTGGGACTTGAACAATTTCCACTCCATCTCTTAAATAAATGAAGTTGAATTTGTCTTTCATGAAGTTTTAGCAGATCATGCGATAGAATGATAGGTCATTCCATCTGTCTTAAACATAAGTTAGCAAAATTTATATACATAAGTCCATCTATGGTGAGATTAATCAGATATGGTTCAAAAATGGAATTATAATTAATCTATCATCTGTTATAATAAAATAAAACTAGTTTATATTAACCAGGGACTTCCTGTAGGCCAGTTGTAGAAGATAAAGGCCTGTCGCACTTCGATTGTGGGTTTGATTCCTGAAACCTTGTCCGACGAGATAGGTTTTCACTCGTCCTGTAGGTTGTCCTTTTTCTAAACCTACATTATTATATAATCCCATCAACAATATTGAAAATAGATATATCCTTAAACAATACTAACTTATGTCTGACATAATTCATTCCAATCTTTAGGCTTATATAAAATACTTATGTCCGATTACTAGAAATTTCATCTACCGAGCACGTGAATTCCTTTATTTGTCCCCCATATATCATAAGATATATCTTGTTGTTGGTCACATTCCAAACATGTGAATAACTTAATCATGTATTCACATGAAACATAGATTACCATAGAACCATTGTGAAAACATGAATGCTATCAAATGATTACTCTTTCCACATACCAAAATCCCAAATATTCTATATACTCAAACCATGATATCACATTGTCCATACATCAGTCATGAGCTCAATAATACTATCAAACATCTCATTATCTCCTTATCCCTTCATTATGCACATATCAGCTACTTTCTAAAAATATTACAATCACTTTTCATGGTTACCAGTACCATATAATTATTGAAAACCAATACATAGATATTCTATAATTCCACGATGCCATAAATGAGATTCCATGATACTATTTTGAAATCCCATTACATAAACTATTAATCATTACAAAACAACATTATCATACTCAAAATCACAAATAGTGATCACATGTGACATCCCTTTATCCTTTTCCATAAGTGGTTTATCATGTTTATCATCATTAACCCTTGGATTAGGGCATTGATTACCATAATTCCACATTTCCATGCACTTGAAGCATTGAAGTGTTGGCGGTGCGTTATATGATGTCTTTTATTTATTCATATCATTAGGAACCCTTTTTCTATTACATCGACACTCATCAGCTTGATGACCTTTTTTTTCCAAACATGAAACATTTTCTAGTACCTTTTAGACAGTCTCCACCATGCTTATTTCCACACTTTGGGCATAAAGAAACATTCACATTCTTTTCATTATTGTTCTGAGGTTTTTCCATGAACTCCATCTTTCGTTTTTTGTCAAAACCATGAGATGGATATTTTACACCAACTTACATTTCTTCCATGATATCAAAATGCACAATTTATTCACAGCTACTGAAGTCTCTTATATATAATGCCCTTCAAAGAGTTGGTTTTAAGCCACTAAAAAATCGATCAACTTTACATTCACGATGGATGATAAAACCAGATGCATACCTTGAAAGTCTTGTAAAATTTTCTTCGTATATACCAAAATATTCATCATCCTTATGCTTAACCTCAAGGAATTCCTTTTCCATCTTAGTTAGAATAATACAAGGGAAGTACTTACTGAAAAAAAGTTCATGAACTCTTCCCATTCCATGGATTCAATTTCATCTTGGGGCCTTGTATTCTTAATTAGAGTCCACCACTGGTCTGCTTCACCTTCTAAACAGTAAACAACAAGAATGACATTATCATGCTACGAACAAAAAAGTATGGAAAATATCTTTTCAATGGTATAGATCCATTGTTCAGCAACAAGTGGATCAGAAGACCCATTTAAAGAAGGTGGGTGTTTCCTCATGAAGGACTCAATAGAATATTGTTCCCTTCTATGATCATTTAGAAATACAGATTGATTCATAGCTTGTGTAAGTATAGAAATAACATTTTCCACTCCATCTCCCATCACATTTGGATGTTCTGGAGGACAATCATTGCACTGTCCATTACATTGATCAACACAGTTCTTTCGGGTTCTAGCCATCATCTAAAACCCAAAAAGAATAGTGTGAGAGGCAAAAATCAGGCTAGGGACAACAACATAATAAAGGGGGAGTACCACAAATATATAACATCTTAGGGGGTAATTATATGGTTTTTACTATAATTATAGTTCTATAACCTATACATATACTTATCCGGACATCCCGAGACATACCTTAGAAATATCTCCAAAGATTTCAGTAAAGTTTTCGCATCCTAGTTTCCAAAGGATAACTAAACCTTTACTCTAATACGAACTATATAGACCCAAATCATGACATACATGGACATTAAATTACTTTTGCGGAATAATTAATACATAACAAAAATCGACACTAAAGGACTGTAATAGTTTCGTGTCTTTGGAAGCTCAGAATATAATCTTCTAATCTTATTGAAAGATCTTAAAAATCTCCCAGAAAGATCTTCCCCTTTTTTTCATACCTAAAACATTTCGTTAAATCCCAGGGAAAAGAAAACATAAAAATGGTGAGCTCAAATTCCCTGTAAGGGTAATCATAGTGAACATAAAACAAGCCATATACATTTGAACTTAAAAACATGAACATAATGATTAAACATCAAAATCTTGAGCAATGACATAAAACATAGTAGTACATAAGGCATAGATACATAAATCATGGTAAAATAGCATGGTAATGAAACATGTAATTGTGGAAAACCATTAAGAACATGATATTATTTCCATAGTAGCCAAGGCATTGCTGCCAAGACCATCTTAGTGGACAAAGACTTTTTCTGAATCAAGGTAACTCCTCATTTCAGTCCTTTAACACCGAACCATATTAACTTTCTGTTCATCCATGTCTATCTCATGAGATATAAATATTTACCAAAGCATTGTAGGGAGATATAGGTACCACATATCTCATAATAAATCATTATTACTTATTCCAAAAAATAAACAGAGATCATTCATTATAACCAAAAGAGTAAAATGGGATTCATAAACTTCATCCCATCATAACATAATCCATATAAAACAAATGGATATAATTTCATCATAAGAAAAGTGAAACCATGTAAATCATAGAGAAATTATACTTGAAACATACACATATGATGTAATGTCATCTTATATGGGAAATGGTTTTGATAGAACACTTGAAATGAATTCTTGAGGAAAATATCTTTTCTTCTTCAAAATCATTTTCCTTTCACAAAATGCCTTGAATTTTAATAGAAAAGTATTTATTTCCAAAATAATCATAAAATCTTGTAGATTAAGCTTCATTAAACTGAGGTGTTATGAAACCATAAATATCTGTTCATGCCGTATAAGTTAAAAATAACATTCTTCTCATACTTTTGTCGGAAAAGTCAAAAAGTTCATCGTATGGTAAAAAAAGTAACATTTCGTTCATAACATGTGGTAAATTTCAAAATTGGGTAAAAAGGAATATAATAGTTCATGAAAACATTTTTAGAATACAGGGGCATGGATGAAAACAATAACTCTAGTAAATACTTACGAATAACAATCCCGGATAAGAACGAGATTGGAATAGTTATCACTTACCTTAGGTATGATATGCTTCGTACATATCCAAACCTCATGTAAAATGATTTAAATAATTTCATTGACTTATTAAAAAAACATATTCATTGTTATGATATCATATATGGTTCACTTATGACTTTATATTACCCGTTATTTTGTAAATTTCATGTTATAGCATCGTTTTGGGTAAAACGTTTTATTTATCGTACGTGTTTCGAATTGTTTTTATTGATATTATTACTACTTATATCATGATTTAATTACATCCAGAATATCAATCATGATATATATATCATATATATTCAGTATATATATATATATAATATATAGGTAAATGAAATGAAATACACCGTTCATGGTGACGGTAGGCCGTACATACGCATGAACGTTGTTTTCTTTTCCTTATTGACTTGAATGGAAGTAAGTAGATGAAATATATAAATATATGTATAAAAAATCCAGTAGCTTCATTATGTCATATATTTAATTATTATTTATTATATATACTCTACAATCATTCTTTAATTGTTAATCATGGAAAATGAATCTCATTGCGTTTGTGGAGACAGTAGTCCGTACATAGGCACGAGCAATGATATCATTCCCATGATCATGGAATAATATTGATGTTTATTTATAATATTATAGAATCAATATAACTTTACAATAACCATATATATTTATTTATTTACACCATTAAACCCATCCCTGTATGGTGGTGGTGGGAAACAGATTACACCACGACGTTGAGATGGTATTTCGTACGTACGCACACGCGGTGATTTCATATTCTATAGGACGGATAGGAGGTGAAATAGGTTTCATTCATATTTATAATAAAATATCAGTATATAATTAATACTTATGTTATTAATTTATAATGAAACAACTAAAGAAGATGAAGTAGAAGAAGAAAGAAACTTGAATGAGTCGGTAGAAGATATTTCCTCTTCCTCGACGCACCTCCTTTAAAAATCTTCTTTGGGAACTAGAGTTGGTCTTTTGAGAAGACCAGAACCTCTATTATGTAACTAGAGATGTTTATAAGAGGAATTTGTAGGGGTTTTCTGAGCGTCAAGGCACAAAAGGGAAGAGAAGAGGGAAGGGGTGCCCTTTTTATTAGGGAGGAGTGGAGCACCTTAGGAAAAAATAAAATATTATTTTATAATAAAAGCCATATTAAGTGTTTAACAGCTCAAAATTGATTTATTTAGAAGAAAAGGTTGGGATGGGTCGAAGTCCTCTCAAAAAATAGCTTTTAGAAAATTTTAGGTTACAATTTTATCTTTATCATTTATATTTAACTCTAATTTAAATAATTTAACTTTTACCGTGTCTTTTTGTTTTATTACACTGTATGGTTTATAAACATACTATAACAAGAAAAAAGAACCCCAACTAGTTCATTATTAATATATAAAACCTTATCTAAGTCATTTTTCCTAAACTTAGTTTTTTAGGAAAATAATAACAATTAATAATATAATATTTGTTTTAAAAACTATTTTATGTCAATTTTGACACCATTTGGTAATTGATTTTTGTGAAAATCATAACAACATGATTAGTTAGAATAAAGTTAATTAAATCAATAAAAACATGTCATATTAACCTATAAAATTAGTTTAATTACTAAAAAGTCTCAAATTACATTTATTTGGGTATTTATAATATCAATTATTTTAATATTTCATTATTTAAGTAATTATTGCATCACAATGTGTCATAAATAAATTAAATTATTTAATGTCTAAATTTTTTAAATAAAATACCATTAGGTAGTAAATTGATTTATCATTTTAATGAATATTTATAGTCCAATTTATCTTATGAATAACCCTATATTAAAAATGTTTTAGTTATTAAACATTGATTTTAACTATTTTAACTCTTTTTAAAATAAAATAATAATAATTGTCCTAATCTAATATTAGTAGACCTAAATGGTCATGTTTTATTAATAAGGTTGTTTTTGTTCGAATTAACTTATCCAAAACAATTAGGACATGTGTTAGGGTAATAATAATATCATTTTTACACTTAATTACCCTATTTACTTTTAACCATGGTAAAAAAGTAAAAAGTTAATATTCACCAAAAAAATTATTTTATTGAACCACATATTACTCCTTGATAATTACCGTGTCTCTTGGATTTTCAAAATTCCACTCACAGAAGTGTTAAAATTATGTTTGAGGTAAATTTTTAAATTCTCCTAGGAGGTGGGTATAAGATAGTGAAAAGTTCAATAAAATTTTTATATATCTACAATTATTATAAAATGACTCCAATGAATTACATTGAACATATATGGGTATTATGAATAAATTTTGACCTAAAATAAATTTAAATAAAATATGTAATTATTTAAATAAAAAGTCTATTTTTAAATAGTAACCATGTGTTTTCACTATTCATCAAAAATTGAATGATTTTAGAAAAATACCAAAATTTCACTCTATACTGATTTAGATATTCTGAATCAAAAAATGAAGTCCATTTTGAAAGATAAAATTTATAAAATTTCAAAAAGTGGGTATTACTATTCATAACGGCTAGTTCATAATAATATTATAATAATATCTCATTTAGTGAAACTCGGTATTGCGTACTACACACGCTATTGAGGAAGGTCTTCATTGCGTGTAATGAAAGCCAAGTCATGGATGCCTGTAGTGAAAGATCCGTTTGGTGTTGCGTATAACATAATCAAAACTTATTTCATTTATACATCAAACAAAATCTATACTTAATATTAATTTCCACAAAATGAACTTGAAACTGTGTGTAACACGAGCCAAGAATAGTGTTGTGTATACTGCAAGCTAATATGGTGTTGCGTATAGTACAAGCTAATCTTGGTGTAGCGTATGACACAAGACATCAATGAAATTAAAAATAATACTTTTCATAAAATCTCGGGGTGTTACAATAAGTTTTTTTGGAACTCGATGTATTAGAGTAGGAAGGATGCACACGCTCTTAATTTTTTTGACCTTTAGTTTCCACAGGCTGTCAAGATTTATTTTTGAATTTTGAGAATTGTTTTTAATCATTTGTGTTCTAGATTATTTAATGAATCTCTATGTTTTTAGGGATGTAAATGGGAGAAAACCAGTGTTACAAAGGTAGATTTCATGGAAAAAAATGCATTTGGTGAACGAGTGCATGATTTAATGTGACATACAATATTAGTTTCATTCTTGTCACATGATTTGATTAAGCATGTTAAAATTCATGAATAACCACTATCCACTATATCTGGTGTGTTTGTTTTGTGTTAGAATATTTCTTTTTTGGCATGAATTATTTCTACAAATAAAAAATTTTCAATTTTTTTAAAAATGGATAATGGAATTTTGTGTTGTGAAATTTTTCTTAAAATGATATCTTATTTAAAGTAAATAAATATTAGATTCTAAAGTGTTATTTTAGATTGATAAATAAAAAATGTAAAAAAATTAAATTTAATATTTTATTCATATTATTTTTTAATTTTTTAAAAATGTACTTTTGTATTTGTAATATATTTTTCTAATGATTAAAATGGTTTTCAATCACAAATAGTTTGTATCATGGTAAATTCAATTATAAATAATGAGATATTATGTATATTTTATTTTTTTATAAACTGGATAAATAAAAAATCAAAATTTTGTTTTGGGTTTTTCTTAAGTGTATATTAGTTTTTGTTGAATTTATTTTCATTAAAGCATGAAACGAGTATAGTTTTAAATGATATTGAAAAGAGATTATAAATTTATTCATTCTTATTTTATATTTGTAATTAATTTTGTTTTTTAATAGTTATAGTGATTATAATTTTCCTATTTGGGATTTCTATTTCGTATATATTAACTAGCCTGGGATGCGTCTAAATTTTGAAGTTCCTTGATCCAAATATTTTTTTTATTTACTGCATTACCATCTATAAAATTTCATGTCAATTTTAATAATTTTACATCTTAATATTTTTGTGGGTGGTGTCTCCTAATGTTAATTAGTGCGTCTGTTTTTTTTGTTTATGGATCTTACCAAAACATCGAAGGACTGTTTAAGATGAGGAAATCCATATTGTTAATTATTTATTAAGATTCCTTGAATTCTTTTATTCTATATATTTTCCTTGAGTTCTCTTGGTGAACTATTGATCGACGTAGAGATGTTAATGCATTTATATTCAATGGTTACCTATTTATCGTATAGGGCTGAAAGATTTGTTTTTGATATTTTTTTGTTGTTTTGGGAATATGTAATTATTGGGGGAATTATTTGGTATATAGGATGGGTGATACCCCTATCATAGTCTATACCATAACTCGTTCCTTATTTTTTTGGATGTGTTCACTAGGGTCTTTGTGATCAGGTCATGATGCCTAATGGTTTTTCCTCTCCCACCATTATTCCAAGGATTTAATTTGTTATTATTTTTAGGGAAAATTTATTGGAGTTAATTATGGTCATACCATAACTTATCTCATTTTTTTCCACTAGTCATCCTCATTTTATGTGATTCTAGAACAATTATTTAGAGACCTAGAATTTGAGTCAATAGAACTATTCAGAAGTCAGGAATTGGGTGTCCTGGTTTTGAAACATTGATTAAAATAATTTTTTTCCATAGTTTTTTCCCTCGAATATTTCACTCATTCAATTTTCATTATCTATTAGTGGAATCTGTATGGTTAAAAGACTGTGTATTTCTTATAGTTTTATCTTTGATTGTCCCCTAAGGCCATAGAATTTCTGTTTCAATTAGAGTGAATATTGAGTCTTAAGGGAGATTTAGAATGATGTTCACAGATAAATTCTTTTATTATTGGGATACTAACTATTAATTTGGTATTTTATCATTTAGTGATTCAATTTTAAGATCCTTATAGAAGATTTTTCTGGTGAGTAATTTCTTTTCAAGTAATCATGGTTTAATTTATTTCTCTAAAGACATATTTTGGTTGGGAAATAGTTATGAATAATTTTAGTTGGTTTCATAGTTCTCATTTTAGTGATTTTCATGTTCTTCCTTGGTATTAAAGAATACATTATAATTGGGGAGGTTTTATCTTTTTATTTTATTTTTATTGTTCTAATAGAATAAAGATTTCTCGGGGAAGAATGACAGAGGCTTTCTCAGGGAAGAATAAGAGATGGTTTAATGTTTTCCACACAACAAACCTATTTTTATCAATTGTTTATTATTAATTTTTTTCTAGAATATTACGTTGAACAATTTCACAATTTTATAATTTATAAAATTTGTAATAGGTTTAGGATTGCCCCATCTTTTTCCCAAGACTTATTTTATATATGTAAATACCAGAATGATTTAATAGTTTCAAACCACATGGTTGGACTACTATTCATTTTGTGGTGCATCCTGCCTCTATAGGGTATCATGATACCTCCACTAGGAGGTGCACTGTTGGGGTTTTGTTTGGACAAATATTCAGTAAAACCATTTCAATTTCCCATTTAATTATATATATGAATATTACTAGTTTTTCATCACCCTAATTTCAATTGAGTAACACCACACATGCATTCCTCCTTCAGTCACATGTCATGTAGGTCTAGGGCGATTGATCCATAACACATTTGTTTCTCCCCAACCTCTAGGGCTATTTCATTACAGTTTCTTATGAATTCCTGTCAAAATATTCTTCTATCGACTCTCCTTATTGTTATTATTCATGTTCTTAATTTTTCATCCATCCCCATACAACAAACATTCCCTAGACAAATGATAAATGAATTTTGGGTTTTTTTGATTCTTTGTGATCCGGGTCTATTATGTTAAATTTAATGTTTGTTCTAGTGATTTTCATCGAAGGTTATTGTTTTATCTTTGTTTGATTTATATTTCCCATTAATTAGTTCTTTAAATTATTTAACATTAACTATATTAAATTTAAATTATTTTTTGATATAAAATGATGTTAATAAATATTTTAATGTAGTATGTGATGTGAAAATAAATGTTCACTTGATTTTCACATTAATTAAATGGGTTTTCCACATTTTGATTATTGGTAGAAATATTCTTTAAATTATTTTTCCTATTGGTTTTATTATAAATACATTTTTGGATTTTATTTAGGTGTTCCAAAATTTAATGGTTTATTTTTAAATATAAGGCTCTCCCTTGATTTGAATAATATTATTGAAGGTCTCTGTTATAAAAATTTATTTTTCTATTTTAGTGTTATGAATATATTTATGTATGTATATATATGTATATATTATTGTGTGTGTTTACAAATTCACATAAGAATATATAAATTTGTTTAGTGAGATACATATATAATTATTTAAGTGTATACTAGAATAACTGTTATAGAAAAACACAGGGTTTTAAATATGATAATCATGATTTTTTTTAAAATGGGTTTATGTTTTTTTAAAAAAATATGAAGGTTTTCATGTAATCTTTAACTAATTTTTTACAATTTTTTTAAAATGGAAAATTTATTGGTATTATTTGGAACTCAAATTACTAGATTTCATGATCGATGGTTCGAATATTCCCATGTTTTTGTAGGGATTTCATATTTTATTATTTCTGTGGATGTTGTTAGTTATGTTATAATTCTTATTTATAGTGATTTTATTAAATATTCATAAGAATCTAAGGTTTTTGGTTAGGTGAAAATAGAAGGGATGGTTTCCATTTCATCTATCTGTACTGATTGTGTTTATTATTACCACTCCGATATCATGGAAAATGGAATGATAATATTTCAAATAATTTAGAGTCTCCATAATATGTGACATGTCTTGATGTTTTTATTTTAATACAATGAAACATGGAGTGTTTCTCCCATGATTCCATTTCTAAACTTTTTTTTGAAAGAGTTTATTTTACTCTATCCTTACGTTATACTAAATTTTAAATAAAGTCTTTATATTATCTCTTGAAATATTTCCCTATTTAATAAAACGATATTCTAAATCTTATTTCAAAAAGGTTTAAAAATGTATTTTCTGATGAGTGTTTTCTTAAGGGAGTCTCCACACCGATAAGACTATTTTCCACGGTGATTTTTTCTTTTAATGAAAATATTGTGATATGTTTTTATTATTATATTTTATCTTATATGTTGCTTCTTGAGAAAAAATATTTTCATATGATTTATTTCCAAATAATATAAAAAGGATGTTTTATTTAATTCATATATTTGGGGTGTTGTCTACTTTGACATACCTTCTGAGAGTATTTATCCTTCCTATCATCATTATAGTTTCATTTTCATTTTTAGTTTTCAATTCACCTAGAGCATTGAGGATTTTAGTTCCTGATTCAGACTTATAAAGTCATATGTCGGTATGATAGTGTTTATTTTTTTATTTCTAATATTGTAGAAGAGTAAATTTTATATGTTTTTATAGGGTTTCATTTTTATATTATTATTATCCTATATGTGGCCATTTAAATGGATTAATTCATCAAAATAGAGTTATAATACATTCATTTACTCTTCAAGATGCATTATTTTTATAGTGGTCACAATGGGACACAACACTGACTAATGTAGGGAGTCTAGAGAGTTATTTTAGAGTTTATTATTTTTCATTTATTTATTTTGGATGAGGTTTTACATTTCATTTTGTTATAGTTTCGATTATTAATGTGTAGATGGTTAATTAATTTTTATCTTCATTTTTTAAACATTGATTATACTAAAAAATAATTTCCAATAGTTAATTATAGATTCCTTAGCATAAGTTATTATATTGGGATTATCTGTAATATTCTATAGGTATGTTATGGGAATACTCAAGAATTTTACAGTGGGAGAGATAGTCTATGACATTGATATTCATCCATGAATAGTTTCATGATACATTTTTATAGGTTACATCTCATGATTTTATGTCACGACCCGCCTTTACCAAAACGATGGAAGGGATAGCAGATTGGCTGGCCCTTCTTTCTTTTAGTTTAAGGAGATATAATGATCCCCGAAACCCGCCTTCAATAGGTCTTGTAGTAGAGACCAGCACCAAGGGTATAGAATCTGACACAAAATAAAAGGCATTACCCTTTTTATTTATCTATAAGATCAAGAGATAAGATATAAACCACAACAATACCAAAGCTGAAAGTAAAGGTATATCCAGAATTAACCCATTCCCATATGCATGTTCTACTGTAAATGATACAGGACACAAAAAATCCAAAGGTAAAGTACCAAGAAAAAAGGAAAATGACAATAGAAACTGCCCCAAGGTCCGAGATAGTATGGTCATTCATGATCCCTGATGTCCTCCTAGAAACATGAATGTAGTTTTATATACATTGGGTGAGAATAAAAGTATACCCAGTAGGGAAAACCAAAAGCTCTCGAGTAGAAGTGGGGAAGCATTCTAATGCCCTATGAGAAAAGAGAAACCAAAGCACCTAGAAAAGAAAACTATCCACCCAAGAATCACCCAGGCACACTCCCCAAATAACTCAATGAAAGTAAATTATAGTAATAGAACATCGATGTTTGGGTACCACACACCACTTTCCCACTGGTTATTGAAGACATCCTACGAATCAAACCAATCCCACCATTATCACCATAGTCCCACTTCCAATCCCCACCAGCACACACCTGGACCATAACCTCATCGCAGTCCCACTACCAAACCCCACCTGCACACACCTGGTCCATAACCGCCATCCCACCTACAGACACCTGGGCCATAACCACCATGCGTAAGCACACCCAAAAACACCTGGGTCAGAACAACTACAACCATGCCCAAAGACACCTGGGCCTCATCCAGAAGACACATCGGAAACAACCTGGCCACAAACATCTGGGCTAACCACTACAACTGCCATGCTATAAGATTCTTGGGCTAATAATGGACTTTAATCCATCACAGCCTGCCCGAAGTGTCTTGGGCTATTTGGGAAAGGGATCATAAATGAGCTAATAACCAGCCACTCATAGGTGTTTTTGGAAAACCCCCTCCCCCATGAAATGGAGTTGTTCGACACTAACGTTCTCAACTTGGGTGGGGCATGAATAAGAAACATAAAATCTACAGATATATGTATAGGTAAAAAGCAGTCATCCCAACCTAGGGTTTCGAAATCCAAACCAAGCACAAGTATTCTCATTACTATTCATTCACAATAGAAGGCACAATACTCACAGCCAAGTCACAACTTGTTCCCATAACCAACTCCTCATTTAAATCATTCTTGTTTCATGTTCAATAAAACCAATTTAAGTGAATTCTACACTACTAGCCAACTAACAAGAATAACCACAAGTCAAGTAAAGAGGAACAGCCAAACCGCAATTTAAGCATTGACACCGAGTTCTATTGTGAAGTCACAACAACAAAGGGATAAGTGAGATCCCTCGATGTACTGGAACTAAACCAAGCCTCGAGATACATGCCAAACTTACAATAACAAAAAGAATTAGTGAGATCCCTCGATGTACGAGAACCAAAGCAAGCTTTGGTATATAGACCACACATCTTGAAATTCACAACCAACAACCATGCCACAATAGAGGATCTCATCCCCATTCACATATTCAAACAAACATTAAATAGTACAAAACACAAACTACCAAAACACAGGGGGAAACATCCCGGATCAACACATCATTCATTAGGTTCTTCTTTATGTTTGTTAACCAGCGTGATCACACAGTGATTCTTATTTTATTGAACATCCATTTAATCCAAACCGAGATTAAGATACAAACCAATTCTCATGTTACAGTTATATGGTCATAAAAAAGGAAAGAGTTTATTAGGATGCAAGGAAAGTCCACCAACGACCATGATTTTCAGTAAGCACACGCCCATACAGTTCACAACACATATCTACATAAAAGAGTATATCAGAACATCTATCACACCCCCTTCATTCTTTAATGGTCTATTCATTATCTCCATTAAGTTTGGTTTCATAAATCCCCACAGAAACAAAATCATACCCTCCCCACCTGATACATAGTAAGGAGAGACGGATGAAAAAACCTACATGATTGATCAAAGATCAATGTTCTTCTCCAAGTGACAAGTAAAGGGGAAAGCATGACTTGCAGGGGAGGGACATCAGGAAATCCAAGGACGAGTAGAAAGACTCCAGCACAGGCGCACCAAAATCCTCAGAAAGGAGGTATCTAGGCACTCTATGGAGAAGAAATAAATCTAGTCGACGAGGAGAAGGAAGAATCTCTAGCGGGTGATATAAAGATGATATCCTATTGTTACGAGATATGGAATTTTGAATGCCTTGGAAGTCGGATTGTGGTTTCCCATGTGGTTGGGCAGTTAGGCATGATGATATTAAGTTTTTATTTAATATTCCCCATTGGGGAGGTTTATATGGATTTTTGGGTATTAATTATGGGCTCTAAATGGATTTGAACCACTATAAAAGGTTTAAAAAGGCCTAAAAGAGGCATTACGGGAAAAACTGCAGAAGAGAAACCTAACAAGGCTGGTTGACAGAGATCGGTCGCGCCGATCGGTTGCGCCGATCGGTCACACATCGAAATGAAGTCCTACCACCGAGATGTCACACTTAGGATGCAGAAAGTGGAAAAGGGATGGACCATGAGGGTCTGTGTCATCACATCAGATATCTCTCAAACTATTCTCGACCCTGAGATTTAAAGCAAGGTAGAAGAAAAAGGAGAGGGTCCGAACAACCACCTCGAAAGATACCTCTCAGGAGTGAACCACTCCATCATCTTGAAACACCTCTCCCCTCAAGAAACCATTAAACATTAAAGGGTAAAGTTTTCTAGTCATATGGGTTAGGGAGTATCTTCCTCCATGTAAATATAATATCCACTTTGGGTAGCACTGACTCACCTGCACGAGTTTAATCGCATCAAACATAATGCATCTTGATTAGAGATTGGTTCCTCCCCTCCCTTCAGTCAGGATATTTCACACATATCTAGAGAATAAGGAATACCATACATTCCATAGTTAACGGTGTAATGTGTTCCATCACAACCAAATAGAACAAACATAACTTCTCAAACCAGCTCTAGGTACTAGCCACACATCTACATCTCCCATTCCCAAGTACTGTCCTGATGCCCGCCGTGTCTCCACAGCACACAAACCAGAGGAATGGTTCGTCCACAGAGCACCTTATCTCCATGATCATCAATCATCACTGGTCACTCCAAAAAAATTGCATCATCTTCGATATCTAGCTCTCCACAGTGAAGGACGGGCGAGTTTTCAGGTAGATAAAGATGAAGCTGGGACACATGGAAGACATTGTGCACCCTTTGTAGCTGTGTTGGCAACCCAAGTTGGTAAGCCACCTCCCTGACCCTTTGAAACACCTCGAAGGTTCCGATTAACCTGGGAGAAAGCTTACTTCCCTTGCCAAACCTACGCTACCCGCACCGAGGGGAGACATTCAAGAATACGTGTTCCATGACCTCAAAATCCGAGTGTCTCCTCCTATTATCAGCATATGACTTCTGCCAGTCCTGAGCCACCTTCATCCTCTCACGTATAATCTTATCCTTCTCCATCATGCTCTACACCAAGTCCGGGTCAAGAACACCTATTTCCCCAACCTCGGCCCGACAAACGGGTGAGCGAAATGTCCTTCCGTACAAGGTTTCAGACAGAGCCATGCCAGTGGTAGAGTGATAGGTATTACTGTAGGCAAACTCTACCAGAGGAAAGTGTCACACCCATGATCCCCCAAAATCCAGAATACATGCTCTTAGCATATCCTTCAACGTCTGGATGGTGCGCTCTGTCTGTCCATCTGCCTGGGGATGGAAAGCAGTGCTAAGACGTAGCTGGTTTCCAAAAGCATGCTGCAATCCCCTCCAGACTCGTGAGGTAAACTGTGAATCCCTATTCAAGACTATGGACCTCGTACCTCCCTTAAATCACACAACCGTATCCACGTACCTCCAGGTTAGGGAATCCATTACACTTGACTCATTGATCACCAGAATGTGAACTGATTTCGTCAACCAGTACACCACTACCCAGATAGCGTCACAGCCTCCATTAACCTTGGGTATCCATCTGACGAAATCCATCAAGATTTCATCCCACTTCCACTCTAAGACATCTAAAGTTTGTAACATACCTCTAGGAGCATGGTGTTCAGCCTACAACTCCTGACACACTAGGCACCTGGCTACGAACTCTGCCACCGCCCGGTTTACCCCGGGCCACCAAAACTGACCCTTCATGCCCCGGTACATCATGGAAAATCTTGGGTGCACTGATAAAGGTGATTTTTGGAACTCACCAAGAACCCTATCACACATCTCTTGTGGTACAAACAACTTCCCTCGAAAAATAATATGGTTCTGACCATCCTATGTACATCCTTCCAGAGCATCACCTTGGTTAACCAGGTCACGCATCACTTCAGTTTCTGAGTCTCCCCATTGGGAATCCTCCACTTTCCATAGTAGAGAAGACTACACTGTCATCTGATACATGAGACCTCTTCCATAATCCATCCCTGCATCTAGGTGTAGGGCAGCCAACTCCTCCATCACCTTCCAAGCATCTATAGACTCTCAAACCACATCCTTCTTCGACTTCTTGCCAAAGGTATTAACCACCACATTCCCCATTCCCATGGTGTTGGAAATCTCGAAGTCATAGTCCTGTAGGAACTCCATCCACCTTCGCTGCCATATGTTCTAGTCCCGGTGGGAGAAGATATACTTCAAGATTTTGTGATCGGTGAAGACCACAAAGCGCTCCCCGACAAGGTAATTCCACCACAACATTAGTGTGAACATGACAACCGCAAGCTCCAGATCATCGGTGGCATAGTTAAGCCCATGGGGACGTAACTGTCTAGACCCATAAGAGATCGCCCCTTGTCGTTGCATCAACACAAACCTGAGGCCTTGTCCTGAAGTATCACAGAACACCTCATATGCTACCCCTTCTTCTAGAAACCTAAACACTGGGGAACTCACCAACATATCCTTACGACCGATGAAGGCTTCGTCACACAACCCATTTTATACGAAAGCCTGGTCCTTCTTTGTCAAAGCTATCAAAGGTTCCAAAACACAAGAGAATTTGGTACGAACCTCCGATTATAACCTGCCAAACCTAGGAAACTACAGACTTCAGTCATGCTCTTGGGTGCTGCCCTAGAAACAACCTTCTCGACCATTGACGGGTCCACTGCTATCCCCTGCACATACACTACATTCCCAAAGAAATTCACTTCTTACATCCATAACTTCCACTTGGAAAATTTCCCATAGAGATGGTGTCGTCAGAGGACCTCTAAAACCATTATCAGGTGATATGCGTGATCCTCCTATGATTTTGAGTAGATCAGGATGTCTTCAATAAACACGACTACAAACGGATCCAGGTATTCCCAGAAGATGGATTTCATGAGTCCCATGAACACAGCTGGAGCATTTGTAATGTTGAACGACATGACCACAAACTCAATGTGCCCATATCTGCACCTGGAGGTAGTCTTGGAGATATCTCCCTCTTTCACCCTCACTTGGTGATATCCAAACCAATAGATCGATCTTCGAGAACCAACCTACTCCCCTCACCTAATCAAAGATATTGTGTATCCTCTAGAGAGGGTGGAGATTCTTGATCATTACATGATTCAGTCTCCTGTAGTCAATGCACATCCTAAGACCACTATCTTCCTTCCTCACAAACAAGAATGGACCACCCCACGGTGACACACTTGGTCAAACAAAACCATTCTTAATCAGATCGTCAATCTAGATCTATAACTCCTGCAACATAGATGGTTCCATCCGGTAGGGAGCTATCGAAATCGGATGGGCACCGGTTTGTAAGTCTATCCCAAACTCAACATCACGTCGAGGGGGTAGAGTTTCCACCTCTTTAGGGAAGATGTCCATGAACTCACTGAAGATCCCTGGGACTTCCACCATCTGTTCATCCACTGACTCCACTGCTTGTTCAGATAACAAGGAAATGAGGGGCTCCACTCACCTGTGTGTTTTCTAGCAACACTGCTTGCCTATGAATGTTACATGATGTCCACTCAAGTATGAAAACACCACCATTCCTTGGAAGCAGTCAATGATGGAACATACAAAGAATAGCATATCAATGCCTAGGATGACATCCTATGGTTGTATCTGCAATAGTAGAAGATACCTGACTGACTGATGTGCCCCTACCATCAGTCTACACCCCCGAAAAACAAAAGAAAAGTCAGTCTAACCTTCGACTGGTGTGATCAGAACCAAGGGCACTGAAAATCACACGATGTATAAACCTAGGGCACGGGCCAGACTGGGTTTAACAAAGGAGTACGAAGATCCTGTATCAAACAGGGCATAGGAAAGGGTACTAAACAAGCTGATCATACCTTGAACGACTTTTAGCCCTGTTGGAACTGCTGCCTTTGCGGCGTGAAACTTCCCACGCCCATCTCCTCTGACTCTCAGCTGTCGGCCACCTCCCCGACCACGCCCCAGTTGAGGTCCCTAAGGAGCGCTCTGAGGTCGGCCTCCTCCCACCCCGTCTAGGATCAGAGGGGCGGGATCCTATTGTTCCTGCTGCTACTACTGAAGGGGCCTAGTTGGAAACTACTGCGACTGAGGTGGGCGCCAAAACTACCCACCCCACTGTATTGTACTCTATTCGGTCATTGATTCTGAAGGTTTCCAGGGCTTCCACAGATGAATCACCTCGGTCCTGGCCGTTAATGTAAGGGGAAAGGACTGGGGGATCGAACTGGAACTACTTAGGCCTCCTTCCTGCTTGACGAAACATAGAGGGTCCTAATGTTGGAGTCCTGCTATTGATGGTATTCCCCTTTGTCGAGCCCAAATGGATCCCCTCTCGTGATACACCACCCAACATGTGCATCCTATCCACCACTTCAGCTTACTTCTGGACCTCTATGTAGGTCTGTAAGGTGAAGGGAGTAACAACATACTGAAGAGAAGGTCGAAGTGCCTCCTCCAAATGCCTCACCCAAGACTCCTCATCTGGAAATAGGAATAGAGAAAAGTAGAGTAGATCCTTGAACAGGATCCCCAATTCTCTCACTAACATGCTCCCTTGCTGGAGGGAGAGTATCTCCCGCCTCTTCTCAGCCTTCATCATGGAAGAGAGGAATTATGTCTGGAACTCCTTGTCGAAGTTAGCCCACACAACCTGAGCCTCCTTATTTCCCCCCAGATAAAGTGTCCACCACCGACGCGCTGCTCCCTGCCTCTGGCTGACGGCCAGAGGAACCCATTACTTCGTCAGATCCCGAATCAATCCGAAAGCTATAAATACCTCCTTGATCCAGCATTTCATCTCTATATCTGGGATGCTGCCCTCATACTTCCTAAGGGTCTGCCGCTGAAAGCCACGAAGCATCTTCTTCCACTTATCATCCTCCTCCTCTCGGTCAACCCTCTTCCCATCAGCCAAAACAACCTCCGGTTGCTCGATTCTCTACACTACTCGTGGTCGTCTCCTAGGCACCATAGTTGTAAGGTAAACAAGCAATGCCTGACCCCAAGTAGTGTAGAAGAATTAAGTTTTCATAGACTTTTTATTTGTTTTATGTTCCCAAAATACCCATGAAACACAAGAACACAATTCATTATGATGCATGTACATTCCCTATAGTCTCTACCCTACATGCAGTGTAGCCTCACTTGGTCGTTCGGTAGGTCCAGATTCCTTGCATCGGATCACGGCGGGCCCTAAAATCCAGTGTTCTAGCCAGTCTTCTCTGGCCTATTTCATGCACCAAAATCACCGAACAATGTTCTCCAACCATCCCATGCAATCCTCATTGTTCCTAACTCCAGACTCCACCCTATCCCACAACCTCCGCCTCTGATACCATTCTGTCCCGACCCGCCTTCACAAAAAGGAGGGAAGGGACAATAGATTGACAGACCCTTCCTTCTTTAAGTTGAATGAGAGATAATGACCCCCAAAACCAACCTTTAATGGGTCATGAAGTGGAAACTAGCACCAATGGTATAGAATCTCAGACAAAATGGAAGGCATTAACCTTTTTATTTATTTATAGGATTGAGAGATAAGATAGAGACCCCAACAATACCAAAGCTGAAATTAAAGGTAAATCCAAAATTAACCCATTCCCATATGCATGTTCAACAATAAATGATACAATCCACAAAAACTACAAACGTAAAGTACCAAGAAAAAAGGAAAAGGACAACAACAACTGCCCAAAGGTCCGAGCTAGTACAGTCCCGCATGATCCTTGATGTCCTCACAGAAACCTGAAAGTGGTTTTATATACGTAGGGTTAGCATACAAGTATACCCTGTAGGGAAAACCAAAATCACTCGTGAAAAAGTGGGGAAGCATTCTAATTCCCTATGAGTAAAGAGAATCCAAAGCACCTAGAAAGGAAAACTATTCACCCAAGCCTCATCAAGGCACACTCCCCAAATAATGCAAGGAAAGTAAAGTATAGTAATAGCACATCGATTTTTGGGTACCCCATGCCACTTTCCCACTGGTTATTGAAGACATCACATGCATCGAACCAATCCCTCCATTCACATCGCAGTCCCACTGCCAAACCCCACCTGCAGACACCTGGGCCATAACCTCATCGCAAACCCACTTCCAAACCCCGCTCTCACACACCTGGGCCATAACCGCCATCCCTACCGCAAACACCTAGTCCACAACCACCACACGTAACCACACCCTCAAACACCTCGGTCAGAAAAACTACTGCCATGCCCGAAGGCACCTGTGCCTCATCCCAAAGACACTTGGGAAACAATCTACCCGCAAACTCCAGGGTCAACCACTAAAACTACATTGCTTGAAGTTTCTAGGTCTAATAATGGACTCCATGTTGGACCTGAATCTACGGATTATACACAAGAGGGGGGTGAATTGTGTCTTTTTCAAATTATTACAATCTCTTCAATTTAGACAAATTCTGTTCACTATGCTTTTGCACGATTAAATATGCAGCGGAAAAAGTAAAAGCATGAACACACGGATGTATAGTGGTTCGGGGAACAGAAGGCCCCTAGTCCACTCCACCAACGCTCAAATCCACGAGCTTGGCGATTTTCACTATCTGGTCCTCGTTTCCACAGACCCGTCCACAACTGAGTACAGGCAGTTGACACCTTTACAAGATTCAGGCAAACACAGCCTTCCTGGTTCAAACACGAACCCACACAGCTTAGAACGAGAAGCTGATCACTCAAAAATAAAAGGGTTTCGATAAAGAAACACTTCTCCAGTTGTTCTTCACAATTGCAACAGAATGCAATTGACAGTAGATAGATCGTCGTCTTCAGAAAATAAAGATCCGTAATCAAAACAGTTCTGAGTCGATCTAGTTGCAATAGATATTACCAGAAACTTCACAACTTCAGCAGCAGTAGATTCACAACAGGTAGTCGATGTAGAACACGTGAATCTGCTATCAAAATCTTCTTTCAGTAATAAAGGTCTTACGCTTCTTCTTGATCACCAGAAAAGAACGCTTTCACACAGCCTCTGTTTTCTTGCTCGTCAAAAAAAAGATCAATCATTCTATATTTCACACACTTTCCCGTGCATATATATATCTCCGAAGTTTCCAAGATAGAACATAAACATATTCAAATATGAGAAAATATTCCGCATAAATAGATCCATGAAAATCTCCTTTAGATTCGCGATATTAAATGAAATAACAAAGCCGTTGTAACTCCCCTAAAGAATCGGCATAAAAAGCTCTGTTTAAATCAAACATTAATCCGTTGTAAATCGTCTTTGATTCAGTCAAAGTCGTATTTAAGAATCAGCTCGAAATCCGCCTAATAATCCGCTTGATTGACTAATTCAAAAGGAAATATCGTCTGTCAAAAATATCCCGACGCCAAACGTAGGGTTGATGACGTGGCTCCAAACGTAGGGTTCACAAACGTAAGGTTCAGAACGTAAGGTTGAACATACATACTTTCTCTTCAGCATTCAAACGTAGGGTTGATCATCCATACTTTGTCTTGCTTCAACTCTCCAAAGAACGTACGGTTGATTATAAAAGTAAGGTTGACGATCCATACTTTTGAGAAACAAACTCAACATTGAAAACTAACGTACGGTTTCTCTTCCATACTTTTCAACAACGAAAACGTAATGTTCCTTCCAAACGTAATGTTCTTCTTCCATACTTTTCAACAACGTAAGGTTCATTAACCATACGTTTCAAAATAACATAAAAAAGTAAACTTTTCATCCATACGTTACGTTCATCAACGTAGGGTATGAACAGTGATTCCAGTACGCGCTAAAATTGATCTCGCGCTACAGTGATTCCAGAACGCGCTAAAATTGATCTCGGAATAAATGAAGTATAGAATCTCGTTATATAAAATAAATTCCTGCAAAATACTCAACGAAATAATTAGTAAATAATTAAGGGTATTTGTGAGCATCAAAATCATCATAAAGAGACAGAGTATTATTTAAAATAATCTCCCCCTTTAAAAAACATTATTTTGATTTGTTTAAAAACAATACATTGCTCAACAATCTCCCCCTTTTTGATGATCACAAAACCCATAAAATAATAAAACTAATTTAATTGCAATCTTGATTGAAAAAAAAGTTTTATAAAATTTTAGAATTTTGAAAGGATTAAAACAATATTTAACTATAAAATTTCTCCCCCATAACTAAAATTTCTCCCCCATAACTCCCATAAAAATAAATTTTCAAATAGATAAAAGATAAATGTCGTATATATCCAAATGCTCCTATATATCCAAATTTCTTCATAGGAAACGAATGAATTTAAATGTTGTGTTTATCCAAATTCTCCCCCTTTTTGTGATATCAAAAAGAATGAAAAATTACGGATTTGAACACATTCAATATTGCACTGGACTATAAGTAAATGCTATAATTAACTGTGTATGAATAAGTGAATTTCGTATACTGGCTAACTTAATCATAAATCAATAAATAATAAAACAAAAAAGATAAGAAAAGAATTTTCATTCACAAGCTATTATATAAAAACGACAGTGATATACAGAGGAATCAAGGTGTAGGGATAAGACAGGGAAAAAGGTGTCTATCTCCTTTGAATTGCGGTCTTGATCTCTGTAAACTGTTCTCTGAGCCTCTTCATCATCCCATCTCCTAACTTGATGATAAGATCTCTGTTCTCCTGAGTCATATGAATATCTTCAATCAAATTAACTCTGAAAAACTCATGCATTCTTTCTTCTTTTTCAACAAAAAGAGCCAGCTTTTCTGATAACTGATTCAAAAGAATCCTAATCGGTTGCTCTCCAGATGTCAACTGATCTACCAAAAATTTCTGATTATCTAGCAAAACTGACAAAGGGGCACTATTACACTGAAGATCGTGTAATCTGTCACTCATATTGCTCAGTGCTCCAGTAATTGCTTGAAATCTTCGAATCAAATCAGGTGAAGAACCTGATCCACTCACAACACTATTTGCAACAGATTCAAATTTATTCTCCATGTAAATTTTCATCTCAGCCAAATCATCTTTCGTTACCATCTCTGATTTCAACTGATCAACAGCATGCAACATATCAGTCTTAAACAAATCTACTTCCTGTCTTGAAACAGTAGATTCTTTCAGCTTCTGAAACTTTAACTGCTCCAAGTTCAGAGAACTTCTGAGACTAACATTCTCAGATTCTAACTGAGAAATATGCTTGTATAACTCAACAACTTCTTCTTTTCTCGAATCAGGGGCACCCTGTGCTTGATTCTCATGTCCAGAATCAGATTGACGAAGCAGGACAAGGGGTAAAGAATCTGCATCTGATTGTTCTTTGTCCTGAAAAGGTTGATCCACTGAACTATTCTTTGAAGCCTGAAACTCTTCCACTGAAAAATCTTCCTGAAGTACCTCTGTATTAATTTCAGAAGTGTGTTCATCACGAACAGTAGTCTCTCTGACTTCTACTGAATGATCAAGAACAATATCTTCATGAACTTCTTGAGGTTGGGCCACTTCTTCACCAGGCACTGCCTCCATAAGTTGTTCTTGTGGAATTTCTTCTTCAACAGCCACAGCAGTAGTTTGAGGTTCTAGCTGAATTTCCGGTTGAGCTACTGGTTCCTCTATCGGTGCAGTCTGCTCCACAACAGCTTCTCTCACAAAGGAATAAGAAATTACAGGTTCAGAAGACTTCAAGACAGGAGAGATAATTTCTTCATCAATTGACCTCTTCCTTCTAGATTGAAGTCCTTCTTGACTTCTCTCTTCCTCAACTTCCTCCATCTCAAAGCGAATTCTCCTTGCCACTGTACTAACCCTTGATTCTGCTTGTCCCTCCTTGGACTTAGCAGGTTGAGCCTGAGCACTCTCCGAGTCTTCCTCAGCTCCAACAGGTAAGAGTTTTCCTTTAATTGTGCTCCAGAAGTATCCGACTTTCCTCAAAGTTCCAGCATTAAAAACATTACTGTGGTGACATTTCACCCCAGCACTTACCAATCTGATCATTCCTCTTTTAAACAACAACAAAGAAATGAACCTTCCATATGGGAAAAAGGTCATTCTTGCTTCACTCTGACAGCAGTATCTCAGATATCTTATCATAAATCGAGGAAAATTAAACTTAATATCACTCATCAAAAGATACATTATATACATGTCAGGGTACAGAATTTTCTCCATCTCAGCCATCCTTGGTGCTAAACCAGTCTGAACAAACTTTACTAAGATTTTCTGATCGGGCTCCAAATCTTTAATAAACACCTTCTTTATTACTTTGGTTCCAAACAGAAAAGACATAATGTCTTCAGACTTATGTACAGAATCTCCAATATTCCGTAAATCGAAATGAAAAACTCCTTCATGAGGGCAGTTAAGAATTTGACTTATCTCTACAGATGATATGGAAAAGTCCTTATCCTCTATTTGAGCCAATAAACTATCCTCCGTATCTCCAAGGCTAAACTGAACAGATCTAAAGAAATGTCTCATTTCTGCCTCATAAAGAAACTCAGAGTTTTCACTATTAAAAGCTTGCTCAAGGCCTTGAAACGACAACGCTTGTTTCAACAGCAAATTAGTTTCAAACAACCATTCTAAATCGATGACTTTACCTTGCAGTATCTTCCGACCAACTACTTTAGATTTCTTTGCAGCACTGCTCTCGGCTTCATCTGGACGCTTAGTCTTTGCCATTTCAACAACGATTTCTGAAGGTTCGTAAGTTTAGGGTTTGAAGATTCAGAAAAGGGTTTTGGAGCAGATGTGCGGTTTTAGGTTTTCGAAAGGGTTTCCGAAAAAGGTGAAAACAGGTTAGAAGGTGAAACGGTTCTGACAGCCTTGATTCCCGTGTAATCACTAATCATTACTTTTATTTAAAACAAAATAAAATAACTTATAGCGAGAAACAGAAAATTAAACAGAATTCGAAAACAGAATAAGATTAAAAAGAAACTATTTAAAATTAAATAAACCTAACTCCCCCTTAATAAATTCAAACCTTGCCGTGGGAAGTGGTTTAGTAAAAATATCTGCTAATTGATTTTCTGTATTTACAAATTCTAAAAATATATCCTTTTTTAACACATGATCTCTTAAAAAGTGATGTCTTATATCAATGTGCTTAGTTCTAGAATGACTAATAGGATTTTTTGAAATATTAATTGCACTAGTATTATCACATAAAATAGGCGTATTATTGAAATTTAATCCAAAGTCCATAAGAGTGTTTTTCATCCACAACACCTGTGCACAGCAACTACCTGCAGACACATATTCTGCCTCGGCTGTTGACAGGGCAACTGAGTGTTGTTTCTTACTAGACCATGATACTAAAGACTTTCCTAAAAAGTGACATGTTCCTGAAGTACTCTTCCTATCTAATCTACAGCTTCCAAAGTCAGCATCTGAATATGAAATTAAATTAAAATCAGAGGTTTTTGGATAAAGCAGAGATTGATAAATAGTACCTTTTAAATATCTAAAAATTCGTTTAACAGCAGTTAAATGGGATTCTTTGGGATTTGATTGAAATCGAGCACAAAGACATACTGAATACATTATATCTGGTCTACTAGCAGTAAGATATAACAAACTACCAATCATACCTCTATATAACTTGTTGTCCACTGATTTTCCAGTTTCATCCAAATCAAGTTTTATATTAGTACACATAGGAGTTGTAAATGTCTTGCTGTTTTCAAGCCCAAATTTCTTAAGTAAATCAGTAATGTATTTGCATTGATTTAAAACATTTCCAAAATCTTTTTGAAATATTTGAAGACCCAAAAAGAAATTTAATTCTCCCATCATACTCATTTCAAATTCTTTTTGCATTAATTCTGAAAATTCATGACAAAGAATTTTATTGGTCGATCCAAAAATTACATCATCAACATAAATTTGTACCAACAAAACATTATTTTTCACAGTTTTCTTAAAGAGTGTTGGATCTGCTAGTCCAACAGTAAAATCATTTTTCAAAAGAAAAGAACTTAGTCTTTCATACCAAGCTCTTGGTGCTTGTTTAAGGCCATAAAGAGCTTTAGTAAGTTTGAAAACAGAATCTGGTTTTTGAGAATTTTCAAAACCAGGAGGTTGCTCAACATAAACTTCCTCCATTAAATAACCATTTAAAAAGGCAGATTTAACATCCATCTGAAATAATTTAAAATTCATATAAGATGCATAGGCTAAAAGGATTCTAATGGCTTCTAACCTGGCTACAGGTGCAAAGGTCTCATCATAATCTATTCCTTCTTCTTGATTATATCCTTTAGCTACTAATCTTGCTTTATTTCTAGTTATTATCCCTTGATCATCCTGTTTATTCCTAAAGACCCATTTAGTTCCTATTACTGGATAATCATGTGGTCTTTCAACTAATTCCCAAACCTTATTTCTCTTAAACTGGTTCAATTCATCTTGCATTGCTATTACCCAGCTCTCATCATCTAAGGCTTCTTCTATGGTCTTAGGTTCTTGTTGGGATAGGAAAGCAGAGAATTCAACTATGTTTCCAAAGTTTCTTCTAGTTTGAATACCAGTCTCTAAGTCACCTATCACAGATTCTAAAGGGTGATTCTTTAAGGTTCTAGACTGTCTAGGCATTACATTCAAATGCTCTTCAGTATCATGTTCTTCTGAACTGGACTGAATTTCTTTTATATCATTTTCAAAAACATTCTTTAAATTCTCAGGTCTCATGTTTTCATTAGAATCAGGTTCATCTATTTGTTCTATCCTTTTCTCAAAAGGATCAGATTCATCAAATTTCACATGAACTGATTCTTCAACAATCCTTGACTTTTTATTATAGACTCTATAAGCTTTGGAGGTTGCAGAATATCCTAAGAAAATACCTTTATCAGATTTTGGATCAAATTTACCAAGATTATCTTTGGTATTCAGGATGTAAACCTTGCATCCAAAAACTTTAAAGTAATTTACTTTAGGTTTTCTGTTATTCCATAGTTCATAGGGTGTCTTTTTCAAAATAGGTCTTATTAAAATTCTATTCATTATATAACAAGCTGTATTAACAGCTTCTGCCCAGAAATATATAGGTAGGCTATATTCATTTAACATAGTTCTAGCCATTTCTTGAATAGTTCTATTTCTTCTTTCTACAATCCCATTTTGTTGAGGTGTTCTTGGAGCAGAGAAGGTGTGTTTAATACCCATGTTTGAGCAAAAGGAACTAAATTCCTGGTTCTCAAATTCTCCACCATGATCACTTCTCAATGAGATTATATTAAAACCTTTTTCATTTTGAATAGATTTACAAAAACCTTCAAATAAACTAAAAGCTTCACTTTTAAATTTCAAAAAGAAAATCCAAGTAAATCTAGAGTAATCATCAACTAATACATAAACATATAATTTACCAGCTAAACTTGCTACTCTTGAAGGTCCAAACAAATCCATATGGATAAGTTCTAGAGGTTTAGTTGTAGCAACTTTATTAACAGATTTGAATGATGATTTGTGTTGCTTGCCAAGCTGACATGCATCACAGAATCTGTCATTTTCAAATTTGAGACTAGGCAAATCAGAAACTAAATGTTTCTTAGATAATTTATGTAAAGCATATATATTGCAATGACCAAGTCTTCTATGCTAGATCCAGGATTCACTTATATTAGCAGTTAAGCAGTTTACTTGTTGTTTACACAAGGAATACAAATCCAAAGTATAAACATTATCAGTTCTGGGTGCTCTAAACTTAAACAGTTTATCTTTAGAAACAGTACAACTATTGTTAGTAAAATCAACAGTGTATCCATCATCACAGAGTTGAGAGATACTTATCAGATTGTGTTTTAACCCTTGTACATAAAGTACTTTGTTGATTGAGACTGTCTCTGGATCTCCAACTGTTCCAATACCAATAATCTTTCCTTTGGCATTGTCACCAAAGGTGACAAGTCCTCCTTCCTTTCGAGTAAGAGAAGAGAAATTAGCTGAAGTTCCACTCATGTGTCTTGAGCAGCCACTGTCCATATACCATATTTCTTTCTTTCTTTGGTGACCTGCTACCTGCAAAGACATTCAAACAAATTGCTTTGGTACCCATATTTTGTTGGGTCCAGGAGTGTTAGCAAGCAGTGATCTGGGTATCCAGATTTGCTTTGTTTTCTTAAAATTGATTGAATCATATAGATCGTTGGAAATATAAGCTTTCTTAATTCCACATATCTGAGGTTGTCTTAGAAAACAGTTTTTAGCTATATGACCTCTTGTTCCACAGTAGTTACAAATAACCTGTTTAGTGCTAGGAACAAAATAATTTTTGTATAACTTAGGTTTTTCTCCTTTACTTCCAATTCCAAACCTTTCCTTTTTAATTACAGTTTTTCCAAGTATCTCATTTAAGGTGTTTTCTCCTTTTGTAAAAATTAATGCAGCCGTTTTATAAGATTCTACTTCATCCTGTAGAGTTTTTATTTTTGATTCAAAATTAATTTTATTTGATTCAGCAGAATTGTATTTGTCAATTAATTCCTTATGTTGTTTTAGCAAAGCATTTCTCTCATCTGAAATAGCTTTGTACAAGTTCTTTATAGATTTATATTTATTAAATAATGAGTCATACCTTTCTTCAAGCATATTGCAGTAAGCTGCAAGTTTTTTATTTGAGAAGCTTGTTTCAGAGTTTGATTCATTATTTGAGTCAGAGGAATAGTATGAGTGTACCTCATCAGTTTCAGCCATGAAACACATATTTGCTTTTAAATTGGCTTCCTCCTTCTCTGAGCTTGATTCAGAAGAATTACTTGAGTCTTCAGAAACACTCCAAGTAGCTTTCATAGCTTTCTTGTCTTTCTGCTCATAATCATCTCTTTTGAAGAATTTCTTCTTCTTTGCATCTCTCAATTTTGGGCAATCTGGTCTGATATGTCCCATCTTTTTGCATTCATAACATCTCACTTCCTTGCTATCCTTTTTAAAGGATTTCTTGAAGTCTTTCTTCTTACTATAAAACATTCTGAATTTTCTGGCTAGCTGTGCCAGTTCTTCATCCGAATTTGAAGAATCAGAGCTTTCTGATTTAGCACTCACTTCTTTGTTCTTCATATTTCTATCCTTTTGTTGAGAAGTCACTTTCAAAGCAGTATTTTCCCTTTTTATGTAGACTTTATGCTCATTTACCTCATCTTGCATTTCAGCTTCGTACATCATCAGTGTACCAATCAGTTCTCTCATAGTTAGATCTTTAACAGAAGTTGATTGTCTGATTGCTGCAGAGATTCCATTCCATCGAGTAGGAAGTACTCTCAGTACCTTCAACGCTTGATCAGCCTGCTTGATTGGTTCTCCTAGAGCTGTTATATTATTGACAATTTCTGTCAATCTTTCATTCATCTGAGTGATGCTCTCTCCTTCAATCATTCTGAAAGTATCGAATTTTAACTTAGCAGTTGCATATCTCATCTGTCTTACATTATCTGTTCCTTCATAAGCAACAGCTATTGTTTGCCACATTTCATATGCAGTCGGGCATTGAGATACTCTGTTAAATTCGTCTGGTCCTAGACCACAGATGATTGCATTCATAGCTTTTGAATTTATGTCATACTCAGCCTCTGTAGCAGCACTCCATGTATCGGGATTTTCAGGAATTTCATAGGGAGTCAGAATCTTTGAATAGACTCTGTAACCAAGATTTTTCAGATAAATAATCATACGTGATTTCCAGCAGCCATAATTGTCTCCATTAAAGTAAGGTGCTCTGACCATGGACATTCCCTCTCTCATATCAGCCATGATACACTATGTATAATCTTTAAATACTTCTAGCTTGATAGGACTTTAGAAATAAGAAGCTCCTCCTCTGATACCAATTGTTGGACCTGAATCTACGGATTATACACAAGAGGGGGGTGAATTGTGTCTTTTTCAAATTATTACAATCTCTTCAATTTAGACAAATTCTGTTCACTATGCTTTTGAACGATTAAATATGCAGCGGAAAAAGTAAAAGCATGAACACACGGATGTATAGTGGTTCGGGGAACAGAAGGCCCCTAGTCCACTCCACCAACGCTCAAATCCACGAGCTTGGCGATTTTCACTATCTGGTCCTCGTTTCCACAGACCCGTCCACAACTGAGTACAGGCAGTTGACACCTTTACAAGATTCAGGCAAACACAGCCTTCCTGGTTCAAACACGAACCCACACAGCTTAGAACGAGAAGCTGATCACTCAAAAATAAAAGGGTTTCGATAAAGAAACACTTCTCCAGTTGTTCTTCACAATTGCAACAGAATGCAATTGACAGTAGATAGATCGTCGTCTTCAGAAAATAAAGATCCGTAATCAAAACAGTTCTGAGTCGATCTAGTTGCAATAGATATTACCAAAAACTTCACAACTTCAGCAGCAGTAGATTCACAACAGGTAGTCGATGTAGAACACGTGAATCTGCTATCAAAATCTTCTTTCAGTAATAAAGGTCTTACGCTTCTTCTTGATCACCAGAAAAGAACGCTTTCACACAGCCTCTGTTTTCTTGCTCGTCAAAAAAAAGATCAATCATTCTATATTTCACACACTTTCCCGTGCATATATATATCTCCGAAGTTTCCAAGATAGAACATAAACATATTCAAATATGAGAAAATCTTCCGCATAAATAGATCCATGAAAATCTCCTTTAGATTCGCGATATTAAATGAAATAACAAAGCCGTTGTAACTCCCCTAAAGAATCGGCATAAAAAGCTCCGTTTAAATCAAACATTAATCCGTTGTAAATCGTCTTTGATTCAGTCAAAGTCGTATTTAAGAATCAGCTCGAAATCCGCCTAATAATCCGCTTGATTGACTAATTCAAAAGGAAATATCGTCTGTCAAAAATATCCCGACGCCAAACGTAGGGTTGATGACGTGGCTCCAAACGTAGGGTTCACAAACGTAAGGTTCAGAACGTAAGGTTGAACATACATACTTTCTCTTCAGCATTCAAACGTAGGGTTTATCATCCATACTTTGTCTTGCTTCAACTCTCCAAAGAACGTACGGTTGATTATAAAAGTAAGGTTGACGATCCATACTTTTGAGAAACAAACTCAACATTGAAAACTAACGTACGGTTTCTCTTCCATACTTTTCAACAACGAAAACGTAAGGTTCCTTCCAAACGTAATGTTCTTCTTCCATACTTTTCAACAACGTAAGGTTCATTAACCATACGTTTCAAAATAACATAAAAAAGTAAACTTTTCATCCATACGTTACGTTCATCAACGTAGGGTATGAACAGTGATTCCAGTACGCGCTAAAATTGATCTCGCGCTACAGTGATTCCAGAACGCGCTAAAATTGATCTCGGAATAAATGAAGTATAGAATCTCGTTATATAAAATAAATTCCTGCAAAATACTCAACGAAATAATTAGTAAATAATTAAGGGTATTTGTGAGCATCAAAATCATCATAAAGAGACAGAGTATTATTTAAAATAATCTCCCCCTTTAAAAAACATTATTTTGATTTGTTTAAAAACAATACATTGCTCAACACTCCAGGCCATCAAAGCCTGCCCGAAGAGTCATGGGATATTTAGGAAAGGGATCAGAAAAGAGATAATAACCATCCAATTGTAGGAGTGTTGGAAAAAACACCCTCCCCCATGAAATGGGGGAGTTTGGCACAAAATTTCTCAACATGGTTGGGGTGTAAATAAGAAACATAAAATCTATAGATATATGTATAGGTAACAAGTAGTCATCCTAACCTAGGGTTTCCAAAACCAACCAAAGCACAAACTTTCTCGTTACTATTCATTCAAAAAATAAGGCAGAACACCCACGACTAAGTTACAACTCATTCCCATTACCAACTCCTCATTTAAACAATTCTTCTTTCATGTTCAATCCAACCCATTTATCTGAATTCTACACTACTTGGAAACTAATAGGTATAACCACAAGTCAAGGATAGAGAAATAGACAAAAAAAAATTTAAGCATTCACACCCAGTTATCTTGTGAATTCAAAACAAAAAAAGCTATAGGTGAGATCCCTCAATGTACTGGAACCAAACCAAGCCTTGAGATACAACCCACATTTACAAAAAAAAAAGAATCAGTGAGATCTCTCAAAGTAATGGAACCAAAGAAAGCTCCGAGATACATCCAACACAGCTTCAAATTCACAATGAACAGTCATTCGACAATAGCGGATCTCATCCCCATTCACATATTCCCACCAAAATTAAATAGTACAACACAAAAAATACCGAATAACATGGGGAAATTTACAAGTTCAACTAATCATTCATTAGGTTCTTCTTTCTGTTTTTTAATCGGGTTGATCACATAGAGATTCTTATTTTACTGAACATCCATTTAATCCAAACTAAGTTTAAGTGACAAAAAAATTCTCATGGTACTGTTATTTAGTCGTAAAAAAAGTAAAGAGTTCATTCAGATGCAAGGAAATACCACCAATGGCCATGATTTTCAGTGAGCACAATCCCATACAGTTCACAACACATATCAACATAAATGAGTATAGCAGAACATCGATTACACCCCCTTCAATCTTTAAAGGTCTGTTCATTATCTTCATTAAGTTTGGTTTCATCAATCCCCACAGAAAAAAAGCGTAACCACCCCGGATGATAAATAGTAATGAGATACGAAGGAAAAAACCCTTCTTGATTGATCAAAGATCAATGTTCTTCGCCACGCGCCAAGAACAGTGGAAGTCACGGCCTGCAACGGAGGGACGTCAGGAACTCCATGGATGAGCAGAAATAGTCCAGCACAAGCGCACCACAATCCTCAGAAAGGAGAGAATCCAAGAGCACCAGGGAGAAGAAATAAATCCAGCTGACGATGGGAAGGAAGAAGCTCTAGCGAGAGATATAAAGATGAGACCCTATTGTTATAGGATATGGAATTTTTAACTCCTTGGAAGTCGGATCGTGGTTTCCCATGTGGTTGGGCAGTTACACACGATGATATTAAGTTGTTATTTAATATTCCCCATTAGGGAGGATTATTTGGATTTTTGGGTATTAATTATGGGCTTTAAATGGTTTTGAACCACTTAAAATGGGTTAAAAAGGCCTAAAAGAGGTGTTATGGGAAAAACTGCAGAAGAGAAACCTGACAAGGCTGGGTGACATCGATTGGTCGTGCTGATTGGTCGCACACTGAAATGACGTGCTACCACCGAGATGTCACCCTTAAGATTCAGAAATTGGAAAAGGGATGGACCGTGAGGGTCTAGGTCATCAAATTCTATATTCACAACGACTCTCTACAGATCAAAAAAATCAAAGTTAAACTCAAAATACTAATATAGTTCCATTTATATAATTGATAACCAAAATACCCATACAATACTCATTTTATGTGCTATATATCATATGAGTTATTATTTATCCTAATGGATAGTTATTGGTGAGACATGTCAACAAATTTAATATGAAAATTAATTACCTACTGAGATATAAGTTATATTTCATAGGAAGATACTACCAGAATTCTAATTTGAGTACTCAAAAATTTAAACATAAAAAATAAATGATTAAATATCATTAGAAATATCTTATATAATAATTAAAAGGAATAAAAATGGTCTAATTTACTATTAAATTAATGAAAAAATGATCCATCATCATCCATTATATCATTAAAAATAGGTAAATAACTATGGTTGTTCTAAAAAGTCTCGGGGAAGGTAAGGCCCAAAATGAATCAGATATGTCTGAAAGATAACCATTAACCACCATTATCATTGATTTGGAGACAATTTCAATTCCAAGAAAAATAATAATGATCGGATAAAGTTATCCAATACCTATAAATATATGAATGTATGTGACAATTAGAAAAAGGGAGTATTAATATCTACTTATCTATCTACAAAAGGAGTGAGTATAAAATAATCATTTGAGAACCTCTAGTTTTTTATATAAAAAAGAATAATATAACATGTGTATAGTTGAACATGTCGATTAATTTATATAAATAAATATCTGGGAGGATTTATACCACTACTATCTACATCAGTCCTCAGAAATGGATCATAGATTAGTAATATAAGGAAATAATTTTGTTTTTTTGTACAAAGTGTATATCCCCATGCCAAATTGACCACTAAGATTGGAGGGTTGAATAAATGGCTTCCACATAGGAATTATTTTTATTTTCAATTCATCTTCTCAAACTTTTTATGGTTCTCAATCCAGTTGATATTATTACTCAAAATCACCTCATGTGCAGTAATATAAATATAAATAGAAGAACCTAGTATTCATAAGGTTCAACATAATGATCTAATACTTTACATGTTGGTTATTCCCCAAAAAATGGATTCTTTATTATAATTTCATTTATCTCCAGAGGTTATTACAATGGTTCTAACTCTAACCAAGAGACTCTGCTTGCTTATGTGTCCAAAAAAAAGAAAAAATGAACGTGATATACCTGCGGGACTCCATTTTCTTCTTGATCATAACAGATTAATTCACCTAATCTAACCACTAACAATAAGGATTCACCTCTAGTAAGTGATTGATCTACTAAATATTTATTATATGTTTTTCCTCCATGAAAATATTGGATCTGAATTTCTCATATATGTATTCATGTAACTTCATTAACCAATAGGTGGGTTTTTGATCTTTCTCAATTATTCGAATATCATATAATCACTAGTTTCCTCAATGAAAATATTCATAGGATGATTCTTCCTTATGATAACAGTCCCTATCTTATTAGGATGTTTTTAGGATTTGAACACATGTTACTAAAAGGTTTATGAAAGATTGAACTTATATATTCTTGACATCTCATTCTAGAATTATCCACTCAAATCAAATATACATTATTCATGGATTATACGGTAAAATATCATATATTTTAGGTATATTATATTGTTTTAGGTTTGAATGTATTATGAATGAATTGATATATAAGTGTTTCCACATTCATCCTTTGTCCTCTTTTCAAAACCGGATTTGTTGTAACTATAATATTATTTTCATATTCTTTAACGCACACACACTATCCCCTGGTTATTTAGTTGACAATCAATGCCTATGTTTCATGAATGTGCTAATTTATTTCCTTCTCTAAATGATGGGTACGAACACCAAACCCCTTTCCTTCCATAGCTCACACACTGTACAGTTGAAAAAGGACTTCTGGAAAGGTCAATACTGGAATTTTGAACTTATTTCCACAACCCTACACACATGAAATATTTATAAGGATTCATACCACGATATTATAAGACATGAAAATGTTAAATTTTTCTTCTTGTATCACAATGTATATAAACAATGTCTAATTGTAACAACCAAGGTTCTCATACCAAGATGTAATAGAAGATCATAGATCTTCATGAAATCCTAGGATATGTGTTATAGAGATATCCCAAGTGTGTAATGGAGGCCTT
This sequence comes from Viscum album, assembly GCA_963277665.1. Classification (NCBI taxonomy): domain Eukaryota; kingdom Viridiplantae; phylum Streptophyta; class Magnoliopsida; order Santalales; family Viscaceae; genus Viscum; species Viscum album. The sequence goes on from OY728122.1 coordinate 714,061,728, forward strand.
GAAAAATATAAGGGATTTTATATTTGTAATGATGATGAAATGATGAACTGGATAGGAATTAAGCTGCGATTTATTATAAAATAACTCTTGGGGTTTCATTTATTCTATATTTAGAATTTTTTTGTGGTATTATTTGATCATTATATAGAAAACTGGATACCCTCATACACCAAATGCCACCCTCAATCAAGGGATAACTCGAGATAGATGGGGTAAACTGCACGTAAGGGAGATCAACCCTAGACAACCAAAAGGTTTCATGAACATATGTAATCCCTACAATCGTGTGTACAAGGCATAAAAGTAGTGGTTCCACTTTGGGGGTGGTATAATGATAGAGAGTATGGTACGGGGTAGTACAAGAAAGGAGATAATAATTTTGGCCGCAAAGAAGTAGTGCTTGATTGTTAAACCATTACCACACTGGGGGATATTTTTTATGTGGAATGAATGGAACACGAGTTACTATTGCCACACCTTTTAAAGGAATTATATTATGTTATCCTTCTGAATGAGTTTATCTGGTCCATCCAATAATCTATAATAATTGTCTTCCACCCATGCATTCTCAAGGAACTCAAAGATACTAGAACACAATAAAAGCCTACCATGATCGATTACTCATCTCTATTTTAAGATCATGATGATTTATTGAGGCTTCTACTACTATTCCAATTACATTCAAGAAATTACATTACACACACATGTGGTAAACTTAAAGGATGAACACACTTTATATGAACTACAAAAAATAGTTATTGGAGGCCATTTGGGTAGGATGATTTTGAGCTTCATTTTAAAATGATGATGCAATAGCCAAGGATAATCATGGTTCATGATCTTGAGAGAATTATTTTTTGGTTTCTCCTGAATATTTCATTGTCCTCAGATCATCCAAAATTTGAGAGTCTTAGTCACAATCAGATATGTGATGTAATTTAGTATGCAATTTACACATCTTAAAAAGAAGAACAATGATTGTGAAAGGTATTATTTCCTAAATATAAATATCAATGAACAAAGGTAATTTATGTCATAATTAGAATTTGAGAGAGAAAATTTTATCCTTTGAAAAAAGAGAATCTGTGAAACCACATAATTTGTGAAGAGAAGGTGAAACTGTGAAAACCTTTCAAAAAGGAAATGGAGGATGTGAGAAAGTGTTCAAAAAGTTAAAATTAATATTTAATTTCATCACGAATAACACTGTTCTATGAAGGAACTGAAAACATATTCACAATGATTCTTCTAGTCTTTTAAGAAGATCCATGATCTGTGAAGACTTCCTGGTTCACATGACATGGTTGATATTGTGAGATAGAATATATATACATTGTACTTTGTGTGGAAGGAAGAGAACTTTACCCTTTCTAACGTGAACCATGATTGAAACTTCATAATGGTTACATGTGCATTGGGTTGGGAAAACAATTTGACATAGGAAGTGTGAAGCTTGAACAAATGTTTTTTCATGTGGAATGTGTGTGCCTTAAAGAAGAATGTAAGATGGGTTTCCACAACCTACTTTTATTAAAGGATATTATTAAAAAAAATTTATGACACAGATGCATTGATCATCCACTAAAGAAATGGTGTACATTACATGGGAATAATATTTCACACACACCCATTCATCTTGTGAAAAGAACACAAAGGTTTCTTATGGAAAAAATATCATAAATTCTTGCAAAATAAATGCATATGTGGAACCACATAAGATATGAAAAATAAGATTATCAGATACTATGAAATATATTCTGCATGTGTTGTTTATTTTAGTATATAATTAGAGAAGTTGAAATTTAGATTGTGAAAGTACTGTCCTGAATAATGAATTGAAGATATTTTTTTCACATCCTGAAGACATTCCAATGAGTTCAGGACCACAAAAAAGGAAAAATCAGCTAGATCATATTGACATTTATGAAACTGGTCATTATTGGTGACTAGAAGTATTAATCAATACCATAAAACCCTACCAGGGGTGGCTGAATGTACTTAAATAATTACAAGATCATGTAAAAACCTAAAAGATCATGGAGGAAGATAAGAGAATCATCCTACAATGGATAAATCCATTAATATATATATTAATCCTTTGATTCAGTGTCCTGACTAGTTGATGTATTTCGATAGGAGAATATTTTTTATCTCAGTTGGATATATAGGGGAAAGATGATTGCCTAATTTCATTGGAGTGCTTAGATCAACTCAATAATATGGTTCCCAGTATGTAAATTATTAAAATTATGTAGTAAGAATAAACCACATGAATTTCATCCCATACCGAAAATAATATGTTGTGGGGGAATGGTTTAACAATAAATCATGACTACATAGTAGATAGAATTATCCTCTATCATTTGATACTGCCCCTAATAATTCACCTCAAAACTGTTCCACCCAAACACTGGTTTCTGCACTCTTACATTTTATACACAGTTTCGTAGGACATACACTGGACAATTTCTTTTAATGGTGGGCTTGGGATACTCTCCCTTGGGCGTGGTTGACCCCATGGTCCTCGCATGTGCCATGGGTTGAGGGTGGCCTTGGATACCATGTGGTTGTCCCATTTTTTGGGTATAAGCCACAAATAATACTTTGAAAAAATACTTACTACATAATAAATGAATGTAAATGGAATCATAAATAATAAATCAAAGACAAATACTTCTCTTATTCCTCTAATAATCATCATGAAAAATATATGCGACCTTATATTTTTTCATTGCCTCCTATACTCATCTATATAAATTAAAACACAATTCATGGTATTTATTAGATCTTATTTAGGAAATTACTTTTTCATGTACATCACTTATGAAAATATTTGTGAAAACTCTTTTGTACATGTCATTTAAATTTTGATATCACTTCAACAATCATGAGAGTTATCATAGAGAATTTCCCAAGCATGACAACCAATGTAATGAATCCATAATAATTCCCAAGGAATCCTTACTTTTTATCATCAGCTTACCGAAGACATATTGGCATGTTTTTCGTTAAACACAACACATGTCCCAATAGTAATTAATAATAATGATGCCCTGATTTAGTACCCAACTTTCCAGGGATTGGTAATCATATATACATGAGTACGTTTAATCTTTTAACACATCACATTAGTGATAATAAATTTGGAGTAAAAAATTTGGGGAAATATAACAGCCCATCCTATACATTTATCGGTACACCCCAAAGTGGGTTCTTACATAAGGTTTATATTATATAAATACTATAAATGTGTAACTGATCACCTTCTTTAAAACATATAATTTTACCTCTTGAAATAATATTTAATATTTTCAGAAATAAAATTATTATACAGGACCATTGAACATTATTAGGTACATAGATCAATGTGATGGGTAAATCAAAGTATAATCCCAAATATAAATAACATGTCCTTTTCATTCCCAGCATAACAAATCTGTATCATTCTTAATGAAATAGACCATCTATATTGAATAATATGATTATATGAAGAGTTCAATTACATTTTCATAAAATGAAACATTAAAATTGTTAAAATTATATTAATTATCATATCACTCATTACTCATATAAAATAAACATTTCAAAATGAAAATAAAATTTTGGGAACGTGGTATAAAATTTAATCATGAAAACGTGGTACTTTAACCCGAATGGGACCATATGGGTATAAAATATCGATAATAGAGGACACACTAAGATTTTTTGAATTTAGGTAGTAGTTATTCCCATATATTAATCACAAAAAAGTTTTTGTGATCTAAGTACAATTCAACACTAACACACAGAAGTGGTAGTTTTACGGATTATCATCGGCTAGCCATAGAATATAATAATGAGCATGGGGTTATAAGAGATTATATGATGAAATTATATATGTTATGTAACCATTTTTAATAACATGACCATTTATAATGATTAAAAACTTAAAAAATGAGATAACCAATCATTATTAAATTAATCAATTATTATTTAAATATACCATTTTTTAATAAAATTCAAATTTATGGTATGAAATTAAAATATTAAGTATGAAAAAAGGGTAAATTAATTTAGATATATTTTTCAAAAATGATCCATAATAAAAATAATAATTTCATTGAAATGGGATAAATTTCATCATATATTTATTGTTAAGGGATATGTTAATGTACTTGTAACAATATGGATTAACTATAATATCAAAAAATAGGCAACTGAATAAATATATCTATGGTGACTAAGTAACAAGACTCAAGACTGTCAATAGATCTTAATATACAACCATTTTGATAGAAATTTAATATTTTATAAATAGGGAAAGGTTTTTCGCCAAATAATATCAAGAAAGAAACATTAGAAACATTTGTATTTTATAAATTATCTATGAAATTAATTCATTCACATAATTGATGTATATAGTGTTTTAATCATTAATTTTGTAAAATAAAGGAAAATAATATTACATTAAAGACCTTTTAAGGAATTTAGGATTAGATTTTACCTACCATAATTAATTTTGAGATATAAAATTATAATAATCTCTCATTTCCCCTAAAACTAACAGATCACTATTCCATGGTCAAAGGAACTAAAGTACATAATCTCTATGATATAAAATATTTCTAATCCAGAAAAAAAACAAGACTAATCAACTCCAAAATTATACCATAAATATAATTTAGAGATGGAAAATTAACCACTGATAAATAACATTATTTTCCACCATAGAAACTGAATTAATCTGTGTCTGGCCTCAACTTATTATATTTCCAAAAAAATGATGTTAAATGATAAGAAAAAACTATGAATGAGGATTATTTTGGAAATATGGGAAGGATACCAAATGTTTTTGGGATCTTCTATCATAATACAGTGGAATTAATTATTTAATATCAAAACATGAAAAGGAATATAAATGGATAAAAATGGGATGGAATATGTATTGGGGGGAGAAAATATATTTTATTTTGGCATAAAGATATCAAATGATCCTTCCATGAATAATGGAAAGGAAAAAAATGTAAAATATATTCCAATGAGATTCATGGAGGTCTTTCTAGTCAGTTGAAGTGGAATGTAATTCATGGGAGATGAAAATGAGAATAAGTTGTTTTTATGGAAAACTAATCCAAAAGTGTTCATGAAAAAAATTACAGGAATCCCCTGGTACCTGATCAGGTACCACTAGGTACTCAGTGCCACCATGTTTCCATTGACAGGGCTAGTGTGTTCTTAGATGTAGATATTTGTGTAACATATAGGTGGGACCCATTTATGGAACAAGATACCACTAAAAATGTAGAAATATTCAAAATTTCACAGTAGTTGTAAATAATATATCCTCAATCACCCAAAAATAAATAGAAATACATGAATGAAAAATGTCTCCTCATCTAAAATAGGATTTTTTAATGATATCGTACATAATTTTCCCAAAATTCATAGCTATGTATTTAATCTAATATAGCTTAGACATCTTATTTACATATTATTTTTATCATTAATACTCAAAGGTGTGGTTGATGAATCTCATAATATTATTTCTAATTTTATATTATGTGTTTTGGTATCCATCAATAAGAATTTACTTATTCCCATATTGGACATTTCTTCCTTTTGTAAACTATGAAATTTATTTTAATTCATATAAAAACCTTCATTAAATTTTAAAAGACACTAGATGTAGATGAAGCTCCCATTTAATGTTAGTAGGTTTTCAAGATTGGATGAATGTTTTTATTTCTCTATTGAATAGAGGCCATTTCCTTGATTAATAATTCATACCCTAAAAATATCCATATATTCTTTCTGAGAATCCAAATCTATGATTAGAAAATAATACATTATTTGTCATATGAATTGTTTTATAATTATAATTTATTTTATTGTTAAGATGCAAAGAACACTATGTTGAATCATCTATCCCCATTGATGGAAAACAATATCTCGAAAACATGGATATTTTTTCTATTCATTGACATGTTTTAATGGTACTATATTATTTATAAAACCATTAATTATTTCATTAAAAATAAGAGGTTTTTTATCATAGTGAAAATATGAAATAATTATAATGGATATATCTGAAAAAGTATTAATATCATACTAGTGAAATTTAAACCTAGGTGTAATAATCTTATGAAATAATTTTTAAAAAAAATTAAAATATAATGCAATGACCTAAAATAAACAAGATGTATGTTTATAAATTTATATATTATATTCACTTCAATATTGAGGACAATATTGATGTCCCTAATTGTTACCCAACTATAGCTAATAATTCGCGTTGATTGTGTTAACTCATTTAACATATCTTTCTATATAAGAATGAATTTTAAGAACAAATAAATTAAACTAACAACTTATTATTGTCCACAAACCTTGAAAATAAGAAATAACATGAACACAAAAATTTCTATGAGCCAAAAAAGGATAAATTATATTTTTATGATGATTAACATAAATAAGGTTATATGAAATTAAATTTCCACAAAAAAATATGATATTATAGAACATAGTTAATAGTTATGTAATAACATCAAAACATGGGTTATTATTAACAAAAAAATTTCAATGGGATAGATTTGTTTTCTCATTATTGTGCCCCATATAATTTTACGAAAACTAATTATTTCTAGGAGGATATAAGCCTTTTTAGGAATACCCATTGTTTATTTTCTATTCATCAATCCATATAACATATAGACTAATCATATACATATATCCATAAGGGGGGTAATACTAGTGAGACAATAAAATTAATTAGGTACAAAAATGGTATTTCTACCAAATATATTATATATGATATCAAGATTAATGGTTCTGATGAATGAATATATATATCATCCATTTATTTTTCAAAGAATTGTTTATTTCCCAGTGTATCCTATATTTTAATCAATAATAGTATACATAAATAGATCTTTATAAAAATGAGTTGATCTAATGGAAAATTTTAATCCATCAATAACTTAAAAAACATTGTAAGATTATAAATATAAAAACATTTTGGACTTTTCTCGATCATGATTTACAACACTTTTTTACTATGTAAGAAGAGGGACGAATTTTACCCATTTTCTCCAGAATCAAACATCAATCTAACAAATGTATAATTATTTTTTATTCCAAAACTAATACCTAAAAAATATTAAATTTATTTAATCTTTCCAATATATTCTAATATTATCTATCAAAAACCTCTATCATAATAAATTTATTATTAAAACTTTCCTCAAGATGAACATTCATTCCATTTTTCTAATATTAGATCATTTTCTTTCAATTGAATATTATTTTATTCACACCTACTTTAAATATGGATGATATAATTTCAATGATTTTATATTATCAATGACGTTCACAGTAATCTTAGAATAATTTTATTTCTTCTCTTTTATTTTAAATCATAAAAATGATAATATCATATAATTTAGTGGAATATACACTGAATAAAAAGTTTACATAAATGAAATTTTGTGATGATTTTGGATAAGTTACCAAAAATTTATGTATTAGATAATGCATCAATAGGGATTCTTGTCATCATGGATGAGGCATTATCCATTGGTATGTTAGGATTTATTAGATCCAATAAAACCTAATGATATTTTTTCCAAACCTAATAAAGTGTGTTTTTATTTTAAAATTGATTCAATTGGTTGCCACACTATTAAATTTTATATATGAAAATCTTGAGTAAAAGAGACCAAAACCCCTATGTTTCATAGTTCATATATTGAGTCCACTCTCATTGAACTCTCTAGATTAACAATACTATGATATTGAGGAAATCCCATATGATATTACTCTAATTACGTTTTACTCTAATCATTATCAAAATTTTATAATACCTTAAATAATGAACAATTAATGGTCTATCATAAATAACTACAATTGCCTTCCACTAGGCCACGAATTAGAAATCATGTTTATATATTGATGCAACTGACCCATTTTACCATCGTTAATGTAACAGTATATTAGGAAATTTTTTGTTTGTCTTAATATTATTAGTGTGATCCAAATTTTTTTAGAAGGAATAGATTTTATCATAATGCTTTTAAAGCTTCATTTTGTTAACCTACTTACTGATGAGTACTGCTTTACAGTTGGTATGCTGGGTAATGCCTAAAAACCTTAGGTATCCATCGATATGTTTTTTGGTCACCAAAAAACATTTGGTGGGGTTTTCTAGGTAAAAAAACTTATTATATAACCATATGTTAGCTAGTGAGGTCTTCAGGAAAGCAGGTTGTGTCACTAGATTCTGGTTTAAATCAATGTATCATGGTAAATGAACTATAAATCCTCATATTATTTATTATCTACCTTACCACAAACCAATTTCAACTGACATTAACCACATGAAGTATTGGTTTATTTGTTCACATGAACTCATATAATTTTACATAGAAGTTATTTATATTGTAATGGTCATCTTCATGTATGATTTTTTCTTGTTTTTTATATGTCTCTCTTCTTCTCTGGATTCATTATTCCAAGAGTCTACAAAATAATTATGAATTACTGGGAATAAAATGGTGTATTTGGAATATTGATTTTGTTATCTCTTATCACATATTTAGATATCAACTTTATTGAATCAGTGATCACTTTTAGAGGTAAATCATCACAAATTCAGTGCGATTTTTTTTCCAGATATTAAAAGTATATGTTATTATGCCTTCACATTATCCTGTGATTCATTTTTAGGTTATTTGAAATAAGTGATTATTTCTTATGAAATGGGGTCGAGAAAAATGTTTTGAAATGTTTAAAAACATTTAATTTTGAATGTTCCCATTGAATTAATTAGTTTTATAATAAAATTAACTATTAGTTTAAATCATTTTTTATTTTGATGATTATTTTTGAAATGAACTGGGTTTCAAATCCATTTATAATAATGATTTTAATAAAATCATTTGAATTGAAATATAGGATTCTTAATGGCTTGATAGGGAACTTTATAATGAGACATTATTTTTATAATCCCTTGGTTAGACTCAAATGATTTTAGTTTTTCCCATACTTTATTATAAAAAAAATATTATTCAGTTTTATAGAGTTATGATGTGAATTACATAGTAATTGGTAATAAGATGAAATATTGAGCTCCTGAGACTATGTTTATACCGATGAGGATCCCATTTTTTATCCATGTTCCTTGATTTTTTGACTCATATCCATTGATTGGTCATCAGATACTCGATGACTGGGTGTGGATACTAATATATAAGATACTCTTTTAGACTCACACAATGACTAGTGGATCTGTAGTGAATATGAATGATGTAGGATATGGATGTGTTGATAGGAAATCGAGTAGGAATGGGCTAGGTTGCCTTGAGGAAAATTTAAACATGATTTATGGATGACCATCCGTCAATATTTTTCTATTATAATGAATATGGTGGACTCACTATTGTATCTAGGTCATAGCCAGGACATCCTCATACTTGTTACTCAATATATGAAAACATTTATTGTCAATACATGACGCTTGAGGTTCATTGGTTGGTTGATTAATTTTTTTGTTTAATCTACAATATGATAATATAAACCATAATTTGTTTCTGTTATATAATTTATAGATCAAGGATATATATCTCACACAGATATATCATTATTTTTCTAACTTTATGTTGTGTGAATGATTCATTATTTTCAGGAAATAGTTTGGTTTTTAAATAAATTAATGAATTCCTTTCGGCATTGGTTCCGAAAATGATTTTGAAATAATTAAAATTATATTTCAAATATATCTTTATTATAGTATGATTTTGATGTATTAAACATCATATTTTATAATATAAATCATTGTACTGTCTTTATTTAATTACCTTTTATCATGTTTGGATTACCTTATAAAGTAAAAACATAGACACATTGGTGTAGTTATATTTGGATTTATTTTATCACATCCTATTGGTTTAGTTTTTTGTTTCCTTCATTCTTTTCCATCCTGTTTTTACTATATGTGTGTTGGCCTGATGAGTGTGTATTTAGACATAGTTGGTGGGTGTGGACCACCAGGATATGGGTTTTGGATGTTTTTAATTTATTCATCCAATTATTGGATGGTTTTTATCATATCCCTATATCTATTTGTTATTGTACTATTTCATTTATATGGGTATGTTTTCATATTATTCATTTATTTATATTTTATTTTTTAGAGAATTCATTATCAATGTATATTTCTTGTTTTCTAGGAACTTATACTTAGCATATGGGAATTGGAATCACCCTTTGGTCCAATGCTAGAATGGTTTTGATTCTAGTTCATAATGTACTCTAGGAATGTTTGATAAAATTGTATTTATAGGTGGGTTATTCTGAAAATTGTCCTTAATTAAAATTAATTATTTTATTTATTTGGTAAGAGTCACAATATAAAAGATATTAGTTTCTTGTTAGTACTCATTAGGTAGTTCATGAGTGGGTGCATGATAATCACCCTTTATAATTAGACGTACATTACCAAGGGATGCAAGGACTTGAGAAATTACATTTTCTTTATTAATTAATGATTTTGATGATATTTTTATTCCATATTATACTATATTTTATTTTTTGAATCAATTATGAGTTTGGTTTGGAATGGAACTACGTCTAGAGTTTCAAAATTCCTTCATTATTTGATAAACCATGAAGAATAAATTTTATCATTCTATAAGTAAATATAAGAAATATTTTATGGTTGGTGAGTGGTTTAATAGCCCATTCTACCAATCAAGGCATATTCCATTCCTAGTCCAATAGTCGATTCCCTACCCATTTTATTCCATGAGACATTCTTATGGGAGGTTTTTCGGGAGGGTTATTTTTTTGAATTGAAAAAATGGGCGTTGTTTGTTCATAATTTACTTGTTCCATTGGTCAAATATATTAGGGAATGATTTTATATCCTAAAAAACCATGATTTAAATATAATAAATGTTATAGTTTATTGATTTAGTAAAAGTTTCTATTTTCCAAAAGATGTCTTTTTCAATATTTTTGGTGTTCAAAACCTATTTCAAAATACACACATATGATTTTTAAAGGGATTTTATAGAATGAATTTTTGTTATTTAGTTTCTTTTAAAAATGGAAACAAGATTTGGAATTGGATATTTGGGATGAATTCTATTATACAAAGGATGAAGTTTCGTAGGATCGTAATGGATTTTTTTCATCTAAGATGAATTTATATCAAGATTTCACAATTTATAAATGTAACTTGTAATGTTTTATAAATGGAGAATTATGTTGTACTTTTCATATGAGGATGTTTTAAAAAACTATTTTGTGATTTTTTTTTGATATTTGAGAGCATATTTTTATTATCATTCATGTTTTTTATGCCTGATTAGAGGTTCATATGTTTCGCGATGTCTATAACTATATCCTATAATGTTTTAAAAGAAATATAGAATGACCATTCTTTATTATAGTCTTATATGTAGTCATTATCATTTTCCAATAGTGAAATATCATATTGAAAAAATAGACTAGTTTTTGGATTGTGTGGTGGAGTTGAAACCTCACTATACATGGGACCCCATCTCGATTTTCTTTGAACATCATCCAAATTCTTACATGGGTGAGTTGGGGTATCATCAAGAAATGAAGTAGATAAATTAATTTTTAGTAATATTTTATTCCCTCAAGAATCCTAATTCATTGAAGTTCAATTTTGTCTCTCCATTGTATAAAGGCATGTTCGTGACTATTGGGATTTTGTGGTTCCTTATCAACTAAACAAAAGAATTTCAGGGGAATTTATTAATTCAGTATTCATTCTAAGGAAATATCCAAAGGAAGTGAAGGGTGAGAATATTTGTTATCTTATGGGTGTCATACAAGGTGAGAAATCAGTTCAAGAGTATTCTAATAAGTTCACATTGGTTTATGCTTCTCACCTAAACTTATTGATGATGACCCCTTATGTATTGATATTTTAAATGATTTCATAACCCTAAAAATTATAACTATCATACAAGCAGTCTATCTAAGATAATATAAAATTTCATATAAGAGTGATTTATAATTTTTTGAAGTGATGGTGAGGTGATAGAAATTAGTTATGTCCCATTAATCATTTTATTAGAAAATGAAAACCCATATGGTGGTTCATGGATATCGACTAAGAAGGGAATATCATATTGGAAAATGAAGAGACATATTATACACTTCTAATAATGAAAACCTATATATTATAAAATATTATCTTTAAGGATCTCATAGTTTTTGATCATTTTGAAAACTTTTGTCAAATTAAGAGTCTATGTTATTTGGGAAAATTAAAGGGATGTTTCAGTCAGGTATCATCATCTCCCAACTATAGAGGATTGATGCATCAAATCAATTAGGATCAAATCATTGGCCTTAGAGTGAATCATGATCATACATTGTAACATTTTATAGTGAAATTCAATGCTAATCTTGTTACAGTTCCTAATGGTAGAGTAGTATATTTTTGAGTATTTAATGTTATATCTCATCAGTTATCTGAAACGTTTTTTGGGGGATCACTATTGTATTTATTTTTTATTTTCATGGATGTTCTCTTGAGGTCTTTAGTTTTTTTCATAGATATATTTTTCCATTCATTTATTATCTCGTTAATAGTTATACAATATATTAAATTGTTAATAATTAATGGGTTTTCCCCATCTTATATATGGAATAGAGTATTTTGATGGAAAATATTTCTTTTTGAAATCATTTTGTTTCCATGCATTTGGTGTTATACAATCATCCTTGGTGGATACCGTTTGTGTTGGTTTACTATGTTATCCTTTAATTCATTCTTTTTGGATAGATCTCAATATTGTTGTTCTTAATAATACCCCCTTTTGAGTGATTATCACAACATTTTGGTGTGAATACCTGGATGTTTATTGTATCTTTGATTGGAATCATATGGACTATGGGTATGTATGTAGATGTCTAGGTTTTTCTAGATACCTATTTGACAAGGAATCCATGTTAGGTTGTGGTTGATTTGACGATCTCATAAAGGGGTGAGGATATGTCTCATAAATTCTAAGTCACTATTGAGTACATTCCTAAGGTATAGTCACTTGTATTTTTCTACACTATTTTTGGATTATTGAATAATTACTAGAGATTAGGGGTGTTGGAAATTTTAGAGTATTTGTTTTGTTCTCAAAATTTTGTTCCATTTAGTGTTGAGATTCTTCCCTTGGTGTTTTTTCATGGTAATTATTGGAGATATATTGTTTGGTTTAAGTGATGTGATCTTGGTAGGTATGTTTCCCATGTTCCAACATTTATTTAATTCTTAAATTGAGGGGACATATTTGATAGGTATTTATATTTTAACTCTAACAACATTACTGGTGTGTTTTATAGATACGTCGAGTGATCATGGAGGATCTAAAAATGGTTTCATTGGGATGGTAATCCTTATCTATTTTTCATTTAGTGATATATTAATTTTCATTGGATTAGTCATCTTCTGTTCAATATATTTTCCACATCATAGGTTGAGTGTGTAGATTATTTTATCTCAATTTTTTTGGTCATTATATTTATAATATTTCTTGGGATATAATATGCTATGGTGGAGGGAATTATACAAAAAAAATTCATTTAATAAAAGGAACAATCCTTTTTCTGTGTTTTCAAGTGGATTGTTTTTCCAAAGGTTTAAATTAAGCTTCATAGCTGGTGTTGAATTGAACCTATAGCTTGAAAAGTTATAAGTTCTCCATTGAGTAGTAGATGAAATGGGTAGTGGTAAGAAGAACCCATTATAGCCACCAACCTGTTGGTGGATTACAGCATTTTGCTAAAACCATGATCTGGATAGTGAGGTATACTGGCTTGTTTTTGTATTCACTAGATTCGGGTTAACATCAGGGTAGTGTGGAAAATTTTCCACACATGTATAATTTATTATAACTTCTCCAAACAACTGAAGTCCACCCATATGGAAATTGGGAGTTTCTTAGGAAATTTTAATCCTTTAAACACATCTCATGGAAGATTAATTTGTTTTTTTGAAGCGATAGTAAAATTCCAATATGTTATTCTCTAATTAGTAATCAATATCTCTCTTTCATTTAATTGTCTCTTCCTAGAGGATATAAGAGCATTGGGAATCATTTAACATGGAATTATCGATGTAGGATTGGGATAATAGGATCTATTATCACCTCTTTAGATATACCACTTCCTTGATTCATTATTATAAATCAAATATGAATCATCTTAGATTCATTTAAAGTTATTTTCTAGATATTACAAGCATGTATTTATATGATTTTACATAATATTATGATTCATTGTTTCTTGAAAATTCATAAAAATGAATTTCTTCTGGATGATATATATAACAAGAATTTTGATCAAGGATTGACTCATGAAAGCTTATTTAATCATATAATCTATGTTCTGAAAATATTATTGATATAATAGTTTATTATTTAGATTCCACTCAATATTTTCAAAATATTTAATTCCATGTTAGTTTAGATTTATTTTGAAAGAAACTTTAAATGTTCATTTGAGTGAATATGATGGCTTAGTCCTGGTTTTGATTTCTAATGTGAAATGTTTTTCTTTATAAAATTTATATGATCTCTTTTTGATGGATTTTGTGTTTTTTTATAGATTTATATTCTTATGTTATTTAAAATGATTGATTTGTTCATATTGAAAATTTTGTGGACTTATTTTTTTAAAATTTCTTCAATAATTCTAATTGAGAAACATCCCTATGAATTATTTTTGGATTACATAAAAGTAATGATTTTTCTAGAGGTTTATTTTGATTTTTCATAATTATTTGTAAAAGTAATTGAGTAAGATGATCCTTTTAAATAATAATAGTAAATAATGGGATTGATTATAAATTGAATAATCATGGTATTTGGTTGGAACATTATTATGATCCTCACTTGTGATAATCCCATAGCCTAACACACATGATTCTTGTGCTTCCCTTTTTAGGTTGTTTAAAATGGATTATTCACCTAGAGGGAGTTGATGGTTCGAATGAGATATGAATGGGGAATGTGAATAAATTATGAGGGTGTGATCCCATGTTGATATAGATGAGGATCCCCTTCGTGATCCATATGCATTGATTTTATCACATGGATACTACGACTCAAAAAGGGAATATCAATAGTTGTTGAGATGAATAGTATGGTTTACTAGTAACCTCACACAGACACTAGTGGATCTAGAAAGAATATGAAAGGGTCATTGTACATATTTTCCTCCAAGAAAGTTAGTGTGTGTTGACTTTGTGGGCCATAGACACATTTAGACATGACATAGGCCAAATTACCCATCATGATATTTTTTTAGATTGACTACGTTGGGCCCAATATCATATCAAGTTAATTCCATAGACCTCTGCATACATACTTATTGATTAATAATGTCTTTAATTATCACTAATTGGAACTAGAGTTTCATTTCATGATAGATTACCCTTACCGATTGATTTAGTTACCAAACAAATGGCCCTTGATTATATTATGTTAAATATTTTATAAATCATTGATATCTGGTGAACTCATATAACAATTGATATATGTGACTTTATTTGGTGAAATGGTTTCAAAATTTTCAAGGAATAGTTCTGTTTTTAAAGAATACAATATAATTACTTAATCATTGATTCCAAAATGAGTATGAAATGTCAGAAATTATAATGTAAAAAAGTGTTTTTATAATATGTTTTTGATAGAATAAAGATCCTATTATTAAATTTAAATAATTAAATTTGTATTACCTTATGATGTAATAAAATATCCACTTTAGTGTATTATTTCTTGGATTTATTAGCTCACTCTATGCTTATTCGATTCAGTGTCTTTTTCATTCATGTTTTTGAAGTAGGTTATCATGTTTTCTATCCCCTATATTTTTGGGTTTGTTCTTGGTAATCTGAGGTTGGGAGACATGGGACATAGTGGGCAGTCATATAACTCTAGAACACAGGTTATTTTAGTTCTGTTTTTTCAGTTTCAACATTAAAATGTTTTTTTCATGTCCATGAATCCTATCGAGGTAATATTATTTTATTTTAAAATTTTTATTTCCCTTATTTTATTTGATTAATGTTTCCCTTTTTTGGTTGAGGTAATTCCCAAAGTCTATTTATTAACTCCCAAGTGATTGTCTCTCTTCCATGTTTATCAAGAAAGCCCCAATGGATAGTGGAAAAATTTTGTGGATGTCGGTTAAGATAGTACTAGAGGATAGATCATTATAATTCATCTTGGTATATCTATATGTTACTATACCATATCACAATATATCTTCACGTGCATTCCAATAATTGTTGATACATGATTTTAGGTTAATGAATTGGTCAATGATTATGTTTTGAATGATCTGGTGGTTACAAATTCAATTTATGATCATTCCCGACATATCAAATGGAAATGTTTATCCCTATTAATATATTTAATCTTTACATAAGAACTAAAATCTATTAACTCGTAGATATTGGTTATTTTGTTACACTATTAGATAATATAAGAGATAACGTCACACATGACATAATTTTTTAGTATTATGATGTTACTAGATATATACATGGTCCTTATATTACATTCAAACAGCTGAACTATATCATAAAAAAATTAATGAGACTATTATTCCACCAATCACATAATGAGATCATTAATAGAACTCTTCTATGATTCTTAATTAAAACATAAAAAGAATAAATAGGTGAGACTAGACACTCAATAATAGGTTGAATATAGTAAAAAAATTACATAGAAGAATCAAGAAATTTATAATATGAGAGAAATAAATATTAAAATTTATTTTCGATAATAAAAATATTTCCAATGAATAATAAATAAATTGAATAAATAAGTTTTATAAATTAATTCATAGTGATGGATTTTATATTTTTTGGATATCTTATTCATACATTTAAGGCATTATCCAATACATCATAATCGTATTGTTAAGGACTTGTTCTTTGAAATTATTCCTAATAGTGAATATATATTTCCATTAATGAAAACTACGTTATTCTATGAGATCCAATAGTGTATCAATGGGTTAAAGGTTGAATATTTGAAATAACACTACTTTTTTTTTGAAAAGCTTAAAACAAATTATCTACATAATTGATCTAACTTATGGTTAATATTCAAACTTTGACGATTTTTAGTTATATAAAAAAATTAAATGAAATATTGAAAAACATAAGGTTTAATGAAATACTAATAGATCTAATTTATTAAAATAAGGTAATATAGAATAATTTTATGATAATGAATGTTTATATTTTTCATATTACGCACTATAAATGTGTTAACCTATTATATTGTTAAATATAGAGATGAATAGTAGGATGTTGTCAATAATGTTACAACTAACCCCTATATTTATGAAATCTGATAACTGTAAAACATCTTATAAATATAGTTTATCCACATGGATTATAATAAAAATATATTCATAAGATAATATTTAGATCCATAATCTCTTGAAGTCATCAACTACATATTTATTAATGTACAACCATTTTTTTAATTTCATATTTTTCATAAAGGACTATTATAGTGAGCATTTCATTGTAAATGTATCTAGATTTTATCATATTATTAGTTTTATTGAGCTACCAGATAAGTAGATGAAGAATCAAGATATTAGTTGTAGTAGAAGGATACCGAGCTATAGACTGTTTTAAAAGGAATACTAAGATATTAATTACATAGTTGATGTAAACTAGTATAATACTAAAGTATTGGGATAAAATAGATACCTTAAAATTGATAAATTTATTTTATCTCATGGGTATTTTTTTTAAATAATAATGATATGATTAATATAGACCTATATGTTTTTCTGGAATTTTGAGACATTTAACACCCATGGAAGAAAATATATGTAATTTTTAAAAACTAATATTAACCCCCATTCTAGAATTGTTTTCATACTGTCATATAATTTTTACCTTCTTTTGGAATCAGATATGGAATCTAAATTGGAAGATAAATTTTTTATTTCCTGATTTTCAAATAAAATTTTCATTTTCTCAGTTTTTTTACACTTTTACAAGTGTGCAGAATATGTTTTTAGTCTAGAATTTTTACAAGATAGATCTATAGATATTATAAATTTTATCAAATGAACACTATTTTGTGGAAATTGTTATAATTATTATAGATATATAATATACATATTATATAGCATAAATGGAGATAAAAATTTTCTCATGCTTGTGAGAGATTATAATAGTTTGAAAAAACAATTTTTTTAGATTTATAGTAGAATAAATGAATGAATTTCAGTCATGTTTCATAAGAAGAAAAATATATTTATGATCAATAAAAAGATATATTTAGAGACAAATTTCTTTTATTGAATTAAATGTGTCATATAGATAAATTTATAATTATATATTTCATAATTTCAATCTTCCCTGAAATCAAAAGTGATATATTATTACCAGATTAACAAGCCATTGATTTTTTAATGGAAAAAATATAGCTCAATTTAATAATATATAATTACATCATTAATATTTTATAGTCACATTGTGTGAAATAATTATTAGATGATTAGTTTGTTGAAAAGGGAACAAATATCATACCCATGGAAAAATCTATAAAGCTATCAACAGATGATACAAATCATATTACTAAGTATAGTCTAAATTATTTAATTTGTATAGTAATATAGCTTTAAATTCATTTTAAGATAGATTATAAAAAATATAAAAAGCAAAATGGAGTATCTTCTACAAATTCAAGAAATTATCCAACTAGAAATTATAATGCAAGATAAAAGAATAAAAGATCTAGTGGTGTTTCATTAGATTTTTAAGTGAACCTATATATTGTGAATTTTAAAAATTAAAAAAAGGATGTAAAAATAGAATTGTTTCAAAAGAATATATCATATCAAAAAGAATTAAAAAAATGATAATTTTGAAAATATTTTCCACAAATGTAAAATGGAATTTCATACATGACCTGAGTTTTCTAAACATAAGATGAAGGAAAAGAATTACTATAGAATGAATTAAAATAAGAGACGTAATAAATGTTTGAAATCTATGGATACCACAAGATCGAGTGAATGTGAAAATAATTCAAAATGATAATATGAAGAATTAAATAATAAAATGAAGTTCACTATATTTTATTCCAACTCTTCAAAATCCAAAAAATTATTAATGGGAAATTAAATACTAAATAAATTATGGATAATTTTTTGATTATAAAACTTTTCATGCATTAGAAAATGAAGATTGTTCTAATGATATTAATTTAGATGATTAAGGGTCTCCTAAAAATGGTTATGGTTGAAATCATTTATTTCAAAATGTGAGACTACATATCAAAAGTTTTATAACCATTATAATGATATAAACGATTAATATTTTGAAAGAAAAAGGTGTTTATAAAAGTTAAGGAAATGTTAACTAACATGATAAATTAAAATTAAAATCGTGCTTCATATTTAGAAATGTAAAAATAAAAAATTACTTACCATAATGTTGATATAAAAGAAAAATATAAATATATATCCTCTAGATATACTAAATAAAATGAAATAATGATGAATAGAGAAGAGTAAAAAAATTGTGACTTTTGATCAAGATAAATATGATATTGCGAAACTAAATTATCAGAACTAAATCATTAATATGGTATAGAAAAAGTTCAAAAAAATAATAATTCAAAAATATATAAAATTATTAAGTCCTATAAAAATTTCATCCATATTATGAAGAGAAAACCACTAGAACATCAGTTTTCGAAAAAAGATACTTTCTTCCAAATTGATCAACCTTCATTACAATGTGTAAGAGTTGATGAAATTAAAGGAAACAATATTCATTTTTTATAATTAAAATTTTTGGGCAATATAGTTATTTTATATAAAAAAATTGTTATAGATAAATGTTAAATAGAAAAATAAAAAATACTAGAGATCGTATTTTCAAATTCTAAAAAACCCAGAGAGTAACATCTACTGAAGAAGTTATTATAAAGAATAAAAATTTTATTAACATATGAAAATGAATTTCTATCATACATATCCCTATTATTTCTTCATTATATTATTTTAAATATTATACATTAAAGTTTTCATACTTAATTTTCATTTATAATATTTAATCAGATGAAATATTTATTTAAAATCATGTAGCTAATCTTTAAAATTTCTATATACCTTATAAACATTAATCCAAATTCCATTTTGTTAATAAATATGAAAAAATAAGATGATTAATTTCTACAGCAATGGATGATTATATCCAAAAATGTTGAGATAATATTTTTCATCTCATCATATTTTTTAATTTTGAAACATTAATGGGATTGTGTAATATTGTGTGAAGACCTGAAAATTTCAGGAATTGTTTTTCTTATTTTCTTTGGAATTTTGTGAGTGCGCGGTTTCTGACGGCATCTGATTCCGAGGACCGGTGTGCCCGGAATCATTTTCTGATGTTTACCTCGAGTACGTTCAGTGAACGAACAAGTGGGTTTTTCTAACATTTGAATTGGTGCTTGGAATCAAAATCTGAGGGCACCAATGATTAATCCACATGAAACCCAAAAACCATGTCTCAAACCCGATCATCTAGCATCGAGGTGAATGTCCTCTTAAGAAAAAACTGGCACTGTGAGTTCATCGGTGCCCTCAGATTTTGATTCCGAACACCGGTGAAAAAGTTAGAAAAACCCGCTCGTTCGTTCACTGAATGTACCCGAGCTAAACATTAGAAAAATATTATGGGCACACCGGGCCTCGGAATCAGGTGCCATCAGAAACCAAACACTCGCAAAATTCGAAAGAAAATAAGAAAAAAAATTCCATGAAATTTTTGGGTCTTTACATTACTCCCACTTCAGGGCTTTACATCCCCGTAAATCTTTAACACAAACTAGGGATAAAAAAGTGGTAATTAGCACATATTTGAGCCGTCCGCTCCCATGAGATCACTTTGAGGTTTCCATGCTGCCAACGAAAGCGCACAAGAGGAATCGACCGTCCTCGTAGGATTCGCTCCTGTCGATCCTAAACCTCTACTGGATCCCCGCAAAAGTCACCCCATCGCCAAAGTCCAGTTCCGCATGGTCGATGACATGCGTAGGGTCAAGAAAGTATCTACTAAATTGAGATACGTGGATGTCATCATGCACCTTGTGCAACTGAGGTGGATGGGTGAAGCGGTAAACCACCTCGCTTACCCTGCTGAGGACCTAGAAAAGCTTGTTGAACCTTGGGGATAACTTGTCGCCTTGACCACATCTCCGTAAACCTCGTCGAGGTGAGACCAATTTAAGGACGTGATTGCCATCCTCGAATTATAGAGGCCTCCACTTGTTGATTATATTTGAAACTCAAAACTCCTACTGCCACGAGGGTAAGGTTGGTCGACGCAAGAGTGATCAGCCAAACCCTCCTATGCATGAGTTCATCTTGTATTTCCTGGGGTTTCCTTTTCTCCGACCAATGAAAACCCATCCCAACGTTGTAGTTAGACCACAACCCTTTTGACTAATACAGTCAATCTGAGCATGAACTATGAATCCAATCCATACCGAGACCAATGTTGTAAGGCCTTGATGCTGCCACCAAGAGATTCCAACCAAAACTCTCACCTCGTGGGTCATACCACACTGTCGGCGTAAGTGTGATTATCGAGTCTCCTTCCAAGGTATCTCCAGATTTGAGGGTCAAGTATACGTCTTACCGGAAACTCTAGGTATGATATAAGATTCGTGGAAGGAAGGAATGAATCATATCAATGTCTATTACTATGGAATCTAGTAGTCGACACAGACTGTCCCTTGAGTCATTTTTAGAGCCATTGGGTTACACTCCTTGACCGCAATCAGCTGCACTCTTCCCCTACTCCTCAGCTCCCTGAGCCTGGCGGGGAAAACTAAGGTGGGTGGTTGTAGCATGTTAAAATTTACACCACCACATGCTACTCTCCTAAATCTTCCTCCAAGTCTACTACTTCATAGACTCATTTCTTCTTAAATATTCCTCTTATTGAAACATTTAACAAGCCCGAGTCTCTAAGAATGGCAGTAGTTTCCTGTTTCTTACTACATTGTGTAGTTTTCATCTGCTCCTGGATGATCTGCACCTTCTTTGTCTACGATCTGTAAGAGCTGCTAAGATTTCTACTTTGCCGAAAAGAGAATCTCGGTATCATCCCCTGGATGAACCATGCCAATTTCCTAATATAGTCAATCCTGACATGAATGATGCATTCATGCCATGGATGATGTCATAAGGCTTCGACGTTACTACCAAGAGATCCAACCGTCACTCTCACCTCCAAGGGTCGAGTCACACTGTCGGCATCAATGTGAGGTCACTGGGTCTCCTCCAGTATAAATCTCGAAAGTGAGGTTCAAGTCAACAGTTTTAACCAGGACCTCTCAGTATCAACTGATCAAAAGGATATGAATGAAAACATCACAAAGATAAGTGTATTTTTATTATTGAAACACGAAGTACAAAGACACAAAAACAACAACAATAACAAAACATGGAACTAGAAGTACCAATAAAAAAACGGTATCCACTAGTTCCGCTCCTCTCCACCTACTTCTGGAGCTCTACTGCCTTGTACACTACTCGGGTGTTGCTCAAGAACCATCCGCTACTTTTGTGTCAGTGGCTCCTCCAACATCTACGGATCAACTATGCGGGGAGTTGAACATTCACGTCCCATGTGACCCTTCCTGCTGTAGGAGTAACACTGTCCATTTCTGGCACGTCTGTCTCTGACCCCACCCCGGGTGCCCCGCACCACTGATCTTAAAACCCGAGATCTCCCATCTACTGGTTTGGTCCTCCTGGACCTCTGCATCATCTTTCTACTACCTATAGATGACTCAGATACTGATGAAAAAACTCACGGAAAAGGCATCATATCCTGAACATGCTTAGGGTGTAGAGCCACTGGTATAAACTCCCCCCTGGAGAAGGTCTCAATGTCTTCCCATGTGAAGGTCATCCCGTCGCAAAACTGGAACAAGGGGCTCCGCCATCTCTCAGCTGCTTCCTGAAAGAGGCTGGAAGCAAAGATCACCATAGAGTCCACTGGTGTACCCACTATCTTGAAAACTCCCACCATAGCCTCCAACCAAACCTCAGTCGCCTGTGGGTCTATCTCTCCTTGAAACCTGGGTGGCCTCTAGCACTGGAACTTGTGCAGCACGCTCAAGTAGCGTGCATCGCCTATAGCAGGGGCTGGTGGCATCGGTGGCCCAATGTATGGTAGTACCGCTGGTGCCTCCGCTAGTGCCTCAACTACAAGAGGACCCTATAACGAAGCCTCGTCGCTCAGCAAGCTGTCAGTATATACATCTCTCGGGGCTCTAGCTGATCGTCCGTGGAAAGGAATCCGGAACAAAACATAATTGAAAAGGTCAAAAGATTTATACCTAGTGAGATGACCTGGTTTGAGCTGTTTTAAATAAAAACCTTTGGAGACAGACACGCAATCAGTGTTTTCGTGAACAAAGTCAGAAATCAGTTTTCAAGGTCCTGGTGTATGGATACATCGGCCTCCCGCACCAATACTGGACTCCCTGAACTAATAACCACACATGGTACCCCTAACACTATTGCCTCACAGAAAGAAAAAAAATATCAGAGTTATAAGTTCTATAGTAGAACTGACTCCTCTAATACCAATTTGTCACGACCCATCCTCGAGGCCCGTGCTGTGACTACCCCAATCCCGCCTTCCATAGGCCAGGGGATGGCGACTAGCACCAAAGGAGAAAATACAGATAAATGAAAAGGCATTTCCTTTATAAAATTAAAAAAACACCATAGAGTACAATAGGAAGTAAAAATCTACGTACAAAAGGAAGTGATGAAAATTAAGTGGTCCAGAATACAAACCAATCTGAAAAGTGCAGCTGCAACTGAAAGGAAGTACAATAGAAAAGAAAAACAGCTGGAAGAAAATAAGCAGCTCCTGGGTCATCCACCTCGGATCCTAACTGAAGGGTAGGTACAGATAGTGCTGCTATTGGATCATCAACCACATATCCTACCTAAAGGGTAGGTATATATAGCCTCCTCAACGCTCTTTCCAGTCAACCTCATCCGAGTATCGTCTCGTCGTGAAGCCCACCATCAGGTACTGTCCAGTCCTCAAACACTCGGTCTCCATCAGCGCTGTCTGTCGTCTGCATCCAACACAACGAAGTGCGGGCATAGCCCTTGCATGGGTGAGTATACGATACTTAGCAGGGACACTGAGACCCTCAAGGTCTAACTAAATCCAACAAGGATAACCACAAAGATGGATCTCAATAGATAACCCTTACTTAGGTATAATCCCATACTTATACCTAAGTTATCATGTAACCCATCTCAATCATGAGGAAACACACAGGATATGAAATAAATGGATAACCACTACCTAGGTATATGCCCATACATATACCTATGTTATCAAGTGACCCATCTCAATCATGAGGTAAACAAAAAGGTCGTAGACTCAACTCAAACCAGGATTTTCATTATCGAAACTATAACTGCTAATGAGCCCCGTCTCTGTCGAGTATAGTGATCCTATCACGACGCCGAGGTACTGCTCACATACCTAAGACTGCGTAGGTACTCCTCTTGTCGAGTACCGCAGGCCAGCCACCCAAACACAATAGTGCTTCCCACCGGGGTTTGCCAACCAAACATAGTAGTGCACCCCACCTCCCTCCGAGTAGCCTGCAGAGGTACTCCTTCTGTCGAGTACCTCGGTTCTTCCATTGAAACACAGTAGTGCTCCTCGCCATGGGTCTGCCACCCAAACATAGTAGTGTTCCCCACTGGGCTATACAAGTCACTCCGACTCGAGTCTGACAAGAATTCTTCATGTCTCAGCTAGCTACATGCTCTACGTACTCCGTACACTCGTCTCCAAGAGGGTTTTCTCCACGAGCTACAGGTTGATACTTCATTGTGGGAATTTGTGATACTTGGAGTATAGACCAGTAGCTTATGCAGTAAACCCTCCCTGAGACTAGTGTACAGAGTACAAAGATCGTGTAGCTGGCGGAGACCTGAAGAATGCTTTTCCGACTCGAGTCGGAGTGACTTGTATATCCCAGTGGGGAGCACTACTGTGTTTGGGTGGCGGACCCATGGAGGGTAGCACTACTATGTTTGGGTGGCAGACCCACGGTACTCGACAGAAGTAGTACCTCTGTAGGCTACTAGGGGGGGGGGATGCACTACTGTGTTTGGTTGGAAGACCCCGGTGGGAAGCAATGCTGTGTTTGGGTGGCTGGCCCACGGTACTTGACAGGAGGAGTACCTCAGTAGTCTTAGGTTAGTGAGAAGTACCTCAGAGTCGTGATAGGGTCACTGTACTTGACAGAGACGTGGCTCTTCAGCAGTTACAGTTTTGATAATGAAAATCCTGGTATGAGCTGAGTCTACGACCGTTGTGTTTACCTCATGATTGAGATGGGTAACTTGATAACATTGGTATAAGTATGGGCATATACCTAGGTAGTGGTAATCCGTTAATTTCATAACCTTTGTGTTTCCTCATGATTGACATGGGTTACTTGACAACTTAGGTATAAGTATGGGTTTATACCTAAGTAAGGGTTATCTGTTGAGATCCTTCTTTGTGGTTATCCTTATTGGATTTAGTGAGACCTTGAGGGTCTCAGGGTCCCTACTGAGTATCTTATACTCACCCCTACACGGGATATGCCCGCACCTTGTTGTGTTGGTTTCAGATGACTGACAGCGCTGATGGAGGTCGAGTGTTTGAGGACTGGACATTACCCGGTGGTGGAATTCAAGACGAGGAGATACTCGGATGAGGTTGATGTGTGAGAGTGTTGATGAGGCTATCTGTACCTACCCTTCATGTAGGATCTGTGGTGGATAAACCAAGAGTTGTGCTATCTGTACCTACCCTTCAGGTAGGATCCGAGGTAGGCGACCCCGAAGATGATTCTTTTCTTCTAGTTGTTTGTCTTTTCTGTTGTACTTCCTTTCAGTTGTAGCTACACTTTTTAGATGGGTTTGTATTCTTGCCCACTTACTTTTCATCAATTCCTTTTGTACTTAGTGTTTACTTCCACTTTTACTCTGTGGTGTTTTTTTTACTTTTATAAAGGAAATGCCTTCCCAGTTATCAGGATTTTTGCCTTTGGTGCTTGTCGCTAGCCCCTGGCCTATGGAAGGCGGGTTTGGAGTAGTCACGGAACGGGACCCGAGGACGGGTCGTGACATATTGTATGATTACCAAATATTAATATATATATATATATATATATTTCATTCTTATATAAATTTTTTTTCTAACTATATTTATATGTATCATTCATCTATCATGATTTTATTTTCATTTATATTTCATTTATGAATATAAATATTACATTCACATAACTATATCATTATTGAGATTTCATTTCATATGATTTTAAAACTATTGTATAGTTAATACAATTTAATTTTTTTAACATAATCAAAATTTAATATAATTTATTAATCCTTAAAAATTATAGTAACATCATTTGTTTTGGAAAGAATCATTTGGAGCTGTTGGATTAAAATAATATATAGTTACTTTTCTCCTTCTCAAAAAATATTCAAAAAGGACTAGACCCCAACGTTTTTTGACAAACTCTCAAAGATTTGAGGTGGATTCCTTTAAATGTTTCTAAATAATTTTTTTAAAATCTTCTAAAACATTACATGTCATACCATTAGTAGTCTTAAAATATGATGATCCTATGACCATTGAGATTCTGTGAGTGAAGAAGATATATTTCAAGAAAATTGAAAAATATGAATTCATACAAATACTTTTTTCTTATTTTTGAAGGCAAGGGGAAGTTAGATTCCACTACAGATGAGAATGTATTATAATACCCTCCTCTAGTAAGGGAAATTTATCATACATAAAATTTTACTACAGATGATGGTATAAATAATTATTATTTTTTCCTATATATTTAGAATATCAACTTATTAAAAGAAACATTTCTCAAAAATTTTGTATTTTTTTAGTTCATGTCACTCTTCCATATATTGATTCTGTACTTGAAATACAAAAGTTAATATCTCATTCAATATAATTTCTAGATAAAGATCAATGTTCATAACTTCATGTAAAAGATAATGGTGAGGTTATGCTAAAAACCACTCATGGAGAATAATATTTAATAAATTATGAAACTGAGTAATTATTTAAAAGTTAAAATGATAATAAATGAAAGGGATTAACTATAGAGGCTTTATAATCTCTTAAATCATCTGTTCATACATATACTACCATCCCCTCATCTACTTCAACGAAAGGAATTTAAAAATTATTATTTTTTGGATTTCTTATTTAATATTCAATGTAATATTATTCCAAGAGAACTATATATAAATGAAATTTTATAATTGATTAACTTTTTGATATTGAGGAATGTCCCTCAAAAAATATAAAGGGAAAATAATTCCACCAGGTGGTTTCTAGAGATAAGAAAAAGAAAAAAAAAGATGTTCATATAATGAATCATTCACTTTAACAATATGAAATTCAAATCAAATGTTAAATTATATGTTACGAATGAAAATAAATATGACTTAAAAAATCTTGAATATCCATGGGATAAGTGAAATTTTGATAGTGGTTTAGAATTATGTATTCCATGTTTACAAACAAAAAGTTTAGGTTCAGTTAGTTGAATTAATTTAAGAAGTAAAGGATTATGTCAAAGAAGATATAATAAAATCATATATTTGTTAATTTAAGTTAGAATAATTTTCAATGAATTTTTTAGATCAAACAAAATATTTCAATGAAATTGGTGAGTATGTGATTTATCTTCACCAGTACTATGATATCCACTAAGATATATCAATAGTTCTGTATGATGTTATGAAAGATCATCAATATATATTTAATAGGGTTTTTTATTTTGTAGATGTTCAAAATGATCTTACTAAAACTCAAATCCAATTGTTTGAATATCAATCTCCAAAAAAATTGAGTAGAATAAAAATGTTGATGATCATGATAAGAAAATAATTTACATATAAGAGGATCTTGTTGGTAAGGATCGAGATATGAAATCTCAAGGAAGAATATTTATAGAGAATGTTGCTTAGTTTGATGAAATATTGAATACGCAAGAATTCAACCCCACATATCATTGAAAATATAAAAAATATTAATATAGTGATAGAAAAATCAACAAATAGTGGTCGCTTTTTTCTAAAATTCTCAATTTTTTTCATATAAATCTATTCTATAATTTTTTTGATGAATCTAAAATTTATGATCATATTTCATATTTTTTTACTATTTTAATAACATATCATATTAATGATTTATATGAATATCATTTGACAATTATTTTTTAATTAAAATATCTTCTAATTTTGATCCCCTTAAAATTTCCTTTCCCTAAATAAAACAAATCCTTTATTCATTTTCAAAAACAAAAAATGGGAGAGATGTTTCAGAAAATTAATCGTTTATCATAAATTCATTTACAAGAGAGAGAATATTTATATAAATAATGTCATTAAAATGAGATATTATTTTGAAGATGGAGTAAAATCTAATAGTTTTCCAAATATTTTAAAATTTCTCTAAGTGTTTGGGTTTTTCAAAAGAGGAAAATATTTTTGATTTTTTTTACATTACACTACTTGTTTAGGAAATCTAAAAATACATTATCTATGTAATTGATATAACTTGATGTTTTTATTCAATATTTATTTACTTTTAGTTATATAAAACTGTTAAATGAAATATAAATAAAAAAATTAATGAAATATCGTTAGAATTAATTTTTGAAATTTAGATAATCTAAAGGAATTTTGTAATACTGATAATATATGGTTTTCTTCTAAACCACTATAGTAGTGATGAACCAACCTATCATTGAATATATATATAGTAAAATTAATTCAATAACATTGAAACTGAAACAAATATTTTTGGATTCTTTCTATTGAAAAATAACTTATAAATCGATCTTCTCCACATAGATATATAAAATAATGAATTTGTGTGTGTGCTCTAAGATCCACCATCGCATGGAATCGTTAATTTATTATTTATTAATATAATATCAATTATTTTTATTTATGATTTTTTTCATGACGTTTACACCTTGGAGGGTTTCATTGAAAAAACATCTAGCATTTCTTATTGTATATTTTTACCAATATGCTATTTATGTAGATGGAGTACTGATTTACTTTTCCTAGTAGTGGGATAATGATATATCATTTATTTTAAGAGTATAATTTCACTATTAATTTAGTATATGTGGTTAATTGATCTACAAGTTATGTTTCAATGGGATGTCACACTTCTAATAGTAGTAGCAAGGTGGAATACTAAACAAGATGAACGAGGAATTTCAGAGATTATAAGAGAGTTTCAGGATTCTAAATTTTGAAAGGAGGATACCATTGAATATATAAATAGTTGATGACACCATAGATCAGGAGTATAGTTTTACCATTCACTTTAGTTTAAATGTATAGTAATAGTATCCTTATTATTTTTTTCCTTTATAAAATATATTTTGTACTTTAGTTTATAGTAATATGATTTATTTTATATTTCATTTATTCAAGTTAATTATTTTAGTATTATAAAATATGAATGAAATAAATTTGATATGCAAATTTTATCTTGTTGGAATATTATTTTTTAAAAATATGAGTATGCTTACTTTGGACAATTAGTTTATTGAAATATCGACACATTTTACTATTAAGGAAGGAAAGAATCCATAGTTAATTATTAGACTACAATCAGTCCCCCTTTTTTTGAATTATTATCATAAATTCATATAATATCTGTTCTACACCTTATAAGAGAGAAATTTTGAACACTAGAATCTAAATTTGATATTTTAAACTTTTCAAATGGATTTTTTATTTATTCAATTTCCTTTCACTATAATAAGTTTATAAAATATATTTTTTAGTATGGTGGGTTAATGTGTTGGATTTATACACAATATTAATCTTCTCAAAACATGAATACTTTATAGAAATGATTATGTGTATTAGATAGATTCAATGGAAATCTATGTTATCAACACTGGAGTTCAATATTGTCTTATGAATACATGAGATTATAAATTTCCTAATAAAGAACATTCTATATTTACAATATATGACCAGAATGAATTGAAATGAAATTTAAAATTCTAAAATACACATCAATGTTCAAGAAATATAATTATCTACCACCAAATGTATTATTGTTGAAGAACATGTCACATACAGAATATTTATAATTTACATGATTCAAAAAATAAAAAGGGAATGATACCAAAAGTTCTATGTCAAAAGAATATTACCATGAATTTGATTTTATAATTTGAGAAATGTTACAAAAAAAATAATCTGTTATTTATGAAAATCATTAATATTTTACGTTTCTTTAGTGAGAAATAATTATTAGATGATTAGTTGGAAAAAAAGACAAAGATATCCTACCTAGGATATGTGAATATAAAAGTAAAACTATTATTGATACAATGACAACTACCATGTTTTTACTGGATTAATTAATTCATACTCTAATGTAGTAAACATTAATTAGCAAGAGATATGATAACAAAAAGGAAAATAAAAAAGTATATTCTTTCAAAACAACTGGAAATAAAACTACTAGATATTTTAAAATAAGAACATCAAGGTAATGTAACAACAATGTTTCATATAATAGTGAATGTAAACTTATTGACATGGGAAAACATTTTAATGGTAAATAAGGACCATGCCTATAAAAAAAGACCCCTTTATTATATAAAAAACTTATAGATGTCTGAAAATGGTATATTTACATTTATCCCTCTTGATAAGGGGAATAAGATCATCTAAAACATGATTTCCCCATTAAAAGACAAAAACATTGATGACCATGTTTGCCAGACCACCATCAGGAACATTATCCTATCGATATATATGGGTAACAATTTGACCGATAGAGTAATCAAAATCGAAACATCTGGTCCATCTATAGGGGATATTCCATTAAAGATGAATAGAACCTGATCGAATGACAAGAACAACAGTGGTAGAATCACATTAATGGAAAATATTCTTCCATCGTGTTGTTTACCACCTATTCACATGTTAATTGAAAACATAGTAAGTGTATGAATAGATAGAATAGTGTCATCAAATGTTGTCCTATGGAACTTAAAGAGAAAAAATATAGTTTATAAAAAAAAAATTTAGTGTAGAATGAATGTTCATATAATACCTTAATATCTCAATATTAAGAAGAAGAAAAATAAATTTTTGAGAAATTATTCAAAAAATTAGAATTAATAAATAATTTAAATATTATGATGCCAATAGTTTAAATGAAAGTGACTCTACTTTAGAAATACCATCTGAATAAAGTATTAATAGAAGAAAAGATCACTAGATTTTATTCTTGAACATAAAAATTCAAAAATTGGTTAATGGGAAAGTTAAGCGATGAAGGCTTGTCAATATTTCCATGTGATATTAATGTTTCTTTGCTTTAGAAAGTATATATTATTATGAATATAGTAAATTAGATTATTATATATGTCCATAAATTATGGAAGAGATGAAATATTATATTTCATAAGTTGATACTCGGTATAAAAATTTCTGAAAATTAAATATAGATCTATGTTAAGATTCTATATAAAAAAAGATACATAAAAAAATAAATTTCCATTTAAATATGAAATAAAACATGAATTTTCTAAAATTTAGAAAATTCAAAAGAGAAAAATTCTTAAACATAATACTAATCTCAATGTAAAATATAATGTTATAAAATTATAAGATAACAAATTAGATAATATAAAACAATAATAGGAAAATTTAAATAGATTGACATTTTATCATCATAAATAAGTGATTATGAAACATAAGTATGAAATCAAAATCATAAATAATTTATTAAAATAGTAGCCAAGTAGAATAAATAATTTTAAAATATACTAAATTAATTAATACCTATTCAAAATTATTACCAATTAGGAAAATAACACTGAAGGTTAAATTTTCCATGAAAGATAATTTGTTTCAAATTGAGTACCCTTTTTATAATGTTTTGAAGATTAGGATGTTGGATGAAATATTATTCCCTCAATAATAATAAATATTTTCAAGAAAAATTGTATTTATATCAAAGGAACATGTACTATTTAACGATAAGAAGTCAAAAAATGCTTGGATTCCAAATGACCTATTCACAAATACTTCTATAAACAAAAAGCTCAATAAAACAAATATTTAATTATTAATATTATAAAATTTCAATGTATTAGAAGTTTATTTTTTACCAATTATTTCTACAATATTTATTATTTATATTTTAGTAAGTAAATAAGTTAATGTTTTTAAATTAATATTATAATGATTCCATTTACTTAGTGGATGTATTTTAATAAAATATTTTAGATAACATTAAAAATATCCAATTCTATTATGGGATCTAATATTAACATAATTTTTTTGGAACCATCTTTGAATGAATAATATCAAGACATTTAGAAATTGAAGATAACTTATAAGTTTTTTTAATATTTTTTATTTTTATATATTAAAAAGAAATGATTAACATTATCATATTTTCATATTATTCGTTGTTTTCAATAAATTCATTTTTATATAAATTTCATCATTTTGGATTTTAATTATCTACTATATATTGAAATATTTTTCATATATCACATAGTTATTTTTTAATGCACTTCATTTATAAATATTAATATTCAATTCAAAAAATTATGTCGTAATTTATGTTTTTTCCATCTCAAATTGAAATATTTGTTTGGTTAACATAATTTTTAAATTTTTTTTCAAT
Organism: Viscum album; assembly: GCA_963277665.1. NCBI lineage: Eukaryota > Viridiplantae > Streptophyta > Magnoliopsida > Santalales > Viscaceae > Viscum > Viscum album. The sequence continues at coordinate 714,094,543 of OY728122.1, forward strand.
ATAATAATTTTGGAAAATTATTTAATACATTGAAAATATTTTGAAATCATGCATTTTGGGAGGAAATATTTTTATTCATTAGACGATAATAATCTATGGAGACTTTTCACCTTCTCTAAAAATATTAAATAAAGGTGCAGTAATTAGTGTTTTTGTATGTAAAATAAAAGATAATATATAAATCCCATGTAACTTTTGTGATTTTTTTTAATATACTAAATATTTTTGAATCTTCCAATTTATATATTATGATTTGACAAAGTTATTCTGACCAAATGTATTTTTATTGAAGATATGATAAATTAACTTCTACTATATAAATATAAAATAAGGTTGAAAGATGTTATTAATTTTTATTGATGGATGAATTTATCCTCAACAATAGACGATAATGTATTATACTACCCTCTTATAGTAAATAAATATTTTTATTTTTCAAATTTCACAATATAGAAGGTGTAAGGATAATTTATACTGTTTTCATTGTTCATGATTTATGTATTTGTATAGAAATGTGTACAGAACATTCAGGAGTTACATTGAAGATGGGGTCCTTTTTTCATCTTGTAAAATTTTGGAAGTTTATGGTGAGTTTTTCAAATAATATGTCTAGAAACTCTCTTATATAGTAAAGATAATGTTCACAATAACATTCAATTTAAATCAAATATTGAATTGCATCACTACTTAGTTCGAGATAAAGGTAACAAGATAAGTCATTTAACTATGAAAATAAAAATTGTGTTTAATAAATTTTATCATTCCTTCTAACTAGATTTATTAATAAGAATAATCCCATGATTCATGATATGTATTTTCTAGACCGCCTTATAATATTATGAAGGATAAAAATGTCTTGGTTTGTATAGGAAAAAATTAAAGATATTCATAATTATACAGTCAAGATGATGATTTTTTATATTATATTCTATTGAACTGAGATTTAGTTAAATTATTGAAAAATAATAATTATTGTGAAAAAAGTACATTTTGAATAAAATAAATAAAACCCAATCAATGATGTGTCTATCTATAGGATGAGAAAAATTTATAATCTCTAGAATATTTCTTTTAATGTAATGTGATTTGTAGTTTAATATATAGATATTAAAAAAAATACAGAAGAATGATATAATGTTCAATAATTTCATGTTCGATAAAATGGAAAAGATTATAATGTTATTAATTTAGAAATGAACCGTACAAAGATATGTAGACATTATGAAAAACAAATTTGAAAATTAAAAGTGAAGGAATAAATAACACATTTATAAAAATCATAAAATAATTTTTTTTTGATGATTCAATCATGAAATTGATATATACCCATTATATGAATCTAAAAGAGATATCACGGGAATAAACGAGGAAGAATGCAGAAATAAAATCTTGTAATACATTTTTCAATATATATAAATTTTTGGTTTAACAATTAAGAATATAATATAAGTATAAGTTAGTTAATGTTAATAAAAATAAAATGAATTCCATTGAAATTATGAAGTCTCAAATTTCTAGAGAAATAATTTCACCCATTAAAATAAAAGAATATGTTATTTTTTGGTACCATTAATGGGATTCTTTGATTTCAAAGAGAATGTTAAGATAATTACATCATATGAATCTTAAGAATATTTATCCCTCTCTTAATCACTGTAATTGACTACAATCCATGTGCCTATAGACTATTGAAGTCCATAGATCAGATATAGTTGCATCTAATGTTCTTATATATCCTCCATTATTAAGTATCTTTCCATTGAAACCTAAAATCACTATGTTACTTCATTATAAGTTCTATCAATTGTCCAAATTTCATTAGTTTCTGTCAATGTTCGTTATGAGGTTATATCAAAAATCACTAATGAAGATGTAACATTGAGAAAATTTAAAACCAAAAAGCTGCATAAAATAATCAATTAAAAAGTCTTAGAGTGTAATTCGAGTGTATTTATCACATGTAGAATATATAGTTTAAACCTTTATTAATTTCACATTTTCTTCTTCATAGATGTGAATTTAAATATATGTTCCAAAAGGCCTAAATTATCTTCTTTATCATGTTCTTTTAGGATTTCATTAGATGAATTAAATTTAAAAATTGACTAATCTACTGACAATTATTATTACTTCAACGAAAATTTCAATGAACAATTAGACCAACATGTAATTTATAATGACCATAAGAATAAAAAATTGAAAAATCATTAGAATCATCTGGATAGTTAAGTGCTGGATATTTTAATCAATAAATAGATTTTATGTTACAAATAAAAGGAAAGAAATCCAAAATCATCAAACTTATACTTGAATTTGGTAAATTAATTAGAGTTCTTCAGAATCAGATGTTGTTTCTTTAGAACCCAATATTTTAGAAACATCTAATCAAATTGATTGGAAAAGTGAGTGACGATCGAAAAAGTGTAAGAACCAAATCATTTCATTGTGAGTAGAAGTTGAAAATTTTATCAAATTCATTCATAGATCAAATGAAATATGATAATGATTTCATTGAGTGTGTAATTGATTTCATTAGAACAATGATATCTATTATGGTAGATTTTGTGTTATTGGTGATGTTATAAAAGATCACACAATTAATGTTGACTATTTTATTTCATTAGAAAAATATTAGAAGGATCACGATGAACATTAGAACCAACATTTTGAATTTTAATAACAAAAGTAGGATAATCAGAGTCTAAAAGTAGAAGGAATGAATAAAATAACTATTACCTAGAAGACTGTCCTATTAATAAGAATCAGAATATTAATAGAAAAATATTTTTTGGTAATGATATTGATTTACAATAAAAATTAAAAGTTCACAAATACCATACTACAATTCATTGAAAATATATATAATATGAATCATATGATAGAAAAATAATTAATGATTTTTTGATTTTTTTCTAAAATTATAAATTCTCATAATTGTATACATTTCATGAATTTTCCTTGATGAATATATCATTATTTTTAATATTATCCATTTCTTTATAATATTTTGATGAATTATTGGATGAATTATTTATCTTAATATAATCTATTATATGATTATACAATTAAAATATTTAATTTTTTTCCTAAATGATTTTAAATTCAAAAATAAAATCATTCCCTCATTTTGGAAAATGAAAAGGTGGTAGAATGTTTCAAAACAATAAAATTAGTTTCTAAAATCATTCAAAAGGTGAGTATCATTCTAAAAATTTAGTGAACAAAAAAATTGTTTTACACAAGGAGTTGTAAAAAATGATTTCTCAAATATATAATGTGTTTATAATTTGTCTATGTCTTTAGAAAAGGGTGAGATTGTTGAATATTTAAATTAAATCAATATTTTTACAAAAAAAGTAGTAGTTCATTTTAGTAATTGATCTAACTTAATTTGGTTATTCTATCCATGAATAATTTCATTTATTAAAAAATTAAATAAAATACCAAAAAAAATGATGCTTAATGAAATATAGATGTACCTGATTTATGATAATAATATAAAAAACATTAATTTAAAAATATCCAAATTCTATGGTTTTCTTTTGATGAATTGAAGCAGTCCTAGACCAACAAATCAGTTCCCATGAAGAAAAATAATAATTTTTTTAATAAAATTTTAAATAACCCTAATATTTTTAGAATTCAACCATTAAAAAAGTTAATTATATATACAATTGAACCAAAAAGTTAAATTAAATAATGAATTCATAATAAAAAATTTGTATTTCATGTCAATTAATGTATTCAACTTATATTTGACTATTTCAATTATTATTATTTTTTCGGAGTGTTTTTCATGAAACTTATAATACTGAGGTAGTAATTATAAATGAGTATAGAATATATCCTTGTATTTTTTAGGTATAAACAAGTTTCGTAGCTAATGAATATAACTATAGGATATAGTTTTTTATACAAAGTTAATGGTTGTTGTAGATGAAGCCCCAAGATACATATTAAATAGTTGAGGTAAAATGAGCTACTGATTAATTAAAAGATGAAAATTGAGCTATCAATTGTAGTGGTGGGGTGAAATACCAATAATATTATATATCCACTTAAAAGGATATGAATGCATTGTTGAGCTTCTAATTTTTAAGAATATGATACCTTATTATAGTATTTCCATAAATGATACATTATATTATGTATATAGATTTACATTTCATTGTGGTTTAAAATTAATATTTTAATATCCTAGTTATTTTTTCAATTAAAAAATATATTTTTACTTTAGTTTAATGTAATAAAATTAATTTTCATTTTTATGTTGTTTTATATTAATTTAGTAATTTAAAATACTGATATATTTATTCGATACATTTTTTTATCTAGTTGGAATATCAGTTTGTTTACAATACTGATACACTTACATTGGGCCAATCATATTTTTGTAATTCTGAAGTGTTTGAATATTTAGGTAGAAAAAAGTATAATGTTTTTTTAAATTAAAATTCACCCCTATTTTAGTATTGTTGTTGAAATTCCATATAACATTGATCTGACATTTTGTATAAAAGTGGGGTTCTATATTCGAATCTAAATTTTATATTTATAGATTTTGAAATTGGATTGTCATTTATTTAGTTTCCTTATCATATCAATGTTTTTTGTGAATTTTTTAAGTATGATATGTTTATATATTGGTTCAATAGACAATTTAATTCCAAAAATACCAGCAATATTTAATTTTAATGATTACGATTTTTAGAGAGATATATTAGAAGAATATGGTATTAAGATAAGTCTTTAAAATTTTCTCATTATCGCTATAGATTATAAATATCCTACAATGAAGTTTATAACTTTATAAGAAAGAGAAAAATCAATTTTAATAAAATTTTGGATTCCTAAATACACTTTTCTGTTCCATAGATATAAATACCTACAAAAAAATTTCTTCTTGTGGAAATTCATGTGGTATATGGATGAATATAGAAGTTTAAAATATCATTTATTTAAAAGTTCCTAAAACCAAAAGCCCTATGTTAAAAGAATATTATTAAGTATTTGGTTTTTTACTTCTATAAATTTTAACATAAATTCATTAGGGATTTATGAAAATCATTAACAATTAATAGTCTCTAGATGAGAATGAATTATGAGACGATCAATTTTATAAATAATTAAATTATATCCTACTAATGGAATAAGAATCTAAAAGGTAGCCATTGATGATAAAAATCACATTATAAAGTTATGTCAATGTTATTTTATTTGGTACTTGGATATATAATAAATATAATTTTTTGATAGATACTATAAAATGTAAAAATAAATGTGGAGTTTCTATCAAAATTATAAGAATTATAAATATTAGAAAATATAAGACAATAACATCAATGAAAGTGTCAAAAAATGTTTCATAATATAGTGAATATGTGCATACTAATGATGAAATTTATATCATATAAAGAAGGAATTTTAAAAATAAATATTTCATAATAAATTAACAAATTAAAATTAATGTGATAAAATATTCTTTAGAACATAATTGTTATGAATGTAGAAATAAAGGCCATATATCTATTGAATTTCATGACTTTAAAAACAAATAGAACAAATATTTTAGAATGTATTCAAAGAATAAAATTATGAAAATTTGAAATATATATATATACATGGAGTGACAATAAAAGAGGAAAAAAATCAAAAAGATTATACGGATAGAGTGACAATACCAAAATAATCACTAGGTTCTAATCAAATAGTACAAAATCAAAAAAATTATTGACAAGAATTTTAATATCCTAAGAACCTGTGAGTCTTTATCTATATTTTGAATTTTTTTATTAATCATATATTGAATATTATTATGATGATTACAATTAAAAAGATGAACTTTCTTTAAAAATGTTTAAAATATAAAATATTTTTTTAAAAAAATGTGACCTTATGTATCATAAGTAGTATAATAGATATACTTTTCTAAAAGAAGAATCTATATAAATAAATGATTCATAATAAAACATAATTAAAATTTTACTCAAATTATAAAGGAAAATGGAAATATTGTTTCAAAATTTTAATATTCAAAAATTTGTAAATAGATAAACATAATGATGATCTAAATTGTGAATTTAAAGTTAAAACATCTGAAAATACTAAATCAGATAACCTGAAATAGTAAAAAGAAATGTTAAAAAGTTAATTTATCAGAATACAAATATATGACTGTGAAACCTTAGCCTATGATGGTAATCCTGAATAACTTATTGAAAATTTTTATAATGGGATGATTATAAATTGAAAATATTTACACTAGGTTATGACCTATCAGAATAACATCCTTATTAGGATGAAAAACCATTTGATGTTCGTTTTTATCCACGAAGTGAGTTTGTTTAAAATCACGAAATATTCTACAAAATTTTCTACAAAGGATTATATATAAGGAAACATAAGTCCATAAATAAAATTAAAAATTCTGGTCAAGCCAGATCTTTTATATGAAAATAAAATTCTATATTTGAACATGAAAAGTAAATATAAATCTGGGTCCTAAAGATCATATTTTCTAATTATACTAGTCCCAATTATGTCTAATATGAAAGAATTAATTTTCAATATTATATAATTACCGTTCATTAATATAAAATTTTCTATCCCTAATGACCCATGTATTTCTTTATGAAATTTTTGTAAATATCTTACTTTAATGTTTTCCAATATACATTTCATTTGTTCTATGCACTTTTGGTATTATTTGTTTATATTTTTCTCACTAAAATTTATAATTTCTATTTATCTTATGAAATTTAATACAGATATCAATATTTTTGGAAAATTATTCAATAGAAAGTGATAAAACCATTTGATAATTTAATATAACTACAAACGGTTTTAGAAAGTTTTTATAGTTCTTCATATTTTTGGGAAATTTTAAATATAATCATTTTTTATAGTATTATTAGTTCAATAAAAAATAATATTTAAAAAAATTAATTATTTTATAAATTTAATTTTAAAAACTATTTTTAAATACTATTCATATTGATAAATTTAATTTTTATCTTTATTTCATTTATATAATTTAAAATTTTGTTCATATATCAGTATTATAAATTATATTTATTTTTATCTAAATTTTAAATAGTGTTTTAGTTATATATAAATCTAAAATTTTGTAAATTATTTATAATTTTAATAAATTATTACATTCTTGAAAATAATCCGGATATAAAATTCTTTAGATTTCATTTTTTTGAGATAATATATCAAATGAATCTACGGTAACCATTCAACTACCTGAAAATTTTATTTATAAAGTTGTGGTCCCTGGTGTTTTTGGAAACACTCTAATTAATGTTTAGTGGTTTAGTTTATCATGACTTGACCTACTAGGGCCCTTCTGGTTGTAGGTATGCTATTTTTTGAAATCCCAATTCGATATCCAATTGGCCAAGGGCTAATAACTAATGATGAGTAGGAATATCCCCCACATTAGAGGATTTTTCATAAGTACATGTCTGAAAATCCCCAAAAAACCAAGTTCCTAAAATCCTGAAATATAATGAACAAGACTAATACTGGTGGATTAATAAAACTAAATCACACCATCCTATAATAATAAAAGCATTGAAAGTGATAAAGGGGATAAATTAAATATAAAAAATGAAAAATGGATTCAAACATGCCCATGAGGGGACTGCTGAAAAATTAGACACATATAATAACCATAGATTCTTTTTCTCAGAAACTATGTTTCACCTACTTCAGGTCATCCTACGACACCATCAAATGGCATGTCAATTATATAAGATAGGACATGTGTGGAATGTTCCCATGTACTGGGTGACTATAATAATACCTATTAGAACACCTTTAAATTACCAAAAATAAAGTATCATGAGTAATTAGATCATCAATACATGGTTATGTTAATAAATATATGAGAAAAAATTATAAACTAAAGCAAAACAAATATATACTCCTAATAGAAAACCAATCTCAAATCGCCCTTAGCCAAAAAATTCTGCCTAAGATTTGTTCTTTTGAATTGATGGTTACTCTCATCTAATAGGGATCAATTCACAATCCATGTTGTTACATATGAAAATTGTGCAAGATATCATTATCATATGGCCTCAACATTATATTCTCACATGATCTCTTTAAATCATGCTTTCCAGATATGGGATCACACCCTGGACTATAGCTGGATTCCACCAACCCTAAAGGATAAATCTTCTAGATTGGGTATTGATGCCATTTTAATTGTGAAAAATCGAATACCAAGAACCACATGATGGAAGAATGTGATAGTGAATCCCACTAAAGGCCTCACTTAGGGATAACATGAAATGAATCTAAATTAGAACCTACCAAGGCCATCATAATCTTATACATATGGAGTAATTAAAAATGTTACCCATATAAAAATATACTAAAGAATCACACTCAACTGAACCATGTATATACTATGGAAATGATGGTCTCCAAGATATCTCAGTGGAAAACAATATGTTTTTAGAGGGTACATGGAAAGTAACTCTAATTTTGGACCTTACTATGTTCCACTTACCATGCCTCTATACACCTAGTTGTGCCTATGTACAATTATCATCCCCGTATTCTAGGTTTTCACCGAGCACTAGGCTAAATAATTAATATCTATCTGTTACCAGTTATATTTCTATGAATTTTCTTGTGTATCCTCTAGGAAACATACCAAAGCCACCAGAACGGGGTCACAAGATGTGTGATATGTGTCACACAATCTGTGATATTCTTATTCTAATTTTAATGATAGATTCAAATCCATGGCTCTACGTGGAATGTTTTTTTTTGGATTGTCACTATGTATTATGAAATATATCAAATTTTTTGGGATATATATTAATTTCTTCTTATTTCCATGATTTGTCATGACAAACCCAATGGGGCTAGAGACGCGACTACACAAGCCCGTCTCCTATAGGCCAGGGGCTGGCGTTAGGCACCGAGTAGGATATCACACACATGGGAGGAATCATCCAAAGGTACCTCTACACACGCACCCACATACACCTCCATGAAAAAGTGAAGTGATATATAAAACTGAAAATTAAATGCATGCATACAACTATCCCACAACCAGAGTACATCATAAGTACAAAAGGAAAAAATAGGGCCCACAAAAAAAACTACAAAAGTGTCCAACCTGCCCAGAAGGAGGGAAAACTTCCAAAAAACCTGCCAGTACGCTCCTCGACACAACTCCGATAAACACCCAGGTCAAACCCACTCACTAAGCTCTGCCTGCTCTGTGTCCTCCTAAGAGGTCGTCTAAAGGAATGTGGTCTGCACAAGACACAAACATGTGCGGGCGAAGCCTGTGTAGGGGTGAGTATAATAATACTTAGTAGGAACCCCAAAAACCCCTAACAAAAGAAAGGAACTAAAAGGAAAGAGTCCAGTCATCCCACCCAGAGGGAACCCAGACGAGAGAGAAACTCCATCTCGTGACCATCCCCAGCAAAGCAAAACTATTCTACGGAAACCAGGTGTATTCCCATACATACACCTTAATTATCTAAATATACTCATATCACTCACCAAGCCACATGAGGTATGAACCTCATCACCATCAATTGTTCACAACTAGGAGAGAACACCCCATGATCATTGTAATCCCAGATGACACTAATCCGAGAGATACACCCCATCAGGTCCACACAAACATCTCAGACGCTCACCCGAGAGATCACGCTCTTCGGGTACCGTCACGGAGTAATCCTTGCTAAAACAACAAAAAAATAAAACACCTCGGATAGAGGATCACTCCTAGGGTCTGCTAGGGGAAACCAGAACCCACTTCGGTATACAAAGATCTCACATATAAGGGATCTCTCGAAGGGTCTGATGGGGGATACCACAAATTGATCTGCCAATCGTAGATCTCATAGATTGGGGATCACTCCTAGTGTAACACCTCAAGATTCTACGGTACGCTTCTCTTTGAATAATGTGATAGCGTGTGTTGTACGCAACACCGAGTTCTAACACACCATAACCAATCAAACTAGCTGTTATGAATAGTAATACCTATTTTTTGAAATTATATATATATATATATATATATATTAAAATGGACTTCATTTTTGGATTCGGAATATCGAATTTAGCCTAAGGTGAAAATTTGGTACTTTTCGGATAACTTTCATATTTTGATGAATAGTGAAATTTACTAAATTTTAATTTAAAAAAACTTTTTTAATCAAAATAATTAATAGTGATAAATTATTAATTTGAATGGTTTTAAAGTATATTCAGAATATATTTTTACCATTTAATATAATTTTTGTCATTGGACATAAATTTACAATTAAACCGAACATAAACAAGTGTCAATCTTTTGATAGTTATTATCTCTTAAAAACACGCTTTTTGTTTTGACAGCGGGAATTAATTTTAAATTAATTTCTGCTACTTATGTGTTTTGAATTTAGAAAAATTGATTCCATATTTGGAATCAGGATGTTCAAATTGTGTAAATACGTAACTTCTGTTTTTAGACATTTTGAATAATTACTGCGGGAAATATTTTATTTACCATGGTTAAGGGTAAATCCGGTAAATAACGGTTAAAAAATAATATTATAATAATACTGAATTACCCTAAAACGTGTCTTAACCCTATTGGTTGATAAATGGTCGACCATGTGCATCTTTGGGTCTATTTTGGGACCCCATGGATCCACTTGTAAGTGATAATGACACTTTATTTTAATTAAGTTAAAATGAGTACAAAAATGACACAAGTATATATCTTTTAGAAAAACAATTGTTACATAGGGTTATATATGATGGATTTTAGATTATAAATATTAATTAGAAATATAAAACGATTTTCTACATAATGATATTTTATTTATAATTTTTAGACATTAAATAATTTATTTTATTTCTGACACAATGATGATGCAGTAATTACTATAATAGTGGAAAATTAAAATAATTGATATTATAAATACCAAAATAAATATAATATGAAACTTTTAATGAATTAAACTAATTTTCTAGGATACTATGATATATTAGGATTGATTTAATTGGCTTTTTTCGAAGTAATCAATCTGTTCTGAGTTTCACAAAAATCAACTATTGAATAGTGTCAAAATTGACATAAAAGAGTTCTTAAAACAAATATTATATTATTAATTGATATTAAATTCATAAAAATCTACGGTTCGGCAAAGAGACTTATATCATGATATTTGCATCATTAATGGACCACTTGGGGGTCTCTTGGATGTATATAGTATGTTTATTAACCATATTATATAAAAATACAAAGAGACATTGTAAAAGTGAAACTAATTAACATAGAGTTAATACTTAAAGATAAGGTTAATATAAGTACCCAAAACTGTATAAATTCTATTGGTTGAGTGGTTTTCGACCTATCCCCACCTTAAACTTAGAATAATCAACTTTGTAGCCATTAGAAACCGAATATGAATTTATTATAAATTAATATTTCTAGCTTTTCCAAAGGTGCCCCTCACCCCTCTTATAAAAGGGCAATCCTCCTTCTCATTTCTTCACACCTTCAAAGCCTTTTTGTTCGGCCAAACTCTGACCAAATACTCTCCCAACATCCCTCACTACAACCTAGAGGCCTTAGTTTGATCAGAAAGCCAACCTAAGGATCCATTTTGATCAAATCAAAAGGAAGAACCCGAAGAAGAGGTAATGTTTTCACCACCCCTTTTCAAGTTCCTTTCTTCTTCCACTTCTTCTTTCTTTGTTCTTACCATTCTAAAATAATAACTCCATTATCTTACATATACTGTGATGTTATTATAAATATGTTACAACAATATTCAGTATTCTATCCACCCTTTGAATAACATGTCACCATACGTGCGTACGTACGGCTTACCGTCTCCACATCGTGGTGTAATTGTTATTCAATATATTATTATTTGGATGGGTATAATAATGATGTTTAACTAATTTAAATAATAAATATAACATGTTAATGATTCTGTATATATGATATACCATCCATTTATATATTATTTTAATATCAAAAGAATGAAATTGTCGCTCGTGTGACTTTTTTTTAGTTAAATGATTTTATGGATCAATAATAAGTTGATTTGGGTTCTTATTTCTTATCAAAAGAATACCCTTGGTATAGGAAAATGATTTGGTGATGAAGTGATAAATGTTATTTTGGAAGATGTTCGCTTTGTTGGGAACACTATATGCCCAAGGAAAATAGAATACTCTGGGGTTTCATTTGTGGAGTAATGGTAGATTTTTATCTACGTTTTTATGGTGGATTCATAGTGATTTTGGGTTATTTATGGAAATGATTAACCTATAATAGAGAATATGTGATTAGGTTAATTACTTTTGAGTATGTGACTTTAAGAGTATCTGATGTCATTTGGAGATACAATTTAACATGGGAGACTACATAATCAAATTCTTCAATGTTTTGGGTTTAAATATTACTTTGGATTATATGGAAGGATTTTAAGGACAATTGATTATTGAATGGTATTTATTTAACTTTGGAGTATTATAGGATTAATTTTAGAAATTAAGATTAGTGCATATTAATCTCAAGGAATATCCTTTTGGGGGATCATTAGATCTTTTACTAACCATTTTGGTTTTGATTAATCTTCAAAGACAATGTGAATATATAGTTTATCCTGCATGGATCATGTGATTCTATAGAAGTTTATTCTAGCTCTTCCAGTCTGACCAAGTCTTCTTGAATACTCATCGTTTAAAAAGAAATGAGTTAGTGGTGAAAATTTATTAAAGAATGAAACTCCACTTAAAAATTAAGTATATATCTTTATATTCATAGTCAATATCATAAATAAATTCCTCATCCTTATGTAATGTAACTTAAAAAAATGTTGTCCGTTTACTTTCCTACTAGAAGACTAATGACCGTTTGTCCCAACAGAAGTTTGTGGGTTTCTTATTGTTAACTTTCACATGATCATGATTTCTATCCCTCTCCATCAGAACTTGACACTTAGTTTATCGTCCATATCCATGTTTTCCTACATGGAATCCGAGTATGGGTTATCTTGGTTGACCTTTATACCTCTCTTTCTTTCTTTTAATGTGATAGTTTTATTGACTCTTTTTCCGATGTGGGACATTCCATTATATTCCTAAGCACAATTTTAAAAAAATTGAGAGGACGCAATTTATTTAAGGAGGGGAGAATTTAACACCCCAAGCTTCTACGGTACGCTTCTCTTTGAATAATGTGATAGCATGTGTTGTACGCAACACTGAGTTCTAACACACCATAACCAATCAAACTAACTGTTATGAATAGTAATACCTACTTTTTGAAATTATATATATATATATATTTTAAAATGGACATCATTTTTGGATTCAGAATATCGAATTTAGCCTAAGGTGAAATTTTGGTACTTTTCGGATAACTTTCATATTTTGATGAATACTGAAAATTACTAAATTTTAATTAAAAAAAACTTTTTTAATCAAAATAATTAATAGTGATAAATTATTAATTTGAATGGTTTTAAAGTATATTCAGAATATATTTTTACCTTTTAATATAATGTTGGTCATTGGACATAAATTTACAATTAAACCGAACATAAACAAGTGTCAATCTTTTGATAGTTATTATCTCTTAAAAACACGCTTTTTGTTTTGACTGCGGGAATTAATTTTAAATTAATTTCTGCTACTTATGTGTTTTGAATTTAGAAAAATGGATTCCATATTTGGAATCAGGATGTTCAAATTTTTTAAATAGGTAACTTTTATTTTTAGACATTTTGAATAATTAATGCGGTAAATATTTTATTTACCATGGATAAGGGTAAATCCAGTAAATAAGGGATAAAAAATAATATTATAATAATACTAAATTACCCTAAAATGTGTCTTAACCCTATTTGTTGATAGATGGTCGACCATGGGCATCTTTGAGTCGATTTTGGGACCCCATGGATCCACTTGTAAGTGATAATGACACTTTATTTTAATTAAGTTAAAATGAATACAAAAATGACACAAGCATATATCTTTTAGAAAAACAGTTGTTACATAGGGTTATATATGTTTTATTTTAGATTATAAATATTCATTAGAAAGATAAAAAGGTTTCCTACATAATGATATATTATTTATAATTTTTAGACATTAAATAAGTTATTTTATTTATGACACAATGATGATGCAGTAATTACTATAATAGTGAAAAATTAAAATAATTGATATTATAAATACCCAAATAAATATAATATGAAACTTTTAATGAATTAAACTAATTTTATAGGATAATATGATATATTAGAATTGAGTTTATTGACTTTGTTCCAAGTAATCAATCTGTTATGAGTTTCAAAAAAATCAACTATTGAATAGTGTCAAAATTGACATAAAAGAGTTCTTAAAACAAATATTATATTATTAATTGATATTAAATTCATAAAAATCTAAGGTTCGGCAAAGAGACTTATATCATGATATTTTCATCATTAATGGACCACTTGGGGGTCGCTTGGATGTATATAGTATGTTTATTAACCATATTATATAAAAATACAAAGAGACATTGTAAAAGTGAAACTAATTAACTTAGAGTTAATACTTAAAGATAAGGTTAATATAAGTACCCAAACCTGTCTAAATTCTATTGGTTGAGTGTTTTTAGACCTATCCCCACCTTAACCTTTGAATAATCAACTTTGGAGCCATTAGAAACCGAATATGAATTTATTATAAATTAATATTTCTAGCTTTTCCAAAGGTGCCCCTCACCCCTCTTATAAAAGGGCACTCCTCATTCTCATTTCTTCACACCTTCAAAGCCTTTTGGTTCGGCCAAACTCTGCCCAAATACTCTCCCAACATCACTCAATACAACCTAGAGGCCTTAGTTTGATCCAAAAGCCAACCTAAGGAGCCCTTTTGATCAAATCAAAAGGAAGAACCCGAAGAAGAGGTAATGTTTTCACCACCCCTTTTCAAGTTCCTTTCTTCTTCCACTTCTTCGTTCTTTGTTCTTAACATTCTAAAATAATAACTCCAGTATCTTACATATAATGTGATGTTATTATAAATATGGTACAACCATATTCAGTATTCTATCCACCCTTTGAATAACATGTCACCATACGTGCGTACGTACGGCTTACCGTCTCCACGTCGTGGTGTAATTGTTATTAAATATATTATTATTTGTATGGGTATAATAATGATGTGTAACTCATGTAAATAATAAATATAACATGTTAATGATTCTGTATATATGATATACCATCCATTTATATATTATTTTAATATCAAAAGAATGATATTGTCGCTCGTGCGTACGTACGGACTATCGTCTCCACGAACGCGATGAGATTCATTCTCCATCGTATCCATTCAAGTATAATTATCATTTGATGATTTAAAAATGATGTTTAAGGACTTGATATCATTCTGGATATGAATAAGATACAACAAACATTGCTTTTGTAACAAAACATATAAAAGAAAATGAGTAAGTTAACACCCGAAACGACGATAATTCTAAGATATTATTAACAAATCAATGTTAAAAGATCATATATGATATCATATTAAAGTAAATGATTATTTTATAATTCAATTACAATTATTTCACCATTATACAGGAGGTAAACCTACCGTCGACCAAGGAAAAAGTACAAAGTAAGGGATTTTCTTATCTCACTTTCAATTCCGTGAGATTTCCATTGTTCGCCACTAAATTATTGAAAGTGGTGTATTGTGTACTGCCATTTGATACGTATTATCATGATTCTATTTATATTAATTTTATTCTGGAAATCATTTGGTGGTTATTAACTTTTTTCTATACGACTCAGTTGATTAACGTGGTAAGGGGTTTTCATCTCACTCCTTATTTCCGTGAGATTCATGCCATATTGCCACCATCACCTTTTGTGTGGTGTATGTGCTGCCCATAATTATATTCCTTGTGTAATACACACTAATTTATGTGTATTTACATATTCATTGTATGATACCTCATTCATGGGTTGTATGTTTCATAAGTTACCAAATTGGTAAGGGTTATTTCACAATCTCTTCATTATCCGAGGTTGTTTATACGTAATAATCAACTAGGATCTCTTTATTATCCACATCCATGTTTCTTAATAATGTATTTCAAAACATTTTTATTATTTACATGAATATGGGATAAAGTCATTTATACCCTTGTTTGACTTTTTATAAGAGGTTTATAAAGGAATCTTTCTGTCGTTTTCCAAACAAGGTGCTTTTAACCTTTTCGACAAAATTAAGGTAAGAATATTTTTTTTAACTTATACGGCAGGTGCAGTTATTCTCTACCATTATTACACCTTTGAAGCTTCCCTTACATGATTGTAAGGATATTTTCAAAATAATGTTTTTCTTTTATAGTTATGTGATTTTTAAATTATTTCAAAAAGGAGACATTTCTCTCAAATATATGAAAATCCAGTGCAAATGTATACGTATTTAACCAAAGCTTAAAAATGTTTTCAGAAAACCTAACTCTCGAGTTTGGTAGACAGGAAGGGATTGGGAGTTGACCCATCATGACCTGTAATTAGTCGAGCAGTCTCAGAATTAGTTATTTTGTTTTCCGAAGCTTGCATAATGTTTTCAGAAAAATAGTGGAGTGTATTTTTGCAATTTTAAAGGTAAGTATATTCTAAAAAAATTGCATCGGTAGGTCTCATGAGACAAACTAGTGTCTTGGAAAAAGGCCTTGACAAAATCTTATTTGTAGTCTTGGCACGAGGCCTTCACTATGTGGTTATGATAGTCTGGCATTATGCATTCCAACATTATGAATGTGGTTATTGATTTTTGCATGTGATTATTCGATTAGTAGAATATCCATGTGAATAAGTAAATGACATTATTTCATTTTATTTATTCCATACCATGCTGAATGTTCATGTTTGAAATGATTTTGTTTTAGTTATACATTGCCTTAAATGTTTATTCTTATTTATGAAAGTTTCCGCTATATTGTTATCCTTACTGGGAATTTGAGATCACCCCTTTTCTATGTTTTATTTTTCCCAGGAAGTGAAGAAGTAATTTATGAATGACCTCGAGGGATTTTATGTGGGGATATGAGTGTGGATTATGGAGACATTATGTTGTTGTAGTAGTTTTTCATTTTATGATGTAATGTAAAACTTATGAATATATCTAGTGTTTCCAAGGCTACTAAACCAATCGGTCTTTAGAGATTTGATATTTCTTGTGATCATGCCAATGTTATGTAACAATGCACCGACTCTGGGTAACTAGGGTCGGGGCGTTACACCTAGGATCTTCTAGGGGATACCACAACCTGATATAGTGCTCGACAGAAACATGTCACTCAGATAGAGAATCTTCTCCAACATAAAGGTGGTATTGATGATACCATAATCCTATCTGGTATAACTCGCAATGTAGGGGATCAAACTGACGATTCCACAACCCTACAGAAACCACACGCTGAGTAGGGGATCGTATAACCAACGATACAACAACCCAACTAAAAACCTTATGCTGATTAGGGGATCGTATACCCGACGACACCACAACCTTATTGAGCATAGCCCACTGAATAGGGGATCATATTCCGGTTGATTCCACAAACCCTACGAGGTTAACCTTCTAGATAGGGGATTTCCGCCTGTGGATAAGCGGTCGCAGTGATACCAAGAACCTGATCTAGGGTAATGAAACTAGAGGACCGTGCTCTAATCCCACTGGAGGGATGCGAAAACTCTAACAGATTAAATTTCCCATCGAGAGGATCAAGATTCTATTCTAGGGTTGTGATTCCACAAGAAACCTCGTAGGAACGAACCAAGAGATCACCCTAAACCAATGATGGTCCACACATCGTTAACTAGAGAAACCCGCCACAACGCCACACCGCAATACTCTACGGCTGATACCGATCCCACCATCACGATCCACAGGAAAAAACATGAGGGATAGGATGTTTACTCACCCGAAATCGAAAAAAGGGGAAAAAGGCATTATTCACCATAGCTAGCCCATGCGGGGGCCCACACAAGGATCCCGAAACTCATCAAGGGGATCATACCTCAGCGATCCCCTCAGAAAAACACACGGAATCCACTACTCGTTTGTCCAAAATGAACACCCAGTGAAAAAAGAACTATTCAACAAAGCCAGCTTGGGTGGGGCCCATTCCTCGATCTTGAGAATCATCGAATGGATCACACCATTGTGATCCTCTAGGAAAATCACTCAGGTTCGACTATTCATCCTCCAAAATCGGACTCCTGGTGAATAAATTGTGTTTCTCTGAAAACGCACAAACAAGGCCTCGTGGGGCCCACACTCCAAACTCGGTCCCAACACCCAGAAACCGTCATGAAATGTCCTCCATACCATCAGGGTCACAATACCACAGATGCCATATCAATTGGATGCTCCGTGTAGAAGATATAACGGCCCAAAATCAAATAATAACAAATTATTATTATTTTATTTGACGTTTCGAGCTCATGGTCCCTGATCCTGAAACCTAAACCTCCCAAACCCACACCAAGAGGTTCTCCTCATCTCTAGGGTCGTGTCGCCATAAACAGCACGTGAATCCGACCTCCAGGGAGCAGGAAACGGGGGTTTTAAAACCCCCGTGTAATAAAAAGGGACCGGACTGACCTCAACCGGCCAGCCCACCCTAGCCGGTGGCCCTCCGCAACGCTGCGGCCCGCGCCGCTGCGAGACCGCGACTCCGCCGTGCTGGCGCTCCACTAGAGAGTCTTCTGCGGACTGCTGGGATCACCCCAGTGGACCATTTTTCGATCTGGAGAAGTCTTTGCGACCCTCAAGACCCGATCTTCACTGCAGGATCCTGGAACGTCCACCATCAAAATCTGAGCTTGATGTCACCTTGATCGCTTGATTCGGTTGCTAATTCACCGAAGAAAGTGGAGGAGGAGGAGAGGCAAGTAGAAACCTCCTCCATTGCACATGACTTGCCAAAGGGGTGGGGGATGATATATATTATTTTTAAAATAAACTCTCTCCCTTCTCCGGCTCCTGACTCGTCTCCACCCGATGCCCGATGCCGACAACAAAAGGTCACCCTTAGGGTAAAAATGACGTTCTGAACGCAACGAAGAACTTAGATTTTTTATCTGAGACTCCATTCAGAAGTTATTCGAGCTGACGTTCGTAAATAAAATATTTCATTTTTTTTAAAAAACGCCCCTGGTGGATTTTCTCACCGTAGGCCTGCGCCCTAAAAGTTAACACTCGGCTTAGTGTAAATGACATGTTCCGGATAGAACCATGCCCTCAGATTCCTATTCTGAGATACCGTTTAGGATATATCACAAACCATCCATGTGTGTAGTATAAAAATACTTAATATTTTTATAAAATTAATTTCGGGCACACTGAGCCTCGGAATCGCACGTCATCATCTCGCCTAGCTCCGGATTTATTCGTAGGAATATTCCAAAGTCTGATAGGGCCAAAACCCGAGTCTCTATTTCCTCCCCATGATAACTTTTCATCCCTGAAAAGCCATAAGCACAAGGAAAGCGACTGGTCACTCAACTGGGCCTCCTACGCGAGCGACTTCAACAAAAAACAACCATGCCCGAATGCATTTTTCTGAGGGACTAATCCTCCACAGCTCAACATTATCTGCTTTGGGAGGAACTATCTCAGTCGCACGGTTTTAATCGCGTCAAAAAATTGTGTCTTAGTGGGGGAAGGAACCCTCTTCCTCATGCATTCGATGCACACCGAACAAAACTCACACTAGGTCTTACCAATGCCCAGAACAAAACTAGAGCAAGAAACAGAAAAGAAAGAGTATCGCTACAATAGATCTGTTAAACTAATGAAGAAATTATAAAGGACACAAGGCGTACTTCTATCCAACCTCAGAGCCTTTGGGTCAATAGCCTCTAAGGAATGCAGCTATCCTCACCCTCGCGCACCAGCTCCCTGAGCATGGTGTGGGCCACCTGGTGGTGGGGGTGGTGGAAACTGAAATTTCCTACCACCTCCTTCAACTGCACTAGCTCTGTCCCCACGTCCGCTGCCCTGCAGACCTCCTTAGTCGAGTCACTGCCTCTACCAAGGCAGTCTATCGACCGACTTACTCTCAGCAGCACAACGGGTCGAAAAATCTCAAGAATGATGTCCCCATCCATCGTAAGTGTTACATCGCCTCTCCGGAAGCTGACCAAAACGGGCCTGCATGCCCTGTGAGCCTTGAGAATCAGAGCTTCCATCCTAGGGTCACCTCCAAAAACATCTCCCACGCCCAGTCCCCTGCATCTACCGTCAGCTACCAGATGCTAACATCTCCCTCTCACGTGCCCAACACTAACATGGGGGATCTGATTAGCCAGAAAGCTCTCCACCACCAATTCTCTATCCAGCACTCTAGAATAGGTGGGCAAGCACAAGGAAACCACACCTTCTCTGATGTCCTTGTGTAGGCCCTGCTCGAAGGTCAGTTCCCTTAAGAATGGGTCTCTAACTATATCAAGGGAGTAGTGCGACAAGTCTATAAACCTCGTAGAGTACTCTGATACAGTCATGCCCTCCTGAAAAAGCTGCAGAAGCTCCTGTATCTGCACTGACCTCAGTGTAACCAGATAGAAGTATTCCCTAAAGATCCTATCATACTCTGTCCACATGATTATTTCCTCATCAAGGGACTGCATCACCAAACTCCACCATCGCCCAGCCGAACCATGAATAAGGCTCGCTGCTAGGACTACCATCTGATCTAGAGGTGTCCTCACTAGGAGGAAAACACAGGTGACTACTTTGTGCCAGTCATCAGGTGACCGGGGGTTTGGATCACCCCCAGAACCTCATGGGTCAGTGCCTCTGGAACTCATGCAGTGCCCTCAGCCTACGCTCTACTTCATCCTGCACTGTCGGCACAACCAACTGCTCGATAGGTGGTGGCTCAAAAGACAGACAACCTAGAGGTCCATCCGCAGAACCTGCACACTGGTCCATAGCCACTAGAAAGGGAGGATCATCACCACAGTCCTGCTACGAAACCCTAAATGGTTTTCATCTAGGAGGCATCCTGGAATACATTCATGAATCACCACAATCAATGAGTATATCTGGAAAGATAACTAAAGATGGATAAGGAAAAACACAAAATCCTGCCCTATATGCGGCATGTTCCATTATTTCCCTACGACCAGTGTACAAATGTCCCAAGTTGAAAGACAGGTTATCAGAGTCCTGGTGTATGGATATGTCGGCCGCCGCAACAACACAAGACTCTCTGGCCTAGAAGCCGAACTCGATACATCGTGACACTACTGCTAAGAAACCCAAACCAAACTCACAGCATGACCATCTAGGCCCCAAGATCCCAAAGTTGGAACCTCCTCTGATGCAACTCTATCATGGCCCAACCCAACGGGGCTCGAGTTGTGACTCCCCAAGCCCGACTCTTATAGGCCAGGGGCTGGCGTCAGGTGCCGAGTAGGCTATCACACACATGGGAGGCATTAGCCTAAGGTACATGTACACACGCACTCACATACACTTACATGCAACAGTACATAGATATATAAAAGTGAATAGAAAATGCATGCATACATCTATCCCACACCCATAGTACAACAGAAGTACAAAAGAGAAAAACAGGGCCAACTAAAATAAAACAACAAAAGTGTCCAACCTACCCAGAAGGAAGGAAAACACTGCCAAAACACCTACCGTGTAGCGGTGCATATAAAAATACTCAGTAGGCACCCAAAACCCCCACAAAAAAAGAGAGAAAATGAAAGGCAATAGTCCACTCATCCCATCCAGAGGGAACCCAAACAAGAGAGAAAATCCATCTCGTAACCATCCTCGACAAAACAAAACTAGTCAACTAAAACCAGGTGTATGCCCATACATACATCTTGAACATCCAGATATACTCGGATCACGCACCAAGCCACATGAGGTACCGACCTCATCCATAGAAACAGTTCACAACCAGGAGATCACACTCCATGATCACTTTAATCCTAGATGACACTCGTTCGAGAGATACACCCCATCGAGTCTACACCAACATCTCAGACGCTCACCTGAGAGATCACGCTCGTCGAGTACCATCACAGAGGAATCCTTACCGAAACAACAAAAACACCAAACTCCACAGATAGAGGATCACTCCTTGGGTCCTCTAGGGGATACCAGAACCCACACCAATATACGAAGATCTCACAGATAGGGGATCACTCCTCAGGTCTGCTGGGGGATACCGCAACCCGATCTGGAAATTGTAGATCTCTTAGATAGGGGATCACTCCCACGATCTTCTTGGGGATACCACCACCCGATCTGGTGCTCGACAGAAACACATCACTCAGATAACGGATTGTCGCCCACGTTAAGGTGGTCTCGACGATACCAGAACCCTGTATGGTATAACTTGCAATATAGGGTATCGAACTGACGATGCCACAACCCTACAGAAACCACACACTGAGTAGGGGATCGTATAACCAACAATACCTTAACCCTACTAAAAACCTCATTCTATGATGGGGATCGTATACCCAACGATTCCACAACCCTACTGAACACAGTCCACTATGTAGGGGATCATATTCCCGATGATGCCACAAAGCCTATGGGGTTAACCTGCTAGATTGGGGATCACCGACTATGGATAACCAGTCATATCGATACCAAGAACCCGGTCTAGGGTAACGATTCTAGATGATCCCTCTCTAGGACCACCGGAGGGATGCCAAAACTCTAACAGATTAAAAATCCCATTGAGAGGATCACGAGACAATACTAGGGTTGTGATGCTACACGAACCCTCGTAGGAACGAACCAAGGGAGCACCCTCAACCACTGCTGGTCCACACCTCTCTAACTTGAGAAACCCACCACAACACCACACCGCGCACCTCCAAGGTTGATACTGAGGTAACCATCACGATCGACATGAAAAAACACACAGGATAGGCTGTTTACTCACCCGAAACATAAAAAAGGTGAAAAGGCCCTTTTCACCATAGCTATCTCGTGCGGGGAACACACAACGATCCTGAAACTCATCAAGAGGATCATACCATGACGATCCCCTTGTAAAAACACACAGAATCCAGTACTCTTTCGTCCGAAAGGAACACCTCGTGAAAAAGAAACTATTCACTGAAGCAAGCCCAGGTGGGGCCCATGCCTCGATCCCGAAACTTTTCATATGGATCACATCATTGTGATCCACTTGAAAAAACACTATGAATTTACTATTCATCCACCAAAATCAGACTCTTGGTGAGAAAGTGGTGTTTCTCCCAAAACGCCCAAATCTGGCCTTAAGGAACCTACACCGTAAACCCAGTCCCAGCACCCAGAAACCATCAAGAATAGTCTATCATACCATCAGGGTCTCAACACAACTGATGGAATGTCAATCAGACTCTCTGGGTAGAAGATACAAAGGCCTGAAGTAAAATAATAATAAAATATAATTATTTTATTTGACGTTTCAAGCTCTCGGGCCCCGATCCTGAAACATAAAACATCCTAACCCACACTGAGAGGTTTTCCTCATTTTCAGGGTTGCGTCACCATAGACGGAACACGAATCGGACCAACAGGGAGTAAGAAACGAGGGTTTTATAACCCCCGATGTAATAAAAAGGGGCCAGACCGGCTTGGGTCGGCCCCCGCCTTGGCAGGCGGCCCTCCACCGTGATGCAGCCCGTGCCACTACCTTTCCGCACAGGCCCATCATGGTTGGCCTCCACTCGCCAGTTCCGCCACCGCCGCACTGGATAATCTTCCGCGGACCGCCGGGATCACCCCAGTGGTCCGTTTTTGATTTGGAGGTGTATGTGCAACCCTTGTGACCCGATCTTCACTGCTAAGATGACAAATCAATGAAAAACACAGTATAAATGGGATAAGGGAAATAAAACTCAATCCTCCTACCTTTCGGTTGAAACGCTGATGTTTTGGCTTAGATCTGCACTCAAAATCATCCGTTGCACGATCCTGGAACGTCTATCGTCGAAATATGATCTCAACAGCACCTTGATCGCGTTATTCGGTCGCTGATTCACCGTCGAAAGGGGGTCAGGAGAAGGGGGATAGAGGAAACTCCTCTACTTTGAACGACATGTCCATGGGTGGGAGGTATTTATTTATTTTAAATAAACTCTCTCCCATCTCTAGCTCCCAACTTGCCTCCGTCCGATGCATGATGCAGACAAAAGAAAGGTTTCCCTTAGGGTAATCACGATGTTCTGAACACAACAACGAACTCTGATTTTCGATTTGAAACTCCGTTCAGAAGTTATTTGAGCCAGCGCTCGTAAATAAAATTTTTCATTTATTTACAAAAACACCGCTTGTATCTTTTCCCATCGGAGGCCCGCACCCGCAATGTTTACACCCCACCTAGGGTAAACGACACGTTCCGGGTGTAACTGTGCACTCAGATTCCAGTTATGAGCTACCTTTTAAGAGATATCACACCCACTCCACATGAATAGGCTATAAATACTAAATATTTTTATAAAATTAATATTGGACACACCAGGCCTCGAAATCGAACACCGTCTTCGCGCCTAGTTTTGGAATTATTCGTAGGAATATTCCAAAGTATAACAGGGCCAAAACCTGAGTGCCTACATGCTTCCACTGAAAGTTATAATCAAATATTTCATATATGGTGTTGAATGGATTTTTCTTCATTAGTCACTAGATTATAGGATTCGATCAACATGAATATGGACCACCATCAATGTAAACATTAAAATGAGAAGAATGAGAATCATTGGAATTTCCTTATCCACCTAGGATTATCCTCTGTCATCACAGATCAGTTACACAGTTGATTTAGAACCATTTCTATAGTATTTATATGTTTCTCCATGTAATGTTTGTGCAATGACTGAATACTACATATTAATCAAACACCCATACAAATAAAATATTGAAAATGAACATGCATGGGATTGGAAATGAAATTCAAAAAGGAGAAATTATGAATAATTTTCATCCATGATTGTGTTGGATTCAATTAATTTCCATTATATTGATGAACAAAGAGTAATATAATTCAAAACATCCATTCTAGTATCCTGAGAAAAAATCCACATGAAATTTCAAGGATGATTGACCTGTGAATAAATCATTTGGAATAATTTATTCAAATTCATCATATAATTAAAAAAATATTAAACAAAATAAGTCAAATAACTCTTTTCCATGGGATGGATAGATATATACATAGAATGAATATGTTTCATTATCATTGGGGAGATCATTTAGTTTCCTTGGTGAAATGACCGTTAATCTATTTTCATTGTTCACTAAGTGTACCACAAACATTCACTCTAAATTCTCAGCATAATGTGGCAAACCATGTGAATTGGCCACAACATCATGTTTGTCGATGGTAATTTCGTTTTCCATAAAAAAACAAAAACTAATTATATTATTATTTTAACCCATTATGTATCTTTAACATAACACCTAACAATGATAATTATTATATTGATATTTGGGTAAAACCCATTTTCGGACTCAATAGAGGTCTTCTATTTCCCATCCAAGTCCACTTTTGAGAGTTTTTACACTATTTTAGAAAAAATCACATGCATGATATTAATAAATTTATTCATTTTGTAAAATAATTTTTGGGATCATCATGCTTGATAATCACAATCTTCTTATGCATCTATCAATAAAAATATTGTCATATATAATCCAAATCATCAAATAGAAAAACTAGAGACATTAAATTCACTTTACCCAAGGGTAATATCATCCCAAAAAGAGAAAAAGCGTTCTAAAAAAGTTTTCGGTACTGAGATTGAATTTAGGTATTCGACTCCTTAGTGTTCCCCTAAACATTCATATAGTTATACCATATATAGACCAAGGGAATAACTCAGCCCTGGAGGGAACTCTCATGCAGATCCTTGATCTTTACTAGTTACTCGATGGGGAATTATACATCATCAATATATGGATATCCCAAGTTGATAACATGTAATGGTTTAGGGAAATACCTCATGAGATGCATCATGTCGAGTAATTAATGTACATGGTCTAACTATGGAGGCGGTTCCAAGTGGAACACCACCTACACATCCTTACAAAAAATATAGAAAGGGCCAACTAATTTCAAAGATATCCTACATTTCCAAGAAATATATATAATCCATGTAGATGTTATAACCTTAGGAATATATGGTATCCCGATTAAAACTCCAAAGTATTTTTTCAATCTGTATAGGACTAAGAATGCATTTATGTAGTCCTCATATTTTCCAAGATGGTCTGAACCTTATCTTTTATAGCTCGCAACAAATCTGGAGCCATGAGTAATGATTCACCTTTATCAGTCTTACAAAGTGCTAACCTACATGGGTACCCATAATAATCCGCTAATATATATATATATATATACTGAAAGCATAATGGTATATGTTATTAGAGAAAAATCAACCAGTGGTTGGTGATCCTCCCAAATGCTGCCAAATTCCACCATGATATCTTGAATCATTTTCTATAGAAACTAAATGTTAGTCTTAGTGTGGTCATCAGTCTGGGGGAAAATACCATGATCAAATACAATAGAGCCCCAAATTCTCCATTATATATTCCCAATAAACTATAAATTAAGTGATAATAATGTTATAAAATCATCATGAAGGGAAATCCATAGATGTGAACTATCTCATTCATGTAAATGCATCCAGATCGCTCTATTGGACACTACCCTTGAATATCTAGGAGGTGGTCCAACATGGTCTGTTTTAATATAATCACCTATATCGAATCATGTACTACATACATCCATGGAATACCCATTATTTTTTCATATATATATATATATATATTCCATCCCACTTTTTCCATACAACTTCAAGGGGTTGTGCTAAACACATTGGAACCTGGTCCTCAACTTTCACTTGCTGATATGTGAGGCATCAAGAGACAAGAATTGCTACAAAATTAATCATACATGGCCACCAAAATTTTCATCATATTTTAAGGAACATATTTTACACACCTGGATGAATCACTAAAGGGGATTTATTAATCTCCCATAAAACCTCCTCATGCAACATTAGTGGTACCATCCTAAGTTCATTAAAAATTATAACTCACACACACCTTTTGAAAATCATTTAGGACAATTTAAATTATTTATCTAGTCTCCTTAGGTACCATAGTTAGTATCAATAGTTTGATCCTCCCTAACACACCATAGAAATATTAGGGTAAAAACCATTGACTATAGACATGTTAAGGTATACTTTTCAACTAATGACAAAAATAATGATTCTAACTTATCTAAAGACTATGTTAATAATAGAAAAAAGATCTCCATCAATGAGTATCTGAAATATGGTTCACTTCACAAGATTATATAATATATCAAGGTAATGATCCATTAGAACTCATTCCGAGGATTCTGTCTCAATTTAGAATCCTTCTGAAAGAATATGTATTTAGAGTCTTATAGTTATAGTAGATAATAAATTGATCACTCATACGATAGTTTCACACCATATTTATGGAAAATACCACCAATGAAAACTCTATAGTAGGGGTCTCATTGTTCTCCTCATGTGCTATCAAGTAACAAGGGTAATATGATATCAATGGATTACACTAAATCCAAACACAACTAATTATAGTACCCAAGGCCTCACAAAAGAATAATTAGTTACAGACCAATTGAAATAAAAAAAAGTGAGATCTCATAAAACAATGTCGCAACTCAAGAAAATTCATCTAGAACCTCTCAGTCCACAAAAAATGTAACACCTTTTGTGTCTTGGTAAAAAGTGGTTCTTATATTCTGGAGAAATTATGCCAGATTATCCTTTAATAACCTTCCCTTATAAGTATGTTCCACACCTCTATCACTGTCTCAAGAGGTTCCCATGATAACAGTACCTTGAACATTGCTGGTTCCTTTATTAAAACATCATCCAAAATGAAATGTCCCTAAAATAGACCTCCTAAATCTATAGATGAATCATCATAATGTTCCGAAAAATTGGGTTATCCCATTGAATGTCTAGGAAAATTCTCAAGTGTCCATATTGATATTTATATGATGTTGAGAAAACTAGGATATCATCATTGATGACCACCATGAACCTGTAGAAGAATTTGTGAGAGACCCAGTTCATGATTCTCATGAAAACTAATGGGGTATTCATCATGCTAAAAATAATCACCCAGTAAACAAAATGACCACAAAAGAATCAATATTTTATCTTTTACATATCCACATCTCGTACTAATATATGGTGATAAAATGATCTTAGTTAAATCTTCCAGAATCATCACAACAATAAAAACTGATTAAATATATCATCGATACCCAGTTGTGGATTCTTATTCTTCAAAATTTACTTGTTCATTCATTGATAATCCACATAAATTGTCATTCAACTATCTATATTCATAGTGAATAATAATGTGGCTACCCTGGGGGAAGCACTCGGTCTCACAATGTCCGTCATGTTTAATTCATCCAGTTACACCTTAAAATCACTAATCGTGGATGGATCTATCTATTATGTTGGAAATATTATATGGGTCATCCCTTGGTGTACATCAAAACATAATTCTATCTCTTGGTGTGGTGTTATACCACACACATTCTCATTAATGACTCACTAATACTCATCTACCACTACATGTATCTAAAAACCAATAACATCAAATACTCCATGGTCGATACTATCAAATTGGGGAGTAATCAGTTGTATCCCATTATGAATGATCCCACATAACATCAACTGTGTTTCATTCACAACCATGTAGAAAACCTCATCCCATAACTACGAATACACCCCATCATCTGCCTGAAATATTAACTTTTTTCATGGATTATTGTTAACCAATCCAAAGATATAATGACGTTTTAAGACATCATCAATGATATACAGAGGTCCCATGAGAAAATTTAACATCAAAATGTTAGGTCACTCTATCAATAGAAATGTGTGATTGTTGGGTCGCCTCCCATCAGATTCTCATTAAATAAGGGCGAGCCAAGGGATCAACCAAACTCTCTGTCTTGAACTAGATAATGTGAATGAAAATATTGGATTAGACATGTGTTCATCTATAAAAAACAAATTAAATAATGCATAGATAATACATCTAATAATCCTATGATCCTTAGGGTCATTGTTCTCCACTTACTAGAACTATCCTCATCCCAAAACACCACCTCTATATTCTTTTCATGGAACATGTAATAGAGGTAGTGGTAACATTTCAACCATCTGCTATACAGCGGGATGGAAAATATTAAGGAGGATCTCCCTTCCATCGCAAGAGAAAAAATACCTCCCTATAAGATGGATTGATCCTTCCTGAGAGACCCATGCCACTAATACTAAGTCCTTTGATTGTATCCTTAAGAATATCACATGTGTAGACCACATTTACAACCACTGATAACGAGATTATAAGGATTCAACACCTATGTTTCCAAAACATGTACATACTTTCAGTGTTTACTCTACCGTGATTCTCTCAACTTGTAATGTCCACTCAATCACTCTAACATATGTGGCGATTCAAATATATATCATTCAATAATAGATATAATGCAATAAGACAAATTAAGATTTATATGATTAAGAGAATATATCCTGAACCATATCAATAGAGTATCATGAATGGTCATTGAATGTTGTTGAATAAACAGCTATAAATATACCACCCTATTAGAAATAAGGAAGCTATTTAAGATGAATTGATCGAAACATGGTCAGATAAAAATCCCCCAAAGAGAAAATTGAAATATAACTAGGGGATAGTATTATCATTATGTGAATGATTCAAAATTATCCCTCATTTCCTAGTGGATCACTAGTTATGACTAACCACTAGGACCACCATATATTTCAATACATAATATTAGGTCACTGCCTTACGTGAATCATCAATTACATGGGGTTTACCTGCCCAGAAACATGGGTGTTCATTTCCTCTAAAACTCGTTGAGTGCAATTAGCCACTTCACATTATCAATATGTATTACTGGTGAAATTTTATCCTCAATGGGTATAAGTCCCCATCCTTAAACATTATAGAATATTATGTTATGTTAAGAATTCACATTGAGTATCCTTTCATGTTTATTTTTATAGAGAATTAGGTCGTAATAATTACATTACAGCTCAAAAACTAAACAGTATACACTTGTAATCTAACCAAATTTTTCATAATAATAAAACTCCTTAAATAAAAAAGGAGTTCTTTTTATCATATACATATTCTTGAATTCTTCCTTTCTCTTACCCTTCCTTATACCCTGTGAAAAACATTTCAAAAACATTGTATGAGCACAAATATCATAGAAAGGGTTATAAAACAAAGAACGAAAACATTAATCAATCAATACATAAAAAATAAGCTCTTTAACATACCAAATGAATCATAAGTATTATGAAAAACACGTAGTAATCACAAATCATAAAGTTAACTTATGGAAACCATATCATACTTACATTTTAGCCTTCATAGCTATATAGGGAGTTATGATTGGAATACCCATCACTATATATTTCCTAAATATATTTGGAGAAACATTAATGTTTACCTCTATCATGTTACCCAATGCATTGGAGTTATATCTTATGCTCACCCACTATAGTTTTATCACAAAACCACCCATATAGGTAAACAATACCCAAGAACCATAACAAAATCATAACACATAACACAAGAATAAATGAATGATAAAATTTCCACATTTAAATTAAAATATAACATTATAATAAGTAAAAATAATAAATCCCTTATAAAAACCATTTTCAATACCAAAATACAAAAAACAATATATGGTATGTATTTTCCTTTTAAAAATATTATCACTTGTTAAGGAAGCCCAATATGAAATAATGCTTGTGGTGGTAGAAAGGTAGTTGTCCCCGCATATGTTGAAAATTAACATTACCTTTGTCATTTAGTAAAATGAGTAGTAGAAAAAAGATTCCGTTTGAATGAAATTAAAAGTCCATGGGTTTTATACACCGAATAAAAGAATGTCGTGTACAAATTAAAATATACCTCAATGAAAGGAGATTGAGACAGAGTCCATTTCCTTACGTCTGACTTGTCCTAATTATTCTTTATATCCCTAAATAAAAAACATAAGATGAATTATACTTTATTAACAACCTATTTCAATTTAATTATTCCTTTTATATGACTTATTTACTTTCTATAACAATCAGATAATTATTAAAGTTCATATCAGTTGTTTTGTCGATGTTCGGTACATGAGTAAAAAATGAGCTTGTTATAATTACAGATTGTCAATTTGTTCAAAATTAAATTATCTCCATAATAGTATTAATAATATTAAATATCAAATATATCCATTATATATGTATTTAGATCCATTATATATTTATTTAGAATAGTTCATAATATTTGGATATAAGAAAATGAAATGCACTGTTCAGGGAGACGGTATGTCGTACGTACGCATGAACACTACTTTCATTTACTATTCATTTTTAAAGGAATGAAAAATAAATTATATATTTTTAAATTATAATTATAGTGTAATATATATGTTATATATTTTACATAATTTCATTTAATCTATAATTTATATGTTCCATGTATAGAATGAGCGAGTCATGTCTTTCTGAGGGGGCAGTAGTCCGCACTTTCTCAAATAAAATTATCGTATTTACACATTATGAATAGAATAATGTTATAATTTAAATAAAAAATACTTAATAATAAAAATAATATATACCATATATAAATATATTTACATCCTAATATCCAACACAAGAGGTGGTAGGAGATCATTGAACAATCATCATTTCGTGATGCAGTAGTTCAATATCCACAGAAACAATATGTTATAAATCTATTAGGTCGAGGTGTGTGAATTATTAGGTTAAATACTTCTCAAAAAAATATCCTATAATATATAAGATAATGTTTTTGTTATAAAATAACGGTATAAACAAAGTTTAGTGGTTGGAGAAGGAAAAATATTGGAAACGAGCTTGAGAGATGACGTTGCCTTAAATCAGGTAACTCCTTTTTTTTAAGCTAAAAGGCATTCTTGAATTGACTTAAGCCTATGGGAAGTATCTTAGAAAGAGTAGAGGGATGTTGGGAGCATATTTTTGCAGAGGCTAGATGAGACAAGGGGGGTTGAGATGTGTGAGGAACGGTTATATGTGATTTTTTTATAAGTGGGAGGGGTGGAACTTAGGGAACATCTCGAACTATTATTTCATTATAAATTGATTTTTGGTATCCAAAGGACAAAAAAATTTAACTCGAAATTAACTTGATTATATTCTAATTTCATCTCAATCAATAGTTTTTTAGATTTTTTTTGGTTTCTAATTTAACACTATCATTTACCGTTAACCCATAGTTAACTTATATGAATTTTACCTTGTCTTGTTGTACATTCATACAATATGGTTAATATAGTTATTATAAAATTCAAATAAAATAAAATTGGCTCATTAATGATATTTTCAATTATATATATGTTATTTGGCTGAATCATATATTTTTCGGACTATTATATCGTTTAATAAAATAGCAATTTTTTAAAAGCTTATTTATGTAAATTAATATAATATTCATATCAAGACTTTTTAAAAAATCCATAATAAGTTTATTCTTTAAAAACCCCTAATTACCTCAAATATAAAAATTAATACTCATCCCTAAAATTTGTGTATGGAATAAAAAGTTTCAAAATAAATTTATCTTAATTTTTATAATCTCATTTATATAAAACATTCATTAATAAGGTAATCACTACTTCATAATGTGTCAAAAAAATTATTTATTTGATGTATAAAAATTATATATTAAATGCCATGCTATTGGAAATAGTTTTATCCTTCTAATAATTATTTATTGTCTTAGTGATAATTTATAAAACCAATATAAAACATGGTTTACTAAAAGAAAGAGGTTTCAGATTTATTTTGTTTAACTTTAAATAAAAAGTAATTAAATATCATTTTACACACACACAAGGATGTCCATGGTCAGAAATAACTAATCCAGTAGGATTAAGACAAGTGTTAGGGTAATTTAATGTTATTATAATATTATTTTTACCCTTATTAACCAAATTTACCTTTTTACTATGGTAAATAAATTATTTACTGATGTTACTATTAATAATGTCTAAAAGTAAAAGTTACTTATTTACACAATTTTTACATGTTGATTCCAAATATTTAATTCATACTTCCAAATTCAAAACACAGAAGATGCATAAATTAATTTACAATTTATTCCTTTTGTCAAAACCAAAAAAGCGTGTTTTTAAGAAGTTTGAACTACGAAAATATTGACATGTGCTTATATCCTATTTCAATTTAAAATTAATTTAAATGACCAACATTGGAATAAATGATAAAAATATAAATCAATTATACTTTAAAACCAATTAAAAATAAAATCTTACTATATAGAAAAATTCGATGAATCGACCGTTTTGACAAAAAATGTGTTATTTTTAACTATTCATTAAAAAATGATCTTTATTAGAAAAATAGAAAAATTTACTCAATGTAAATTTTGATGTACAAATTCTATAGAAAAAGATCATTTTTTTAAATGGAACATATAAAAGTGATAGAAACTAGATTAAAAAAAGTTCTTTCCATCAAAACGCGGTAAAACGACCTTTTAGAGTATTTCATGCTTAATATAAGATTTATTCATATTTTAAGGCTCTAAAATTTATTTAATAAATTTAAATACATGTAAAAAACATGTATGGTCATATAATAGTCAGTTCTATTCATTCCCAGCAAAGTAACGGCTAGGCGTTAACTACCATTTAAAATAATAATGATATAATATTATTTTTTTGGTATAACTAAATGCTTTTGTGCAAGGTAAGATTTCAGAGAAACCCATTATTGTGGGTTGAGTGTGCTATCAGAAAAAACATCCACTTTGAAGTAAAATTAATTTTTAATTCACAAATATTAATAAATATGGAAATTTTCATATTATTTTTCTACTTGGGATGTTACAATGGGTGTTGGAATAACTGGAAAACACGCAAAGGTACCACACCTTATACATGCCCTAGTACTAAAGCCTCACCACAATATAGATCATCACCAAAATCAAACAGTTTAATCCTAGATAGTTATTTTTATGGTTTCATTAATAAATAAATAAAATGTTCCATAGTTAGTTAGTTTATTTGGGGTGTTGACTTAAGAAGGAAATGAAAACCATAACCCATTATGATAAGATTCAATACCAGTGTTTTCCATTAAATAGATACCTACATATACCAAGTCATATATACAGTTATTCAGGCCATTGTTAATGGATATGTCATATTCCACCCCAACAATGAAAAAATAAGGCCAAAATCCAAACTTGAATCACATTAACACCTTTTCCACCAATATTATACCAAAAAACACGTCTACAAATTATCTTAATTATACTCCTAACGTAGAACCATGATATGATATCAACAAATTCCATCCTGAACCACATGCTCCGTCCAAAATATTGTAACCAAAGGGTGATCGCCTAATGTCTGTGTCTAATTGGTCAAGTTTTGAAGACTAGAGTCGAGTTGAAATATAATGTATATTATAGGAATTAAAAAATGTACCTGAATGTAGATACCCACATATCAAAGGTAATACAAAGATAGTGTAAAACATCATGACATAGACAAATGGATATGAAAAACTAATTCCCACAATCTGAGAATGAAAACTATGGAAATCGATAATGTTGACAAATACAATCCCACCAAAAATTAG
The DNA here is from genome assembly GCA_963277665.1 of Viscum album. Lineage (NCBI taxonomy): Eukaryota > Viridiplantae > Streptophyta > Magnoliopsida > Santalales > Viscaceae > Viscum > Viscum album. The sequence goes on from OY728122.1 coordinate 714,129,336, forward strand.
AAATAGTGTCTAATATGATCATAAAGAGGGGAATAATGAAAAATACAACCCCTTTTAGAACCATATTCTTCTAACCTAATGAAATATGTTTCACTTGCTCTAGGTTTTATTAGGACACAAAAAAATGACCTATCATCTGCATAAGATGTGATATGTGTAGCCATACAATGATGATATGAGTATAACAATACCCTGTAAGAAATATTATAATAAAAACATGGTGAATCAAGAAAATAAACTCATCAATTCATGGGTATTCTTGTACAGATATGATATATAATCACGAATAGAGAAAAACATAGATATACTCATAAAAAATAACTAGTAACATCCAATATTTCAATACATAAGATTCTACTTCTGTAATAGAGGTGACACTCATCTTATAGGTCATTCTGTAGAAAACAATCTATTATAGATAAACCTAACTTGAAGGGCCATTACCATTTATCCCCTCAAAGATGTGATTTATATATCACTAAATATTAGGCTGTTATGATAGAGGATCTATCCTAGGACTATTAGGGGTGCCTGAAACCCTACCAGTTGAAACACCTAGACATGGGATCGATTCTATAAACATGTTGGTCACTGATACCGTGAAACCCAACTTGGAAGTACATGTTATAATATCCTACTCCAGGACGTATAGTGGGATACCATGAACACTATCTATATCTGAAACTATAGAGGTTATCAAAAATCCTATACCAATGATGTAATGCCACTGTATACCCTATTTACAATAATCCAATGGATCTCATTACAATGAACCTAATAAATACTGAGGAATCAATAGTCTATAATATATCTTAGAAAAATAACTCAACATAAATAAAAGGTATATGACATGCACCTCTAATCCAAGGGATGGATATGTCCATTCACATGTTCCTCTTCAAGTGATGATGCACACTTGGTTATTCCCATGTACTATGTCTCTGTCGGTGTTCCAAAATATATATGAATAACATTTTACTCCCATTTAATCTACCCATATCCATGTACCTTGTTGTGTCCATAAATATGTATCCTATTGGATTTACATCATGATGATAGAAAACGGTCATATGGAAAGTGACATATTTCACATTTCATGAGATATTGTTCACCATGAATATAACATAGTTTAGTATCCATGGAACCATTAAAAAAATATTCTTATGTGCACACACCATTTGTAGTAACCAAAACTCTAGAAACCTAGAGTAAGTGTCTTACTTCTATTTAATTGGAATAAGATTTAATGAATCACATCTCGATGGAATGAATTGTCTAGTCATAATAGAAAACTGTATACATACATGAATCTTATATAACATTTGAAAACATAAGTTTCTACATATTTTTGTCATTATTTACATTGTCCCCTATACCATATCATTGAATATCCTTCATATTACTGTTCATGGATTCTTCGGCAAGGATGAAAAATATAATTGTGGTCAAATTCTTTGTAAGGGTTATATAAATCATAAGATTTCAGAAATCAATAATAATAATCAATATGGAAGGGTAAATAACTGAACACACATTCAATATAAATAAGTTGATATATAATATCATTTGGGATTGGAAAATAATTTTAAAAACATTACATTAATTTTATAAATTGATAATTAAATGCATCTAGAGATGATATCATTGAAAAAATATCATGTATAACAAGATATGTAATAATAAATATAAAAAGGTATTTAAAAGAAAACACATGTCCTTAAATCTACAAAATGAGGTTGAGAAACATCTAGAGAAAATTTCACTGAAAAATTTCAAGGATATTAAGATAAGGAATAATAAGATTAGTAATGTAAACAACCACAAAATATGAAATTTATTCGATAAAATGAGAATTATATACCTATAGTGAAAATATCATTATGAAAATCCCTTGGGTAATAACAACTGAATTCTTAAAGAAGGAAATTATTAATCATATGATGTCATTTTTTAAGGAACATGATACCTTTATAATCAAGACCATTTTCTAGATTATTTAAAACACCATATAGAAAACTATTTAAGTATAGATTAAATGTATTCCTCATGGGTCTAATAATTCATTAATGGTATTTTAACAAATGAGCCCCACCCATATCTAAATTTTCAAATAATTATTCATTTATCAAGTAATCGATTTAATCAATGAACAATATATTATATCCTCAAATAGATGTATTCATAAAATTATATGGATTTATAATTATTTACCATATCAATCACATAAATTTCAGTGTTATATACTATATATAGAATTTATATATTGATTGAGAAATAAATATATTCATGATAAATAATATGTATATTCAGAAGAAATTTAATTTCCATTGAACTCACAAAGGTGGAAATTTCATGAGAAAGTTAATGAATAAGAAAAAAATTGTAGAATATGAATTTTAATACATTCCTTGGTCAAAATAATAATAAATAATCCACTTAAATAATAAGTATTGTATCAATGAAACATATCCTTATGGATTATAAGTAAAATATAGGGTTGTTATCATTAATGAAAAAATTACAATAAAAAGTTCTTTATTTGATTTCTAGAAATCATCATATTAACATTGAAAAAATATTTAAATCTAAAAGTTTATAAAATATATTGAATATAAATTACTCCTAAAGTAACCCTTAAAAAGATAGTGGAATCTTTATACCATTTAGTGGTCATGACAACATAAATAATATACATGCCGTATATAATAAAAAAGACTCATGTCACATTTTTCATAAATAAAAAATGACCTTGTTAGGAAGAAGACATGAATATTACTTTCATTTTTTAAATGTTAGAATATAAAACATATTTAATAAATAATTTGTAAATTTTTACAAACATTTTTTAAAACATTTTTAAAAAACATAGTATTGGAAGACAATTATTTTACGACCGAAGAGAGAAATGAAACTCATATTTTTATAAAAACATTTTATCAAATATTTTATATACCAAAGAGTGAAAAATGATACTAAAACATGGAAACTAATTTAATTAACAAATTATAAAAAATGGAAATGGGTTGATTAGATATTGATAAAAACATTCATTTAATAGAAATTCAATGATAAATAATATTGATTAGAATGAGATTGTATAATAATCAATAAAAATGATTATAACATTAAAGTGATAATTAATAAATGAATTGATTATGTGTATAAAATTTAAATCCACATAAAATATAAAAAAATATAAATTATATATTAAAAGGTAATTTCCCACATAATATGATAATATTGAAGATATCTAAGATTTAATATAACTCAATGAAAATAAATTGGGTTTTATAATTATTTACCACTTGTTAATTTTTAATTCAAATCACCGTATATGAAATAATTAAAATTAAAACATATAATACAATTATGTAAAAATGATTCTTATATTTCACCTAATAGGGTAATTATATATATTATATAGATTAAATTTAGTGTATAACATTACAATATGACTCGATGAAGAGAAATTGAGATGACACCCCTTGACATAAGATTGACTCATCATGTACATTATTTATCTTCTAGAGTAATAAACATATGGTTATTAATTACATGATTTAGAAAATTTTAAAAATTAATTATTCCTTCTGTGTTACTTATTACCACATTAATTAAAATTACAAATTCATTTATGTTTACGTCGATTGTTTTAATGATATTTGACTTATGTGTCAAAAATGACTTTGATATGTTGACAATTGATGTAAGTAGTCATTATTTCAACATATATTAAAAACATAACATAAAATAATTATCATATTTTTATATCAATTATAATTTTATAAACAATCAAGAAATATTATTTTGTGAAATGAAGTATGCTACGATCATTGAAAAAGCATGTCGTGCATACTCATTAGTAACATTTCCATTTTTTAACAGTCAACATGGAAATGAGGTATATAATATTTAAACAGTCTAGAATGATCATAATAAAACACATAAAATAATATTTCTTCATATATAATGGTATATATAATTCATTTGGTGTACTGATGAAAGGAGAGTAACAAGAGTTCATGATGGTGTTAGTCCACAAGTACAAAGATTCCATTATCATCTTTTAGTGAGTGGAAACATAGGAAATAAAATGATATATATTATATTATCGAAGTATAAATTTTTTATGAATATAAAAATTATTTCATATATCTCAAATATATTAATTATCTTAATCCTTATTACATTCCATGTAAAGCATTACTGAAAAATGAATCATATCACTTTGCGAGGTGGTAATCTTCCTTATAAAAGAGAAACATTATCTTATAACCTATAGATTGGAACACAAAAGGTAAAAATGATACAATTACACAACAGTAATAATTATGTTATTAAAAAATTAAGGATTCAAGGATTAAGGAATTGATGTTTTGAGGTTCTTTGGTCATGTATTTTACAGACCCAAATGTGTTTAAGGTTTGAATATTAGAGGATGGGGGTGGGCTTTTATATATAATGTGAGTGGAACACTTTTAATTTTTGAGAAGAAAAACGTTTACCAAAATTTTTCACATGAAATAGGTATCATAAATATAATATTATTGAGACATACATATTATAAGGACAATACATGACTATAAAATTTTTTGTACATAAGTGTTTATGTAATTTAAACCCATAATTATTTAGATTGACCCCATGGATAACATATTATTACCTTAAACATAGTAATTAATTTTTATTATTATCAAAATTCACATAGCTAACAATTTATGTTGAAATTATCAGATAATATAAAATATTCTGATTAAAAGTACAAAATCCATTTTTTCCAAATTTAGATTACATATGTGGAAAAATCCAATTAAAAATTATACCCACAGATGAGATGAAAACGAAGGGATTCAAAGAGAAAACTGTCATAAGTATGGAATGTTTCAATATCAAAATTCAATATTTAATTGATTATAATGAAATAAACTGTATTTATAATAATATTATTGAAATAATATTAATTTAAAACATTTTTATAATATTATTATTTTTTAAAAAATTTAAATGAAATGTAGTTTTTTCCACAATTCATAAATAAAAAAAATTAAAAAAAATCCAAAAAATAACCCAAAGATAATTTTGAAATTTTTATTTCAAAAAATAAATAAATTTACAAAAATATATATTATGAAGGTGAAAAAAATTATGTTTCTCATAAGTGTTCAAGAGGAGACAAATGTGTTTTTTGTAAAATGTTTTTCAGAAAATATTTATTTTACTTTCACCTGATTTTATTTTTATTTATAATAAATATATATCCATTTAATTAACATTATTCAAGTGTAAACCTTGTAATTTCATAGTTTATTTAGTAATATCCATACCTAACAATGATAAGGCTATGTTATAATGGTCATGTTTGAATAATAATATTTTAATCTAGTGTCATATTTTTTAGGGTAGTTTTTCAAGCATGATAATATTTTTAAAGGGATTAAATTTTATTAAAAACAAATATATCATAAATTATAATAGTTTTATATTAACATATATTCTTTTTAATTCAATAAATACATGATATTAAAAATGTTTTTCTTATTATAAGATCTCAAGGTGTCACATTATTCCACCATTAAATAAATTGCATCCCAGTAATTCAATCTTGATATCGACAATGGAGGGTTATGCATTTTAAAATAATTTTTTTTGAAACCAACATCATAAAAAGGATTAATAATATATCATATTGATAAGATATAAATATATGTTTCCTGGTCATTGATAATGATAAATACTAAGTTTCCAAAATGGAGAACACAATTTGTAATTAAATATTTGGACATAGATGAAATGTGTTTTTTCCCAATAATGATATACATTCATAGAGATAACAGATCATAATAATGTGAATGATAATTTGAAAATCAAAAACCATAAAATAATAAACCAATGTGGTGGTGAAAATTCATTCATATCATTAGAAATTATAGTAATAGAACAATATTTTATTTCATGACACTTTACCGGGAGTTGATGAATTCCTTTATCATATATAATTAAAAAATAACAAATATAGTTAATTGGAAAATTAGTTTTGGTTATATTTCATCCTTTGTATGTGTTTTGAATAACTATTACTTCATATCTTACTCCAATAAATGAATATCAAATAGTAATTTCTATTCTTGATGTACTAAAATTAACATTTAATAGATAATTAGATCAATAAATTAATTTTATGTCATTTCTCCTATATCTGGATATTTTACATGACCAAAATCGTTAGCTTAATTAATCTAATACAACCCAAAGTTCAACATAATTAATTCTATAAATTTTTTAACTCAATTCACATCCAATAATTTTCCATCCTAATACATATTCAAATTTTTGAATGGAAGTTCACCAAATAAATTATATATTCCATAGATAACATAAAGTGAATCATAATTTCATAGTCCAAATATGTGAAAAAATTAATCAAAATACAACATTAATGAATGAAATTCACACTAACTAATACAAAATATCTCATTTTCAATCATATTCCATAAGTAATTAATTAATGTAAACTTTATAAAAGATGAAATATACCTTCAAACTTCTTACCAATATTTTCATAACCAACAGTATAACAAAAATATATAATTATTATATCTACACTAGGAACATATTATGGGTTATACAACCTAAATTATGTGTTTTCCAAGAGGATATACTTAACACTAAATAACATTTCCTAGACATCACTTCAATTAAAAATAATCTATCTAATCCTTTATAAAATAGTAATGTAGTACAATCTTTACACATTTAATGATTTTTGAATTTATTGTATCATTTATAAAATACTACTATAACATAATTATTGAATTTAAACTCAATTACATTAATTATTCCACTTCTACTGTGGTAATATAAAAAGATTTACCATGATCCATTAAATTTTTTTTAGGTATATTCTCTAAATTCGTGTGGAATTAATTTGTGTCGTTCCCCATATCATTATAGTTAAATAAATTAAAATTTAGAATTTAATCTACTCTTAAAAAGTCATGGGAATATTCTACATTATCTCAACACATTTATCAAACTCCCATTCCCTTTATAAAAGTAATAGAGTGTTTTTTCCACATTTATTATTTGTACGAAATTATTTCCTTCCCTTCTTCCCTTCATCAATATTTTACCTTCCAAACAATTCTTCTCTTACACCCCTCTGAAGCTATAATACATAAATAATTTTTTCTATAACAATGTTATCATATTACAATGTAATTATATAATGAGACTGTTTTTTAGAGTAGTTAAACATGAAATATTGTCTTAATCCCACCAAAGAAAAGATATTTCATACTCTTTGGATTATCTACATTGATACGACTCCCATTCCTTACACTATGAATCATTAATAAACAAATAAATACACTATATTATAAAATTAAACTATTAAATGTAATGTACAGTCATGAAACTAGTGTAACACATAATATAAATTGAAAATTTCAGGCATAGATAATCTCATAATCATAAACATGGTTTCGCTGGATATATCATTATATTAAAGTCCATAATAATGGTTTTTGAATAATATTTTAATTATACTATGAATATCCCAAAATAGTGTCCAACCTAGTGATTAGAAATTCATATTCTTAGGAAACATTGGATTATCTAGTCAAGCCAAATGCAAATTATTCAGAGTTCATACCCCTAGGTACATTTGTACCTTAACCATGACTACATTTTGTTACTTGAAAGGGGTGTATATCATGAAAAAATAATATAATTTAATCCTAACCAAAACATTATTATTTTCTTCCACACATATCCTAAAATTAAATTATGGTGTTGGGTTTGATAATCAAGGTTTCATAAAATTTAGTTTCCATTGTTTATACTAAAAATTCACTAATACCATCTGTAGCGACACTGGATCCAAAAACCTTGAGTCCATGTCTTACACTAATTATATTAGTTTAAGATACATGGACTCAAATCCTGAAGGACTAAATAATTTAGTAGTCTTGGTAAACCAGATATATAGATGATTTCCATATTAAATTTAATATCACAAATTGAAACAATTTTTTTTAGAATAACATAATTCTATATAGATTATCAATGCATATCAATCATTTTATAATATATGGATTCTTTATAAAGGAATGAAAATAATGGTGGGTACAAACACTCTGTTAGGGGTTAGTAAGGTGGAATATATCGAGAATAAATATGAATAATCAACATGGAATGGTAAATAACTGAACACACATTCCATTTAAATAACTAGATAATGAATAGTAAATATTGTATGTAAATAATTATAAAATATACAATTTAAATATTAAACTAAGAGTGAATTTTTTTGATGTAACACAACTGCAAAAATGTAATGGATAATAAGATAAGGAAAAATTAATATGGAAAGGTATATAACTAAAAAAACATGCAATTTAATCAAAACAATTATAATGAAATGTATCCATAGATAATATTATGGAGTTAATATCATGGATAGGATGATATGGTATATTAAATATGCCAAGGTAAATAACTAAAAACATCTCATTTTATCAATAATATATCAATAAAATGAAATCAAAGATAATATAATCTAAAGAATATCAGGAATAATAATAAATTTATATTAATGAGGAAATTATTATTTACTGGACATCATGTTCTTAGGAACAAGACACCTCTCTCATAAATACATATGACAAAATGGTTTAAAACTATAGGTAAAAGTCTTTTAAATTTTATATTACTAATTCACATAATGATACTACCTATTGATCAGGGGAAATCTATAATTTTACCCTACCTATATATTCATGGTAATATCATTCCTCAGATATCAAATAATTAATTTTAATCATGGAATGTTATACCTTGTCAACAAATATATGTATTTATTAAATGATAGAAATTTATCAATATTTGAAAAATAAATAAAATAAATATCAATGTGAAAATCCAATGATTTATATGCTATATGGTTTAATAAATAATTATACCCATTGAAAAAAAAATGGATATATAGTTGAAATTTCATGTCCAACGAACATAGGATGTTCGATATTTCTAAGGATATTTAATGACTACAAAAATTATCAAGAATTTCATTTTCAATCATTTAATATTATAAAATGATCATAAAAACATATAATTAATTATGATTTTATTAATAGAAGAAATACCTAGTACAATACTGTTACATAAATGAGCAGTTTTCATTGATAAATAGTAATTCAAAAAATATATCTTTTAAAACAATTTTGAGTAAAATAATATTTTAACATTGAAAATATTTTTAATCATAAAATCTAATAATATATATTTAAAATATGTTTTCTAATATAACTTTTTAAATATATAATGGTTTTTTAGAAAAATTCAGTTTCCATGATGGTACGAAATTCCATACGTGATATATAAGTTAAAAAATATCCAATTACATTTTCAATTCAATACAAACATAAATTTTTTTGAAAATGAAAAGAAAATTTCTTTCAAAATATGTTATATGAAGTCCAAATGGGAACAAATTTCTTATAAAATCATTTGTAAAGGGAAAAAAATATTTGAAATATCTTTTAGAAATCGTGGTTTTTGAAGAAAATGAATTTCTATCAGAAGAGATAAATGATGTTCGATTTTATTAAAACAATTTATCAATTATTTTAAAAACTAAAGGGTTGAAAATTTGATAATATAAGTTGAAATCCAAATGAAGAACAATATTATAATTAAATTAAATCATTTTATTATAAAATTATAAAATAATATCCTTCAACATGAATTCATGAATAATCAATCCTGATTAGAATGAGATTGTGAAATAAACCTTAATAATGATAATTTCATTTATGTTACAATTGATAAATGAAATAATTATGTGTATTAAATGTTAATGAAAAAATATAATATTGTAAAAATTCATTTCAAAAATAAAATTTTAATATCAATGAAAATGAAGATTTAATAAGACCCAATAAAACCAAATTGAGTTATTAAATTCTTTTCTACATTGTAATTTTCATGTAAAATCCACTGAGAATACATAATTGAAATTCATACATAGAATACAAATAATTACAAAGGATTAATGATGATATGGGTAAAAGTTAAATTCAATATAAAATATAAAATATATTAGGTTCATAATATTACAATATGCCTTAAGGGAGTGAAATTGGGATGAAGTCCCATATCTTGAGGCTGAATCATAACGTTCATTATTTAACATCTTGAATAACAGACATATGTCAATTATTTAATTTTATAAGAAAATATTTCAATTTTATTATTCCATTTATTTTAGTAGTTACCAAGTCATATTAAATTACATAATCAATAAAATTTATGTTATCTATTTCAATGATATTTGACTCATATGTCAAAAAATCACATTAGTAGGTTGATTGTTCATCTCAGAGGACATTATTTCATTATATATAGAATAATAATCATTAAATAATTATCATTTTTATAAAAAAATTATTATTTTGAGAAAAATCATGAAATATTGGTTTAATAAATCATGTATGTCACAATCATGGGGATGGAAGTTCATAAGTACGCATGATTAGCGTTTCTATTTTTAAATGATTATTATGGAAATATGTTAAGTAGTATTTTATCTTTATAGATTTATCATAATTTTAAAAACTCCATATTATCTTTTTAAATATATTTATATTTATCATCCTTGAAATGTGGTGATGAAAAGTGAGTCACGTCCCTTCATTAATGTGGTAGTTCGTACATATACGAAGGACATTATCAACATTAAATGAGTTGAAAGGAAATAAAGAAAATGATATATATTATATTTTAAGAAGGTTAAATGTTAAATTGATATCTTATTTATCAAATTTATATCACATATATTCATTAAATTTATCCTTATTACAGTCCATGTAAAATTTTATTGAAAACTGAATCGCATCGCTTCGTGTGGCAGTAGTCTTCCGTACCCACGAGCGACGTTTTCATATCCCATTCTGAATGGAAATCAAAAAATATATAAAATATATAATTTATAAATAAGTATATTATTTTTATAAATAATATATCTATACATTATATCCATAATCACACCCAGTAGTTAGAGGTGTTTATGTAAAACATGTCACATCGGTTTGTGAGGCTATACTCCGATGTACATAGAACGACGTTATCATTTCATATATTAGGGAAGACAAGATGGATATGGGATATTATAATGACATAATAAAATATAATTATATTTGATATACTGGTTGTATTATATATATAATGTCTCTATCATCTGACACATATTATTACATGATTTTAAGCATTATTATCCATCAAATACAAACCAAGGATCATAATGTCTAGAATATTTTGAGAATTAAGTACAATATTCGAAGGCATGAAACGAAAATAAATATATATTTTATTTAAAATCTATAATTAGATCCTAAATTTTATTGATCTCTTATATATTCATAGGATAAAATTGGGAATACATGAACAGATGGATGAGATAAAATCCTAGTAAGGGTATAAACATAGGAATAAAGAAAAGCACATGAATTAGAAAACAAAACGTGATGATAAAAATGAATTTCACAAGAAAAAGAATATGTTAAAATAATATATAGAAAATGTAATCATATGATCATGGAAATGTAGTAACATGGATGAAACATATAACATGTCACAAAAATGAGTGACGGTTAACTACCAAGACAATATCACATGGAGGACAAATTCTCACAAATGAATTATGTTTACCTCCTATACGAAAATGATGTCTCATGATAAAAAACAGCACCCAATGCCTTAAAGTTTTATATGGGTGAAACAGTAATAAAATGTTCATACATATGTGTTCCAAGTGATTAATCAAATTTAATGAATAAACATAAGGGTTTCTCATTGCTGGAAATAGTCATCATAATCAATTCATAAGGCATAACCTATAGGCATATCATAATGGTGTCTAAGAAAGATTGAATTTCTATCATACAGAAATGTTAATAAGAAAAAATTGGAATATATAATTATATATTATATCCAACATAAGTGAAAACATGAAAAAATACTAGTTAGTAAACATTAGAAATTATACACATTAGTGAGGTTGATGTGAATATATTAAAGAAAAATTTAAGAGGAAAAGGCATAATTTTTGTATAAAACTAGGAATGAAATGAATTGTCTCCGTGGTGAAATCATTGATTTTAAAAAAAAAATTGGATTAAAATACATTATGGTGATTAATTGAGAATGGATTAGAAATTTGGAAGATACCATAAATCAGATTTTCTTATCAGGTGGAATTGAGAGGGGAACCCTTTTAAACTTTTATTTACCCATCAAAGAGGCACTAAATAATCTGGAAAAAATGTTTCAAAAGTATAAAATTAGTATTTAAGAATTATATTTTTAGAATTAATAAATACATTGGTTTTATGTGAGTGAAAACATAACCCAAGGGTAAATTAGGAGGTTCAGAGAGATCCCTTGAATTATGAGTGAAATTGTTCTAAACATTTACTTAGTGTCTTGGATAATCAAATTAGACAAATTAATATATTAATTAAGACAACATTATAAATATATATTATTTAGAATAATTTTATTATGTTTCTTTTTGGCCTTTTATGTGTTATAAGAATCAATTTTTTCATTCCAAGATCATGCGTTTAAGGATTTTGTGATCAGTTTCCTTGAGTTTAATAATGGGAGATCATGTTGAATATGAGAAACACTCCCATTATATAATGATATAGAATTAATACACTTCCATAATTTTAAATTTTCTGATATATTATTTTTTTATTTTAGATATGATAATGATTTATTAGATAGACATTAATGACCAAAGGATTAGTTTCTTTTGGTGGTTTTTTTATCACAATGAACTAGTATTGTATAATTATTTTATATTATATATATGTAACAGTTATAGAATGTTAAATAAGTTAACATATAGATGTTTAAATATAGTTTAACCATAATAAATATTTTATAACTATCCTTGAAGGTGTTAATTAAAAAAAATCATTGCCCATGAAGGTGGTGAATCGATACCTCATCGATAATGTTTTCATTTTTAGAATAAAATGATAAGATAAGGGATTTTAGGATTTATATTACATTAAAAAATATCATTATAGTGTAAATATGATACTTTAGTTATCACGTAACTTTGTATTATATAAGAAATGAAGAGGTAGAACAAGGAGAGAATTTAAAAAAGAATAGTGGAAGATTTTACTTCTTGTATAACATCTCATTTAGAACCTCCTTAATGAAAAATAATTTTGTATTTGGCTAGGAATAGAATCTTCCAGATTTGGTATGGAGGCTTGGGAAGTAAATTGGGTAGGATTTTGATAATATTCAATTCTTTGGAGGTTGTAGGAAAAGGGGCGGTGAATTATGTATTTATAGTGGGTGGAGAGGTATTTTTTGATTATTTTATTCATATGTTTATTTATTTGGATAAATAATATAATTATTGATCATTCATGTGACTAAATAATGTAAATGTTTTAGGGTATTCAAAACCAATGGTTTCATACCGCATCTATACATAATCCATGACTGTATAATTCATGTATTTGTTAAATAATGTATATCACCGTATATCACTATTCACTAAACATTTAACTATTTATAAAAAATCCCAAAACTATACCCTTAAAATTTTTGGACATTTAGATTTCAGAAATGAAATAAATTTAATGAAAGTTATTTTCTATATATGATAAATTTAATTTTTAACTAAAATCATCATATATTCAAAATATGTAGATTTTAATATTGTAACATATCTTATAACACTTAGAAAAATTAATTAAGGTCTCAAAGAATTTTATTATAATTATAAGAAAAACATTATTAATTTATGAATCAATTTATTTTTTTATTTTAAATAATATTATTAATTATTAAATAGTAAATTTATTATTAAAACATATATGAATACCAATACTTAGTTTATCATTTTTGAATCATTTTTTTACATATACGATGATGTATAAATATCATATTTTAATTTATATGATTCCTCAATTTTATTTTTACATTAATAACTAAGAATACTATTCTATTATATGTGTTACTTTTATTCATGATTATATGATTAATACAATGGGAATGATACTGTTTCATCAGTATAGGTTCCATAATTTCAATAAATATAAATTATTTCATACATAATTTATGAGAATAATGTTTTTATTTTGTTAACCTTGAGATTTATGTGTTTTATTATATATAAAATAATTATAATATGGGAAATTCCATTCATAAAATTTTGGTTCATTAAAATATTTCCACCATTTTGAAATTCGATCCTCACAATTGCTTTTTACATTTTATAGGGAACACAAGTGAGGGTACTTATTCATCATCGATTAGACTGGTTACCATGTCTTCTTTTCTCATTTACTCTTCCAACAAAGTACTTTGACAAGTTCACAAGTCGTGTTTCATAGATATTTATCTCTAAGATTTTCACCAACTACTCATCATAAGAGATATCATTTTCCAATTATACCACCTCAAAATTTAGTATATGTGAGGGGTTAGGTATGTACTTTTTCAAGAGACATTAATGGAACACCTCTAGAATATGATTCATATATGGTATAAGTAAAAGCTGATAATCCAATAGTACTATGAATTCAAGGATCTCAAAGTAGATAATGTTCCTCAAACTAAGCTTCTACTTGTTTTCAAACTGTAGGACCCTATTCCATAGTGATATTAGAAGGAGTCTTTATCTCTATCATCGAACTCTAAATCCCCTCACTGGTTATAAGAATATAATTTTTTCAATCTCTTACAATATTTGTTATGTTTTTTAATGGCTCAAACCTTCTCTATCACGTCAACCACAAGATCAGTTATATGTAACTCTAGTTCTCAATATTCATTCAAACTGATTAGAGTTCTACATCACTTCTCATATAGATCATACTTTGGAGCCATAGTAATACTTGGGATGAAACTTTTGTCATATGAGAACTCAGCCAATGTGATATTCTTATCCCATCACCCATTAAATTCCAATGAGCAGGATCCTAGTATTCCCTCAAGCGTATAAATATTCAATTCAAAATTTCCATCTTTTCGAGTGTGATAGGGCATAAAAAAATATAATTCAGCATTCAAAGACTGTTAAAGACATATTCAAAATCTAGATGTGAACCATGTATCATGATCAGATATGGTTGAAAGTGGTTTCCCATACTTTGTCACCCCTTATTTCATTTATATCATGGAATTTTTTTCAATAACGAAATATTTAACAAAAACAATGAAGTGGGAAAATATTTTGAGTTGATAAAGAAACTAAAATCCCATTTTTTTCCTTCCGATGTTTTTGGGAGACCTAAGAAAATATCCATAGTAATATTATTCAATTTTCACATGCATAATGGAATTTATTGCATCATCCATTTTTACTTCTATCACTATTCTATGACTTTATAACATACCAAACACATAAATATTTACTCCTCATTCTCCTTTTTCTTATTGTCCCCCCAAATGTGTTTTTGATGATCACGATACATCTTGGTACATCTATGATAGATGGAGAAAGATGTGACATTTCCATTATCAAATTAATACTTATTTTTTAGGTTATTAATGGATTCAAAGCCTTGTTCCGAACTAAATCACACCACCATCATCGATATGGAACTCTTGTAGCTTTTATTCCTTTACCACTTTTTCCTTCTTTTATATCTCCAAATCACCCTTTTATGCTTCATTGATATTCTCATGGATAAGGGATGAGAAATAATGAATTATTGGTAGGCTAAATTTCCTAATATTATTATATCCAAATCCATCCTTTACATATCCATTAATATGCTGTCTTTTTCAGACCAAATCATGTATAAGGTAGTGTGTTGTTTTTTGCTAAGAGTATTAGCTACCTTTTTTTCCTTCCTATGATGATAGTAAATCGTGAAATAGTAGTACATTATAATATTGTAATTTATCATTTGAAAAATTATTATATTGTTTTTTGAGAATATATACTATAGGATCTTGTGATACGCTTCTCACCATAGAGGTGGTGACTCAAGATTTTCAAGGAAACAATCACAACTGGTAGATCAATATCATACATCGGGTAGTTTTGATCATTGATCATCAACTTTAGTGAGGCTTAGGCTATTAAATTATCATTATATATGAGAAAAAAAATCAAAATCATTTCATTGATTCATCAATTTTTATCTCAATACATTATCCACCAATTGGTAGTTTTAGTATAGGAGTAGTGATTAGATTCTTTTTGAGCTCAATGAACTTTTCCTATCATTATTTCATCTCGACATACTATAAAACTTTCATGGTTAACATAGTTAGAGGATTTGATAATCATGATTAATTACTCACAATACATTGGTAGTACCCAACTATGTGATGAGTCTACGGATCTCTAGTACATATGATATCTTGGGCCACTATTCGATATCCTTTATCTTATAAGGGTCCACATTTATTCCTTATCTAGGGATAATGTGCCCAAAAAATGAAACTTTCTGCTTCGAGAACTCACATTTAATATAAATTCCATAACCTTTATCCCTTCTCAATGTCAATAGTATAGATTTTGAATTTTATTGATATTCTTCCAATCAAATAGAGTATATTATAATATCTTTTATAAAAACTACCACTATTTTATTATGGTAATATGTAAATACTATATTCATTAAGTCCACGAATATTTCTATATAATTAGTGAGTGTGAAGGTAATCACTGTGAACTAACAGTTTCTATACCTCATTCGAATGATAGAATTCAGAATACCTTCTTTCCTCACCTTTAATAGGTGATTTCCTAACCGAATGTATTCCTCTAAGAAATAATTTCTCCACATAGCATATCAGAAAAATCAACTATTCATCGGTGGGGATATAGTTTTTTATATTGGATTTGTTGATCTCATGATAATAAATGTGGATTGGAATTTTTCCATATATATTATTAATGAATAAGACTAGTACACCACATGGTAAAGCACTCAGTCAAATGAAACCCTTTCCTTGATTCTCTTTTAACAGTTTCTTCAATTTTTTTATCTCATTAGTATTCATTCTAAAAGGAGTCTCTAATATATGAATAGAACCAAGAATAAGTTCAATTGAACACTCAACAACTCATTTAGGGGGAATTCCGCAAATTTAAACAAGTAACACATCAATGTATCCCATCACAATGGGCATGTATTCAGGAATTAAAATCTCCATTTTCGTAATCATTTGAGCTTGATATTCTCTCTCATAAGACAACAATAAAAAAATTGAGATAATTATTCTGATGGAGGATCATCCTCATCCTTACACATATAAGGAATTGTAGGATTAATTGAGATGTGAGGAATGATCTCACTATCTCGACATGCTAATGTTATATTTATATAAATATATCTAGTCCAAGACAAATATATCATCAAAATATACCAAAGGAAGAAAGAAAATATTTAATAGGAGGTTCAGTACACAAACATTAATCTGGGAGGATTTATATACTTCAGATGAAATAATTTTTCAATTTTTTTTATCTCCTAGAATAATCTACATATATATTTTTAGGTGGAATTTAAAAACATCTACAAAACATTCATGATATGAAATAATTGATAGAACTACAATCAAATAGTAAATTATCTATTATTGAATGAATAACCAGCATACCTATCACCACATAATTTATGGGCCTCACCTTTGTAGTAGTGATAAATTATTCAATTTATTTTTACCATGGAGGTTTTCATTATTTCATTACACTGAAACCCATTGTATTAGGGCATTCCCTAACTTAATTCCCATGTTCTTTGAATTTAAAACACTACACTATAGACTGATTATTGGTTGAAAGCATCATTTAATCATCCATATTTTTGGGATTTTTCATATAACATTGAAAAACATTTTCTTTATTGCCTTATCTTCCACATTTGAATCATCTCCTAGTTCTTAATTGACAGTTCCCTAGACATTTCTACCCACACTATTGACTAATGGGATGTTAGGTTTTCATTCCATTATATGATTTACTTGTTGATCCTACCATATTAAGCAGCATTTTCTGAATTTTATCACTAAGCGGAAGAAAACTGAGAGTCTATATTATCATTTTTAAAATTATAGGAACAAAAGAATATATCCTCATAATTATTAAAATCTAGAATCACCAATGATTTTGATATACTCATATTTAGTCCACCAAATATTCAATCCACATTTCATTATATGTTCATGAAAAATTCATAGGAATATCATGCAGTGCGGTAAGAGTTTCCTCATACAAAAAAACATACACTTCTTCCTTTTACATCAATTTTAGTTACTCTCTTTCCTTTTAAAGATCTACTGTTTAGGTAATATATTTATTGGAAAATAATTTCTTAAATTCTTCCCATACCATGGAATTATTATCCTCCTTAGAGATTTTGTTTATGATCAGTTTCTAACACTAATTAGATTCCCCATAAAAATATTTGATCACTAGAAATTCTTTCTCCTATTATAAGAATTGGAGGACATATAATTTCATTTCAAAGAAGTTAATCCATTATTCAATGTTGAGGGGATTAGAATATCTACTAATGATAGGAGGCCTTTTTTAACATGAATTATTTGACCTAACTCTATGTTTATTAGGAGAAGGAGGTCATTACACATGATTCAAGATATTATTCAAACATGATTCAGGTGTACTAGTACTACCAATATTTTTAATCTCCCAATCACTTTAGATATATAATTTCATTGGAGAAATCATCACATTTCCTATCACATTTATTATTGGAACGTGTTTTTATATTTCAAGCTGTTAACAAGAAAATAAATGCACATTTAGGGGGGCTTAAATATAGAGCTAATAGGAATAATAAAATGAAAAAATTAAACAAAATGTATTAAATTGTATATTAAATTTATTCTTGAATCTGTGATTATCTATGTTTTAATCTTGGTTATCCATGATGCTAGGATTATACCTTGGGTTCTTAAAAAAGTGTTTCAGTAATAACATCAAAATAATGAATAGGCCATTCAAGGATATATACTAAATTTAATATAGCCTATAACACTAATTATTAAATGATTTTATGCATAATTATCCATCAACTACATAATTAGGATAGTATAGTCTAGTGTCATTGGAATATTAGGTACATATTTAGAAGGCATGAAACCAAAATAAATAAATCTTTTATTTAAACACTTTAATGAGTTACTAATATAATTTATGATCTTACATATGCATAGGATATCATTTATAATACACAAACAATGGGATGAGCTATAAATCCCATCATGGAAATAATAAAAGGACTAAAGAATAGAATATGAGATTGAATTCATAACATGATGACATAAACAAGAATAACACAAGAATAAATTTTCTATAGAATAATAGATAGACCATGGGATCATGTGACAATTGATTCATAAGAATGTGTAAGAAACATATGAAATGACATAAATATGAGACAACACTAACTTCCATGACTACATTACATAGTATAAAAAGTACCATAAAAGAATTAGGTTTACTCATTATCCCAACTTGACATCTCATGAGACTAAATATAACCTAGTCCATTGGAGTTGTGTTTGGGTTCATCTGTCATTATATTTCCATTCAAATGTTTTCTATATAAATAATAAAAAATAAGAAATAAACTTAAGGTTATCCGACGGAAAAAAATTTTGTATTGTAACCATTTCATAAGGAATAACTAATGAGTGCATCATAAAGGTGTCCATGAAATAATGGGTTTAAATAAAAAATAAAAATACATATTGGAAATAAGAATGGATAATGACAATTTTTCTCTCACTTAATCTAAGAAATGTAAAATTAGAGTTTAAGAAACTTTAGAAATGAGTATCTTTAGTGAGCTTTAAAGAAAAATATTAAATAAACTTTAAAGAGGAAAAAAGAATAATTTTTTGAATACATCCAGAAATGAAATAATAATTTTTTTCATGATGAAAAGAATTATTTCATATAAATAATGGTGTATTAAAATATATTAGGTGGTGAACTTGAAAATGTGTTTGAAATTTGGAGGATCCCTTTAATTGGGGTTGCATATCCAGATGAATTGTCAAGGGAAAATTTTTAGACAAGTATTTTCCCAAAAATGATGGAATAATTGATCTGGATATATAATTTAGGAACATATACAAATAATTAAATGAATTATATAACAGAAATGAATAAATTCATTGGTATAAATGGATATAGTGTGTAGCCCAAAGGTAAATGAGGAGGTCTGTAGTGATCTCATACCTTATGTCAGAATGTGTTCTTCCCTTAAATTTATTGAACTGGATAATCAAATGAGATCATTGAATTAATAAATTCAGAAACTAATATAATTTTATTCAATTTATTATATTTTTAGTAATTTCATTTTTTTCCATTTTTATGAGTTATAATATTCAATTTCTTCATTTTGGTAGAGTTCGTTTAATGATTTAGAATCAGTTTTATTGAGTTTAGTTAGGAGAGTTCATGTAAAATGGAAGAAAAACTCCTTATATAGAATGATATGGTATTAATATACTTTCTAAATTTAAAATGGTACAAAATATAATTTTGTTTCTAGATATGATAATTATTCATTTGGTAAAAGTATAATGATAAAATTATTAGTTTTTTGGGTTTTCGATCATCAAAAACTAGTTTTGTCGTATTATTTATTATTATGTAGGTATAATAAATATCGAACAAGAGAAAAGACAAAAAAAATATATTTTAAATATTTTTTATCCAAAATAATGGTTTTATGACCAGCCTTAAAGGCAATAATGGAAAATGAAAACATGTTGTCCACAAAGCTAGCATATCAACAACACACAAATGATCTTTTCATTTATAAATAAATGAAGTGGAGAAGGTATTTGTTGATTATTATTCTATTAAAATGTTAAAATTATAGTATATATATGTTAATTCAGTTATCATTTAACCTTTTTTTAGAGGAAGGGATGGGGAAAAATAAATAATTAAATTTAAATAGAAAGGTGGACGATTTTACCTCTTGAAAAACGTCTCCTTGAGAACCTTCATAAGGCACTATGGTTTAGTATATATTTGACACCGAAATCTCTGAGATGTGTGGAAGAGTATTTTTATGGTAATTTATAAAAATTTATGAAATCTAAATAAACATTGGAGGTGTTTTTATATGTTTTGGTGAAGGGTGGTATCTATAGGCGGAGGAAAGGGTGTTTTTTATTATTTTATTTATTTGTTTATTATTTTGGATAGAGAAAATATACAATTTTGATTTAAAAAAATAAATTAATTAATTCTTTAGGATATTTCAAACTAATGGATTTTTACCTCATCTATACATCATCCATGACTCACTAGTTTATATATTTTTTAAACACTGTTAAATATCGTATTTCTATATATTAAAAAATCAATATTTTTTGAAAAAAAGTACCCTTATCATTTTTTAATTTTAAATTTAATAAATTGTCCCAATTTTTTGAAAATAATTTTCTAAATATAATAAATTTAATATTAATTAAATCAGCATTTATTTGAAAAATACAGATTTTAATATTATAACTGTTTATATTTCACTTTTTAAAATTTAATTAATGTCTCATAAAATTAACCTATAATTATAAGAAAATAAAATATTAATTTTTGACACTATTTTATAAAAAATAGTTATATCATTATATTAAATAGATTATTTTGTATAAATATTTAAAACTTTCAAAAATACAAACACTTCATTTATCATTATTAAAATATTTATTTACATATACCTTGATCTAAATATATTATATTTTCATTTTTAATATGCCTCAATTTTATTTATACATTCATCAGTAATGTTACTATTATATTGGTAGTTTTTATTATTTTATTTAATAAATGGTCAGGGGGATGCCTCTGAATGAGTTTCCTATTATTTTTAGTGTTTCTATTCATTATAGTAATATTACTATTCTGATGGTTAGGTTAATCTTCCATTGTAATAGGTTTTTCAATTTCAATAATACCACTTATTTCATTCTTCATTTGTGAGAATGAGGTTTTTATTTTGATCACAATTTGATGTTGATGTTTTATATTAAATAAAATAATTATAATAAAGGAATTTAAATTGATAATATTTTGGGTTGTTATAATATAAGGTTAAATGAAAAATATTTGAAGGAAGTGAAAGAAGAAATAAAACAAAAATTCATAGTTTTAAAGATTACCTCTTCTTTAATAACATATTTATGATTATAACCAAAGTAATAAGGGATTTAATTTATGAAAAAAAGTCTTATTTTTTGAGAATATGCAAGTTGGTAAGTTACTGGAGTGGGGTTTGGATTAGCCAAAAGGGGATGAAGGTTTGAGGAGGTGAGAATAGGGGTGGCCTTTTATTTGTGTTGTGAGCAGAACACAAGAAATTATTGAAATGAAAAAAAGGTTATCCACATTTTTCACAAGAAATAATGGCCAATAATATATAATTCCTTATCCTTATACATTATATACTCCGAATATAGACATACAATATATTTTATAAAAGTATTTAGTGAATTTTAACTCTTATCCGTTTATTTTAACCCTTGGTAAACCCATTTTTACCTCAACAAAAGAAATAAATTGTTACTTGTTTCCCTATTAATTTTTGTCAAAAATTTCATTGATTGTATAATATAATATATATTTTTCTTATTCCATATATGGGATCCATTTATTCAAATAAAATTCATAGGTATTAGATAAAATAATTTAAAATTACACCTTTAGACGCGTTGAAAAAAAGTGTTTCAAAGTGACAAATCTCATATGTATGGAAGGTTTAAATATAAAAAGATAATATTGAATTTATTATAATTACATAAATTGTATTTATTGTAATATACATGAACCAATATTACTTTAATACCGCTTTTATATATTTTTTATCTTTTTAAATAATTTACATTAAAATGTAGTTTTCATTAAAATGGTTGATTTCACTATTCAAAGAATGACGAAACTTCTATGAAAAATAAAAAATCACCCAAATATAATATATACATGATGATTTAAACAATTATGTTCATTGTAAAAATTATTTTTTATAAATTGTAAAAATTTTAATTTAATTATAAATGCACAAGAATCAAAAAATTGTTATCTTTGAAATAATGCATTTTTAGAATTAATTTCTTTTACATCATGTTTAATATTTTTTATTTGTAGTAAAATAATATAAATTTATTTTATTTTATACATATTTAACCCATATAATCTCTTAATTTAGTTATTACAATACATAGAATCTAATTTAATGGATAGATTCTAATTATCATGTTTAAACAATATTATTTTAATAGATAATCATGTTTAGTTTAATTCCAATGGTGCATACATCTCAAGATATAGAACATATTTAATTTAGTTTAAAATATATATCATAATGTCTTGGGGTGTTAATTTTTTTTACATGCTTGGTTTTTCTTGTCATTCAAGCTATCAAACATATTGTTCTTGTTTTGAAATATTAGTGTGTTACACTGTGTAACACACTGTTTTCCATATTATGATGGATCTTCTCACGTTTATTCCAATTACATCATCTCTAATAACTGTTAATCTCAAATATTTTAGATCTAGTGTTGAATAGACTCTCCAACACTTCTCTATATATTCCAACCATTGATCCCCTCAAAATGTGAACTTCACTACATCATGTAGTCACCATGTGCTTCAAAATGGGAAGAATAGAAATTTCCAGTCCAATCTAATCTAGCTCTAATCATCCTCTTTAGTTTCACCTCAACTGCACCCTTGATCAGAAACCATTCCAAAATTATCGATCCCTTTTATTGAATAATTTTCACACAATTATCAAAAAATGAGTATTTTTTGAACCCCAATCCAAAGAAAATAATGATGATGAACGTTTGAGGAAACATGAGAGATATAAAAATAATAATTAAGGAAATAACCTCAACCATATTTGGGATTACCATCATTGTTTTCAGATAACATGAAAAATTAAGAGTAATATAAATAAAAAATGAAATTCCACAATCCTAGGAGGAAATCAACCTGAACCAGCAATCACAATTAACTCTAGAATGAAACTGTTGGAAGAATTGATATTTATTGTAAAAGTAAAAATAGCATAGAAAAAGCTGAATTAAAAATTACCCTAACATGGGTTGTATTGATCATTAATTAAAAATTAATCTACATTATTTTCTTATATGAGATACTATTATTTAATTAATTTAAAAAAATCAGTGACTGTTTTTATCATTCACCAAGACTTCCTCAAACGCTCTCTATTAATTCATAGTGTTAGGTAGATTACAAATTTAATTTTACATAACATAAAATTTGATGAAATTAATATTTTTTTTATCAAAACATACTAAAATAAATAAAAAATAATTTTTTTTTCTTGTGATATAACTTTATCCAAATTTTCAATGCTGATAAACTTTATCTCACACCTAGTATTGAACTAGAATTTTATTCCCAAGGAAAGTCTCAGATTTACTACCTGAGATCATATTTATGGGTTATTCAATTAATTCAGTATAAATACGCATGCATTATATTAATATAATTAATATTTTTCTTAAATCATTTCCTAGATCACCGAGCATAAGAATATTGTGTCGTATATGTTCTTATATCCCAAAATTTTATCTGATATACCCAAAACAAGTATTCATAAAAAAAAGATGTTAAACACTTGTAATTTTGTTGAGGATTTTTTTTCATATTTTGAATTTTATTCATCTTTTTTTAGAATAATGAAAATTTCTATGAACTTATGAATAGAGATATTTTGAATGAGATGATGGTAGGTTCTGAGATATTTGGAGAAATATGAAATCTTGTAGAAATGAGTTCTTTATTTTCTTTGCTGGTGGAAGATAGCCACAATAGATGATGAACAATTATTATAATACCCTCTTATAGTAAAGGAATTTTATCTTATAGATAAATTAATAATTGAATAAAGTGTAATGAATGTTTCATTTATCCAGTTTAATTAAATTTTTAGAATTTACATTGAAATGTTTGCATATCTTTTTTAGTTCCTTTTGAAGGTCATTTTACCTTTCATCTCATAATCTTTATAATGTTCATAATATATCATTAAAATCTGATGTTTGGATTGTTATCTTCTTAGTTCTATATAATTTTAACAAGGAATGACAATTAAATCATGTAGAAATAATTTTATTTCAATGGATTATATAGTTCATTGTACCCGTAAAATGAGTTAGGGATACTATTAAGATTTAGAAATATATCTATTGGACTTCCTTATAAAATTTGGAATATTAATTCTAGATGGGTTTCTGTGGTACTGTATTGAATCGATTATGAATAGACCAGTAAATATGTATATTCTATAATATGGAAGAATTTTGATCTGATTTTAATTTAAATACATTTATAGAAAAAATTGTATAGAATACAGTATATTAAGATAGAATGAAGGAAAACTCAATAAATGAAGATTCTATCTCTATTATGGGACTAGTTTCTAACCTAAAGAATAAAATTTTGTATAAAATTTATCTATAGTTGAATTAATAGATTTTAACAATCAACTATAGAATTATGTAAGTCCATGTTCCTAATAATTTAAATGATTGCGATATTTTTATTTAAAAATTCCAATCTGAAGAAAGCTGAAATCACATAATAATATGTCACTACGAATTAAAATGAAAAAAATGAAGACAATTTTTCATAAATTTAGAAAGTAAAATTATATTCTGATGACAGTATCAATAAATTGATGGAGACCCTGTGTGGCAAACTGAAGAATAAAATATAGGAAGCAAAAGAGAAGAAAAATGGGTGAGAAGTCGGTAAACCATTTTGAAACTAGATAAATAAAAGGAAAATGTGTTTAAAATATTTATTGGGGATAGGATGTTATGAATATAATTAATATAAGATATATACCTTGAAAGCTGACGAGTCTTATATTCATATAGAAATCAATTTGGTGGTTATAATAAGATAATATGATGCTTTAGATGTACCATCAAAATAGAAAGATACATTTATAATGAAAGAGAATTTAATTACCTCTAAACATCTTGAAAAATATTCCTCCATCATATCTCATCCAAGGTTTACATAAACCCCAATTGTAAATACTACTAATTTTTATAGATAAAATTTTCATACATATGATGTTCCTATCATTACTCAATCTGTATTTCAACCCTCTAAAATCCTATAGTCTAATGCTTTGTCATCAAAATTTTTAGTTGAGGTTCAACATTTATAAATTACTAAAGAAGTTAATGTTGATGTTGCATCAATATAAATTCCAGGAGAACCAAATTATACCCAATTGAAACCAAAATATCAGTTAAGGTGGAAATATAAAAACACATAATGTGGAAAACTATATAAATTTTATCACCACTTGATTCCCCAGATCATACGTCTTCTTCTAAATTTTTATCTCCATCATAGAAAGGAATATCCAAATTAGATTCTAAATGTGTTTCTATTAATTTTCCCCCTCATGTAATTATAATGACTCATATTATCCCAATTTTATTTTTAGAAATTATTTTTGTATATTCGGAGAGCAGGCACTAAGATGAAACACTATGTGAGGACCGATGTTCCCAGAACAGTTAGTCAAAAATTGATATATCATAAATTTCACACATAAGTGGATTCCCTGAAAACTGTAATAACATCTAAATGGGTACCTAGATTAGAAATCTAAGGGCAACATTTCATTTATAATGTATAGTTTACCCTAGTCATGACTTCACTTTAGTCATCGCGAGTCTTCATTGAGAAAAACCAAAAAGGATGTAACCGTATTTAAAATAAATAAATAAAATTATTTTATATTAAAATCCTAATATATCAGGAATAGTGAATCTGATTGGAAATATGATACCACAATTGAAATCACAATGTTGATTTTTACTTTGGTAGAGCCTAACATCAGCCATCATGGGTCAGTTAAAAACATGAATTTATGGAAGTTTTAAGTGAAAAATAAAATATAAATAAAAAATTTATTTTATATTCTTACATCAATGTTACGTAGCGTCTCAGAATCATTGTGATATGATGAATCAATGGAACTGCAATTCATAGTCAGGGCAATACAAGAAACGTGTTTAAAATGAAGAAATACGTTAATTTGTTTCTTCAATTAAAAAGTGGTGGGACCAGTGTTAGAATTAATAAAGAGGGATAATTTTCCATAGATCCCTATATTTTCACTGAGGAAAGGAAAATGAATATCTCCACTAGTGATGACATTTTTGTGATTGGAGCTTAGATCAAGCATCAAAGAATGATGAATGCTGACAAATGACAGATCGAGGATGTTCATTAATAGATCGCTATCAAAAATTAATTCTATCCTCTGACTGATCATCTTTCAAGGAAGTGGGTTTATTTCCATTTGATTATTTCTCCATTATTGTTTCCCAATGATGAATTTAAACCAACCCACAAGCAGGTTGATCAGTGGGTTGATTGTTAATATGTAATGGGAATTCTACTGCAAGGTTTTTAAAGGTTAAAAACATGGAGTTGATCCTGCTATTCCTTTCACTTTTAACAGGAAAAATGAAGATTAAAATGAAAAAGGCTAATTTGTTTCCCTTGGGTGTTATTGGTACCCTTAATATCCCTATCCTTGCGATCTTTGTCAACAGAACCACAAGGTCACGTCGGGCATTACTGAAAGGATTAAAACAAGACTGGATCACCAGAGTGATGACAAGATGATCTTGATCTCCTATCAGAGATAGTGAAGGATATAGGTTTTCATTGTCATTAATAGTTTGAATAATGGACCACCACAACAATGGTGGTGGCCGACATAAGAGTTAGCCGTTGGTGGCGCACGGCGGTGCGACCAACTAGATAGAAGAACCCACAGGGTAGTAGCTGTGGGCAGCGGATATGATCGTCAGCTCTATGGACGACGACACCTCAGCTGAATGAGAATGATGGATGCGGTCCAGTTGTTCTATCATGGTACCCCATAGAAACCATAATGCGGCAGTCAAACGATAGACTATCGTGTTGAACACAATGGAAACCCCACTTTGATGAGGTGGGGATGTGGGGCCGTCTATGTCCTAGGCGGACATACATGTCCACTTGTGTAAGCTCGGCTAGAGATAGTCAGGCTGGGATAGAGGTGGTCCAGGTCAGACTTAGTGGGTTGAGTCAGTTGGGACCTATGATGGGTTGGGTTATTCGGGACCCGGGACTAGTCAGGTCTGTGGGGCCGGGTCAGAAGAGACCAGTACCCAACCTTCCCCTTTTTACATAAATGTCCTTAACATCAAAACTGTAAGTCCATCTGACGAGCCGTTTGTGGGGTTTGGACCCTTATGATGAGGTAGTAAATTTGGGATAATATACCTGCCTTTATAAGATGTTTTAATATGCACTGTTTTATTTAGTATTAGGTGATCCCAGAACATGTGCGCTAAGGATGGAAAGCCAATAAATGACTATTAAAAAGATGTGGAGTTGGTCTCATGCGAAGACACAGAGTTGTTCTCATACAATGAAATGGAGTTAGTATCCTATAATGATGTGGATTTGGTCTCCTATGATGGAATGGGGTAGGTTTTCAGTGAGATCCTATAGTAGGTCTCCTATGGTGGTGTGGTGTTGGTCTCCTATGAGGGTGTGGAGTAGGTCTCTTGCGGGTATGTGGAGTAGGTCTCTTGTGAAGACCATTTACCTCAATTTTATTTGTATATGTATCCTAGTTATTTATGACTGCATAGATTCTTTTGACTTTACTCCTTAGAGTCTACACTTGTTATACCTCTTTGGTAGTATTTCTTTGGTCTTTCTTTGTGGTTTAGATTTCTGGTTTGTGGTCCCTACTGGGTATTGTTTCACTCACCACTACACAAGCTTCACAAGAACATGTCATGTATTATGAAGATAAATTTTAAATTTTATAGAGTCCATAATTTTCTAGAGACAAGTGGTGCTTTTGGGTGACCTGACATATGTCATATGCATCAGGGATGTTCAGTCATCTTACTCTACCTACACTTTAGGTAGGGTTTTCTATGGAAGAGATCCATTATAATGTACTTTTATGGTATAGTTGGGCTTGTAATCTATCCAATTAACTTTTCTATTTTGTACTATTACTCCTAGTGGTTGTATTAGTAGGATTCATATATGTTTAATCAGTGTTTTTAGTTTTAGTAATTTTTCTTGGAGACGGTTTCATGTGTACAGGTTCTTATGAAAATGTATACCCATTTTGGTATACACCTACTCAATTATAGTCAAAATCCCCTGGACTATGGGATGAATGCTTCAAATATTCCTAGCATGGACCCCAGAGGATGGGTAGTGACATAGTGGCATCACATGGTGGTTTGGTTTTTTGGGGGAAATGATGTTAAATGATTCGGGTTCAGCTTTCAGGCCAGTGAGTCTATTGTTGGTGCAGTAGTTGACATATCAATACACCAAGAATGAAAATTATTCTTTTAGAATTTGTATATGAAAACAATTGTAGATTTCATCATAGAGGAATTTAGTATGTTCTCATGTCCTTATTGAGTTAGAGTAATCTCAGCAGGTATACTCTATTGATTGTGGTACATCTTATTCTTTATCTGGATGATTTCTCACAGGAAGTCAACTAGGATTCTATCATGTGACCAAGAGGATGGTCCACCGAGTGATGAGCCATTTGTTCAGGGACTGTTTCCAGATATAGAACCTCCTGGTGGTGTTGAAGAGATACCACCACTAGGGGAGAAGTATCTCATATAGTCATTAACAGTATGGGATGCACAAAGGCTCTGTGAATTGCATGAGTTCCAGATATAGTGAACTCCTAGGATCTGAGGTAATACATATCCTCTTGTATTTGAGGATTTTATGGAGGTAGTTATGTGAGTTTTCAACATAGTGATGATTCCTCATGACATGATGGTGGTCAATGTTGCGACCCTTCTACAGGTCTTAGCATGGAGATGCTGGATCTTGCTGATCTAGATGCATGAGGACGTGACCCACTCCTCAACAGACATTGAGTTTCACTTCAGAGAGGAGATCTTTCAGAAATGTTACATTCTATACATATATAGGAGCACTTTCATCAGTAGTAGGGAATCCAGATGGTGGTAGAGTACTCAGCAAGATTCATGAATTTTTCTCAAAACTCAATACACATGTTGAGGGGCTTGTTCTTAAGGGCTCGTACTTTCGAGTAGGGATTACAGTGGGAGATCTAGACATAAATGATATCCCTCATCATTCCTATGCATGATGGGTTATTATATAGAGCTCTAATAGTAGAGAGATTTTATATGGAGAAGGCACCAGTAGTTGGATCTACAACTGGGCGTCCAATGGATTAGTATTCATTAATGGGTAGTTAGCAACTGGCAAAGGGGACCAAGAGGACTAGAAAGTCCATGGGATTACCCTAGGAAATTGGATAAACGGATTCAGTGTTTTAGGGAAGTGATGGTCGGACGAAATTATGGTTGTTTTACAAGTGCGGCGGTCAGGGAAATATGGCTAAAGATTGTCCAACCAGCCGTACGACCGACCAGGAATACATGCAGAGAAATGAATTTGTGAGACCTAGTGATTCACCATGGGAAGACCCAATCTTATTTTCTAATAATGAATATGAGAGCTTGAGGTTATGTGTGAACTTATATTAACTAAAATATGTGATGTTGAAGAATAATTATCCACTAAGAAGGATTATTTACCTCCTCCATCAACGATAGGATGTGAAATAGTTCTTGAAGATAGACCTCAGATTAGGCTATCACCCACTTTGTGTATAGGATGAGTACATTTTGAAGGTGACTTTTACATGTTTCTATGACTACAATGAGTTTTTAATTATGTAATTTGGTGTGAAGAACACCCCATCAGTGTTCATGGGACTCAGGAATAGGATCATCCATCCATATCTAGATTTTTTTGTAGTTGTTTTTATTGATGACATTCTGGTGTACTCGATGTCTGGGGAGGATCATAAGATATTCTTGGGGATGGTCCTGGAATTACTCCAAGAGAACCATATTTATGAAAATTTCT
Source organism: Viscum album (assembly GCA_963277665.1). NCBI lineage: Eukaryota > Viridiplantae > Streptophyta > Magnoliopsida > Santalales > Viscaceae > Viscum > Viscum album. The sequence continues at coordinate 714,160,378 of OY728122.1, forward strand.
GGTGTTTTGGTTTGAGATTTGAGATTTCCACTTTATTAGAGACGTCATATAAGAGGATGCAGTTGTAATAGATCCAACAATGATATTGGTAGTGATTTCTTGGGAGCCACCCATGAATGTTACCAAGGTGTGGAGTTTCTTTGGGTTGGATGGTTAGTATCAGGGGTTCAAGCCTAAATTTTCTAGAGTGGAATCTTCCATGAAATCCTTAACACAAAATGGGAAACCTTTTATGTGGATGGAGAATTTTTGGGAGAGCATTTAGCAGCTAAAGAAGAGTTTGACATGAACTACCATCCGAAGATTCCGAGATGAGGATTTTGATTATGTGGTGTTTTGTGACACATCAGGGACCCATATTGGTTGTGTCCTAATGTAGGGCCATGAAGTGATTGCCTATGGTTCATAGATTTTGAAACCACACAAACAGAACTATGTAACACATGAACTAGTGTTTGAGGTTATAATCATCACATTGATGATGTGGTGATAATACCTTATGGGTGAGCAGTTCACCGTCTACTCATCCCAAAATAAGTTTCAAGTATTTATTTTCATATATGGATCTAAAATTGAGATAGATTTAATGGATAGAGTTCTTCCAGGAATATTCCATTGAGATAATCTGTATTCCTAGGAAGGGGACCATTGTGGAGGATGCTCTCAGCAAGATATTGAGTTCAAAACTGCAGAACGTGGCATCAGGGTAGATAGCCCCATTGCAGATATCCTTCATGGATGGATATGGTGAAGCTTGTCTCTAGTCAATGGTAGTTACCTCTATTCTCTTATAGTGAGTTAGGGAGGAAAAACATGGGTATACAATATACGAGACTAAACTTGCTTAGATGTCTACAAGGTATGCCCCTGATGGATATTCAAATGGTTTGGCTCATGTCATTCTTTTTATAGGACACATTGTTATACCATAAGCAGTACATGAGGAGGAGTTGAGAGAGTTCCATACATCCCTTTGGTGGTAAATCTATTTGTGGAAAAGATATACCAGGACCTCAGAAGATTGTTTTTATTATTGGGATTAAGAAGGTTGTGGAAGAGTTTTTCACTAGATGCCTCACTTATCAGTTAGTGAAGGTCAAGCACCAGGTTCCAATGAGTTTGAATATTCCCATTATATCTCCAAATTGAAAGTTGGTTATAATATTTTTGAAATTTAGGATGGGTTTACCATGTAAATCTAGGGGAATGAGACCATCTATGTGATCATTTACTGACCAACCAAATCATCCCACTTCCTAGTTATTTGGAAACATGGTTCAAAAGAGATCTTGGGAAACCTCTAAATATAAAAGATAGCTCAAATCCATGGAGTCCCATCTACTATATCCTTAGATCATGATGTAAAATTCATATCCCGATTGTGCAAGTGATTGTATGAGTCATCTGGGGCTATACTGCACCTGACCACGTCTCTCGACCCATGGATAGATGGTCATGAAAAGTAGACCATTTAGGTCCAAGAGGAAATATTTTATTCTTGCAACCTCTAATTTGGCTAAAGTTGGGTGGATCACCTCCCAATGGTGTATTTTCTATACAACAGAATCTACCACTCCACCAAAAGTATGTAATAATTTGAGGCCTTGTACAGGAAACCCTACAGATCATCACATTACTAGGATAACCTTGGAGAGTCAACTCACTTTGGCTTGGAGTTTGTGCATGCTACTAACGAGAAGGTGAAAGTCATCCCTTATTTCATGATGACAACACAAAGAAACTATAATTCCAATGATTAAAGGTGAATGAGGTCCTTCGAGTTCTAGGAAGGAGACCATTTTTTCCATTTGGTCTCTCCTCGAAGTGATATATAGATATTTGGATGGGGTGGAAGGTTTTATCATAGGTTCATCAAACTTTTTTTATACTATTTAGAGTCGGAGAGGAAGAGTAATTCTTGGATATACCTACATAGTAAGTGAGGGTGCCTGACATCTTCCATGTATCCTAGCTGAGTAGATAATTTCATGTCCCAATAAACGTCATGGACTGGGGTGAGATGGACATCGATGACAGGGTGAATTTCATGAAATATAGAGTGAATACTAAGGATAGACAAGAGAGGACCCTTCCTGGGTTGTCCATTACTCTATTTTACGTTCGGTGGAAACATGGTAATCATTAGGTGAGAACATGCGATATGGAGGCTCAAATTCATTCTTAGTATCTCCAGGTGTTTTTTATCACTTGATTTTTATTATGGGGAACTAAAGGCCTATGGTTGGGAGAATTTAATGACTAGTATTTTCAGAGTTTTATTTTTCAAAATTAATTGGGAAAATTCCAAGAACATACACTAAGATGACACGTGATTCTGTGTCCCGGGCTTCCCAAAACAGTTTAATGAATTCTATTATGTTTCTAAAAGTGATCATAAGTGGTTTTCATGAATATGATTAATAAATGTATATGTGTTCCAAGATCAAAAAACCTAGTGCACCATTGCGTTCAAAAAAGCGGGTTTATACTAGGGCTGACTAATCTTTAGTCGGCACGAGTCTTCAGTTAGAAATCATGGAAAGGAAATAATCATAAATAAAATAATTAAATAAAACTATTTTATTTGAAAATACTAATATCTTATGAATGGTTACATGGATTTGAAATCCAAGACCACCAATGAGTTCGTAATGTGGAATTTCTGTCAGGTAGGGCATAACATCGGCCGAAGCATATCGAATTAAATAGATAATTTGTTGATATTTAAAGATAATGATAAAATACACTAGAAAATTTATTTTATTTTATTTATTCATCCTTATACATAGACTCAGTAGCACTATAATGCGGTGACTCAGTGATGCTGCAACATTGTTTCGTGGCAATGATAAAACATGTTTAAAATACTGAAATGTGTTACTGTGATTCCTCTATTAAACAGAGGCATGAAATTCTGTTTTAATTTATAATATTTTAGAATTTTACCTAAATACCTAAAGTTTCCCTGAGTCAAGGAGAAGGTAGATCTCTCACTAGTGATGATGGTTTGGATATCAGAGCTCAGATCAAGCATCACTGAATGATGAACGCCAACGAAGGATAGATCGAGGAATTTGTTGGATCGATCTCCATCAATGATGAATTCTCTCCTCATAATAACCCTATTTCTAAAAATGGGGATTGTTTCCAAGTAAATTCAATCCTAATTCTTGTTTGTAAATAAAAATTGATAACCAACACACAAATAGGTAGATATGGAGTTCAATTATTCATAAGGAATGGATTGCCTACTGCAGGGGTATTAAGGGTTAAAAACTTAGTTTTTATCATGTAGTTACTTTATTATTTTTTTAACATGATAAGGTAAGGATGAAACGAACAATATAGATGTCATCACATAGGTGTTCATGGTGCATATCCCATCTCTATCCTTGAGTTCATTGAAGACGGACACATGTGGTCACTTTGGGATTCTTTGAGAGGATTTGAATGTGAATAGACCCCCAGAGTGATGAATATATGATATTGACCCCATGGATGTGATGTTGACAACCATATCTTTTCAACGGTGATCCCGTTTAGAAGAACAGTCGATCACATCAATGGTTATAGGCCACAGAAGGGACTGTCATCGGTGGGGGGCGGGCAGTGGCGCGTCCACCAGGTGGGGGGAACTTGTGGAACAGAAGCTGCAGGAAGCTGTTAGGGCCTTCTACTCAACTACAGATGGCAGCCTCAACTAGACGTCGTAGGAGGACACATCATATGGTGGAAAGTCATTGTCTTTCAGGACTATGGTAGGAATCAACAAAAACCTCCATGGGGTGGTCTCACGGCAGCATCCACGTATTGATCGTTAGGGGATGTTGCACCCACCCTATCAAGAGAATACAAACAAGCCCTCAAAAGTAGGCTAGGTCAAACTGGTGGCTAGACCGAATCTAGCGGGTAGGGACGGTTTGACAGGGTCGGACCCCACCTTGGCAAACCAACCCTGTTTCACTTAAATGGCCATAACATCCAAACCGTATGTCCATTTGACGTTCTGTTTATATATTTAAGACCCTCAAGGCGATCCAGTACTTTTGGGTCACTCGTTGTGACCTTTTGTGGAGGTTATAGTATGAATAATTGACATGAGTAGTTGGTTATCTTGAAAAGAGTGTGATAAGGATCGAATCTTTTGACTGGATGGGGAAAAGAGTGGAGTTGGTCTCCTAAAAAATACATAGTTGGTCTCCTGTGGAGATGTTTATTTGGTCTCCCGTAAAGATGCGGTGTTGGTCTCATACAAGGGCGTGGAGTTGGTATCCTATGAGGGTGCGGTGAAGGTCTCTTGGGAGGGCCCGAATTAGGTCTCCTATGAGGGAGAGAGTAGGTCTTCTATGGAGACGCGTAGAAGGTCTCCTATGAAGACTATTTATCTCATTAGATTTGGATAAGTCTAAAATTATTATTATATATATCCTACTATGACTTGACTCTAGTGACTCTCTTAATTGTACTTCATAGAGGCTATACATCATGTACCTCTTTGTTAGTCTTCCTTGTGTCTTACTTTTTGGTTTAACTTTCTGGATTGGGGTACCTACTATGTATTGTTTAACTCAACCCAACATGGTATTGTCCCACAGGTGTCATGTCTTGTTCTGATGATTGAAAGATTTGAGGGAGTCTTTGGTGGGCTGGAGATAGGTGGTGCTTCAGGTTGGGTTATCTTTGGAAAAGATCACTATAGTTGTACTTTTTTGTTTCATATGGGCTTGTATTCTTGGTCATTTACATTTCTGTTTGTATTTTTACTCTTAGTGGTTAAGTTAGTGGGATGAATATATGTTTACTCAATGTTTTTAGTTTCAGCACATTTTTATGGAGACGGTTTCATATGTAAAGCTTCATATGAAAATGCCTCCCATTTGTGGTATATGACTTCTCAAAAGTAGTCTCCATCCCTTAGCTTATTGGAGGTAGTTATAGGGTAGTAATGACACGGGCCTCAAGGGATGGGTCGTGAATGTTATTTTGGTTGAATAGTAGAAGAAATAAATGATGTAACTAAAAAGCTATTTCTTATTGAGGAATCCTCCATAAATAATTTCATCAAATAAGAAGACCGGGAAATCATTTCTAGTTTTCAGATCAAAAAAAGTTATTCTTAATCATCAGATATTTAAATTCTATATATTTTAATTGAAATGTTTTTGTTTTTTGTTAAGAATCCAGAGAAATATGATATCAAACATCAGCCCTATCCATGATCTATGTATATGAATGAGAATTATTTATAATCATAAGTGGATTAATAAAAACCCAGTAGTTCAAATACATCTTATTGAATCAATTTAAATAGTTAATTAATATATTGAATAAAGTTTGAATTGAATCTGGTCGAGGAGAATATATGATGTAATTTATTAAAATTATTTTAGAGTTTAGAAAAAAAAATATTTTAATGATTTGAATTTAATATCTATTCATCAAAACAATGATATCATCTAGGATATATTTATATTCCACTATTATATTCTAAAATATATTAAAAATAAATTTCGGTGGAATGTAAATTTATTAGATTCTCCAAAGGACATTAATGAGCCTTAGATCCGGTAATTTTAAGATAAATCTCATATTTGGACAACTAGAATAATAAATCACATGAGTATGATTTAAAAAAATTTCCCATAGAAGAGATTATTTCATAGTATGATCAGAAATTGAAGAATCATGAAATATTCATTTTATAAAATGTTTTAGAGTTTAAGTAAAAATTCAATGTTTTTGAATAAAAAAATTAAGAGTGTTAGAAAAAAGATAAAATCACTGATGCTCATGAAGAATGTTAAAATAAGAAGGATTTTTTATAAAAATCAAAATTATGATAATTTAAGAAATTTTAGCACATATTTATGTTAAGGATATCTCTGATTCCTATGTTTCATATTTATTCTCAGTATTTTTGTGAGTAAATTGACGAATGATATATGTTAATTTTTTTTGATGTAATAATTTATAATTAAAATATATTATTACTCTTTTTCCCTACAAATATTTGAATTCCCAAGGATAAAATTTATTTCCTTTTTTAAAAAAACCAAAAATTGGGATACTGTCTCTAAAAATTAAATTTTTTTCCAAAACTTTTTCAAAACCAAAGAATGATTCTATAGAGGTGGAGAAATAATTAGTGATATTTGTTTACATAGGGACTAGAAAAGGATGTTTTTTAATTGAGGAAAAATTATCTTTGACTGTTTATGTTTTTCACAAAGAGACTGATTATCAATCATTTATATAAATATAGTTCTTTTAAAAATCAAAGAACACTTCATTTATGTAACATAATTAACTTATTTTTGTTTTTCAATAATTTATGACTTTTAGTTATAAAAAATGGTTATTATAAAATCTTATAAACATAAGTATTTAATAAATAATGGTGGTGGTACTTAATGAAAATTTGATAATTTGAAAGTATTTCATAAAACCAAATATTAGAGCTTTAATCTATATCACAGTAGCAGTGTTGAACCATACTAAAAGTAGATACAGATATTAACATTATACTTATACTAAAACGATTACAAATAATCCTGATATTTTCTGAATTTAACTATTGTGAAATTTCTGATAAATAGAGAAGCACCACATATATCTAAATAAAAGTGAATTCTAAAAAAATGAGATCAAAAATTGCTAAAAGTATTTAACTATTTACTCATTAATATAATTATAATAAAATTTATTTAATAGTTATTTGATAGAATTTAAATATTTTAAATCATTCACTATAAAAGAGTCAGTGATTTCATTTTTCATTTGAATTATTGATGTACTGGTTAAGTAAATGAAATGCTGATCATAAAGCTATATTAATGTTATTTAGAGATACTATTTTTTGTATGTAAAGATCCATCATAAATGTTAGGTTGTGGTAGTAATCCTATCTATATGTTATGTTTCAAGTAAAATTAAACAACTGATCGTAATAGTAGTGTGAAATACCAATCAGTCTGAGTGGGGGACTTCCAGGGTTGGAAGACAAGTTGATATTCATACTTTTATGAAGTATATATAGTTTTATACATTTATAGTTAAGGATAACATATATTTGATATAACATAATAGATTTCTGTTTTATAAAAATTATGGTTATAATAACAATGTCAATTTTTTTTATAAACTATATTTTTAATTTTAGTTTTCAGAAATGGTGTTTCCTTTGTGCATGATAATTCCATCAGTAATATAAAATACTGATACATTAACTTTCATACAATGATCTTTGTTGTGTCTATATCAATTATTCATAATAAAGATATGCTTAATTTGGTCGAATATATTTTTTGTAATTTTAAAAATTTAAATCATTTGGTGGAAATAGGTTAATAGTTGTTTTTAAATTACAATTCACTCCCCAATTGTAGTATTATGGTTCTAATTTCATATAAATTTGTTGAAAACATTGATATCAGATTAGGTTTCTATATTTGAAAATAAATATTAAATTTTTAAACTTTGATTTTGAATTTTTTGTTTCCATACACATTGATATGTGTATAGAATACTTTTTTAGTGTGTAATGTTTTCATTTTGGATTAATCAAAAATATTAATAAAAAAAGACCACCATTATATTATAGAAATTATAATGAGTATTGGAGAGATAAAATCGAAACATATGATAAGAAAAATAGAGTTTAAATTGTTCTCATGCTTGCTGGTTATTTTAAATTTTCTGATATTAAATTTTATACCTTACAAGATAATAGAAAAATAAATTTCAATCAAATTTCAGATTAAAAAATACACTTCCATGATTAATTAAAAAACATATCAACAACCATATTTCAAAATATCTAATGTAAAGGTGTATATGGAAGGAGTTATAAGTTACACATTTCGAAACATAAATATTTTGTGAAACCAACATATGTATGTTAAGAGTATATAACCAATAAAATTATTTATTACCTGAATAAATATTATAAAAATTAATTAGAGATTTCAAAAAATCACTAACAGTTTGACAAAGAATTAATAGATGACCAGTTAGTTTAAAAAGTGAGAGATATCATTCCTAATAAATGATAATAAAAAAGATGCCTATTTTTGATAAAAATTTAATTATTATGTTATGTTTAGATTATATAATTAGTACTCTAAATCCATATGATTTTTTAAGATATAATATGAAAAAGAGAAATCAAAAATAAAGTTTCTAGTATAACTGCCAGACATAAAAATATGAGAAATTGTAAAATATTATCATCATAGAAATTTTCTATAAAATCAACAAATGAAAATAAACGATACCCTATATATGGTGAACACTATAACTTATCAAGTGGGATATTGAAATTGTAATGTTTTAGAAGAAGTTATCCTAATTAAAGGAATGAGTTACATTATATTTGAAATACTATTTTTTAGGAATTCCTAGAAGAAATAGAGTATTATATGTTGATATATTAATCTTAATTAGAAACAAAATATATCATTTAGAAAGTATTTAGTTAATTTATTTAAAGAAATTTTGAAATATATGGATAAATGGAGTTATTTTGAAAGACACACTTCTTTAGAAAGATCATATTCAGAAGGGGATAATATTATAAAGATCATTATATTTTAAGATAACAATTTAACATAAGAAAAATTATTAATGTGAAATTTTACTACTAATGTTCTTTTGAATCATTCCTTAAATCCAAAATGATTATATGATTTAGATAGTGAATATGATTCTATGTATATTAATTCATCATATTTAAGGTCTGTTGATAAATTTGAAAGGATGAATGATTATATTTCATAATTAAAAACTATTTACATGATTTTTTTAATAGGTATACTAAAATAAAACAATAATATTAACAAATAATATCATTTTATATAATATTTTTATAAAAATTAAATTTAAATTCTAATGTAAAATTGAAATCTATATTTAGATTTGGAAAATTCAGAAAGATAAAATTTCTAATCTTATTTTTGATCTAAAATGAAATATTAATGTTATAGATCTTAAAGGTACTAAAATATATTAAATGAAATACGAAATGTAAATATTTTGATGTCTAAGTTTTTATCAATGTAAATATGACATTGTGAAACATAAATTTGACAACTAAATCCTTAAGGAGTTATTTTCAACATTCCCACTAGAAGTAAGTCATTTGAAAATAGGTATAGTCAGTTATAACCTATATGAAGTCAATCTGAATTTGAAAAAAAACATTAATTATATTTTACCCGAAATGTTTTTTTAAAAAAAATATACCTTTCTTTTGTACAATGTTTCATAAATATGGATATTGGAGTTAAAATTATTCTGTTATTAAAAAAAATTTCGAATTTATTTTTCTTTTTATAAAAATAACTTACTAAATTTTAGCATAAAAATTTTAAAGGTTCCTATGATGCTATTTTATAACTCTTTCTAATGCAGGGTAATCAATCAACTGAATAAGTGATTTTTAAGATTATATAATTATTGTGATTCGACAAATATATTTCTATTACTAATTTCCCTTCAATTTATTATTTACATTTATGTGAATATTTTATTTAAAATTTTCTAATTTACTTTTTATACATTCCTTATCAGAACCTGACCTAGGATGAGGGTCAACCTGAAACAACCCCAATCCAACCACTATAGTTTGGGGGTTGGTGACAAGCATATAAGGAACAATAAACAATATGAGGACTTTTCTATGAACCTATACAAACATACACATCCAACTAAATTAAAAAGTGTAGATAAATATTAGAAAACAGAACAATGCTATAATGTAAAGTGAACATGTATGATCCTCTAGATGGTACAAGAGTATGGTAGTGAATACTAAAATGTAATGTGGAAAAAACAAACACCCAAACTAGATTCAAGTACTAGCATTAAGAAAAATGAAAAAGAGTATCCGCTGAGAGAGCCCAGCTTATGTATCCCGTCTATATCCACAATATGTGGTCCACATAGCATGTATCTCTATACTCCTCTGTGGTCCCGATCGACGTTTACACCATCTCCAAAGGACATAAAGTTTTTTTGGAAAATCCCATGCAATAGTGAGTGAATATATGATTTTTTGAATTCCCCAAAATGTTTAAGTGGTAGGAGTAAGAGATAAAACATAAGAGAAGTAGTAAGTGGAAGAAGGTACAATAAATGAGAGTGTATCTCAACCAAACATGAGTATGAAAGTATACTCATCCAAACCCAACAAGATCATGATTGTGATGAGATGAACTCCTCATATAGTCTTTGCTTCCAATTTCCATAGAATATACTCATCTATCCACGAGAATCTAGGCATAGAAATCACACATCATACCCTACATGTATTCGCCTCCCTTGGAAGGAGAGTAACTCTGACCCATGGAGTGGGTGCTGTATTATGATCGATATAAATATTCTTATTCAAATAAAACTAAAAAAGTGTGTAATGGTATCTCCATCTCATAGATTATCCAAAGAAGATGACTACCCAACAGTTACAATGTAAAACCATATGCAATGACTGATGCTTAATGTGTCTTCCTAAGAGGCACAAGCTGAAGTTGATCAAAACACCACACCACGATACTATATGATTTGGGCAACACTGACTTGCCCACATGGTTTTAGGCTGCATCAAAAGGATGAATCTCAGGGAGAAATTTCTCCCCTTTTTTGTGAGTCCATAGGTATGTTGAAACATGCCTCCCCACAGTTCCGTACAGTTGAGGATCATCTCCGTGTTATTGGGCAATACACTGCCCAGTCCTACTAGAGGGTCATCCTATTCGTATTGGGGGAAATGTTACCCATCCTTGCTAGAGGCTTAGCCTTGTATCACTGGGGACTATGAAACCTAGCCCAATTAGATGGACTCCCTAGAATATCTCATCGGGGACTATCCTACCTAGCCCAACTAGAGGGTAAGCCTGATATCGTCATCTGAGAATACACTATCTATCATAGTTGGAGGGTCATCTCGGTATCATCTTCGAAAAATAATCTACCAATACTTGTTATAGGGATATCCCGGTATCATTTTAGAGGACACACTACCCATCCCAGCTGGAGGGTCAACCTAGATTTCTCTAGTAAGCCTCTTTTATGAATGTCGTCAAAAGATTTAATCTCTGTTCATGCCAACCATAATCATCCACATCGTATCTATAAATCCACATTCGAGGGCACTATAATTTTCTACATGAAACAATTTTGGATATGATTCTCGTGGAATGAAATCCATTTTCAAATGAATTTTATACGAATGATTAATGATTTCTCAAAATTAATTAAATGATACGCGGTGTGTGAGGGGGCCCACATGACATGTGGACCATCTTCATTTCCTGGGTGTGTCTCTGGTCGAACACGGGTCTAGTCCCATGTGGTTGTGAATTCCATTTATATGTAATACATAGCGTGTAACGCCTATCTAAGGACGAGACTATTATGGATAGTTGTGTCTATGTACTCAGAATCCGTGTTTGTGAACTTTGGTGCATGGCATACGAGTCCACACTGGGTGTTTCCCAAGTGTCCATGTTGTGTTCATGTGCTTAGTACATGGTGTGTACCTCTCTATGTGCTCTATCAAATGTCTTATATTACAACGTGATGTGGTACGCATAATGTCAATTTGAGTACATGTCTTTTGATTCTTATCTCTTCCCAAAACCCAACATCGCTACTGTGGGAGGCTACATGTTATGTGTTCTTCATTGAACATGGTTTGCAGTTAGGATTTTCACTAGAAACACTAGTTTTTCACGATTTCTCATTTTCACACCGAATCATCTTCAACCATAGACAATGGTTCATGGATCTACTATAAAAATCTATATCTATCTTAAAAATACGAGATTTCATCATCGTTTTCCACGAAACAGCCACATTCAAAAATGAGTGTTTGGACAGATCTTTTGATCATCATCATGGATTCTTTCCTCTACATATTTTTATGAAAAATTTGGATACGTAATCCTCGTATCATGTTGTTCCAGATATATTCCGCTCTCACAAATCCATTCTTCTTCCATGATTCCATCCCATTTAAAGGCACCTAACCGAGATCCGGTCACCCGACAATCATTGAATCCAGATCCATTATGATTCCATAGTGATATTTGAAAAGAAAAAGGGGAGTAGGGAATCCAATCCATTGTTTAAATCATCACTGTCCAAGAATTCTTGGTTGGAGACTGAAATGGGGAACCAGGGTTATAACAAGTTATAAACAATAATAAATCTATTACACATGCTCATGCAGTGTTTTAAATCAAAGGGGTAGATAGAAGAATTATGTTTCAACATTCTCAATAATTTAATCCAAGGAAAAAAATGTTATGAAAATTCATACTAGGATTTTATTAACTACAGTTGATGAAGAAATTATTCACCGACAAAGGAGGGGGTCTGTTGCTTTTAACTCATCTCGATTGGTCAAGATCCAAGTGTTCATTATTCATCATTCTCCAATAGAAAGGAGAGGAAGAGTGTGAGTTGTCATTCGAGAAACATATTTACGAGGCTAAAACCTCATTACCATGAATATATAACCATTTATTAGTTGAAAGGATTTAATTAATTAATTTAATAAATTAATTTTTTTAATCACTTGAAAGTACCTCCAATTAGTGAGGGGTATTAACGTCCCATCCTTGCACATTTTATGTCCTGACTAGGGGAAAAATGTGTTTTAGAAGCAAAAGTGGATTGAAATTTTTGAATTGATCATCTGTTTAAGAGTATTCACATGTTCTTTAATAAAATGTTCCTGTGTAATATAAAATATATAAAATATTTTAATAAAATAAATTCTGGACGCACCAGGCCTTGAAATTGACCTTCGACCCTACACCTAGCACTGGAGTAATATTTATAAATATTTTAAAGTCTTATTAAAAAAACGGGTCTCTGCATTCGACATGTTTTATGGTAGTACTTTTTAAAATTATATTATTTAACTTTAAAAAATTTTACTTTTCTAATAAACATTAATTCAAATTTTAATTTTTTCGAACCATCTTCAGTTGAAGAAGATCAATCCATTTAACTGTAGAAGATAACATCAAAACATGTTTAGAAATAATTTTTTTAGTTCATCATATTTAAATAAAATTTTAATAAATTTGGTATTTTCAAAATAGCATTTTCACTATAAATTAATTTTCATATATGTTTCATGCTTTTACAAATTTCATTTTCAAATTTATTTTTGAAATATTTTTTGTATATCTAAATTTAATTTTTTATACGCAATTCATTTCTAAATTTAAAAATTCAACTGATATAAATTTATATGGATTTCAGTTTCATTACATATTAATGATGTTATAATTATTAATGAATACCAATATTATATTTTTACCATTCACATAAAATAAGACTATCATAAAAATATACAAAAAATCATTGTTGACATAGTTTATCTAGTTTATTCTAAATTTTAATTCCTTTTTATGAAGAGATTATTTTATATTTTATAAATTTAATTATTATATAAAAAATTGAATTTTATTTGAGATAATGTTTTAATCATAAAAATAAAAAAAACAATTATTTTTATAAATCTTATTTTTATCATATCCAATCTATTTGTAAATATATTATCATTAATGAATTGAAATATATTATTAATATTTATTAATTACATTATAAAAAATTAATTTTTGGTATTTTGTTGTATAATATTATGGATAATAGTAACATTACAATTACAATGTAAAAATTGGGATCTTACTATTCAACTATCTAATTTTCAATGGTTTGATCCAATTTTCATCTTAACCTTTTGATAGTAATATTACAAATTATAGGCACACAATATTCTAATATCTAAAATCATTCACACAATTCAATTAGTTTATTTAATCATTATATTAGCATTTATATTAATTTCATAAGAATTTCATTATATATTTTATTTTTTATTTATTTTTAGGGATTGATCCTCTAGAATTAAAAACCATGGTTCTGCCTAATATTTTCTGAGGCTATCCTAAACGAGTTTTGGTTTTTATTATGAATTTAATTTTTAGGGTGTGTTGTAGAATGGTTTTATATTCAGTGTGGTTTGGATTATAATGAAATTTTTATATATAATTTTCATTTCTCAAATATTATAGAATCCCCCCTTCAGTAATTAAAAAATGAAATTTTTTTGTATTCATAAATACATACACAAATTCAATTTACACTTCATCATTACTTCCTCATGATCCGTAGTCACATTTCTAATCCTGTAATTCTACCCGATTACTTTCTCTAATCAATTTTCCCTATTCTGTAACAAGTTTCCTGTCTACAACATTTTTTAAAATTCTGTAAGCATTATATATATCCCTTAAATGATTCAATTTGTCATATTTGTTTTATTTTGTAAATTCAATTATTATAGTCACATTCCACAGAATTTGGATATTAGTCACTTTTTCATTGGATGTTCATTGATAAGGGCTTATTTATATCCCCAAGTGTATAGATTGTTCCTATAGAATACACATCAATATAAGGAAGATAGGTGTTGCTCAAATGCAACTCAGTGCATGAATCCTTTTGATGACTCCTCTAGTATATGATTTTTATAAGGGATAAGCTAAATGGAATTAATTTCTCTATAATCTAGGTGGAAATCCACAATTCCATACACTTTTTAGAAATATTCTAGCCCCCCCCATAGTGAGACATTTGGGAATATGAATCCCTTACAAACGATATATTATAGTTCTTTATTTAACTCCAATAATTCTAATTGGAAAAGTCTATAATTAATCGTATATATATGTTTTATATTATGGGTAATATAAATGAGAACTTCAATATAATTTTTAGTTTGATGTCCTACAAATCCATATTTTAATTAATTAGTGTAATATTATTCAACTTTTATATTCTCCATGTATACAAATATCCTCTTCATCAATAAATAACATTTTCAAATATTGTTATCCAAAAATTTCAATAATATATAATACTGGGGGTATTTCTAGAAAAGTCTTAAATATTAATGAATCTTCTTTAAAATCAATGGAATTAATTCCCTCATCACAAAATATAACCTCCTTCCCTCAGGATTAAATTATTATTTAATAATTTATGTGAAAAATAATTCCAAAAATCATGTTAATGTAAACCATATGTCCAACAATCATGTTTGAAAAAATGAATCTCTATGCATCTTAATAGAAACTATACGATATATTTTCATTTCATTATTATTTTCACTAGTGTTTTGATTTAAAACTCATCCAATATTGTATCAAAAAATTTCTAAATGATATTGAAAAAATTGAATATAAAAAGAGTACAGAGATATTTAATCAAATAACTATATAGTTATAATTTTTTTGTAATCTATGTACCTTCTAACACATAAGAAAGGACATAAAATTACACTTATGTTATTATGTAATCCATGCCTTGATATCGTGTACTCTCCTATGGTAAATTACCTTAATACTTGTCGAATTTTTATGAAATGGGTCACATTTCCACATAAATAAATAATTTCAATCAGGAATCTCACCTCTTATATTTATATTCATGAGCTTGATGGTATTTATCTTCACTCATATGGGAAACTCCTATTCAATTCAAGAATGTCCCTAAAAAATTTTCAAGAATAAATATATATTGGTAATTTTAATATTCCTCTATTTTCCATACATTATGTGTCCACTATATTGGTCAAATTTAGCATATTTTTATATTTAATTACATTATAGTTAAATTAATTATAGAAATATTTCCAAGCATTAATGTCACATGAATCAATCACTTCAAATATAATTTTTTTATTGAAAAATAAACATTAATGGTATGTATCTTGCATATAAAACAAGAGATCAATGATTCATTCATGGTTTCATACATAATCCATGACAAGTATTTGTAATCATGTATGGTAATCCATATGCTATGTACTATATTCATCTTCTATTTTTCATTAATTTTGTAATTTTCATTCTATATAATCTCATTTCTCATGATAAAATAATTTCTTAGATAATGTCACATTATATTATTTTCATTTTGTATCTCTATATCCTATTATTTTATTAATGTTTTGAATTATAAATCATTATTTTTCACCTTGCCACATCAGATGATATAAAAAATGATAAAATTATACCCCTCACGTCATCCCAAATTTATAAATGTCTTCATAATAGACTTTATCCAATGTTATACAACTGATGTATTACTGGTTCCATTTAAGGATGGTGTATATAATGAAATGCATAAGTAATACAATGTTAAGCCATAACATGGGAAAATGGGTTTTTAATATGCTCATGTTAATTTGTAGTATCCTACAAAACTACCCTAATAGAGTTAAAATATTCTTATCCCCATGATAAGATTATTTGGATTCCCATAGAGAGAATGACTGGTAATAATTATGGGTTTTGACATGTATCTCATTCCACCCATTTAGGTCTATTTAATAATAATGGAATATTAATTATTTTTTAATGTATAAAACTATGAGTAAGAAATAATACTATATGGTTCTATTAAATATTATGTTTTTTATTCAATTTCATTTAGGTTTGGTCTAAATTTGTATTATCTTACTATGTTTTTATAAATCTAATTCCTAAGGTTTCAATAGAACATGGTCTCATACTAACTATTATACACCAACCCTAGTAACCTGGTGTTTCATATTATTTGATTAAACTCATATATAATACATGATTTCACATCACGCATTATATTTCTAATAAGTAGACTTCTGCAACATTTCATTATAAGTGGACATATAAAATTCATAAAAACCCAATAAAACATTAGTATTCATACAACAATATCCTTAGTTCATTTTTAATACTCTTTATAGGTTTATATGGAATGTAAAATAAAATAATTAAATGAATATATATTCTCAACAATGGGTTTTTTATAATTAATTCTAACATAGAATAATCATGTCATAAATAATAATGCTGATATAAATAATGAGATATAATCTTAATAGGAAAAAAAATACCTGCAATACATTATAATATGATTAAATAATTATGGTAAATGAGTTCATAATTATTGAATTCATAATACTATATATCATAATCATATTTTCATGGACTAAGGAAATACAGAATAACCATATTTTAATGTCCTTGTTAGAATATATCATATATACTAAAAATACACGATACATGTTTGTCTCAAAATAAATACTGATGCATCGAAGGGATAAATAAATCTAGGACCCAATAGACACATAATTATTCCAATTCACACATAATAAAATAATTTTTTAAATATAATACATGTTATAATATTTAAAATAACCATTTATAAACACATGTATTAGTATTCAATACTTATCTATATAGATGCAATGGGTATAGTGACTATCAATATTTTCCTAGAAAATTTATTTACATGGACATATAGGTGAATATCATTTAATTTTGATTCAATTATGGGATATTATCAATGTGATATAAATTATCCATTGTAATGTCATTGTGGGGATAGATACCGTCTTCTTAAATGTGTATTAAATTGAATTATTGAGAATTAATTCTATGATAAAACAATCCCCTCTTTAAAAATGATTTTAATAATATATATTTATATTGAAAATATAATGGCCTATCTGGGTTGCATAATTAGTGGGATTCGTAATTTATTATTCATATCACAATAATTTTGTTCTGGTAATAAAACACAGTATCATTTCATGTGAAAATGTAATGAAATTTAAAGGAATTGAAAAAGAGGTATGAGGAAAATGGTTGGAAAACCATGGAATTGATATGTCCCTCCCTAATGTATGAGAATAAAATCATTAAATACATAATTTCTTTATCTCTCAGATGAATAATTTATATAAGTATTTCAGATCCCATACCTAACAGTGTTTCATTAGGAAAACTCAAAGGATAGACTTCTGAGAGACAATTTTAGCTAGGAATTAGAACCATTATCTACTTAAGTGTCTAAGTAAAGATACATGATAAGTAAAATGGGAGAAAAAAAATCTTAATGGGTTTATAGGGGAGATAGATTTTCTTATTTTGGGTATTTATTGAAAATATTAAAGAAATGATGATTATATTTTAATCATATTCATTGGATTTTATGTTTTATAAAATAGCAAAAAAATAATTCTTTACGGTTTTATGTAATTATATTCATAACTTAGGATATATGTTTTATAATTTTTCATTTTTATAAACCTAAATACCTTATATTATAATATTTTAGACACATTATATAATTTTAATCTTAATGATCAATTTTTAAATCATAAAATATACAGTAGGCTTGGAAATATTTTTATAGGTTTGA
This sequence comes from Viscum album, assembly GCA_963277665.1. Classification (NCBI taxonomy): domain Eukaryota; kingdom Viridiplantae; phylum Streptophyta; class Magnoliopsida; order Santalales; family Viscaceae; genus Viscum; species Viscum album. The sequence continues at coordinate 714,178,639 of OY728122.1, forward strand.
CAAACTAATATCACTATTTTTAAATAAATTATTTTAATGAATATAATTATTTTCCATTGTTAAAGCCTTTATATTATATATTATATAAATTTTTTATAATAATTAAGGAATTATTCATAGAAAATTAATATATAATATTTTTCCTATCAAAAAAATTTTCAATTGTTGTATAACATTTTCAGAAACACATTATTGGATATTTTTTACATGAAGATTCTAAATTTGAAGTCTATTTTATGAAAAAATCTATATATTATAAATTTTATTACATTATGCTACATGTATTTCATTTTAAATTCATTTATTTGGTGAAACAATTTACAAACCACATTAAAATAAATATTTTTTACTCAAGAAAAATTGTTCTAATTATATTACAATAAGTTAAGAATAACATATTCGTAATAGTTAATAAATATGATATTTTTAAATGATTTATGTATTTTATTAGAAAAATTTGTGGATTATAGTAGGAATAATATTGAAATGATTATATTTGGAAGTTAATATTTGAACAACCTCATTCCCATTGGTCAAATTCCAATTATCACCTTTCCCTCCCAACATTAATATTTCCTCTCATATATACACTTCATATATTATCTAAAACCTTCCATATAAATATTATAGTTATTATATAATTTAAATTATATAACATATGATTTTATTTATTATAAATTATTATTTTATATGTTTTCATTTTTTATTGAGTATCATCATCCATAGTTCATGAGTATGGTCCTATGCAATATTGTTAAGCATTGGATAACACAAGATATGAATATTATCTTGAATTAAATTCTCTAGTTTCATTGTAATATGGATATATGATCAATGTAGATATTATTTTTAAAAGAATTTTTTATACTCATGTGTTCGGGATTAAACCTCCTCATATGTATTTTCCAATAAATACCATATATGAACACCTATACATTATAACTATCAACATACATCTATCCATCCACATACACTATAAGGCATACTGGTTTTCATTAGTGGTTTATTGAGACTACCACCCACCACCAAAGTTGGCTAATGACATATCTATTTCCTTGTCATTATAGTGGTATTTAATTATATAAGTAAAAAAAATGACACTAAACTATAGTTATATTCTTGGAAGGTTAATCCTTAATGTATTGACTGTACAAATTGTAATATTTTTATGATATAATCCTCAATATAATGATATGTACTTCTATTACTAAAATATAAAAATAATATAACTATTTTATTTCCACATAAAATACAGTTTTATAATAAATAAACCCTAAGAAGTCTTCTATTTAAAATAATTACCATATTTATAACTCATCCCAATAAATAATAAATATGAATGACATTTTATATATGGATTCATAAAGTTGGTTTTTGTCTTATGTCAATGTAAAACCATCTACTTCCGTTCATCATCATTAATTTCAACCCTTAATTCTAGAGTAAAAAAGTGAAATAAAAAGTGTGTAAACAACAATTATAAAAAAAATTCATGGGATGGGCTAGAATTGGGTGTGAATTTAGAATTTAAATTATGATAATGATGAATAAAATGTAATATACCCCAAAATATGAAAATGATGGATTCCTAATGTTTTGTCCAGATTTCATAATATCATAGTTTTTTATCCTAAAAACAACAAATTCATGAAGGTGAATATAATTAACTAAAATTATTAAATAAATCATAATAAAAAGTCCACTAATTAAAACCAATTACCCACCCTTATAACGTATTCATATTATGAGATCAATGAAACATTCAGAAAAAATTTCTAAAGTCATTTACTAGGACATATTTTATTTAATCATGTGCTATGTTTCCAAAATTCAGTTACATGATCTATGAACTCAATAGTATATTTTCTATCATTATAATAGATATAAATTTATAATTTTTATCTTTTAAATAATTAATACCTATTTATAGGCTTAAAAAATAAAATTAATAAAATATTGTGATTTTTTTACATGATCTTGCACTAATGATAAAACATAAAAAATGGGCTAAAATTAATTCAATGTACACATATTAATAATAGTCACATACTCAAAAATTGAATTCCATATTTCAAGAAGGAAACATAATATGAAATGAAACTATATATTATTCAAAAATTATGAATATAAACAAAACATCAACATCATGTTTCATTAAAATGGGAAGGGAAAGCATATATTCTTGGAACATCAACTTTATTTTAAATTCTTATTCCTGGGTATTTCATCGTAATCCGTATGTATCCCATGTATTCAGGAAAAAAATCATTACCTATCAAAATATCTATGTTTTTAGGGCCACATTATTCTATTTTTCCCTGATCAAATGTGATCCATGATTTCAATGGGTTCCAATGACCTCTACAAATAACTTATATTTATTGTAAAATACACTGTATGAAATTATATTAAATTATATTTGATGATTCATTATAATAATTAAATGAACTCTACATGTACATATTATCTAATCCAAATGAATCTTTACCTTGATAAACATACTTCCAAGCGAAGAAATTTTATTTTCTATAAGTGCAAACTGACCACTAGTTGGAATGTTTTAATTGTGGGTATACATCAAGTGAATTTATCTTCAATAATCACATAAAACCATAACCTATCCTTGAGTAAGGAAATGGTTACCATATTAATGATATTTAAAAACATAGATCAATGTAGAAAAGTTAAACATACATACTTTTTTAAAATAAAAAATTTTATTACTCCACTTTTGGGAATATCCTCATAATAACATGGTGTGGTATTAATCAATGGAAAGAAGATGAAAACACATTTCTTTAATTTAATTAATATCATCATTATTGATTCATGGTAGCTATGTCTTTTTCACATATAATAATCAAAGAAACTGCAAAATAAACAAATATTATCAACTCTTGTGGTAAATTAACTCAAAAATATTGTCTAAAATATATATGAAGTTGGTGAAATTATCAAAAGATAATCATACATTAATTTTATCATATTGGTCTTAATAAAGCAATTTAAATTTTGATACCCATCATTAAGTCTTCTAGACTAAACCAAAAATTATAATTCTATTTTTAACAGTTTCATAGAATTTATAGATAAAAAACATATCACCAATTAATTTGAATGATATTTTGTATTGTGGTACTCTTAAAATAATTATAGTATAATGATCAATAATATTTTTATGATGAAATGAGAATTTAAAAACTCAATGATCAAAAAAGAGAAAACTTAACACCACAATCTTATCAAGTGCAAAATTTTAATTTAAATATAAAATATACCAATAAATCACCCTCCCATATTAAATGTATATTAGGATAAGTTTTGTCCAAGATGTCAAAATTTCCTCCTCAAACCATTGGAATGATCCAATACAACAATGAAATAATATCCAAACATAAAACACCATCTTTAAAGTAAGTACCTCAAAATGGGGATTATATTTTTTATTTCGGCAAGGAAAATATAGACTCTTAAATTCCAATTATTATTGGTTATATAGTTTAATAAATACATGTTACATAATATGAAAAAATGATGGGTTTTAAGCTATATCACTCAATCCTCAAGATAAATTTCTTTAAACTAGGGTAAGAAATAATTCCCAGTAAAAATACATTATGGTTTCTTATTATTCTCTAGAATTTTAAAAAATATATTTTTATTTGAGACTGTCACAATGATATAAATTTACATGAAATAAATCACCATTATTCATCAACTGATGGAATGTAAACACTAATCTATACCTCAGTAATGTAATTTCAATCAAGATAATCTATCATTGGAAATTGATAAAAATTAAATATTTATATATTTAATCAATATTATAGAAAAACTCATTCAGATAAAAAATATTCATCAATAGATTTCCACTAAACTCAACATGATAACTAAACAATCATATATAGAGAAAAATGATTCACACATTTATATGAATAGATAAAAAATTAAATTATTTGACTAGTTTATCTATAATCGCAATCATGGCCCAATTTTGATCAAAATAATCTAAATCCCTTTTTTGATAAATAAATCATCAAATAATCAAAAATGAACATTATCATCCACATTCTCACCATGTTTGAAATTAGAACATCATTAAAAGTGGTCTCATACATATAACTAGCCCAATCTGAAAAAACATCTAACCTATATATTCCATCAAAGGATTTAAATCCTAGAATTAAGCTCACATAACCTTTTGGGTATCAAAAAGTAGATAATATTATAAAAAATTGCAATAAAATACCATTCCAAGATTCCCCAATTTTTTATATCACTAATAAGGATATAGGTGTCGACAACTTATAATAAATTCAATAAATAATGTTCTTATCATCCCAATGATCTGGAACTGGTGACACATTGATTGTTTCTTATATAATTTTCTTCTCCCAAATTAATTTATATTAAAAATCCCACATGAAAGTAAAAACACATTTTATTTAAACCAATATCATTAATAAATTTTTTAAAAAGGAATAGAAAATTTTTGGAGATTATAGTAAAATTTCCTACTGTGAATCCCAGGACTACTCCTTCTCATTATAAATTTTGAATATAAATTATATACTCTATTCTATATGATTCATATTCTAAAATTAATATATAATTAATGTAATTCTCTGAATACTAAATATGTTAAGAAAAAACTGATTTATTACAAAGGAATGTATCTATTGCTACACACTATTTTGGATTTTATATTCCATCAAGCTGAACTCTTATACCACTATAACTATTTAACTAGTTTTTTCCAAAACCAAAAAAAAAACCAAAAAATTAACTAGTTCCAATATCTCAACCAAATCACATTATAACTACTCTTTCAAAAAAAACTATTCCACATGGTCCCCACTCAAGTTGGAGATGATATTGAGTGTCTCCCCTCAAAACTAACTATAATATTTCATGGGTTATTGAAGATAACTGAGTGTATAAATCCTATTATGTATGCTTAATTACCATCTCTGTAAAATTATAAATTACATTGAATCAGAAACTGAAAATACCAAAACCTTAAAAAATATGGAATCTATGATTACCTATTATTATATATATAATTCACAATTAAAGAATGTAAAAAAATGCAACATAATAATCTATTATGGAAATAATAAATCCTCATAACCAAGTATTTTTAAAATTAAAACAACACACGTAACATTGATTTAATAAAGAAAATATACAATCCCAATTTTCCAACTATAATTCTTGATCACATAGAATGTGTTTTTGAATAACATTCCTTTCAAAATATTTTGAAATGTATGTCAAATTAGTGATGAAGATATCCATGTACTTTTTATTCCATCCCCTAAAGATCATGAAAAATTATTAATATTGTGTATACATCAATATCTATGAAGTGAAATAATAATACATAGTTTCAAATTTATTGAAAAAAGCACAATGGGGAAAGCCTGATGAACACAAATTTTTGAATTATTGGCTCAGTTAATCAATTAGCTATTTTAATGCTCACAGATAATGTTTAATTTATTAAAATTTAGTTTTACCAATACCCATGTCTTATAAGATATCTATAACCCTTACATGAGATTGAATGTAATTTTATTGGATAATTATAACGTGAATTATAATTTCACATGAAGCTCATATATACCCTTACAAAAATTTAATAATTATTTCATTACCATTATACAGTTTTGGTTTACTCTCATATAAGTATTATCTTACCCATATATAGAATATATAATTTTTTTTATTCTCTAACTCAACTATTAGCTTACCATAACATAAGTTATGAAATGTGTGTGTTACCCCTATGAAAGGAATGAAAGGTTTGTGTAACATTTATGCATAGTTGGAATAGTTTATTTTACCCTTATCCATTTTTAATTTGGTAATTTATTACCACTAGTACTTTTTCTACTGCCATCAGATATAGCTTAAAATATGTAGTTAGTGTTTAATACTACCAGAAAAAATTTCCATTCCCCAATACACTTTTGAATCAATTAATTCAATCTTTTACATCTATGGTAAAGTCTAATATTACTATTAAAATGTTTATACTTCCAAAACAAGTTTTCTACCATTAGTCAATTATTAATACCAATAAAAAATTCCTCACACCGGGCTTATTCTACTTTCTTTATTTGAAGAATGGTTCCACATATATTTTACTAATCTTTATACCACAAGTTCTAATATAATTTTTTAGATGTATCCAATACCACTAATCAAAACTTGCTACCACCAGATGAAGTTGGTATCACTTGTTGATGTTCGACCATTGTAGTTTTCTATAATTAAATAAAAATATAATATTATAAATAATAGTTTATGGAATATAATTAAATTTATAGATTCATGGATTTATGAACGACTATTCATAAAATGGATAGTCATATTTATTGAGGGAATATTCATGAATTTCATTATTACTGCATAGTATTACAATTTATATAATTTTATTCAGGTCTATAAACGATAACTATAGACACTGAAAATTTATAAATCATAGGATCTCATCATGAATGATTATTGTTCGATTAATTTATACTACTAACCTGATAAATAATATTATTGATAAAAATATTATCTTCCAGTACTTCATATGACACTAATTTTTTCCTAAAAAACATCCCAGAAAGAAAGATTCAATGAAATATGATGTAAAGCATTAATGAAAATACAAAAGAATAAAACAATCATTCAAAAAGTATCTCATAATTTATCAAATAATGATTAAATACAAAAAAACTTCATTAATTTTTTTAATATTCATATATATTTTTGAATTTTATGTATTTATTGATTTATTTGTCTGTAAGTTAATCATTATCTCTTATATTATATCAGATATCACTCTAATAGTGTCTTTACATTTCTTTTAAAAAATTTATCCCTTGAAAAACTGTGGAAGATGATATTTGTATCATAGACTACCTATGTGTATTTTTATGTGTAAATCCAAATCCAGGTTACAGATAATGTTTATTATATAATAATCATTCTTTGTAGACGGTGAAAATCATGTAGAGGGTACTAGGACTCAACATGAGATCAAAATAAAATAATTTATTTATAGAGCATCTCTCTTTTAATATATAAATTTTTTAAAAAAATTACTTGTTTCATATTTCAAAACATATTAATAAAAATATTACAGTGTTAGTTAAATTTAATAAGTGTAATATGTATTTTTTATATGACTAAATTTGTTTCAATAGTTATTGTGGTTTTAAAAATTATTCCAACAATGTTGTGATATATCTTTTGAGATTTTTTTTGAAAATATAAAATACTATATTTCAATGATTTTTATAACTTGGAATATTATATATTTAGGGAATTTACCTAAAATAGTTTTTAAATTTTTTATCATATAAAAAATTCACGAATTGAGTAATCCACGGTGACTAAAATTTGATATGAGAGGTTTGTTGTCATTCTTTAACAGTGATCATTATTTTAACCAAAATAACAAAAAATTTAATTATTATAAATTTGCATAATTATTTATAACAATGTAATTAATGGGAACAGTATTAGTTTAAATCCATATATTAATGGTTATAGTTATGATATAAGGAATATTAAAATGAACATACCTCTTGAGAGTATTCATTTTGAAATTAGAATAGTAATTGAAGATAAATATAAAACAACTAAATATTATAGGGATAATTGGATTGATTCTAAAAATGATTCTTATGATATTAATTATAAAGATATGAATGAATTGTATTGTCATTTATATGAATATGAATTCAAAACAAATTATACACTTTCCACTACTTTTGATATATAGGATACCCTTGTTGTGTCTCACAAAAAAACATCAAATATAAAATAAATGAGATTAAATAATTAGAAAATTAAATAAGAATAATTAAAAATAAATATATGTAAAAAAATTTAATAAATGTATATCAAGTTAATGAAATAATTAACATTATTCATAAACATTGAATTAACATAGATGCAAAAGATCATGTAATTAGAATACTATGATGCTAACAATATGGATGGAGAGGAACATATGTTTCCATTTGACAGTAATGTACCATAATCAAAATACTAGTGAAAGATTTTATTAGAAATTAAATGATATATGATGAATTTTGAAAATTAATAAATTGGATTAAGAACCAAAATATAGTCTCTTTCAAACCCACCATGTAAAAGATGAAATAAAAAATTATTGAATATAGATAATGTGAGTCTCAGTCACTCACTAAGAGTGATGAGGAGATGGAAAATTTGTCGAGATTTAGGAAATTATAAATGAAGAATAAATTCATTAAAAAAATAAAACTATGTGGGAAGGTAATATAAAATAGGATGTAAGAAAATAAAAATTAAAGTGTTGAAGTAATTTATTATGAGTGCAAGAGAAAAGGTAATATAAATTCATAATTTCCAAATATAAAGTACAAGAAAATATATTTTAAAACTAAAATAGGATACATTAAATATATAAATAAACATGTAGTTTGTATAATGATAGTTGTTTTGAATTTTATTTAATAAAGGTAGACAATAACAAGTTGGATAATATGTATTTTATGGAAAATATATCATGGGTAACAAATTCTACTCTAACCACTTCTACTCAAATTTTTATTATCATTTCAAATAAAAATCACACTGAAAATGATATTTCTAGCTACGATATCTTGGAATATTTTAATATTACTAATGAAACCATTGATGAGATTAAAGATATATGTATAAATTTAAATGAACGACATTATTTATCATCTTGTCTTAAATATGATATTTCTATAGATGAAATTAATGATAATTTTTTAATGGAAAATAATTTGTTGAAAATTTACAATGGAATCTTATTATATATCATGAAATATTATTAAATGGGTGAGAAGCCTTGACAATAATTCATATTTATAATGACACACTGAATTAAATAGAAAGAATTGGGTACAAGGATATCTAAACAAGATTTTTTAAAAACAATTTTTCTATTATATCAAAATCTACTGGTTCTATGAATATATCATACTATTATAAACCTAATAAGGACTTTAATTCTAAAAATCATAATTTTAATTATGGTAAAACTATTAAAAAACTTTTAATCCCAAAATATGTTGGTTCTAAATTCTCTAGAACCAATAAAGTGTGGGTACCCGAATAGTTGGTTGTTTAACCCTATTGTAGGAATCATCAATAAACAATGGTTGTAATATTTTATGATATATTGATAATTTTTGTTCAAGGAAGGTGAATAGAGAGTACAAAATCTTTATTTTCCTTATAAATGTTTATAGTTTTGACATCACATTTGATGAAAATTATAAAGGAAAAATAATTAGACTTAGTGAAATAGAAAATATTACATTTGTTTTAATCTCTAAAATCATTTTTCATTGATGGATTAATTTATAATTTTGTTAAAATATCACAGTTATGTTATAATTTTTATCAATCTCTGTTTGAGAATAAATCTTGAAAAATACTGAATTCTACAGATTCTATTGTTGTTATGAATGTTCAAACTGATAATGATCATACAACTGAATTATATTAATATTTATCTCAAAATATTTATTGTTAATTTTTCAATAATAAATAATATTGGATATGAATTATTATACTTAGACAATATATCCTTCACTAAATTAGAAAGAAAACTATGAATGATTTAGTTAAGAATCTTCCTATAGTTGATTTCCAAACATGTAAGTGTCCGTCCAGAAATAATGTATCACTGATAGTGGGAGGGTTTTAATCAGTGATATCCTTATCTTTTTTGAATCCATCGTAACTAAACTACCTTCGCCTCCTAATAAATATGTTTTCCTTGATGAAAATAATAGAAAAAAATCTATAGGAAAATAATAATTTAAAATTTTTACAAATCAATAACAATATATATTTATTTTTTATGGTTTGGAAATGATCCAATACAACCGAATCCATTAGAAAATAGTTTCTTTTGTGGGGAATACATGTATTTTGGTATTCCCTTACACTTGTGTATAACTATGACCAATACAACATTTCAAGTGATTTATATAGTATAAAATTATAAATGATAATTTTTTTGACAAATATTTTAGGTTACATATTGATCATGTTTTACAAATATGATATATTAAAAAATTATTCAATTTATTACCCAGAATCAAGTAAGAACTCCGTTGAATTTTTTTGACTAACCACCCTTTCAATGAAGGTATAGATAATTAGTTTTTCAATTATAATTCCTATATAAGCCCTAAGGTTGAATTCTAATAAAAAGGAGGAGTTCATGGTTTCTTTTGGTTCTCATTCAGATACCAGAGCCCTAAAATATTAAAAAAAAACTGGGCCTCTTTGTTTTTCTATAATAGTTAGGGAGTATACGAATGACTGTGTGGTCGATTTCATGTTTGAGACAAAACATTTTTTTCATAGTTTTCACATTTTTAGTCAAACTATGTGACTAAATGTGTGATGCACTCTTTCATATTAGTTAACTGAGCCTGGATTTGTATATAATTTGAAAAAATTGTGAAACCAAAAAATGAAACAATGAGTTTTGGGGTGAAATTTAAAAAATCACCCTCACATTAATTAAAACCTTATATACCTTTTCCCTTTCTTATTCATGATTACCAGCCCCCTATATTCTCCTTTAATCTCAGAAATCTTTCACACTTGGATTTGAGACAACTTAGTCTTCTAATTTCTGATCCTCGATCTGTTAGAACTGATCAATAAATCATTGAAATATCACATAGTCTCTTTAATCTTAACTATGTTTTTTCAAAATCCATCACTCTATTTTGGTATAAGATAATTTTCCCTATTTTTAGGTCATTTAATTATTTATCATGTATCTTTCAACAAGCTTAAAATATGAGGTTGACATCGGGCGGGGCATTGTCTACGACCCTGAGGTAGGTTGTCACATTTTTTCTTATTATGTTTTGAGGCCATGTAGATAGGTAGTTGTGTTGTATGCCAGATTTTTCTGAGAATCACATTTTATTTTATTAAATAATTTCCAATTGATCATTGCACCATGTTTGAATACTATTATTTATTGTTTGAAAGTATAGAGATTGTTTTCACCTTATATGGTCACCAGTTGTATGGGCCAATTGGAATTTGACACTATGGACAATGGGTCAAATTGCCTAAAACACCAAATTAGCTTCTATATAAGCATTTAAATGAAATTGACCTTGATAATTTAATATAAAATGGAACACAAAGAACATATTAAGTGTTTTTCCCACTTATATTTGGTGTTTACTATGTTGGAAATTGGCTTGTTTCCAATGTCACCTCTTAAGTGATACCTCGATCAACATGGATTTATTTTCCATGCCTTGATGGATTAAATGGGTTGATTATAATGAATGGATTAATCCTGTAAAGTGTCTAATTTATGGTGTTTTTTCCATCTAAAATGAATTATATTTATTGGAATGAACTGATTCATGATGCATGGTAAATACACTTTTTTGGTTATTCATTTCAAAATTAATAATTAGAATTTTAGTTCCTTACTATAAAAGAACTTGAAATTTCAGACACATGAGATGTTTGGCCTCATGTATTTTGTTACAAATATGATAACACCAAATTTATAAGTACATGGGATAGATGAAATATAACATTTACAGGTTATTCCTCATACTAATTTTAATTTTTATTACACCTTCATATGAGCTATGTGTGATGGTAAGGGGTGTTGTGTTTGATGGATAATCACACTCCCTTACATCGGTATTTTTTCTCCATGTTCCATGATTTGAATGATAAAATTATGTATCAATGACTATCTTGAGTGTTGTTTCATAATTTCTTACACTCTTATTGGGATTTAGGGCATATACCTTAGTTCTTGAGCTTATTGGCTCGTTATACTAGTCAAGGATATCTGATTTATAGCCTAGTCTTTTCAAAGAAATTACTCTTGGTAAAAGGACACTTACGTTCACACATACATGGTTTACATAGGTGGATGATATATATATATATATATATATCATCATACTATATATACATGTTACTACTATATATATAGTGAATTTTCACACTTATATTCTAGCTATGAACTAAATTAGGTAGAAACAATGGGGGTCCATCCAGAATGTAAGAGGCCTTGTTATTTATTAATTATATAATGTTAATTAATTAATATTTCTGGAACATTTTTTAGTTCTGAGAACTAATTATATTACACATAGACACCATTTGTGGTGGCCTATTGATATTTTTATTTCGCAGCCTACCCTAGATGCATTTGGAACCTAATAAGTTTATATATCTGTACTTATTGACAAGGGAAAGCTCCCTAATATATTTTGATGATATATATTTATTTTAGTTGGATCTTACGAGTAGAGTGTTGAGCATACTCTCAAGATGACTGTAGAGAAACATTTGTTCTTTTAGTAATTTTTGGAGTTGATAAAACATGATTGTATCTGTCTACCCCCTATTCCCATTTTTTTATCAGTATAAAATGAATCCTTGTATACAAAACTCCATAGTGTCTTTTCAGATATTTTTTTAGTTTTTCTTTTTATTTCACCCATCTAATTTTCTATCATATGAGTTATATTTATTCTTCCACTACATTGTTATTTTATGTATTTATATTATTATTTCATTGTTGAATTGTATCCCATGTATCTATTGCGGCACTCTAATATGAGTATATAATATCCCCATTACAGAACAATTACACGGCCACTTCTAGTTGGCAACCCCTAACATTTGGGGAGAAGAATTTGAGGCTATGTGACCCACCATATTGGGGAATGGGTTTTGTTTATCCAATATTGGGACATCACAAAGTGGTATCAAAATAGTTTACTTTCATTATTTACTGATTGGATACAATAGATTTATGATTAATAATTATTGAGACTTAGTCATAAGTAGTTATAGGGTGCCACAAACCCATGTTTGGGGTAATGGATATGTATCCTTAATTATTATTGTTGATTTGTTTTTTACTAAAACTATTGATATCATTTCACTATTGGGTGACACACATGTTGTCTATGGTTATTATTATTGTTCTAATTGATTATTTATTTAATCCTTGTCCTCATGATTAGAGGAAATGAATCATTGTTACATGCATCATTATTAGGAACACTATAACTAATATTCTATTCATTTTTCCATGTCATGTCTATTTTTAGCATTCATTTTTATATTTCGTATTATTAGTTCCATGAATATATTGAATTTTTATAAAACATATTTTTAGGATTTGAAAAAATAAATTGACACATAAAATATTTTCCTTCACCTAATAATATTTTTTTAATTGGTTAACACAGAAACCTTAAGTAGTCAATTATGGAACATTGAGTCGTGGACCCTTCTTCGCATGGGTTGGAGAGTGTTATGGTGGGAGTTGAATGGATATCATATTTTTGTTCATAAATAGTATGTTACATTTTGGATAAAAGGAGGTATGCCTTCTAATTCAACCATTTTTAAGTGATTTAAATATTTGAAACATTACAAATTCAAAATGAATATGGAATTTAATGTTTAAGTTTTATCCTTAACATGGGAAACAAATACATATACATGATCCAGACCATATTAGACGGTAGTGAGGTATCCATTATTTTGTTTTGGATTTTTATGGCCTCTTATATAATTTAGATATGAATTATAAAGTAGACATAGAGGTATGGATAAAAATATAATAAATATTTATTAATATATTATATTTTTAAATGATGTATTCAAAATTTCATAAATATATTTTGATGCTTGTGTTTGGAATTGTAGTGTCATGAGACAACTAATTGCTCAATTCATACTCAGTGAATGCGGTGATGATCCTGCTCTTGAGGTGGTTGGACCTGAGCCTCCAATTTTGAGATGTTTTTCATAAAATGATATAGAACATTCTAGGTGATGTTCAACATTCCCAGAGAATAGAAAAGTTGATTCATGAATTCCAGTAGCACCATCCTCCTTATTTTTTTATGTATAGAGTACCTCATATATGGAAATTTGGATCCAATAAAACATATATATATATTTAATATTATGACGATTCCTCCATAGTTAAGGGTCAACCTAGAAATGTATATTTTACACAATTATACTGTATGGTGGTGTGATTTTTCCAAGTAACCAGATCAACATTGTGATATGGCACAGGATAATTTTTAGATCATATTATATGACTACTTCTTTACGTAGACTCCAAGTGATAATAGAGATATAATATTGATGAACCTATAGCATGTGATAATGTCAATTATGTTTTAATTAGCTCATTTCATAGGGTTGTAGAGGTTTACTCATATTCTAGTGAGTGATGATCTTATGACCATTGGGAGATTTGAGGATGGGATGGTTTCTGCCATTACCACATGTCAATGTGTTCAAGTTGAATAAAATTTTAGAAATCATCAACTATAATGCTATTATAGAGATGAATATGAGAAAGATAATGGAACAATTCATGGTGGTTTGGCACGTAAAACAAGTTTTGGTTCTTCTTCAGGGCCAAAGAGGCACATTAAGGAAACTCATTGAGGTAGCAGCAATCAGGTTCTTCATTTAAATAGATTATTGATCTATCTCCAGTGTAGGAATCTAGGAAATACATCAAATTAAATATTACATGATCATGTTGAGGGTAGAGGATATATTAGGATGGTCCATGTTCAGTTTTTCATTAAGAATTTACCTCTAGAGCCTAGTGAGTGGAGATCTTCATATAATCCTAGCCCAGGAGTTAGACCTGTGGGATCACATTAGGTAGGAAGTTGGAATACCACAAGAAGATTAGTCTATGTGATGGTCATGGTAGAGGTATTCATAATTATGATTCTTTGGGCTAGTAGAGTGAGTTTGTTCAGGGAAGTCTGGTAGTGACACATGGATGTGATATAGGACAATGGCATCTATTTTAAGCCTATGCATAAGGAGAATTGTGTCAAACCTTAAAATATAGAGGAATTATTCTAGTATCCTCCACATTACTATCAAATTTATTTGACATAGGCGCATCTCACTCATTTATATATGAAGAAATCCCTAAGAGTCTAGGCCTTTAGATTGAAAATATCCATAGTGTTAGGAAGTTAGACACCCTATTAGGTACCAGTTATGAGAGTGTTCTATGTTTTAAGTATTTCCCCTTGATAAAGCAAGTTACCTTTTCATGATAAATATTTGTATCCATAACATTAAATGAATTTACAAAATCATTGGGATGGTCTAGTTATATCCCTATCAATATCATATTCACTACCATCGTCAAAGGGTGACGCTTACAATACCATAGGGTATTAGAAACATCTATAATGGATAATCAAATTTCAGTGAGACTCGAGTTGAACATTTGTAGTAGAGGAAGCGTAATGTGATAACTAATATCTCCGGTATTTTCCTAGACAACCAGGGATTATGACCCACTATTTTTATTTAGAACTAGAGTGTTTCAAAAATTTAATTCCCAAATACTACTCCAATTTACATATAGTGTGAGAGGTAGAGTTTACTATTGAGTTTTTGCAAGGAGTATCACCAGTGACCTTTCATACTTATAGCATGATGCCTAAGGAGCTTCTAGAAATCAATAAAAAGTTAGAGGATATGGAGGATAAAGGATTTATACTCCCCAAAACATGACTTTTGGGTTCACTAGTCCATTTTTTTGAAGAAATTGGAAGGTTTTATTTTCATGGACTACCATCATTTGAATTGTCATAAAATTATGAATCAGAATCCACTACCTTGAATAGATGACCTCTTTGATCAGATCTGAGGAGATAAGGGATTTTAAAAGTCAAAAATGTGGTCGGGATGACATTAGGTTCATGTTAGAACTTCATACATACCTCACAGAACACTCACTAGAATGTATGGTATCTACATGTACATTTTTATGATGATAGGACTCATGAATACACTTATAGTTTTCATTGATAAAATCAATCAGGTTTACATCCGTACTAGATTCATATATGAAATTATTTGTAAACAATATATTGGAGTATTAACACACCAGAAAAGACCATGGAACCCATCTTGAGAACATGTTGAATAGATTGACAGATCATCATATCCATTATAATTTTAGTAAATTCCACTTTTGGATAAATAATGTTTACATCCTTAGTCATAATATTTTAGATTCAACAGTTTCAGTGGACCTAGAGAAATTGTGAGCTTTATTGTATGGGTAGTTATCCAAGATCTATACCTTTTAATTCCATTTAATAAATGGTCAGAAGCCTTGCTTCTGGTTAAACATGATGGGTATTTTCCCAAGATCCTATTTTAAATTAATAGATTCTTGTGGATTTATATATATTAAATACACATTTTTTGGGATTTCTCATTCATTGTAGTGCCACTTACGAGATTTACAATGACTGTGGTAAAATTCATTTGGCCAAAGGCTTGTGATGAAGACATCAAGGAGTGGAAGGGGAGATTGAGTTCATTGCTTATACAGATATTTGTAGAGATATAAGGGATCTTTACTATATACTATGATTCATCATGTATCGGTCTTGGAGTCATTCTGATGTAGGATGACTATTTCATTTTGTAATGGTCTTGTCTGTTAAGTCCTCAAGAGAATAATTTCCTAACATATGACAATGATCAGACTATTTTTGTTCATGATTTTTGATGTTGGAGACAATATATTCTTATATAGTGTTGTGTGGTATTCACATATCATAAATTCCTCATGTATATCTTCACATAGCAGGATCTCAATCTCAAGAAGTGATGGTGTGGGGAGTTCCTATTGTTGTCTGATTTTGAGCATACATATATGCTTGGAAATGGTAATTCAGTAGTTATTGTTCTAAACCAAAATAATTAGAAATAGGATGTTTAGGAATATAGTGGGTAATGGTAGATTATATACTTATTCTTATAGATTCATGTTTATGTTTAGGAGGACCATGGCCAGAGTATCCTTTTATCCTTATCATTGAATTTTACTCTTCTAGAATGGGTGATAATAATACATATATATGACCCCTGTGTACTTTTACAATGTAAATCATTTCAAATGATGATTCATATTTGGGTAGGACCATGGATGAGGATGATAACTTATTGTTCCATGGGAATTTATGGGTCCTAGTAGACATCATAAAGGAGATGACTGGGGAATTTCATGCCAAAACATGGGAAGTTCACCTCAGTGGGAAAAAAATGTATCGAGATCTATGACACCCGTATTGGAGGACAAGTATGAAACAATATATTATTAGCTTTATCACTCAGTATTCCACCTGTCAGCTGGTGAAGGGAGAACATCAGTTTCTGATAGGTATTTTTAGAGTCATTTCCTATTCACAAGATAAAATCAGACTTTGTTTGAATGGAATTCATGATTGGTCAACCCAAGTCACCTATTAGTAATGATATTTTTGTGGGTTTTAATTAACATTTCGATTATGGTCACACCCTTATTACAAGTCTGAGATACCTTATCGATTAACAAGCTAGGAAGGATGCAAGGCAGGTGGGTTTCACATCATCATGTAGATACACCTTCTATCCTTTCTAAAAGAGACAATCTTTTAATCTAAAATTTTTGTATGGAATTGTAGAATGCCTTATGAACATAGTTACTTCTATGAATATCCTACCACCCATAGATTGATGGGCCGATGGAGCATACAAATTAGGTGCTAGAGGACATACTTTGTGAATGTGTCCTTTAATTTGGGGGTTGCTTGGAGAAAAACATTATCCTCATCAAGATTTCTTATTATATAATATTTTAGGATTCCATTGAGATGATTCCCTATATATCCATATTTGTTAGTCCTTTCCACTAAACTCTATATAGGCTAGAGGTAGGGGAAGAAACTATTTTTGGACTCTATCTTGTGTAAGAGACTATATAGTAGGTCGAGGTGATTAGAAAGAACAAGTTGATATCTCAGACTAGAAAAAAAAATTTTATCAACACGCATAGGAAACCTCTCAACATGATGGTTGAAGACTGGGTTTTCATTCCAGTCATTTCCTGGTTAGGAAATAGATGCACTCAAAAGTAGGGTATGCTCTCACCGAGGTTGGTTGGACCCTTCAAGGTTGTGTAATAAATTTCCAAAATGGATTACCAATTGTATCTTCCACAAAGATACTGTTCAATTAATGATATATTTTATATGTCTCAACTTCTCCAATACTAAATAGAGTTTACACATCTCTTTCCGACTGATGATGACTAATTGTATGTTTATGCTTTCTTTGAAGAGTGTCAAGTGCATATAGTGGATCGGAGTGTAGAAAAACTCCAAGGAATATTGGTTCCTCTAGTATGGGTGATATGGTATCATTACTGGGTATAGTAAAATACCTAGGAAGTAGAATTTTATATTCATTGATAGTGGAAAAAACACTTTGTTGATGATACCTATTTAACCATAGATGTCCAAATCTAAGATGAGTTTCTTTAAGGTGGAGAGGTTTTAATGACCCATATTGTCAACAATGATACATATCATTCGTTTTTCAATTTTAATTTTCAACCAACCATAATATTGAATCATAATAATTCCATGGAGGTCAGGGGCGTGTCTAGTGCTCATTCAAAGCAATGATTCCTAAAATGGGAAGAAGGAACTGATCTGCACAGTTTTTCTACAACCGTATGATCGATGGCACATGACCAAGTAGTCAGTTAAATGTTTGGGAAACATAATTTTTCCTTGTTATTATATAGTTAATGAAACCACATCTCTAACCATGTGATATAACCCTTAGTAGAAATGAACTGATATTGTTTAGCACAGAGTTTGGCCAAACTGTTTGGCCAAACTGTTTGGCTATGTGTTCGGGGTTGAAATGTCCAAAATTACCATCACTGAAATTAAATGATTATTTTAATATTCAATTTCTTCCACCTATATACCACCCCCTATCATCTATTTTGAGCTAAAAAATACCTAATGTCATGCATTGAGACCACTCCACCATCTGGTATTCGATCCTCAACCCGTCAGAAGCATTGGATCCAGATTTGTAATCTCCCCTAGTATATTCCTTTTATCTAAATTTATTTCTGAATCCATCAGGATATTTAGGTGAAGGATCATTTTTAATTATTTTTAGGGCATTAGACTATTTCTCATATATCTTCCAACCAATATCAAATCTAATTTTGATATCAAGGGATGCATAATATAAGACCTTGATTTAGGTGTTCATGTCATTTCCCTTCACTTTTTGATGCACTGTAGCTATGATATATTTCCACACACTAGATATTTCTAAGAATCACATTTTATTTTATTAAATCATATAAAATCAATCAAAAAACATGTTACACACCTATTGATTGTTTTGGTAGTTTTGTGGATGTTTACTCCTTATGTGGTCACTCCTTGGGTGTGGTAATTGGAATTGGAAATTATGGAAAATGAGTCAAATTTCCCAGAACACCTAATTAGATTTTCACTTGGACTTTAAATGAATTTTAACTTAATAAATGAATAATAAATTGAACACAATGCACCGCCTAGGTGTTTGGTACACATATATTTGGAATCACCCAAGTATGAAAATTCCATTATTTCCCATAACACCTCCTAAGGGACAACTCAAGCCATATGTATTGTTTTTTATATGTCTTAATGATATAAATGTTTTTATGATAATGAATTGTCTAGTAATATGGATTGGCTAATGCATGGTGGTTTTCCAAAATTAAATAAATTAAATGAATTGTAATGAAATGATTCTTGTATACTGGTAAAGCCATTATGTTTTTCATTTTTTTTAAATTCAAGGATGGAATTGTAATGAATTACAATAATTGAAGATGATGCTTGAGCCACGTGTGATGTTTTTAATCACTTCATAAGTTATAAATATGATTATTGCTTCTTTATATGTATATGGTATATATAAAAATGGGTCTTGGGAGTTTATGCATCATGTCAACTATAATCATGAATATACCTTCATATAGATTGTTTACATTGGTAAGGGGTGCTGATAATGGTGGATAATCCTTCCCCCTTAAAGATGGCATGATGTCACACTCACCATAATTATTGTTGATGGATGATCTCTACCATTTTTATGGGATGTAGGGTATGTACACTAGTGCATGAGTATATATGCTAATTAGACTTTTCAGGGATGTATGATTTACACCCATATCTAGACGTCAAGTGTATCCTTGGTATATATATACATATATAGGTGTTTAATTGGTTAATATCAGTGGATTGAATATATATATATATATATATATAATTATAATCTATATATTACTACTATATATATTGAGACTATTAAAACTACTATTCTGACCATCAGATGAAACAGGTATGCCCTCTAGGGGTCCTTCAGGAAACATAGTAGGCTAGTTATTTATTTATTTTTCATTTTTTATTAAATAATGTTTCATGAACACCTCTTTAATTATGAGGTCTTCTTCGTTTACATATAGACAAAATTTGTTGTGGCATACTGATATTTTTATCTCAAACCCTACTTAGGAAGACTTTGGTACCGGAGAATATTATCTATCTATAGGTATTTCTAAGGGAAAGTTATCATATACAGGTTGCTTATGTTTATTGGTTTTAGATAGAGTTTAGGAGTAGAGTAATGAGAATACACTGACGAATATTTAGGGTAAAATGTTGTTCTTTTAGTACATTTTTTAGATTGTATTGCATTCTTGTATCTGTATGACCCATATTCCCATTTTAATTATCAGTATACCATCCATCTTTGTATCATGCACTACCAATGGTATTTTTTGATGTTAATTAATATTTTTTTTATTTATTTCATCTTCAATTATTTTCTATCATATAACATATATTTTTTCTTCCACTTCATTGTTATTCTATCTATTTATATCATGCTTCTACTGTTGAATTTTCTTTGTAGTATCTTTTGTTCCACTATAACATGAGGGTACATAATCCCCATTTTACCACATTTACACAATCACTAATAGTTATATTCCACTAGAATATAGGGAGGCTTCCTTGAGGTTATGTGACCCACTTGGGTTGGGAACAAGTTATGTGGATTCTGGGTTGGGATGTTACAACTTTATTACGACACTCAATCAAATTTCCCAGTTTGATTCCAATGTCCTATTAGTTAATAAAGAAATAATAATATGCCTTAATACCACAGAAAAAAATCCTAGAATTATTCATCCTTTGTCAAAAAATAATAGTCAGGTGGCTCTGTTTGATTTCGGAAACCCTAATTACCTACTCAACTCTTCTTCTTTCGTTCATCTATTTGTAAATATTCCTAAACAATAAAGAATCTGAACACTTATTCATGAAATTATTTTTTATCTTCACTCTCATATTTTTTTGAGTGATCAAATTCATGAAATACACAAAATATTCATTTCATTTTATGAACGTGCTAAAAAATTCAAACGAGATTCTAAATTTTTTTCCCACATTAACAAATTTCTAGAATATAAAATATTCCTCAAATATCTGATTTTTTTAAATGTTCAGTGACTTTAATATCCCATGATATTTTGATCTCTCATTGAAATTTTATAGGCATAAAAATTCTTAAAAAAATATTTAGTCTAAATCTAATACCAGATTCTGAATTCCAAATAGGATTTCATCCTTAGGATAAAGGAATTTGGAAACTCAAATTTTCTTGACCCACTTAAACACAAATCAAAACTGAGGATATATCATAACATATCACTTCACCTATTGAAAAACTAATATTCCCTTTCCGATTTCATAATTATCTAGAAGAGATCATATTGTTTGATTTTTTGTCTTTTTATCAATTGTGAAATATGTCTTCCCATTACAATTCACCAAACCAAATGATAAAAAAAGTTCAAAAAATCATAAAACATCAAGAATGCTTCATTCCCCCATTTCAAAACACTTTCAAATAGTCTTCAAACAAGACTCACCTGATACTTATTTTCTCATCAACCACTCATTAGAGACATTTAAACCACTATTCATCACATTAATTAAAAAAAATATTGATCACTATGAGAAATATTTGATGATATTATTGATTTATTAGGTTTCAAGATTTTTATTTATTCAAATATCCCAATATCTCCCAATAATATTTTTCACAAAAACATTTATTCTTTAAAAAAAATTATTACCAATATGCCACCAATTTCAAAAGGATACCCAAAAAATTTAATTACTAATCAGTTTTAGAGTAATTTGTATTTATTGTGGCACACCGATTCTAATAGAACTGGCTCTAGTACCTTCAACTTTAATACTTTCATTTATCTTCTAATTTCAATAAAAATGGAGTTTCTAAAACCATAAGATAATTTCTTTTAATATTTATGTATTTGTTCATATGATTTGACTAAAATCTAGAACCTTTAGTTTCTCTCATTATAATCAACCTTCTCAGCCTTTAGAAAATATACAATTGGTTATCTCATTCTGATGGACTGAGATCGAAATGGTTTGTTTACAAAAACATTCTTCGTTCTCAAAATTTATATTATAATAATTAATTCATCATGAACATGAAAAATTTAAGATCTAATTTATCATCGCCTAACATATAATGGAATATATTTTATCCTCCCATTTTTAGAAACATATTTCATTCCAAGTCTTGCTGAATAAGATTGTTCTGAATACCATTCGAAACACTACCTCTTTCATTCATCAATAATTATGCACCAGTTTTACATAATACTTATGATTTTTTTGAATTAAAAAATTTAAATGAATTATAAGATTAATATTGGAATCGTAGAAACTCCAATCCTCTTTATGATCTTCATTCCATTCCAGAAACAAGGTGAGTCTGATAAAACTTTTCTTCTAGAAAATGTGTTTTATAGACATTGGAAAATCATAAGAATTGTGATTCTGATTTCGTGAATATGATGGTCAGTATGATTTTCCATTTTTATAAGGATAATATATTTATGTTTCTTAAAAACAAAAAAAAACACACTTGTAAATTAAATTTTTTCTTAAATTACAAAACAGTATCTATCCATCATAGTCCCGTCAATATCCCCTATTGTTTTTTTTCACCGGGATTCATAAATAATTGATCACTATATCCTAAAGATATGGATTACTTATGAAAACATTCTAAAACTACACGAGTTAACTCATTATAGGAAACATGAATTATTTAAAGCAGGAGAATATTGTGAAAAATTAATGACTCATGAAACAACATCAATAACTTCAAAATTTCTTCACACATTTCTTCTCTTTCATAACATTTCTAGTGATAATGATTTAATTTTAGTTCTCTTAAGTATTACAATACAGAAAATTTTTCTTTTCCTATAAAAATTCCAACAAAAAATTAGAATACTAAACATAGTTATATTTTTTATTAATTTATTACCCACAAATACTCCTATATTCATACTTTTATAAGGATTGATTTATGAAACAGTTCTCCCCCTTGACCACACTATACAAGTGTAACATGAGATATGGGAAAAACACATACCTCAAACTTTATGAGAGATAGGTTGGGAACCCATGTTCAACTAAAATTTATAAAAATATTCCTTTGGTATAGGTTTTTTAAAAATGTTACCATCTTTTTATGATGTTCAGAAATTCTCAATCATCAACTAATTATTCTCCATACTATATTTAATGAAATTATATATTATATCAATATGTTTTTATTGAGAATGTTATACTGGATTCCTGGTATTATTAATTTCAATTTGAATATCACAAACCATTAGTATGTGTAACATTACATTAAACAGTAGGTCATATAACTAATTTTCTATAAACAAATGTTAAATAGTGTCTTGAGTGGTAGAAACATAACTAGCATCGACCATAAAAAGATTTACTTATTTTTATCTATTTCAACTAACACAAATCTTCCATACAATTAAAACTCCACCAGATTTGGATATTCTATCATTTACATTTCTTGGCCAATTAATATCTAAATAAAAAAACATGTTAATACGTTCTGAGCAGTCATACACGATTATGATATTTTATGTACCTTTTATATATATGAGGATTTTCATACTAGTAATTCAATGTGATTATTTAGGGAAAATAAAAAAAAATTATACATAAGTTAACATCATAAGAAATGCCACTTCTTCAGGTTATCAATTATAAAAACATCTAATCAGCTACCAAGACACATTCTGATCAACTTCCTCACCTTCTCAATCATTGAAAAATCTCATTCCCACTGAAATCTGTGTAAGAACTAGATTCAAATAATATATGTTAAACAACATAACACGTTATCTAGAATACCTTTCATAGGAAAGAAAAATGTTTCCTTCTTATATAAGATTCTTAACCCAAGAATGTATTTCATTTCTCCATACATGAAAATATCAAATGCCTTTTTTATTTCTTTAGAAAATATTTCACCTGATATTTTATCATTCCTATAAATGATAATTTAATCAATATCAAACAATATGATGAGTCCAAACTATTGATTTTTTTGTTTTATATATAGATATTGACTCCTCCTTTGTTAAAATTCATCATCCTTAATAAATAATCAAATTTTGAATAAAGTTCTATCATATCATTTTATACTATACAAGGATTTGATCAGCAAACACACATATCTTTCATCTTCCCCAATAAAAAATCCACATGTTAGTTCAAGGTAATGTTCCACATAAAGATCCCCATTACAAAACGTATACATTGCATCCTTATGAAAATTTTGTGAATTCATTTTGTTTTAGTAGAAATAAAGATTATGATTTTTTGTAACATTTCCATTAGAGGAAAATTCACATTAAAATAAAATCCATCAATTTGTGATAGACATTTCCACACTAATCATTATTTCTTCCCTACAACATCTCCTACTCCATTCAATTTTTTCCAGAAAACTCATTTTTCACCAATAAAATTTTTCTTATTTGTGTTGTGTATTAGTTCTAAAGTGTCATTATTTTCAATATGATCAGGATATTCATTTATTTATTGAACCCTTTCTGGATTCTCAAAATCATTTTTCACATATTTTACCTCAAATTTTGAATATAAGGAAGCGCATGAAATTTTTCGTCTCGTTTGAACCCTTTGGTGTTGATCACCAATTATGTTATGAGATTCCACATGATTCCTCAACATGGGATGAGATTTTTTAGAATCTTCCCCATCACATGAAAAATTGATCCTAATTATTCTTCTATAATAGAATTACTATCATCAGTAACTTTATCAAGATTGTGAGCAATTTTTTTGTTATCTTGCTCATATTCCTTATCTTACTGAGTATGTTTATCTACCACATATTTTTTCAAATAAATCACATAAATAGAGTCAAAAAATCTTCAATAAAAATTTTTAATCATATATAACTTATTTCATCAAGATAATAGCCATGAAAAATTACATCTTCACCTCTCTACTCAACCATTCCAAGGTTTCCACCATTCTTCTTTAGGATGCATGGAATCTAAAAAACACTTATGTGTTTCAAACATGGAGTTTTTAAAAATAAAATTTCATATAGAGTCATGAAAAAATGGCTTATATAAACATTGATTTTGAATATATACTATAGTTCTTATTCCATGCCTCTGAAATTAATAAGAAATACCTAGTTTAGGTAACATATTTTTCCCCATTTCCACTAATTTTTTTTATTCCTTTCAGAATGACCATTTTTTGAGGAGTGTATGGTGAAATTAACTCATGAAGAATTTTATGATTCATAATATAACATTATAATTATTCATTTATGTACTCAACATCACAATCAGTTATTAACATCTTTAATGAATAATTAAATTCAAACACAGATTTCCTATTGAAACATTTAAAAAATCATAATGAATATATATTCTGTTTCATATTCATAAAAAAGTAATATGAGTTAAGTTATAGTTGAAATTGATGATTTACTTGTATATATTAGTTTTTTGTTTTCTCATTATCCCAAAAATGTCGAAAATTATATGTTCAAGGGTTTTTTGGAATAAATATCTACTTCATTATGTGCATAACTTGTAATTTTTCATTTATGAAAAATTATGCAACAAAAATACCTTTTTACTGATATATTTAGAATTCCTCAAACATTATTCCTTATAAATAACTTTATTATATTTCTTTAAATCATGTGTACCAACCATTTATATCATATCTGATCTTCTTTAATAGGACTCAAGTAACAAGAGTTATGAACCTCACCTCCATTGAAAAAGATTATTTTATTGGTTGGTCTCTTTGTAACTATCATTCTGTATTCACCATTTTTTCTAAAATCCCCATTTTTTCTTATGATTAATTTTTTACCATAGTCTAAAAGGTGTGTAAAACTTATCATGTTCTGTTTCTACCCAAAAACATAAAAAAAATTTGGAGTTCAACTTTTATTTCCCAATGATGGATTAAACAACACCATTGAATATATGGGATTCATGGTTTCAAAATTTCAATGTACCTTCTATAAAATCAGTCTAATTATTCATCAATTTTACATCTCTAATAATTTGAGTGAACTCCAACAATCTATGATCTATAGACTTTCTCCTTTTGTAGCTTACATATCAGTTTCAACAACAATGTCATTTCCGTTCACATTATCCTTCCACATATTTAGACTTTATGAATTGTTAACATTTTTTTTATTCTAATAATAAAAGAATATATCCTCTTTTAGTGTTTCTAGTTTTTCACATTTTTCAATAACAGTTTCCAAGGGTTGGACCAAATTTGAAAAATTCAAAAAAACCTTTTTTAGACTTCTGCAAAACAACCTTGTAAAAATTCTACCTTTTAGGGATTGAATCCCCCTCAAACATTACCTTCTATTTTTTCAGATTATTGATAACAATTATGATTTAACCACACATATTTTCTATATGTCCAAATCCACCACAATACTAGAAGTATCCATAGAAGTAAAATTTTCCTCTAGAATATCCCTACTAACCAAACTTGTGAACATTGTTCTCAACAATATTTTCATATTTATTATCTAAACATTTCAGAAAACCAACCATTCTATCATTATCCAGGTTCCAATTTTTCATCATATATTTATTTTTAGATTTATCATAACTAGAAATTGTAATAAAATTTCTGTATCAAAGATGTTAAGAAAGTTTTTCATACTTTAATTTTTTTGAACTTTCTATTTTTAATACATTGCTGGACTTTTCCACTTCCATAACATTCATAGCTTTATTTTGTGTTGATGATTTTACATCATTATTATTTTTAGAAATAATTAAAATTTTCTTGTTAACCTATGAATTAAAATGTTATTGATCCTTCTTAGGTTAACTCTAACATGAAATGTCACTGAATTCATATATATGGTTTTTAAAACTTTTACCTCCCTATTTAGAATTGGATTTTTTATAGAAACTTTCCTAATATTATTCTTTTTTTCCATCAACATTACTATTATATTTTATTTAATGTTATTTTTTTCCTTAATAGATTTTTTTAAATCACAAATATCTTTCATCACCATACCATTTTCATCAAGAAAACCTACATGATTATTTGCTGAGGAATTTTCATTCTTTAGCTTACTGATTTCTTTTTCATGATCCTAATCACTCTCAAATATATTTTTTAATTATTATTTCAGATAATATTATAATTAAGATTCTTCTATTTTTGAACAAAATTTTACAAACTCACTATTATTTAATTTTGAAATAAAACTATTCTCACCAGCATTCTTAGAAGATGTTTTTGATTTAACATCACTATCTAATTCATCATTATTTTTAGATAAAAAATGTCTCTTTTGATGATTTTTTATCATTCCATTTGTAGGAATAGTTGTCCTTATCACCTTATTTCATCCACAACTATATTTTCCATCTTTCGTATTCTTAAATATCTTCTTCTTTATTCTTTCAAGGACAATTAGTGATAATTTCGACAACAAATATACACTCAAAACACTTCAAGGGATATTTAACTTTATATATACTTGTACCTCTTATCACATTTTTAACAAACTAGTATATAATTTCATCAATATTTTTGGATAGGTCATTTTCATATCTAGATTCAGAAACAACATATTCTACCAAAACCATCTTATACTTCCCTTTATTGGGGCCTCTGAAAGATTTTTATTTATTATGTTTTGTTTTTCCATTCATAACATTTCCCCATATCATTTTTTTGCATTGAGAGTTTTGTAAAGATCACCAAGAGATATAGTTTATGTATATCTATAATCTAATGAGGATATTTTAGTATCAAAATTATCCAAAAGAATTCATTATAACGTTTTAATAACTAAATAATCCTAAAACTTTTCACAAAGACATCTAATAGAATTGACAATTTCATTCACCCTAGTGACAAAGTCTCATTCAGATTTATGTTCACCAATTTTTATATCTTCACTCTTCGACCTCCAGATTTTTAATTTTTTACTTCCTAACATTTTTATTCCGTTTATATATGTTTTCACCTTATCACATATTCCTTTGTCAGTGGGAACACTAGTCACTCTTAAAAAAATGCTTTGAGAAATTGATGAGAGTAATGAATTATTAAATATTCTACCATTATCAGGATTCTTCTTGTTAATAGATATAATAAGAAATTCATCATCAATATGATGAAATCCATCTATGGCAGTATCAAGAACATCATACTGACATAAGATAAAAAACATTCTATATTTACAGATATGCCAGTTCTTACTATAGAAAACTAAAATACCATTACAGTTGACACAATTAAAACTCTCCATCATGATATCATTAAAATCCTTCAAAAAAAATAAACAAAGTTTAACATCACTCTAATACCACTAGTATGTGTCCAACCATGATCTATGTATCACTAATAGGGTGAGGGGTAAATAGGTGATATGTTTCTCTTTTATATTTTCTTAATTATAAAATAACATTTACCTCCAATTAAATATATATTTCCTTACTAAAAAATTCCAACATAAATTCACCAGGTCAGAAGAATTTACAAAGTTCACTACTCACCAAGAGTATACATGTCCTTGGATAGGTTTTGAAATGATCTAATACCATAAGATCCACTCGAAGAAAACCTTTTTCTTTGATATAAAATGAATAGGATATTTCCATACATATCTGAATCACTATGATCTTTACAATAGTTCAAACTATTCATGTAGCATTAAATGATGTAATATATTGTTTTTAACAAACATGTCACATTTATTCTTGATCATCTGTCAAAAATATGTTATTTTAAAAAAACTCATCACTTTCATACCCAAAAGCTAATAAAAACTCCCTGAAAATTATAATGACTCTCAGTCTGATTCCGAACTCTAATTACTGAATTGATAAATAATACTCAGTCATAATACCACTGAAACAATCGTGAACATCTTCTTCCTCAGTCCGAAAATCACAGTCTAATTGCTCGATCTAGTTTTGAAAAATCTCATTGCGATCTTATCTCTTCTTCATTAACATCTTGTTCTAAAAAATCTTATTCAACAATAGCTATTTGAAAACTGAATCTTGAAAGAATTTTGGAGATTCCCTCTCCTACTTGGTTTGTGATAAAATTCATAGAATAGACAATGTATTCAATACCTTTTATAGGAGATCCAAAATTCATTTAGGAGGATTCAATAAAGTTTTTCCTACTTTTCCAAACTTCTCCAGTCTTTAATCTTCATTAAACTCATATCACTCTTTGACTTGTTCAACGCCTTTAATTTCCCTTCATTTTAAGATCTATATTTGTTTTAATGCTTCATACATCCTAACCAATAATCAATTTGATTCATATTATAGATATCCAATGTCCATATATGGATATTTCATTAGGATAATGGCATTTGGTCAATAAAATATTATTTACCTACATGAAAACCAATCAGAACTGAAAACATCAGATAACATTTATCTACACATATTAACAAACTAATCTTCTTATTCAAATTTATTTTTTATGATGAAGAAAATATATTCCTCATTATGTTTCTCTATATCAATTGTGACATATTTCTTCCAATTATGATTCTTTTTATCAACTGATAAAAAATGATTAAAAATTTTGGGAACCTTAACAAATCATCACGTCCCCATTTGAAAACAAATTAAAAAAATCATAAAATAATACCCTTATTCTTCTTATCTTCTATCGACCCATGTTTTAGAGGTTTTTAGAACCTTTATTAACACTAGTGTCAATCAAAAATCAATCTTGATGTGAAATTGTAGTATATATTGTTTATTTATCTTGGTGTCAACATATTTTTCTTATTTAATTATCCCAAAATCTCCCGAAATTATTCTTCACCAAAACATTTATACTTTAGAAAAATTTTCTTATTATCCTTCCTAGGATTTCATAAGGTTACCGAAAAAATTTAATAAATAATCAGTGTCAGATTAACTCTGATTATCATTATTCTACTGAGTCTGATGGAACTGGTTCAAAAAACAACTACATTAGAAACTTTTTTTCTTATCTAATTTTTATATGAATAAACTATCCATAACTAGTAAAAACATTAGTTAATGATTTATTTATTTTTTATCTTTTTGTCTGAATAAATCCCATATTCTCTAATTTCTCTCATTACGATCATCCTTAAAAGCCTTTAAAAATCCATGTACGATATTCTCATATCAATGGATTGATACTGGAAAAATATTCTTCACTGGAATTCATTTTCTTAAACATCTTTCTTTTAAGAATGAATTCATCATGAATTTGAAAATAGTTAAGATCATACTTAGCATTGTATGAATAATAATGGAATAAATTGTATCTTCTTATTCTTTTAGTATAATATTTATTTCCAACTCATCATGAATATTATTGGCCTAAATACGATTGGTTTCACTATGCTATTATTTCATCAAAATTTCTCTAAATGTTTTATAGAATACATATAATTTTTGTTAATTGAAAAATAATAAATAATAATCACGTTTAAATAAAATTAATACCCTGTGTAATCCTCATTACTCTATTCCTTCCTTTTCAGATATAAGGTGATTATAATACAAATTTTCTTCTAGAAAAAATCTTTTCAATACATTGGAAATTCATTAACATTGTTTGTTTGATTTCATAAATATGATTTTCATTTTAATTTTCCATTTGTACAATGTGAATATGTTTGTCATACATGACAAAAATGATAACAAACATTTAATGAAAACATCTTTTAACTAAAAAAACCATCTATATCCATCTTTTTTCTTAATAAAAAAGCAGAGTGTGGAACCCCTACCAAAATGTTAAACCTAATAATATTTAATTAAAAAAATTGAAAACATATCAACCCCTTGATATTATTCACATTGATTTTTTGTACCATCTATAGTTTCTACAATTGTTTTCGAGTGTTATTCTTATATTCATGTAGATGACTATTGTGGATTTTCTTGAGTATTATTTTTTTCCAATAAAATAAAACATTATTACCATTTTTTAATATATAAAAAATATAGAGACAAAATTTTGGACTAACTATTATGAACTCAAAGAGTGATAATGGTTATAAATTATATAATCAATACATTGATCTGTCATTATCCATAAATGGTTATAATAACATTTAATATACTCTCAAAACTCCCCCAAAAATAAATTATTTGAAATAAGGATATATATATTCAATATATTTTCTAAACCATGATCAATGAATATTGTTTACCCATTTATTTATTGGTAGAATATAATAATACATCCTTCCTTATCATTGACATAGGGCTTATCAAATTGGTTTTAAAGAATGTACCAAATCATTTATGAAATGTATGAAAGGAAAAGTATAATAAAATTAGAGTTTTTTTCCACAAAGTCATTATTCTCAAGAAAAAGTGTGTTTAACAGATGAATTTTTTTTGGAAGAATATCTATATTTTAGATTTGATGAAATAGATCTATATGAGATGAATGTTTATCTAGATAACCTTAAGGAAGATTTTTATGACACAAATATCAATATCTCAAACCAGGGAAGTGATCTACCTATATAACACTTTATGTTAAAATCACCTAGTGTCAGGGAAGTGTTTAATATAGGCACTAAAAGAATTTAAGTACCAATTAATTCTATCCTTAGAGATATTATAACTCACAAAGTCAATTAGTTGTATGTTATTTAGGAGACCCATATTAAAGAACTCAGTCTAGTATATTCTATTATAAATATGAATGAACATAAAACCTATATAACACACCATTAACATAAAAACATCAATAAAAGAATATTTTTTGAATTCTAGGTAATGAATATGAATGAATAGATGAACCAGTTTCAAATAAAGAACATCTTGGAACTAGTGGAATGGCCTAAAAACTACAAAAAAATTATCACTAAATCAATTTTCAGGAACATAGTTCATTATTTTAGCATCAAAATAAAATATAAATATAAATTAATTAAAAAATTAAATATTCATTAATATGGTATTGATTACGAGGAATCATTTTCTATAGTATCAAGAACTAGAGATGTTTGTATTATTTTTTATTATGTATTATATTATAATTTCAATCTATATAAAATGGATTTCATTACTGATTCTATTAATGATTATTTTGGTGATGATATTTTTTTAGAGTAACCCCTATATTTAAAATTTTTCATTTTTCAAGTCATTCATTAATAATATTAAAAAAAATTATCGTTTATGAAAAAATATTAGGGATTGGTATGATCAGTTCATTTCAATTCTGATTTCTAGTGAATTTTTAGAAGGGATAGATGAACCAACCTTATATATAATTTTTTTTCCTAATATGTTTTTGTAGTACAAATATATATTGATGATATAATTTTTAGATCATCCAAAAACTCCATTTGTATAGAGTTTTCAAAAATAATGAAATGTTAATCCCAAATGAGTTTAAAGGGTGAGTTAATATATTTCTTTGATTTGTGGTATTTTCAAAATAAGGGTGGAATTATTTTAATCAAAATAAAACACACAAATGATATTTTTTAATTTTTGTCCTAGGATATCTCATAATAATGTGATAAACCATTAAGTACCACCTGTTAATTGGATCATGATAAATCTTTGAAACAAATTTACCATACAATTTACAGAGGCATGATAGGGTGTTTACATTACTTAACAGCTAGCTAAACTGATATTTCTTTTGTGGGTTTATGTGTGTTCATTTTTAATATAGTCCATATTTATAACATCTATATGTTGTCAAAAATAATTTTAAATACCCAAATAATGAAACTAATTTTTTATTGTTTTACTGTAGAGGAAAAACCAATGAATTAGTTATTTATTCAGATATACATTTTAGTGGTTATATGTTTGATAAAATAGAACCTCTAAAACATGATACTCTTTGGGAATGTCTCTAGTTTGATGGTTTTTTAAATGAAAAATTACATTGTACTATGAATAGTAGAGGATGAGTACAAATCTAGAGATAGGTTTCATATATAGATTCTATGGATGAAACAAACATTAATGGACTATGGATATCATTTTATACATCCCCCAATAAACTATGGAATCACAAGTACTATTAAAGTTTTGATGAATACTATTTCAAACCCTATGAAAAAACAAATAGTTATAAAACATCACATTTTGAGAGATTATTTTAAAAAAGGTGAAATAACTCTTCAATTTATTAGAACTGAACATCATCTTACTGGCATTTTTACAAATCCCTTTAATAATGAGTGAATATTATATTTCACAAAAGATATTGGGGTGGTCAATTAATCATAGTTTATTATTTCAATATATATTTTTATAATGAAAAGGTAAATTTTAAAGAAACATGACACCAATGAGTATTATTGTTATCATTTTACCATTGGCTGAAACTACAGGGTTGTTTATATTTTATAATACTTTTAGATACATCCATTTTATTCTACCATTTTAGTAAGACAGTCAAATGATACCACTACCCTGGAAACATTTTCCTATTATCATTGGATTTATATATTTGTCTTACTGTTGTGATGTTATACATATTCTTTCTATAATGAGACATTGATGACGGATTCCACTACTACCATCAAAGTAATTATGCATTCATTTCTTCCATTAATAATTTTTATAATTTAACTCATAAATATATTATTTTTTAAAAATTAAAATCATTATATATATAATTTTTTATAATGAAATAAATAAAAAAACTAGTTTAGAATTCTAATTAGATAATCTCGTATGTGCACCCCATTAATTATCTATTTCAGTTATCTCTCATATCTTATTATTTAACCTTCAAAATTAATTACCGACACATATAATATAATTTTTAGGAAATTGTCATTGAATATTAAACAAATAAATCTATCCCAAAACAAATAAAAATTACATATGGAATAATATAGAATGAATAAGAAATTATTTGTGTAATTATTCTTTCTCTAATAATGTAGGAGGTTATAATAAATTATCTTTTTCATTTATATTTTCCTAAATCATTTCCTTTATATTACATAAATTTTTTTATTAAAGAGTATTTTTCAGGGAGAAAGGTCCATAAAAATCACTAGAAAAACATCTATCCTTACAGTAAGAATATTCATCTAGTAATTGGGAGAAATTAAATCACAAGAGTTTGTATGCAAGGATATCCCTATATTTTTAGCATTTCGAACAGTCCAATTATATATTGTAGGACAATAATAATATATTATAAATCCTCAAACTAATTAAATATTCTGGAGAGTTTGTTAATGTCTTCAATGTAGTTGTTTAGCTCAATAAATAATAATCACTAAAAAAATTATCTCAAAAATAAATTTAATTCTATAAAGTATCCATTGAATAATTAATTTGAATTTAATTCAAGAAAAGTATAATGGAATTAGTTAATATATTTGTTATAGATTCAACTAGAAAAAACGTTTTTTGACTTCTGGTTGAACATCAATCTAGTCAAAGAAGGTATTGTCTATTTGTGGTGGTAGGAGTGCATGCCTAGTGGTATTATACATCAAGAAATTGAATGAAGAATACTTATGGTGTTATGAAGTTTGTACTGATGGTAGAGATTATTGACTACTTTTAAAAAACTTTTTCAGGGGGTAGAAACATTATACTAGTGGTAGTAGAGTTTATCTATGGTGGAAAATTTTGAACTGATGGTCATATAATTGTATTGGTGGTATGAAATCTTTTCTAGCAGTAGTAAATGTATACTTGTGAAATAAATATATATCGTATGGAAATGGAATATCTAATACGAGTTGGAAAATTTGAAATGAACCTTGAGTAAGGTCAAAATAATATTTTCATACAATTCATAAGTGTAATACATACATTCCATAACATATAAAAGGGTAAAAACATTTCATACCATTAGTAGATTTTCTGGAAGTGTAAATATTAAATTAAATTTCATAACATTCCATGTAGAGTATATTAAAAAACCAAAAAAGGTTCCTTAAGAATATTCTTTATATATAAACCTCATTATACAAAATAACACCACACTATATCCCACTTTGGGATTATCAAATATGAATAAAGAAAAATGTATTTATCAATTCAAAATGAAATTAAAAAGAGAACATATTTTTCATTAATACAAGATTCAATTAATTACATCATCACAATATATAATATAAAATAAATGTACCTATAAAATCATCATCATATTTTGAATCATCTATTTTGTGAATAGATGTAGGATTAAATGGGGCCTTTCCATATTCATCAATTGGAGGTGATTGAGTAGGGTAATAAGGTGGTATAGTTGGCCCGACCACAATAATACAAGAATCATGCCTTAATTATCTCATATCCTCAATGGGATTATTTATAGAGGGACTAACTACAATGTATTTAGTCGAATGTGGAACTAAAATATGTATAGATATTGATCATATAATAGGAATAATAGGAGGTTAAATCTCTATATATTGAGTAGCGTAATAAAAATGTTCCATCATCTCTATAAAATGAGGGATGATCCGGAAACCAATCAATATCATCCAGGCGAAGACAACATTATATTCCATAAACAACATCAATGATGGGGTTGAATAATTCAACTGATTCACATGATCCTTAAATGACATGGTAATATGATGTATCTTTAGATGACCTTCCAAAAATTTGAAATGAAAAATGTGCACACTAGTGGTATAAATCATATAATGTTACTACTAGATGTTATGGAATAATATTTCATTGAAAATTATATCTTCATTCATGTATTATTTAACAAGTATATAAATATTCTCACTAAGATTCTTGATTTTTCAAAGAACATCCTGGTGATAATTAACGAATCATCCAACAAACTCTCAAGATATTCCAAAAAAGGCTTCTAATCTGATCGACAACAAAACTAAAAGGTATAAAAGGAAAAAGAGATACAGAATAAGTGGCTATAATTAGAGAAATATATTAAAACTTTCCAAGAATTTAATGATATCATTATGTGGTTTCTACCCACATCTTGTTAGAAATGTTTAATGGAGAACAACAATCTTCTAGACCAACTATTGATTCTCCAATAAATGTTTTTTATTCTCATAAACAACATGGATTGGAAGTGTTCCAAAAGTGAGGATACAATCAACCATATGTCATATTATTTAGGCGTCTTATTCAAGATGTAATAATATGTAAACAATCAAACATGATTTTATAAAAGATATTCATTTATGGAATCAAAATCGGAATAGGATAGGGAACTAGTGTAAAGAGGAGGAGGAGTAGGAAAATACTACACCTATATTGGTGAATGAAAATCCTTATGATAATATTCTCAAATGACAGTAGTAGTTACCACAAAAGGAAATGTTTTTTACGATCTCTATAGTTCGTACATTACTCCAAATATCCCTTAGGATTCCTTTGCACAACCGAAATGGAAGAAGCACCATACCCTAGTTGAATTCCCCCATCATTTCAATCATTTTCAGAATCAAAATATTAATGTCCAGGAATAGTTGAACCTAGGAAATTATCCCCCTTATATGGGAAATTATCAAAATTTACATCCACTAAATTTGTCTCTATTGGGATTCTAGAATCATGACACATTGAATAAATCTAGGATTTACTATCCCAGTCATCACTAACAGTCTTAGAAAATTGAGAAATTATTATAAAGGGATTTTTTTATCCTCATATTCCCCATCCACATCATATAAATAGTTTTTAGATAAAATAATGACATCCTATAGAACCTCTAAATTGTAACCCTAAAAAATCCATTTGAAATATCAGTGTTCGAATCTCCATCATCATTCAAATAATATTCCCAATAGGGTACAAAAAAGAGATTCTTGGGTTCCATATGAAAAAATTAGGCTCTTTACAATATCTGGATCACTCCATACTTCAATTTAAATTATATTAAATTCATCCACTTCATCCACATATTCATCCTAAAATTCAACACTATCCTCAACAACTTCTTCATCATAAGAAGAATCTACAAATTCATATAGGTTTATAACAGGATCAACCAAATAAATGGGTACAAGATCTCTATAATGGTAAAATTATCTAAATGTATCACAATATCAACAACTAATTTCATTCAAACGGATTAAAATTAAAATTAATTATTATATAAGAATTTTTACATATAAGAAAAAACACACAGTCACTTTTTATTCCCCATAAAGTAAAATCCCTCTTTCTTCTTACATAACAGAAATAATATTAAGTTAAATAAGAGAATTATAAATATAATCAGGAATTAATGACACTATAATATTTACCATGAGATATATATATATATATGTTAATTTAATCCCCTATTCTAATAAGGAAAAAATAACATATCTTAATAAATCCTCACAATGAAATACCCCTCCTAAAGACACAACATATGCTAGTTAAATTTGATGGAAATATCACATTCCCCATTTTGATATACTACAACTTACCTTCATACAATTTCATCCCATTTATGCTCCTGAATTGACTGAAAAAATAAAAACATTTATTATAAAATGGATATAATCCTTGATAGTCCTCATATATTTCATTTTGAAGAACTCCAATGAACATAGACCAATGATTCAAAGAGAATAAGAGTTTCTTTAAAACTATCAATATCTAAATGAATTTCTTTCCCCAAATGTAATCATAAAAAAAATAATGAACCAATATTGTATATAGTGGTCCTAAATTTATGGAGAAACATATATTCCAACCTTTACCTTAAATAAATTTCCAATCCATCAACTTACATAAATATAACCCAATATGATTTATTTACTTCTTCACAATAACTACTCTTGATGAAAGAATAATATTTCTTGTATTTAATGGTCTACCTGAATCGTGAATCTTCTAGAGAACTAATTAATCCCTTCTTGAGTAATCCACTCTGAAAAAACATGAATGATTTTATCCATACTGACTCACATGACACAACATAAAATTTTATATAATTTCAGAAACTCATTATTCATAATAAAATAGTGTAACTCTACAACTTTTTTCCAAAATGAATATAAATATCACTCTATATATATTAGATTATATATTTTTTAACCCATTACATAAAAATAATCAACCCCCACCCCCACAAACTAATTATTATAATTATGTTCTGTATCCCAAACTCTTATTTTCGTTTCACCCGCCTATTGTTATAATTACATTGTATACCCTTATATACGAAATCCAATCCACAATATAAAAATAAATATATAATAAAAATGAATTTCATATCATCCACTATACTTATTAATTTGAATATTTTATCATATATGAGAAAATCTCTCTTAGGTGGTTAATGAATGGAGAATGATACCCCAATCACTAAAATAATACCAAAAAAACAATATATAGTATCTCAAATAATTATATTCCCATAATTGATTTATTAACATATAACTCTCACATAGCATATACAGATTACTATACCATTTTAAACAAAATACCTATAAACACATTAAATACAGTGTTCTTGAATCTTTAGTATATTAGTTACATAATATATTTACTTAATATCAAAAAATCATTATTTATTTCCACCATTATTTTATTCTATTTAATCTTCAATCCCATTTATCACAACATGGGATATTATGAGGATATACATATTCAAATGAAGACAAAAAATTCTCTACATGATGATTAAAAAGGGTTTTAATTAGATGACCTATAAAAAGTGTGATAAATTATAGCATGTAAATTTAAGAGACATAGATAATAAATTTTTTTATTTAATTCTTTAAATTTAGACAAAATGATAAAGAGAATCATAAATATGGAGGAAAATAATGTATTATATCATAAATATAGGTCAGGTATCACTAAATAGTCCCAAAGATATTATGTAAATGCCTAACTACATGTCGCCAATCTATAACATTGTAGTAAATACATGGCACATCTATCCCACAATAAACATTGCATACACGCATGATAGAATATGTCCTATGTATAATTATCTCCTGAGATATAAATCAATAAACAATTGATTTTGGGTATATATATTTCTGTTTCCACACATTTAATCATAATATTTCATTCATACATGTTCCATAAATAATTATTAAGAATAAATACATAATATACCCATGTAGAATAAAGGGGTAACATAATAAGTACAAAAATCACCAAGAATCATGGAATCACATTGGATCCCATGAAAATAATAGACTAAAGAATATTACAAATTCAATATCAAAAAATTACCATTTTTCCTAAAAATAGAGATAAACTGAATTAAAATTCGTAATAAAATATAGAGAAGAATTCAAAAATGAAACACTTTTATAAAAATATTATTTAAACAGAAAGATATTTTTTAAAATAAAAAAGAGCATAGATTTAAAAAACTTTTAATAAATAATTAATTTTTTATTGAAACAATGAGGTGTTTAGAATAATAAATTTAATATATACTTTTATCATAGGTATATTAAATCAAAGAATAAAGAGAACTATTCACTTTATTAGTCTTAACATTAATAAAATACCATAATAAGATCTAGAAAGACATGAATATTTTTAGAAAATTTATTGAAAATAAACTATAAATATTTATATTATATATATTTTTTATAGAATAAATTATGTGAATAAGAAATAGAAATTGTGGGATAAAGAGTTATACAATAACTTTAAGG
The DNA here is from genome assembly GCA_963277665.1 of Viscum album. Taxonomy (NCBI): domain Eukaryota; kingdom Viridiplantae; phylum Streptophyta; class Magnoliopsida; order Santalales; family Viscaceae; genus Viscum; species Viscum album. Next base: position 714,218,605 of record OY728122.1, read on the forward strand.
AAATAGGGTGATGGAATCTTTCCCATTACCTTGAGTCCAAACTCATCTTAGCATGTGAGCCCATCATCTAGAATAATAAAATTTATTTTATTCAAATATTTTTTGTAATATTATTAAAAGTTATTAATTTTTTATATTATTTTAATGTTTATTATAATAACATTATTAAAAAATAATGTTCATTAATTTTTTCCTAGTGTTCTCTATTTTTATATCCTATAGTCTTATCAGTATTTCAACAATGATTGAGGTTGATGTTAAAGTTTTCCATATGTTTAGAAGTGTAAAGATATATAGTTCATTTATTTATATATTATTTAATGGTCATAAATATAATTTTTTTATGATGATTGGATAATTGAATATATATATATGTATTATCATTTAATTGTGACGTTAATTGGGGGCTTAATCGACAAAGCTGGAATTAAATTTTTATTTATTTTTATGATAATTAATGATAAAAAAATTGAATCATATTTTAACTTTATTATTTTTAATATATTTAACGATAGAATGGTTTATTAAAAACATACATTAAGGTCATAATTTTTCCTAAAAAATGTAGTCCTTATAAGAGATTATGTCATCCAAAAAGTGATGCATGTTTGGAAAACACCATTATGTTCAATTTACTATTTTATATTTAGTAATGTATAATTTTAATCAGATTTTTTTTAATTCTCAAAATAATTTTAAAAAATAACATATTAAAACTAATAATATGAATTGTGAATAGAAATGATGAAAATTATCTACAGACCTGACGAACCAATTATAATTTGGATAAGGATTTCATTTTTGAATAATGAGTTGGAGTAACATAAGTAATATCAACCAATGTAATGAATGTTTTTTCATAAATATAATAATTATTTCATTTTTGATGTTCAAACATATATTAATCCATAATAGTAGTATAACTAGTGACCACATTACCTCATGTACTCCTCACCATAATCTAGAGGCGACCAACTAGTGGTGAGGGTCTGTAATAGTGTAGTGTGGAGACTATATCATCATGGTCAGAGTGTATCACAATAATATTACAATAACAATAAAAAACAGAATAAGTAAATAATATATATCAAATAATCAACAAGTTAATGTAATAAACTATAAAAAGATCCAAATCCAACATCATATACAAAATTATGATCATTTCATGATTTAAAAAATATGAAAATACGTGGGACATAATCTATTAGGAATATATAATATGATATAGAAAATGGAAAAGGAATAAAAAGTTATCTCTAATTGAATCCTGATCTGAGGCACAGTTTTCTTCTCATGTACTTCATTATAGTACAAAAAATCTTACATCCATAGTAGTCCAATTTCCCATGTCCCTACCTACATCCAAGATGTGTTTCTGGTTACAAAATGGAGGCTTGAAAATGGTGTGTGATATACATAGTAGGCTAGGACCAATGGTGTCTGATGACACCATTCCATTGTATATTAAATGAAGTAGTTTTAAAGTAATATTATAAACTTTTAATTAAATACATAAATCGCATGTTAGAACAGATTATAAATAGTACACAAATCAGCTTCCACCTGCTTATCCCAAATCCTAAATTTATTGAGTGATTAGTAATTGTGATTTAATTTATTAAAATGGGTTGAGAATCTTATCAAACACATGGTACACCACAAGATCATATCATTATAGGGGGTGAATACAACTCATATAATTTAAATCATGTCAATGGAATAAAATATGGATCACATGTTGGTAATGTCATGATTGAATCCAAGTATGTTATTTGAAATGAAAAACACATCACATGAAGTAATTAATCAATTAATAAACTAAATATTTCATCTCATCTAACGAATTCATTATAAATAACCCAATAACCACTCTAGGTATACTATTAACCTATCACCCAACTAGTTTGTCCCTATAATTCATCATAGGAATCAAGGTATCACTCTAGGCATGCTATAATGTCTTTATCTAATGAGTCTATACATGGTGTTAACCATAGGAAAAAAATCATCACATATAAAATATTAAAATAAACTACCGTATAATCCCATCATCTTAAATCCATATTTGTAACCCTAGTCTCACTCATGGAATAATAAGAATCCACTCAGCACGTGTTTCAATCTATAGATTTAAAATGAGAAACCATGTATTGCACTAGAATTTATATAATCTATTTCTTAATTCATTTTAATTTAGTAGCATAATGAGTCCATATATTTTATTTTTATTTGGATCCCACGTATCACATATATAATATAATAATGAATGGTCATGGGGTCATAGTCTAACCATTCAATTTAATAATACATTATTCACAATTTCTAACTCTTTTATAGTAAGACAACTCACCATAGATGGTGGTTCAACTGCATATCCTAATATTAGATGGCCTATACGGGAATAAATCTATCCTTTATATTCTATTAATCCATTTTATTTAATTAATTTAATCCATCAAATTACCAGGGGAAATAACAAACCTATAAAGGTGAACCATATTTAAAAGAAAATAATGGTTATTTTAGCTAGTTTGGAAACACACCCAAATGAATGGTTTTACTTGGGGTTCTAAAACATGATCAATTATTATGTGTCTTATAACATAAGACATCATAATTTGTTTATGGAAAAATTTTAGGGGAGGAAAATTGTGATGTCTGACATGTTCCATGAGGATGAAATATATATTGAACTAGAAATTAAGGGAAAATCATGAGACCATCCAATTAAAAATATTATAGATTCATCAACTTTTATTAGCCTCCAATTAGGTCTATAATGATATTAATAAGATAAATTTATTAATAAAATGAAAATATGGAATATTAAGTCACATATACTTAGAAATACCTGTGGTAATATAAACTATAGAAGGATGGATGTTGACATAAGAGCTTACTGATAACTATCCAACATGATAGACAATGATTGAATCATAAATCTAATAGAGGAGATATATCAATTTCTTCCTTTGTTTCAAAACGAAACTACTAATATGAGGGAGGGGAAAATGTGTTTAAATAGGAGGTAAAAGGAGGGTTCAATCATTAATGAAGGCCATGGTGAAATCATAAATTCACCCTATGTTAAATGATGTATGGTTTGGCTGCATGGTGTGAAAAACAAATGTTCCTATCATTTGGTATCACATAAAATGTAGGTATACCTATGTGGTCTAGGAACATAGCTTTGAAAAACCATTTATATCCCATTTGATCTCTCTATAACACAACTACAAAAACTATGTACCCCAAGTTTTTCCCAAAAAAAATCAATGCATTAGGCTCAAAAAATCCCCAAAGCTCCAAAAATTTAATTAAAACATTAATTTAATCTATTAGAGGAAAACACGGTATATTTATTGAAATTTAATGTATTAATAACATATAGGAAAATATTGTATTTTACATACTCCCTACCTAAAAAAGACTTTCCCTGAGTTTACTCTTTAATATTGGTAAAGAATCATCTATAAATTATTCTAGACACTAAGCATGTACATCAACCTCTCACTCCCAAGACTCATCTTGTTGAAAACTATGTTTCCATAACCCCTATAAATTAAGAAATGACTCAGATTAGTGAACCTTCATGAAATGATCAATGATACGAATAGGATGCCCCTCAAAATAAGAATCAATTTATGACTCAATCTCTTTTTGTTGAAGGAAACAATTGGGTTTGAATGGTAATTTCAAAGTGAATATACATAGTATATGTTGGTGAGTATCTATGAGGTAATTATATCTAATATGATATTTTTCTAAACATTTTGATATGTCAAAAGACCTAAAAAATATAGGCACTAGATTCCATTGTTTTTGAAATGACCCAAACTTTTATTAATGAATATTTTTCTGGATCTAATTTAATGTTTTATTATGTAAATTGGTTTTATAAAATATACAGTTCTTTGGTTTTATGATTTTGGATTTCAAAATACTATTAATAATTGTTACCATTTCTAATATAGTCATTGAACAGTGACCACATAATTAGTATAAATATATTTCTTTAAAAAATCCAATTTACTCAGATTGAGGAAGAGATGAAGTCATCTAGTATAATTTCTCTTTACGAAGCCCAATATTCAGAGTTCTTAAACAAGGTATAATCATTGGTATTTGATCATGATAAATCCAAATCTGAGTTTCAACACATTAAGCTTGAATGGAACCTCCTATGGGAGAAGTGGAAGTTAATAGAGATTACCACATGAGCAATGTTATCTGACCCACCCCAAGAGTCTGTCACCATTTCACACCATACCCTTCGATTTTATGTAGGTGTTATAAGTTGTTATGTAACAATACATTACCACTATGATTATGTGCATTATCATTGTATAAAATAAATAATATACATTCATTTTATTATTTTTACTTCATAAATAGTTTATAAAGAATAATAGTATTTTTAGTTAATATTAAATTAAGATATCTATTTTGAATAATTATTGGATTTTATGAATAAATAATATTTTAATAAAATATTATTACTAAATTAATATATATTAAATACAAATTATCGTATAATTTTTATGAATTCAATTTTTATTTTTATTAATTTTTTAATGTTGTTTTTTGTCAAACCCCATGTATTTACAAAAAAATGTCGGTTTTAATTTTGAAACTAAAAAGTTAACTATTTAGAAATTTATTAGATAAAATGAATAATATTTTTGGAATCAGGAAGTCAAAATTATCCATCGGTGAAGTTTTTATAATTTTTCGAGATAGTCGAATTTTTGGTTATAAATTAAATACAATTTTATTATATAATGGGTTTTATGACATCATAATGACCTAATAGTGATGTAATAAAAACCTATAAATGGTATTTTCAGCCAATATATTCTTTAAAATTAAAATAATGTGATTTTAGGTTTGTTTTAGTTCTTTTACGAAGCTTTAGTGGACACTCCATAGCTTATAAAATATTTTATCCTTTTAAAATATTTTCCTTGATAGTGTGGCTCACACCCACAAAATCAATCATAATATTAATATAATTTGGGACATTGGACTTATAAAATAATGGTTTCAACTTCCCATTGGAACATTACAAGGTAAAAAACCATGGTTTGGTTTGTGGTTTTGATTAGTTTAATGTGTACTGTCTGAAATGTAAATAATATAGAATTCTCTCTCTTTTCTTATACAAACCCACCCATTCTCACACATGATATTCACTAAAAAACTTTTGAGATCAACTGAAATCTTTCCTCCCATATATAGAATCCTCCCATGGCTCCCCATTCTCCCATTAAGCATCTCTCAAGCCTCTCCTAAGCCTTTCTTGTCACACTTCTAAGGGATTTCTTCATCTCTCATTTTTTTTCCATTTTTAATTATAATGTTATACACTTGTCATGTTAATTAATTGTGTTGGGGTATGATTTTTCACTACCCATATACTTCCCTCTATATGTTTCATTGATGAGATTCCCCTTTCCCTCCCATTAATTCTATCCATGTACTCCAGTTACTATGCGGAAATTCCATATGGGATTTCATCATCTCTCATTTATATAAAAGTTTCTTGATGTTCCTATACCCCTTTTTTCAATTAAAAATGATGTGATATGATTTCAAAAATAACCCAAACAACCCTACTTATGTTTGAATGATTAGGTAAGTCTTTCCCTCTAATTAATTCCTCCCATGTACATCAGTTACCATGCTTATATTTCATAAGTAATTTCCCTCTTTTAATTACTTTCATGCAATTATTTTGTATTATGAATATAAATCCCATTACATATGTTGGGACTTATATCTATATGACCCACATACATTCCATTTCATTTACATATGATGAGACATACCTTTTCTCTCATAAATAACTTTTTATGAATTCTTATGTCACGCCATTAGCTGCCGAAATTGAATAATGATATTCCAATCCAATGTCATTATCTAGTGAATACCATGCTCATTTCTCTGTCAGGGGTATTCCACATTATGCACATTTACATGTTGATTATAATGTTTCATTATGAATTCAACATTCCTTTTTCATGGAATAAATTAGGTTGATTAATGAATAAATGTTTTATCATCCATGTGGCACATTTATGCATGAAATGAAAGGATTAAGAAGGGTGTGCCCTGATATCGCTTCAATGAATTGAGTAAAGATTATTATCATGATACATAAAATGAAATTAGGTTTTTCTCATGATAATTAAAATGCAATGAGGGTTCACACATTCTTTGTATCATACTAAAATCATGTTAAATGTTGTTTCAATATTCCCGTGTTATGATAATCATGATATATAATGCCTTTATGTTAATGTTTCTCTTATGCTCCATTGATATGACTATTTCCTAAAATGTACTATATTATTCATGTCAGTCCTTGTTTACTCCCTTGTTGGGATTTATAGCTCACCCTTATCTTATGCATGACCTCTGGTCATCCAATGCAATGAAAAGCACGAAGGAATGTGTGTGGTCATGTAAAAGTAGTTTTCAATAAAGATGTGGTTTTTATCATTTAGGGTGTTATATAATGATCTTGATTTCCACAGATAGTAGACCTATTTATTCATAGAGTTTTCTTATGTTCATGTTTATGTAATAAATCATGTTTATGTGTGAAACAAATAGTATGGTTGTTATAGATTGTATAAGAGTATTGGTTTAGTTATTTTTTGGATTATGATTAAAATCCCTAGTGAAAGCCATAGGGATAAGACTAAGTATAATAAAAACAACCCTAAATTTTTGTGAGTTTTGACTAAGTGGTTTATCCTGAAAATACATCCCTATATAGATATGAGCAGGTAGAGGAGACCCTGAAAAAAATATATCTATGGGTAAAACCCAAAAACACAACTTTGACCAAGACTCGAATACGAACAGGTTCCTGACAACGGGCCTTTATGCACTCATGGTTACAATACTACCAAGGGATATGCTTTTGTAAATTAATACTCTCAATATGAACCATTATTATGTGAATAAAAAAATCCCCTATGAATATATGTTTGGAAGTATATCATGGATAACATAGATTGAAGCCAATAAATTCATATGTTAAGGAAATAAAAGTAATTTATAAGTTATCCATTTTTGTCTTTGTATTACCCATTATGTGTAACCACTAAAATTCCTTTTATTCCAACAAATTTCTGGTAATAAGAGGGCTCATGATAAAAACCAATAGGAAGATCAATGTGACGATTGTTCTAATGAGATACCCAATCCGATGGGGGTGTGAGTCTCTAACGTTGTTAGGATACTCTCTCAGAAAACTCATGTTTTGAATATAAACATTGGTCCAGAGGAACGTTCAATCCCCCCTAAGAAAGAACATTTCAAAATCCAGAGATTCATTTAACAAATGACTCCTACTTTTAATGAAACATTCTATCTATCAATGGTAGAACAATGGATCAAATCCATTGAGAAGATCTTATTCATCCTTCAATGTTCTAAAAAATATATGGTACTTATGTTTGCATATTTTATGGATGGTGAAGCTGATAAATTATATTCATTTATCAAAAATACGAAGCCAGAGGATGATATTGTGGAATTGGAATGGATATATTTCCGCAAAATGTTTTTTGAAAAATATTTCTCTTGGACCCTCTTACGTAACATAGAAAGGGAAATCCCTTCCCTTAAGAAAAAAGACCACAAATCCATCAAAGTGTGTGAGGAAAACATTCCAAGGCTTGCATGATATGCCTATGGATTTATCGTTACCCCTGAATGAATGGATGAATGCTTCTTTTTTGGGTTAAAACCTAGCCTATAGAAATCCTTAAAGATTCGTGACTTCGAGAGCTATGAGGAAATTGTCTGAAATTCACTCAAAGATGAAATAAAAACTGGAGAATCTCAGGGGTATCATGGGTATATGAAGAATAAGGTGGAATTTAATTCTCACAGTCAAATGGATAAATCCAATGGTGATATGAAAATCCAGCTCACCACATGCCAAAGGTGCGTAAATATGCAACCCTTAATTTAACGAAGAGGATGAGTAAATGATTTTGGTGTGCAGGAGAAGGGGAACTGGCCATTAACTCCTCCCTTAATTTCCCGAAGGCCTTAATTTTTTATTTATTTTTGATAATCAACCTTTCAAGGGGTGAGGTGGAACCCTTACAAGGCCTGTAGGCCTATGTATTATAAGGCTCATAGGCCTTAGAGGAATTCATTTCCCGTAGGATTCAAACATTACATACAACCTAGAATAACTTCTTGAACTTCTCCACCCTAGAATCTTCATCATGAAATCATCTCTCCACCTTCCCATGGTTATCTATTGTAAGGACCCAGACCTTGTTTTTCTTGTATGTTTCTTTTTTCTGGTAGTTTTTGAGAGAAAGTTGGATTTATGGAAATTTTTGAAGTACACGTCATGTACTTTCTGATTACACGTCGTGTTATCAGTTATCACAGGTAGCCATGTACCATCCATGTAGCATCCATGATCATGGCCATGTTTGGGTGAAATGGAATCCTCCTAATGTGGTGTACAGAATCGGCAAGTTCATGTCGTGTACTTTCTTTTTTTATTAAATGCATCGAGGTCACGTCGGACTGAAAGAACACCATTCTTCTAGGTCTCGTTTATCTAAGAAAACTCATATGGCTGAGATTTTTTTTGAGACCTCAAGACTCCGTTGGATCTCTGATTCGACCGCTGTTAATTGTGTTGGGATCTCCTCGGTAATCACTCTTTTTTTCATGAGCCCTGTTTCATGATTCACCTTCTTTCTCAAGTTATCATCTATTGAACGTTTTAGACGTTTCTGTAGATATTCGGTGTTATAAAATGATTCAAGCCTCGAGGATCACATATAGTGGTCTTCTAATGTCGAGGTAGGTGATTTGTTCCTTTCTGTAGGAATTCATTGAGTTATATGTGCAATTTTTCACAATAACCATGAAAGGGGTATTGTAATTTTACCATTTTAGCCCTATTTGTTTTCCTGCTATGCCTGTAAGCATGAGGAGATGATAATTGAATGTGAATAGGGTGAATTTTTGTTCTTTGGTTGTGTTTCCCTTACATTTTTTTCATGTTTTGACCTTGGGACAAGTTTTCCTCTTAATATGTTGTTTACATTACAATTACTAGTATTGTAGGATGGTGTGACTATTGTTCTATTATGTTGTTATGCTGTAGAATGCATGCCAAGTAGTTCTTGATGTTTTCCTTGGTCGATATGTGATGCTACACTTTCTTGACTTAAACAGGGCCGTGATAACTTGGTGTATAGACTATAGGGAGAATGGACATTGAGGGCTTCTTCAGAGTGTCTGTTTTACTTACGAAGCGAGACCACTGTGGGAATTGACGTTGAGTGCTTCCTCATAGTTTCTATAGTTCATCAATGTGGGCCACGTAAGGAATGAGACATAAGTGATTCCCTAGAGAGCCATTAGATACCGATACGAGACTATAGGAGGAATTAACAGTGAGTTCTTCCTTAGAGAGTATATGCTTAAGCTGAACCAAAGGGGTTTAGACTGGACGTATTGCATAGAGGGTTGCATGTAATTGTTAGGTAGGACCAGAGAGGATATGTTGTGACTACTTTCCAGAGGGTTACCTTGTGTTTAGCTACATGAATGTGTCTGTAGGTAGGACTAGTAGGGATAGGCTATGGGTACTTCCCAGAGGGTAACCTATTTTGTTTATCTGTTTTTATTAGTTGTTGCATGTTATGTGGTGATTTGAATGATTTGAAACTATGGATTGTTTACTGCTAAGTACTTCCTTATTTACTGCCTTCCGTACTTTACCTTCCATATATTCACAGACTATTAGGCACATATCTCATAGTGTTTTCAGAAGGGGATTTAGTCTCAGACCCTGTTTAGGCCATGCTTTTGGGCCCAAACAAATTATATTGTTGTAGGTATAGATAAGGGAAAGTTCCCATTTACTTCACGTATTTGATTGCTGTGGAGCTGGAGATCATGGGACCAATCTATAGCTTGAGATGTTGAGGAGTTGTTTACATTATTTCTTTTGTACTTTGGGTTTGTACTGTTGTATTCCATCATTGTGATTTGGTTGGCTGTTTACCTAGACATATGTATCATGCATCATTCCTATATATATCTGTGGTCCAGTTAATTATATCCAGTCTTCTGATGTTTACTTTTGTATGGGTTGTCACTATCTCTACTACTGCTATTGTTTTCTTTTATTGTATTACTCTACCAATGACGGCATAGATTCCACATTATCACACCCAAGGCCCTCATTGCTTGTCGGTAGCCTATGGAATTCAGGGAAATACACTTGTGGCCATGTTACCAACCGATTACGGGGTGCCTCTAGGTGGCTTCCGGAACCAGGATATTACAAAGTGGTATCAACAAGGATTTTTTTTCTTGATATATTGTTTGGAGCCTTTAGCCCGGGATAGGATGGAATATGTACATGGTAATAAGTTTTCCACCAAAGTAGCTAACCCTTTTACTATGAAAATCCAATCTACCTCGTTTATTACAATTTTTATGGTTTTTCAAGATTACGGTGGATTTGATTTTCACCATTGGGTGGCCCACATGCATTGTAATATTACAGTTAATGTTATTAAGGTTGTATTTTGGATGAAACCCGATGAGATGAGGGTATTCCACCTCATGCATCATGTAGGTACTTGCTAGAAATCACATGTCATGCCCTTTTTCCATGACATTTATGGTGCATTAGCGATTTCATGTTTTTTTGATAGATATTGTGCTATATATGTATATTGTTGTGATAGTTTCATTGATAAAATACAAGATTATTTATAGGGTATTGTTTGTATAAGGTTTTGTTAAATGGACGCCAAACATTAGTTCTTGAGGTGTTATGGGACCTCATGGATCGTAAATTGGTGGATCATTGGCTAGTTTACCTTATTTATAACGTATATAGAAGCCAAGAATTGATTTGCGAGGAGTATGGGTACTCATGGATCAGAACATCGAACATCAATGTTCGTTTTAGTGTTTTTCGGGGCTCCGAAGTAGTTTCTAAGGCTTACTCTCCAGAAAAACCCATAATACATGTCGTGTTGTTTTGACTACACACCATGTGTTATTCTGTTTGGGAAGGAACTATTTTTATTAAGTGCATGTCGTGTACCGTATATACACACTGTGTAGTCTCTAGACGTGTCTTAGGCTATGTTATCAGGGACACGGGATAGGGAAGACCTGAAGTGGAAATGTCGTCTACCGTCCATAAACATCATGTTGTGTCAGCCCTGTTCCCACCTGTGTCACTAAAAACAAAGTTTGGCTATGTCTTATCTAATACACATCATGTCCCATTTAAACATGACATGTAGTCTAACCCAGGTACCTGGCCATGTCCTGATCCAACGGGTCAGTGTTATCCTTTCTCTTACATGTCGTGTCTGTCTGGAACACACTGTAAAGTGTGAGCTATGCATTAGGCCATGTCACTAACAACACGGGCTAGGTGAATCTTTTATATTGAACGCCATATCCATATTTAACACATCTTGTAGTCTTGTCATAGGAAAGACGTGTGTCTTATTCATGTAGAAGGACTTGGGCAAGGGAGGATGATTCAAGTATATATTGTGTGTTAGGACAACACAACATGTGGTTTGGGTGTTACACGACCAGTTTTGGAAGAAGTAAACGACCATGTGAATGGATTAAGGAAACACGCTGTTTTGGAATTATATAAGCCTTGTAGTCAGGTTTTCTAGATTTTGAATGATTTCTTCCTCTTTTTTCTATTCTTTTACTTCTAGTTTTCAGGCTTTGTTAATCATGATCTAAGGTGTTCACTTGACCTTGTAGAGTCATGCCATAGAAATGTCCTTCGGTTGTATGCTAGTTTCTAGCCGATGATGAGACACCAGTTATGGCTGATCAGGGACTTACAATAGATTCTTCTATTGTGCCAGTCCTGGCACCTACCGTTATACTAGAAAAAGATTCTAATACATAGTTCTGGGAAGGATTTATTAAGATGATGCAGACCTTTGAGGGTACACTTCCTCCTCCCTATCTATTGATGATTTGACGGGGGTCTTCCAGCTGCAGCATCGTCATACTTTATTAGGGGATGGAGGACACCAGGCTGCATATTCATGGATATAAGACATGATTATGATCTTTGAGCTTCTAGAGATGCGTCCAGAGAAAAGGGTCAGGCTCTCTACCTATATGCTTCAGGATTCTTCCAAGAGGTGGTGGGATGTGATCTCATAGGCAAGATTCCAAAAGATCAGTGCTTGGTATGAGTTTCAACACATATTTTTTACTACATCTATCGAGAGACCCTAAGGGAAGATCGAGCCTGAGATTTTATGTGTATAGAGTAGGGAACTCTTTCTGTCATGGAGTATTTCTCATGCTTTAAGGAGTTGTAGTGCTTCATGCCTATTCTATGAGGTGATCAGTTATTCATAGAAAGGAATCTAGAGGATGGTCTGAGGCATGACATCCGATCACATTTGAGCATCCTCCGGTTGACTTCTATCACTTCTATAGTCAACCACATGCTGATCACAGAGCACAATATGAGGGATTCTGGAGTTGTGATCCAGGGTGTCTCGGTATCTGGGGTTAGTATTATTCTTACTGACAGCTGGAAGTGCCCTAGGGAGTCCTCGCATAGTGATCCCAGGAGGCGAGAAACTTCTTCTGGTAGCCAGGTGGTGTGCTACCAGTGCGGGAAGAGTAGTCATACAATGAAACATTGCCTGAGAGACCCAGTGGAGTGCCAATCTTGTAGCAATATGGGTCACCATAAATTTTTCTGTCAGATCTTCTCACCAGTAGCTAGTGACAGGGGTTCTTCAATGACTCCTTGTGCATGAGAAGCACTAACAATTTCTCACCAGTTGAGGAAATGGAGTTATTCTTTCCATTTGGGCCGAGGTAGAGGTCATGGACGTGGTAGCCAATCAGCCGAATTTCAATGACAACAAGGTGGATCAGCTATGGGTGGTCATACATTTCCAGTGGAGTAGACCCAGCCGGGGAAGGATCTCGAACCCTCTAAAGTTCAAGGTACGATCTTAGTTTCCTCAGTTTTAGATTCTTCACTTTTTGATACAGCGGCTTACCATAACATTATATCTGTGGTTTTTGTGGAGAGCCTTGGGCTCTGTATCTTTTCTTATGTTGATACCTTGACACTAGACAATGCGTTGGGGACTATAACGACTAGTGTACATCATAGGAAGCAGTTCCCTCAAGAGGTTAGTGGGTGTCACTTTTTATGGGACCTCTATGTCCTAGAGATGACAGGTTATGATTTCATTTTCTAAATGGACTGGCTAGTTACCTTTCAAGAAGTTGTTTAAGTTACCACCATAGGGTAAGTTTTACATCACTAGAGGGTGGATCTTTTCTTCATAAGGGTGAGTGGAATGTCTGAGTGAGCCGAGCAGGACCCTAGCAACATGGGTTGGGAGGAGTTTCATCCCAGATAGATATTTTATATATGGATGATCATGGGACTTCATAGTTATAATTTCCTCCAGTGGTTGATCATTTCAGGTACATTTTTCCATATGAATTTTCTAGTTTTCCCCTGGAGAGAGAGGTGGAATTCCCTATTGAGCTTATTCCAGGAGCGACACCGGTGTCCATTCCTCCTTATAGTATGGCTACACCAGAGTTACAGGAGCTCAAGAAGCAATTGGAGGAGTTGCAGGAAAAGAGATTCATCTGACATAGTACTTATCCTTGGGGATCTCTTATCTTTTTTGCGAAAAAGGAATATGGTACCCTTATAATTTTTGTACATTATCAGAATAAGAACCATTTGATGGTCAAAAACTCTTATCCATTACAAACAATTGATGATCTAATTGATCATCTTTGAATATCCCATGTGTTCTCAATGATTTACTTGAAGTCTGGTTATCATCAGTATCATGTTAGACCATTTGATATTCCTATCATAGAATTCCAGAGTAGGTATGGTCTATACGAATATATAGTTATGTCATTCAGTCTCATGAGCATGAATGTAGTTTTCATGGCACGGATGTTCCGAGTATTCCATCCATACTTGGACTCTTTCTTGGTGGTCTTCATGGATGATATCTTGGTGTACTCACACACTCGATACGACCATGATACACATCTTGAAATCATTCTTAAAATATTGATAGAGCATCAATAGTATTCTAAGATATCAAAATGCCACTTTTGGATGGGTCAAATTCACTTCTTGGTTCATGTTATCTCAGAGATAGGAGTATCAATCGATCTAGAGAATGTGAGAGCAGTAGTTTCCTGGGAGTAGATGAAGAACGTCTTTGAGGTGTGAAGTTTTCTGGGACTATCTGGATACTATAGATGCTTCATACAAGACTTTTTACTCTTATTATCACCATTGACGGGTCTGACTAAGAAGTGTGAAAAGTTCTTGTAATCAGATTTTTATGATTCAGACTTTTAGGAGTAGAAGGGGTGGTTAACATTAGCACTGATACTTGTATTTATAGACCCAAGAAAGAGCTATAATGTGTATTGTTATGCTTTAGGTATCAGTCTTGGATCTGTGCATATTTAGGGGGATGGAGTCATTGCATACGGGTCTCGACTATTTCGACCACATGAGAGGAATTACCAGACCCACGATCTCGAGTTGGCTGCTATTGTTCATGCCTTACACTGTTGGAGACATTATCTACTGTGAGATCATCTTGTGGTATTGACAGACCGAAAATGTCTCAAGTATATCTTCACTCATCATGATCTGTATTTGAGACAATGAATGTGGGTCGATTACCTTCATTATTTTGACTTCAAGCTTACTTATACGCCTGGGAAAGGCAACGCAGTGGCTGATGCACTATGCAGGATGACTCAGATATAGGAATTTTAGGAGGCCAGTAGTGAGTAGAAGCTTATGGATATATTATCTAAGATGTATTTGGAGGTACACGATGGACATGGGTAGATGTTTCTATCTTCTATAGCTATTTCATCTACTCTTCTTTATCGAGTTCGAATAAAGAAGCTATCAGATTCAGAAGGCCTAGTCCTACGGGAGATCGTTTTATGAGAGGACCCTATTCCTAGATTGACTATAGGTGGGGATAAGATCATGCGTTTCCAGGGTCACGTATGGGTGCTAGTTGATATATGTGAGGAGCTGATGTGGGACTTTCATTCCAAAATTTGGGCAGTTTATCCTGCTGTGACCAAGATGTATCGTGATCTACACCATCAGTATTGGTTCCCAGGTATTAAGATATATGTTGATGTTTTTTTCCTAAAGTGTTCCACCTGTCAGTAGCTGTAGGAAAAGCATCAGTGACCAGAAGGGTTTTTATAGACGTTACCTATTCATAAGTGGAATTGGAATGACGTCACGATGGATTTCGTGACCAGGTTGTCGAGGTCACCTCTAGGGAATGATGCAGTTTGGGTTGTCATTGACAGACTAATGAAGGTTTCTCACTTCTTTCGAAACAATAAGACCATCAGTGTTGATCATATGAAATGGTTATTCATATGTGAGATTGTGCACTTATATGGAGTTCCACACTCCATTTTGTATACAGAAATTCTCATTTTACTTATCGGGTTTGGAATTGGCTTCAGAAGTATTTGGGTACATAGGTAGTTTTGAGTACAGCTTACCATACCCAGACAAATGTCCAGTCTGAGCGTAGGATTCAGGTTCTTGAGGACAACTCTGAGCATGAATTATAGATTTTGGTGGTACTTGGGAGAAGCATATACCTCTTGGGGTGTTTACCTACAAAATTAGTTTTCAAGAAACTATTCAGATGTCACATTATGAGGCTTTGTACGATAGGCCATGGCAATCAACCATATGTTGGCTGGAGGCAGGAGAGGCATCTTTGTAGGGACATCATCTTGTTCAAGAGACCACAGAGCAGATAGAGTTGATTCGGAAGAGGATTGCTACTACACAATCTTGACATAAGTCTTAGCATGATCAGTGGATACTCCCTCTAGAGTTCGAGGTTGGGGATCATGTTTTCCTGCGTGCACACTGAGGATAGGACACAAGAGGATTAAGAGATATCGTAATCTTTCACTAAGGTACGTTGGGACGTTTGTGGTTTTGGAGAGTGTTGGGCTGGTGGCCAATCGGTAGCAGTTGCCTCAAAGGTACTGGTCTATGCATGACACCTTCAATGATTCTTAGCTTCAACATTACTTCTCAGACCCATCTCACAACTTCTGACCTGAGGAGGTTGAGTTGGAAGTGGATGCATCCTTTGAGGATCATCCTATCCATATTTTGGATCGAAGTACGAAGTTTCTCCTTGACTTTTATGTTCCTCTGGTATGGGTTCTTTGGCAGCATGGGCGAGAACAGGACGTGGCATGGGAGAGGGGGGCAGATGTACGAACTTAGTGGCGAGTGGTGTTCGGGGTTTCTTCTTCTACGCCACCTTGCTAGGGAAATTCAGGGACAAATTTCTTTAAGGGGGGAAGTTTTTAAGAACCCATCCCTTATTTTCATGTATTTTTATTTCTTCTAGTCATTTTTTAGAGAAAGGGGAATTTCAAGAAATGTTTGATGTACATGCCATGTACTTTCTAAGTACACATAGTGTACTCAGTTACCATGGGTGGCCATGTGCTGGCCGTGTAGTGGACATGCACACAACCATGTGGGGGTAACCTAGAGGTTGCCTAACACGGGGTATGGAAACGACACATACATGCTATATATATAAAAATCACACTTTGTGTACTTTCTTTTTTTCATTTAATGTATAGGTGTAGCGTATGACGAACAAAACACCCTTCTTTTAGATCTCGTTCATCCGAGAGAACTTGTACGTCCGTTATCCCACTCTGATCCCCCGAGCCTCTATTCAATCTCTGATTGGAGCATTGTCGATTGTGTTGGGATCACCTCGATATTCTATCTCTTCTTCTTGAGCCTTGTTTCATGATTCTCCTTCATTCTCAATTTATCCTCTATTGAAAATTTTAGACATTTTTGTAGATCTTCAGTGTTATAAAGCGATTCAAGCCTCAAGGTTCACATATAGAGATATCCTAATGTCGGGGTTCATGGTTTGTGCCTTTCTATAGGATTTATTTCAGTTATATGTGCAGTTTTTCCCAATAAAAATGAACATGGTATTGCGTGTTTACCATTTTAGCCCAATTGTTTTCCTGCTCTTCTTGTATTATTGAGTAGATGATAATTGATTTTGAATAGGGTGAATTGATGTGCATTGGATGTGTTTCCCATGCATGTTTTTCCTGTCTTTACCTTGGGTCTAGTTTTCCTATTAGGCTGTTGTTTACATTCCCATGCCTAGTATTGTAGGACAGTGTGACTGTTGTTCTGTTATATTACTATGTTGCTGAATACTATCCAAGTAGTTCATGAGGTTTACCTTGGCCGATAAGTACTCCTACACTTGCTTGACTTACACAGGTCTGTGAGAACCTGTTTTATAGACCATATGGAGAATAGACATTGATGGCTTCTCTAGAGTGTCTATTTTACTTACGATGTGATACCACAATGGTAATTGACGTTGAGTTCTTCCTCAGAGTTTCTGTAGTTCCTCAACATGGGCCACAGAGGGAATGTGACGTAAGTGCTTCCCTAGAGCTCCTTTAGATACCGATGTGAGACTATAGGTGTAATTTATGATGGGTACTTCCTCAGAGAGCCTGTGATTAAGCTGAACCAGAGGGTTTGGACTGAGTGTACTTCCCAAAGGGTTGCTTGTACTTGTTAGTAAGGACCATGGGGGATAGGCTGTGAGTACTTCACAAAGGGTTACCTTAATCTTAACAGCTTTCTTATGTTTCTAGGTAGGACCATATGGGATATGTTGTGGGTACTTCTAAGAGGGTTACATGATATGTTTATCAATTTTGATTAGATATTACATGTTATGTGGTGATTTGAATTTTTTGAAACTATGGATTGTTTACCCTTAATTACTTCCATGTTTACTACCTTCCGTAATTTACCTTCCATATATTCACTAATGGTTAGGAACAAGTTCTCATGGTATTATACTACTAGGATTTAGTCTCACACCCTGTTTGGGGCATGTTTTTGTGCCCAAACAGATTATATTGTTTCGTGATTGGATAAGGGAAAGTGCCCTTCTAATTTAGGTAGTTGATTGATGTGGAGCTGGAGAGCATGGGACCAAACTTTTTCTTGTGATGTTGAAGAGTTTTTTACTTTCTTTCTTTGGTACATTGGTTTAGTACTATTGTATTCTAGAATTGTGATTTGTTTGGCTGTTTTCCTAGACATATGTATCATGAATCATTCATATATATATGTGTGCTTCAGATTATTATTTGTAGTCTTCCACGTTTTACTTTTTTATGGATTTTCACTATTTCTGATATGGCTATTATTTTCATCCACTATGTTACTCTGCCAATGAGGGAATAAATTTCCCACTATCATACCAAAGGCCCTCATTACTAGTCGGTAGCCTTTATTGTTTCGAGAATTGCTCTTGAGGGCATGTGACCAACATGATACAGTGTGCCTCTAGGTGGCTTATGGAACCGGGATGTTACATTCGGCTAGGCTTTCGTAGGCATGCACAGGATTGTCCTGATGGAAGGTGTAATAACCTCTCATTATTGATATCTGTTTTGCTTCCGCTAGGGTGAAAGCTCATTGCTCATCCTTCTTTCTAGAGCTTTTTACATGTAAGTTGTTTGGTTTTCATCTGATCTTATTGTCGCCCGAGGGCCTTGAGGTGGCCAGAAGGCCTTACTAACCCGAAGGCCTAGGTTGCTCGAAGGCCTTACAGGACAGGGGAAACAATTTGTGGCCCGATAGCCCAAACAAGGGAATAGTTTCAGCTGCTACATTTCCTAATAGTACCTGCTACAGTTCCCACTATTGTACTGCTACAATACGGCTATAGTACCAAAAATATGCCTCCACCTGGATTTGATCCCGGGTTGCCTGGATTCACTTAAGGAGTACTCACCAATCGGGCTGAGGCTCATGTGCCAACTGGCCATTAGCTACCAAAAAAATAACGGCTATAATAGAGGAGAGAAACACTCTGTTAGACCCTCAATTATTGGTTCATTGCTTCAACTATAAAGATACATAGTACTTTGAAAACTGGTTCCTAAAGACAAGGGTTTTCGGAGGGAACCAACAATTTCCATGGTAGGAAGGGTAATATATTTCCATCACTACCACAGTAGTGAACCCTGAGAATGAAGTGGTGATAGGTAAGCTACTTCTTCATTCATGAATAGAAAACATATTTTTTGATTCTAGATGAACACATTCTTTTATATCTCGAATTTTTTGTTGAACAATCCCAAAAACACAAAAAATCATGGATGTAAATATGTCAGTGAGAATGATATTTTGGGAAATCATTGAATCCAATGAATATAACTCCTCCCCTATCAAAATTTGTGGATTTAAAATTATAGGAAACATCATCATACTCCCTTTTGTGGAATTTTATTCAATTATTAGCATGTATTGGATTTATGTATATTGAGCCAACATAAATTTCCATGAGAGAGAAATCACCCTCCATATGGAGAATCGACCTCTGATTATGTACACGTTCAAGGAGGATAAATAATATTCTTTAGAAAAATCATTTCAAATGTGGATATTACTGCCTTATTTGAATGAATATCATTCTCCGATGATTGAGTCTATGTATGCAACCATGGATGACAACATTCCTATTGTGGGTGAATTAACTGAAGTGTTTCCCAAGGAATTGTCTGGTCTTCCTCCTAGAAGAGATGTTGATTTCTCAATTGATCTTATTCCTGTGGCATTTCCAATATCCAAGACTCTACATAGAATGGTTTTAGAGTATCTTGAGGAGTTGAAGAAACAACTATAGTAGAATCTGGATAATGGGTTTATATGCCCATGTTCTTCACTATGGGGTGAACCAGTACTCTTCATCATGAAGAAGGATTGGTCAATGAGCCTTTGCATTGATTATCATGAGCTCAAAAAAAGAACAATAAAGAACACGTTTCCTCTTCCAGGAATTTATAACATGTTCAATCAGCTATGTGGAGCACAATACTTCTCTAAGATGGATATGTAGTCAATATATTATCAAGTATGGTTGAAGAAGGAGGATACCTCTAAGGATTCGTTTCATACAATATATAGGAACTATGAAATCATAGTAATTCCTTTTGGGATAACTAATTCCCTATCAATGTACATGGATGTGATGAATATAGTGTTTAGAGAGCACATCAAAAAAATTCTGGTAGTCTTTATAGATGATATTATAATATACTCCAAAACTAAGGAGGATTATGAGAAGCATCTAAGAACTATGAAAGAGACCTTGTGAAAGGAGATTCTCTATGAAATTTTTAGAAAGTGTGATTTTTGGTTGAAGGATGTATTTTTATTGGGTCTTATCTTCACAAGTAATGGGATATCTATGGATACATCCATGACAGCTACAATTCAAGGATGGTCGAGGCCAACATCTGTTACGGATATCCATATCTTATTGAGGTTAACAAAATATTATCTCCAATTTGTGAAGAATTTCTTATGATTTTACAACCCTCTCACTAATCTAACTTGAAAGGTAGTATTGTTTTCATGGAGTGATGAAGGCAAGGAGAGCTTCAATGAGTTGAAAAAGGGTCTTATCACTGCACTCGTGCTCACATTACCCGCAAGTGAGAACTTTTTCTGTAATTTAGTGATTCTTTGAAGAAGGTATTTAGTTGGGTATTGATGTAAAATGACAAAGACATTACCTGTTCTTCAAGGAAATTGAATTATTATGAGAAAAACAATCCAACACCTGATCTAGAGTTGGTTGTAGTAATCTTGACTTTAATAATTTGGAGACATTACCTCTTTGATGAGAAGTGTGAAATAAACATAGATAAAAAAATCCTCAAGCATTTAATCACATAGAAAGTGTAGAATATGCACCAACAATGATTGTTAGAGCTGATCAATGTCTGTGATTTAACAAACCATTACAACTATAGGAAAGAGAACAATGTATAATATTCTCTATGTAAAAATGACTTAGCAATACTATCATTGATGATAATTGAAAATTTCCACTCTTCTAAGATTTGATGATGATAGACATGGGAATCATAAAGAAAGTAACATCATCAATCCTTTCACAAATTATTGTTTAACTATCTCTTTTGGAAAAATTAATGGATTCTCAAAAGGATGATGTGGGAATTCAAAAGAAAGTGGATACTATCAGAAAAGGGAAATCCTTGTTTTTCAACATTAATAAAAGTTTAATTGAGATATTTTGTACATTACTATGTGTCCCATAAAATCCAGAGTTAATGAATAAGATTTTTGATGATGTACATGGTTCAAATTTCTTCATTCAAATAAGAAACATTAAGATCTTTTGAGATCTCCTAGAGCATTATCAAAGAGATAACATGAAGAAGGAGATTACTAAGTATAAATCAATGTTACTTGTATGTCAGCAAGTGAAGGATGAGAGGTATAAGTATTAGAAGAAGATGCAAACATTACCCATACCAGCATTGAAATGGGAGAACATCACCATGGAATTTTTAACTATACTTCTGATGAAATACAAAGGAAACAATTCTATATGGGTTGTTGTGGATCATCTTATAAATAATTCACACATGATTTCAATTCGAGAGGATTTCCCATTGGATCAACTGGAACAAATATATATTAGATTAGTGGTAAGGTTTCAGGAAGTACCACTATCGATTGTATCTGATCGAGATCCAAGATTCACCTAATTTTTTTGGAAGAGTCTTCAACATGCTCTGAAAAAAGATCTGAACATCAGCATAACTAATCATCCTAAAATTGATATCCAATCTAATCGGACTATCCAAACACATGAGGAAATGTTGAGATCTTGCTCAATGGAATTAAAAGGAAGATGGGATGAACACCTTCTTCTAGTTTAGTTCTCTTACCATAAGAGCTTCCACTCAAGCATCCAAATTGCTCCATATGAAGACCTTTAAGGGAAGAGGTGCAGAACACTAGCATGTTGGGTTGACGTTGGGGATAAAAAAATCGTAGGTCCTGAAATGGTCTACGAAATGGGATAGAATGTCAAAACTTTTCCGTAATACATTAAAGCTGCCCAGAGGTGACAAAAAGAGATATGATGATAATCATCGACAAGAAATAAAGTTTGATGTCAGAGACATGAAATTCCTCTACATATCACCAAGGAAGAGAGATATGAGATTTTTTATAAATTTATAGCTTAGTAAAAGGTACATCAACACTTTTGAGATCATTGATCTCATTGGAGCAGTGTCCTATCGACTAGCTCTCTCACAAAAAGTACCACAAGTACATAGTGTTTTTGATATATCACTCTGGAAGAAGTACTTACCTATCTCATCACATGTACTTAATCTGGAGGTGGTACTATTGGAGAATGACCTCTCCTATGAAGAGAGGCTAATGAAGATCTTATATTGTAGGGAAAGAGTTCTATGAAATAAGACAATTCCCCTTGTGAATGTGTTTTGGAGAATCCACAAGTTTGAGGAGGAAACATGGAAATCAAAGGAAGTGATGAAGTAGAGTTAACCCAATCTATTTTAGAGTGGGAAAAAGTTATTTCAATGGTGAAATTTCTTAATTGGTTATGATTATAATGAACCAAACTTTTATTAATGAAAAATAATCTTGGTCTAATTAAATGTCTTATTATATAAAATTTTTATATAACATATGCTCTTCTTTGGTTTTAGGATTTTGGATTATAAAATACTGTTAATAATTGTTACCATTTCTAATATATATGTTGAACAATGACTACATAATTAGTATAAATATAGGGATTTATCAAATATAATTACTCATATAAAGGATGTGATGAAGTCATCCAGTAGAAATTCTCTTCACGAAGCCCATTTATCAGAGCTCGTAATTATGGGGGCGTCACTAGGTTGCGCTCGTGATAAACCCCAAGTTGAGTTTCATCATGTTAATATCAAACAAAAACTCATATTGGAGAAATGAATGTTGATAGATATTACCACCCGAGTGATGTTATATGAGTCACTCCAAGAGTATATCACCTTCACACTCCTTCCCATTTGGTCTTATATAGGTGTTATTAGGGGATATGTTACAAGAACATAGCACTATGATTATGTGTATTATTCTTTCATTGAATAAAGAATATAAATTCATTTTTTAATGTTACTTGGAAAATATTTTTAAAAGAACAAAGATTATTTTTTGTTAATATTCAATTAAGATATATATTTTGATGAATTAAAGGTTTTTTAAATTAAATAATATTAAAATTTATATAATGAATAAATTACATTTTTATTAAATATAAATGATCGTATAATTTTTATGAATACAATTGTTATTTTTATTATGGTTTGAAAGTCGTTTTTGTCAAAACTGAGGATTTTTCGATAAATGTCAGTTTTTATTTTAAAAGTAAAAATTCACATATTAAAAAAGTTATTTAGATTAAATGAATATTATTTTAGAATTATAAGGTCTAAATTATCCAATGGTTATTTTTTCATAATTTTTGGAGACAATAGGTGTTTTGGGTAAAAATTAAATACATTTTAATTATATAATGTATTTTATGAAAAAATAAAGACACAATAGTGAGGTAATAAAATACTATAAATTGGATTATAGGACATTATATGTTTTAACATTAAAATAATTTGATTTTATGATATTTTTAGTTATTTTACAATTCATTAGTGGACCATCCACAGATTATTAAATATTTTAACCTTTTAAATGTTTTCCTCGAGAGTGTGACCCACCTCCTCATTAGAAAGCCTAATATATTAATGTTTATGAAAATTATTCTTATAAAATAATTTTTTCCACTTCCCTTTGGAAAAGAACAGATGAAAACCCATGGGTAGGTTTATGGTTTTTATTAGTTTAATTTGTACTGTGAAAACCTTAAATAATAAAGAACTCCCTTTCTTTTCCTATATAAACCCATCCATGCTGCCACTTCCTCTTCCTTAAAAACCTTTGTTTATTGACCAAAATCTGAATTACTATATCTATAATCCTTCCAAGGCGACCCAATCTCCCAAGAATCCTTTCTCAAGTCTCTCCCAATCCTTTGGTATCAAAGTTCCAAGTAAGAGATTTCTTCCTCTCTCATTTTTTTCCATGTTTCTTTATGTTTCTATACACAAATAATTTCAATTAAAAATGTTGGGGATGATTTATCACCACTAAAATACTTCATTAAATATTTTTTAATGATGAGATACCCCTTTCTCTCTCCTTAATGCCACCCATGTACACATGTAACCATGCAAAAATTCAGTAATGGATTTTTTCCTCTCTCATTTTTGTCTTACTTTCTTTATGTTTCTATACCCTGCTCATTTGAATTTAAAAATTTGGGGTATAATTTAACACCTCCACCATATTGGCCTCCTAATTTTTTAATTATAATATACCTATTTCTCTCTCATTAATTCCTCCCATGTAGACCCATTAACATTCTGAAAATCCATACGAAATTTCTGTATACTTATTTACATTCAATAAATTATTTTGTATTATGAATCTAATTATCATTATATATGTTGGGACATGTATCTTTACGACCCCTTTAATTTAAATTTCAGTTACATATGATTATAAATACCTTTATCTCTCATCAACCATTTTTATGAATTCTTATGTCACGTCATTATGCTGCAAAAATTGCACCATGATTTTCCAAGCCAAAGTCATTATGTAGTGAATACCATGCCCATTTATCTATCAAGGGTATTCACCTTTATAAAAATTTAAATATTGATTATAGAGTTTAATTTATTATTTCAACATTCTTTTATCATGTAATAAATGATGTTGATTAATGAATCCATGTTATATGATCCATGTGGCAGATTTATGCATGAAATGGAATGATTAAAAAGGGTGCACCCTGACATCACTCCAATGCATTGGGTAATGATTAGTAACATTATAGATTAGATACAATGAGGTTTTACTCATTATATTTCATTTTTAGTGAGGGTTTACTCTTTATCCATTTGTAATGATCCTTGGATCATTCTAAAGTCTTGTTAAATGATGTATCCACATTTCTATGTTACAATAATCATGTTATATCATGACATTATGTTCATGTTTCTATTATGCTCCATTGATATGCCTATTTAATAAAATGTACTATATTCTTCATTTTATTCCTTTTTTACACCCTTGATAGGCATTATATCTAACACATTTCTTATTCATGTCCTCAGTTTATCCCATAAATTGCTCAGCATGAAGGAATTTGTGTGGTCATGTAAAAGTAGTTTTCAATAATGATTTGTATTTCATATTTTAGGGTGTTGTGTAATGTTCTTAATTTCCCAAGACACTCTATATCAATATAAACATATATTATGTATAACTATCAATGGAATGTTTTATTATAAATTTTAAAAATAGATTCTAGTTTAATATTGAAATATAGAATATAACTATAACACATAGAAAAATAAAACAACCGGTACAGTCTTAAGATGAGACATAGTTCCCTCCAATAGGAAATCACCCTCTACCAATAAGATTAATATATCAACAATCTGATCAAAAAAATTGTTTTTTAATAATCAACTACACGGAGGCTATCTAGGAACAAATCCTCTTCCATAGTAATATGTGGGATGAAAGTAAATACACTTCACCCATAACCTCTTATAAAATTTCCACAAGTAAAAAATAATGCAATTACAAAGTGTATGTATAAAAACTATAATTTAGGAAAAATAGATAGTGTTTATTGATAACTAGTGAAATAAAACACACTGCTAAAATGTAAATCGCAAAAAAAATACAATTTGTTGAGATGGGAGAAAGAATTTCTTCTTGATTTAAATTTATAATGATGTTCATATGTCACAAAATATTTATTTATGAGGATATTGGATAGTTTTATCCTAATGTATAGGGAAAAAAGATTCTTAGAGTTTGGATTGATCCTTCTACTTTCACTCATTATATTTTCTAAAAAACATCCATATTTGAATTAGGATTGTTCTAGAATACATGGTATGATGGTTCTTAGTATTATATATATTATACTAATCCTTATTTGTATGTATATATATTTGGTGCATGAGGATGCTAATCCAATTATACATTTCTAAAAATTCAAATTATCAATTGTAGAATGATAATAAAAAACCATGTATCCTCTTAATGGGAACTAAATTATGAAACTCTGAAATTAACTTCAATTCATACAGGGTGTGGTTTCATAATAATTATTAAAAAATTTATGTGTTTCTTGATTTCGTTAACTCTCATAAAATATCCTTTGGAGGAATTAAATTCAAATGAGAGTACGAAAAACAATGATAGAATACTAGTGGAATGTCATATATTTTTAGTCAAATACCAATAAAAGATTTGGATAATAACAGCATAGTCAAATGGTACAAGTGTCAAAGGAATAACATCTAAAACAGTGGTAGACAAAATTAGTGGTGTATCTTGTATGATGGTAGATCTAGGTAAGAAATAGATCTGGAATGGAGATAGATATTGTATAGTGGATGATTTGGCCTAGAGGTATATGTAATCTTGTGGTATATATAACCGATAGTAGATCTGGTTTTCCAGTATATTTTTTTGAACTAATATGGAATTTATACATTAGAAGATCCATAAGTAGTATAGTATAGAGGTTGATGTAATCCACCAATATATTTGATTCAACTAATATATGATCAACACAAGTACTAGTAGATCTTTTCAAATAGATGGTAATTCATCATAACTATTTGTAGATATTTACTTATCTATGTTTCCTCACAAAATGTTGTATTATAATAAAATATTAATCTTATTAGAGGCACAATAACAATGATAGGTTATCATTAAAACAATACGGTTAAAAAATATCCCCTATTAATTTGATTAAAAATAATGAAATTTTATATCAATGTTAATAAAAATCAGCATCTAAATAAGTGTATGAATTTGAAAAGTAATGTTTTTTTATCACTTCAAATTACTAATGTGAGTTCTTCAGTCAAAATTTTCTAATGGAAATTGAAATTACAAACATAAATACAATCCAAAAAATTTCTCTAACTTTTGGGATTATAAAAAATATTATGTAAATAAAAATCTTTATAATATATAAGGTAGAAGAACATTTAATCTTTAAATGTTACAAAATTCAATGGATTATAATTGAAAATGTAATTAAAAGGAAAATATGATCCCTATGAAAGAATAATTCTATTTAAAATAACTCTAAAGTTAATGGGGTGAAGGTATGAAAAGATAATTCCCTTTTATATAGATAATTGGCATAGAGGTAGATTCCATGGGTGAATTAGTAGAAGAAGGAATATCCAAAATCACATTTATATTGAGATGAAGAAAAAAATTAGTTAGTGACATGCTGAAAGAAAAAAACTATAAAGGAATAGATAAACAAGATGGTTGAAAAGTCAAAGAAGGCATAGGAATGACTTATGGATCCATCACTTCATTATAAGATACATCTAAAAATAGTTTCATGAACTTCCAAAAATTTATTATGATGTTTCTCCCTCTCTCCATCACTGCGATTAAGTCTTTATTCTCACCTTTAAATAGTTTTTACAGGGGGGATAACTGTTTCATATGATTCACTTGTATTTTCAGGTCCCTAGTCGTAGGTAGCATCCATAAATTTCTTTAATGTCATTTAAAATGAGAAAGAAACTCATTCTTGGTAGAAATTATAGAAAGGTAGTATTTTATTTCCATATTGATAGTCCCCCTTTCCATTTTGATCACTATTATAACACTCCCTAACAATTTATTTATATACATTCCATGATCCCATATTCGTAGATGGCTTGCTAATGAGATGTATTGAGATCACCCAATATACCTTGGAAATCCTACCACACAATATCACTAATCCTCTCAATATAAACATAAGATATTTGAGGGGAAGACGTTCATATAGAAGAAATTATAGTTGATAGGGTTTCCAACCACTCCAAAAGTGATGTCTAGCTTTCAAGAAAACACGATCTCATATCATCTATGATAGACTTCAATACTTACATCTCATTATCAAATATACTATTCTCAAACTTGAATTATTAAATTTTCAAAATAATTATAGTAATATTTTGGAGGATAAATAAATAAATTATATTCTTTTTTTCTGATTCTCAAAGATTTGTTACTCTAGGAGAGTGAGATCTAACAATCCCACTAAATTTAGAATGCATTCTCAATGTGAAATCATCTAAACCATTCTTTGTAACATATTCTAAATGAATATAAGGTGTAATAACTATCAAAATAATATTCCCAAATATTTTATGAGTATCTTCATCATTATGAAGTTCAAATGATGAAAGGTCATTAGTTAATGCATAAAACTACCATGATATATCTGGTTTCTCAATCAACTAACCCTTAAGATCTATTCCAACAGATAATATTGAAGTTCCACCAAGCTACGGTTGACATCTATGATCATCATAAATTCTAATAGCTTTATCTGACTATGATCAGTCTAGTCTATGTTGTACACACTCTTGGGAATTCCCCCCTTAGTGGGTGTTGTGTGTACACCTTTACTAGGTGTTTGGTGAAGGGTGTCTTCCAGATAAACTATGTGTCCAACCGAAGCATGACCTTATAAACTCTCTTGAACATCACTAGAAATAAATTCTTGATTTTAAGAAACTGACTAAACTTGAATAAGTCTATTCACCTATTTATCTGAAACACCATCCCCATCCTAGATGTAAAAATTATATTCCTTAACCCGATATAAATTATTACCATCATCAATATTCTCATCATCAGATAAAAGAACTGCACTCTCTGAGATTTAAGTAGAATATTTTTCTTCTTATTATTCATTCTAGACTTCATTATCCTCAGATACATCAAATACATATAATATATTTCTTCTAGTTACAATTGAATGTGGAGTACTTTTAGATCCATATGATACATTTTCGATTTTGAAAATATCTGGACCAAATCCTTATTAAATAGATACAGGTACTATTTGTTCACATTCATCAGCATTTTCTTCATTCACATCATCATTTTAGGAATAAGAAAAAACATTATACGGTTCTATGTAAGGGTCAACCATGTTTCTAGTTATGAGAGGGTTCTCCCTAGGGTTAAAATTTATATATAATTAGATATTCTGCAAAACCCATTTCTTCATCCTTGGGTTCTTGTTAAACATCATTATCACATAGATAAACTAGCACAAAAAACCACCACATTTTACCATGGCTTCGTCATTATTATCTACCAAGCCCTTATCTCCTAACATATGTATGATTATCTTAATAGAAATAAAATATTATGATTTTAAGGAGGTTTTTTTCATATCTATAACATGTATAATTAGATATATGATCAAATTTAATTTATCCTATCTTTTTATAACAAATAAAATAAGAACATTTTCCTACCTCATCATGAAAAATTCAATATTTCCTATGACATATCATGTCATGGATGAACCTGAAAAGGAGTCTAGACTCACCATTATTCTCTATTGTAACAGGTCATTGATCATTACCATTTCTAGTAAACCCCAAAATATAATTATCATAAACACAATTCTCACCATCATTTAGAATAAATCCATGATAGTCATCTTAATTTCTTATATAAGGTAAATTTAGATATATGGATTTTTTCTTTGAAAACAATATACCTATTTTAATCAGTCATACTTAAAATCACATTTTATTCTCACCAAAGATATACATTAGACACTGGTAAAATTGGTGAACCAACATTAAAATAGAAAGACTAACATTCCATGAAATCCACTCCATCCATCCCTATTCCGGAATAATCTTGATCACTAATGAATTTCTTGCAATCATCCAATCAACATGCATCACCTTATATGGAGTCACTACTCGATTCACAATCATGGGATTAGTTTGTTGAACTAATTAGGAAACATGAATAGATTCTCATTGTGATATCTTCATAGGATATTATTCATTATAAGAAAAAAACATAGGGGTGTTTAACTATCCTTATTGAACAGAATCGAAATTTGAATGATGAGTGTGAGGAAGGATAGTGGTAGAGAGAGAAAGGTTGTTGAATGGTTTGAATGGTGGAGTTAGTGAGATTGTTTGAAAATATGGTTAAAAGTTGGATATTATCATTTAGAGAATTGAGATTTTTATATATAATAAAAAATTAAATAATAAATTTTTTTTTAGAAAAAAATAGAACTTGTAGAAAAACTAATAGTGACTCGAATGGTAGATTACCAAGGGTGGATAATCAAATGGTGGATCATGTAAGGGTTGGTCACCCAATAACAGATCTTCCAATGGCGGATCTCCAATGGTTGATCACCCATTTATGGATACAATAAAATTGGATCACCAAATGGTTTTTATTCCAATGATGGGTGACCCAATGGTGGATTACCCAATAGTGGATCTATAGAGGTGGATATCCAATGCCTTATATCTAATAGTGGTTCTTCCAATGGTTGAAATTTTATGAAAAAGGATTAAATAAAGGTTATGATTACTAATTCTTCTCTGATATATCATAATCTTTTATAATTTTATGTTTTAAAAAAAATCATCAAGACGATGTTCAATTTTTATGAATTAAAGATTAAGATCGCCTTTTTGGATATGATCTGTCAAAATGTTATCTATTACATAAATTTGATTTTCCTAATAATGACATACCCAACTCTTGAAAATATATATCACACTTTTATTGTCACAATTTTTAGAGACATGTCTAAATTGATATCCATCATTTAGTAAAGTGTGTATCAACTACAAAATCTATGCACAAAAACATCCTAAAACTATATACTCATCCTCAATAGTAGAAATGGTTTTTTTTACTAAACCATGATACTAGTGACTTTCCCAAATTTGAAATGTTCTATATGTTCTTTTTCTATCTAATTTAAAACCACAAAAATATGAATCTAAATAACTCACTAATTAATATTCTCGTACTCCATGATAGAAAAACCCCAAACTAGTTGTATCCTAGAGATATTATAAATTTCTATTAATATCAAGTAAATGATATTCTTTAGGGTTTTTTCAGAAAATTCAATGACATGCAGACATTTAACCTAATATCTAGTATTCTAAAAGTTATGTATATCAATCTTGAAATCATAAATATTTTAATTTGATTGATCCACTAACATTTTATTTTCATCAAAATCTATCATACAAATTTTACTCTGGGGAGAATTAATTATTTTTGTTATATCCAAATTAAAATATTTTAGTAGGTCATTGGTGTAATTACATTGATTTAATATAATTTCATATTTATTTTAGAAATTTTGAAAACCAAAATAATAATTGAATTTCTCACATTAAATTCATTTATAATTCACTTTACAACATTTTTCGAAAATTAGTACACAAATAATTTTTAATAGAAAACAAAATAATATCAAAAATATATTATTAATACATTAAATGATATTTGTGAATTAGTAATATAAATAATCTATTTCTATCTATACATTTATTAAATCCATTAGAAATTAAAAAATTGTTGATCAGATCATTACAAACTCTAGGATATTTCTTTAAACCACAGAATGCTTTAGTAAATTTAGTAGAATGAATTGAAATATATTGATTTTGAAATATATGGGGTTTTAAAAAAATTCTCAACTATATACCATTTATAAATTTACTTTTTACATCAATATAAAATTGTTTTGAAATCCAAATGTGATTCATCAGGATGTAGTATTCAAATTTCTTCAATTAAAGCTACTGGTGAAAAGGTTTCCTCATATTCAATACACCCTTATTGACTATGGATTTAAACAACAAAACAATCTTTATTTGGGAATATAGTTCCCGATTCTTCAAATTTTCTTCTAAAAACCTATTTTGGGGAAATGTTCTGAGTGTATTTTTCTCTATCTACTAGTTCACCAAATTTATTATTTACTAAATTATTGAGTTCTTATTTTATATCCATCAGATAGAATTCATAATTAAATTCATCATTGATGATATTGTGTAGAATTTCTGATAATAATTCTTGATGTTTAAACATATATCCAATAAATTCTCTAGTTCATGTTCCCTAATCTAGATCTCCAACTAAAAAATCTAGAAGATATTATTTATGATTCCAAAAATATCTTGAAAAAATTGATAGTTACATCATTTCCCCTATAGGTTAAGGTTCAATTTTTTCCTCAAAACATGGTGGTTCATTTTTTAATAACACTATTTTATGAATTAGAAATTATATTTATATTTTAAAATCTTATATAAAAATTTTCAAAGGGTTAATATGCTCATGTGGATTTTTTTCAGCCTATTTTCTATAAAAATATTGTTCCCTGATCTTTTTACTATTATTAGAATCCATATATGATTACTAGATTATGAAAATCCAAGGAAAATTATTCCATAACCCTTGAAAGAAAATTTATCCAGATTATCATTTATATTAAGAAGAAAAATATTTCATCCAAAGACTATAAAGTAATTGACCTTTTTTCATCAATACAATAATTTTTAATGTCTTTTCTTCAAAAGGGGTATTATGATAACTATATTTCTTATGTAAAAAACTATATTTATAGCTTCTACCAAAAAATATATATATTTGTCCTACTAATTGAACATTGTCTAATAAATTTCATGAAGGATCATATTTATCTATTCCTCTACACCATTATCCAATGGGTTCCTTAGATAATTTTATAGAGACTATAACACCTTGATATTTAGTGATTTTTTTTGGAAATTAATTTAATATTTTTGATAAATTTAATTTCATGAAACACTAAAAGTAGTTTATTTTATATTAAATAATAATTTATTTGTTGTGTTATACACAATACCAATATAATCATTCAATACATGAAACATAAACATTCTATTTATCTATATATAACACTAATATTATCTTACATCACACACAAGAATGAAATTCGTCGATGGATTATGTAACACGCAAGACCAAGTGTTACCAAACAATAATATATTATAAGAATATTATAATTTAAGAATATATGAATATAGATGTTAAATTGATGTTTATTAGATTGACTAACTTAGATATATATATATATTAATTGGTTACCAATTAATTATAAATGCATATAGAAGCCAAATGAATATAAGGGGAATGATTTTATGAAATATTATTTTAATGTGGAAAATATATTTTATCATAATAAGATAAATTAATTACTACTACTGAGTGATAGTAAATTAATTTATATTTTAAATATTCCAAAATATATTTTTATATTAATCCAATATATTTGATATAAAAAGGATCAGAAAAAAACCCAATAGTACATATAAAAACCTATATTTTTAAAAAATTTGTTTTACCTTATTTTTAGGGTAAACATATTTTAAATTTAAATTTGGGAACTTTTATATTTCATTAATGTCAAAATAAAAATTACCTTTCAAATTGAAACATAAAAAATAGATTTGGATGAATTTTTTATTTTTTTTATTTTATATTTTTAGTGAATTGTGAAAAATACTATATTTTAATTCAAAAATACGTTTTCATGTAATTTATTTACAGGGTTATAATATATTTTTAAATTTTTTTCACGATTAAGTAGATTGAAATTTTTTCATTTAATACAATATTGACCATTATAAAGATAATCACATTGAAATTGAATATTAAAGCATATAAAACATTTGAAAGTTTTTACTTTAAAAACATGTATTGGTGGCCCATATGCATGAATAAATTTATAACAATTTATGCCACTTTTATGATTAGAATTTAGACAAAGGGGTTCTGTATCATTTAATTTGTTTTGATATGATTTTTTATGATTTTTTCAAATGTATGTTTTATTTAATTATGAGATATGTATCACATATAAATCCATCCAATATGTTAGATAAATATTTCTATCTCATGAGATAGATTAAGACAGTCTTGGGAGTGAACTTTAACTACTAAGATGGATATGGGAGTGAACCATGACTATCTAGATGGTATGAGGAGAAAATTAATTCTACTAAGATGTCCATGAGATTGATCCATGACTACCAAGATGGTATTATGTGTGATAACATGATACTGAGATGGCTATAGAAGTGAACCATGATAAACATTATTGTATAAGGAGTAAAATCATGCTACTAAGGTGGACATTGGAGTGAAATATGACTACCAAAATGGTATGAAGAGTGAACTCATGCTAATAATATGACCATTTGAGGGAACGATGACTACCAAGATGGTATGGGGAGTGAACAAGTGCTACTAAGATAGCCTCAACAAAAATGACTTAATTACTATGGAAATAATTTTATATAATTATGTTCCTTACACAATTCCATTTCATATTCCTATGATATTATTTCATGGATTATGTTATTTATTCAATTATTATTCTTTTATTATATTCTCCCGTACATTAATCCATGATTCAGGTTAATGAAATTTGATATGCAGGGTATGATCTTC
Organism: Viscum album; assembly: GCA_963277665.1. Classification (NCBI taxonomy): domain Eukaryota; kingdom Viridiplantae; phylum Streptophyta; class Magnoliopsida; order Santalales; family Viscaceae; genus Viscum; species Viscum album. The sequence goes on from OY728122.1 coordinate 714,253,046, forward strand.
TAATTTAATGATAACACTATAACACCCATATTTTTATTTTTATGCATATATGTATCTATTGTTTACCCTTACAGAGCATCTGAAATAAATTTTTTTTATGATTCCATCCCTAATTTATGAAGATATATTTAATTTATGATATGACTAAAAGGTGATTTAGTCTTGGTGAAACTAGTGAGAGATAATATAGCTCACTTATGTACCAGTGTTTATTTTTACCTACATCCAAAGGTGATAAACTAATACAGTGTTTTGGATTATGTTAGTATCATGTTTTATGTATGTTGAAAAATGTATGTAAAATCCATATATGTTAATTAATGGTCTCTATAGTTTGTATCAATGAAATGATCAAGTTAACCCTTTGATATTGGGATGAGAATACATTTGTTATATCACTCAAAATATTTATAAGGATATGTCTAGGTATGTCTATAATGATAATTATAAGGATCAATTAATTTTAATGAAAATTTCCTAGACTTATTGTAAAGGATAGAGTTAGTGATTTTTTATAAATACATGCATGTATAGATACTACAAGTTGATGTGCTACCTATATAGATATACCTATAAGTATACAATCCTCCAAGGTATGTCGAGCCTACATCCGCATAAACTCGTACATGATAATGTTACTTTTCACACACATAGTTTAACACTAACAAGGGATTTTCTTTGAGAATAAATACACTCATCAAATTCCACCATGAAGCATTTAAATAAATGATGGTTAATAATAACATAGGATAAACCAGAGGTGTCCCAATATAAAGAAGGTTTCATAATATTGAAATCCAATTATTAGTTGTTTTCTTATTATTGTGTGGTTTTCCACTATGATTACTGTTTTCCATACCATAATTTTGGGTTTTAGTCATTGGAGGGAACTACATGTAACTATGTTAATGTGAAATGTGATTGAAAATTTCATAATGATCATTAAAATGTGATGATCACTAGAGTAGAGGATATTTTGATCATGAGTGGTCACTTTTCAAGTAACAAGATTAAAAATGTGTACCTTCACCAAATCTTATACTCAGTAAGGAATATAGGTAATGAGTTCATTGAGAGTTCAGGTAATGGAGACCATGGATGAAATAAGATTTAGTTCACTTTCTTCCAATAATTTCAAAATAATCACCTAGGTGAATGTCTTAGAGGCTAAAAAAGAAATTTTGAATGTGTAAATGAAGTATAAAAATAATGTAACAATAATATAAAAATGAAGGGTTCTGTTAATGAAATTACTAGGAATAATGTCCCCCCTAAGACATCATCAAATGATAAAAACCATTCTGTGTAGAAAGAGTGGTCATTATAAATATAAATGTACTAAGTTTAAATATCCTTAAGAGACTTAAAAAAGTTTTATGAGTATTGCTTATATTTCAAATGATGATAAGAATAGAGATCAAATGTAAATGGAAATATGAGTTATTTATTATGATGATTTATCCTTCTTATTTATTATTTATGAAGTATAATAATTAATGTTTTTATATAATTTTATTTCATAATTAGGTTATATAAATGGTAAAATAATTAAATATTTTGTATTTTGTGTCATTCACTAAGGAATTAAAAGATTATATTTAATATTTCCAGTGGATAGGAAAAATGATTTAATGACAAGGAGATATTTTGAATAATGTAAGGTATCCAATAATGTGTTCAATATATAGAAATTTTTTTTGTATATCCTCCAAAATGAGATGACTGTTTTTAATAATGTAAATTTGATAGTATCAATGAGCATAAAAACAATTCATGATTTGATGAAAAATTTGTCTATGCAATTATGGATGAAGTTTCAAAATTATTAGTTTTAACAATTTCATCTAGTAATCGTTGTAATAAGGAATCATGAATTTTTTTTAAAATTATTTATGGTAATTCAGGTTATTACCATGTTTCCAAGAAATTTATAATGAGGGTATTCACATGATTGGAATATGAAAACCAAAATATACTTTTTGATATATGGTGGATAATGTGAAGCTAATTTCAGGACAACATTTCTAATGGTTTGGACTCCCATCTTTTATAAGGGTTATATGGTTAACCATTCCTGAAAAAATTATACTAATATTTGGAGGGAGAATATATGTATTGAGTTTATATTGAAAACATTAGATAATAGGAAATCTATTGATTACACTTATTTCAATAGCGTCCATCATATTTGTTTTGGAGATTGTATTACTGTGATTTTAGAAAAGGGCATCATGTATGTCAGGTGACAACCAATCTAGTTCAGTAAGGACATGGGTCTTGAACCAATGACTAACTGAAGTTAAGGGTATCATTCCTACCAAAAACAATGTGACGTCCTGGTTAATGTTTAATTATTTTTTATTAAACAATATTAACTATGAAACAATAGTGTTACTTTCAATGTTCACGAATATAGTATATTTTCTAGACAAACCCTTTTTGAAATAATGGATGAATTAGAAACTGATGAAATCACATCCATGGAATCAAATGTTTTTTATCGAAATATATCAACAAAATATATTTCTGTATATTATTTTTCAATAAAATAATCACTCAATGTTTCAAAAATGATAAAAAATTATGTCATATTACATTTTTTTTGTTGAGCCAATGGCTGTTAAATCATCATTGATTTATGACCTTGAGGACCTAAAATTTTTAGTGAATAACTAATTTTATTTTATTTATGACCTTACTCACTCCATAAAAATATTTAATATTGTCCTCCAAGCCCATGTCCCACTTTTCACAAATGTTCTCATATGCAGGAATCTAGTAATGAGTGACATTGGGTAACGGTTACAATTCCTTATTTTCATTTTTTAAATGAAATTTTAATGTTCATTTTTATGATGTTGGTTTCTATGAATGGAACAATAATGTATTAAACCATTGATAGCCTATATTAAATTCAAGGGAAAACATATTAAGTTGGTAGAATGTAACACCTCGAGATATTGAGAATTTTTTCCGAATTAATATATTCTTTTAGATATTTTGAATTTCACTAATCATTGAATATATGTTATTTTCTATTAAATCAATACGTATGGATTGATTTATATGAAACACCATATTAATCATGAACTACACACATCATAAATTTTATCTTTTTCTACATAGAGCACCGATATTAGTTTTGTCACCACCCGTCCCCAGGGGCCCGTGCAGTGACCACCCCAAGCCAGCCTTCCTTAGGCTAGGGCCTGACGACTAGCAGAAAAGGTGTATATCCCTAAACTAGGAAGGCATTGCCTTTATAAAATGAAAATACACACAATAGAGTATGATATGGAAACAAAACACTAAATAAAACTATATACAAAAGGAGTGTTGATAAGTAAAAGGGGGAAACAAATTCAATCCCGACTGTATAGTACAAGGAAACTGATAGTACAGGTACTGGAGAAAAGGGAAAACATCTCCTGGATCATCCACCAGGAAATCCTACCTAAAGGGTAGGTATAGATAGCCTCCACAGCACTCATGATCGTCTATCTCCTCCATGTACTGTCACATTGTGTTGTCCACCTCTAGGTTCTGTCCAGTCCTGGTACACTTAGCCTCGATCAGTGTTTTTTTGTCTTTTGTATCCAACACAACAAGGTGTGGGCATAGCCCATGTAGGGGTGAGTATAATGACACTCATTTGGGACCCAGAGACCCTCAAGGTATCACAAAATCCAACAAGTATAAACCACAAAGTATTAAATCAACAGATAAACCCACTTAGGTATATTCCCATTCATATACCTAATTAATCAAGTAATCTATCTCAATCATTATAAAACACAAAAGTTACTGACTCAACACAACCAGGATTTTTATTCACATTATCACAACCATGGCTGCTGGAGAACTCCTCCTCTATCATGTATAGTGGGCCTACCACAACACCAAGGGACTTCCCACTAACCATGGACTATTGAGGTACTCCACCTGTCGAGTACCGTTGTTCTGTTGTGTCGCCAAGGCACTCACCATAGTGGGTATGTCACGTCACCAAGGCGCTCCCTCTCATAGCCCGCTGAGGTACTCATCCTGTTGAGTATGGTGGGTATTCTGCGACACAAAGGAACTCCCCACTGTGGGTCTACCATGACAGAAAAACGTTCAACACTAGGCTAGTCAAGTCACTCCGAGTTGAAACAGTCAGTAGTCATTAGGTCTCAGCCAGCTACTAGGTCTCCGCACTATGTTGGCTCGTCTCCAAGAGTATCCACTCCATGATCTACTGGAAGATACTCCAACTATCACGAACTCCCATGTATAAGTATATCAATGTTCTGCCACATCGTATGGGTCTCAACGCAACAGACGGTGCGTCAAAAAGACGCCCGGTCTGTGAGTTATTAGCCATTTAGTCTTAGGGGCACGGTTGGATTCAGGCATGATCCATCCTGACCGTATCTCAACAATACTCCGAACATAAGTGGGGTATACTCAATGGGACCATTGTGGTCCAAGAATACCAGCGCCACTGACAGTTCTTCAAAACAAATTCGGTTCCAAAGATATGGCCAAAGAAATTAAAGTGTCGGTAGTGGGCCTGGGTCAGGTTCGACCCGGTCCGACACCGTCTAGGCCGACCCTGTCTGGGTCGACCCGGTCAGACCTATTATGTTTGGCCCGACCCATTGGGCATGCCAGCCTGTTAGGTTCGACCCGACCCACTCAGCCTAGCCCAGGAGGCCGCGTGGGTGGATCGACCTAGGCTCGGGGCCGGTTCAGCCCGAAGCGTCATGGGGGTGCGGTTCGGGTGGCACGAGGTGCGCAGTGGGAGCGTGGGGCGTGCGGGCTGGCGCGGTTCGTCAAGGAACATGAGAGGCATCTGAGCAGGCCGGGAGGCACCAGGTTAGGCCGGTGGGGCGCGGAAAGGCCGGAAGGTGGTCGTGTAGGGTACGACGAGCCGGTAGGAGGCCGGGAAGGGCGCGGCCAGGCCGACAGGCTGCCGGGCTGGGCTCCAAGTGGGCCGGCGGGGCGTGGCCCGGCTCAGGGCAGTAGCCCGGCTATGTGAACGGCGTGTCCAGTGGCTGGTGGTGTTGTGGGATGCTGTAGGGGAGGCATAGATCATGGAGGGTGCGGGTAGCATAGCCTTTGTCTTTTCCACCTTCGTCACCTCGTTTCTTTATCTCTATGACAAAAAATATCAAAAAAATGATTGACGGAGGGAGTCAGGCCTTGTAAGTTTGTCCTGCACCCTTCGTGATTAGTGTGATTACAATCTATTCATCATTGTAGGAGAACAATGAACAAAAACTCACCTATCAATGGAAACATATCCTAAATCTTCATTTTGAAATAAAAGAGGAACATGGCACACAAAAGAAAACAACCCCAATCGTTGTTTGTTGAATATCGAAGAAGCTGCGGGAAGAAGATGAAGGTGGTCGTTGTTTGTTGCATCTGCCACACACTTCTAATCAAATGTTTGGGCATCATCTCATTGACGTCGATGCGGGGGGAAGGTTTGATGAAGATGCCCAACATTGGTAGAATCTCTAAGGAAGTAGTCGAGGAATGTCGGTTGTCTTCTTAGTTGAAGGAATTATTCATTGGGAGCTTTCTCCGAATAATACTCCTCTCAAAGCTGTCACCAAAATGAACAATGCCAACCAAAATAATAATATATTGTTTTAATCTATTATTTAATTTGTTGGCACAAAATTCAAAATAGTGAATTAATTAACATGGATCTCCCTTAATTAATGTGTAGGATTTGGCACCATTAAATTAGGGGAGTTGGCACCAATAAAGGGGAGGAGTGAGACACTCCATTATTAATGAGGGGAGTTGAGAGGTTTTCCTCTCCCACCATTAATAGGTGGGTATATTATCGTGTGGGCCCCATGACGTAACCTCTCACATGAGGTTAGGTTATAGTGGGCCCCACCACTATAACCTCTCATTGGAGGTTAAGGTGTGGTGGTCCCACATCCAACTTCCATGAGGTGGTTTTTAACCATGAAATAAAAATTAAGCCACACAGTTCATTTTTATATAATTCATTCACTAAAAACCGAAAAACAATCCTTTATTCTCAACCCACTATCGTCGAAGTGAAAGTCTCTTTAAGCGAATATCAGCGCTGCGAGTTCAACTGTGTCCTCAAATTTAAATTCCAAGCACCGGTTCAAAGGTTATAAAAACCAGTTTGTATGCTTACTGAATGTACCAAAACAAAACTTCATAAATTGATTCTGGGCACACCGGGCCTTGGAATCATGCGCCATCAATTTTTGTGTACTCATAATATTCCCATGATTTAAGAAAAATAAATTCCATGGAATTTTTGGGTCTTTACATTCTCCCAACATCAGGGAATTATGTCCCTATAAGCTACAACTTGAACTAAGGGAACAAGTGGGGGTACTGATCGCGCATCTGAGCCTCCCGCTCCCATGTGCTCTCCTGTAGTATCCAGTACTAATAGTGAACACACACCAGATGTATAAACCATCCACATAGGACCCACTACTATTGATCCTCAATCTCTACAAGGACCTCTGTAAAAGACACCCCATCATCAACATCCAAATCGCCATGGTCGATGATGTGAGAAGTTTCATGCACGTATTTCATCATCTGAGATATGGGGAAGACGATGTGCACTCGGTGAAACTGAGGTGGAATAGCCATGCATTAATCCACCTCACATACTATGATGAGGACCTGGAATGGTCCAATGAATCTTGGAGATAACTTGCCTCGTTGGCCAGATCTCTGTAGACCTCATCGAGGTGGGACTCATAGAAAGACGTGGTCGCCATACTCGATCTGCATAGGTCATAATCTCCTATCATCATATGACTTATTTCTGCTATGTGTTGTCTTCAACTGCTCCTGGATGATCTGAACCTTCTCTATGGTAGCTTGTACCCTCTTTGTTCCCACTAGTGCTGACTCCCCTGGGTTAGTCCAGCATAAATGTGATCTACAATGAGGCCTGTACAACGCCTCTAAAGGTTCCATACCAATGGTTGAGTGATAACTATTATTTTATGAAAAATCCACCAATAGTAGGTTTTCCTCCTAGCTACGAACGAAGTCGATGAAACAAGCACGTAGCTTCTCCTCAAGGGTCTGAATGGTACACTTAGTCTGACCATCCATCTGAAGATGGAAGGTAGTGCTTAGATGAAGCTGTGTCCCAAAAGACTCCTACAACCTATTCCATATCTATGAAGTAAACCATGTTTCTTGATCAGAGACAATCATCGAAGGTTCTCCATGAAACCGAACAATCACCTACATGTATAGGCGTCCCATGCTCCCTACTGAACCCAACTCACTGAACGGTATGAAGTGGGCCGACAAGGTGAGTCGATCAACAATCACCCAAATCGATTTGTGACCCCTAGATGTACATGGATGTCCTATCACTAAATACATGGATATCCCATCCCACATTCACCATGGGAACTCTAAATGCTGAACCAAGCCTGCTGGTACCTGGTGCTCCGCCTTCACATGATGACAATTGAGGCACCGAGAGGCAAACTCGGCAACTACATTCTTTATCCCCGGCCACCAGGGTTGTCATTGAAGGTCTTGGTACATCTTCTCCACTCCTGGATGTACCACAAAAGGGGATTTGTGTAACTCCATAAACACTTCCTCCTAAAGTGACACTAGCACCACAGAACGTCCTTTGGAGAGGATGACGTGATCCCCACCTTCAGAAAATCCATCAGGTGCCTACCCTATTGATATCTAAGAACATCGTGTCTTGCAGTCAGCATCCACATGTTGTGCCTTCATGAATCACTAAAGATGTGGGGGGGGGGGGGTTACTGTATGGGACTGAAGGAAAGATGCTCCATCTCTTTCCACAAAGGATATCTGCAAAGTGGCCAACAGATCCATCATCTTACCTAGAAGTTGTATACCAGATCTCTTGTTGAGTGAATCTACAACAACGTACCTTTTCTAGATGTATAGAATATTTGGAAGTCATATTCCTAGAGGAACTCAAGCCATTGTTATTGTCTCAGGTTACGGTCCTTCTAAGAGAATATATACCTGAGACTCTAATGATCTGTGTACATGGTAAAACGTATCTCCATCAGATAGTGTCTCCACATCTTCGAGGTGAAGACCACTACTGTAAACTCTAGGTCAGGGGTAGCGTAGTTTTGTTCATGCAATATCAGCATTCAAGAACCATATGTGATCACTACTCACTCCTTCATCAGGACACACCTGATTCCGGTCCTTGATGTGTCGCATTAGACTATGTACCCTACGCCTTCCATCAGAAGCCTCAAGATGGGGGGCACTAGTCAGCCTCTACCTCTACTTCTGAAAGAACTAATGTAATCTCTCCAACCACACAAATGGTTTCCCCTTATTCATCAAGGTTGATAATGGTGCGGAAACTTTGGAGAAGTCTAGAACTAATATCTGTTAGTATCTAGCCAATCCCATGAAACTTTGTTCCATTTTCACCCTCCAGGGTGGCTCCCAAGAAAGTAAGACCTCAATCTTCACTGGATTCACTAAAAATCCAGCCTTCGAGATGTTGTGTCTCAAAAAGTGAACCTCTCGGATCCAAAACTAGAACTATAGGATCTTAAAATAAAAATGGTGATCTTAGAGTCTGTCCAGTAGTGCCTGAAAATGGTAGGCATGCTCCCCCTCAGTAGTTGAGTAGATCAGAAAGTCATCAATGAAGACTACGACAAAGTGATCGAGGTACAGATGAAAGATCGTGTTCATGAGTATAATGAACACATATGGATCATTGGTAGATCCTAAAATCATAACCAAGAACTCTTAGTGGTCATACTGATATCTGAAATCAAACTTCTACACATCCTCATCTCTATCTCTCTACTGGTGATAGCCTGATCTGAGGTATATCTTCGAGAACCCCCGAGCTCCCTTCAACTAATCAAAGAGTTTTTCAATCGTCAAGAGTGGGTATTTGTTCATCACTGTGACCTGGTTCAGGAGATGGTAGTAAAAAAAATCCTCATACTTCCATCCACCTTTTTGGTGAATATAATCAGGGCTTCTTAGGGGGAAAATCTAGGCGGGATGAGTCCCTTCCCCTACAAGCCCTCCAGTTGTACCCGCAGCTCACGAAGCTCAACGAGAGGCATCCGATAAGATGGTGTAGATATCGGTGCCGTCTCAGGGTACATGTCAATGAAGAAGTCCACCACTCTACGAGGAGGTAATCCTGGAACATTGTCAGGGAAATCATATGCATACTGGTCCACCACTACAGGATAGGTCAGACTCTTTACATCAACTACTCCGAGGGTAAGGCAGGCCAACTGATGAGTGACTGGCTGCCCCCTCCTCCGAGTAAGTCTGTATTTTACTGCAAAGGCTCCCTTCTCACTAATGAAGGTGGACCTAGTCTCATCTGTGAAGACACACCGCAAATTGCACATAATACAGTCAATCTGGGCATAGACTGTAGATAATCAGTCCATAACCAAAGTGATGTCGTAAGGCCTCAACACCACTACGAATAGATCGTAGCCAAAGCTCTCTCTTCATATAGTATGCCAACATTGCCGGCACCAGTGCGTAATCATCGTGCCTACTCACGTAGGAGTCTCTAGCAATAAGGATCGAGCTAACGGCTCCATCAGAATCTTCGAGATCCATACGACGATAGTGGAAATGAAAGGGTGACTGGAACCTATGTTTATAAGAACTGTGAATATGGTGGAGTAGACACAGATCATACCTCGAATAATCTCTAGAGCACTATGATCATATATCTCAGATACATGGAGCTGAGATCTACCATGTCCAGTTGCTCCCTATGTTTGGGGTGGACCTCCTGGTGGTGGTGGCGGTAACCCCACAAAACCTCAACCACCACCAGTTGTATGACCATATCATCTTCCACGTCTGCCTGCTCCCTACGGACCACCTCAATCGAATCTATGTCTCTACTTGGGAAGTCCATAAACCATCTACTGATAATCTGAACGGCGAGTCAGACAGTCCAGTGCCATGTGACACTATCCACCGCATGAGAAACAATACCCGCTTTGGAATGTATGTCTCTGCCCCGGGTTCCCAGCATAACAGTTCCTGACTCATGCTGTTGTCCACCCAGGGGTTTGGTCCCCTTATATCTCTAAGACATCTATCTAGTGCCAGATGAATCAGACTCCACTACATGTCGACTAGTGGTGGGTCTCGCTGTTGGAGACTGATCAGTAAGGAAACTCTACACTAAGAGGGCTCGTTCTAACACCCCTGGAAGCATTAGGATGCTGAGGGAGATCATCGATGCTCAGATCTATCACTTGATTCCTTGCTAAATGTCTGAGGCCCTGAAGAATGGGTCTCGTACCATATCAGTGGAGTATCACAAGAGGTCAGTGACCCTTGTTGAGTATTGTTCCACTGTCATGCTGCCCTGCCGCAGGTGAAGTGGATTCTATACCTGCACTGTACGGAGAGTCACTGGAAGAAACTCTTCCGGAAACAGGATCACGATGTTTGCCCAGAGAAGTGTCATCTCATCGTGTACCTAGATAATCAGGCTCCACCATCTGCCCGTTGTTTCCTGTAGAAGGTTGCCAGCAAGAATCACCATGAATTCGGCTGGTGTCCATACCAGTTGAAAAACTCTCACCACAGCCTCCAGCCAAGCCTCAGTCGCCTATGGGTCTATATCTCCACTGATCCTAGGTGACCTCTAGTGCTGGAATTCATGAAATGCGCTCAAGAAGTGAGAATCGTCTGCTGATGGGGTTGGTGGCATCGGTGGACCAATGGGAAGTAGTACGTTTTTTGCCACGGCTGGAAAAGGGCCCCACACTGGAGCCTCATCACTCAGTGGGATATCTGTGCTAAGAACTCTCAGGACTCTTGCTGGTCATCCACGGGGAGGCATCCTAAAAGAATCAGATGTGACAAGGTCAATAATTATACATGGTTTGTTGACATGGTTGAGTTTTCTTAGAGAAAACATTGTAAAACACAAAAACAATCAATGTTTTTGTGCACTGAGTCAGAAATCAGTAGTTAGGGTTCTTGTGTATGGATACGTCGGCCGCCGCACCAACACTGGACTCCCTGAAATAAAAACCATACATTGTTCCCCTAACACTATTTATTTATAGAAAAGATCAGAGTCCTATGTTCTATGGTAGAACCGACTCCTCTGAGAAAATTTGTCATGACCCATCCCCCGAGGCTCGTGTCATGACTACCCCAATCCCCCCTTCCATAGGCTAGGGGCTGGTGACTAGCACAAAATGCATAAATCCCTAAAATGGGTAGTCATTGGCATTATAACTTGAAAATGGACACAACAGTGTACGATCTAGGAACAAAACACTAAATAATGTATACAAAAGGAGTGCTAAAAAGTAATAAGGGGGTCTGAAATACAATCCCAACGGTAATGTAAAAAGAAACTGAAAATAAAAGTACGGGAAAAAAGGGAAAACATCTCCTCAATCTTCCACCGGGAAATCCTACCCGAATGGTAGGTACAAATAGCCTCCAGAGCACTCCACGTGCGCCCGTCTCCTCCATGAACTATCACGTCATGTGGTCCACATCCGGGTACTGTCAAGTCCTAGTACACTCAGCCTTGGTCAACACTGTCCATAGTCTGCATCCAACACAATGAGGTGCGGGCATAACCCATGTAGGGGTGAGTATAAAGATATATAGTAGGGACCACGAGACCCTCAAGGTCTCACAAAATACAAAAAAGATAAACCACAAAGTATGAAATCAATAGATAACCCCACTTGGTTATATGCCGATACATATACCTATGTTATCAAGTAATCCATCTCAATCATGTGGAAAACAAAAAAGTTACTGACTCATATCAACCAGGATTTTTATTCACATTATCGAAACCACGACTACTAGAGAACTCAACCTCTGTTGAGTAAAGTGAGCCTGCTGCAACACCAAGGGGATTCCCACTATCATTGGACTTTGGAGGTACTCCTCTTATTGAGTACCGTGGGTCTACTACGTCACTAAGGAGCACCCCACCGTGGGTCTACCGTATCACCAAGGCACTCCACCTCGTAGCCTACTGAGGTACTCCTCCTATCGAGTATTGTGGGTCTGCCCCGACACCAAGGCACTCCCCATTGTGGGTCTTCCGTGACACCAAGTCCCTCCCCACTAGGCTAGTCAAGTCACACCGAGTCGAAACTGTCTGTGGTTGTCAGGTCTCTTCCAGCTACTTGGTCTCCACACTATGCTCACTCGTTTCTGGGCGGATCCACTTAACGAGCTACTGTTCGATACCCCAACTACAAGGAAGTACCACGTAGAAGTATCTCAAAGTTCTACCACATCATAGGGGTCTCAACGCAATAGACGACGCATCAAACGGATGCCCGGTCTGTGAGTTATTTGCCTTTTAGTCTCGGGGGCCCATTGGATTTGTGCATGCTCCAACCTGACCATATCTAAACTATAACCTGAACTCCAGTGGGGTATATTCAAAGGGACCATCACGCTCCAATAATACCCATGCTATTTATGTTTTTTAAAATGGTCGTTCGGTGCCAAAGATATAGCCAAAGAAAATAAAGGGTCAGTAGTGGGCCCAGGTCTGCTCTGACCCGGTCGGACCGACCTGGTCCGACCCCATCTTGTCCGAACCAGTCTTGGTTGACCCAATTGGACCAGTTGGGTCTAGCCCCTCCCATTGGGCAGGCTAGCCTGTTAGGTTTGGCCCGGCCCACTAGGCCTCACCCAGCGGACCACGTGGGTGGTTTGGCCCGGGCTCGGGGCTGGTTTGGCTGGGAGCGCTGTGAAGGTGCGGCTCGGGTGGCATGGGGTGCATGGGGCATGTGGGGTGCATTAGCGTGCAGGGTGCGTGGGCCCACGCGGCTCGACCAGGAGGGCACTCGGGTCGCTCGGGCCGACGTGGTTAGCCAAGTGCATGGGAGGCAGTCGAGCAGGTCAGGAGGCATTTGGGTAGGTCAGCGGGAGGCCGACGGGGTGCGGCCAGGACGACAAGCTACCGGGAAGGGTATGGCCAACCCGTCAGGCAGCCGGGCAGGGCACCAGGTGGGACAACAGGCTAGCCGGCATGCGGCTGGGCGGTCCGGCTGGCGGCCAGGCATGCTAGTGGGGTGTGGACCGGCTCGGGGAAGTGGCTCGACTCTTCAAGTGGCACAACCGACGGGTTGTTGGCCGGGGCCGATTATGCCAGTGGTGGTGTGGGATGTTGCGGGGGCGGTTTGGATCACAGAGGCCATATGTAGTGCATCCTTTGTCATCGCCACCTTCGTCACCTCGTTGCTTCTCTCTATGCCGAAGAATGTCACAAAAGATATCAAAAGAGGAAGTCATAACATGTTAGTTTGTCCTACACCATCCGCTATTTGGGTGATAACAATCAGTTCATCAAGTTAGGATAATGATGAACTATAACTCACCCATAAAATTAAACATATCCACTTTCTTCATTTTGAATGAAAAGAGGACCATGGAACATAAAAGGAAACAACCCGAGTTTTGTTCGTTGATTGCTGAAAAAGTCAAGGGAGGAAGATGAAGGTGGTCTTCATTCATTGCGTCCACCACACAGTTCCAATTCGGAGTTTGTGTGTTGGTTCACAAACAACAATGCAGGGGGAAGTTCAGTTGAGGACGTCCCATTTCGGTAGAAGCTCTGGGGAAGAAGTCGAAAAAGGTTGGCGTTATTCGTAGTCTAAGTCATTCTTTGTTGGGTGATTTCTCTCAATAATCCTCCTCTCAAAGATTCTACCAAAATGAACAATGCCAACCAAAATATTAATTGATTGTGTTAATCTATTATTTAATTTTTTGGCACAAAATTCAAAATGGTGAATTAATTATCTTGGCTCCCCCTTAATTAATGTGGAGGATTTGGAACCATTAAAAAAGGGGAGTTGGCACCAACAAATGGGGGGTTGATAAAACACTATTTTGTTGAATATTTTATTGATAATAAATGATATAATTTCCTTAAATTGTGTTAAATATTTTTATTTATAAAATATTTGGGATTTGATCATTCATTTGAAAATTTGGTGAAAATTCCAGTTTTACACTTTATAGTGCACTATAGTATTTTGAAGATAAATATAATTATATTTATTATTTGAATTGGAAACATTGTAACAGTGTTTCTAACATAATGTTATAAAACCTTAATTCAGGACATTAGAGCTAATAAGTTCCTTGGATGGAGTAAATGGGCCATTAAAACAATGGTTGTCTGGATACAGAAGAATTGACATGGGTTCTGTATTTGGGCCATATCGTCAACATCTTGGCTTGGATTAAGCCCAAATTTTCGGAACGCTCGGGGACATGATTTTTCACAAATAATACTTCTGAAAGTCCTGTCAATTCACGTGTTTTGGAGGTCAACTAGGTGGTGCAACTTGGAATAAAATATTTGGACGAGTTTTTCATTTCACACATAAAACGTTATGTAACCGTAGCCCTCACAAACTCTATTTAAAGGGGTTTTTAACTCTTTGGGAGGGCTGGTAGAGGCTTTTGGAAGGTTTTTCCAAAAGGGTGTATCTTGGGAGCCCCTCACAACTCTTGGACGAAGTAATAATTTGTGCAAACCTCTCTTCCAAAGAGGCTCTCCTCTCCCACCTCTTCTATGTATTTCGTTTATTTCATGTTTGTTTCTTGAATTTTTCTTCAAATAGTCTTCTGTGTTCTTCCCTATTATTCTTCTATTAATCATCTTAATTGGGTTGGAATCAAGATTGGAGTCAAGATTGGGTTCTACCCTTTCAGTCCTTTTCTTATGCAAAATATCTCCATGATGACTACACCGCCCATGGAAGAGTTTTTATTTTTAGTAATCGATAGACCTCTATCCTTCATCATTTAATTATTTTGAATCATTGAGATACTGTAATTAACATAATCTGATCTATGAATTATGTTTTTAAATTGTAAGAAACTAAGAAAGAAATTGAACAATTAGCACAAAACACGCAAGGTCGGGAATTGTGTAAATTGTGAGAGCGCGATCTTAATCTGTAATACAATACCATACGGGATAAATTTGTAGAGTTCAAATATAATCGCTAAACACAATTCATCCTCATTTCCAGAATGGATATGTGATCTAATTATCCACTGACCATAATCTAACCTTAGAAGAACAATAAAAGTAGGGTGCAGCGATTGCGTGTTCCGAAGCTAGCCTAGTGTTTAATTAATTTAATCTTTGTGGTTATGTTAACTATCATAGGGTTAGAGGGATAACAAATTAGGGTATCATAATTAGGTTGTTATTGATTTAAATGATAATGATTAATAAGTTAATGAAGAGGTAGAGTTAGATCGATTACGACTTTTAAAAAGTTTTCTAAAAAAGCATCTTTTTGTTGTGTCATTTTAATCGAACATAATTTCAAAATTAAAAACAAATAAAAATACAATCTTATTCCAGAAAACTTCTTCTAGATTCATAATCTATATAAAACCACCCCCATCCTTTAAAGTAGTGTTTTTATTTTATTTTATTTTATTTCTACAATACCTTCATTTTATTAATTCACTTCCTCCTTTGAGAGACAACCATTGTCAGCCACTCTGCTGCACCTAAATACCCCAAAATCACACTAATCATTTGAGGGCTCCCATGAAAGCACTCTTTCATATTGTTTCCATTTTGGGGGAGGAAAGTAATTTATTCAACCATTTAGAGGTATTTCTTTTATTTTTCATTTTATATTTACTTCACATCTCTCTTTCATCTTTACCCTTTATCATGTTTTCAATTTTTTCATCCTCTTATTTTCTTTTTGGACCATCAATTCAGCTTCTAATTTTTATTTTACTATGGTCCACTCACTTTTTTTTCTTTTTTATTTGATTTATGAGTGAACTAATCCCAAATATCTCTTAGATCATGACACTGAGATTGAACTCTGCCATAGGGCACGAATCAGACATTCTCAGTCTACTGGAAGTTTCAATATTCAACCAGTTGGTGAATTCATCTCTTCTGGAAACATTGAGGTTGTAATCTATTCAAATTCAAACATAAAATATGAACCAATGTCTGGAAATAATAAAAATGAGCTTAATAGAACCATTCTAGAATTGGATGCACCTGATCTTAACTATCTACCAAATTGTATTGCATACCCAAATATCGAATCAGAATTTGAACTGCAATCTCGGTTAATTCACTTAATTCGAAAGATTCATGGCCTCTCTGGTGAGGATCCCAATAAACATTTGAAATAATTCAATGTAGTTTTCTCAACCCTTAAACCAAGAAATGTTTCTGAAGATCAAATCAACTTAAGAGCATTCCAATTATCACTTGATGGAGTTGCGAAGGATTGGATGTACTATTTACAACCTGAAGATGTAACATGTTGGAACGATTTGAAACGCCATTTGTTGTAGAGATTTTTTCCAGAATCAAGGACCACATCTATTATTAAGGATATCTCAGGGATCATGAAAGAACAAGGAGAGTCAATGCATGAGTATTTGGAGCGATTCAAGAAGTTTTGTGCAAGCTGCCCACATCACCAAATTAGTGAGCAATTACTCATTCAATACTTTTATGAAGGAATCACACCTATAGAGAAAAGCATGGTGGATGATGCAGATGGAGCTGCATTGGTGGACAAGACACCAGTATATGAACGATCATTGATCGACAAAATGGCCCAAAACTCCAATCAATTTGGCGATAGAGGTACACCACATGTCAGGGTAGTACATCAGGTAAGTCCTTCTCTTGAAAGTCATTTGATTGATACAAAGATAGAAGAATTGACCACTATGGTGAGGCAGATTACTTTGTCTCAAACGACATCCCAACCCCCTCCTTCAAGGCCTTGTGGCATTTGCACTGAGACAAGCCATCCAACTGACTGTTTCCCACAACTACAAGAGACATTGGATTTTGCAGCAGTATTACCTGGGAGACCATTTCAGCCATAACAACATCAATATCCCCAAAAGAAGTTTGATTCATTTGCTCCAATATAAAACCAAGGGTGGAAGGATCAATCAGACAGGAGGTATGGATCTGGACAACAACAAATTCCCCCTTTTCAACAAAACTTCCAGCAACCTCCGCCTTACCAGCAGGGTTTCCAACAACCCCAAAGGAGATTTGAAGCTCAAACATCAACAAGCCAATAGCAAGGTAATCCCCCACCCAAGGTAGATTATAACACTGATGATCATTTGAAGAAAATTATTCTCAATCTACAGAATGAACTAAAGAGTCATGGTTCGGAGTTGAGGGAGTTGAAGACTCAAATGATCCAGATTGCCACCGCCCTAGATGAACTTGTGAGTAAGAATTATGGAAATCTACCTTCCCAACCCACTCCAAATCCAAAGGGGAATGTCAGTTCCATCACATTGAGAAGTGGGATGCAAATGAAAGATACATTTGTACCTACCATTCCACCGGGATTCACCTCAACTCCGGAAAAGCCACATTCCAAACCAACTGCTGAGAAGTCCAAGGAGAGAGATAAAGGTAAGAAAAATATTGATGATGTTCCTCCTAAACCCCTTCCTTTTCCCAACAGGGTTGTTCAAACCAAGAATATGGATGAAGAAGCAATTCCTAAGGAGGTTTTGGATACATTCAAGCATTTGGAGATCAACATTCCTATAGTTGAAGCCAGTAAGAAAATTCCATGGTATACGAAATTCTTAAAAGAACATTGTACCAATCGAAGAGGGCTCAGGGGAAATGAGAGGATCAAACTTGGAAAGAATGTCTTACCACTAATTACACCAACTCTAGTAATGCCAAAAAAAGTGCAAGGATCCCTGGACATTCACTATCCCATGTACCATTGGGGAGTTGCACTTCTCTGATGCTCTTTGTGATTTAGGAGCTTCAATAAATGTGATGCCTCACTCTGTATTCTCTTCTTTACAGGTTGGTGAGTTGAATCCGACGAGAGTAGTGGTGCAGTTGGCGAATAGAGCTACGGCATATCCAGTAGGAGTTATTGAGGATGTACTTTTCTGGGTAAGAGACATGATCTTTCCAGCATATTTCTATGTTCTTAACATGGAGGATGATCAGGTATGTTCTCATGCCCCCATTATATTAGGTAGGTCCTTCCTCAAAACTGCAAAAACTATCATAAATGTCAATGAGGGTACACTTTCCATGGAATTTGTGGATGAAGATGTGATATTTAGTGTTATGGATTCCATGAAGTACCCCTCAGTGGATCATTCTGCATTTTTTATCTCCAATTTTGAACCACAAAGTAAAAACACCATGGAATTGGATTGTCCTATTCTTAGTGAGATTATGATTATTTGTTCTATTTTGATGTCTAAGAGTACTTCCACACCCATTATTAAGGAACAAGGCTCTCTAAGATTTGATTTTGAAATGGAATAATATTCTAATTTTGATCATGTGAGCTCTGATTATGACATGTCTATAGTGTATGCTGATGGATTTGATGCTTTATTCTATGATTTTGATGATATATATTCTGATAATGATGCTCTTTGTGAACATATTTTACTTCCTTCTATGTCTCCATCCATAATACACCCTCCTTCATTAGAACTCAATCCATTGCCTCCAAATCTGAAACACTCATACTTGTTGAGTGGTGAGATATTACCTGTTATAATTGTTAACAATCTCCCTTTTGAACATGAAGAAAAGATTTTGAATATTTTGAGGGAGAACATCAAGGCAGGTGGGTGGACCTTGGATGACATATCAGATATTAGCCCCTCTATTTTCATGCATAGGGTTCTCTTGGAGGATGGGGCTAAACCGGTGAGACAGCCACAAAGGATACTCAATCCCACCATCCTGGAAGTTATTAAAAAAGAGGTTGAAAATTTGATCGAGGGAGGTATAATCTATCCTATTTCAGATTCTCAGTGGGTAAGTCCTATTCAGGTTGTGCCTAAGAAGAGTGGTGTTACTGTTGTTAAAAAATAGAAAGATCAGTTAGTTCTAATGAGGGTTAAAAATAGCTGGCATGTGTGTATTGATTATAGGAAAATAAATCAGTCCACTCGCAAAGACCATTTCCCCTCCCATTTATTGATCAAATTCTTGAGAGACTAGCTGCGAAAACACACTATTGTTTCTTGGATGAATTGTCTGGATATTTTCAGGTTCCTATTGCTCTAGAGGATCAGGAGAAGACTACATTCACCTATCCCTTTGGAACATGTGCCTACCTGAGGATGCCATTTGGACTTTCAAATGCCCCAAGTACCTTCCAGAGATGCATGGTGAGTATTTTTTCTGATTTTATTGAGTCCTGCATGGAGGTATTTATGGATGATTTTACATTGTATGAGTCATTATTTTATGAATGTATAATTATTTTGGGAGATGTGTTGCATCGTTGTATTGAGAAGAATCTGGTCCTGATCTTGAAAAGTTTCATTTCATGGTAGATCATGGCATTTTCATAGGTCATGTAGTGTCAAAACATGGGATAGAGGTTGATAGATCAATGGTAGATATTATTTCATCCTTACCATATCATTCATGTGTGCATGATGTTAGATCTTTCCTAGGGAATGGAGGATTTTATCGGCGTTTCATCAAAGATTTTAGTAATATTTCTCATCCTATGTCAAGATTACTTCAAAAGGATTATGATTTTATGTTCGATGTTTCTTCCAGGAATTCATTTGATGAGCTAAAACAACATCTTACCACTCCACCAATCATACATCCACCACGGTGGGAGATTCCTTTTGAGCTTATGTGTGACGCCTCCAACTTCGCGGTTGGAGCTGTCTTATCTTAGAGGGTGGAGGGACGTTCACTTGAGATCGCCAATGCATCGAGGATAGTGGATTCATCCCAATCAAATTACACAACCATGGAAAAGTAGTTTCTTGATGTCATATTTTCTGTAGATAAATTCCGTTCATATTTATTGGGCTCTAAAGTATTTGTTTTTTCTGACCAAGCAGCTTTGAGGTACCTCCTGATGAAGCCAAATGAAAATCCATGACTTATCCGTTGGAGGCTCCTTCTTCAAGAGTTTGACCTTGAGATAAAGGATAACAAGGGGTCAGAGAATTTGGTGGCAGACCACAAGACTAGGCTTATTCACACACTAGAAGATGACACCTTGGACCAGGTACCACTTCGGGACACTTTTCCCACTGAGCATCCTTATTCTATCTCAGGTTCGCATCCTTGGTATGCTGATTTAGAGAACTACGTTGTTGCCTCTGAAATCCCTACAAATATAAAGAAACATCAAGTCCAAAAATTAAAGAGTGAGTCGAGATTTTATGTTTGGGATGATCCTTACCTCTGGTGCATGTGTAGTGACCAAGTCATTAGGAGGTGTGTTCCCGATCATGAGTTTATGTCTGTTTTGCATTTCTGTCATAAACATGCTTGTGGTGGATACTATGAACCCCAACGGACAGCTAGAAATGTTTTAGACTCTGTATTATATTGTCCAAGATTATTCCATGATGCCCATGTGTTTTGTAGGTCATGATCTCATTGCCAACACACTGGGAACATTTCTAGGAGACATGAGATGCCCCAACAACATATATTATTCTGTGAGATTTTTTATGTATGGGGCATTGATTTTATTGCTCATTTTCTTAGTTAATTTGGAATTTTGAATATTTTGGTTGCTGTTGATTATGTGAGTAAATGTTTGGAGTCTAATGCCACTAGGACTGATGATTATCATGTTGTTGTGGACTTTGTGAAGGCTCAAATTTTCTGCAGGTTTGGAGTACCGAAGGCTATCATCAGTGACCAAGGGACAAATTTCTGCAATCAGAATCTTGCTTCCTTTCTTCAAATGTATGGGGTGACACAAAAAACATCAACACCATACCACCCCCAAACAAATGGCTAGGATAAGGTTTCAAATCATGAGTTGAAACAAATTTTGGAGAAAACTGTGCAGCCAAATAGGAAGGATTGGAGAAAGCGCTTGGATGATGCATTGTGGGCTTATAGGACAACATACAAGACACCCATTGGTATGTCCCCATTTCGGATTGTTTTTGGGAAAGAATGTCATCTCCCCGTGGACGTTGAGCATCAGGATTATTGGGCTATAAAGAAATGCAACATTGATTTGGACCAAGCTAGAATTCAAAGGAAGTTGCAAATTCAATAACTTGAGGAGATTCGACTGTCATCATATGAGAACTCAAGGCTCTACAAGGAATGGTCAAAAGTAGCTCATGATAGAATGATCCAACAAAAGGATTTTCATGTTGGAGAGAAAGTCCTTCTCTATAGTTCATGACTGAAGCTGATGCCTGGTAAGTTGTGTTCCAGATGGTTAGGTCCTTATATTGTGACTAATGTTTTTCCTTATGGTGTAGTGTAGATCACACAAGAGGAAACTAGAAGGAGATTATTGTCAATAGGAAACATTTGAAGAGATACACTGAGGGACTTCCTATTGATGCAGTGGATTTTATCACACTGCATGACCCCATCATCACTTGATCACATCAGGCTGTTCCTAACCCTTTCACTTTTATATTATTTGTCCTATTTAAAAATTCATCATTTCATGTTCATATATCATCTCATGGGTTCACATTGAGGACAATGCAACATTTTATGTGTGGGATAAGGAAAATTTTAGCTTAGTAATTTCAATTTTTTTATCATGATTAAAAAAACAAACAAAAAAATTGTGTGTCTTATGAAATTTTGTGTGATTATTTTTTAATTTTATTTGTGTTTTTGAAATTTTTGAGCTGAAATGATTCTCATAACTATTTTGAAATGCATATCAATTAGTGAAACAATTTATCCCTTGAAACTAAGCTTAAATTAATGCTGAAAATGACTTTGTTTCAAGTTCAAATATTTAGTAATATCATGAAAAGTACACCGAATTTGAAATCCCATGCCACATCTCACTGTATTTATATTTGAAGCCACTATCATGTGAGGCTTATAAACCATTATTTTCGTATTCTATACATTCACCTCACTTCTTGAGTGAACCAAACCATGCTTTATTTAACCAGAATTTGATTTTTTCCTGTCAAAACTTGAGAGTTTGAGATACTTATGTTTAAATGATTGAGGCATTTGTTTGGTATTAAATACCCTACTTCAAAGAATCCTTGTTATAATGGCCTACTTTGAACATTTAATCCTTTTATCCCTTAGAAGACAGGAACAACATATTAGGTTAGCCACATTAAAATCCAATTTTCACTATCCAACCAACTCTTGAAGTGAAATTGCATAATCTAGTTGAGCTTAAGTGTAGAGGAAGCTATCTTGTGTTGTGCTACCACATTATGTGATACATTGGGTAGAAAATTAAATTTTGAAGATATGTGTTTTCTGCTAAAGAAATAATTATATTTAAAGTTGTGGATCTTCTGGAGCTTTCATGAAAATTGATGTTGTGCCTTTTCTGGAGCTTCTAATTGAGGTGGAAAGTTATGCCTTTCTGGAGCTTTCAATAAAATCATATAAGGCCCCAACATTATAACATTACTTACTATTGAATCACATTGAATAATTCCCATTGAGGATCTTTTTAGGTTTAGAGTTTTAGAGAATTATGTCATAACAATTATATCTCAACGATTACAAATTAGACACATCTGCACAGCTTCAATCTTTTCCAAAAAATAAAAACTCTTGGACAAAAGATTCATGTCTAGTTCCTTGTTTTAGACAGCCTGGCATTTCCTTGATCCCATCCTTGACCCTATTCATCTTTATGTCCTTTAAAAACGTTTCAAAAACTTGGGAAGTGCATAAAATGCTCAGTAAGGGTTATAACAGTATGGATAAAAAACACCAGTCCATGTATACATAAGAATGGATGAAATCATACTTTACTCATAAAACATAATCAATTTAACATTCCTCATGAAATCATAAGATTTATGCATAACTCAATAGAAATAATAAGGCATAAAGGTTACTTGAAGCATTCATAACATTATTACGTAGGTATTAACCCTCATAGTTATGTTTGGAATACCCATCGTAGTATATTCCCTAAATCGCTTCTGAAAAACCTTAATGTTTCACTCCTTCGTGTTACCCAATGCATTGGAGAGCTATATCGGGCTCACCCGCCCTTAGTTTATCACGGAACCACCCGTCTTCATAAACAATGCCCAAGAACCATAACATAATCATAGAACATAACATAAGAATAAAGGAAATATAACATTCCCATATTTCAATAACAATATAACATTTTAAGATATTGAAATAATGAATTCATTCTAAAACCAATTTCAAAACCATTTAAAACATTTAATAAAGAGATCGTTGAATCAAAGTGTCCCATACCACTTTGAAGCTTTTAACATTTTAAAACATTAATATCCATATAAATAAATCCTTAAATCCATTTTGAAAACATGGATATTAATGAGACATATTTATAAGATTAAATCATCAAAACATTTAAAACAATATTTTAGTTACAGGGTTTTTAACAAAATGAGAGACACTTGAATACAATAATTGAGGAATAACATTTAATAAGAACTTTATAATATCATGAGAATAAAGGGATTCATGATATAATATTCCAAAGTACAGTATATAAACCATATAAGTGTGAATTGGTGCATAACAATAATGAAGTCTCAATAGAAATGTAAAATGAGATGAAATCCCTTGTAAAGAAGGTATCCTAAAATTAAGGACAAATCAATATCATAATTATGTGTGAAAAATATAAAGACACCCAATATAAGTGGATATTAAGTGTAAAAAAATCACAGATCATTCACACATATTCAAAGGATGACATATTCAATAACTACATGTTGAACACAAAGAAATCGAAATTGGGTTAAGAAGTTCCCTTGGTAAAATTCGACAGCCTAACGACATCACTTTAAAATTATGAAAATGAGTTGATGAGAGATAAAAAGGGTATCTAATCACATGGACATAAAATTTACATCATTAGGGATATTGAATAA
This sequence comes from Viscum album, assembly GCA_963277665.1. Taxonomy (NCBI): domain Eukaryota; kingdom Viridiplantae; phylum Streptophyta; class Magnoliopsida; order Santalales; family Viscaceae; genus Viscum; species Viscum album. Next base: position 714,276,953 of record OY728122.1, read on the forward strand.
CATATCCCAACATTAAAATATGAAAATTAAAATACCCAACAAAATAAGTCTTTTAAAAACAGGAGAGTGAAAGGTTCCCTTACCGACTTGGGTATCTTTCAAAACATACACCCCATTAAAGAAGGACAATAAAACATTGATGTAAATACTCATAAACGAAATTATATTACATAAAGAGTAGAATAATGGGCATTACATATACCACTCAAAGGAAATGGTGGTGAATGTAGCATAAATCTCACAAGAATAAAAGTGAGATGAAAAAACCCCTTATGAAAACTCGGCAGGCTAACGGCTCCACTTAAAACTTCTGAAAAATGGATTGATGAGATAAAATAGGGTATCTCATCATATTAACATAAAATATACAGCAAGAGGAATATAAAATGAAATTCCCCAACAAAACAAAGAGGAGCTTCAAAGAAGTGACATAAAGGAGAGTACTTAAAAAGAATGAGAGAGGTTGGATCTGTTACGAAAATTCGGCAGCCTAACGGCGCCAATCAAAACTTCAAAAATGGATTGATGAGAGAAAATAGGGTCTCTCATAATAGGAAAAAAAATTACAGTTATTTTAATATAAAATTACATACCAATAATAATAAATATGTTCTTAAAAGGAATTACATAAAACAGTGTACATAAAAAGAAAGAGAGGGGTAGGTTCCCTTACGAAAATTCGGCAGCCTAATGGCGCCACAAAAAAATTCTAAAAAAAAGATTTGATGAGAGTAAGAGGGGGTATCTCATCATATAAAAATAAAAATTACAGTATTGTTAATATAAAATATCATCATCCAACATAATAACATGGAGCATAAATGAAATGACATAAAAGAGTTTACTTGAAAAGAAAGCGAGAGGTCAGATCCTTTACCTCAAGTCCGACTTGTCTTGTTTGTTTCTTTATTTTCCTGAATAATAAACTTTGGTAAATTTTTAGTTTTTAAGTTCCTCATTTAAATATATTTATTCATTTCATATCACATATTATAATGTTATAATAATTGGTTAATAATGTGAGTTCATATCAGACGTTTTTTCTTTGTTTGGTACATGAGTAAAAATGAACTTGTTTGAAAATGATTGTCCATGTAGTTATAAGTAAATAATCTCCAGAATAGTATTAATGATTTAAATATATTATATATACAGTAAATATTAATTTTATACAATTACATAACATTTGTAGACAGAAATAAATGAAATGCACCGTTCATGGAGACGGTAGGCCGTACGTACGCATGAACGCTACTTTCATTTCTTTGACATATTAATGAAATTAAAATTAATTGAGAGAGATATATATATATTATAATTTCATTATAATATATATGTTATATAGGTCACATAAGTTCATTAATTTAATTATTTATACATTCCATGTATTGCATTAATGAGTCACATCACTTGAGCGGGCGGTAGTCCACACTTCCTCGTATGAAATTATCACATTTGCGCAAAATGAAAAGCATAAAGTCATGTTATAAATATAAAATTCAGAATCATATAGAAAACATAAATACCATATATATAATATATAGAATATAGTGACATCATAATGGACACCATGAGAGGTGTTAAGAGAATATTGAACAATCATCGTTTCGTGAGGCAGAAATTCACCATCCACAGAAACAGTGTGTTCTTTAACCATTAGATGAAGGTGTGTGTAAGTGTAACAATAATAAATCACATAAAAACATACTAGTATATTGAATATACTGGTTTTGTTACAAAATAAATGAATAACAAGAGTTTAGAGGTTTGTAGAAGCAAAATAAAACAAAAGAACACAAGGGAAGATATTACCTTTAAATCAGGTTACACTTTTCATTTGAGCTCAAAGCCATCCTTGGAAAGGATTATGCCAAAAGGTGAGCTTCAATGATGAATATAGGTATGTGGATAGATGAAATGGGTAGGTTTTGGCCGATCCAAAGGCTTGAGAGGTGTGGGTTAGGAGGTAGAGGTGGGGGCCTTTTATAAGAGGAGAGAAGGTTCACTCTTGGAAAGTCATAAAAAAGATACATTATTTTCAAATGAGTTTCAGATTTTAAAGGTCCCACATTGATAAATTTCGCGGATAAGGTGATAAGAGTTCGAAATCCACCCATCAAATAGGTTTTTGACATGTTTAGGTATTATATTTTACATTATATTTTCATTTTATTTAAATCGTTAAATAATGAGATAATCGCTGCATCATCATTATGTCATAAATAATATAATTTATTTAATGTCTAAAAATTATAAAAAAATAATATGATGTAGGAAAGATTTTTAACTTTCCAATGTCTATTTATAGTCAAAAATCGGACTTGTATAACCCAATGTAAAAATTTTTTTAGTAAAACAATACATGCTTGTGTCATTTTTACTTTTACTTTAAAGAAAATGCATTAATGTCATTATCATACCCAAGTGGCACCATGGGGTCCCAAAAATCGACCCATGGGTTGTAGTGGTCGGCCATGACTCATCCAATAGGTTTAGGACAAGTGTCAAGATATTTTCCTTTTATTATAATATAATTTTTACCTTAAATCACACTAATTACCTTTAATCGTGATTAATAAAACTTAAAAGTTACTATTCACCAATAATTATTTTAATCTCATTGAACCAAAATTTACATCCTAATGAAAACCACGCATGTCAGAATTTTTAAAACTAAATAACAGAAGTGGTAAAGTTTCATTTAATCGAAAAATCAGTTTCTTTAACTACAACTTAGTTGTTTCACAATTCATCAAAAATTGATGTTTTTCAGAAAAATACTAAAAATTCACCCTAAGCTATATTTGATACTTCGAATTCAAAAATTATGTCTATTTTAAAAAATAAAAAACATATATGTTGCAATAATTATTTAATAATTAATTCCTGCTGTCAAAACAAATAGCGTGTTTTTAAGAAAAAATATCTATTAAACGATTAACACTAGTTTAAGTCCAATTTCAATGTGAAATTATTTCCAATGACCACCATTGGATTAAATGGTAAAAATATATTCTAAATACACTTTAATATCAATTAATAATATAATATATCCATATAAAAAATTCAGATTAAAAGGAGGTTTTGAATTAAAATGAAACATTTTCACTTAAAAATGATCTTTATCGGAAAAATAACAAAAATTTACACAAAGTAAATTTTGATGTCCAGTTTCTAAAGAAGGATTTTATTTTTTCAAATAATACATATAAAATTTTCAAAAGTATATTTAAAAAGGTTTCTCCATCAAAAGGCCGATAATCGACCTTTTAAAGAATATTAGAAGATTTATGATTAAAAATGGATTCATTTGCATTTTACACCTCTAACATTTATTGGATAAAAGTAAAAAAAAATTACAAATATATATAATAATTTTGTAGTTAGTTATTTTCTTTCCCGCCATTACAATGGATAGGCGTTAACTACCATTTAAAATAATATTATTTTATTATTAGAGTGCAACGTAGGATTTCAAAGGAACTCGTTGTCACATATTGGGTACGCCATCGAGAATAGTGTTCCCATTAAAGTAATATTAACATTTTATTCAAAAATATTGATAAACATGAGAATGTAATATTATTTATTTACTTTTGATGTTACATCCTTCCCCCTTTTGGTAATTGCGTCCTCGAAATTTCAAAATTGGGTTTGGAAACTCCATTGAATGTCCCACATCAAAACAAGAGTTAATAAAACCATCACTTAAAAATAATGGGAAAGAAGTACAAAGGTCACCCGAGTTAACCCATACTAGGATTCCAAGTATGAAAATATGGATATGGAGGAAAAAACAAAGGGTCATGTTCTGATGGAGAGTGATAGTAAACATGTCTAAGAGAAATTTAACCATAAGAAAATCACAAACTTGTGATGGGTTAAATGGTATTGGATTCCCCAGTAGGAAAAGTTAACGGAAAACATTTTTTTAAGTTACTTTTCATTGATGAATTTATTTTTTGAGCTTAACTAAAACATAAGGAAACATACTTATTTGTCATTTTGACTTTCAAATTTTACTAGATTTCTTATACGAAGTCAAATTTTCTCCAAAAGATGAGTATTTAGGTTGACTTGATTATATTAAGAGAGCTATAATAAACTTCTAGAGAATAACATAATCCACAAAAGAGAACTATATAATTCACATGTCTTTATACCTTAACCAAAACTAAAACCCAAATGGTTAGTATGAGATCAGTTAATACCCGAAAAGGATAATCCTTTATAAAACAAATCTATTCTTAATATCCAAAAGTTGTCAAACAATACCCAAAGTTCAACAAAGACCATTCAATAAACAATTTGTCCATAAAATTATTCAATGTAAACCAAAGTAAGATTGAAAACCAAATATTTGAAGGATTTAATCACACATACTTCCAAGGTAAAATTTAAAATTTATCTCCAAATAACATTAGTTTATATTTAAGTATCATATTGAAAAGTAATTAACCTAATCACATATCCTCCATGATAGTTTAATCATTTCCATAGATAACCCAAAATAAACTCACTCTTGATTACTAAAATAATCTAACTAAAAATAATTAGTCAAACTAACTAGGTACTACACGTAATCCAGTGGTAGGTGATAAATACTAGACGAACTTTGGTTGTGGGTTCGATTCCCACAGCTTTGTCCGACGCAACGGGTTGTCACACGGTCTGCGTGTTGTCCTTTTTCCAAAACTATATAATTCTTATAACATTCCCCAAAAAATGATAAAATCTTCAAAGATAACCACAACATAATTTAACCTCAATATTATCTCATGTCATTCATATTCCATCATAACATATAGTAACCCATAATTACCTCAATAGTAAGGATCATATAAACCCTAATGGTTACCTTTATAATTATTACCTGAACATCCACATTGAGTTGGTCATCTCGTACAAGATGCATTAGAGAACTCACCAAGGTTCAAGTGGTTGATCATGACTCCTTGATAGTTTTTTTAGAAAACCCATGAGATTCCTCATTGAATCCCCCATTTCATAAACTCTCTTAATCAGAGAACCACCACAGTTTCCTTCAAACCCATTTTCACTTTGGTTCCTTCTAGATCCACCCATTTACAAGAAACAGAAATGTCAGTGTGAGTATATCAACAAAACCATCATGTACTAATGATGAAGATAAACAGTAAGACATACTTACTCATTCACTTTATCTAAAACTAGGACTATTTCTGAAATCCTAACCATTATGGTAATGTCACTTATGCTTAGAGAATACCCTAACCTCTAAAGATATCTAAACCGACCTCTAATACCAACTATAAGGCCCTGACCTTATAACATTACTTAATATTGAATTAAATTGAATAAATTCACATTGAGGATCTTTTCAGGATTAGGGTTTTATAGAATTAGGTCCTAAATATTACATCTCAAAGATTACAAAGTAGACACATCTACACAGCTTCCATCATTTCCACAAAATAAAAACTTTTGAACAAAAGAGTCATGTCTCGTTCCTTGTTTTAGACAGCCTGGCATTTCCTTGATCCCATCCTTGACCCTATTCAACTTTATGTCCTGTGAAAACATTTCAAAAACATGGGATGAGCATAAAAAGCTCAGTATGTTTTATAACAGTATAGATAGAAAACATCATTCCATGAATACATAAGAATCGATGAAATCATACTTTACTCATAAAACATAAGCAATTTAACATACCTCATGAAATCATAAGATTTATGCATAACTCAATAGAAATCATAAGGCATAAAGGTAACTTTAGGAATTAATAACATTTTTACGTAGGGAGTAACCCTCATGGTTACGTTTGGAATACCCATCACAGTATATTACCTAAATCTCTTTAAAAAACCTTAATGTTTAACTCCTTCGTGTTACCCAATGCATTGGAGAGCTATATCGGGCTCACTCGCCCTTAGTTTATCACGGAACCACCCATCTTCATAAACAATTCCCAAGAACCATAACATAATCATAACACATAACTTAAGCATAAAGGAAATATAACATTCCCACATTGCAATAACAATATAACATTTTATGAAATTGAAATAATGAATCCATTCTAAAAACCATTTTCAAAACCATTTAATACATTTAATAAAGATATCTTTGTATCAAAGTGGCCCATACTACTTTAAAGCTTTTAACATTTTAAAATATTTATATCCATATAAATAAATCCTTAAAACCATTTTTAAAACATGGATATTAACAAGAAATATTTATAATAATAAATCATTAAAACATTTAAAATGATATTTTAGTTAAAGGTTTTTTAACAAAATGAGAGACCCTTGAATACAATAATTAAAGAATAAAATGTAATCAGAACTTTATAATATCATGAAAATAAAGTCATTCATTATATAATATTCTAAAGAACAATATATACACCATATAATAGATAATTGGTGCATAACAACAATTAAGTCTCAATGGAAATGAAAAATGAGATGAAATCCCATGTAAAGAAGGTATCCTTAAATTAAGGATAAATCAATCTCATAATTATGTGTGAAAAATATAAATTCACCCAATATAAGAGGATATTAAGTGTAAAACAATCACAGGTCATTCACACATATTCAAAGGATTACATATTCAATAACTACATGTTGAACCCAACGAAATCGAAATTGGGTTAAGAAGTTCCCTTTGTAAAATTCGACAGCCTAATGGCGTCACATTAAAATTCAGAAAATGAGTTGATGAGAGATAAAAAAGGTATCTCATCACTTGGACATAAAGTTTAAATCATTAAGGATATATAATAACATATCCCAACATTACAATATGTAAATTAAAAGACCCAACAAATTAAGACTTTTAAAAAGAGGAGGGTGAAGTTCCCTTAACGACTTGTGTATCTTTCGAAACACACAACCCATGAAAGAAGGACAATACAACATTGATGTAAATACTCATAAATAAAATTATATTACATAAAGAGTTGAATAATGGGAAGTACATATACTATTCAAAGTAAATGGTGGCAAATGTAGCATAAATCACATGGGAATAAAAGTGAGATGAAAAAATCCCTTACGAAAACTCGGCAGCCTAACAGCGCCACTTAAAACATCCAAAAATGGATTGATGAGATCAAATAGGGTCTCTCATAATATTACCCTAAAATTTACAGAAATAGGAATATAAAAGAACATCCCCCAACATAACAATGTGGAGCTTAAAAGAAGTGACATAAAGGATAGTACTTAAAAAGAAAGAGAGAGGTTGGATCTCTTATGAAAATTCGGCAGCCTAACGACTCCAATCAAAACTTCCAAAATGGAATGATGAGAGAAAATAGGGTCTCTAATCATATGAACATAGAAATTAAAGTAATTATAATATAAAAGAACATATCAATCATAAGAAATATGAGATTAAAAGGAATGATATAAAAGATTATACTTAAAAAAGAACGATTGGGGTAGGTTCCCTTACGAAAATTTGGCATCCAAATGGTTCCACATAAAAATTCTAAAAAAAAGATTTGATGACAGTAAGAGGGGGTATCTCATCATATAAAAATAAAAATTACAGTATGGTTAATATAAAGGAAAATCCTCCAACATAATAACATGGAGCATAAATGAAATGAGATAAAAGAGGGCACTTGAAAAGAAAGAGAGAGGTCGGATCCCTTACCTCATGTCCGACTTGTCTTGTTCGTTTCTTTATATTCCTGAATAATAAACATTGGCCAATTTATAATTTCATAAGGTCTTACATTAATTATTATTATTCATTTCATATCACATATTATAATTTTTTAATATTTGGTTAATAATGTGAGTTCATATTAGACGTTTTTGTCGATGTTTGGTACATAAGTCAAAAATGAACTTGTTTGAAAATGATTGTCCATGTAGTTATAAGTAAATCATCTCCAGAATAGTATTAATGATTTAAATATCTTATATATCCAGTAAATATTCATTTTATACTATTCCATAACATTTGGAGATAGAAAGATATGAAATTCACCATTAATGGAGACGGTAGGCTGTACGTACGCATGAAGACTAATTTCATTTCTTTGACATATTAATGGAATAAAAAATAATTGAGAGAGATATATATATATTATAATTATAGTATATATATATATGTTATATAGGTTACATAAGTTCATTAATTTAATTCTTTATACAATCCATGTATTGCATGAATGAGTCACATCACTTGAGGGGGCGGTAGTCCACACTTCCTCGTATGAAATTATCGCATTTGCACAACATGAAAAGCATAAAGGAATGTTTTAAATATATAATTCAGAAGAATATTGAAAACATAAATACAATATATATCATATATAAAATATATTGACATCATAATGTCCATCATGAAAGGTTTTAAGAGATGATTGAACAATCATCGTTTCGGGAGGTAGAAATTCGCCATCCACAGAAACAGTATGTTCTTTAACTATTAAACGAAGGTGTGTGTAAGTGTAGCTAGAATAAATCACAGAAAACCATCCTAGTATATTGAAGATACTGGTTTTGCTACAAAATAAAGGAATAAGAAGATTTTAGAGGGTTGTAGAAGCAAAATAAAACAAAAGAACATAATAGAAGACATTACCTTTAAATTGGGTAACTCTTTTTGATTTGAGCTCAAAGGTTTCCTTGGAAAGGATTCAGCCCAATGGTGAGGCTTAAATGATGAATAGATGTATGTTGAGAGATGAAATGGATAGGTTTTGTCTGATCCAAAGGCTTGAGAGGTGTGGGTAAGGAGGTAGAGGTGGGGACCTTTTATAAGAGAAGATGAGGGGCACTCTTGGAAAGTCAAAAACAGTTACACTATTTTCAAATGAGTTTCAGATTTTAAAGGTCCAACATTGATAAATATTGAGGATAAGGTGATACGGGTTATAAATCCACCCATAAAATAGGTTTTTGACATGTTGAGGTCTTATCTTTTACATTATCTTTTCATTTTATTGAAATCGTTAAATAATGAGATAATCGCTGCATCATCATTATGTCATAAATAATTTAATTTATTTAATGTCTAAAAATTACAAAAAAAATACTATGATGTAGGAAATATTTTTATATTTTCAATGACTATTTATAGTAAAAAATATGACTTTTATAACACCATGTAAAAATTGTTTTAGTAAAACAATACATGTTTGTGTCATTTTTACTTTTACTTTAAATAAAAGGCATTAATGTCATTATCATACCCAAGTGGCTCAATGGGGTCCCAAAGATCGACCCATGGGTTGTCTTGGTCATCCATGACTCATCCAATAGGGTTAGTAAAAGTGTCAAGATATTTTAATTTTATTATAATATCATTTTTACCTTAAATCACACTAATTACCTTTAATCACGATTAATAAAACTTAAAAGATACTATTCACCAAAAATTATTTTAATCTCATTGAACCACATTTTACATACTAATGAAAACCATGTATGCTGGATTTTTGAAAATAAAATTACAGAAATGGTAATGTTTCATTTAAATGAAAAATCAGTTTTTTAACTACCACTTAGTGGTTTCACTATTCATCCAAAATTGATGTTTTTCAGAAAAATACCAAAAATTCACCCTAAGATATATTTGATACTCCAAATTCAGAAATGATGTCTATTTTTAAAAACTCAAAACATATATGTTGAATTAAATAGTTTAATAATTAATTCCCTTAGTGAAAACAAATAGCGTGTTTTTAAGAAACAATATCTATTAAAATATTAACACTAGTTTAAGTCCAATTTCAATGTGAAATTAATTAAAATGACCAAAATTGGATTAAATGGTAAAAATATATTCTATATACACTTTAATCTCAATTAATAATATAATCTATCCATATAAATAAATCAGATTAAAAGGATGTTTTGAATTAAAATGCAACATTTTCACTTAAAAATGATCTTTATCTGAAAAATAACAAAAATTTACACAAAGTAAATTTTGATGTCCAGATTTTAAAGAATTATTTTATTTTGTCATATACATCATGTAAAATTTTCAAAAGTATATTTAAAAATGTTTCTCCATCAAAAGGCGGTTAATCGACCTTTTAAAGAATATTAGAAGATTTATGATTAAAATTGTATTCATTTGCATTTTACGCCTCTAACATTTATTGGATAAAAGTAAAAATATTTGACAAACATATATAGTAATTTTTTAGTTAGTTCCGTTATTTCCTGCCATTACAATGGCTAGGCATTAACTACCATTTAAAATAATATTATTTTATTATTAGAGTGCAACGTAAGATTTCAAAGGAACTCATTGTCGCGTATTGGGTACGCCATCGAGCATATTGTTCCCATTAAAGTAATATTAACATTTTATTCACAAATAATGATAAACATTAGAATGTAATATTATTTATTTACCTGGGATTTTTAAAATCATGTTTGAGAAGATTGACATTTTTTATGCTGAAATGATGAATGGTGTAAACTTTTCATTAATTTGCATGATGATGGAGCTGAATTGATACTATGGGGATTGAGGAGAAGATCATATTTAAGGTAAAATGAGATTAATGTAATTTTGCTTCAAAAAGAGTCAATCCCTCCTTATTCAGCTTCAGAATATTTCACATCTAAATCCTACAAACCGAAAGCCACATAACAACCCTGAAAAGTCCTCATGATAAACATATGTACTTGGCTCACATCGGGTGGAGATGTAGGAAATTATCAAGCCTATGGTGACCCATGTATGAGTTTGGATGAGAATGACATTGCAAAAAATATTCATATTTGAGTGATGAGAGAAAAATCAAGAGAGGTAAGTGTTTTGTGCATGTGAGGATAAATAAAGTGGAAATATATTGAATGATATTAATAGAGAACTTTAAATAAGTTTTTTTATGAGGAATGATATATTTTTATTCTTGGTGTGGAATTTATGGATCCCAATGTTTTGTGTTTTAAACTTGGTTTTGATTTGATATTGATGTTTACTAGATACGAGGTTTTTCCCAGGAGTGCAAAAGGGTAAGTATGGGGAAGTTGATAAAACAAAATTTTTTTGAATATTTTTTTGATAATAAATGATAGAATTTCCTCAATTTGTGTTAAATATGTTTATTTATAAAATATTTTGGATTTGATCATTCATTTGAAAATTTGATTAAAATTCCAGTTTTACACTTTATAGTGCACTGTAGTATTTCGAAGATAAATATTTTTACATTTATAATTTAAATTTGAAGTTTTGTAAAAGTGTTCCAAACATAATGTTATACAACATTCCTTCAAGACACTAGAGCTAATAAGTGCATTTGGATGGATTAAATTGGCCATTAAGACAATGGTGGTCTGAACTCGGTAGAATGGACATGGGTTCTATATTTGGGCCATATCATCTTCATACGAGCTTGGATTGAGCCCAAATTTTGAATACAGTTTGGGGAAATGATTTGGAACAAATCATCCTGCAGGAAGGCCGGTCAATTCACGCGTTTTCGAGGTCAACTAGGCAGTGAAACATGAAATAAAATATTTGGCCGAGTTTTTGATTTCACACTTAAAACTTTATGTAACCCTAGCCCTCACAAACTCTATTTAAAGAGGGTTTTAACTCTTTGGGAGGGCTGGAGAGGCTTTGGGAAGGTGTGGAAGAAATGGTGTCTCTTGGGAGCTGCTCACAACTCTTGGAAGAATTAAGCCTTTGTGAAAACCTCTCTTCCAAAAAGGCTCTCCTCTCCCACCTTTTCTTTGTATTTATTTTATTTCATGATTGTTTCTTGAATTTTAATTCAAATAATCTTCTATGTTCTTCCCTATTATTATTCACTTAATCTTTTTAATTGGGATGGAATCAAAAGTGGAGACAATATTGGGTTCTACCCTTTCAATCCTTTGCTTATGAAAAACGTCTCCACGATGACTACACCGCCCATGGAAGAGTAGTTGTTTTTAGTAATCGATCGACCTAAATCTTTTTTCATTTAATTATTTTGAATCATTGAGATAATGTAATTCACTTAATATGATCCATGAATTGTGTTTTTAAATTGTAAGAAACTAATAAAGAAATTGAACAATTAACACAAAACACGCGAGGTCGGGAATTGTGTAAATTGTGAAAGCGCGATCTTAATTGGTAATACAAGACCATACGGGATAAATTGGTCGAGTTCAAATATAATCCATAAAAAAAGTTAATCCTCATTTCCAGAATGAATATGTGCTCTAATTAACCGTTGTCCATAATATAAACTTAGAACAACAATAAAAAAAGGGTGCTATGATTGCGTGTTCCGAAGCTAGCCTAGGGTTTAAGTAAATTCATCTTTGTGGTTAAGTTAACTCACGTAGGGTTCGAGATGTAACAAATTAGGGAATCATAATTAAGTGGATATTGATTTAAATGATAATCATTAATAAGTGAATGAAGATGTAGAGTTAGATCGATTACTCCTTTTAAAATATTTTCTAAGAAGGCATTTTTTTGTTTTGTCATTTTAATCGAATTTCATTTTAAAAAAATAAAATCTTCTTCCTGCAAATTTCTTCTAGATTCATAAACTATAAACAAACACCCACATCCTTTCAAGTAGTGTTTTTATTCTCTTTTATTTTATTTCTAGAGTACCTCTAAAATTTGTTTTAATTCACTTCCTCCTTTGAGAGACGACCTTGTTCAGCCACTCTACTGCACCTAAGTACTCCATAATCACACTAATCAATTGAGGTCGCCCACGACAGTGCTTTTTCAGGGGTGTGGTGAGACTATAACTAATTAATGAGGGGAGTAGAGAGGTTTTAATCTCCCACCATTAATAGGGGGGTTTCGTCCCATGTGTCCCCCACGTCGTAACCTCTCATAGGAAGTCTGGTTCGGGTGGGCCCCACCAACCTAACCTATCATGGGAGGTTAAGGTGTGTTGGTCCCACCTCCAACTTCCCGGAAGAGGTTTTTAACCATAAAAACAATTAAGCCACACAAATTATATTTATCTAATTCTTTCTCTAAAAACCAAAAAACTATCTTTTATTCTCAACCCAAAACCGTCGAAGTGAATTATCCTTAAGAAAATACTACCACTGCGAGTTCAACAGTGTCCTCAAATATCAATTTCAAGAACCGGTTAAAATGTTATAAAAACCTTCTTGTACATTTACTAAACGTACCCGAAAAAAAAGTCATAAATTGATTATGGGCACATCAGGCCTCAGAATCATGCGCCGTCAATTTTCCTAGACTCCAAAAATTCCCATGTATTTAAGAAAAAACCATTTCCACAGAATTTCTAGGTATTTAAAAGTTTACATTACATGCAACTTACCTTCATCGATGGTCTGTGTTACATGCAAAACCATGTGTTACCAAAACATAATATATTACTAAAAATTTATAATTTAAAAATATATAAAAAACAATTAAATTGATAATTATATTATTCAATAACTTATGAATATATATAGTTAAATTCACTGGTTACCTATATATCGGAAATTAATATAGAAATCTAATGAATATAAAGGCAATTGTTTTATGAATGACTATTTTTATGGGGAAAAGATGATTTAAAGTAATAACTATAATTAATTACTACTACTGAGTGATATTAATTGAATTTATATGTTATATAATCAAAAAAAAATATTTATATTTATCCAACATATTTTATTATCATAATTTTAAAATAAACCCAACATTACACATAAATCTTATATTTTAATAAAAGTTGTTTTAACAACATTTAATTGAGAACATTTGTTAAATATAAATTTCTACATTTTTATTAATATTCTACATAAAAATAAATTTTATCATTCAAAGAGAAAAATAAAAAATATATTAGGTTTATTTATTGGTATTTTTATGTGAATTATAATTTTTTAATGAATAGTGAAAAATACAGAATTTGAAATCAAAACTTTATTTTCATATAATTTATTTACAGGGATAAATAAATATTCTAATTGGTTTTAAAGTTTAATTATATTAAATATTTATCAAGGAATACAATTTAGGTATTTTTTATCAATTACATTTTTAAATTGAATATAAAAACAAATAAACTATTTGGATTTTTTTTACTTTAAAAACACGCACTGTCGTCCTGTTTACTAGAATAAATATAAATTAATTACTAAAATTTCTCTGATTGGAATTTTGGATAATGGATTCCATATTAATAATTAAAAATGTTTCTAATATAAAATATGATTATATTATTTTTTTAAAAAATATTATTTTTGAAGGTAATTAAAATTAATTTTAATGATTAAGTAAAATTAAGATTAAAAAAGGACAAAACCTTAAACAAATGTGCCCATATAACCTATAAACTTTTCCAACGCCCATTGGCAAGAAATTATTTGGAAATTCACATTAATTTATTTAGTTTTGTTGGTCTTTGATTAATTCTATTAGGAAACAATATCGGTGCACCTAAATTGTTTTCCAAAATACAATGTTAGTCCTTTTCCTCCCTAATAAAAGGCCACAACCTCTCCCCTTCTTCACACCTCTCAGAAGACATAAGATGGGAGATTTTAATCCCTATACCACTCCAGAAACCCCTAAATTACTTATTTAATTATCCATTTGGGAATAATGAAATCCATATAATCACTTTGGTGAAAACCAAAAGGAGTTACACAAAGAATATATAATATCATTCCTCAAGTTCCATTATCTTATTTTCAATATCCTCCCCTCCACAATAATTATCACATTATTATAAAAACACACAGGTGTCCAAAATATAATAATATATCATTATGTTAAGGGTTAAACATAAAACTACACACAATACCATATAATGGGTGAGCAACATTCTGTTTATGTGTACAAAGAACTACCACCTCACGAAACGATGATTGATCAATTTTCATTTACCACAATACATAATTGGGAATTATTATGAAAACAATTTTTATATTGGATATATATGAAAATTATTATTTATTTAATTATTATTTTACTATTTTAAAACACATATATTTATAATTTACATTTTGTGTAACTACGATAATTTCATTTGAGGAAGTGTGGACAACTTCCACCTCAATGTGTTGTGATCTGTTCACACTCAATGTGGAATGTATTAAGGATTGGTTTTGTTAAATTATATGATATATATGATATAATAATTCTACTATAATGATTATATATATATACATGTCATTTACATTAAATCCTTAAATGGGACAATAAAACAGAAACAATGTTCATGTATATGTATTACCTACCGTCTCCGTGAATGGTGTTTTCCATTTCATACTTCTATGGTATATATATTTTTAAAATAAAAGTATGATGAATTTAAATAATATTTATAATATATTTTAAATAATTTAAATTATGAAATAAGTATAATGACCAAATATAATTAACACAAATTTGAAGGACAAATTAGATATTTCTTGGTTGGAGACCTTAACATAGAATTTAAGAAAAAATGTAATACAAATTCATAATAACAAACAAATCTTATTAGATATGATAATATGTTTCTATGATAGATTTATAATAATATTATATTTGTTATATAAGATTTTTTTTGTTGTATGATGAGTGTCAAGACACAAGGAATGGTAATTTCATCGGAGTTTTATCGTATCCTTATGATACATGTCATGTTCACCTCTATTTTATTTTGAGAGGTTTATATACTACCCATGAATGTATTATATGATTATTATTCATAAATGTTTGGTTATTTACATGTCTATCCCATGGAATTTCTTTCATGGGGTTTATGTTTCAAAATATTCCAAATCAGTAGTGCAATTTTGTTTTAATTTTCCATCTATAAGACACATACGATGTTATGAACAAATATTTATCCAGGAGGTTTATATACAGACATTGAAATGTTAAATCAGGAATCTAATTAACGTCATGATATTTTTTTCTTCATTCAATTTCAATTTCTTAAATTTTGTTATAGTCTAAAGTTATCTAGTGGTAATAATTATGGGAAACCATCTCATCAATTTTGAGATTATTTTAATTATGATTCCCTTGAGGATATATTATGATACATCTCCATAGAAAACTCATAAATTTTATTATCCTATGTATTTTTATGATTTATTGATGTATTGGTAACATTTTACCACTCTTTGGTACAAAATATAATTAAGATGGTGTTTTTAAAAATTCTATTATTTACTCTCTCTTCAGTGGGAAATCTATGTTCCTTCTAACCATGATTGAAAAGAAATAATAGTTTTTTTATTTTTTTTCATATTATATGATGGAAATTAAATTAAATATCTACCCATGTTTTACTTTTTATACAAAAGGGTTTTTATAATTAATCTTATGATCGAGGCACTTTTTGGAACGACTTACAGTGAAAATGGAATTCTAGGAATGTACAGATTTATCCACCATCATGACCTCTATTCCATTGAATCATTCCTTACAATATTATAATTCTATTTTTAAAGAAACTTTTTTCCTTATATTATGTAAATTATTTATTTTATGTAGTTTCTTAGAGATTTTTTTTCAAAAGTTTTTTATGTTGATCAAGCATCTCAAATGATTTCAAAGCCTATTCTTTTGAGATTCCAAAATATTTTCATGGAAAATTGTTTTCAAGATTATTTGATAAATTTTGATAGAAAATGGTTTTCAATATGAATTAATTATTATTTTATATTTTTCATAGATGTTGATATTTTAAATTCTTTCACGTTATTTTATTATTTTTCATTAAAATAATTTTCAAATAATTTTCAAACATTCATTATTTGATTTCAAAGGAAAAGGATTTAAAAATATTTTCAAATCACATATTATTATATTTCATGTTTATTTCCATGAAAATTGTCTTCAAAATAGGTAATTCATTAAAAATTATTTTTGTTGAATAGGAAAGGATATTTTTCTCACATTTTTTTTAAATTTCAGAAAAATTATTTGCCATCTACGAATTAATCTTTTGTTGTTACGCATTACATTCAGAGAAATAATTTAGTGTTTTTATTATAATTATTTCAGTTAAAGGTTTATAATTTGATTGAATGATTATATTATTAATAGTTTCTCTTCCATCGATTATATTCTGTTGAAACACACTTACTTTCATGGGTTATTCTTTTGATTAGATAATTATGAAACTTGTATCATTTTCCATACATTATGATATGATTACATTATTATAATACCCATTTCATTTAATGGTTTATGTTATGATTGTTTATGATTTTTTGGAACATGTATGTATGATTTCATTATAATATAGGTGGGACATACTTCTCCCACCACTACATTGTTTAAAGATTTATATCTCACAAGATAGACTATGATGATCTTGGGAGTAAACCTTGATTAATAATATAGACATGTGAGTGAACAATGGCTACCAATATGGTATGAGGAGTGAACTCAAGAAACTTAGAAGGCCATGATAGTGAACCATGATGGACAAGATTGTTTTGGGAGTGATCTCATGCTACTAATACGACCATGGGAATGATCCATGAATACCAAGATTGTATTAGGAGTGAACTCATGATACTAAAAAAGCAATGGGAGTGTACCATGAATGCCAAAATGTTATGAGAGTGAACTACTTATAACATCCTAGACATGGATGCC
Organism: Viscum album; assembly: GCA_963277665.1. Taxonomy (NCBI): domain Eukaryota; kingdom Viridiplantae; phylum Streptophyta; class Magnoliopsida; order Santalales; family Viscaceae; genus Viscum; species Viscum album. The sequence continues at coordinate 714,294,509 of OY728122.1, forward strand.
ACTCTATAGTGCCCTGGTCCCAGTTTTCTACATGGCCTCAATTGCATCTCCCAAAATGATAGAGGCTTTCTACTAGAATAAAGGTCTTAATAAAGTCATTGGGGAGACTATCCCTTTATTACCATAATATATCAAATCAGATGTTAGTCACATTCAATAGTGGAAGAAGATAAAATATGAATACAACATATAAAATTAACAAAAAAAACATATGAATATATAATAATCCATTAGTGTATAATATATAATGATTAAAATGATACATGTATCTAGAAAACATAAAAAATAGGTACATGGAAGAACAATATAGTAATAGTATCCAAAATCCCAATGAAAAAAATGTGTCCCTATAACATCGCAAGCATCCGCATGATCCTACATTCTACTGCACCAAAGTATTGATCAACAGGCTGTGTTAGGGCACTTTCGCCTATCAACACCTATAACCATATAGTTATTTTTGTGCCCTGAGGACACCCAAATAGGGCGTCAAATAAAAATACCAGTAGGTAGCCACCCAAATATATATATATATATATATATATATATATATATATTTCTAAATAACAATACGAAACATGATAACAGGTTTAAATAAATGTGTTACATAAATGTGAATGGCCATAGAATATTTATACTACAAAATGTAATACCAAAAGCCTCTTAAGTCTTTATTTAATAATTTTTATCTCACAATAAAATATATATTAGAAAATTAATTAAGAAAGATGACCTCACAATACATCTATCCATAATTAAATCAACACACCATTTTTGTTTAAAAAAGTGTAACACAAACCCATGACAATGTCGTATACCGAATCCATAAAAGAAACCCACAACCTAGACATATAGTGATGTGTAGACCATTAAGGTCCATATCCAAAGTGTCCAGAACTCGATAATACTCATCGTTTACCATAGGCATACCAATGGAAACATGGTGCAGGCACTGGTTGGAGTCCTATAAACATGTGAAACGACAAGTCTACATGATTCTATGAAATCCAAATAAATGTTGTAGTGGCCTTCAGGAATCTCATATAATAAGGAACCAAGATGAATACTCATCCAACGCATGCACTACCACATTCCAGATCCCAGAAGATCCATCCATGTCATCAAAAAACCCATTTAATATATTTAAGGTATCCAATGATTATACACACATATTTAACCAATTTCATCTAATACTTCTAATCAATACAAGCATGGATTGACATTTTATCTAAATTCCAGGAGGTAGTACATATTCTAAGAAACATATTCAAACACATTAAAGGATAATAATGCTTCCTCTATCTCGGAAAACATAAGAACTCACCCCTTGGGTGGTTTGATAAGGAATAAACTAGTTAAATTCATCTGGTTCACACCATGGGTGGCCAATATTGGGGTAACAACTACTAACTTGCTAGAAAGGACCCTATGGGAACCGCTAATACATCTTTAGTCATCTATCTCAGGTATAAAAATCAAAACTAGTCTTCTTCTAAAAATCCCTCCACGTGGTGAATATGGTGATAGCTCTATAAATCATCAAATGATGATAGAAACATATATACCACCTTCCATGGCTTAGTTGTAGAGTCCTCATATAATATAATGTCCTTATTCATCTTTTTTTATGAGAAATAAAAATAATTGGTGATGAATGGAATATTTTGTAATACGAGCCTTATATCAAATACTTCACTAGATTTCCAGAAGAATCGAGAAAGGAGGAAATAGAAAGTAGTCCTTACCAATGTGGATCCGTTGAGACAAACCACACTCAAATCAGAGGTCACATAAGGAACAGGGCTCAAATACTAGATTTGGAATCTAGAGGGCTACCAAGACTGACCCCCAACTGTGAAACATGAGAAAGAAGATAAAATTTTACTTAAGAACATTTGAAGGGGAAAAGGGTAATTTTATCAAAAAAAACTGGGTGACATGGTTTCTACACACGGTTTTTCAAATAGTGTATAAATTGTGTAAGGATTACTATATTTATATGCATAGAATAGGGTTACTCTGCACTGTTTTCACTAATTGGGTAGTATCTGTGCAGAAGCCTCTATGGAGATAGAATGATAGGTGGTGGGTAGTTGTCTGTATTCATAGAAGTACGTCCCATCAATCCTGTCTCACTGGGCACCACCTAGTCGAGGACCACCAAGGTATCCGTCAAAGCATCGATCACCTGTACAAGACATGACAAGTGTGGGCGAATCCTTTGAAAGTGTATGTAACACAATACTATGTAGCATCCCCAAAACACAATGGAATGACCATAATGAAAGATCACCCAACAAGACCACATGCTATGAAAACTCACTCGGGGTATAAATCAAATTATAGAAAGTATGATTTATCAGTCATAAAGGTGAAACGTCATGGACTGTTGAGGAACACATCCATGATGATCCACAGATGTGTGCTTAGCTACTGGACCATTGAGGTCTACTCAGATGTTGGACCACTGAGGTCTGCTCGTTTGCTGGACCGTTGAGGTCCATTCATCTGCTAGACCATTTATGTACTCTCGACTGCTACATCACTGAGTTATGATCAACTATTGAACCACTCTGGTTTGATTTTTTGTTAAATCAGAGAGGTACACTCGTCTTCTTGACCACTAATGTTCACTCATCTACTAAAACTTTGAGGTACGTTGGTATGTTGGACCATTGAGGTTCGATCATCTATTGAACCACTCATTTATGCTTTTCTACTAAATCACTGAGGTATGCTCATCTTCTGGTCCCCTGAGGTCCACTCATCATATCATTCTTTTCATAGACAACCATATAATTTTCACTCTCCAATGTGATAAATTATTGGAGAATCTACTCCCCAATCCATCAGTCCTATCATGACTATCATGGAATCTAACATAGAGTATTACCTAAAAGACCATATCCACACAAGGGTCCCAATTTCGTAGACAACACGTCAATAAGATGAATGATATGAATGATATTATCATTTTAGTAAAAAGGAGAAAGTTGCATCAGGGCCAGGGATGAATTGGTTAAACTAACCAGACCAACCTATCTCGGGGGTCCAACATGACCCATCCTGTTTTGGTTGACCCGACTCCACCTCATCGAGTTTTGACTGACCTTGTGTATCTTGGCGCATTTTCCAGGCACATTTTTCTTTGTTGAACCAAGCCCAGTTCAGTCATGAGTCTAGAAAATAAGGTCCCCAAGAGACCGGGTCCATATTCTTTGGGTCTGTCCGACTTGGTCGGACTGGTATTGCCCCATCGGGCCACCTAGCGACCCAGTTCTCCATCTAGCCTCGCTAGTAATGTTTGTTTGGTTCCCTTCCAACATGGGCCACCCAATGGACGGGTTCATTTTACCGAACTGAATACTTGAGTGAACAGCTTTCCTCCAACCATGTGGACGCAGTCGATGAACGCATCTCCCGCTACTAGTCAACGTGGCTGAAATCCTCATTAACATGCTCCCCACAACCATCGGTCGTGGGGGTTCACCCACAGATGAATGCGATCATCCCACATTCCACGTGGTTGGTTTTCATGGACAACACCGACCAGCAGCATTGTCGTGGGTCCACCATATACCATGTTCTCTTTCCATGGCATGTCACTACAGCCTGCATCCACGGTTATGTGGGCTCCCCCGCCACCACCATGTCCTTATGATGTTTCCCCTTCTCGATGTCGCCGCTCTCCAAGTCGTGGCCCTTACTTCCCAATGATTCCATCTCCCATGACCTCTTACTACGGGATCATGCGCTGATGCGCCACTATATTCTTCTCTAGACAGTAGATAATGTCACCACCAAATTCAATGTACCATGAAGAATGGAATGAATCCGTGAAGATGAGAGTGGAATGAGTCACACATAAGAACACCCAAAGATTGATTTGATTCATTTTTCATATAGAAACAGATATGTTCTTATTAGATTGATCAAAATGATCCAAAAAGGTGTAATAATCAGAAAAATATATATCCCCTTTATCCTTCATCATAAACTATCCAAAATTAATGATCGAACCATGGGATAAATTGTTCGTGAGATAACTCGGGTTCATCTTTTAAAAGAATGAATGGGGAAAATTTACTCACACAGAAAAATATAAAACCCCTACATAGAGAATGGATTAGTCAGTGTTGTGGTTTTGTCTTCATTGGTTATATGTTAGCAGACATCCTGATCCATAGTTTCATCAACCATCGACCTGTGATCCATAATCATTAGTGATTCTTCGTTCGTTGTTTTTAGTTTCTTGCAAATGGAATTCATCTAGAGCCTTAGAACAATCTCCCTTGGTTTTCCACTATTCTCGTATCTCAGTTAATCCATTTACTGGATAAAAAATTTCATAATTTCAGTTATGTTGAGTTTCTATGTCGTTACTCTGTTGAATTTATTAAATTAAAGAGTTGACATTTCATTGAGTTGCAGCGAAACATTTTTAAATAAAATAAATATTTTTATTTTATTTTATTTTTACTCAAAACGCATGAAATTTAACATTCACCCTCAAGCCATTCTGGTCAATGTTTGGTATTTATCAAGGATAAAAAATCATTATGAAGTCAACAGTGGTCTCATATTTTTATTCTAAGTTACCTTTTTTGAGTTATGAGGATTAGAAAATAAAAAAATTCTTATTTTAATTATTTTAATTACGATTACGTACCAAAAACCAACTTTCACAACTGACCCGTGCTGGCCAATGTTAGGCTCTTCCTATGGGAATAACACTCTCATGAGATCAACAGTACTATTAGGTTTCCAATATGAGTTACTGTTTATGAGATATAATGATTTTAAAATAAAATATTCTTTATTCAATTATTTTATTTACTGCCAAAAACGTTTTCCACTGTTGGTATGCAATGGCCAATGTTAGGCTCGACCCAAGGAAAACATGCCCTCACGAGCTTAATAGTGGTCTCATATTTTTTTGTGATTAATAATTATTTCAAAAATAAAATAATTTTATATTATTAATTTATTTAGAGTTATTACACCTTTCGTGTTTTATCATTGGAGGCCCACACACACTAATATTAAGTCGCACCAATGGTAAAACTGCCATCCAGAATGCAACAGTTCCCTCAGAATTCTAATTTGACACCTATTTAATAGTTATTTATCGTTTTCATGAAAACTACTCATTGGTTCTATTTAAAACATAATTTTTTTCAATGGATCATTAAGGGTAATCTAGGCCTCGCAATGGAACACCGTCTCCGATCCTAGTCTCGAAGTATTCCAATTTAATTTTCCAAAAAAAAACATAGAATTCTGGGTTGTTACATTACTCCCCCATTTATAGATTTACGTCCTCCTATGCCAAAAAATGGCTAATTAGATAAAATGGGGTAGTGAACATGAATCCAAGCCCCCGATCCTATGTTCTCTCCTGGATATTATTGTGCTACCAACGAACAATCCCTAGTGGAATTGAAAATCCATGAAGGATTATCCCATATCTGTCATCAATCCCCACTACGTACAGTGTAAATATAACCCCATCGTAAATATATATATCAGCACAATAGATGATGTGAGAAGGCTCATGCACGTGCCGCCATTGCTAGGATTCATCGAAGACATCATGCAACTTCTCTTACTAATGCAGTAGAGCCTGGAAATATGCCACGTCACCCACCATACACAGAATTAGGAAATGTCTGATGGAACTCATATATAACTTGTTTCCCGGACCAAATCTATATATTACTCATCAAGGAGAGACCCGTATGAATACATGACCCCCATATTCGAACTCCAAGGGTCTTTGTAACCTATCATCATAGATCATATGTTGTCTCGGCACATTCTTCATATGATTTCGGATGACTTGCACCTTCTTAGTGGTATCATTTATCATCTCTAGACCCATGAGTGCTGAATCCCCTGGTTTAGTCCTGTATAATGGTGTCCTGCATGGTCATCCATAAAATTCCTTTTATGGTGTCATACTGATGGTGGAGTGGTAGTTATTATTGTATACAAATTCGAATAGTGGTAGGTGGTCCTTCAAACTACTACCAAAATCATGATGCAAGAACGAATCATTTCTTCCAACGATTGTATGGTCCACTCCATTTGACCATCCATATGTGGGTGAAATGCTATGATGATGCATTGCTAAGTCCCAAACGCCTCCTGTAATCTCTTCCACAACATTGATGTAATGAGTGCATCATTATCTAAGACTATCATAGATGGGACTCCATGGATTGAAAAATTATCTTGCACATAGAGGTGTCTCATGCTCTCTACTGACCCTTTTTCTTGAGAGGGTAAGAAGGTGGACAACATTGTGAGTCGTTCTGTGATCACCTAGATGGTATTACACCCCCTAGATGAGCATGGTAAGAATGTCAAGAAATCCATGGATATCCTATCCCACTTACACTACGATACATTGAGGAGCTATGAAAAACTTAATGTAACCTTGTTCTTAGCCTTATGTTGATGAAAATTGATGCATCTCGAGAGAAACTATGACATTTCCTTCTTTATCCCCTACCATCAGTACTGATGTCGGAGGTTCTAGTATGTCTTTTCTACAACTGGATGTACAGCCGAATGGGATGTATGGAACTCTCTGAAGAACTCATCCAAAAAATCCACTCGTACAATTGTGCATCCTCTATAAATGATGACATCCCCCACCCCTTTAGAATATCCATCATTGGAATGCCCTTTAGAAATTTGAGCATGTATAGTCTCACAGTTGGATTCATAGAGTTATGCCTCCCTAAATCATTTTATGAGTGGAGTGGAAAAAACCATTGATTGAAGATAATCTTCCACATCAATATTCATAGAGGATATCTGAAGTGAGGCCATCTGCTATGAGGCCTCATTCAGTAGCTGTGAACTCGACCTCTAGCTGAGAGCATCTACCACCATGGTCCCCGTCTCATAAGTATAGTTTATCTCAATGTTATAGTCCTAGGGGATCTATATACAACGTTTCTATCTCATGTTTAGAACCATCAGTGGAAATATATACTAGAGACTCTTCTGGTTAGTGTAGATGATGAATCGTTCACTCATAAGGTAGTGTCACCACATCTTCAGTGTGAAGAAAATTGCTGCCAACTCAAGGTCGTGAGTCACATAGTTCTTCTCCTGTGGTCTAAAAGTTTTTAAGCCATAATAAATAACCATTTTCCATGACATCATGACAAAATGGAGACTCTTTTCTTATGCATCAATGTAGACCACATAGTCGGATCCCTCCTCTGGTCACCTCAAGATTGGAGCACTTGCCAAGATCTTACTCAACTGTTGAATGCTCTGATTGCATCCTTATGTACACATATAGGGTTTACCATCTTCTTCAACATATAAATGAGTGTTTCCACTCTTGATAATACTAGTACAAACCACTAATAACACTCATCCAACCCAAGGAAACTCTACACCTTGGTAATGCTCTTGGGAGGTTCCCAAGAAAGCACTGCCTCGATTTTCAATGGATCCAATGCAACACTAACCACTGATGTGACATGTCCCAATATGTGGACCTCTTGTATCCAGAACACATACAAAGAGAGAAGTCCATAAAGTTAGTTCCATCAGAGTTTTTCTAGAACCATCCTTAGGTGTATAAGGTACTCATCCTCGGACGTTGAATACACTAAGATTTCATTAATGAAAACAACTATAAACCTATCTAAGTACGACTGGAAGATAATATTCATGAGTCCCATAAACACTACCTGGGAATTTTTCATTCCAAGTGAATTCACTATGCAACCATAGTGTCCATAGAGACATCTTAAAGCTGTTTTTGAGATGTCCTCATCTCGTACTTGAAGATGGTGATCGCTTGATCTTAGGTCTTTTATAGTGAACCATCTTGTTCCATTTAGCAGATCGAAGAGGTCATCAATCTTTGATACACTACTTCAAAAACAGACTTTATCAGCACTCAAAATGGGCTTTAATAGTGTTAAAAATGATCTGTAAAGCTCAATGCTGATAAATGCCTGGTCCTCTATGACATAAAATTCTGCAGTAGCACACCCAATTCTGCAGCAGCACACCCAAACAAGACCTGCAAAAAATTAAGCATCTCAACAAGTATACCCATACAAAAATAACACATAATTCATAAGGAAATTATACCAAGAATACCCATACAACAAGTATAACCATACACCGTTAACACATAATTCAAAAGTTATTTAAAAACATAAATAATTCAATTAAGAATTCATGGGGATGGGGGTTGTTCAGGGGTTTGGGGTGGCTGTCCAAGGGGGGGTAGGGGTGTCTGGGGGGATGGGGGTGTCTGGGAGGATAGGGGTGTCTATGGTGGGTGGGGGGTCTAGGGGGTTGGGTGTCTAAGAGGATGGGGGGATATCCAAGGGGGTGGGGTGGTGTCCAGGGGGTGGGGGGGATGTCCATGGTGGTGGGGGTGTGGAGGGGGTGGGGGAGGTGTTTAGGTGCTGGGGTGGTGTCTAGGAGGGTTGGGAGGAATCCAGGGGTGGGGAGGCTGTCCATGGGGTTGGGGGTGTCCAGGGGGTGGGGGTGATATCTAGGGGGATTTCCATGGTGGTGTCTAGGTGGGGTGGGCTGGTGTCCAGGGTGATGGGGGGGGGGCTTTCCAGGGGTGGGGTGTCCAGGGGGTGGGGGTTGTCTAGGGGGTCGGTGGGGATGTCCAAGGGGGGTGGGGGTGGCTATCCATGGGGGTGGAGGTGTCCAGGGAGGGTGGGGATGTGTCTGGGTGGTCTGGGGGTGTCTATGATGGGTGGGGGGTCCAGGGGGCGGGGGGTGTCCAGGGTGGTGGGGGGAGTCCAGGGGGTGGGTGTCTAGGGGGTGGGTGTCCAGGGGGTGGAGGGTTGTCCAGTGGGTTGGGGTGTCTATGGGGGGGTTGTCTAGGGTGGTGGGGGTGTCCAGGTGGTGGGGTGGTGTTTAGGAGGGGTGGGGGTGTCGTCTAGGGGGGTTGGTGGGTGTCTGGTGGGGGGGCTATCTATGTGGCCGTCAAGGGGGGTGGTATGGGGTACATGGGGTTTACGTGTACAAAAATGATCCAAAGATCCATATCCTAAAGTATCACCACAACTAGAATGCATTTGGTTGGACTTCCATACGTCAGTTGTTGTTTTCACTTAAAATTATGTCCATTATAAACCAAAGAGAGACGGTTTGAGTGATACCGGTCACAACATGCCTCATATTGAGGTGGGGTTGACTCATACACATCTCCAATGCACCCATAGATCATTCTATTAAATGATCAACACAATCTGAATGCGTTTGGTCATATTCTTGTAGGTCATTTGTTGTTTTCACTTAAAATTTTGACTATTTTAAACCAAAAATATATACTTTGAGGGATACTGGCCACACCATGCCACATATTGAGGTTTGGTTGTATTTTACATGTAAAAAGTGACCCATGTAAGATTATACTAAGGATCACCACCATCCTAATGCGTTTGGTTGGATTTCTGAATGCCAGTTGTTGTTTTCACGTAAAATTCAATCCATTTTCAACAAATGATAGACACTATGAGTGATACCGGCCACACCGTGCCTTGAATTGAGGTGTATCTGATTCAAACACATATAAAGTGACCCATGGATAATTCTCATAAAGAATCAACAAAATCATAATGCATTTGGTTTGATTTACGTATGGCAGTTGTTGTTTTCACTTAAAATTCTATCCATTAAAATGAAAAAAGAGACACTTTGAGTGATACCAGACACACCACACCTTAGATTGAGGTGGGGATAACTCGTACATGTCACCAACACACCCATGAATCATTTTACTAAAGGATCAACCCAGTATGAATGATTTGGGTTGGGTTTTCATAGGTCAGTTGTTGTTTTCACTTAAAATTCTGTCCATTTTAAACAAAAAAAGAGACACATTGAGTGATACTGACCACACTGTGCCTTATATTGAGGCGTGGTTGACTTGTACACGTCAAAAATGACTAATTGATTGTTTTTCTAAAGTAAAAACATAATCTGAATGCATTTGGTCATATTTTCATATATCAATTGTATTTTTTACTTAAAATTATATCCATTTTATACAAAATAGAGTCACTTTGAGTGATACTGTCCGCACAGTGCCTTATAATGAGGTGGAGTTGACTCGTACACATCACCAATGCACCCATGGATCAATATGTCAAAGGATAAACACAATCTGAATGTGTTTTTTTGGATTTTCTTAGGTCAGTTGTTGTTTTCACATAAAATTTGTTCCATTTAAAAAAACAAATAGACACATTGAGTGATACAAGCCACAACGTACCTCATATTGAGGCGTTGTTAACTCTAACACATCAAAAGTGACCCATGAATCGTTATCCTAAATGATAAACACAATAAAAATGTGTTTGGTCTAATTTTTGTATGCCATTTGTTGTTTTCACATAAAATTCTGTCCATTTTAAATAAAGGAGAGACTCTTTGAGTGATATCGACCACACCGTGCCTCAGATTGAGGAATGGATGACTCATAAATGTCAAAAGTGACCCATATATTATTATACTAAAGTATCAACCCAATCCGAATTAATTGTTTTGGATTTCCATAAGTCTGTTGTTGATTTCACTTAAAATTCTGTCCATTTTAAACAAATGAAAGATACTTTGAGTGATATCGGCAACAACATGACTCAGATTATGTCGTGGTTGACTCTTACACATCACAAGTGACCCATGGATCGTTCTCCTAATGGATCAAAACAATACGAATGTGTTTGTCTGATTTCCGTATGTCAGTTGTTGTTTTCACTTAAAATTTTGTCCATTTTAAACAAAAGAGAGACACATTGAGTGATACCGGTCACACCATGCCGCAAATTGAGGTGGGGATGATTTTAATCCTCACCAATGCACCCACGGATCACTCTCTTGATGTATCAAAACAATCCGAATGAGTTTGATCATATTTCTGAAGGCTATTTGTTGTTTTCACTTAAAATTCTATCCATTTTAAACAAAAGAGACACACATTGAGTGATACTGGCCACATCGAACCTTGGATTGAGGCGTGGTTTAATTTTACATGACATAAATGACCCATGGATAGTTATACTAAAGGATCATCACAATCTAAATTAATTTGGTTGGATTTCCATATGTCAATTGTTGTTTTCACTTAAAATTATGACCATTTTAAACAAAAGAGAGAATATTTGAGTGATATCGTCCATACCATGCCTCAGATTGAGGCGGGGTTGACTCTTAAACAACACCAAAGCACCCATGGATCGTTCTCCAAAAGTATCACCACAATCAAAATTCATTTGGTTGGATTTATGTAGGTTTGTTGTTGTTTTCAATTAAAATGTTGTCTATTTTAAACGAAAGAGAGAAACTTTGAGTGATATCGGCCACACTATTCCTCGGATTGAGGCGTGGTTAACTCATACACGTTATAAGTGATCCATGGATCATTCTCTAAAAGGATCAACATAATCTGAATGTGTTTGTTCATATTTATGCTGGTTAGTTTTTGTTTTCACTTATAATTCATTCCATTTTAATACAAAGAGAGACAATTTGAGTGATATTGGCCACAACATGCCTTGTATTGAGGCGTGGTTAACTCCTACACATAACAAGTGACCAATAGATCATTCTCCCAAAGTATCAACTGTAACACCCTGATATTTTATGAGAAGTATATTTTTTTATGCATTATGTTATACGTAAAGGAATCTTTCACTGCACAGAACACTGACTTGGCCTGCATTACACGTAATCGCGACCTTCCTCGATAGCGTGTGTAGTACGCAATACCGGGTTTCACTAAACAATGATATACTATTAAAATATTATTAAAACTAGCCGTTATGAATAGTAATACCAAATTTTTGTAAATTTATAAGTTTTATTTTTCAAAATGGATTTCTTTTTCGGATTCAGAATATTGAAATTAGCCTAGAGTGAAATTTTGGTATTTTTCTGTAAACTTTCAATTTTTTATGAATAGTGAAAACACTGGGTTACTATTTAAAAACCGACATTTTATTTAAATAATTATTTATTTTATTGAAATTTATTTTAGGTCAAAATTGATACATAATACCTATATAAGTTCAATGCAATTCATTGGAGTCATTTTATAATAATTTTAGATATATAAAAAAATTTATTGAACTTTTCACCGTCTTTTACCCACCTCCTAGGAGAATTTACAAATTTACATAAAAAATAATTTTACCACTTTTGTGAATGGAATTTCAAAAATACAAGATACATGATTGAAGTCATCAAGTAAAATGTGGTTCAATGAGATGAAAATAATTTTTGGTGAATGGTAACTTATTACTTTTATTTACCACGGTTAAAAGTAAATAGGATAATTAAGGATAAAAATGATATTGTTATAACCATAACATGTGTCCTAATTCTATTGGATAAGTGTTATTCGACCAAAAACAACCTTAGGAATAAAATATGACAATTTAGGCACACTTGGATTAGATTAGGACATTTAATATTAATTTATTTAAAGAAGGGTAAAAATAGATAAAATCAAAGTTTAATAAGTAAATAATTTTTAATATAGGGTTATTCATCAGATAAATTAAAATATAAATATTGATTAGAATGATAAAACTATTTACTACATAATGTTATTTTTTTTAAATTTTTAGACTTTAAATAATTTAATTTATTTATGACACAATGATGATGTCGTAATTATATTATTAATGAAAGATTGACATAATTGATGTTATAAATACCCAAATAAATGTAATTTGATACTTTTTATGAATGAAAATAACTTTATATGTTAATATAACATTCTAGTATTTATTAAATTAACTTTTTTCGAACTAATATTTCTGTTATGATTTTCACAAAAATCACTTACCAAATAGTGTCAAAATTGACATAAAATAGTTTTTAAAACAAATATTATATTATTAATTGTTATTTTATTCCTATAAATCAATGGTTAGGCCAAATAACATAGATAAGGTTAAATATATTAATAATAAACAAATTCGGTTACGTTTTTCTTGTTATGGTATGTTTATTAACCTTATAGTGTAAGAAAATAACAAGACACCGTAGAAGTTAAATTATCTAACATAAAGTTAAATCTAAATGATAAGGTAAAAATAGATACCTAAACTTGTCTAAATTCCATTGTATGAGATGATTTAGACCCATACCCACCTTAGTTTATAAATAAATAAATTTTGAGCTATTAAAAACCTAATATGACTTTATAATAAAATAATATTTTTAGTTTTTCCAAAGGTGCCCCTCTCCTCCCTTATAAAAGGGAACCTCCTCCCTCTCTTCCTCACACCACATTGAGCCTTCAATCTCGGCCAAACCCTTCCAAATTACCTTCTACACTTCCCTAGAAACATCATAGAGGTCCTGGTATTCTTCAAAGACCAACTTTAGTGCCCTAAAAGGTGGTCTCAAAGAGGCGCTTCAGAGAAGAGGTTATGTCTATTACCGATTCTTTCAACTTTATTTCTTATTAAACTGCTTCTTCATTAGTTGTTTCATTTTGAAGTAATAACATAAATATAACTCATATACTGATATGTTATTATAATTATTAAATAACCCAATTTCACCATCTATCCATCCTACGGAAAACGAAATCACCGCACGTGCGTACGTACGGAATACCGTCTCCACGCCGTGGTGTAATCTATTTTCCACCACCACCTTACTTGGATGGGTGTAATGCTGTAAATAATAAAAATATATGATTATAGTAAAGTGGTATTGATTCTTAAATAGTATACATACACTCCAATAAAATTCCACGATCATGGAAACGATATCATCGCTCGTGCGTACGTACAGAATACCATCTCCAAGATTTGATGCGACTCATGCTACATGATCTTCATTGCATAATGATTATATAAATTAATTGAATTAATAAATATGATATATAGTATAATATACCGTTCTGGAAATGAGTTATCTATAACCTAATGAGAAGAATAAGAATTTTTTCGACAAAACACGCATCAGAACAAAACGTAATAAACACCCGAATAAAAAGTAGCAATGAAATATTACTAATAAGAAGATAAGATTATGACCATATATGATATCATAAAAATAAGTATGATTCTAGAATAAGTCAATGACATTATTTAAATCATTATACACGAGTTTCCGACACTTACCATGAAAATCGGACATAAGGTAAGGGAAAATCTAACAATCTCATTTTTATCCGAGATTGTTTATACTTCAGAATTTACTGGGGAATATTTATCATCCACATCCATGTTTCCTCAATATGTAATATTATTTCCATCCTCCTACAATTTTTTAAATCCAATTTTACCCTTCAGTGAGTTTTTAGTAAAAGATATGAATGGAATATTTTCTTGTTTTTCGTATGAGGTACTTTTTGACTTTTTCGTCCAAAGTACATGAAGAATGTTTTTTTAACTTATACGACATGAATGGATTTTTTAGAACATTATTTCCATGAAGCTACCTTTAAAAGTTTTCAAGTTTATTTTTAATCAATTTATTTTAGTACCAAATTATATGATGTTTTAAGAAAATAAAATGTTTTTGAAGTAGAAAGTATATTTTCCTCAAGGATGGAGTTCAAGTGTTTTATCAAAGTTATTTTCTATCTAAGATAATATAGGGTTCTGTTTATATCCCTATTTTTAAATTGATTTGATTTTTTTTTGATGGAATTGTTTTTACAATATCCTATTATCGATTTTGTTTTGATGAAGTGGTGTTTAAGAATCCCATTTTTATTACATGGGTTATGCTATGATGTATGGTTTATGATTTTGTGTCACACATAAGAATGGTACCATTATGAGATGGGTAGGAACTATATCTCCCTCCAATGCATTTGGTAATGATTTATATCTCATGAGATAAACATTACTGGAATGGTAGGTTAAACTGGATTAGTGAAATAGGACTAAAACTAGGAGTGAACTCGGTTCAAAAATGGACTTTGTCCACTAAGATAGTCTTGGAAATGAGTCTTGACTACAAAGAATGATTTTCTATGATTATGTGTGTATGCCACAAAGATTCATGTTTTTAGTTATGATTATTGGGATTACATTTCACTTATATTATTTATCCCATGTTAGGATCTCTTTTGCAGGATAAGATTTTCAAAATGTTATGTTCTTATGAATATGATATATCTGATATTTCTTTTGTTTACCCTTACTGAGCATTTGAGCTCACCCGTTTGTATGTTTTCTTTTCCCCAGGCCATGAAGAAGGATATTAAGTAGGATATTCCAAAAAGGAACTCTAGATATGATGAAATAAATTGGAGACAATGTAGATGATTTATGAACCAGTTGTTTATGTTTCCCAGTTTCTAAAGACACTATACCTATACGGTCCTTTCATGGTTTTGTTATATTTTGTAATAAGATTGATTTCAATTTTTAAGCAATAAAAATTTATTTAAAGTATGGGTCGTTATATTTGGTATCAGAGGAAAGGTATAGTCAACCATTGGAAACTAGGATGTGAAGGACTTAGTAAGAAACCTAAGGATATGTCTAAGCATTGAACACAATATTAGTTATTTAGAAATGGCCATGAAAAACCTATGATAAGACCTTAAGTGTGAAATTTTATTCTTGATTATGTGGTTTTCCTATTTTAATTATTGTTTCTCACACTGTTCTTCTTGGTTTTAGTCAATGGATGGAACCATAAGGAAATGTGTTAATGCGGAATGCGATCGGAAATGTAATGATTTTCCCTCTGAGCAACCAAACGTTATGGGAGCTGGAATGAAAAATCTTGTAGCCATGCTCACACAAATTTCCCAAGATTTTAATCATGCAGGACTTCTTAACGAGCAAAGGAAGGAACAACATTATGTTGAATCCTTCATGAGGCAGCGTGTCCACCTTCATTCAGTGGGTCTTCTAATCCATTAGTGGATGAACACTGGATCAGTACCACTGAAAAGATATTTTCAATTATTCAATGTTATGATCATGATAAAGTCATCTTAGCAGGGTATCGTTTGTAAGGAGATTCTGATTAATGGTGGAATCTTATTAAGAATACAAGGACAAGAGATGAAATTGAGTCCATGGAATGGGACGAGTTCAAGAACTTATTTTTAAATAAGTACTTCCCTCGTACTCTTTGAAAAAAGATGGAGAAAGAGTTTTTTGAACAAAATCAAAAGGATGATGAATTTGTTGGTACCTATGAAGATAATTTTACAAGACTTGCAAGGTACGCTTCTGGTATTATTATCCAACCTAAGAGTAAGATCGATCAATTATTTAGTGGCATAAAACCAAGTCTTCAAAGGGCATTATCCATAAGGTACTTCAATAGCTACGAGGAAATCGTTCGATGTTCTCTCGAAGTTGAGATGGAGATTGGAGTAACCCATCCGTCATATGGGTTTGATAAGAAGAGGAGAATGGAATTAAAAGGAAAATCTAAAGAGAACACTGAAAATATGATGATCTTTCCCTTATGCTCATAGTGTAGAAAGAAACATATAGGGATTTGTCTTAAAGGGACAAGTAAATGTTTCAAATGTGGAAATGAAGGTCATCAGGAAATTGAATGCCGCAATGATAGGAAGAAGATGTCTTGTGATGCAAACAAAGAAAAGGCTACCCAGAATTAACCTACCACACTTCATTATTTCAAGTTCAAGGAGATGGGGAATTATGCCAATCAATGCCCAAATCCAAGGGTTGATGATGATGATCTACGTCAACAAACTCTTAAGGATAAAGACAAAGGAATGTCACATGCAATTACTATCGGCGATGTGGAGTATGACAATGAAGTGGTGAGAGGTACACATACCATTTAATCTAAAGAAGAAAATGTTTTATTTGATTCTAGATCCACCCACTCTTTTATTTATGAAGAATTTTCTAAGGGTATCGCCGTATTACCCCAACAGTTAGATGTTGAGTTAGCTGTGACAACTCCTAATGGCACAACGGTTGCATCAAAAGTTTACAATTATTCTCCAATTGAAGTTTGTGGGAAACTGATTTCTGCAAATCTTTTGATCCTTCCTATAGTGGAACTTTATGTGATTCTTAGCCTGGATTGGCTTTATTTATATGGATCTCATATCAATTTCCAAAGAAGGGAAGTCAAATTTTATATTCCAGATCAATCTATGATCGTCTATCGATGCAAGGATGAACATAACCTTCCAGTGGAAATTTCTTCCATCTTATGGGTCCTGATTCCACTAAATGAAGGTTACTTATCTCAAATGGTTGGTGAGAAACTCACAATTAAGAATATCCCATTGTACGAGAGTTTGATGATGTCTTTTCGGAGGAATTGCCAGGTCTTCCACCAAATCATGAAGTTGAGTTTTCAATAGAACTCATACCGGGTGCATTACCTATTTCAAAGACATCTTATAGAATGGCCCCAATTGAGTTGTAGGAATTGAAGAAGCAACTCCAAGATAATCTTGATAAAGGATTCATACGCCCTAGTGTGTCACCTCGGGGAGTACCTATTCGGTTTGTTATGAAGAATGATGGATCAATGAGACTCTACATTGATTATCGAGAACATAACAAGATCACTATCAAGAAAAAATATCCCCTCCCACGCATTTATGACTTATTTGACCAACTACGCAGAGCTCAATACTTTTCCAAGATTGATCATCGTTCAGGGTATCATCATTTAAGGGTCAAAAGGGAGGATATACCAAATATATCTTTCTGTACAAGGTATGGACACTATGAATTTATAGCGATTCCATTTGGTCTTACTAATGCCCCTGCTATCTTCATGGATCTGATGAATAGAGTCTTTAGAGACAATCTTGATCAGTTTGTGGTAGTATTTATAGATGATATTATTTTTTATTCAAGGAGAAAGAAAGAACATGAAGATCACTTGAGAATTGTATTGAAGACCCTGAGAGAGGAGAAGCTTTATGAAAAATTTACCAAGTGTGAATTTTGGCTTTAAAAAGTTGCATTTTTGGGTCACATAATCTCCAATGATGGGATATCAGTAGATCCAGCAAAAATAGAGGTTATCAAAAGAAGGTCGATACCAAAAATAGTAACTGAGATCCAAATTTTTCTTGGTTTGGCTGGATATTATCGACGTTTTGTGAAAGATTTTTAAGGATTATCTAATCCACTAACCAAGTTGACTCGGAAAAGAGATAAGTTTGTTTGGAAAGAAGAATGTGAATAGAATTTCAAGGAGTTAAAAAGAAGGTTATCCAGTGCACATGTGCTCACACTTCCTTGTAGTGGAGAAAGGTTTGTGATCTACAATGATGCATCCAAGAAGGGATTGGGGTGTTTTCTCATGCAAAATGATATGGTGATAGCTTATGCCTCCTGACAGTTGAAAATCCATGATCAAAATTACCCAACTCATGATTTAGAGTTAGCTTCGGTAATCTATGCATTATATATTTGGAGGAATTTTATTTGTGGAGAAAGGTGTGATAATTATTCTGATCATAAAATTTTAAATTATATTTTCACACAAAAGGAGATGAATATGCGTCAAAGAAGATGGTTGGAGATGATTAAGGATTACGACTGCTCAATTCATTACCACCCTGGGAAAGCAAACAAGGTACCAGACACATTAAGTCGACAAGACCATGATAGCTTATCCATGATGAGGATCACAAAAGATCCAATATTTATGGATTTACAAAGGATGGATCTTGGAATTATAATTGAAGGGGAGAAATATTATCTTTATCAAATGAATGTTCAACCATCTATACACGTGAAGATTAAAGAGGCACAAGAACGAAGATGTATAGTTACAAAAGAAGATGAGAAAGGTTCCTGAATTCAACCTTGATTGTGATGGGATAAAAAGGTTCTGGAATCGGGTTTGTGTTCCTCCCATCCGAGAATTAAAGAAGGAGCCACTAGATGGGGCTCATAGTTCTTCATTATCTATTAATCTGGGAAGAACGAAGATGTATAGGGACCTGAAATAGTACTTCTGGTGGGATGGCATGAAAAGAGATGTTGCTGAATATGTCTCTCAATGCTTTGTTTGTCAGCAAGTTAAAGCTGAGAGATAGAATTATAAAGGGATGTTACCACCATTACCCATACCTGAATGGAAATTGGAATAAATCATTATGGACTTTGTCACTGGACATCCTAAAACATCAAAAGGAAATACTGATATCTGGGACATAGTTGATCGTCTTACAAAGTCGGCACACTTCATCGCTATTAGAGAGTATTTCTATCTAGATCAGCTTTCCATGATATATTTAAAAGAAGTGGTAAGATTTCATGGAGAACCAATTTCTATTATATCTGATCGGGATCCGAGGTTTACCTCAAAGTTCTGGCAATGTCTTCATCATTCTCTAGATACAGAGTTGAGTTTCAGCACTGCTTACCTTCCTCAAACAGACGGTCAGTCTGAGAGGACAATTCAAACTCTAGAAGACATGTTTAGAGCTTGCTCTATGGATTTAAAAGGTTGTTGGGATCAACACCTATATTTGGTGGAGTATTCATATAATAATAGCTTTCACTCGAGTATTCATATGGCTCCTTATGAAGCCCTCTACGGAAAGAAATGTAGAACTCCAACTTGCTGGGATAAAGTTGGGGAAACAAAGCTATTTGGACCTGATCTTGTTGATGAGATGACAAAAAAGATCATATCTATTCAAAATCACATAAGAGAACCTAAAAGTTGACAAAAAAGCTATGCCGATAACCGAAAAAATACCTAGATTTTGAAGTGGTCGATAAAGTGTTCTTACGAATATCTCCCTGGAAGAGGGTCATGAGATTTGGAAAGAAGGTAAAGTTGATCCCTAGATATATTGGTCCTTTCGAAATACTGGATCGTGTTGGGAAGGTAGCTTACCGATTGGCGCTTCAACCGAATATCTCTCAAGTTCACAATGTGTTCCATGTATCACTTCTGAGAAAGTACATACCCGATCCTTCACATGTTCTCAGCTCAGAAGTTGTACCGTTGGAGAAAGATCTTTCTTATGAAGAACAGCTGATAGAGATTCTAGATCGTAGCAAAATAGTCCTACGGAACAAGACCACTCGCTTGATGAATGTTTTATGGAGGAACCACCAACTAGAAGCTGCTACATGAGAACTTAAGGATATTATGAGGGAGAGGTATTCGAATCTGTTTGTTACGAAGTGATGAATTTTGAGGGATAAATTCATTTTAAGGGGGGTAGATTGTAACACCCTGATATTTTATGAGAAGTATATTTTTTTATGCATTATGTTATATGAAAAGGAATCCTTCACTGCACACAACACTGACTTGGCTTTCATTACACGCAATCACGACCTTCCTCGATAGCGTGTGTAGTACGCAATACCGGGTTTCACTAAACAACGATATGCTATTAAAATATTATTAAAACTAGCTGTTATGAATAGTAATACCTAGTTTTTGAAATTTTGTAAATTTTATTTTTGAAAATGGACTTCATTTTTGGATTTTGAATATCAATATTAGCCTATTGTGAAATTTTCGTATTTTTCGAAAAACATTCAATTTTTGATGAATAGTGAAAACACTGGGTTACTATTGAAAAACCGACTTTTTATTTAAAAAATAATTCATTTTATTTAAGTTTATTTTAGGTCAAAATTGATACATAATACCTATATAAGTTCAATTAAATTCATTGGAGTCATTTTATAATAATTATATATATATAAAAAAATTTATTAAACTTTTCGCGGTCTTTTACCCACCTCCTTGGAAAATTTGCAAATTTACATAAAACATAATTTTACAGCTATTGTGAATGGAATTTCAAAAATCCAAGAGACACGGTAGATGTCAGTAAGTAAAATTTGGTTCAATGAGATGAAAATAATTTTTGGTGAATAGTAACTTTTTACTTTTATTTACCCCGGTTAAAAGTAAATATGGTAATTAAGGGTAAAAATGTTATTATTATTACCCTAACACATGTCCTAATTCTATTGGATAAGTCTAATTCGACCAAAAACAACCTTAGGAATAAAATATGACCATTTAGGCCCACTTTGATTTGATTGGGACATTTAATATTAATTTATTTAAAGAAGGGTTAAAATAGTTGAAATCAACATTTAATAAGTAAATAATTTTTAATATAGGGTCATTCATAAGATAAATTAGACTATAAATATTCATTAGAAATCTAGACAGATTTCCTACATAATGGTATTTTATTTTTAATTTTTAAACATTAACTAATTTAATTTATTTATGACACAACGATGATGTAGTAATTATATTATTAATGAAATAATGACATAATTGATGTTATAAATACACAAATAAATGTAATTTGAGACTTTTATGAATTAAAATAATTTTATATGTTAATATAACATGTTATTATTTATTTAATTAACTTGTCTATAACTAATCGTTCTGTTTTGATTTTCACAAAAATCATTTACAAAATAGTGTCAAAATTGACATAAAATAGTTTTTAAAACAAATATTATATTTTTAATTGTTATTTTATTCCTAAAAATATAAGTCTTGGAACAATGACATAGATAATGTTATATATATTAATAATAAACAACTTGGGGTTCTTTTGTCTTGTTATGGTTAGTTTATTAACCTTATAGTGTAAGAAATCAAGAAGACACGGTAAAAGTTAAATTATCTAACTTAAAGTTAAATCTAAATGTTAAAGTTAAAATAGATACCTAAACTTGTCTAAATTCTATTTGATGAGAGTATTTAGACCCATATGCACCTAATCTTATAAAGAAATCAATTTTGAGTTATTAAAAACTGAATATGACATTATAATAAAATAATATTTTTGGTTATTCCAACGGTGCCCCTCTCCTCCCTTATAAAAGGGCACCTCCTCCCTCTCTCCCTCAGACCACATTGAGCCTTCAAGCTCGGCCAAACCCTATCAAATTCTCTTCTCCAATTACCTAGAAACATCTTATAGGTCCTGGTCTTTTCAATGACCAATTTTAGTTCCCTAAAAGGAGGTCTCAAAGAGGCTCTTCAAAGAAGAGGTAATGTCCGTTACCGAATCTTTAAAATTTATTTCTTCTTCCACTTCTTCTTCTTTAGTTGTTTCATTATGAAGTAATAACATCAGTATCACTAATATAATGGTATGTTATTATAAGTATGAAACAACCATATTTCACCATCTATCCATCCTACGGAAAATGAAATCACTGTGCGTGCGTACGTACGGAATATCGTCTCCACGCCATGGTGTAATCTATTTTCCACCACCACCTTAATTGGATGGGTATAATGGTGTAAAGAATAACTATATATGATTATTGTAAAGTGTTATTGATTCTGAAATAGTATGCATACACTCCAATACAATTCCACGATCATGGGAACGATATCTTCACTCGTGTGTACGTACAGAATACCGTCTCCACGATGTGATGCGACTCATTCTATATGATCTTCATTGAAAAATGATTATATAAATGAATTGAATGAATAAATATGTTATATAGTACACTAATACTATTCTGTAAATGAGGTATCTATAACCTAAATAGAAGAATAAGAATTTATTCGACAAAAAACCCATAAGAACAAAAAGTAATAAACACCAGAATAACAAGTAGCAATGAAATATTACTAAAAAGAATCTAAGAATATGACCATATATGATATCATAAAAATACTTATGATTCTGGAATAAGTCAATTACATTATTTAAATAATTATACAGGAGGTTCGGACACTTACGAAGCAAATCGAATCTAAGGTAAGGGAAAATCTCACAATCTCATTATTATCCGAGATAGTTTATACTTCAGAATTTACTGGGGAATATTTATCATCCACATCCATGTTTCCTCAATATGTAATATTATTTCCATCCAACTAAAATTGTTTAAATCCAATTTTACCCTTCATTGAGTTTTTATTAAAAGATATTAAAGGAATCTTTTGTCATTTTTTGTACGAGGTACTTTTTGACTTTCCGTCCAAAGTACAGGAAGAATGTTTTTTTATCTTATACGGCATGAGTGGATTATTTAGAACATTATTTCCATGAATCTTAATTTACATGTTTTCAAGTTTAGTTTTAATCAACTTCTTTTAGTTCAAAATTATATGACGTTTTAAGAATGGAAAATGTTTTTGAAGTAGAAAGGGTATTTTCCTCTAGAATGGAGTTCAAGTGTTTTATCAAAATTATTTTCCATCTAAGATAATATAGGGTTCTGTTTATATCCCTATTTTTACATTGATTTGATTATGTTATGATGGAATTATTTTTACGATATCCATTTATGGATTATGATATGATGATGTGATGTTTAAGAATCCCATTTTTATTACATGGGTTATGCTATGATGTATGGTTTATGATTTTGTGGCACACATAAGTATGGTATCATTATGAGATTAGTGGGACCTATATCTCTCTCAAATGCATTGGGTAAATATTTATACCTCATGAGATAGACATGGCTAGAATGGAAGGTTAAACTGGTTTAGTGAAACAGGACTAGAACGAGGAGTGAACTCGGTTGAAAAATGGACTTTGTCCTCTAAGATAGTCTTGTAAATGAGTCTTGACTACTAAGAAATGATATTCTATGATTATGTGTGTATTCCACAAAGCTTCATGTTTTATGTTATAATTATTGGGATTACATTTCACTTCTATGATTTATCCCATGTTATTATCTCTTTTGCAGGATAAGATTTTCAAAATGTTATGTTCTTATGAATATGATATGTTTGATATTTCTTTTGTTTACCATTAATGAGAATTTGAGCTCACCCTTTTGTATGTTTTCTTTTCCCCAGGTCAGGAAGAAGGATATTATGTATGATATTCCAAAAATTAACACTAGATATGATGAAATAAATGGGATACACCGTAGATGATTTATGAACCAGTTGTTTATGTTTCCCGGTTTCTAAAGACACTATACCCTATACAGTCCTTTCATGGTTTTGTTATGTGTTGTAATAAGTGTGATTTTAATTTTGAAGCAATGAAAATGTATGTAAAGTATGGGTCTTTATATCAACACAATCCAAATGAATTTGGTCAGATTTCCGTCAGACAGTAGTTGTTTTGACTTACAATTCTGTCCATTTTAAACAACAGAGAGACACTCTGAGTGATACCAGTCACACCGTGCCTTAGATTGAGGTGGGGATAACTTTTACACATAAAAAATGCACCCATTTATCATTCTCATAAAGTATCAACATATTCTGAATGCGTTTGGTCAGATTTTCATAGGTCACTTATTGTTTTCACTTAAAATATTGTCCATTTTAAACAAAGAGAGAGACTTTGAGTTATACCGGCCAACACCGTGCCACAGATTGAGGAGTGGTTGACTTGTACATCTAAAAAATGAACCATGGATTATTCCCCTAAAGTATCAACACACTACGAATTCATTCGGTTGGATTTACATTGGTAAGTTGTTGTTTTCATATACAATTCTGTCCATTTTAAACAAAAGAGAGACACTTTGAGTGATACTGGTCACACCATTCCACTGATTGGGGTGGGGTTGACTTTTACATGTCACTAAAGCACCCATTAATCATTATAAAAAAGGATCAACACAATATTAATGCTTTTGGTAAGATTTTCATAGGACAGTTGTTGTTATCACTTAATATTCTGTCCATTTTAAACAAAAAAGATACCCTTTGAGTGATACCGGCCACACCGTGCATCAAGATGAGTTGTGATTGACTCTTAAACCTCAAAAATGACCCATGGATCTTTATCCTAAAGTATCAACATAACTTGAATGAGTTTTTTCAGATTTCCATACGTCAGTTGTTGTTTTCACTTAAACTTTTGTCCATTTTAAACAAAAGAGAGACACATTGAGTGATGTTGGCCACAACGTGCCTAATATTGAGGTTGGGTTGACACTAACATGTCACAAATGAATAAATGGATCATTCTACTAAAGAATCAACACTGTCCAAATGGGTTTGGTCATATTTTTGTAGGTTAGATGTTGTTTTCACTTAAAATTATGTCCATTTTAAACAAAAGAGAGACACTTTGAGTGATACTGACCACATCGTGCCTCGGATTGAGGTGGGGTTGACTCATACACATCCCCAAAACACCCATGGATCATTAAACTAATGTATAAACACAATCTTAATGACTTTGGTTGGACTTCAGTAGGTCATTTGTTGTTTTGACTAAAAATTATGCCCATTTTGAACAAAAGAGAGACCCTGTGAGTGAAACTGATCACAACTTGCCTCGAATTGAGGCGTAGTTGACTCGTACACATTAAAAATGCACCTATAGATCTTTATAATAAATGATAAACACAATACAAGTGCATTTGGTTGGATATGAAGGTATTTTGGATATTTTACTGGTTATTCGTATCCAAAGCCCAAAGAAAAGTGGTTCATCATTCTTGCATGTTGCTGGTGAATTGCATATTTTAAAATGGGAAAATGAATCATTATAGAATGGATGTTTTATTTAATAACAGTTACAATTTTATGTGAAAATTTACATATGAAAAAGTTTCATCTTTTGATCCCCTTAACCCCTCTCAAAAATTACTGCCAACTGTACAGGTCCCTAAGTAAGATCTTCATGCTTTTTTGTACAATATTCCATCAGGTATGCGGCCCACTCATTTCTAAAAAACTCTATATCATCTTGGGAGTATGATATTTTTCTAGAGTCATAGTAGTTCTAAAAAATATATAAATAAATAATTACTAATTAATTTGAATGATATAGTAGTTATTTTTAAAAATACCTCTTTAGGGATGCTAGTTTGATGTTGACAAACGATCTCTTTCATAAATTTACAAACATAATAACTGCAGTCATTATTGTTTGTTTGTTTTGGACACTAAAAACAATTTTATCATTAAGAGAATAAGTAACTTCTATTGATATGTGTTTTGATTGTGAAATTTTATTACATATACCCTGATATTTGTCCACACATAGTACTTTCTTTCCTCCTTATGCTTATCCCCTATCCTCATTCCTTTTTTAGACGATAATGATGCAACACCCTATCATAATTGAATCCTCAATAAATGATAATATAAATTATATTTCTTTATTTTTAGACATAAATATAGGATGTAGTGTCTTATAGATTCACAATCTCTATAATATGTGGTCGGTTTGTTGGATAAACTTTCATTGAATCCAGAAAATAAATCTTTGGAGTATCAATGTTCACTGCAATTAGTAGCCAATTTTGCATAAAAACAAAAAAAATAATATGTAATAAATAAAATGAAAATATAACTGATATTCTTTAATTATTGAGTTTTAACCCTGCATGGTCGGTATTAGGAAGAGTATGTCATTTGTAATCTTTCTTTCAAATGTTTTTAACAAGTCGTTCACTATTTCATCTGTTTTTGATGGCTCAAATATCTTTAGATGTGTGGATGTGGTATGAGTACTAACAAGTCCAAATTTTCCCTCATGGGGAAATTCCTTCAACTATTTTTCATATATATAGTTGTCACTAATATAAAATGCCTTTAGTCATAATTTACACATTATATCAGCTTTTTGAATAATGAATTCATGAAAACATAGCTCGTATATAAATTTACAACAATCATGTCTAGACAACGGTTTTTAAGGATCTCATTTAAATTTTCAGCACCAACGATAACTTGAATTTGCTCTCTGTATATATTCGTCTTGAAACACAATATATGACTGCTACCACCTCTTATCTTTGCATCCACATGAGTCTATAATTATAGTAAATGCGGATAGATAATAGGTGCTGTTATTTTTCTTTCAGTAGCTCTTTCGGATCGGTTGGTCAATCCATTAGATTCTTTTGAGCCATCATTTCTGGGCACCCCCTTCCCTTAATCCATCTATAATAACATTCATTTGTTCATACCCTTTTTTCATTAATTGCAAATGGTTTCACATGAAAAAAGGAAATAAATACCTTTATGTCCCCATGTACTCTTACAAGTTGTGACAACCATTCAATTAATGTCCCAATAGCCTTTTTGGCCATATGAATATCATCGTCATCAAGTGAAATAGGAAGCTCTACATTTGGCTCATGAGAAATAGTAATCTTCAAATTCATATTATCTTTCGGAAGTGGTCTATTATGCATCTTTTCCTATGGGATGATGAATAGTGTAGCCCTCGCTATAGGGTGATAATTGGGTGTTGACAGATATAAATCACAGTGCGAAAACCTCGATGAGTCCTTCCTTCAATCCTTAGTACATAATTCATGTGTGAATCATATACTATAGGTGTACTATGAAGATGATTTAGAAGACTAAGTCATTGTTTCATTATATTATTTTCAAATAAATTAAAAAAATAATATCATAATATTATCTTAATTTCTTCCTAGATCACAACCTTCAGCCCGAACAAAAAATGGTGCTATGAATCTATGTCAATCAGCATGAATTGTCAAGTGAATACTCCAATGTAACTTCTAAACATAGCCTCGTTGGGATTCACATGTTGGCCTCATGTATTCCATCCAAAATCAAATTTGATGCCTTTTATTTTCACCTTAATAACATTGGCTAGCACCGTCAAAATACGACACACCAGTGTTTTCTGCAACATCGGTCATTCATCCTTAACCATTTCACCGATATCAACAACATCTATATGTTCATATTAAATGGTAGAAATTTCATGTGCTGATGGTTGTTGGAACTCAACACTAGGAGCAACAACAGGTTCAGAAACTTGTTGTTGATCTACGCTGTGAGCAGACACAGGAGGAGGAGCAGTAGAAGCATATTGAGAGACTTGTTCAGCCTTGTGGTTAGGAGCACCAGAACATAAAGAAGTCAGTATATGAAAATGTGTTTGAACAGTTAATTTAGATTACATAAATTCAGTAATAATATGATAATAACATGAGAGAACAAGATCTATATTACAAACAAATTATAATCTCTTTATTGAACTCTCTTTCTTTCTTTCAAATGTGGAAGTGTTTTTACACCTCTATAAATTATCCAAATCCCTTCATTGTGGTATCCTATAACATAAAAAACATCATCTACATTGGGACTGCTATGAAATTATTGTGACGTAGAACTAGAAAGATCATTCTCAACTGAATTTTCATTAGACCCTTCAGTAGTTTTGGACAATAATAGAACAATCGACCACTTTATGTTTGTGGGATATGGAACATAAAAAACATGTACCTCTTGTGATGACATTATAAAATCTTCTTCATTTTACCCTTCTTTACTAAAATCAACTTTCACAAATTCTCATTCATCTATTTTAACACCACTATTGTTATCCACCCATTTGAATTGAAAAATCAGAAATTGGAATGTCGTATAATCTAACTCCCATATTTTTTTTGATAATTCCAAAGTATGACATAGTTGGATAAATTGGATTTCTGTCCTTACTACTAGAAACATGCATCATTTTAGCCACAAGTGTTACTCCACTATTTTTCATTGTACTTTCTTCATCATGTTCATCTGTATAAAATATATAGCCATTAATTACATAACCATTTTATGATAATAAATACACACTTGGTCCGGATGCAATCAATCGAAGTCATTCTGAAATTGAATTTGGGTTTTCATCTAACTACTTAAAAATATAGTCATAAAACCATCCTATAAACTGGAGATTTTTTGTATCAGATATCCATTTTTCTTCCCATAATGGATTCAACAGTCTAAGAAGTT
Source organism: Viscum album (assembly GCA_963277665.1). Classification (NCBI taxonomy): domain Eukaryota; kingdom Viridiplantae; phylum Streptophyta; class Magnoliopsida; order Santalales; family Viscaceae; genus Viscum; species Viscum album. The sequence goes on from OY728122.1 coordinate 714,323,171, forward strand.
CTTTGTGGGTTTCAATATATGGGGTAACCTTTAAAATGTTATGTAAAACATAAATTTTGGCCTTCTCCTGATCTTTAATACTTATTGTCTCTACATATCGTCTAGAAATTCCATCACCCTCAATGTGTGTAGTGTGACAAGATTTTGGGAGACCAATGCCTTCCAAATCATATAGGTATTCAGTACAAAATTCAATGTCTTCCTCAAGAATATATCTCTCCACTATACAACCATCTGAAAGACTTCAATTTTTGATATAACATTTAAAAAATTTCATATTCCATTCAATGAGGAACATCCATCTATAGTGCATAGGACCACAAAGTTGAATCTCTCTCACCAAGTGAATTATAAAATGAACCATCATATCAAATAATTTTGGGGGATGAAAATTTCTATTTCACATAATATGATGAAAATTTCTTTTTCCATAGCAGGCAATTTATCCGAGTCTAAAAATTTGCTACTTATGTCATTAAAAAAGAAACAATGTTTGGTTAACGTATGATGAACATTCTTGGGAAAAATGAAATGTAAATATATATGAATTTAATATTTCATCAAAACATGTAATTCATGTGATTTCAAACATTATAACTTCAAATCGTTAATTAACACAATGTTCATGATATTTGATGAATACCTCTCTGGAACAATTACATCATTGAAGAAGTTTCAAAACTGATATCTCTCCTCCCTAGAAAGAGTGTATGCAGCTGGAGGAAGAAATATTTGATTCCCACCCTTCACAGGAGCCAACTCTTCTCATATTCCCATGTCAACCATGTCCAATTGTGCCTTAATTTCATCCTCTATTTTTTCAAGAGGGAATTTAGAAACGTTCCGATAACACTGTCACATACATTTTTTTCCACATGCATCACATCAAGAAAATGTTTGACATACAAAAAAATCCGGTATGGTATTTCAAAAAAACATATCTCTTTTCACAACCAATTTTCGTAAGGTTCTTTGAAAATGGTTTACAAATAACAGTGTTCACATATTTTACATTCTCAAATAGCTGATCACCTGTAAGTGGAGATGTTGTTGTGTTTTGTTATGAACATCGATTGAATGATGTCTTCCAAGATCAGTAATTATGCCGATGAGGTAGAAATCTATGATGTCCTAAAAACAAAGATTTAGATTAATTTTTCAACTTAATTGATTATGTATCTTCATCACACACAGAACTCCTTTGAGTTCCTTAAATTGTATAGCCTAAAAAATTTCCATAAGAAAGGAAATCATTTATCGTCTTATACAACATCAATCTCAACGTGAAGTATTCAATTTTATAAGCAGCATACAATATAACAACTGAATCCCATAATAACTTCAAATCCTCAATAAAAGGAGACAAATAAATATCAATATCATTACCTGGTTGTTTTGGTCCTGATATAAGCATGGATAACATGATGAATTTCCGCTTCATGCATAAGCAAGGTGGAAAGTTTTAATTTACCAACATAACAAGCCATGTACTGTGAGTGCTTGTTTGAAAACCAAAATTATTCACTCTATCTATAGATAACGCAAGATGAAGGTTTATCAGATCTTTTCCAAATTTAGGATACTCATGATAAATTTTCTTCCATTGTGGATAGTCGTCCGGATGACGTAATTTCCCATCTTTATTTCTATTATCTGCATTCCATGACAATTGTCTTGCAGTTTCTTCACTTCCATATAGATTCCTAATCGTTGTAATGATTGGAAAGTACCATAAAACATATATAGGACTAGATTCTTCATTCATGTATTGAGAAGCACCACACTATGGGCATTCTATATGTGATTTGTTCTCCGTGTGAAAAAATATAAAGTCTTTCGAAAAGGCGTGTATTCTTTGAGAAATCATACCCATCGAGCATAGAATTCATTTAGCTTCATATTTCTGGCTTGGGAGCTCATTATCTTTCTGGATCATGACATTCGAGAGAGAAATTCGTTCAATAAAATTGACATCAATCCATCCGTTTCATGTTTTCAATTTATACTACTTTAGTACAGCTGACAATGCTGTATATTTAGTGAAACCAATATAAAATGTAGTCTTTTCGCAACTCTTTAACTTCCCAAACTGTTTTGGGAAATCACGGAGTTCATCTTCAATTGTCCTTGTCATTTCCTTAATATGATCTTCATCAGCACTGACATCTGTAATCACATCCTCCATATGGTCTTTTTTATTATCCATATTTGTATTCATATCTAATGATCCATAAAATGAAGTTTTATCTCAGCCAATAGCTACATTCTCTTTTTCTCTATATTTATTAAATCATTTATAAATCCGATCTATTTTGTGATGTATCAAATTTTCTTCCAACTCCTATGGAGTTATTAGTCTATAATAACAAAAATGTAAACACAAAAAATGGATTTGAGATGGATCCTTTGCATGATCATTTGCAAACATGATGAACTCTTTCACTCTGTTCTCATAATCTATTGTCAAATGATTAGAATCCATCCAATATTTATTAATATCCATCTTATTTGAATCTCAAATATTAGTATTTATTGTTCAAATAAAAAAGAAAAGTCTTCTAAATACAAGAATAATAAAGAATGAAACATCTACCACTCCTAGGTCTCTGCCCTACATTCAATATCATCATGCCTAATATTTTTCGTAAGCTCAAGTTACTTATTTTAAATAACATGGGGGATAATCACTTGTTTCATATATGGTCTCCCATGTTATTGACCTATCATACCATTTAATCCTCATGAGTGTCTTATTCCAATCTCCATCTTAACTCTCAACTAAAGCTCTGATACCACACTATCATAACTCACCACCACTATATATTGAGAAAAACACTTAGAACCAAAGTAACCATATGGATTTCAATCAGGTTACTCGACTCAAGTGGTGGTGCGTAAGAAATAATACGAAAATATAATATGTATATAGTCACATATAAATCATTCCTATGGGTTTACACAAAACTAACACTGCAAACACCCACGTCAATCATGGCCTTGTTACTATCACCCTCTAATAACCACTTCCATTATAATGCCATAAATAATCCTCAACAAATCAAAAAATAAACCATGTAAACATTACTAACTTATCATTTCATTTACCATTATAATTTCTTGGATTTTTATTACCATATGAATTTCAATTGTTAAACATATTAATGTAAAACCAATCATTAAATCACTAACCACTATAATCCATTCATTAATTGTTAATAAGATTTATTCTATCTTAAACCATTTATTAAACAAAATTATTCCAATTATTATCATTAATCATTTGACAAACCATCATTTATCATTTCTAACCCATCACCCATTACTATTTTCATTTATTCCAACCATATTCCATGCCAAAAGGAAACTATAACACCACCCAATAACAACTAAATTTTCATGAAATAATATACCACTAAACACAATCTATAATCCATAAAACCACTTATTTTCTACCTAAATAGAGATAATATTTCTATTATAACCACACAATAATCCAACCATCACTACCGTAATTATTCCCACACCACATGCTCCCAACCACATCAATCAACCATCACCCATATAATCACTGTGATAAATACCCCATACATAGTATCCTGAAAGGGAAAACATATAATAAATTCACATTAAAAACTCCCCCTTAAACATTATTTCATATTAAAGTATAATATGTTGTTTAAATATAAAACATTAATTACAGATTTTCGTAGAACCAACTGATTACCTACCTTATATTACTAGAAAATTATGGAAGGTGATTATAAAATATTATTATTAGTAAGAAATTTTATTCACAACATCAAGAATAAATCACTAAGCAACAACACTAACAAATCAATAAATATATAAGTAATATTACGGAACATCATACATCACATGAAAAACTCCCTCTTCACTTTAATTTTCTCTAGTGAAATACATTATAGTATTTTGGTTAATCAGTACTGTCCATCTAATGAAAAAAAAATAACACGATAATTCCACAATTTACAAATAATATAGAAGGAGAAATTTTATGTCCCCAACCTCAACTAAAGAATTAACAAATATGTCAAATGAATGAGAAAAATACTCAAATAAAACATAACTTAACACATGAGTTTAATCTAAAAGGACTATGTATGACCATTAACCATAAAACCGTAACATAAAAACCCAAAAACCAAATCATATTTATTGTCACATACTTCCTAAGAAGAAAGTTCAAGAAGGGAATCAAGAAGAAGAGAAAAGAAATTCACCTTAGAGGGGTAGGTGCACCCACGAAGGATGGAGAGAAGAAGCGTTGAGAGGTCAGGAAGTCTTCTGCACTATGTTGGGTGGGGAAGGCATGACCGCCAGATGGGTAGGTGCATGGGAGGAGCTTCCAAACACTGAGAAATGAAGGATTAGGGTTCGCGGGGAGTAGGGTTGAGTGGAGAGGAGGAGATGTAGGGTCAAGCGGATAGGAGAATTTGAGTAAGTTGTTCAAGGGGGAGGATAAGGAGTAGGGATAGCAGCAGAGGTCCGGCAATGAGAAGATCGAGGGGAGGGGAGTGATCACAGAGGTATTGTACTGTGAGGGATTGAGGGTGTCATAAACAGAGGATATTGTGTGTGTTGCACCCCATCCCCTGGGGCCCGTGTCGTAACTACCTCAAGCTCACCTTCCATAGGCGAGGGGCTGGCGACTAGCACCAAAGGCGTAAATCCCTATAACTGGGAAGGCATTGGCTTTATAAAATGTAAACTCACACAATCAGATAACAAGAGGAAGTAAAAACTATGTAAAGAAGTTCAACAACTGTGCTAAAAGTATAAAGGGTCTGGAAATACAAGCCCAAACTGAATGTTATAGCTATAACTGAAAGAAAAGTAAAACTGAAAAGAAAATAGCTGAAAGGTAAAGCATCTCCCGGATCGCCCTCCAGGTTCCTACCTGAAGGGTATGTACAAATGTCCTCCTTAGCACTCTGTGTCTATCATTCTGCTCCATGTGCTGTCACACTATGTGTCCACCTCTGGATACCATCCTATCCTCGTACACTCTACCTCAGTCAGCACTGTCCGACTTCTGCATCCAACACAACAAGGTGCAGGCATAGACCATGCATGGGGGAGTATAACAATACTAATTAGGTACCCCGAGACCCTAAAGGCCACACAAAATTCAACAAGGATAAACCATAAAAAAAGTTCTCAAGGTGCAGGAATAGTCCGTGCAGGGCTGAGTATAACGATACTCAGTAGGGACCTCGAGACCCTAAAGGTCTCACAAAATCAAACAAGGATAAACCAAAAAGGGAGATCTCAATAGATAACCTTTACTTAGTTATATGCCCATAGATATACCTATGGAATCAAGTAACTCATCTCAATCATGAGGAAAACACAAAGGTTATTGACTCAGGTCAAACCAGGATTTTCATTCACGATGTAGAGAACACAGCTGCTGGAGAACTCCTCCTCTATTGAGAACAATAGTCCTATTGAAACTCTGAGGTGGTACTCACTAACCATATACTCTTGAGTTACTACTCCCATCAAGTACAGTGGGTCTGTCTCCCCAACACAGTAGTGATCCCCGCCATGGATCTCCCGCCCCAACAAAGTAGTGCACCCCCTAATAGCCTGCAGAGGTACTCCTCCTGTCGAGTACCGCGGGTCTGTCACCCCAACACAGTAGCGCTCCTCCACCATGTGTTTGCCCCCCAACACAGTAGTTCTCCCCACTGGGATAGTCAAGTCACTCTGATACGAGTTGGTCAGGAAATAATCAGGTCTCAGCCAACTACAAGGTCTTTATACTCCATATGCTCGTCTCCGAGAGGATCCGCTCCACGAGCTATTGTTCGGTACTCAAAGTGTCACATAATATCACGTGGAAGTATCTCAAAGTACCGCATCATAATAGGGGTCACAACACAACAGATGGCACGTCAATCAGACATCTGGTCTGTGAGATATTAGCATTTCCGTTCCAGGGCCCCAGTTGGTTTTGTGTACGAAACAACCCGAAAATATCTCAACTGTACCCCGAACTCCCATGGGGTATACTCAAAGGAACCGTGTCTCAATTATATTACCAACTTCGTTGACGGTTCTTCAAACAGACGTTTGGTCTAAGATTTATTGGATTTTCTTGTTTCAGGGGCCCGGTTGGATTTTAGGTACAATAAAACCCGGACATACTCCAAATTCATCCAAACCTTGAGTGGAGTGTGCCAAGAGAACCTTATCACCAAAATAAATCAAATGTAGTTGACGACACGTCAATCGGACATCCAGTCCTTATGTTATAAGCGTTTCGGCTCCGAGGGCCCGGTTGGTTTCAGGTTCGAACCAACCAAAATAAATCAAATGTAGTTGACGACACGTCAATCGGACATCCAGTCCTTATGTTATAAGCGTTTCGGCTCCGAGGGCCCGGTTGGTTTCAGGTTCGAACCAACCAGGTCGTACCCAAACATTGCTGAAACCATTTGTGTAATAAACTGAAACGACCGTCCTGATCCATGTAATCCTACTCAACTGATGGTGTGTCGATCAAAGGTTCGTATCTCATGTTATGGACATTTAAATGATTCTGGTCTAAAAAAGGGGGTCTAGGCCCGGTCCGACCTGGCCCAACCCACCCCGGGTCCTGCCCTGTAGGGCGCGGCCGCCCCGGCTAGTGCCGCCTGACTTGAATGGCACGGCTCGACCCTACCGGCTTAGTCCATCCTGGCCAGCGCAGTCTGAACCTAGCACAGCCCGGCCCACGTGGCCTGCCCCGACCCGGCCAGGGGGGGGGGGGGGGGCGCTGGATCGGCCATCTAGTCGTGCGGGGAGGGCATGGCCTCCCCTAGCTGGCACGACATTAAGCCACACCCCACCATTTTTATAACATCTTTTTCGTTCTGATTTCTTCCACCGTCGCCGCTTAGCCGCGACAGACTATTCCAACAGCGCGCGCCGCCGTCTTTCACGGACCACCGGATGCGCTCTGGTGGTCCATTATTCCCAACATCTACGCCAGCGGCCCTCCCGGGACCCGCTCTTCATTGTGATGGCTTCAAATCACCGTTGGTGCTCCATTTTGTTGTCGCCCGTCTATCCGTGCACCGACAAACAACCTGTAGAGGGTCATTGGGCCAAGTTTGTTCATCCCTCACCCTCCGCGTTAGGCATTATCTATTTCCCAAAGATAAACATGGTTTCAAGTAGAACGAATATCAATATCATTCAAATAAAATTTAATCAATCCACCCTACTTCGATTAATGATGTCGCAAGTCATCGAGCCATGGTAGACGAGCATTGCGGTAGACGACGTTGTAGAGAATGACGTCACGGAGAAGAGAAAGGAAGGTACATCGTCGTTCTTCTTGGAACCAGCGTCGCGAGAAGAGGGCTTCAATATTTATTGGAGGTGTTCTTCTTCGATGAGAAAAACACTTTCTTTTTCTAAATCTCAAGAGATTCCCCAGGTTTTCTCCAACACCACAATCGCCCAAATAAAATAATACCTCTTCCTATTATTTTATTCTCACAATAATTGATTTAAAATCAGACACTATAATTAATTAATTGGAGAATCCACTTAATTAATTATAATGTTTTGGAAATTTAATTGGTAGGAAGGTGGAGAGTTTAACAAACTTAACAAAGAGAATGGTTGTCAGAATAAATGCAAGGGAGTTAAAGGGGGTTTCAAGGGAGATGAGTGGTTTGGGCTTGTGTGGGCCCCACATTACAAATATCCACATATGGGATGTTATGCGGTGGTGGGACCCACCATTAACTTCCCCATGTAGGATTTAACCACCATGGTGAATAAAATTTTTCTAAACAATTTTATTTAACTTTTTATCTATTCCCCAAATTTTAACATTCAACTCGCATAAAACACAACTATGGTAAATGTCCTCTTAAGCAACTTTCAGCGATGTGAGTTCATCAGTACCCTCAAATTTCAATTCTGATCACTAGTTCTAAAGATATAAAATCCCGCTCATACGTTTACTGAACGTACTTGAGATAAACTTTAAGAAAATTATTCCAGGCACACTGGGCCTTAGAATCAAGTGCCGTCAGAAACTGCGTACTCATAATATTCTAACGAATTTATGAAAAAAATTTCCTTGAAATTTTTGAGACTTTATATTACCCCCACCTCAGGGCTTTATGTCCCCGTAAAGATACAACATAGACTAGGGAAACAAATAACAGTACTGAGCACGAATCTGAGCCTCCTGTTTTCATGTGCTCTCCTAGAGGTTCCCGTACTTCCAAAGAATGCGCAACAGATTAATCGACCATTCTCATAGGACCCGCTCTTGTCGATCTTCAATCTCTACTGGAATCTTCGTAAACGTCGCCCGGTCATCGATTTCCAGCTCCCCGTGATCGATGATGTGGGTCAGGTCATGCACGTATCTCCTCAGCTAAGATACATGGACGACGTCATGAACCCGGTGCAACTAAGGTGGAAGAGATAGGTGGTAAGCCACCACAACTACTCTGCTGAGGACCTTGAATGGTCTGATGAAATGTAGAGATAACTTGCTGCCCATGCCAAATCTCTGTAGACCCCATCGAGGTGAGATAGGTAGGAAGACGTGGTCACCATCCTCGAACTCCGTAGTTCTCCATCTCATATACGCATAAGACGTTTCTTGCTCTGTCCAGTCTTCATCCTCCCTTGGATGATATTCACCTTCTCAGTCACATCTGGTACCATCTATAGTCCTACAAGTGTTGACTCCCCTAGATCAGTCCATCATAGAGATAATCTGCAAGGTCAGTCGTAGAGTGCTTTGTATGGTGCCATCTCCATCGGGGATGATCGTCGATTACACACCATGAAGCTATATGTTCTCCTGTACGTAGAGGCATCCAAAGTTATCTACTAAGCCTTTCTCCATGATCGGCAGGAAGTGGGACGACTTGGTGAGTCGGTCAATAATCACCCTTCTTAGCCTATGATCTGTAAGAGCTGCAAAGATTTATCCTTTACTGAAAAGAAAAATCTGGTCTCATCTCCTGGGTGAACCATTCCCATTGCCTAATATAGTCAATCCTGACATGAATGATGCATTCATGCCATGGACAACGTCGTAAGGCCTCCACGCTACTAGAAAGAGATCTTTCCATTACTCTCGCCTCCAAGGGTTGAGTCACACTGTCGGCATCAGTGTTTGGTCACAAGGTCTCCTCCAGTAGGAATCTCAAAAGTGAGGGTGATGTAAACAGTTTAAACCGGAACCTCTTAGCACACAAAAAGGAAGGAAAGAAAATGTCATAAGGAAAAGTGTCTTTTATTACTGCAGCTCAAAGTACAAATACACAAAGCAAACACAACAAAGACAACATGGAAACTAGAAGAACCAAGAAAAAGGTCCCCCATGCCTGGAACTAGTCCAAATCCTATCCAACTGTTTTTGGAGCTCCATAGTTGTATGCTTCAGCTTCCTGACGATGTTCTCTCCTATATCCACATGTTCCCTTTGGTCGGGGTGGACCTCCTGGTGGTGGTGGTGGAAACACCTCGATGTATCGTACACCACCGGCTGTACGGCCAGATCATCTGCCTCGGTCTGGTAGGTTCCTCTACTGCCTGGTTCTCAACTGTTAGATAGGGCGGGCAGTCTCGAGCCAAGTGACCCTGTCCACCACATGGATATCACTTCCTGCTCCTTTCTTGGATGGCTCTGTTTTGGGTGCCTTGCACAACTGAACCTGTATCTCGAGGTCACCCACATGTTTGCCTAGTCCGCTTGGACTTCTTTGTTATCTATCTACTGTCGGCTGCAGAAGACTCTGCTATGGTCTGAAATCCTTGTGGAGAGTGAAGTAGCTCCTTATCATGCACAATGTGTAGAGTCGCTGGTATAAACTCCACCCAGAAAAAAACCTCAATGTCTCCCCAGGTGAAGGTCGCATCATCGCAAAATTGGGGCATCTTGCTCCACCACCTCTCAGCTCCTCCAAAAAATATACTAAAAACTAGCTACACTGTCAAGTCAGTGGGTGTACCAGCTGTGTGGAATGCTCATACTACAATCTCCAGCCAGTACCTTTCCATATGAAAATATGACTAACCTCCAAACCTTGGAGGCCTCTGTCATTATAACTCATGAAATGTTCTCAAGTGGCATGCACTCTTTGCTGCTAAGGCTAGTGATAATGGTAGCCAAGCGGGTAATGGTACTGCTGGTGCCTCTGATGTGATAGGGCCCTACACTAGGGCCTCGCTGCTCGGTGGGCTACCATCGCGCTCTCTACTCGAAACCTACACTGACTGACTGGGTGAAGACATCCTAAAAGAAACAGTTGTGACACGGTCAAAAGACTGTACTTGGTTTGAGATGACTTAAAGAAAACTTTTGAAAATACACACACAATCAGTGTTTTAATGCACTGAGTCGGAAATCAGAAGTCAGGGTCCTGGTGTATGGATATGTCCGCCACCGCACCAACAATGGACTCCCTGAACTGAAAGCAACACTCAATACGATTAACATTATTTCTTCAAAGAAAATAAAATATCTGAGTCCTATGATCTGTGGTAGAACCGACTCCTCTGAAACCAATTTGTCATGACCCGTCAACCTGGGTCATGAACCTTATCATATGACCCCATGGGTCTCCTGTAATACATTGATTTCCTTCCCATCACACCATAGGTTATTACTCACTAAGGTCGCTTATCAGACTAATTATTGTCCCCACAGGCCAACAAATGTTCTTTCAGTGTGTTTTTTCCTCACTCACACACACCCTGGGAAACATCCCAGAAGGTCACCGATCCTGATTACTACTCCAGGCCAAGCATGCTTAACTGTGGAGTACTAATCAGGTAGGCTCCCAAAAAGAAAGGTTCACCTTGTTGACGTGGGTATTAAAATTTAGCCTTTTTAAGTCTCACTTTTCTAGGGATGTTACATTATCCACCCTTTATAGCACAACGCCCTCATTGTGGAACCGAAGCCTCAAACCCAGGTAGTGCCTAAGCACTTCCTGCATGGTATTGCCTCTGATACCAATTTTTCATGACCTGTCACGAGGTGTGGGAATAGCCTGTGCAAGGGTGAGTATAACGATACTCATTAGGGACCCCGGGACCCTCAAGGTATCACAAAATCTTACAAGGATTAACCACAATGATATTTCTCATGGTGCAGGCATAGTCCGTGCTGGGGTGATTATAACGATACTCTGTAGGGACCCAAAGGCCCTCATGGTCTCAAAACATCCAACAACGATAAACTAAAAAGGAATATCTCAATAGAAAAAAATTACTTAGCTATATTACCATACATATACATATGTTATCAAGTAACCCATCTCAATCATGATGAAAAACACAGAGGTCACTGAATCAGCTCAAACCTGGATTTTCATTCATGATGTTGAAAACATGGCTACTGGAGAACTCCTCCTCTATCAAGCACAATAGTCCTATTGGTACTCTGAGGTGATGCTCACTAACCTTAGAATGCTGAGGTACACCTCCAAGCGAGTACCGCGAGTCTGTCACCTCAACACAGTAGAGATCCCCGCCAAGGGTTTGCTACCCCAATACAGTATCACACCCCCTAATTTCCTAGAGAGGTACTCCTCCTGTTGAGTACTGTAAGTCTGCCACCACAACACAGTAGGGGCCCTAAGAACCTCATGGTATCACAAAATCCTACAAGGATAAACCACAAAGAAAGTTCTCAAGGTGCAGGCATAGTCCGTGTAGGGGTGAGTATAATGATACTCAGTAGGGACCCTGAGACCCTCAAGGTCTCACAAAATCCAACAATGATAAAACTGCAATTGAGGATCTCAAAAGATAATCGTTACATATGTATATGCCCCTAAATTTACCTAAGTTATCAAGTAACCAATATCAATCATGAGGAAAAAAATCTCATTGACTCTGCTCAAACCAGGATTTTCATTCACGATGTCAAAAACACGGCCGCTGGAGATATCCTCCTATGTCGAGAAAAGTAGTCCTGTCATGACTCTGAGGTGCTACTAACTAACCTTAGACTACTGAGTTACTCCTCTTGTCGAGTATCGTGGGTCTGTCGCCCAGACACAGTAGCGATCCCCACCATGGGTCTGCTGCCCCAACATAGTAGCGCACCCTCTAATAGCCTACAGAGTTACTCCTCTTGTAGAGTATCATGGGTCCACCAACCCATCACAGTAGCGCTCCTCTACCATTGGTCAGCCACCCCAACATAGTAGTGCTCCACACTGGGTCATGAACCTTATCATCTGACCCCATGGGTCTTCTGTAATACCTTGGTTGCCTTCCCAACACACAATAGGTTATTACTCAATAAGGTCACTTATCAGACTAATGACTATCCCCACAGGACAACACATGTTGTTTCAGTGTGTTTTGTCCTCACTCACACACCCCCAGAGAAAAATACCAGAAGGTCACCCATCCTGATTACTACTCCAGGCCAAGCATGATTAATTCTAGAGTTCAAATCAGGTAGGCTCACGAAATGAAAGGTGCACCTTGTTGACATCTGTGGTAACATTTAGCCTTTTTAAGTATCACTTTTCCAACGGTGTTACATTATCCACACCATTAAAGAAAAACGCCGTCATTGTGGACCCCATGCCTCAAACCTAGGCAGTGCCTAAGAACTTCCGGATGGGTGTTGGATCTGATACCATTTGTCATGACCCGCCTCCTTGGGTCATGAACCTTATCATCTAACCCCATGGGTCTCCAGTAATACCTAGGTTTCATTACGGACACACCATAGGTTATTACTCACTAGGGTCACTTATCAAGGCTAATGACTATCCCCACATGCCATCACATGTTCTTTCTGTGTGTTTTGTCCTCACTCACACACACCCTGTGAAACATTATAGATGGCCAACCATCCTGATTATCACTCTAGGCTAAGCATGCTTTACTGTGGAGTTCTAATCAGGTAGGCTCTCGAAAAGTAAGGTGCACCTTATTGACATGGGTAGTAACATTTATCCTTTTTAAGTCTCACTTTTTAGGGGTGTTACAGTGCGCTCGATTTTATAAAATATGGGAGAATAGTTTTACTTATGAATTTAGCACTTATAAAGGGATTCATTATCAGTGATTTTCTAGTGCTGATACATGGATTCTTTATCAATGCTAGAAAAGCGCTGATAAAGAATCCCTCTATCAGCTCTAAAATTTTATCGCTGATACATGATTGCTTTTTCCGCACTTTTGGCTGATCGGTGATAAAAGGTTGTGGTTTCCTTGCCTATTTTTGTAGTAGTGTTATTATTGCCGAAATAAATTATTGTAATTATTGTATTCATTTATAATACAAGATTCATGTATATCTATTTTACCAAGAATATGAAACTATTCGTTCCTTTGGAATGTTATTTCCTTATATCTCTTGCCAATGTAATGGGAACACAACATTGGATTTGGTATTACTGGCATCAGGGAATTACATTCCCCCCACCACACATACAAAAACACAAAAACACACTCACACACACACAAACACACAGATATATATATATATATATATATATATATATCATTTTTCTATGTCTATTGGTGTGTTGGTGTGGGTGTGTGTGTTTACTAATCAGTATGTACATCATAGTTACATTGTAAAAGAAATTATAGGAATATTCACCTTCCCAAATTGTTTTTGAAAAAAATGGAGAACCTGAATTCCAAAATCAATACATTTAATCAAAAAATTAGTACTGATGAAGGAAAAAAGGGAATATATAATACCACTTAAATAAAAAATTACTTAAAAAATATTTTTAACATGCGTCCTAGTATGTGAAAAATAATTAATTGAATAAAAAATTAGGTGACACTAATTTTACATTCAAGTATATATTGATAATATATATTAATATTATTTTATATCAAAACAATGAATTAAAAATGAAATAAATTAGGTTTCCAATATTTTAGGAACCAAAAAAGGGAACAAAATACCTCAAACAGAGTAAAAAACGTGACCTTTGATAAATTTGCCTTGAACAAGGCACAACATTTCCATCATAAACCCAAGACATCAAGAATGAACAAAAGAAACACTAAGTAATCAATATAGTGTTTTTATATGGAATCTTGTATCTTTTGAATAGAATTAAATCAATAAAAATAATATTAAAAAAAATTATGTGGCCGTACAGAAATAGTATGACTTGATATCTCAAGATACTTCTTTAATATCTTCCAAACTATTGGGGGATATCAAAGGGGAGGTGCATATTGAGAACCTATTTCCATTTATATTATAATAGATAATATGGGAGGAGGGAGGTGAAAATAGAAGAAAATATGGGTATGATAACCGGTAGGTTCTCCATTTTTAATTCATTGGGCATTACATGTGGTTTTTTCGCACAAAGGGCCAATATGGGAAAAAATCACAGGCCAACACGTGAGTGTAACACATGGTTTTAAAAATTTAGAATTTCACATACGGTTTGACATGGTTAAATAAAAAAGGTACTCATTGTTGAATCATTTCTTAAAATCTTCTATTCCATCCATCTAGCCATGATAAATTAAAATATAATTAATATATTTAACAGTTCATCTAAAAATTCAAGAATAATGTTCATAATAATTAATTGAATTAATTAATAATAATAACTTCATAGTGTGAGGATAAATTATGTTTGGTATTTAAATGAATTTAGTATACCCTATATGTGGAGTGACTCTTTGGAAGTTATCCTTGGTTATAATAGACTATAATATAAGAAGTTCCTCTTCTTCTAGACCAATGGTCAAATAGATTTTTAATTTTTCCATCCAGAAGGTACTCTTATGATATATTCATGTAGGATGTAATACATATTGTTGTTATTTCTATTATTTTTATTTTATTTTTGGAATAAATTAGAATTTGTATTACTTAATACATCTATAATGTATTTATATACATATATAAAGCTTTATAATATTTAAATTTCAGAAGTTTATGTCAATATGAACAAAACATTGAATATTTGACAGAAATGGTTATATTATTATCCAGGATAATTACCAACACATATTAAATGTCTTTTATAAAAAATAAATAACCAGTTTCCAAATTATTTACTTTTTATCAAGATTTATATTTCTTGTTTCTATTTTTTTACTATGCATGACATTTAATAGTTTTTGAATGTTATCTCCTGGAAGTGTCCCACATTTTAATTTTTTATTTTACTATTGATTATGATCCAAGAATCATGTTTATATATTATCATCAATTATGAAATACACCATTTCATTACTCTTTCCATCTATGAATGACACTATTTTTTATTTATATTTTATTTTCAGGTACACAACTTGTATTAGTTTGCAAAAATTTATTCTTACGTAAAATTCTATTTAAAAAAAGGTATATTTCTATGATTTTGATATCATTATCATATTTATATATCATATTTATTTATATTTATATGTTTTTATAATTATTTTTGAAAATAAGTAATCAAATTGACTATTAATTTAATATTTTCCATGCCCAAGGGGAACCTCTCACATTAAGTATGAGTGACATTAAGAATATTATGAGCACAACATGTAAAGGAGGCTATTTAAAAATTTTATTTTACATAATGTGAAGAAAATAAAATCACTCCATATGTGTTAAAAATGGTGATATACTTTTGAAATGGGGATTATAATACAATTATAATAGTTTTCCCATGTCACTCAATTTTGTAAAAACATAGAGTTTTTGAATCACAATTGAATTTTTGGATTTTAAAAATGTAATGAATACAAGAAAAAAATAAATAATCATAATTTATGTTTTAAACTAGATAATGGAAGCAATAATATCTAATTTACATTTTTAAGTGAAAAAATAATTATATTTTTTAAAAATAATAAAAAATAAAATAATATATTTTTACTTAATAGTTTTCACTTTTTCAAATTTTGGAAACATTATCATAAAGGAAGGCCATGAAGTCTGTTTTCATAAACTAATGTTTCATGAAGTATTACATAATAGAAAATGTGTTATTTTATGAAATAATTTTGTATTGTATTTTCATATTAATTAATGGTTCATTATAAAACATTAGGTAAGTGTATCTTGTAGTAAATTTAAATTCATCGAAGGTTAGGAATTGGTATCACTAGTGGAATCCTAGGTTGTTGATTACCATATGTTATCATTTTAATGGTCGATATAATTTATAGAGGTATAAATTTGATGTTACATCATTATTATTGTGGTCTCATTGATTTTGAAGTATCTTTTTACTTTTTATATGATTCATGATGTTGAATCATGATTAAAAATATTTAGGTGTGTTAGAATGGTTAATGGTTCTTCCATTAGTAAACAAGAATTTTCTATTTTTAGGATCTTGAATACAGAATTCAAAAATTCGTTATGATTCAGTTCATATTTCACTATTTAAAATTATAAATTAATGGATGATATAAGATATTACTTGTGGTGTGGCATGGTCTATCAATTAATGATATTTTTATATTTATTGAATTTGGTTTGGTTATGTAATTTGCGAGGACGTCTAGAGATATGTTTTTGAGTTGTTCATCAAGAGTTTAGTGTATACCAAGAGATATTAATTGTAGACATAACGTCTATTTTTTTTAGATGAATGTCTACTATGAATCATTAGTCATGAGAATTCAAATGATGGGAGGTTTTAATGATATGTGTCATATGTAAAATTAATTAGGGTCTTATATAGAACTTCAGGTCGAATTATTTATGGGTTTGTTTGAATTATTATTTATAGTTAAGGGGTCATTTTTTAAATATCTTGATATGGTTCCATCTGTTAGAAAAATTATTTAGTTATTTTGTATGAGTTTTGTTATTCATATAACACCCCATAATTTTAATTTAAGAACCTTGTATTCGATTGCATGTATGACGCACAACACCAAGCACGCACGAGAATATAATATCGAATTATTTAAAATAAATTTAACATTTTTAAAAAATCAATCTATCATATATATTTATATAACTACAATATTGAGTTACTGTGTGTCACATTTAACAATGAGTTTCTTTAATAGCTTGCAACACATTAAGACCGGGTTTTACTGAACAACAACATATTACAAAACTATTATCTTTTAAAATAATAAAACATAAATAAACCATTAATATATAAATTATGAATTTTATTGAATAAATTATTATATAATATTATAAATAAAAATATAATATAACTTTATAGGTTACCAATTAATTAAAAATGAATATTAAAACAAATCAAATATAAATGAAATGTTTTTACGCTCACAAAGGTGTTCTATCATAATAAATGAAATTAACTACTATAAGTGAATACAATTTATGAAAAATATATATTATATATTAAATTAGAAAAAATTATATTCATCCAGCAAATTTTATAAGAATAAGATATGGAAAAATACAATTTTATCCATAAATACATATATTTGTTTTAAGATAGTGTTACCACATTTTAATTGAGAATCAATTATAAATAACATTTTTGGAACATTTTATTATTTAATTTTTCAAAATAATCTTCATATTTTTAATAGAAATAAAAAAATTATCTTAGAGTGGATTTTTGGTACATTTTTTTGAGGTTTCATTTTTTTGATGATTTGTGAAAATAATGAATTTTAAGAAAAATATTGCTTTTCATCTAATTTATTTTTAAGGTTAATTTATATTTTTTATTTATTTTAATGTTTAATTGGATAAAGGTTACATATATTAATCCAATTAACTTTATTTTAGTCAATTTAACTTTGATATTGAATATAATAAGAGATAAATCTTTTTGAACATTTAACTTTAAAAACCCTCTTTGTCTTCCCGTCTATGGGATTAAATTTAAATTAATTTATAATAGTTATATGTTTAGAATTTGAAAAAATTTCATTTCATATTTTGAATAATAATAATTTATGATATATAATAATATGAAATTATTATTTCATTAAAATATTTTCGAATGAAATTAAAATTAATTAGAGTAATTAAGAGGAAAATTATCATAACAAGAAACTAAAACTTAAACTTATCAGCCAAAAGGACCTATAAACATTTCCAAAATTAATTTTTTGTACATATTTATAATTTATATCATTTTACCTAATGTGGTAAATTTTTAAATCCACCTATATTAGGGAAACCTTGGGTGGAATTCCCCTTTCCAAAAAATTCATGAATGTCACTCCTCTGCTATAAAAATTCACTCACTCCTCCCACATCCTTACACCTCTCATAAAACCTTGGATTGAAAAATATATTTAAAAATAGGTCATAAAAATCTATCCCCTAAACCTATAAGAATTACTTTTGGAATAAATCTATCCAAGGAATCTATTGGGTGAAAACCAAATGGAGTTACCTTATTAAAAGGTAACGTTTTCCAGCAAAAACTTTTCAACCATTTACTTATACAAACCTTAAATTATTTTTATATAATTCATATATAATAACTTAATTATAAAAAAACTGATAATTTTTTATTATAAGATTCTACCTACACATACACAGACCTTCATATAATGTGTAACGAACATACCGTTTATGAGTACAACAAACTACCGCATCAAAAAATATTGTCTTTTACTTTTCCATTAACTCATCTCATGATTCAGAATTTGGATGAAAACACTATTTATAAGTGATATATATGATATTGATTATTTATCTATTCTTATATAGTTTTTATATAACACATAACTCAACGATTTCTATTTTTTGTGAATAAGATAACATCATTTGTGGTAGTGTGGACTACTTTCTCCTCAATGTAATGTGATTCATTCACACTGTACATGGGACGTATGAATGATTTTTTTAATAAAACTATATAAAAATTATGACATAGATATGATAATTTAATTATAATATATATATAAAGCATTTACTTTTCATTATTTTAAATATGGAAAAGAAATTAATGTATCATACATGCATACATACGACCTACTATCTCCCTGAACAGTGCATTTCATTTCCTAACTCAAAATATTTTGAGTTATTAGAAATTCATATAGAATTAATATATATGATATTTATATAAATTATTATAAAATTTATATGATTAAACCATTATATAAAAAACATGTCAAACATCAAAGCATTCTTGATGAACTAGGCAATTAGAACATGAAATAGTGAAAATTGTAATATTGTTAACGAAAAGAAATAAGATATTATAAAAAGATCATATATCATATGATAAATATTAATAATGTTTTATAATTAATTAGAAACATGTTTAATACCATTATATATTAATTTAATGGATTTTAATCTGAAAATTTATGGAAGGTAAAAAAATTTATCTCACTTTTTACATTTGTGGGATAAATTTTATATTAACAACATAATTATTTTCTGTGGTGTATATACTACCCATTTTGATATATTATATAATTAATTATTTTTTATTCATGAAATCTTTATTTTCAATTTGAATTGTTTCTTATGAGGGTATTTTAATTAAATGTTACCAATTTGTGAAGAATTTCATAACCGAATTTCATTCTTTTGGTTATATTACTTCCTCATTATCGTTTATATTATATGATTATGTATGTAATCATTTTTTACAATATATATTTTTATTAAATAAAATTAAGTGGAATTACATTTGACACACATAATCTATTCATTGGTCAATTTTCACTTTAATGTTTGGTCTTTTCAAGTGTTTTATTCACCATATCATTTTATTCGGGATTATATACACTTGAATTTCAATTATAGGATATTATATAACAATTTTTAAATAATACCATTAATTATCATATACTATTTTAATTAATGACACATTTAAATTAATAGTTCCATTTTTCAATCATTGAAACATAAAATTATTTATAAACTATTTTCAAAAATGAAAGTCATCATTTCCCTATTTAGTTTGAGAATATATTTTATTCTTAAAACCTAAATTTCAAATAAGGTTCTCAAATTTTTTTCTAAAATTCAAAAAATTATCTATAAAATAATTTTTTACCTTTTTTATTTTACAAATATTTTCAATGTAATATTCTTTTCACTTTCCGAAAAATAATATTTCTAAGATCATTACCATTCCAAAATATTTTTTTTACCTTTTACATAATGTATATATTTACACACTATAATTTCTTAGAAGCTTCCATTAATATATGAAATGGATAATTTTATAAAAAAATGTTTTCAAAAGACATTTTCAATTAAAAATATGTTGATTTTTTTCAAAATAAAAATAATATTTTCCTAAAAAATATATTTAAAAAATATTTTTATAGTATTTCCATTAATAAATGAAAATAACCCTTCATTTTTACACCACATGGGATATTTTTAATTGATAACATTATTAATCATACTTTTAATGGTATAAAACATATTTTTATAAGGATAATATTGAAATTCACATTATTGATTCTTTTTTCAGACCCCTTGAAATATTCAATTTCTTATGGTCATTGATAATTGAATTCCTCCAAATTGTCATTATCATTTATTATGGAGGTGTTTATTTCTAAACCATATATCAATTTTACATACGGGGTTTAATTTAATGGTTATTTTATTAAATAGGAAAATATTGATAAACCTATATCCTCCACTCAAATGTGGATATTTCATACAACAATATGTTTCTTCAAATTCAATGGACATGCACTATACAAGTTTGGATTCTATTAATACAATCACTATCAGTTTGGGACTTGTTAAAGAAATATTTATCGGTTAGAGACACTTTAAATTAATCCCCATGATGCATTTATAGTTTCTTGACAAGAAATTAGTTTAATTAAAACCCTTCTAGTTTATTTCCATGTAGAATAGGTGAGTTTCATTAATAATTTTTAACACAAAATAAGAAATGTATAAGAAAATTAATTATGTAACATGTCCTCACCATACATCTAACCATAATTACATCCCCATGACTTTGTTTTATAAATAAGCGTAACAAAAAACCTTGACAACTCCGTATATCAAATCCATAAAATAAAACCACCACCTTGCCATATAGTGATGTGTATACCATTAAGGGCCATATCCAAGGTGTCAAGATCTCAATAATACTAATTGTTTTCCATAGGCATACCAATGGAAACATGGTAAATGCACTAGTTGAAGTCCTATGAACTTTTTAACCGACATGTCCCACAAGATTCTATGAAATACAAATAAATGGGGTAGTTGGATCTAGTAATCTCATATAATTTGGATCCAGGATGCATACTCAGGCAACGTATTCACTACCACATTCCAGATCCCAGAAGACCCATCCATGGCATTAATCAAACCATTTATTATATTTAAGTCAACCAATGATTATAGACACACATTTAACCAATTTCATCTAATACTTCTAATCAATACAATATTAGAATTAAATTGTAACACAATTCAAGGAGGTAGTAAATATTATTAAGAAATCTAGTCAAACACGTTATAGTGTAATCATGTTTCTTATAACTTAGAAAGCATAATAACTCACCACTTGGGTTGAATGATAAGGAATAAACTAGTTAAATTCACATGGTGCAAACCATGGGTGGCCAAAGATGGGGTAAAAAATACTAAATTTACACAAATGAACCTATGGGAACCCCTAATAGGTCTTAAGTCATCTATTTTAGATAAAAACCTCAAAACTAGGCATGTTCTAAATACCCCTCATTGTGGTGAAAATGGTGATAACTCTATAAATCATCAAAATATGAAAGAAAAGTATATACCACCGTTCATGGATCAATTGTAGAGTCCTCATATAGTATCGAGTACTTATTAATCCTTTTTTAGGAGGAATCAGAATAATTGGTGATGAAAGGAATATTTGAGAATATGATCCTTATATCAAATAGTACACTAGATTTCTATATGAATCAAGAACGGATAAAATATAACACATGCCTTACCAATGTGAATCCGTTGATACAATCCACACTCAAATCAGAGGTCACATGAAGAACTAGGATTAAATCCATGATTTGGCTTCCAGAGGGATCCCAAGAGTGACCCCCAGCTGTGCAACACGAAAAAGAAGTTAAAATTTTACTTAAAAATATTTTATGGGAAAAATGGTAATTTTACCACAAAAAATGAGGGACATGGTTTCTACATAAAGTTTCTTAAATAGTGTCAAAATTGTGTAAGGATTATTATAAGTCTATGAATTAAATAGGGTTTCCCTCTATGTTTTGTACTAATTGTGTAGTAGCTATGAAAAATCCTCTATCAAGTTAGTAAATATTTCAGAGCTAGCTGCAATGCCTTACTATTAATCCTGTACATTGTTTGGTAACAGTGCGACCTCCTCATTCCACAAAAACAATGGTTTCGGGACCTATACTAGACCCAGACACCACAGAGTCAATCATTACACTAGAATTAATTCATAATGGGATATATTAAATCAATTAAACTGATAATTGATAGGAAACACAAGATCTGTATCTCACGGATGAACTGGGTTCTTACAAACAAACCCCTTGAAGAAATTTGGCCCTAAATTTACCTTCATTGGGTGGTGAAGAAATATGTGAGAACAACTCCATACACTAAGATCATACATAGGACTCCCTCTCCTAGGCCTCAACATGAACTTTTTCGTGCCTCTGTAGTAACCATACTAAATGAATATGATATCCACTGAGAACATTCATGCTACGATCCACAATTGATATATGATTCTCCTCAAAGGTTGAATATACATTTATCTCAATCTCCCATGTATGAAAGATATTATATGTCATTGAATGATAGTGAAATAGATGAGATATGTGGAAGAAAACATGAATTGATCAGTTCATCTAAGGTAACATCATCTAATTGGCCGTCGACCCGACCATCTCCAGAATCTTGAATGGCCCAACATATCAAGGTGAAATATTACTATGTCTCCTAATTATAATGTTTCATAACCTCTACGAAACATGTAAGAAAACATGATCCCCAACCTTGAACCCCAGGGGACTTATTTGGTAATCGACATATGATTTTTTTGAGTCTTTTGAGTAGGGATCCACTTTTGAATAAACAAAACCTATTTTCCCTCCTGGACAATATGAGGTCCCAGTATAGGTGCCTCCCCTTCCTTCATCCAACTTTGGGTTGATCATATTTTCCAAGCCTAAAAATCCAGTTATAGTTCCATCTAAATAGTATATTTTGAATCCAATATTGTAGGATAACTGAACAAGGTGTATTATCCTCTCCCAAGAACCCCTAAAATATTTTATTCATGCCAACAACATGTATTTAAGAACCTAAATTATGCACTCTAATAGTCCATCTATCTGGGGGTGGTATATTGTGAACAATATAACCTCTTTACACAGTGTATGTGTCATAACCCATCCCCCAAGGCATGTTCTGTGACTACCCCAAGCTCGCCTTCCATAGTCCAAATTCTAGAGAGTAGCACCAAATAGAAATATCCCAAAAAGGGAAGGTATTAGCCTCTAAAACTGTATACACACACAAATTTTAAACTTCCAAAAGTAAAAAAAGGTAAACCACAACTATCAATTAGTAAAATATAGGGAGTACACTACAAAATAAAATAATAAAGGGTCTACAATATAATCCCAAAAAAATAAATTAATTTAAAACTTAAATCTTTCATCCTCTCGAGACCCTACCTGGATGATAAGTGGAGGGTAGCTATCTATAGCCATAGACGTATGTCCCATCAATCTCATCTCACCGGGCACCACCTGGTCCAGGACCACCATGGTATCTGTCAAAGCATCAATCACCTGTTCAAGACATGACATGTGTGGGTGAATCCCATGTATGGTTACATAACATAATACTCAGTAGGGACCCCAAAACACAAAGGAAATACCATAATGAAATATCACACAACAAGACCACATGCCATGAAAACTCAATCTAGGTATAAATTAAAATATAGAATGTATGATTTATTAGTCGTAAAGATGAAACATCATGTAATTATAAGGAACACATCCCTGATGACCAACTGAGGTGTGCCCAACTACTAGACCACTGAGGTCTGCTCAGCTGCTGGACGACTGAGGTCTGATCATCTGTTTGACCACCGAGGTTCGTTCGTCTACTGGACCATTGATTTATGCTTGTTTTCTACACCACTGAGGTAATATCATCCATTGATGCACTTAGGTACGCTTGATTGCTAAACCACAGAGGTATGCTAGTGTTCTTGACCACTAATGTTCACTCATCTACAAATCCTCTAGCGTACACTAGTATTCTAGACCATTTGGATTCACTAATCTATTTAACCACTCAGGTATGCTTGTCTACTAAACCACTAAGGTACGCTCATCTGCTGGACCAAAGAGGTATGCTCGTCATATCCTTCATCTCGTAGACAACCGCATAATTTCAACTCTCTAATGTGATAGATTATTGGAGAATATACTCCCCAATACATTAGTCCTATCTGGACTATGAAATAATCTAACATAGATTATTTCCTAAAAGACCATAAGGTCACAAGGGTCCAAAATTAATAGACAACACGTCAATCAGATACACGATCTGAATGATATTAGCATTTTATTAAACTGGATAGAGTTGCATCAAGGATAGGTTTGAATTGGTCAGACCGTCCTGACCAACCCATCTCGGGGGATCCAACATGACCCACCCTGTTTTGGCTAACCAGGCATGACGTCCTCGGGTTTGGACTAGTCCTGTGCATTCTGGACCATTTGTCAGGCCCATTTTTCTTTGTTGGATCTATGCAGTTTGATTGTGAGTCTAGAAAACAGGTTCACCAAGAGACCAGGTCCATATTCTCGGGGTCAGTCCAACTAGGTTGGAATGGTACTGCCCCATCGGGCCACTCAGTGACCCAGTTTCCCCTCTGGCCTGGCTAATAATGCAGGGTCAGTTCTCTTCCAACCCGGGCCACCCAGTGGTCGGGTTCATTGCATCGACCTGAATGCTTGAGTGAAAAACATTCCTATAACTAGGTGGACACAGTCGGTGACTGCATCTCCCACTCCCAGTCAACGCAGAGGAAAGACGCATTGCCATTCTCCCCAAGGCCATCGGCCGTTGGGGTTCACCCGCCAAATGAACGTGACCATCCCACATTCCACGTGGCAGGTCTGCAAGGCCATCCCCAACCTGAAGCATTGTGTTGGGTCCCCCATCTACCGTGTCTTCTTTCGAAATCTTTTCACACATTCATGCGGCCAAAGTGACATGGCCTCCTCCACTTCCACCATGTCCTAATGTCGTAGCCTATTCCTGCTATTTCCACTCTCCTGGTCGTGGCCCTTCATACCCAATGTAGCCATATCCCATGGCCTCCTACTATGGGATGATGCACTAATGTTCCAATGTGGTCTAGTCTGGACTGGAGATAATGTCACCACCAAATTCAATGTGCCACGAAGAATGGGAATAATCCTTGAAGATGAGAGGGGAATGAGTCACACATAAGAACACCCAAATATTGATCTAGGACTTTGTTCGTATAGAAACAAATATGTTCTTATTAGAAGGATCACAAAAAACCAAAAAGGGTGTAATAAAAAAATAGATATCCCCTTTATCCCGCATCATTAACCATCCAGAATGAATGGTTGATCCATGGGTTAACTTATTCATGAGATAACCCGGGTTCTTATTTTAAAAGAAAGAATGGGGAAAATTGATTCACACAGAAAACTATCAAAACTCTATATAGAGAATGGATCAATCAGTGTTGTGGTTTGATATTCATTGGTGA
This sequence comes from Viscum album, assembly GCA_963277665.1. NCBI lineage: Eukaryota > Viridiplantae > Streptophyta > Magnoliopsida > Santalales > Viscaceae > Viscum > Viscum album. The sequence continues at coordinate 714,348,838 of OY728122.1, forward strand.
TCTATTAGGAGACACCATGATCCATATTTTCATCAACCATCAATCCGTGATCCATAATCACTGGCGATTCATCATTTTATTTCATTAGTTTAATGAAAATGGAATTCCTCTTGAGCCTCACAACAATCTCCCTTGGTTGTCCCCTATTCATGTATCTTAGTTAATCCATTTAATGGAGAAAAAAAATTCAGCGTTTTTGTTATGTTGAGTGTTCATGTCATTACACTGTTGCATTTATGAAATGAAATATCTACCGTGTCTTTGCGTTTCAGAGAAACATTATAGAATAAAATAAACATTTTATTTTTATTTTATTTTCCCTCAAAATGCCAGAAAATTAACATTCACCATCGAACCCTATCGGTCAAGGTTTTTTCCTGCTCAAGGATGAAAACTCATTATAAAGTAAACAATGGTCTCATTTTTTAATCTAGGTTACCTTTTTTGAGTTATGAGGATTCGAAAATAAAATAATTATTATTTATATTATTTTATTTACGGTTACATCCCAAAAATCAAATTTCACAACTGACCTATGTGGGACAATGTTAGGCTCTTCCTATGGGAACCATTATCTCATGTGCTAAAGGGTACACTCAGGTTTATAATCAGAGTTACTTTTTAAGAGTTATAATTATTTTAAAATAAAATAATCATTATTCAATTATGTTATTTTCTGCCAAAATATTTTTCCAATGTTGGTCTGCACTGGCCAATGTAAGGCTTGACCCAAGGAAAGCATACACTTACGAGCTTAATGGTAGTCTCATATTTTCTTGTGGGTAAAAAGGATTTAGAAAATAAAATAATAATATTTAATTATTTATATCGAGTTATTCCACCTTTGGGTTTTCTCACTAGAGGCTCGTGCACACTAATATTAAGTCTCACCAATGGTAAAACCGCCATCTAGAACGCAACAGTGCCCTCAAAATTCTAACCCAGCACCATTTTAAGAGTTATTCATCAATTTAATGAAAACATATCATAGGTTCTATTTAAAAAATAACTTTTTTCGATGGATCATTCAATGAAATCTAGGCCTCACAAGGGCACACTATCTAAGAACCTAGTTTCAAAGTAATCCAATTTATTTTCAAAAAAAATTCATGGAATTATGGGGTATTAAATTACTCCACTTTTTATGTATTTATATGCTCGTAATCCAAAAAATGGCTAATTAGATAAAAGGGGGTAGTGATCATGAATCTGAGACCCCCACTGCGACGTGCTCTCCTGGATATTCTTGTGCTACCAACGAACATGAACCAATGGAATTGACAATCCATGAAGTATTATCCCATATTGGTCCTCAATCTCCACCAAGTACAGCGTAAATATCACCCCGTCATAAATATCCATCTCACCAAAATAGATGATCTGAGAAGGGTATTGCATGTGCCTCCATAATAGGGATTCATGGAAGTCACCGTGCACCCTCTCTTACTACTATAGTAGAGCCATGTAATATTTCATGTCACCCACCCCATGTAGAAACAGGAAAGGTTTGATGAACCTCATAGATAACTTGTTTCCCCGACCAAATCTCAGTATCACTCATTGAGGAGAGACCCATATGAATACTAGATCCCCCTATTCAAACACCAAGGATCTCTCTAACCTATCATCATAGATCATATGCTAGCTTGGCGCATTCTTCATAAGCATTCAGATGACCTGCACCTCCTCAGTGGTAGTATGTATCATCTATGGACCCACGAGTGTTGCCACCCCTTGTTCTGTCCATCATAATGGTGACCAGGATAGTCATCCATAAAATGCCATGTATGGGGTCATACTAATAGTGGAGTGGTAGTTATAATTGTATTTAAATACCAACAGTGCTAGGTGTTCCTTCCAACTATGACCAAAATCAATAATGAAGCATGAATCATTTCATCCAAGGATTGTATGGTCCGCTCCATTTGACCATCCCTATGTGGGTGAAATACTGTGCTGAAGCGCAGCTGAGTCCCAAACACCCCCTATAATCTCTTCCACAATACTGATGTAATGAGTTCATCATTATCTAATACTATCACTGATGGGAATCCATGGAGTGATAAATTATCATGCAAATAGAGGTGTCCCATGCTTTCTACTGACCGCCGTTCTTGAATGAGTAAGATGGATGACATTGTGAGTCGTTCTATGATCACCTAAATGGTATACACCCCTTGGATGTGCATGGTATGACATTCAAAAAATCCTTGGATATCATATCCCACTTCCACTAAAATACCTTTAGGGGTTGTGAAAAACCTATTGAAACCTTGTCCTTGGCCTTCAGTTGATGAAAATTGAGGCATCTCGAGACAATATCTGACGCTGCCTTATTTATCCCCGACCATCAGTACTAATGTCATAGGTTCTAGTACATCTTTTCTAGAACTGGATTTACATCCAAATGGGATGTAAGGAACTCTCTGAACAATTTCTCCAATAAAACTAGTAATAAAATGGTGTATCCTCTAAAAATTATGACATTGTCCCCCTTTAGAATATCCATCATTGGCATGACCTGTGGACATCTGGGCATGTGTAGTATTGCAGTTGGAATCTTCGAGTTACGAATCCTTAACTAATTATAATAGTTGAGGAGAAACTACCATTGAATGAAGATAATATACCACATCAATATTCACAAAGGATATCTAAAGTGAGGAAAACTTCTTTAAGGCCTCATTTGGTAGCTATGAACTCGACCTCTAGATGAGAGCATATGCCACCATGGTCCCCTTCTCAAAAGTATAGACTATCTCAATATCATATTCCTTGGGGATCTATAGAAATTGTACCTATCTCAAATTTTTAACCTTCTAAGAATATATATACTTGATACACTTCTAGTCAGTGTAGATGATGACTTGTTCGCTCATAAGCTACTGTCACAACATCGTCAGGGTGAAGACGACCGCTGCCAACATAAGGTTGTGAGTCACATAGTTCTTCTCCCACGGTCTAAAATATTGTGATCCATAAGCAATCACTATTTTCCATTACATCATGAAACAATGGAGGATATTTCCTTATGAATCAATGTACAGAGCATATTCGGTTCCCTCCTCTGTCCACCTCATGATTGGAGAACTTTTCAAGCTCATACTCAACTATGGAAAGCTCTGCTTGAATCCTTATGTCCACATATAGGGTTTAACCTTCATCTTCAACATAGTCATGAGTGCTGCCACTCTTGAGAATCCAAGTACAAACCTCTGATAATACCCATCCCACCCAAGGAAACTCTTCACCTTGGTTACACTCTTGGGTGGTTTGCAAGAATGCACATCCTCGATTTTAGATGGATCCACCGCAAATACATCCTCTAATATGAATTTTCCCAATTATGTGGACCTCCCATATCAAGAACTCAAACTTTTAGAGAACCCCATAAAGGTAGTTCTCTTAGAGTGTGTCTAGAACCATCCTTAGTTCTATAAGGTACTCATCCTCAGACGTTAAATACACTAAAATTTCATTAATTAAAACCACTATAAACTGATCTATGTACGACTAGAAGATCATATTCATGAGTCCCATAAATACTACTAGTGAATTTTTTCACGCCCAATGGCTTCACTAAGTACTATTAGTGTCTATAAGAACGTATTAATGCTCTATTTTATATTTCCTCATCTCGTACTTGAAGATGGTGATAGCTCGATCTGGAATCTCTCTTCGTGAACCAAATTGCTCACTTTAGCTGATTGAAGAGGTCGTAAATCCTTGATAAAGGATACATGTTCTTAATGATAACCTGGTTTAGGTGCAAGAAGTCCATGAATAACCTCAATATTCCATTTTCCTTGTTGGAAAACAACACTAAGGATTCCCGTGGTGAAATTATGGGCTTTACAAACCCCTTCCTATACAAGTCCTCCAACTATACCCTCACCTTTGGGAGATCTATGGGAGCCATCCTATATGAAGGTGTAGATATCAGTGTCATCCTATAGAACATACCATTGAATAAGTATAACTCTCTATGAGGAGGTACTCCTACAACATCCTCTAGAAAGATGTCCACGTACTTTTCCCCCATGGTAGGTAACTAAATACTCAAACCATTTATTGCTACGTGGGTAAGGATGGCTACATGTAGCGACCCATATCCCCTTTCCTCCAGCTCCCTAAGCATAGTGTGGACAACATTGAGAGGTGGTTGTAAAATGATGACATATATTCCACACCATGCTACTCTCACAGCTCCACTACCACATTAGATACATTGATTATTAATAAGTTCTTTTTTTATCTCTGCCCCGACGACCCATCCACTATTTTACTATCAGTACAATCGGTTGGATAATATCTAGTGAGATGTCCCCTACAGTCTCTTAAAAAAATTACCTCATTCTAAGATGACTGGAATCACCCTATGAATTTGGAGAGATATATACTCTATCTTGGGACCACTGTGTCATTTTTAGGCTACCATCCATAGATGAAGTGGTCACTTTTTTCTTGTTGGTATCTCCTGTATGTGCACTGAGCTCCATGTTGATGGAAAAACTCCCCTCTAAAGAGATTATGAAAGTCAGACCAGGTGTTGGTTTACTTCTAATGAAAGTGTAGGGTCAATATCCACTATCATTATGCTAATCATTTCAGAAGTCTCATTGCTAGCACCTCTATCTATTGATGTGGCATCCTCATTATGTAGAAGACTCGCGTCACCGCCTCTAGCCAAACCTTAGTGACCTGAGGATCTATCTCTCCCGTAAATCTGTGAGGTCATTATCATTGGATATTTTGTAAGGAACTGAGACTAAGTGAATCCTATACCAGTGATTATTATAGTATCAACTATCCAACAGGAAGTGGTATCACTGGGACACCACCTAAAGGTGCCATCTCAGGAAACGTTCCCTGTACTGAAGCCTCATCACTTTGTGAACCATCCTCATGGTCACTAGAATACTTATTGGGCATTTATGTGGAGTCATATTGATGGTCATAAAGATGAACCATGATTAATATATTATACTTGTTGAGATGACTCTAACTCAATAAGGTCATGGAAAACTCAATGGTGTAGGAAACTAGTGTTTTCGTGTACTGTGTTGGAAAGCAAATTTTATAGTCTTGGTGTATGGATATGTTGGTGAATACACTAACACTGGATTCCCTATCCAAAAATCCAAACTCGAAATTCCTAACAAAATTTACCCAAAACAAAATCATAGACATTATTTTCTTATGGTAGAATTGAACTCTCCCATATAAAAAATTTTCATGACTCGTCCCCAGGGCCCGTGTTGTGAAAAACTAATGACCTCCTTCCATAAGCCAGGGGCTAGCGACTAGCATGAAAAAGGCATAGCCAAATTGGGAAGATTTTTATGTTAAACCTATACACATGAAAAAAGATCAAACAATATAATGTTAACAAAAAGTAAACCCAAAATCTCAACGAGACAACTATAGAGAGTAAAATACAAACTAAATGAACAAAGGGTCCCAAATAAACTCAAAAAAACAAAAAAGGAATGTATAATTGGCACAATTTATCTAATTGAGACCCTACCGAAAAGGAAGGTGGAGGGTAGCTATATGTAGCAGTAAATTTATGTCCCATAAATCCCATCAATCTAGGCACCACATGGTTCCAGAGTACCAATGTCTCCATTGAAACATCGATCACCAATGTAAGACATGAAACCTGCGGGTGAAGCCTATACAGCAGTGTGTAACACAAAACTCATTCGGGACCCCAAACCACAAAGGAATGTCCCAAAAGAAAGATCATACAATAAGACCATAAGAAAAGATATCTCAAACTTTTTATTTCTAAAAATATTGATAGTATGATTTATCATTCATAATAATGAAACATCTTGTACTACTGAGAAACTAATCCTTGACAAGTCACTGAGGTCTGCTCAGCTACGTGACCATTGAGGTCCGATCGGATGATGGACCAGTGAGGTCCACTCGTCTGCCAAACCACCGAGGTCTGCTCATCTGTTGAACCACTGAGATATTCTCATCTAATGTACCACTGAGGTACACTATTTTGTTGGACCATTGTGGTACGTTCATCTGTTGAACCACTAATGTACGCTCGTGTGTTGAACCATTGATGTACATTTGTCTGTTGAACAACTAGGTTACCCTAGTGAATTCTACCATTGAGGTACACATGTCTACTGAACCACTGAGGTAATCTCGTAGGTTGCACCATAAAGGTCTAATCGTCATATCTTCCATTTCATATCCAGTCGTCAGATTTCTGCTCTCCAGTGCACCTGATTCGAGAAAAATCTACTCCTCAAGCCATTGGTCATATGTCAACTATTATGGAATCACATGTACATTATTAAAAAAGTATGGTCTCATTATAAGGTTTCCAAAACTGTAGACTTCATGACAATCAGACGCCCAGTATGAATGATATTTTCATTTTAGTAAATTTGGTCTGGTTGCATCCGAGCCTGGTTCGACATGGTCCGACCGACCTGACCAACCCAACCAAGGGGTCCACATGGCCCCACCCATTTCAGATAACCTGACTAGAAAATGTTTGGTATGAGTTGACCATGTTTGGTCTGGGCCCACCTGGCCCATCATGACCCATTAGTCAGGCCCATTGGGCTTGGCTGGATCTACCCCGATTCGGTTGTGGGTCCAGTATGCTATGTTACCCATCGGACTGGTTTGACTTGGTCAGACCCGTACTGACCTACCTAGTCGCCCAGCTACCCAAGATTCCATCCAGTCTGGCCCGCAGTGGTGGGACAGCTCTCACATAGCTCGGGCCACCTAGTGGCCATGTTCATTGCACCAACCCGACTAATTGAGTGACTAAATTTCCTCTAGCTGGTTGGATGCTGTCAGTGACTACATCACCACCTCCCTACCAATTTGGCTTCAAGCCACATTGACCATCTTTCGGAAACATTATTCTATATGGGTTCATTTTCTGGATGAACGTGGCCAGCCCGTATCCACATGGCTGGTCAGCATGGCCAACACAAGCCCCAGGTGCTATTACAAGTCTAGTTTCCATCGTAGTTTCGTGTCATGCCCTGTCACAATCAACTATGGCCTGGGTTCCACGAACTTCTCCTCCACCATTCTGGCTTGGGTTTCACCTCCATCTGCTTCCACCACCCAGATACGGATGCCACGAGGACATTCCCCACTACTGCATCCATGTGATTTGGTCACCTGTCGCAACCACAACCTTCTTCCGCAACCTTTTTCTGATGTCGTAGTCTGCTTGGATGAAACACTTCCCACCTGATCCCACCATCTCCTGTGGTCTTCTTCCACATTCTGATGAGCTGATGCACCACTGTGGACTAGTCTAGACCACATATACCATTACTACAAAATTCATTTCACCATGAACAATGGTATGAATATGAGAACATGATACGGGAAAGATTCAAACATAAAAACACTTGAATATTGATATGATTCATTTTTTGTATAGACTCGAATACATTCTAGTTAGTAAAATCATGATGAACCAAAAACGAAAATTAAAAAATAGATATCCCCTTATTTTGCATCATTATCCACCCCGCACGGATTTTCAATCTCTGGATTAAGTAGTTTGTGAGTTACCCTGCATTCTTCATTTAAAAAAATTAAAGGGGAAAATTGATTCACATCGAAATGAATAAAAATGGTTTGGTCAGTGTCTGGGTTCAATAATCAATTTTGATCCTTTAAGAGTCATCATGATCTATCGTCTCATAAATCTTTGATCCATGATACATCATCATTGGCGATTCTTCATTCGTTGCTCACCAAGGGAACATCTAGATCCTCAGAGAATTTTCCCCAGGTCATCCCCAAATCTTGTATCTATTTTAATAAAATTAATTGAGGAAACATATTTCAGTGTTTTTGTTACACTGAGTCATAGTTTCGTCACACAGTTTCTTTTATGAAATGAAACAGACACATCATTTCTACGTTATAGAGAAAAAATTTCAAATAAAATAAAAGTTTAATGTTTATTTTATTTTCCCTTAAAACACCTAAAAATTAACATTCAACCTCGACTCGTAATGACTGAGGTTTGGTCCTTTTTAAGGAAAAAATTCTCATTATGAAGTTAATTGTGGTCTCATATTATTAATTCTTGTTACCATTTTTGAGTTATGAGGATTCAAAAATTAAATAATTAAAATTTATATTATTTCATTTACATTTATGTCCAAAAAATAAATTTCCTAGCTAGTTGGCACCGACCAATTTTAAGCTCCACCTAAAGGAATCACACCGTTACGGCTAATATTAAGTATCATGGTTATTCCACTTAAGTGTTTTCTCCCTGAAGGCTAGTAACGACTAATATTAAGTATCATGGTTATGCCACTTAAGTGTTTTCTCACTGAAGGCTAGTAACGTCTAATATTAAGTATCACCGAGGCTAATCCCACTATCTTGAATGAAATAGTTCCCTCATATTTCTTATCTAGGAACCTATTTATGTGTCATTCAACATTTTTTGGAAAACCACTCACACATGCTTTTTAAATATAAAATATTTCGATGGATCATTTTGGGAAATCCAGGACCTAGAAGAACACAATATCTCAGCACCTAGAATAAAAATTATTCCATTTAAAATTTCAAAAAAAATCATGGTATTATGGGGTATTACATCCCATTATATCCCTTTCGTGAAAAGAGATGTTAACCGGGTGTCCCTATCTGAAATTATAGAATGAGGGACATTGTGTAGATAGACAATCTCAAGGATATACATCCTCCAAAGACCATTAAATCTGATTTTTTTATTGGAAGTAAATGTACAAAATTCATGAGAATTTTAATAATAACCGAAAAACAATTTTACCATTAGTAGAACTTGTTAAACCCATCATGAAATACATCACAACATCACTCCATTTCCACTCAGGAATGGGTATCTATTATAAATGTTCTAATAGTCTCTATCGTTCATCTGTCACCTACTGATTGGTAGAACATCGCATCAAAAAACCAGCTAAATCACTTTTCATACCCTACCACCAATAATTATAATGTCAATACTGATACATCTTGGTGATAACAGGATGCATTGCCCAAGATGAAGCATGAACATAATCCAACATCTACTCACACATGTCTAGAAAAACAAAAAAATGACCATATCACCAAATTATATCACACTCAACCATGGTCTAACAAGGAGGAGGGTCCTCACTAGCCACACTCTCTCATTAAACAAGGCCATTGGAATTTGATAGATTCATCATCCCTAGTCTGTCCAGTAAGGTAGAGGTAATATATAAGGATTAAAAAAATGTCTTCCCAAGATTTTATTCAACTCCAAGTTTATCTTAGAGAACAACTCTATAATATTCTTCTTGGTACTATCCTGTTTCATGGCTTGAATATGAGTCCTCTTTTTCAGTGCATCATCCAATTCATTTCCTTTACCAAACATGTAGGGTTTATGAAATTCAAAAGAATGAAAGTAATCCACCCAACATTTCTACCTAAGATTTAGATCTTGTTGTTTAAATATGTACATGTGGATTTGAGGTCCATATACACCACATAACTCTATCCCAATATGTAATGCCTCTAATAGCACAATGCATGAATGATGGTGCCTAAATTGAGATCACTCATCTGGTAATTCATCTCATGTGGCCTCAAATAATGAGACATGTACACAATGACTCTAACCCACTACATCAGCACTAATCCTATCCCAATACTTGAGGCATCATAATACACAGTGTAGGTCCTTCCCAGCTTTTATAGTATTAGTACTGGTGCTGACATCAACCATCCTTTCAGATATTTAGAGGTTGTCTCACAAGAATCTGACCATTCAAACTTCACTCCATTCTTAGTGAAGCCCATCGATGGTGTTTCTAATCATGGGAAGTCATGTATGAAACATTTATAGTATCCAAACCACCCTAATAAGCTTCACACCTCAATGAAATTCTTGTGATACTCCCTGGAAACTGCTTCTATCACCTTTTCTAGGTCCATCGATACTTCTGTCCCTAAGATGACATGACCAACGAATTGAATCTGATCCATACAAAAATGGAAAACATTGATATGAGCATATAACTAATTCTATCTCAGTTTATTGAAAATGATCTCATTATTTTTGGAATGGTCATGTCAATTTTGATAATAAACAAAGATATCATCCATGAAAACTACCAAAAAATAATCCATGTAAAGATGGAACACTATATTAATGAAATACATGATAACTATTGGCGCCTTCATGAGAAAAACAACATATATAGACATTAAAATAGACCATACCTACTAAAAAATTATATATGAGGTATTTATGTAGGTTGAACATGTACTGTTTTATATCGTTCCCTTAAGTTGATTTTCGATAACACTCAGGCTCCTCAAAGTTGATAAAACTTGTCATCTATATGTGTAATGTGATATAAGTTTTATCCATTGGTCATATTAACATTTGATAGTCCTAAAAAAGTCTTAGGGTACCATAATCCTTTTATCATGAAGGGCCAGAGAACCCCATGGATATGTACTGGGTCAAATAAACCCCTTCACCTCCAAATCCCCTAGATGCCTATTGAGGTCATGCAACTCTTTCATAGCCATCCTATAAGGGGGGATGGATATTAGAGAAGCTCCTTGAATTAGATTGATTGAGAAAAACATCGCTCTCATAGGTTTTAAAATAATAAAATTAACAAAAAAACACAGCCCAAAAGCGCTAAACCACTAGGGGGAAGTATACCTGACTCACTCCCTAATCATCCATAACCAAACTAGTGATCTAAGATTTAATTCAAAAAAACCCACAACAATCTGCACTATCTTGGCTAAACTGGATGTCCCATTAACCACTGTGAGTATATAATGAACCCTCTGGTGATGTAAAAATCACCCTATAGAGATAGCAGTCAATATATTCTTTATAAGTTACTATCTAGTAAATCACGAGAATGATGTCAAACCCCATCATCTCTAGGACATAATGGTCCTAGACTAAGTGACATCCACCACCCTTAAGGGGAAATTCCTATATCAGTTCATGTTGTCCACTCTGATATGCAATAGTTTCTATATTGAAATCACCCTTAGAAATAAAAACAACAATTTAATGGATTTTAACCACTGCTGTATAGATATAGATATGTGATGCACCAGTATCAAAAAGAGAATATGTAATATTAGAGTATACTAAGATCGTACATCTTGGAGTAACTGTCGTCTGGATACCTCTACCATGACATCATCTACCTCAACCTAATCAAGAAATACTGGTCCAACTACCTTCCTTATGTAGAGCTAATTATCCTTCTCTTCAACCCAGTGTCAAAGGTTACCCTTTATGTATGAACCTGGATCTTCGTTCAAGTATGTTTTTTATTTTTTCTGTAGTTTTTAAGAAAAATGGATTTTATTTGAAAATTTTCAAAGTACACGCTGTGTACTTTCTGAGTACACACCGTGTACTCTGATCCGGCTCGAAGTCGTTTGTTGGCTATGCCCAGGCAACACACATGGTGTGTAGGGTTGACGTGGAGGCTAATTTTGGCGGATTACAGAAAGGCCCCAGTATACGCCGTGTACTCTAAAAGTACACACCATGTACATTATTTTTTTTCACTAAATGGACCGAGGTAGCGCCTAACCCCAATTTTCATCATCTTCTCCAGTTTTCATCTGCCTTAGAGGGACCGTACCACCAGATCTTCAACGGGCTCCCGTCTCACTGTCCGTTCTCCAATTCAATCACAGTCAATTACATTGGAATCACAGTAGTGAGTTTTTCCTTCTTCTTTAGCCTTGTTTCGTGATTCCTCCTGGTTTCCAAGTTATCATAGGTTGAGTGTTTTTTACGTTTTCTCAGATCTACATCGTTCCAAGCTGAATCTGTCATCTTGGATCACTTATATCGATCACCTAGGATCATGATAGGTGGTTTGTTCCATCTTATTGAACGTCGATGAGTATTTTGTGCAAATTCCACCAATACCTTTGAATGGGGTATTGTGTGTCCCAGTTTTACCCTTTTTATTTGCCTTCTTTTCTTGATTGTTTTAGTAGAGGTTTATGATTGTAATTATAGTATTTTATTTTGTTCTTAGGTTGCTTTGCCATGTTTGTTCTGCTTGTTTGGTGTTCTGCCAGTTTCCATGCCTAGTTATAGGATTTTGGATTGTTCCCTTATTTTGCTGCTGAGCCTTAGTAGATAGCCAAGTAGTTCTTTAGGTTTTCTTGGACGATGCACACATTCCGAGCATGTTTAGTTTAAATTAGGACTGTGAGAACCTAGAGTAGTAGACCAAAGGGAGAATTTATGGAAGGGCTTTTCCAGAGTGTCTTTAATTATGATACGAGACCATAGGGGGAATTGACGTTGAGTGATTCCTTAGAGAGTATGTAGTTCCTCGACGTGGGACACATGTGGAATAGACATTGATTTCTTCCCTAGAGTTCCTTTATCACGTTACGAGACTATAGGGGGAATTGACGGTGAGTGATTCCCTGGAGAGTTTTCTTAATTTCTTGACTGAACCAGAGGGGTGAGATCGTGTGTGCCACCTAGAGGGTTGATTGTACTTATAGGGTGAATTATAGGGGTTAGGCTGTGAGAGCTACCCAGAGGGACATGCTTTTGGGCCCAAGAAGACTATGTTGCTGCAGGTATAGATAAGGGCAAGCACCCTTCTAATTCAGGATCTTGATTGCGCTGGATCTGGGGAGCATGGGACCGAGTCGGGGCTCGCGATGCTGAGGAGTTTTTTTTATTTTTCACATGTTTTCAGTTGTATTCCAATACCTTGTTTTGTTTTATACATTCCCTAGATACTTGTACCTGTTGCATCATTGTCATCATTGCTATATATATTCAGTGCTTCCGCTGTTTGGTTTCTGCCGTTATGCATGTTGTTACTGCTTCCACCGTTGACTGTTGTTTTTCCACTGTATACCTTACCGAATGAGGGCATAGTTTCCCCACCGACTCACCATGGACCTCGCTTCTAGTCGGCAGCCTCTGGCATTCGGGGAAACGCGCTTGAGGTTATGTGGCCAATCGGGTACGGGGCACCAGTGGACGGGCTCCAGATTCGGGTTGTTACAAAGTGGTATCAAAGGAGTTCTTTTCTCTTTCATTACTATTTGGAGACTTTAACTAGGGATAGGACAGATTCGGTACATGGTACTAAGCTGTGCTCGGGATTAGCTAACCCATGTACAGGGAAAGGCCATACTACCTTTTTGATTGCAGTTTGCTGGTATTGAGTTTTATGGTTGATATGGTTTCACCTAGAGTGATTTGTATGACTTGTGCGGTTATTGTTTTGATATTTCGGTTCAATTTCTGTCGCAACCCGACGATATGAGGGTATTCCATCTCATGCATCATATAGGCACTTTTAGAAATCACATGACATGCATTCTTTCCATGCCATCTAGGGTGAATTAGTGATTTCATGCTATTGTGATAGGCTTTGTGTAGATTATCCATGCTGTTGTGATAGACACTTGATAGAATCCCTGCTGTTATGTTAGAGACTTTTTGTTTTCCTCTTGTATGTGACTATAGGAGATGTGGATCTTTGATTTTCGGGGAGTATGGGCCCTCACGAATCGAAATTTGGCACCTCTTTCCCTTGTTTTAGTGTTTCGGGGAGTCTGAGCAGTTTCTGACCTACTGCCCAGAAAAACCCAAAATACACGGCGTGTAGTTTTTGGATACACACCATGTATTTTCAGGCCGTGTCACTGATTGTGTGATTAGAACACGGTGTCGTGGGAGTAACTTTGGGAACATGCCGTGTACGATTGGTACACACCGTGTAAGTTCGGAGCTGTGTACCCCGCCGTGTCACTAACAACACGGGTCGGGGAAGCTCGGGATGAACATGCCATGTCCTTAGGGAACATGCCGTGTAGTTCTATCTAGGTACCCGACTGTGTCACGAACAACACTGTCCAATGTTACCTTCTTTTCCACACGTTGTGTTTGTTCGGAACATGCCGTGTAGTCTTTTCCAGGTACCTGACCGTGTCACGAACAACACGGGACGAGGTCACCTTGCCTATGTACACTGTGTTTATTCAGAGCACACCGTGTAAGGTTCAGCCATGTAGAAGGTCATGTGTTTCACAAACATGGGTCACCGAAGCCTTGTCTAGTACATGCCGTGTATGTTAAGAACACGCCGTGTAGTCTCTGGTTAAGTCAGACCGTGTGGGTTATCTGTGTAAGGAGACTTGGGCAGGGGAACAGTTTTCAAGTACATTCCATGTGTGGGTGCAACACGTAGTGTAGATTGAAGTGTACACAACTTGTAGGGCAGGAGTACACACCCATGTTAGTGGGTTAATAAGACACGCAGTGTAGTTTTATACATGCCATGTAGTCGTGTTTTTCAAATATTTGTGTTTTTCTTCCCCTGTTTTCGTTTTTTACTCTTTTGTTCTCTGTACTTGTTTTCCTGATCTATGGTGTGCTTTTGATCTTTCATAGCTATGCCTCTGAGACATCCTCCGGCCGTATGGCTGTCATCGAGTAGTGATCAGACGCCAGAGAGGGCTGATCAGGGACTTCCTGCCGATCCGCCAGTCGAGCTAGCCTTTGCACCATCTGTTATACCGGTTGCAGGTGCTGTTGCGCAGTTCAGGGAAGGTTTCATGAGGATGATGCAGGCCTTCCAGGGAGCTACACCTCCTACCACGTCTATGGAAAACTTGACGCGGGTTTTTCAGCAGCATCATCCTCCCACGTTCTCGGGGGAAGGAGGACCTTAGGCTACAAAGTCATTGATGGAAGCCATGCTGACTATCTTCGAGCATCTGTAGACTCCTCTAGAGAGATGGGTTAAGCTCTCCACCTACATGCTCTGAGACTCCTCCACGAGGTGCTATGACGTGATCTCACAGGCAGGTCAGCACCAGGCTATTGTTTGGGAGGAGTTCTAGCGCATGTTCTATGACTACTTCTACCTGGAGACCCTGAGGGCCGACCGAGCTCATAAGTTCATGAGCTTAGAGGAGGGTACTCTTTCTGTCATGGATTATTCTGCTCATTTCACCAAGCTGCAGCGCTTCACGCCCCTTCGGGAAGGGTGTGTGGTGTTCTTAGTAAGGAAGTTCGATGATGGTCTCAGGTGGGAGATCCGCTCACAGGTGAACATCTTCAAGCTGACTTCCATTACATCCATCTTCAACCAACCACTGATTGCAGAGCGCAATCTGAGAGACTCTTGAGCTGCGATCTAGGGAAATTCTGCTTCCAGAGCTAGTCTTCCTCTAGATGAAAGCATGATGCGTCGTAGAGAGCCTACACGCGGTGATCCAAGGAAGCGAGATGCATCATCAGGTAGCCAGGTGACATGCTACCAGTGTGGCTGGTCAGGGCACATGAGGCCGCAGTTCTAGATGGACCCCGTGGAATGCCGATCTTATGGCAAGATGGGTCACCTTCCGCATTTCTTCCAGGTCTTCTCACCAGCAACTAGTGACTGGGGTTCTTCCATGACTCCTTGTTCAAGAGAAGGACCACCAGTTTCTCACTAGTTAGGGAACAAGAGTTCTTCCGGCCATTCGGGCCGAGGTGGAGGTCGAGGCCGTGGTTGTCATCCACCAGTTCCTCAGCACCAGCAGGGCTGTTCAGCTCAGAGTGGTCAGCCAGGGGCGCAGGGTCGCAGTATAGGCCAGTCTTTCACTGTGGAGAAGACTTATCAAGAGCAGGATCCCAGCCCCTCTACTCTTCGAGGTACGATTTTAGTAGCCTCAGTTTTATCTTCATCCCTTTTCAATTTTGGTTCTATGCATAACTTTATCTATGTTGCTGTTGTGGGGATCATTGGACTCTGCGTCTTTTCTTCTGCTGACTCATTGTCACGAGACACACCTTTGCGAATGAGGACATCTAGTGTATGCCAGTGTAGAGAGTTCCCTCTAGAGGTTGCAGGGTATCGCTTCTTATGGGATCTCTATGTCCTAGAGATGATAGGCTATGATTTCATCCTTGGCATGGATTGTTTGATTCCCTTTCAGGCAGTCATTGACTGTTATCTCCATAGAGTGAATTTCTATTCACCAATGGGAGAGTCCTTTCTAAATAAATGTGAGTGGGATGTTCGGGCGAGTCGGGGAGGACTCGATCATCTTGGTCTAGGAGGGGTGATAACCCAGATTGCTAGTCTTTATCTGGATGATCAGGAAACTCCACAGTTGGACTTTACTCCAGTGGTGGATTGCTTAAGGGACGTCTTTCCAAAAGACTTTTCAGGTTTTCCTCTGGAGCGTGAGGTAGAATTATCTATTGAGCTCGTGCCAGGAGCGGCACCGATGTCAATTACTCCCGATAGGATTTCCAAACCTAAGTTGAAGGATCTCAAGAAGTAGTTGGAGAAGCTATAGGCAAAGGGTTTCATCCGACCCAGTACTTCTCCTTGGGGTTCGCCTATCCTGTTTGCAATTAAGGCAGATGGTACCATTAGACATTGTGTGGATTATCGAAAGCTGAACCAGTTGACAGTCACAAACTGATATCAATTTCCGAGAATTGACGACCTTTTCAATCAGCTTCTAGGATCCAGGGTGTTCTCGAAGATCGACATGAGGTCCATTTATCATCAGTTTCGCATTAGACCATCAGATATACCTCTGACCGACTTCAGGAGATGGTATGGTCTATACGAGTATATAGTCATGCCATTCTGTCTCACAAAAATGCCAACAGTTTTCATCGAACTGATGAACCGAGTGTTCCATCCATACTTGGACTCCTTTTTCGTGGTCTTCATGGACGATATCTTGGTGTACTCTCACACTTGACACGGCCATGCCACACATCTTGAGATCGTTCTGAGTACATTGAGAGAGCATTAAATTTATGCTAAACTCTCGAAGTTCTACTTATGGATGGATCCGATTCACTTCTTGGGTCACGTCATCTCAGAGGCAGGAGTATCAATGGACCCAGAGAAAGTGAGAGCTGTAGTTTCCTAGGAGAAGCCGAAGAATGTCTTATAGGTATGGAGTTTTTTAGGGCTGGCTGGATACTACAGACGTTTCATTCAATACTTTTCTCATCTATCATCACCTTTGATAGGTCTAACCAAGAAGGGGGTGAAGTTCTTATGGCCAGATTCTTGTAATTCAGCCTTTCAGGTGCTGAAAGGGAGGTTGACGTTAGCACCGATACTAGTCTTGCCGGAGCCAGGAAATAACTACACTGTTTAATGTGATGCTTCAGGTATCAGGTTGGGAGATTTTCTTATGCATGAGGATGGAGTCGTTGTGTACGGGTCTCGGTAGTTGAGGCCACATGAGAGGAACTACCCTACGCATGATCTGGAGTTGGAAACTGTTGTTCATGCCTTACGATGTTGGAGACACTATCTGCTGGGGGAGCACTTTGTGGTCTTCACTGAACACAAAGAGTCTCAAGTATATTTTCACTTAGTGGGATCTGAACCTGAGACAACACAGGTTGGTTGAGTACCCTCAGTCCTTTGATTTCGAGCTTGCCTATACGCCTGGGAAAGGTAGCACAATGGCAGATGCGTTGACTAGGAGAACTCAGATTCAGGCAGTTCAGGAGGCCAGCAGTGAGTGGTAGCTGATGGCACTTTTCTCTGAGATGCATCTGGAGGTGCATGAAAAACAGGGATAGACATTACTATGTTCTATAGTTATTACCTCTACACTTCTTGATCGGGTACAGATGAGGTAGCTATCCGACTCTGAAGGCTTAATCCTGTGGGAGAGTATGTCAGGAGAGGACCCTCTTCCCGGATGGGTAGTGTGCGGGGATGAGATCTTGCGTTTCCAGGGACGTGTATGGGTGCCAAAAGACATACGTGAGGAGTTGATGCGGGATTTCCATTCCTCAGTTTTGGAAGTTTATCATGGCGTTACCAAGATGTATCAGGATCTTCATCGCCAGTACTAGTGGCCAGGTATGAAGAAGGATGTTGCTGGTTTCGTCATGAGATGTTCTACTTGTTATAAGGTGAAGGCAGAGCATCAACAACCAGTAGGCCTTTTACAGCAGTTACCCATTCCAGAGTAGAAGTGGAATGATGTCGCAATGGATTTTGTGACTGTGTTACTGAGGACACCTCTAGGGAACAATACTTTTTGGGTTGTCGTTGACAGGATTACGAAGGATGCGCACTTCTTGCTGATTAAGGAGACCTTCAGTGTTGATGATCTGGGTAGACATTACATCCGAGAGTTTGTTTTTCTACATTGAGTTACACACTCCATTGTTTCAGACCAGGATGTGCGCTTTACCTCTCAGTTCTGGCAGGGATTTCAGAAGGCCTTGGGTACACAGGTACTTTTGAGTATAGCATACCATCCCCAGACTGATGGCCAATCTGAGCGCATGATCTAGGTGCTTGAGGATATTCTCCGAGATTTCATCCTAGACTTTGGCAGTTCTTGGGAGAAGCATATTCCTCTAGTGGAGTTCTCCTACAACAACAGTTTCCAGGCGACCATTCAGATGGCACCATATGAGGCTTTGTATGTTAGGCCATGAAGATCACCCTTATGCTGGTTGGAGGCAGGAGAGGAAGCTTTTCTGGGACCTCATCTCGTTCAGGAGACCTCAGAACAGATATAGCTAATTCAGAATAGGATGGCTATGGAACAATCTCGACAGAAGTTTTATGCTGATCAGCAGAGACGAACTTTGGAGTTCGAGGTTGGGGATTTGGTGTTCCTGCACATCGCACCGAGGCTGGGACACAAGACGATTCGGAGACAGCGTAAGCTTTCACCATGGTACGTCAGAACATTTGAGGTCATGGGGAGAGTGTGACTAGTCTCTTATCGGTTGCAGCTACCTCAGAGGTATCGGGCCATGCATGACATCTTCCATGTCTCTCAGCTCCGACGTTACTTTTCATACCCGTCTAACTCCTTTCAGCCCGAGGAAGTCTATCTTGAAGCGGATGCGTCATTCGAGGAGCATCCTATCTGGATTATCGATCGCAGTACGAAGGTTCTCCGTGGGTGGTCTGTTCGTCTAGAATGAGTGCTATGGAAGCACAGGCGAGTACAGGACGAGACCTAGGAGAGGGAAGCCGATGTATGATCACAGTGGCCGAAACTATTTGGGGATTCTTCTTTTACACCCCGTTAGGGAAATTTGAGGATGAATTTCTTTAAGGGGGGAAGTTTGTAAGAACTCGGATCTTCGTTCAGGTATGTTTTTCCTTTTTTCTGGAGATTTTAAGAAAAATGGACTTTCTGGAAATTTTCAAAGTACACGCCATTTACTTTGTGAGTACACGCCATGTACTCTGATCCGGCTCGAAGCCGTCTGCTGGCCGTGCCCGGGCCACACACATGGTTTGTAGGGGTGACGTGGAGGCCAATTTTGGTGGAGTACGGAAAGGAACCAGTACATGCCGTGTACTCTAAAAGTACACACCGTGTACTTTCTTTTTTTCACTAAACAGACCAGTGTCGCGCCTAACCCCAATTTTCATCTTCTTCATCAGTTTTCGTCTGCTCGAGAGCTACCATACAGCCGGATCTTCGATGGGATCCTGCCTCACTGTCTGTTCTCCGATTTGAGCACGATCGATTGCATTGGAATCGCAGCGGTGAGTTATTCCTTCTGCTTTGGCCTTGTTTTTTTGATTCCTCCTAGTTTCCATGTCATCGTAGGTTGAGTGTTTTGTGCGTTTTCACAGATCTACGTTATTCCAAGGGGAATATGTCATCGTGGTTCACTTATATTGATCACCTAGGATCAAGGTAGTTGGTTTGTGCCTTCCTATTGAAAGTCGATGAGTATTTTTTGCAAATTCCACCAATACCATTGAATGGGGTATTGCGTGTTCCGGTTTTACATTTTTTATTTTCCTGATTTTCGTGATTGTTGTAGTAGAGGTTTATGATTGTAATTAGAGTATTTTATTTTGTGCTCAGGTTGCATTTACATGCTTGTTCTGCCTATTTGGCATTCTTCCAGTTCCCATTTCAAGTTGTAGGATTGTTGACTATTGCCTTGTTTTGCTGTTGATCCTTAGTTGATATCCATGTAGTTCTTGAGGTTTTCTTGGATGATGCACACGCGCTGAGCAGGTTTAGTTTTACCCAGGACATTGAGAACCTAGAGTAGTAGAAAAAAGGGAGAATTGATAGAAGGGCTTCTCCAGAGTGTCTTTAATTACGATACGAGACCACAAGGGGAATTGACGTTGAGTGCTTTCTCAGAGAGTCTGTAGTTACGTGACGTAGGAAACATGGGGAATAGACGTTGAGTGCTTCCCCAGAGATCCTTTATCATGTTATGAGACTATAGGGAGAATTGACGGTGACTGCTTCCCCAGATAGTCTGCTTAATTTCTTGACTGAACTAGAGGGGTGAAACTGTGTGTGCCACCTAGAGGGTTACTAGTACTTATAGGTTGAACCATAGGGGTTAGGCTGTGAGAGCTACCCAAAGGGTTACCTTTTTTCCTATGTTACTGGTTGTTTACATTTTCTCTTCTTTTGTTAGAACTATGTATTGTAGCGGCTTGTGCATTCCTATTTACTGCTTCTTGTTTCATTACTTGCCTTGTATTCATTGACTGTTAGGAATAAATTTTTGGGTGATTTCCTACTAAGATTGTATCCAACACCCTATTTGTTCCATGCCTTTGGGCCCAAGCAGACTATATTGCTGTAGGTATAGATAAGGGCAAGAATCCTTATACTTCAGGATCTTGATTGTGCTGGAGCTGGGGAGCATGGGACCGAGCCGGGGCTCGCGATGCTGAGGAGTTTATTTTGTTTTTCTTTTTCACTTGTTTTCAATTGTATTCTAGTATGTTGTTGTGTTTGCTGCATTCCATAGATACTTGTACCTGCTGAATCATTCTCATAATTTCTATATGTATATATTTTATTCTTTCGATGTTTGGTTTCTCCTGTTATGCATGTTGTTACTACTTCCACTGTTGGCTGTTGTTTTTCCGTTGTATACCTTACCGAATGAGGGTATAGTTTCCCCACCGAATCACAAAGGCCCTCGCTGCTAGTCGTCATCCTCTGGCATTCGGGGAAACACGCTTGAGGTTATGTGGCGAACCAGGTATGGGGCACCAGTGGAGGGGCTCCAGATTCGGGTCGTTACACTCTACGACACACAGCTGGACAAATGGTCTCACACAACCACTACACATTCCCCATCTTTCTGAAATCTCATTACTCAAATAGGTCATAGGTGCACTAATTATTTATCTGGACTCAACTTTCACAGTGGTGAAAAAAAATTGAGTTTCCAGTACTCATATCTAGATTGGAACTCATCTCACCAGAAGCCTCAAAATGATGCTTCCTAAAAAACGACATAGATCCATTGGGTCAAGGAAAAATACTGCCCTACTATATGCTCCCAGACACCCATCAGTTTCACTTTTTAATCAGATCCTAATTAATAATATTAGTGATATAATTTAATATAAACATGTTGAATTGGAATTTGATAGAATTTCTAAGACCTTATTTGAAGAGTCTCTCTCTCAACAGCTCTTCAGAAAGGTACACCAGTGAAAAACACAACAACTCTGTAAATCCTACCAAGTAATCACTAACTATCATCAGACCCTACTCTAGAAACATGAAATCACTATCCTGCTCTTCTCATATAGACCGGGGTAAAATTTATTTCAAAATAGGGTTTGGAAATCAGCCTAACCCATATCTCGTAGCCCGTCAGCCTGGTTCAGAACATCCCACAAGCGCTTTGCTGGTCCATGTAGCATGTAAGTAGTAATCATTAACCTACTCATTAGAGGAATATATAGATTCCTGAAATGGATATCATGATCTCTATCCACATCTTAGTCTCCTGTGGACCTCCATACACTAAAAATTTGCGAGGATACTACTACTGGAACACCTGTGTCCACTCAGCCATAGTCAAGGCAGAATGCAGTACTCACTAAAAATCCAGCAAATAGCAATATAATCCCCCATAAAATTGTTCCCCAACCCCATAATATAGAGAAATACCTAGTTCCATATCTTTCTCTAAATGGGTATCAATAGATATCCCATGGCCTACCGCCTCTTCAGTATGGTCGTTTTGCCCCTCACGACGCACCACTGTAAGTCTTCATGGTTGAATGTATCTAAATTTCCAAACAAACACGTTAGAATACAATGGAATCAAATTTCATAGCGAAGAAGCATAGGACAGGTCAAAACCATCCTAAAACATGGTCAAAACCCATAACGTACCCCTAAAGTAAATACTATATAATGAAAAGTCACTAAACACCACCAGAAACTCCCTATCTTTCCCACTCGAAATCCATTTCTAGTTTAAGTCTCTATTTTACATTTCATTTTTATTTGACATTCAATAATTATTTTTTCAAATTTTTTACCCAATGGTCTAGCATGTTCTGATCCACGAGGGCCCATAGGACCTCAAGAACCATATTTTCATTCCCATATAACCCATAGACATCAAATTTTCTTTAATAATTGAATTTGAAAAGGCGCATCATTTTCCATTTTATGTGGTTCCATACAACTTATGAATTGAAAGATGACTACACTTCACCATCCATTACTCAAAGTCTATCAAAACAGTATGCACAACTATCCAAACACCAATCACAATAGAATGCATCATATAATGTTTCCTAAATGGCATGGTATAATGCATGACATGTGATTTATAACAAGTACCTACATGATGCATGAGATGGAAAACTAACATAAATCTAGGTTTTAATAGAAATATTACCCAATAATATCAATAGTAACAAAATAAATCATATATGTCACCTAATAGTGAAATGAAATCAACTAAAATAGTCAAATCCAAAAAAATAAATTTTATTCGGGGTAATTTGGGTTTTTCCTATACATGGGTCAGCTACGCCTGAGAATATATCATTACTAAATTCAATTTCATTACCATCTCTATCAATTTTTTTCACATATAAAAAAACAAGAGAAAAAACTCCTCAAATATCACTTTATAACATCTCAAACATGGATTCCACTCAACATTGCCCTGATCCTAGTTGGATACATGGCCTCAAGTGAATCTTCTCAAACAATAGAGGCTTCTTGACTGGTAACCAAGGCCTACGTGTGTTATTTTGGATATTATTACCTCAATACCAGAGCATATCACAATATAATTCAAACACATTCAATAGAGGAAGAGTATAAAATATATAGACAATTGATAAAATAGATATGAAAGACAGAAATATACCACAAGATATGAGTGTCTCATATATAATGATGCAGATGGCACATGTATCTAGAAAATAGTCAAAATAGGTACATATAAGAACAATATGGTATGAGAATCCTAAATATGAAAGAAAAAAAAAGATTCTTGATAGCATAACAAGCCTTAACTGGGTCCCATTTTATCCTAATCCAAAGTAAAGATAAATAACCAGTGTTAAGGCACTTTCACCTATTATCACCTGCAACAATAAACTTTGTTTGGGTCCTAAAGTAGTTCCAAAAGGGTGTCAAATAGACATTCCAATAGGAAATCACCTAATGATCTATACAGTTCTAAACAATAATAAGATACATTATAACAAGTATAAGTGAAGCAGTAATGTAAATGTAAATTCCCATTGCATATTCCTACTTCAACAAGTAATATTAAACAACCTATTAGGGATCCCTACAAAAGGTGTTAGCTCATAAAAATGTAGCTATAAGAAATTTAATCAAGTAACATTGAATCTTCATACATTCATCTATAATTAGAACCCCACAAACATGCTGTATTAGGATGTGTAACACAAACCCAGGACCACGTCGTATAGAAAATCAATAATAGAAACCCCATGCCTAGCCAAATTGAGAAATGTTGACCACAAAGGGTAGGAAGGAAGGTGTTATTTATGAGGTCGTCCTCACTGATTCCCACTGGAATCCCAGTGAAAATTTAGTGTAAGAAGTAGTTGGAGTCATAGAAACATGTAACCATATGTCCTACATGATTCCAATCAAATCAAATCCATGGTGTAGAAAGGCCTAAGGAATCCCACAGAATCAAGAACCTAGGTGTATACTCAACAAAGGCATCTACTTCCATATTTGAGATCCATGAGGGGTATTCTATGAAATCTATCAAACCATTCAATCATTTAGACACAACCAATGATTATACCCAGTCCATTATCCAAATTCCGTCTAAACCATTTAATCAATAGATGCATGTAATGACATGGTAACACAAGGAATGGATGTAGTATATCTCCTATGAAAGCAATAATAACTCATTAATAGATAATGTTGATTCATATAACAAGGAAATTACATGAACACACTCCTTGGGTAGTTTTACATAGACTAATCTAGTTAAATTCATCCTGCATACCCTATGGGTGGCCATAGTTGAGGTAAAAACTACCAATACAACACAAAGGAACCTAAGGGCACCCATATGAGATCTTAATGCCTCTTTTTTAGGTAAAAAAATAAAAAAGGGGACATATATAAAAGTAATAATGGTGGTAAAAGGATAAATATCTCAATAAATCATAAAAAGATAAAAGAAATGTATAAATCAGCCACCTGAGCTCAGTAGTGGAGTGCTCATCCATTATTAAGTCATAAATTGTCTAGGTTTAAGAGAAATATAAAGAATAGATGATGAATATAATATTTGGGCATATGATCCTAAAATTAAATAGCATAACTAATTTACATAAGAATCATGAAAGGATAAAATGAAATGTATTCCTTACCAATATAGACCTGTTGAGACAAACCAGACTCAATTCGGAGTTCAGATGAAGAACCGAGCTCAAATCCTAGAATAGGCATCCAAATGGAACCCAAGAGGGACCCCCTACTATATAATGTGAGAAATGGTTAAAAATTTATCTTACAAATATTTCATGAGATAAACATCGATTTTTTAGAAAAAATGGGTCGAACGGTTTCTACGCCCTATTTTTTAGACCATGTGGAATCTATGAATAACATCATTTAAGTATAGGAATAGTGAATAGTTACCCACTCTGTTTTGACTAACCATGTGGTGACTATGTGGAAGCCTCTTTCAAGGTTTCTAAAATTGTATTACTGGCCGCATGGTTTGCACTAACCATGAGACCTCCTCTTTCAACCAAAACATGGGTTTTGGGATCCAAACTATCCCCAGACACCCCATTGATATTCATGAGCCCAAAGGGAATTCATAATAGGCTATATCAATTCAATTGAACTAAGAATTTATGGAAAACACATGATTCATCACTCAAGGATGAACCAGGTTCTAACACTAATTGTACTAAGATGACCATGGAATTAAACCATTACTACCAAGATGGTATGATGAGTGAACCCATTATACCATATTGGCCTTAGAAGTAATTTCCTTACAACTATGGAAATCATTTTATATGCTTATGTGTCTGAAAAAATTCCATGTCTTATACTTGTGTTATTATTTAATGAAATTTTTTATTTATTCATTTTTGGTTTATGCCTTATGAAGTTAAAATATTTATTCCATCATTCATGATTATGATCATTAATATACAAGGTATGATCGTCTAATTTTATTCTCACATTGTCATACCCCTGTGCTCATGTTTATTCTCACATATCTCCCCTGATTACCCTTACTTTGTGTATGAGATCTCCCATTTTAGGATTCCTTCCCAAGGTTATGAAAATATATTTCATGTATGATATGTATAAAAGTCATTCTAGTCTTAGAAAACATTATAAGTGATAATATAGCTCTCTTATATACAAATGTCTTTGCTTCCTTTTTCTTAATAGCACTAAAATAATACAGTCTTTGGTTGTCTGTTTGTTTAATGTTTTGTGTATTTACCAAAAGTTATGTAATGTCAATGTACATTTAGCAAGGGTCACTATATTACCCTATTCTAAAAAAATTATTCAATATCTTGATTTTAAGAAATCATAAACATGATCACATATTATGGTTTTAATTATTACAAAACTATGAATTTTTTAAAAATTTAAAATACATGGAAAAATAAAAATAAGCTTCAATTTTTCAAGGAAAAAAGAATACCCATGTATATATATAAAAATCATCTATAATAACATAATCATATTTCTTCGCATTTATGTTACAAACTCTATAATGTCCAAAATTATCCATGTGAATGAATTCTAGTGGTTGAGATATTTAAACTTCTTTTATTTATATGGAATATATTTTTGGTTTTTTTACTTTTTGACGTGGGTTAAACCAAAATCATTTGGGAATTCTAGATTAGGTAGATCATTGAATAACCATTTACATGTTATATTTCAATGTGAATGAATATTTCAATAGACTGGTATACTATTTCAAATCCAATATTCTTTTTAAAAAGCACTAAGTCAATAATTTTTTTTTGAAACAATGAATCAAATTTAACATCATATAGAATATCAATTTTTAGAGTAATAAAAACTAAATCATTTTTAGAGTAAAAAATTTTGTATGAATTATTTTCAAATTTAAAATGAAAAATGAAACCATAATACTATGATACACTAATATGATTATACATTAATCGATCTATAAATAAATCTTTAGAATTTAAAACAATTCTTTAGTTATTGATTTGGACATTTCTGATAATTTTTCAATTGAAATTGTCAGAAAAAGTGAAATTTCCACCTTCAAAATTGATCAGGTTTGTGAAAAATTAATAGTACCTTGTCATGTGTCTGGAGAAACTGCTATCCAAATACAATATTATAATAGCCCAAAATTCTAAAATAAGAACCTTATATTTGATAGGGTGCATGACACGCGACACCAAGTGTGTAAGGAGATATAATACTATAATACCTTATAATATATTTGTTATTTAAAATAGTTTTATTATTATTTATATTTGTTAATGAACTCAAAATTTATTTAACTTTCATTACATGAAATGTGACTTTCATCTAAATCTTAAACTACACTCAAGACTGTGTTTTTACCATAAATTATTAAAATATTAATATTTAATATAACGAGACTTAACCTAGCCATTAAATTATCAATTTTGAATATTATTAACTAAAATAAGAAATATATATTTTACAGTGATATGCTATTAAATTCTAAGTTAGAAAACTAATTATAAATCAATATAGTGACCAATTTAATATAAACAAAATGCTTTTATATAGACCAATTTTTATGCTCACAAAGCTGTTTATCCTAATAAATTAATGTACTCACAATTAGGGAATTATTTTAAGAAAATATATATGTTATATTTTATATAAAATATATTCAATTTTAATCCCATGTATTTTATATGCATAAGTTCACAACAAACCCAATTTTATGTATAAAAATACTTCATTTTTATGGAATTTTTACTGCATTGTAATGGTGAAACAATATTAAAAATTAATTTTGAAAAATTAATAATTCCAAAATAAACTTACTATTCGAAATATATACATAATAATTAGGTTCGGGTAAATTTTTTATGTTTTTCTAAAATGTTTCATTTTTTAATTAAGAGTTAAAAATCACACATTTATGTTCAAAACAACATTTTCATCTAATTTATATATGAAAATATATTATGATTTATATTTTTTTAATAAAATAATTAAGTAATATTTTTATCAATTAATCCAATTTGTGTTAGTAGAATCAATTTAAATTGGAAACTGATGATAATAACATAACATTCTTTTGGACGATTTTACATAAAAAACTCATGTTGTCGTCCTGCTTGTGGGATTAATTTTATATTATTTAAACAAAATTATGTGAATTAAATATAGAAAAATGGATTCTATATTTATAATTTTAATAATTTATAAAATATAATAATGTCAAATTCTTTTTTACCAAGATGATTAGTGAATATAATTAAAATTAATTATAATTATTAAGGCAAAATTATGATTTATAATAGACTAAAACATTAATTAAGATCCCAAATAACCTGTATACTTTTCCAAAACCTATTGTATGGACATATATCATCCATAAATCTTCCATTAAAGATTTTGTTTTGTTTTGTATGATATTGTTTAGTATGAACATGCGTACACCTAGCTTGTTTCCAAAAAATCCA
Source organism: Viscum album (assembly GCA_963277665.1). Lineage (NCBI taxonomy): Eukaryota > Viridiplantae > Streptophyta > Magnoliopsida > Santalales > Viscaceae > Viscum > Viscum album. The sequence goes on from OY728122.1 coordinate 714,376,836, forward strand.
AGTGATTCCGTTTCTTTCCCTATAAAGGCCTCTAAATATCCCCATTTCTAAAATCTCTATAGCCACAGAGGATAAAAAAATATTAGGAAAAATAGATTCTAAAAATACCTCCCTTATACCTAGAATCCCCCCTTTGAGAAGGAGGCGTTACAATAAATCCTTTTTGTACAAACAAAAGCAAGATGCCCAATTAAGAGATAATGTATTCTTACAAACTCTCTAGAATAACTTTCATTATACACCCCCTTAAATACCTTTATTAAATTATTATATATAAAACTAATTTCCTTAAAATAATATTAGTTTTTATGTAAATGTTTATACATAACTTACAGACACCTCCATCTATTGGGTAACAAACAGATAGTTTCTGTGTATGGTGGTCTACTGACTCATGAAACGACGAATATTCAATATTCCTTTACCACCTATCTTGGGGTCCATTATGGTAGAAAATATGTTTATATATGTTATGTATGAAATTTATAATGTATTTATAATTATTTAATTTGTATTTATAATATACCTTTATGTTTCCCATCTTCTATAAATATTATAATTTCATTTGAGGGAACATGGACTACCTCCCCCTCAAAGAAATATGACTCATTCATACCATACATGGAACGCATAGAGGATGGTCATAATAAAACTATAGAAAATTTATAACATATATTTAATTATTTAATTATAAAATACATACGTATCATTAATTTTTAATTATTTTAATTCAATAATGAAATGAAAGTTATGATCATTCGTACGTACGACCTACTGTCTCTATTAAATGTGCACTAGATTTCTAATATAAAAATATAATTTTCTAACATAATTACATATCTATTGATCATATATGATAATTACTCCATGGATTCCATTCTGTTGATAAATAAACCATTATATAATTTATTATACCAACAAACAACATGTTAAAACATAATTTTGAATAATGGGAAATTGACTTCTAAAATAGTAAAATTAATGAATATTTGTTAACAAACAGGTATTGAGATATTATAAGAATTGAATATGTGATATAATAAAAAAAACTATACTTATGATATTAGAATTTAACAAAATTTCAACCACTATATATTTGGATAAATACCACACAATAAAAATGAACGATAATGTACGAGATTACTTTTAAAGTTACTTCCCACTGAGACTTATTTTTGTTATGAATGGATTCACATTATATTTGTTTATATATCAAAAAATTACATGATATATCATTAATATAATTATTATCATGATATTATATGTTCCATTTAATTTATGGGGAAATTTTATTTAAAATTTTCATTGTGGAATGGTACACATTAGAATGTTTAAATTTTATATTTCCTGAAGAATTTTTTAATGCCAAAAACCATTGTTGTTACATATACTATTCTGAGTTATTATTAAAATATATATATTATTTATTAAATATTGATATTTTATAAGGATCATTATTTATTTTTTATATGATGAATTTTGTGTACTACTACGACATGGGTGTGTCCGAATTATAGATATCCCCTTGATACATCAGTAGTCTCCTAAGACGAATCATATGGCCAAATCAGTTGGATTTTTACCTGATATTTTGTAAATTTTCTTTTGAATGGTATGTAATATAAATGTACCATGTATATAGGAATATAGTATGTTAATAATTATTAATTTACCTCATTTAAATTTAGTTATTATTCATTCATGCGAGTTTGTATCAACATATCTATGGATACATTTCATTTTCATTCAATTATTATTTATCAATTAGATTTTTCATCAACATATATATGGATACATTTAATTATCATATTATTGTTTTAGATTAAATTATTTTACGTTTCATACCTTTTCACATTGATATTTCTTTATCTTGGTTTTGGAATTGCAAGTGTTATCAGTTATTTACCATTAAATGTTAATTCATTCCAATTGATTCATTATTGCTTCTATATTACATAGCCTTATTGAGAATTTGAGCTCACCCTTATTATGTTTTCCAAAAGGGTATTAAGAAGATAAATTTGAATAATATTTCAAGGATTTAGTTTATTTCTATTAATTATATATCATGTTTTTTCCCCTAATGTATTATGGGTATCATGTATGTAATCCAGAATTCCAAGACTTCTATACTTATCTATAATTTAGGATTTTACTTCTTGTAATCATGTCAATGTAATAAGATAATGAACTGGCACAATGCTTCTGTGGTTGGGGCATTACAGTAGGTATCAAAGGTTGTTTAGCTGCTACCTTGGAACTTAGATTTAGAAAACATTAATTAGGGAGTACAAGCATAAGATATATATTTCGGATAAGTATACAAGAACATCATATAATTTTTGAATGGTAGTGATTAGGTGGGTATTATAAAAAATTCATCCTTTTCTGGATACTACATGTGGACATGATTATGAAAAAGGTTTACTTAGGAGTAATCGGTCTCACAAGGTCTTTTGGACCTGACTCGGTGTGACTAGGTTCATGAAAACATGCCTTACTGTAGAGCTGGATTGACACTCATGGATGATATTCTTAGGATAGTACAAATTTTATTTATATACCATTATGAAGGATTTGAAATAAAATATTATCCCAAAGTAACCAATGATTATGATTCTAGGATTCATGATGCATAAATTTATGTTATCTGTTACACCTTATTTAGAGTTATAAAAAGTTGAAAACATTATGTGATAATCAATTTTATGACATTTTATAGAAATGTCTCTGGGAATAAAGAACGGTACAAATACTCATGGACAATGTATAGATTTCCCAATTAAAAAAACAAACATAAATGGTATTGGATCTGATCAAGTTATGGATATATTAGGGAAGATTAGTCAGGTTACATCAAATAACCTAACATTAGTGGATCAACCTATTCCTCAAATAGAATATTTTATAATTGATCTTAGTATTTAGAATAATCACTAATTGTTTAGTGGGACTAAAAATACCATTTTATTTGAGCAATGGATTATTTCTATGGAGAAGATATTTACAACCATGGAATGTGGAAGAAATGAAAAGTTAATACATATAGTCTATAATATCTAATGTAATGTTGATCAATGGTGGTCTTGGATCAAGAATACTAGAAATGATGAAGAAATAGAACTCATGGAATGGAGAGTGTTTTAGGATAAATTCTTCTATAAATACATCCCTTCTGATCAAAAAATTTAGATAAAGAGAAATTTCATTGGATAAAATAAAAAATATGAAGAGATTCTTTAGATTATGATGTTTCCTTTAAAAGTTTATCAAGGTATTCTATGGATTATACATATAACATTGATTTCATGATAGACCACTTAATTGAATTAATAATGACAAGTCTTCATAGGGTTCTCGTGTATCAAAAAATTTATCCATATTCTGAAATAATTTTATATGGTATCCAAAGAGAGAAAGAAATATCCATGATCTATCTAATTAATGGAGACCAAGAGATGAAGAGGTATTCTGAACACTAGGAATAGGTGAATGAGTAAAATAAGAAGAAGGGAAAGAAGGATTTTCAAACATGCGATAACTATGGAAAGATTCATCCTAGTAAATGATTGAAAGGATTGGGAGTTTGTTATAAGTGTGTATAAATGGATCAACAGGAAAAATAATTAAAAGGAAAGAAGGAAATTACTTATATTAAATGTTACAACTATAAGGATATGGGGTACTATGAAAATACCATGCGTTGTGAGAATATACCACAAATGAAGCTAAGGGATCACGGCCATGAATATGTTATTAACACAACCTATGTGGAATGAATAATATATGTATGAATATTGGAGCTAATAAATATATTTTGAATGTATTTGTTATGTAAAAATTGAAGGATTTTACTCCAGTACATTTCTAATAATTATTTTAGATCTTATGTTGAATGGTAGCAAAAATATTTATTCAATAGAATGTAAAAATGTTCAGAAAACACATGATTGAGGGAATGAAAATCCATAATATGTTCCCGATGATAGGATAGTGGTGAAGAAATGATTGATTTTGACAAGCGCAGGCTATCTTGGGATTGATTAATGACCTATAAACAAGTGGTCTATGATATTATTGATGGAGTCTACAACAATTTTGGATTAAAGGAATATATCCAACAACTCATGTCTTACTAAAGGAATGAACAATAATGAAGGTTTCCATTGAGGTTTTATCGTATTTTGTGTTATTAAATTATTTAAAGAGGATTCATTGAAATGTCATTCACATGTTTTGAATGTAAAAATTCATTACTACATCAATATTGTTAATGGATAATGATAAGAACATTATGGGAATCTAGTTACTCTCCTTCATAAGTTATTGGGTAATAATCTATTGGAAATGTTAATATTTATTAAAATGGATTTAGATTATTATTGAATTAGATTTTAGAGTTTAATTTATTACATAAACATAGGATGCATCATGTGATATTATATGAAGATGAAATTGGTCAAGGCGTAGAAAAAGGACAATATTTTGTTTAATGAAATATATATTTAATTATATTCATGTAGAGTGATATAATTCTTTAACTCTAGAAATAAAATAGTTTTGAAATAAAAATGTTTGTTAAAATATCATCAATTTTTATTATATAAAATGACATGTATTCACAGCTATGGTTTATGGGTTTATGTTAAAAAATATTCACCTGAGCATGTTCTCTTATACCCTCCATTAGAACTTGATTTTAGGAATTTTTCATCCCTATCCATGTTTCCATTTCCCAACTATTTTCTCCTACTAGGGAATCTAGTTGTGTAACAGTTTTACATTCATTTATATCTTATTAATAATGTTGGGAAAAAATACCTCAATGTATCATTGAATCATTTTTGAGGTGATTGTTTTTATTGATAAAGGGATCCTTCCTGTTGTGTTTGTTGACAAAGCAAACCATGACATACAAATTTGTTGACAAAGGGGATTTTATGGTGGCATGTAGAGTTAAAGGGATGTAGTTAATGATCAATGATTGATTAAATAATGTTGATAAAGGAATGGTCGATCTAGAAAAGGAAGAAAGGGCACCCATGTTTTGGGTTTGGTCTCCCACATGAATAGGGAAACAGTGACTAGGGCGGCTGGACTTGCGCGCCAAGAGGAGACTTACGTTCCATCACTCAAGGTTTCCAAATGCCTATAAATAGATGTCAATGACTCCCCATTTAGTAGGGAATTCAACACTTATAGAAAATATGAGCTCTCGTCATGCAGGTGTTGTGGTCGAGCTAGTGGTGGTGTGGTCACGCAAGTATAAAGATATTGAAGAGTTTCACTCTAGTTGATAGTTTTGTGCCCAAAGTGGTTTTCGAGAGAAATGTTGTGAGTTTCCCATGTTTAGAGTTGAAGAATGGAGTTTCGCGTTGGTGGGTTGGAAACACATGCATGCCAGTTTTTGAAGAAGCACGACAGTTGATAGTTGTGTGCCAAAATTGATTTGGGCATAAAAGGGTGTGAGTAGACCATGTTTGGAGTTGATGAAGCGAGTGTCGCACAAGTGGTTGTGGTGAAATGGTGCGTCGAGGCTTGAACTAGCACACCATCTTGGAGAAGCATTCTAGGTATGGTTAAAGCATGCCGGTATCTTTTGGGCTGCGTGAAAGCTAGAAGATTTCCCGATACCTTTGGTGAAAAGTGAGATTCATCTTTGGGTAAAAGTTGGACTTCAACAGAGCATCTACATTCAACAGATAATGTACTCATTAGTGATAATGAAGAGACCTATAGGTATTTAAACTGTGAGTGGATCCTTTCCAGAGTAGCGACCAAAGGAAGATGAAGAAGGTGATCCTCTCCGCCGGCAGTGAGCCAGAGAGAGGGAAACATGGAGTGACCCTTGGGGAAGCAGTGAGCTGACCCTAAACGGTGTAAAGGCAGTGATCTTGGGAATAGATGTGATCTATCCCAAACCTTGTAAAAAACATTGTTCTTTAGTAGATTTGGTACAACATTACATCATCGTTGTATGCTCCTTCGACGTAGCCTAGTGAGGGTTAACAAAGAAAAAATCATTGTGTATGCCTACTTGCTTCCCTGCATTACATTTAAAGAATCATCATCAGATAAAGAAGAAAAGAAGTGGACATAATAAACACAAAAGTAGAAACAAATTGACCCTTGTAATAAAGTGGTCATGATCTAGTGGGGCATGTTGAATTTAGAAGCAGAATATCCATACCCAGATTCAACCCCCCTCTCAGGGTATATATGCCCCTATTGGTCCTAACAAAGAAGATGTTTTATAAACTATTTAAAAAATATGGGTCTTTCAAAAATAGATTAATTTCAATACCACTACCACAAATGTCTATTTTAAATTGAGAAGACATAATTTAATTATGTTGGGTAGAATGTAACACCTTGAAATTGTAAAATAAGAACCTTATATTCGATAGTGTTCATGAAACATGACACCAAGTGTTTAAGGGGATATAAGACCATGATACATTAATGTATATATAATATTTTAAATAGATTTTATATATTCTATATTTGGTAATAAACTCTACAATGAGTTACCTATAATTACATGCAAGATAAAAGTTCTTTGAAAACATACTTTACATTCAAGACTGAGTTTTAACAAAACTTTTTTAAAATATTTTTATTTATTATAATAAGACTTAACCTAGCCGTTAAATTTGATATTATAAATTGTATTAAAAAATTATGAAATATTTTTTATATAATAATAGAACATTAATATTTAGGTTAAAATTTAATTATAAATGACTATTAGAACCCATTGAATATAAACAGAGTGTTTTTATATAAAACCATTTTTATGATCACAAATGTGTTTTATCCTAATAAATTAAATTAATTACAATTTTTGGGTTATTTTAAATAAATATATGTGTTATATATTCAGTAAATATTTTTTATCAATCGCATGATTTTGGTAAGAATGAGATCACAACGAACCCAATTATGTGCATAAAATACTATATTTTTATTACGATATTTTTACCGAATTTCAATGGAGAACCCATTTTAATTCATAATTTTGACACCTTAATTGATTTAATATGTCAGAATAAACTTTATATTTTAGAGTGAAACATAATAATTTTTTCATGAGAAACTAATATGTTTTCTTGGAAACTTGACATATTTTTTAATATATAATTAAAAATACTGCATTTTAGTTTAAACCTACTTTATCATCAATTTTATTTATAAATTTAAATTATGTTTTATTTTTTTTATGTTTAGTTAGATAATATTATTTCCAATTTATCTAATTAATTATATTTTAATAAAATTAACTTTGAAATTGACTATAGATATAATATACACTTTTGGTTGTTTTTACATTAAAAACTTATATTGTCATCCCAATTATGGGATGAATATTGAATTATTTTTCTCTGCTTAAATTATATGAATTTGAAAAAATATATTCAATATTTGGAATTAGAATAATTTAAAAAGTATAATAAAGGAAACTATTTTTTTAACAAAAATATTAGTGAATTTATTTTAAATTAATATAAATTATTAAGGAAAAATTAATCTTAATAACTTTAACATAGGGTCCCAAATGAACTATATAATTTTTCAATAACCTATTATATAGACATATATCATCCATAAACCTTCAATTACATATTTAGGTTTTTATATTCTTTTATATATGAACATATGTACACTTAACTTCTTTCTATAAATTCTTATTTAGTCATTTTCCTTCTCTATAAAATGCCACCACCACTCCCAATTCCTCCCACCCCTAAAAAAACGTATTTCCGGTCATGATATTCAAAAATAGCTTCCCAAAATATCTACCATGGACCTTTAACCCACTCTTTGGGAAGGAAACCATCCATGAAATCATTTTGGTATAAATGTAATGAAGTTACCCGATTAGAAGGTAATATCTTCTCTCAAGTACTCTAGTTTTATTTCAATTATAAAGGCCCTAAAATATATTTATTCCATTATTATATAAAAACAATAGTATCCTAAATATTCTAGTATTTTTTATGTAAATATTTATATGTACACTTACACAGAACTGAATCTATTGTTTAATGAACATATTGTTTCTGTGTACAGCGAACTATTGCCTCAAGAAACAAAGATGGTTCAATATTATTTTCCACCTATCTTGGTGAAAATTGTGATGAAAACTCAGTTTATATATGTTATATAAGATATTATTAATTTATTTATGCTTCTAAAATGTTTATCTCGAATATACCATTATTTTTTCTATATTTTGTAAATGTTATAATTTTGTTTGAGGAAGTGTGGGCTATTTCCCCCTCAAGCGTTATAACTCATTCTTACAATTCATAGATTATATAATGGATGGTTTCAATAAAACTATGTAACATATATAACATATATAACATATATATGATTATGAAATTATAAAATATATATGTATCATTTAGTTTTCATTATTTTAATACAATAATTAAATAAAAGTAGCATTCTTGCATATATACGGCCTACTATCTCCATGAACGGTGCAATTCATTTTGAATCTCAAAATATAATTTAATACTATAAATAAATATATATCAGTAATATATGATAATTAATCCATGGTTTATATTCTTGAGATGATGAAACTTTGATCTAATTTGTTTTAACAACAACCATATAGTTAAAACATATTTGAGAAAACTAGGAAATTTACCCTTGAAATAGAGAAATTAATGAATGATTGTTAAAAAATAGGTTTTGAGATGTTATTATAAGGTCATATATGGAGTTATAAAAATTATTATAGTGATGATATTACTTATTTTAATAATTTAAACAACTAAACCAGAGGATAAAGAAAAAATCATAAAGTAAGTATATGGTAAGGGATTTCATCTCTAGTTGCTTTCCATTGAGTCTTATTTTTGTTATGCACAAGTTCAATTTTATTCAGTGTATATATCACATTTTTACACGTTAAATATTGAATTTAATTAATCTAATGAAATTAAATGTGTTATTTAATTCATGAGGAATTATGATTTAAATTTTTCATTCTAGAATGGGTCACATTGGAAATTTTAAATATTATTTTTCCTCAAGAATGTTTAAATGTCAAAAACGATTATTGTTATACATAATCCTTTGAGTTATTACTGATAAATCCATATTATTTATTAAATATTGATATATTATAATGGAAATTATTTATTTGATATATGAGTAATGCTTTAGACTGGTATGACACAAGTGGGGCTTGGTTATAGATAGCCCATCGATGCATTGGTAGTATCATGACATGAATTATTTGGACAAATTAGATTTGTTTTTACCTAAAATTTGTAAACTATCTTATGAAAGGCCTTTATAGTAATGGTACAACGTACCTCAAAATAATGGAAACCTATAATTAAGTAATTCCATCATTAAGATTATGTTATTATTTTTCCATGATATTTTTTGTCAATATATCTATAGATAAATTTAATTTTCATTAAGTTATTATATATCAGAAATATTTTATGTCGAAATATATAAGGAAAATTTTCATTCACATATTATTTTATAGATGGAATTAACTTCAGTTTCTTTCAATTACACATTGATATTTTCTTATCTAGTTATTTTAATTACATTTGTTATCAGTTATTTATCTTTCCAGGAAACTTTATTCTTATTGATTAATTATTACTTCCTCTTTACATAAACTTTATGGGAATTTCAGATCATCATTATTGTGTTTTCTGTAGGTTATTAAGATGATATATTTTAATAATAATTCATGGATGTAGTTTATTACAATAAATTGGAGATCATTTTTTTTTTCCCAATATATTATCTGTATCGTGTGTGTAATATGGATTTCTAAGACTAAAAACGAATCATTCCTTCATGATTTTATTTATTTTAATCATGTATATTTAATTATATTATGAAATGGAATAGATATTTTTGTTTGGGGTGTTACAAATAGGTTTTTACTGGTTTTTTTAAAATGGTTTCCATACAAAAATTAAATTAAAATGACTTCAGTAACAAAATTTTATTGGGTCTAGAAATGTTAGTAATAGATGATTTATGAATCCATAATTGATTAATATGTTTATCCTAATAAAATATGATACTTTTAGAAATAAAACCATTTTTTGGTATAGAAGAAAAAAAATAGTAATGGATTTAGAATAATTTGAGCTAGGAATAAATTTATTTTAATAATGCTTCTCTTTCAGGGGTGACAACCTATCCCCATGGAATATTTAGCAGTGGTTTTCCTTCCAAGAATAAGACTTAAGGAATTTATTCCACTTTTAAATACTTATGAATAACTTTTATTTTCATTAGATAATTTTTAATCTTTTTTAATTTTTTAATTTTAATGATTTTATCTTTTTCATTAGTTAGAATAGTGTAAAAACTAGTAGTCAGGGCTTGATAATTCTTCCAAATATTATATTTCTCAGTATGTTCATTAAAATTATTCTCCAAAATATTATATTATTATAAAATTTCAATATTATACATTTTCTCCTCATTATTTTCAACTATATATTTTTAAAAAATATGAACTGGAGATATATAAAAAGTAATAGATACCTCACACGTGTTTTTTATAAAACACATATTAGCTCTATCATGACCATCTTAATTTCTTGAATATGATTCTGTTAAACTATAAACTTGTGCACCCATTTTTTGTTTGATTTATTTCATAAACATATTATAATTATCATTATGTCCCTTTTAAAATTTTATCTTATGGTATTTAAAATTGTGATTCTAATTTCTCTTGCACTAAATGTAGATTATTTCATTCATAGCATCATCATTCTTCCAATTATATCTCTAATTAAGTCAAATTTCATAATTTCCCTTGTGAATTGGTTTCTTAATTAACATCATCTATTTTTATAACATAATGAATATTCATTGGAAATGTGTTATTTCTTGATCACTTTCATTGGGTGACTCTTCATCAGTTGAGCTATCTTCTCAGATCATCCCCTTTTCTTTTGAAGAAGTAGATTTTATGGAAACATATTTCCTCTTTGGTTCATTTCATTCTTATTTTTTTTAACTTTAATTGATCTTTATTTACTGGTATATTTCATATCATATCATTAGAACACAATAAAAAATCATAATTTAATATCATATCATTAAAATATGTTAATCATAAGAATTTAACTTCATTATAACTCAATAAAAAATCAAAATTTCGTATCATAAAAGTTTGTGGCATATTCATATGTTGATAAAACCATTTAATATGTCAATTTTAACTAAAAATACTCTTGGATCAAGACTTATTACTTGTTTCCCCTGAAAATTAATGCAAATCAACTAGTTTTCCATCACAGATCATGCACATTGACTTATTTCCCAAAAGAATGATGAACAGTTATTTTTTTACCTTAGTTATCTCATTTGATATAATTTATTAAACAATGAGTGTCTGGGAGATACAGGTCCCACTCAAAAAATAAGGAATTCTATACATATGGGGCCCATAATTCCATAAATCATTCATCATATCATAACCCATTTAAAGAAATTTATTTCATCAACACTTCATCATAACCAATCCAATGTAAAATAAAGAGTTTCCATAAATATCATGACATTATATTTCATTTGAAAAATATACATTCCTTTATAATTTTATTAAAGATCCACACAATTTTATGGGAAAATATTTATTTTAAAGTATCATTATAAGCGTTTGAGGTAATATTTTTGTCATTAATCCATCATCATTATGATGAAATACTTTTATTCATTAGATGTAAAAAAATATTCCTTTCTTACATTGGTAAGAAAAGTTAGAAAGTGCATCATTTGGAAAAGGTGAAACAAGATTCACTTAATACCATTTACTAATGAGTCAAACATGGGAAATAATTTTTTAAATATTAATAGAATAATATTAAAAAACTGTTATATAACATTTTTCAAGAAAATATCGATTTTGAAGATAAATATTCTCCAACATATATTTAAAACAAAACAATCTTGACTGTTGATGCTATTATAAAAAAAACCATTTAAAATCTATATTCAGTAGAATCGTATTCCCTATAAATGAAACAAAATTATATGTATGTAAAATAACATAATATAGAGGATAATATATATAAAATTATTTCATGGTAATTATACACACTAATTATAAGAAACAATTATTGTATAATTCATGCATCACACAGAAATAAATGTGAGACATAAATTCCTTACCTTAACCCTTATGTTCCTTCATATATCATAACAATAATGTGTAATAAATATAAGTTTTTATAAATATACCACATAATGATATTCATATATATAATACCATATATTATTTACTTATGACTACATTTGACCCACTTAATAACAATTCCATGTCAGAGTAATGTTTCAGATAATAACCGCATTGTTTAACAAACATGTATAAACATGTTATCATTGATCATCTTACATAGATCGTCAGGTAATCATCAAAATAATGATATCCCTGATATATGTTCCATGTGGCTATATATATATATATTAATTATATATTTATTCATTGTGGTTCTTAAATATTATATGTATAAAATAAAACACACCGCTCATAGAGACGGTAGACTACATATACGCAAGAATGTTTTTTCGAATTTATTGTCATATTTAAAGAAATAAAATGATATGATATATTATCATTAAATAATATTTTATTGTAATACATATAATATATATACATTAAATTAATCATTTTTAACATCCCTAGGAAATATATATGAAAAACAAATCACATCCCATGTAGAGATTGTAAGCCGTGTGTATGGACGTACAACATTATAATTTTACAAAAGAATAGAAGGGAAATAAGTAAATATGATATTATCAATAAAGATTCATAATTATTTCAGAAATTAAATATATATAAAATAATCCAATTAAAATTTATAATCTTATAATAAGGTGATGTAAAATTAATTATGTCTCTACGTGAAGATGGTAGCTCGTTCGTACACACGATATATACATTCACTTCTTGTTTGATGAGAAATTGGATGTATAATACTATGTTAATAATCATAATAAAATTTCAGAATATTTATTATGAAGAATTAATTTTATTATTATTCATATCAAATATTTATAGGAGGTATAGAACAGTAAAAAAAAGAGGGTGATCAGTTAGAATGATTGACACTCCTTTAAAACGGCTCCTTTAGATATCCTCAAAAGGACAAAAGTGTTGGTCATTTATGAAGAAAAGAACATATATAATATATATATGTAAGTTTACATGTGATATTGGTAGAGTTTTGGAAACATATAAGTATAAATGTTGTTAAATGGGAGTAGGGGGATGTGTCCTTTTATAAGGAAGGTGAGGGGATTTTTTAATATTCTCAAAAATATTTAATTAAAATATTTTAAATATATGTATAGATACCTCCAAATAGAATTTGATTCTAATAAAAGGTGGTATAAAAATCTAATAACATCAACCAATATATTTTAGATTTTTTTTTAATTTTATACTTTATGTTTTTTAATATCTATTAGTTAATCTATTTTAATGTTAGCTATAGTATCAAATTATTCAATATTAAAAGGTGAGGATTTTTACTAATAATGTTTCAATTGAACCATAAATGACCAATTAATGATATTTTAAGACCATATAAAATCCCATTTCTCCTTATTTATAATTTTTATTATATTCATAAAATATCTTCATTGTAAATTTTGATAGTATTCTTTACATTCACTTTAAGAAAATAAATATAGCAAGGGAAATTCTAAAAAAAACCATTTAATACAACCTAAACTTTACATATTTCACTATAATGTCCTTGGACCACATTAATTTAGTCCAATTATATTTATTTTAATATTTATTATAACATTTCATTTATTATTTAATTAATTGAAATGTTATATCTTTATCATTGTGTATTTGTTTATAAAACAAAATTCTTCCCTAATATTTTAAAATAAAATACCATTATGTGTATAATAGTTTTATATTTCATAATAATATACAGATTATAGAATATAATCTACTTAACCATATATTAAAAATATTATAATTATTAAATGTTATTGTGTGACATTCTGTCAAACTCTTTAATTTTAATAATATTCTAGTCATTTTTCATGGAAAAGTGTCCAATTACAGTTCAATTTTAAACCTTATATGTTAAGGGTAGAATAATTTAATCCAATAAAATTTTATAAATTGTTATGTTAGTTTTATAATATTCATAATGTTATCTATACCCTTACTTCCAGATTTACCCTTAACAAGGTCATAAAATTACTAAAATTACTATTCATATTATCGAAAAATAAAAGGGAACTAATTACTAATTTTTGATACATTTATTCCAAATATATAATCCATGTTTCCAAATTTAATTTATAAAACTTTTTGAATTTAAATAAAAATAATATGATGGACATGATAAAGAAAGATGTTTTTAAAGTGAATATTTTTAAAATATTGATATGTTTTTATATCCAAATTCAATGTAAAATTGATTAAAATGACCGTAATTGGATTAAATTTCTAAAAATGATCTAATTATACTATAAAACCAATAAAAAATTTAATTAATCACTAGAAATTATTTTTATGGAAAAGTTTTTTTAAATTAATATTCAGTATTTTCACTATTTATCAAAAAAACAAATCACGAAAATACAAAAACAAAAAAGGAAAATTTTGATATCCACCTATCATATAATATGTATATTATGTAAAATAAAATTTATAAAAGTTTCAAAAGTAGATTTAAAACAACTACTCCATCAAAAGGTTAAAAAAATTTCTTTTTAGAAAATTACTTCATTTATAAGTGAAATTGGATATGTTTTTACATACTATTCAAAAAAATAAGATGAATATTAAAATTTAGATTGAATAATATATATACATATATTAATATATTAATATTTCATTAAAATAATCCAATATGAGTTATTTATTTATTTATACTTATGAAAAACAGTTGTGGAATCTTTTTCAAGAAAACATTTCCTATTATTTTAAAAATTGTTTAACATTAATTATTAATTAATTAAGAAAATAATTGTATATAATTTTAAACTATATTTTAATAATAAATTTTATACTATTCATACCCACAATTGTAATGTAATATTTATAATTGTCCTCTTTAAATAATTATAATAATGAAACGATGTTTCATAGAAAGTAAAAGTTTCCTATAACACAGTATGAACATAGTGGTGTATATAAGGAAAGCCAAAATTAGTGATATTTTATAAATAATATATATTCCATGTTCCGTGAAATGTAAAATATGAAAAATATTAAATTAATTTGAAAACATATTTCAAAAAATCATAGGGTGTTAAAATATCCTTTTTATCATTATTAGGAATATGGTTTTAAGATCAGATCCATATAGAGATGATTTTGATATTGAGTGTAAATGAATATGTAATCAAGCTAGTGGAAGTAATTATAAACCCTTATACTAAATAAATTACTATAATGAAATATAAAACATTTCATATAAAAATGAATAATATATAAGATTTATTTACATTTAGGATAAACATTTCAAATTTCACCATTTAGATGATTAATAAAAAACACTAAGTATTATACAAATAACTTCCTCCTCAACAGTGTATCCATGATATTTGATGAACACCAATATCTTATATAGAATGTTTCTCCATCAATTTTATGTTTTTACCATGACTGAAAGAGATAATCATTTTAGAGAGCTTCAAGCATGAGAGGTAGTCAACAAGAAGAAATGGGAGGCTAAAACCGACAACTGTTGAAAAAAATTCTACTTTTGAGGAACCATTTTAAATCATTGGCAATAAAACATGAATTAAATCACATTTTTATAACATATGAGATAATTATATATGGTTATAATGTTTGTATAATCATGTGTTAGCATGTGTTTGTCACATTATTGCACAAATTATTCTTCACATGCATTTAATCATAAGATACAATTATAAATAATGATAAATAATGTTTGAATATTCAAATGGAGAACTTTAGTATTTTAATTCAATTACGTTGTTTGTTCATGATATCAAATTATAATACTTACAAAATCCCATTTTAATGCATTCAATTTTCCATGTTTTTTGTGAATGTTATACAATACAACATGCTCATATCCAAAAATATAAAATTAATAATTTTAATTAAAATATACATGGGAGTTAGTGACTATATATATCTTTCTATCCATGGAAAATAAATCCTGTAAAATTGTTTTTGATTTCACATTATATTTTATCATATATTATAAATATTAAATCACACAGAAAAATCATTATCTAATCTTCTGAAACAATTTTGAAAATATATAATATTTAATAATGTATGAAATCAAATGAAATACCATGTGGATCTAAACCCAAAAATCCTTCATGATAAGCTCTAAAAAAACTGATTATATTTGTTTATGTTAAACATTATTCCAACTGAGTCATCCACACCGAGATGACCCCATGATCCATTGGATCACTGATTCAAATTTTTAATTTTATAATTGATAAATGAATGTAAAGATATGACTCTAGAAAATAATTAGTACTACTCAATCTAAATTGGAATTTTCCATGATAACTTTTAGAAACATGTATCCCTACACCTATATCCACCACCTATATCATATACAAGAATTTATTTTCGTGTGATAACATTTCCAATAATATTTTGTGACTATTAAACATATAACTTATAAAATCCTATATCCAACACATATAATGTCAATTTGTGTACAATTGACTTCTAGGATGAGGAATAGACCACATTTAAATCACTTTTTTTTGGATTAACACATCACCTTACCCTCACGTGATAGATATATAAATAATTTTAATTTTGATGGAATAACTATATATTTACTTAGCCTCTTTAAATCAAGGGACTATATTTCATTCTTGTTAGATGAGATAATAAATCCTCTACTTGGTTAGCTCTATCTGATAACATGATCATCAACAAACCAAATTAAGCACTGATTATCTAATCCTCAAATCATTCTTAAGAAAGTAATAATAGTACAATGTTTCTTATTCTAAAAATCTTTTCTAACTATAGTATGAAGAAATTAGAATATGAATGATATAATTCCATCAGGACCACGCCATAATATATTACCCTTAGTTAATTAATAATTTTAGCACATAAAGTATAAAAAACTAAATTTTTCCTTATAATAATATATCGTATCATGATGTAAGAATCCCAATAGTTCTAATATTATAAATTAAATCAACTATATAATACATATTTATGTACATTTTCAGGGATACATCACTATCATATATTGAGAGGTTAAGTGTTATTTCACCTAACGAGTTTATAAATACAATATGAAATAATTATTATGCATGGATTTCATTTTTTAAAACATGATTTATTTTTATAAACATTTTTATGAATATTTACGAATTCATAATAAATATCCATTCATATAACATCACATATGATACAATTTTGGGAAAGCCTTATGTTTATTACACATTTAGTGTTGAGTCAGTCTCAAACAATATCTGTGTATTTCATACCACATATCTGTGTGACCATCTTATAAAAATGATTCCACTAAACTCTTCGGTGAGTAATATCACTTCTTTTGTTTCATGACTAATGTGGAGACTTAGGTATAATATTCATAATAGTCAATGACATAAACAAATATTTTATCTATTTTTCTTCATAAAATAAAATTTTATGATCGTAATAACATATTTTTTTTATATAAAACTTTTTATATGTTCATCATTTTCATAATACTTGGTAATTATTCCATAAAAAATTTCAAAGAAATTTTTTTCTGACTATTTTAACTATTTAAATTTTTAACTTAACAATATAGCCTAAAAATAATTTTTATAATGTGGTATTTTATTATATTAACTATAATATTCATTTAATTTTTAACATCGAAATAATTATTGACTAAAAATGATTCCACTATAATTTTGGAGATTATAATATTTTAAAATTTCATGATAGATACAAAAACTATTTTCTGTTTAATAAATAGATATTATTCCCTTTATTTTGAATATTTAACAAATAAACTATTATATACAAATCATATATGTTAATTTAGGTGTTTAGAGAAATATTATGAAAAATAGACTTTAGAAATTAAAATTTAATATTTATAGTGGTGATATATTATCTCTTATATTATTAAAAATATTTGTATAATCACTTTTATCCTAGATAAAACAACATTTATCCATGTCACTTTTCGAAAAAAATGATATAAGACATGACCAAATAATAACCATTATCCTATCATATAATATAAATTAGAGAAAAAACATCCAATAATTATATCCTTCTAAACATGATAAATTCTTTGATTCAAAAAAACCTTGTTTTATAATTTGAATGAAAATGATAACATACGTCAACTCATTCATTAATTTTAAACTCTTATATATATATATATAAGTTGTAAAGTATATATTTGGAATCACATAACATAAAATATATATGAATTTATTTCTATAAAATTAATAGATTACATAAACTACCAAGGAGTTTGAAAAAAATAATCAAGTATTCTAAACATTTCCATTATAGAGAGTCATTAATCCTCCTTCTTGATTTTTTTTTATGTTTCAATGACCATGGATGGTAATTTGAAGAAATAATATTGACTCCAAATTTTTTTAAACATATATTTTTATTCTATACCAACTTTTAGTTTCTATAAGAAATTGAAACAAAGATATCTCATTCCTCTGATTATTTTTTCTTAATTCATTATGAATTATAAATTAAATATTGAACTCATTTTCATTGTTAAAAAATATCCAATAATATAGAATGATGTATATAACTTGAATAAGAGATAAGTTAACCTTTTTTAGATCGTAATATATATGTATATGTATATTATATGGCACAATACAAGATGTGGGTGAATTGTAGATTTAATTCCACTGTATTTGAAAACCTAATAATGAATTTAGTATAAGAGGTCTTAAACTATTACAATTCACAATCAATACAAATGACTATACAGGTCTTTGATCTGATGGATATGGTATAATGTAACACCAAAAGTAATGAAAATTAATTATATTCTAATTTAATACAATGATTAGAGTAATACAAATGTAAATTATTCTACCATATAGCGCGTATAATCTCTTAATGAAATATTTATGGAGTGAATCATAATTGAAACAATTACTATAGTAAAATAATGTGAATAGAAAGAAAAAACAAATGATTACCTTTCCATTACATGTATAAGTAGAAATATAAAGGTATTAAAATTATTTTATCCCAAAGAGTATGGTATCATTTCACCCAGGATAATAGGTTTTCATAGCCACCATCTTGGTAAGCCCTCGATACGATGATCGGTAAGACTGTCTTCATATCCTTGGAAGCCCTCAATTAAGAAGGTAATCAACACCACTGTCTTATAATCATTTGAAATCCATCTATATGATGATTGGAAGCACATAATTATATCCCAGGAATCCATCTATCATTATCACAATGATCAGATTCACAAAGAATAGACAAATTACCTATAAAAATATAAGAACATGGAAGGCATTCACACGATGAAGGAGAAAAGTGACAATGTCTCTCTCTAGAACATGGTAGTAGAAATAGTTTTATATTCTGGTTTGAATGACCTCTTATTTATAGGCATCATGTTCTAATGAACATATTTATTCCCATAGTTAAATTTCCCAAGAAACTCAAAGAGACTTGGACACCTGATATGAAAATGATAAAAATAAACAGTATAAATGACATCATATTGAGTGGTATAAAAAACTCAACATCATCATTTAAATTTGAAAATTGTAATTACAAAAGTATGAAACAATGAGTATGAGAAATATGTAATTAGTATTGAAGTAAGACATGAATTAATTGAATTACATGGGTATGATGCATGACATGGTTAAAATGTATAACATGGATAAGATGCATATTGTGGTTACGATTCATGTCATGGTTACAGTTTGTATTGTAATATCAATATATAACATGGTTATGATGTAAAATGTTGTTAAAATGTATATTATGGTTATGATGCATAACATGAATTTGATACATGTCCTGGTTATGATACATGATTATGATAAAATAGATATACTGATTATCACACATGATTATAATACAACACATAACCTGGTTACAGTATATTATTATGATACTTGACTATCATACAACAAATAAACTAGTTACGATTAATTATAATGATATATAATATATATGTGGAATTGATAATTGAATAGTTTATGTGGATACGACCAGAATCAATATATGTGATTTTTATTGAAAGACAAACACCATAATATTAAAATGTAGATCAACAACATGTGTTGTTACGATGAAAAAAAATTTATTGTTATTGTAATTTATTACGTTATATGTAACCATTATGAGAACACAACATATAAACAATGTAAACACTATACATGATTATGATAATAATACATCATATATGAAAAAAAATATATGTGATTACTCTTGTAAAACTACATATACGATAAAAAATATATGTGATTGTGATTGTAAAACAACATACATGATAAAAAATATTTGTGATTATGATTGTAAAACAACATACAAGTTAAAAATATGTGATATTTCTAATTTCCAAAAAAATGATCAACGGGAAAGACGAAACACTTTTTGAATCAACAACCTTGAGTAACCCATTATATACATATCTTTAACAGGTAGATGCATTTTTAAGAAATACCATATTTTTGTTATTATACATAATTTGAATCCTTACATAGAAAATTTTTATTCTTAAGAACCATTATTTAAATTTTAGCATAATTATATTTTGTTTTTCAAAAAAAAATATTTTTTAAGGAATGGTCACAAACTAAAATTAGATAACTATGATAGAAATTCCCAATAATTGATTTCTTTACCATATGATAATCATTATTAAAAAATTTATTATGTAAATTAATTAAAAAAAATCCACTAAAATAATTTGAAAATTTTAAATTTACATATAAATATTTGATAAATGATGCATATTCTGTCTCAAGATACACTGTTTATACATGTAAATAATTCATAACTATAATTAATATAAAATTTTATCAATTTTATAAAATTAAACTCTTGGATGGATGGATGAAAAATTATTTTTCAAATATATCTTATGGCTTATCTAAACATGATTCCTCCAATATCCTAAGGGATTAGTTCACCTCATTACTTTATTTCATTACTCATGATAAACCTTGGGTATCCAAATTTTTCATGTCCTGCCTATTTTTGTGTTTAGGGTCTTTACATGTGTAACTATGGAACCAATCAAACACATATTATTTTTAAAGGGGTTCTAATCTCACTATCTTATATAATGTTTTTCCCTTATAATGCATCTAATTATTTAGTTTTGAATACTATACTATACACTTAATCATTATGTTCAATCATTGTTAATATTGATATATTTAGTAAAAAAACATTTTTAATGAAGGCATATACCACTAGGAAAATGATGAATTTAACCCAATGTCTCTCAACCCATGGATACTTTACTCAAGAGAGATCTCAATTAGACAAAATTTTAATTCCAAATACCTTAAAATAATAATTAGCCACTCAATTAAATCTCATATACCAATATAATCCATAATCAAGGATTAGTAAAACTAAACCAAATATCCTACCAAGTGTATAAATATATATATATACTTATATTAATAATATTCAACCCACTTGTTCCTTTCATAAGATGACAGTAAGCCGAGGGTGACATCCCAATCCAATCATCAATTGGATATGAGAAATTCACTGGCATAGATTTGGAAAATATAAAAATATGGATGTCATTATTCTATAAGAATATATAATAATACATATTTAAGATGTATAAAAAATAACAAATAAATGCCAATAATAAATATATAAATTCCAGAGATATATTTAAAAAAATATATGTGACTATAAATACACATACCATTCCATGTTGGATGATAGTAAAAAGAACGTTATAACTTTGATATATATGAATCAAAGAGCTATATGACACAGTTTATACTCTTATAATGGCCTCTAGCTACAACCGTCACAAGCATTGTAAATAATCACCATTACACATTAATTGTCATAATACATAACCAAAAAATAATTTTCCTAAAAGTGACACCAACTCTATCTATATCAAGACCATCATTATAATAGTGAATAATTAGATAGTAAAAACATGTCTATTCATAGAGCTCTTGTAGGGGGTTTTATAAACATTCAATGTTTGATCCCCTAAAAACCCAAAAAGAAATGAAAAAAACCAGTGAACCAAACACCTAGTTTGAGTGGTGATGGAAAGGAAGATGGTGAAGAATTCATAATAATTATGTTATACTAAATATATCATTACTAGAGAGTAACTAGAAGGATGATAGAGAAAAAAATTAGAACTCATGTATAGGAAAATAATTGTTGGATGACCATGGAAGTTAATTCAAATATTCTCTATAATATAAATCAATTGTAAAATTAATCTCCATTCCTTTCATTTCCATACCAAAATGCACTGATTATCTTGATAACCAATGGGTTCTTAGAATACATATAACCCAACATATAACAAATTTGATATCATAGATTCTTGTTATATATTGAAGGAAATATATGTACCCTGACCCTACCCACTAGAGACCACCTACCCCTCAATACTCTAATGGTGACTACCATAAAGATACCTAAAAATTCTATGGGGTGGTGATTTGGTCCTAATATGCATAAAACTAAAATGGAGGTCCATATCCTAAGTATTTTATACTCACATACACATATCCAAGTCCATAATATGGAAAGATATAAAAAACTGACTCCAAATTCATTCACACATATAAATCCCACAATTAAGTATACTAAAATATTGAAAAGTGAAAAATTTCAAATATAATCCCTCCAAAAAATATAGAGATGTCTGACCTCATAGAAAGGGGACTACAGTAAAATTTGATTCATCGAAGGAAACATAATTTCCTAGTCCAAAACTAATTTATTTCAGCTTCTATTTTACTAAGAACCCTGTTGAACAGGTTATCATCAACATAGGAGGTGAAAAAAGTGGGATGATCCCATACAATGGTGATTATAAAAATTCCCAGTTGTACCTCCCAAAATCAGTGAGCATAAATTAAAAAAAATAATCATCTCATCACATGGATACATCAATATAATAGATTAAAAACATCAGAATATACTCTTATTGTAAAGAATATCAAGGTAATTTCACAAGAATATTTCTAGAAAAGGAAAACAATATATAATACCAATCTAAAGATCAGAATCTCGGAGTCAGATTTCATTGATGGAATCCACCCATGATGTCATGATCATCTTGTGTCACCCTAATTTGTAAATTCTAGATGTATGAAGAGATTGATACCTAGATGGTTATCATACTCAATGCCATGGGTTATACCAACATACAAATCTGGATTAATCCACTATGTAGGGGATTGATATATAAGAATATTTAATCACAAATATTTTGAGAACCCTACCTAGGGAAAATGATGATTATAAAGGATCTCACTATGGCCCTCATTGAGGGATTCCAACAAATATATATATGAATGATGTTATTCATAGAGTATCAATGGAACTCATCAAAATGAAATAAGTCTAAGATGAAGGCTAAAAGGATCCCAAACATATTTTGAAAAGTACACATTATGTAATATATTTACATGACATGTCTCATTGGTACTGGGTCATCCCATGTATCATCTTTTATGCCTAGGTCCATATCTCAGTACATGGATCATCTTATGTGTCCTTGGCTTGGACAAGTTCCTTTAAATGTGCTCAAAATGAATAGGATAATTCTATATGTGAGGCGACACATTTTTTATTCACTTCACACACTATGTGATATTTATCTTCTCCATAGAAACCCTTAGTTCTACACAAAGGGTCCCACACACTCTCTAACATTGGGGTTTTTATGAAAATTCATGTGTTCACCTAATATACTAATTTCTTCCATGTTTTCCGCCAAAAATGTCACGAAATAAGGTAGGTTTGAGTGAAAAAATTTCATTGTCCCTTGTTTAATGGATTCTGGCCATGAACCATAATCATGAGATGACATCATACCTTTACTTCGGTGATGTGTGATAAAAACCCACAAATGGTCTCCCCAAATTCAAATCAATACATCCTCCATCATCATTATACCCCAAAAATCTGGCCTCGACAACAACAATTCCCACAATAAGGATTTTTTTCCAAATAATGGTCATGTAATAATAAAATACTAGGTCATAATAGAACCATGGTCTAAAGGAATTTACGATGATGAACGCGCACGGAATTGAGGAATAAATTATAAAAACACTGCTATGAGGAGAGAAACACATCCAATGTTCATGTTGTACATGACACTTTTCTCTTAAAATGATGAAAAATAGATTCAATAAAATCAATAATAGATATCTCTAATCCAGGATAAATATAACTTGTACAAAAAAACATTAAATCCATATTTCAATTATCTAGTTTTGGAATAACATTATTCATAAGAAAAATACAATAAGTGATAATTCCACATAAAAAATAATCCCTACCATTGTTTCGATCAACCACTAGTGAATAAAATTAGCACATCATTATCACTAGTGGAATCTGCAAGATTCATTTCACATTGATCAATGATCCATGATCTAGATATTATTTATATGAGAACGATCCTAAAATGATATATATATCTCTCTCAAATTTAATGGATTATATGTATAATCATGTGATTTTCCCCTGAAGTGTATTGTCACCCAAATAAAATATTTTAACTGATGATGAGTTAGGCCCCGCATGAACACACGATCTCCCCCCAAATCTCAAAATCCCTCATTTCTTTTCATCATAAGAATTATGATTGATATGTGTAGTCCTCATCAACTACTGGGTAATCTACACATTTTCTAAAATGGATCACTTCAAATTTAGGTCCATAAGTGCTGAATCTCCTAGGTCAGTCCATCATAGTGGTGGATTGTAGGTTTTCTCTTATGAGCCCTCGAACGGTTGCATACCCATTGTATAATGGAAGATATTTTTGTATGAAAACTCCTCAAATGGAAAATTATACTACTGATTATGATAAAATTCTAACATGGAATCGCATAAAAGTTCCTCTAGGATTTTAATTGTCTAATAGGTTTGGCAATTTTCAATGGGTGAAAATCCATCCTCAAACCCAACTGAGCCCCATAGGATTCCTAAAATACCTTCCATAACTAAGATGTGAAGTGAGAATCATGTTTAGAATTTTTATTCATGGTAATTATATGGTGAAGGACTATCTTCTTCATTTAGAAGGTATCCCATGATCTCTACTGAACAATACTTTTATGTAGCTTAGAAGTGGGGTTGCTTGGTAATCTAGTCTATGATCATATAGACATGATCATATACTATAAACGTCCATGGTAAGCAATTAATTATTTAAAATGATACAAAATCCCATTTTTTACTATATTACCTTAAGATGTTAAGCTAAACTATCTTTAACTTGGTGATTAGAATTAAATTTATAGTATGTAAGGCATCTAGAGACAAACCCTGAAACTCTTTTATTCTTCCTTGGCCACCAAAACTAATATTGGAGGTCATGGTACTTCTTAAGCACATATGGGAGTACCTGTGAGGAATATGTAAAAAAATGGTAAAATCTCTCCCCCAAAAACACCGGTACCATATTTTTTCTTTTAAATAGAATAAAATTCTCCCCACCATCAGTAAATCCATCCAGAGTACATCTATTAGACATCAGAGTATCTCCTTCTCTATACTGAGTGTCCTTAAATATATGTAGATATAGTAGGATAAAAAATCTAATTAAGGTAAACTATCACATCTATATCCACTTAATATAATTATAACATGTTCAATTGATCTGACACCTCGCTCACTAGCTATGAACTAGATATCTTACTGAGATAATCTACTACCATGCTCCCCTTACTGGAGTATAGAAAATGTCAAAGTCGTAATCCTAGAGGAACTGTACCCATTTCTTTTGAATCAAGTTAATATTATTCTAATAGAAGATATAAATGAAAATATTTTTGTTATAATAGATGAAAAATCACTCACCCATAAGGTTGTTTCAACAAATCATTAGGTTGAAGACTACAACTATTTCCTCAAGATCATGGGTCACATAGTAATGCTCATGTGGTCTCAATAAACATGAAAATTAGAAAATCACTGCCTAAATTATCATTTCAACACAAAAAAGTCTGTTCATTGATGCATCACCAAAGACTACATACTCAATAGTCTCTTTTGATAATATCAAGATAAAACCAATCATAAATATATACCTCAGATCCTAAAAAGCCTACTCACACCTCTCATTCCACATGAAAGGGTGACTCTTTTGGGTAAATTATTTCAAGGTAAATTTATCTTGGAGAAATGTGGAATAAATCCTTAATAGTAGCCAGTTATCCTAGATAATATTCACACCTCCATCATGCTGTTTGGGGGATCCCAAGTTAACACTGCCTAAATCTACACCAGGACTACAACTACAATATATGATGAGATTCTGTTTCAAAAAAAGGAGATACATGAATATATAACTAGAAAATGGAGTTAATTCTAAAAATCAGGTTTTATTAATGCGTGTTTGTTCTATCCTCAATATTCTTACATTCTCCTTCCCACCTATTGAGTACACTCTAATATTTTCATTGAAATCTACCACAATCCGATCAATTTAAGTTTGAAAGATCCAATTCTCAAATCCTATGAACACTATAGGGTTGTTGTTCATGAAAAATGGGATCCTGAAGTATTCAATGTGACTATAATAATATTATAAAGACCAACTTGTTATATATTTAGTCTCAAACTCAGAGCAGGCGATATCCTAACGTGAGGTCAATATTCAAGAACCATCATTCCCCTCCAAAATGATGGAAGAAGTTATAAATCTTCAGTAGTGGATACATTTTTTTCTTGTTCATAAGGTTTAAGTAACCAAATTCATAGAAAACTACCAACTCCCTTACCCTTTATTTGTGACCAACATAGAGGATTCCCAATGTGAAATATGATGTTTGAAAAATTCCTTCCTCACTCTCATCTCACGATGCTATTTGAGAACATTTGATATATACATGTATATATCAGGGCCATCCTAGGGTGCAGATCAATGTAGATTTATATCTCTTAATGGGGAGGTAGTCTAGTGATCACATTAATGAATACTTCTTTGTTCTGCATCGCAATTATAAGAAACTGAAAATTCATATAATTCACTACTCCAAGAACCATGATAATAAAATAGGTTGTAACCGAGTTTACCCTCCTAATCACGAGACCATCGTGCCCCACCCAGGTTTTAAAGAAATTGATAAACTCACTAAATAAATTTATACATGCCACATCCTCCACATGAAATAGTCTATATATGCATGAATTGTAGATAACAATTCCAGACCAACGATGACATCAAAAGAACTCATCATTGATAAAAAGAGTTCCAAAATAAACTTTCACCTCCAAGAGTCAGGTCCCATCATTGATAGAGTTGTCTGACCATAAAGTTGCCTCTAGTAAGAGTAAGCTAGTATAGGGTTTTATCCAATGGCTAAACCACATAATCTATACCTCCCACTAGTGTATTATTATGAAATGAGTGGCTCACTCCTATATATATCATTAATATATATAAATTAAAGAGTACACAAATCTTACCTTCTATTATCCATAGAGCCAATCTTCCGTAATCCTCTACCCCTGAAGCTGGAACTAAACATAAAAACCAACTCCCTAAGCCAGTAGGGGACCACATGGTGTTAGTTTTGGTAACAAATCAAAATATATTCCACATAAATATACTTTCACATCTCCTCTTCCAATTATTCCACCCGACAGTCCTATCTTCTCTAACGGATTCCTCTACCAATGTATCCCATATACTGTATCTATATAATCCAAATATAAGATCATGAAATATCATTCATGGTTCCCCAATAATAACTAGCATATCTCCAAATTTCACTAGAATGAATAGATCTATCATGTGAGGGCTAAACCATAGAACCATTGTCATGGTATCCCCTACTATTTTTTTTCACATACAGGTCCCTACGGTTGTCATAAACTACCTAATACCTAAGTCTCATCAATTGTGTTCCCATTTCAAGTACCAAATATCTGCATATTCTATGAGAGGAAACAATCTAGCAACATACTACGCTCAAGAACCAAAAAACATGTTAGAATTCATTGATGTATCATGCTTTCACGTATATATTTTTATAGTCCGTTATCGACCTTCTAAGACCGTATAAACTGATCATTCACCATATCCATCAAGTCATGAGTGATGTTGGTAAACCATGATGAGTACGTAGCTACAATTTTATTGTCTTGTTGAAGAAATAAAATCTCATGGAAGCACATAAAACTCAACCTATCTGGATAAAAATAGTTTCTAAAAATGATGTTATGAATTTACCATAAATTTGTCGCCTTTTTATACAACTAATTCGTTATGACTATCCATCTTCCTATATATCCATAGAGAAGTATCCCTACCAAAAACACTATATGGTTCGAAGGTTTCCATAATAGAAGAAATAATTACAAAAATACCTCATTCTAATACTCAGTCACATATGGATATAGATTTCCCAATAACCATAGGTGTTTTTGATGTTTAAACTCATTAAGTGTTCTCAGCATATGAAACTCATCTACCGGTACTACAAATTACATCTTCTACTTGATTGGTGGTCATGAGATTAGTGCACTACATGGAAGTTACACCTCTATAATAGGTCCCTTTATCAAAGCCCCATTACCCTGGTCATAATTATTATGATCTTGCTGCTAAACCCAATAAGGAAAATATTATAGAGGAATCCTAAAAAAAACAAGATATATAATGTAGAAAGATTATATTTTGAGACATGACTCAAGAAGAACATGTACACTATATAAAAATTTATATATGATGAATTTTCAAATGTTTTTCTTCCAAAACTAGTGACTATATATACTGAGTCGACAAGTAAGGTGTTCAAGTATAGGTGAATACAGATGTTGACTGCCAAACCAATAATGGATTTGTTGGCCTGATAAATTTTTTCAAAACAAAAAAGAGTATTTCCATAAAACCAACACCATTATCATCATTTGGGAAAAATCCATATTTCTGGTCCTATGATGGGACACTGATATAATATCAATTTATCTCGATCTGACACCTGATGGGTTTCAATGTTAGAAGTAAGATGAATGTGAATAACTTAATCCTTCTTTAAATAGGTTTAAATAAGGAGACCATAACCAATAAGGCATAACAATCACATGGGATGTCTTATCATAAGTGGCCTATATTCACACACATATCTCTAATCCCATAAAATGATAAATTGTAAAATAAAACAATTAGTAATTTCATAAAAATTTAAAAAACCCATAATTAGAGTATAAAATATTATTATAATGTGATAATGGAAAAATATTAACCCACTAAAAATAGTAATTAATTTCATCCTAATAGAAAGAAGAAACTGTATTCAAATGAAACTCTTAGAAATAACCACAACCCATCTTGACAAAAACACAGTTCAATCGTCTCTTTGTCAACTAAGAATCCCACTGAATTACAGATTGTCAACATAAGACACAACATATGTTGGAAGAGACCATATAGGGTTCAGTATAACAATACCTAGAGGGAGACATTAAAATTACCAAGCATAAATCTGCAAGAAAAGTTTTCATATCATCACAGGGTTATTTATATATCATAGATAAAAGAACAACATGATATCCACATAGTTGAAAAAAATATTAAGGAAATGTGACTATTATATTTCTTTACTAGGATTATTTCTTGAAGGTACCATTTAACAATCATTTGTGGGAATAGACTCCATGAGTTTGAATGGACTGAAGGTGTCCATATGAGATGTTTTGGTCATTGTGTATCTCAATAAGAAGTACACAATAGAAGTCTGAATATATCATTAGACATATGTGGATCACACACAAGTCCATGGTGTAACACCTAGAAATTTTATGAGATAAATACTTTTTCATTTCTTTGATATCTTGTGTTGTACACTACACCAAGATTATCTTTATCGATACACAACATTGTATTAGCATTCAGTATAATAAACACTATACTTGGATTGTGCTATACACAAATTAATGTTCCTTTGATAGAATTCATTTCACGCAAAACAATGTATACATTTTTTTCAATTTATAAAAGGAATATTTTTGGATTATATTATGTGAAACAAAAAATTAATCTTTCACTAAATGAAAAATTTACTTGTCTTTCAATACACTTAAGATATACCTTCTTCAATAGCTTCCATTGTACACAATATAAAGTCTCACTAAACAAAGATATATTATTAAAATTTATTTATTTAATGTGATATTTAAAAGATGTTATGAATAATATTAAGAACATGTTTAATTTTATATAACATTTACATTCATATTATCTATTTTTAGGACATATTATAAGAACAAATCCAATTTTTTAGATAAAGGATGTATTTTTTTAAAAATGTAGTTTCTCCACCATTTGATAGACCAACAATTTTAAATATAGTTTTTAACCCTTCTAGAAATTATATTTGAAAAAATAAACATATTATGTCAATATGGACATCAAAATTTAACATGGTTGAAATTTTTCTATTTTTATGATGAAAGTCATATATTGATGAATAATTGAAAATAATGCACATTCATTCAAAACTGCCTTTTCATCTTATTTATTTACAAAGTTAGAATATAATTTAATTAGTTTTTTAATTTAATTGGATTATTTTTTTATCATTAAAGAAAATTTTGGTAATTTTAAGAAGTTTCAAATTTCAATTGAACATAAAAATACGACAATATTTTTATAAGTTTTTATTTCCTAAAATCCCACTTTTTGGGTTTGACAACAAAAATTAATTTCAAATTAATTTCATCCAAATATATGTTTTGAATTATAAAAAATGAATTCCATATTTAAAATTAGTTGGTCCAAATTATGTTAAAAGTTTACTTTTATTTTTAGGATATTATATGTTGCAAGTAAGGTACTTTTTATTAACCACCGTTAAAGGTAAATTAGATAAATTAGGGTACATAAGAATATGACAATGATAATAATATTACCCTAACTCTAGAAAAAATACTACTGGATGAATTATTGTCAACCAATATCACCTATGGGATATAATTTATTCATTTAATTGGTTTTTTTCTTTTGTAGTGATATAATTCTAATTAAAATAATATATGGTGACACCATGTCACTCTCATATGTCTTATAAGTGTAATAATTTTAATAAAGTGATAAATAATATAAAACATCGAACATAAATAGTTTAAAAAAATAAAATAAAATTATATAAATCATGTGAATTTATTTATAATATTTAGAAACTAAATAATTACCCTTAAAATTGGAATAATAGTGATATATAAATTATTTTATCAATGAAAATATCAAATAAATAGTTTTAATTTTTTTAAAAGAAATATATTATGGTCTAATTAATGTTCGTAACTAATTTTATAAGTTACTATGACATTTTAGTAGTGTAATTAATATTTATTTTCAAATTTATATTCTCTGTGTATTTTATGTAATGTCGAATAATTGAATAGTGTCAAAATTGACACTATTGATATTTTATTAAAATAACATATTATTAAATTATTTAAAAATCACAAAAATATTAAAAAATTATAAAGGGAAAAATTTAAGGTCTAAATCTTGATATATATTAAATTCTTGAAAATTGACCACAAATAAGTAAATATTAATTGCCATTTTTTATCTAGAATATTATTACCATATTTATAATTAAATAGATTTAATAAGGATAAATAAAAAATGATAAGGTTTATAATAAAATAAAAACATATCCCAAATTTATTAGATGATATTATTCAGACCCAAACACATATTATCTTTTTAGTAATTGATATTGGGAACATTATAAACTTAAAACTAATTTATAATAAATTAATATTTCAAGACATTCCAAAGGTTCCCCTCCCCTCTCTTATGAAAGGGTACCTCTCTATATCTTTTAATAACACCTCAAAATACATTTATATCTAGAAAAACATGACCAAATATCCCCCAAAAATCCCTAAATTCATCCAAGAGGCCATCCTTTGGGTAGAAAACCAAACT
This sequence comes from Viscum album, assembly GCA_963277665.1. Classification (NCBI taxonomy): domain Eukaryota; kingdom Viridiplantae; phylum Streptophyta; class Magnoliopsida; order Santalales; family Viscaceae; genus Viscum; species Viscum album. Next base: position 714,408,980 of record OY728122.1, read on the forward strand.
ACATAGTCTTTTTGTTCTTACCAAAAGGTGACACTCGAAAAAGAGGTTATTGTTTTATAACCTATTTCAAAATTCTTATCTTCTTCTACATACTATTATTATTTTGTTTCCATAATAATGTAATAAATCCAATATCTTATACATTCTGAGATGTTAATATATTTATGTTACACCCTTATTTCTCCTTTTATCCATCCAATGAATAACAATATTACCTTGCGTACGTATGTATGGCTAACAGTATCTACGTCATTGTGTAATATCTTATTTGATAATACATTATTTTGATGGGTATAATGATGGGTATAATGGATTTAAATAGTTAATATATCTTTATAGTTAAGATTTATAATTAATATACCATCAAATTATATACCCTTTAACAATTATGCGAATGATATCATTGCTCGGGCATACGTACGGTCGACCGTCTCCACGACACTATGAGATTTATTATCCACGATAACCATTCACAAAAAGATTATAAAGTACATATAATAGATAAGAATAATATATGTGAAAAAATAATTAAAATTTATTTATTTATATCTATATATATGTCATTTACATTATTCCATTAAATTTAATAAGGAAATATAAACAATGTCCACGCGTATGTATGAAATACCGTCTCTATAAATGGTGTATTCCATTTAATTTTTCTATCTATTATATATATATATATACTGAATATTTATGATATATAAATAATTTTTTACATTTTGTAAGTATGTAAATCATGATCTACATATTAAGAACAGGAATAACATGTCAAAACACGTACGATAAATGTAACCATTATTACCAAAAATGTTTCTTTAACACGGAATTGAAAAATGAATGGTTAATATAAAGTCATAAATGAATCATATATGATATCATAAATATTATTATGGTTTTTTACAAGTTAATAATATGTATAAATCCACTATATGGTAGGTTCAAATACATATGAACCATATCATACCAAAGTAAGAGATTATTTTGCCTCACGTTTATTTCCATGAAACTTATGCCTTATACAACATCTAATAATTTTTTGTGTTGTTTGTGTTACCAATAAATTTTTTATTGTTCTTATTATTAATTTCATGATACTTATTGATTTATATAATATTATTTATTTTATGAGTCAAACAATTCAATTGATTATAAATTGGTAAGGTATAACTCTACAAACTTTGTCTTAATCCTAGATTATTTATTGTCATGTATTTTATGGGGATATATTTTTCATAAATTTAAATGTGTTCTAAAATTATTTTAAAAAATGTTTAGTATTATTCAATGTCTATTTAATGTTAATTTTACCCATTTTTATCTTTTAAAATATGGTATGGAGGGAATCATTTTTTACCTTATGTGGTACTTTTGAATTTTTTTAGAAAACGTATGAGGAAAATGTTTTTTAACATATATAGTATGAATGACTATTTACGGATTCATAATTACTTGTTTATAAGATTCTTCCTTTAAAAAATATCATTGTTTTTATACTATATTTTTTTTAAAATTCTGTGGTATTTTGAGAAAATAAAACATTTCTCAAGAAGAAAGGATATTTTACTCAATAATTATGGTCAAGTGTTTTATCAAAAAAATCAATATAAGATGAATCTGTTTAAATAGAAACTTTTTTAATCCCTAATAATACTATGATTTTATTTTTCTATGGATAAAATGATATTTTATATGGAATTTCCTATGATAGAATGATGTTTAAGTATACCATTTTATTTAATGGGTTATGCTATGATGAATTATCTATATTTTTGTGGAACATGTAATAATGATTTCATTATGAGATGTGTGGGACCTATATCTACCTTCAATACATTGGGAAAATATTTATATCTCATAAGATATAATTAGTTGGAACAAAAAGTAAATATGGTTCAGTAATACAGGTCCAAAATGACAAGTAAATTCAGTTCTGTAATTCATGGCTGGAAGGGAATGTAAACCTACTTCAGTAAAGGACTTTCTCCAAAACAAAGGTCTTGGCAGCAGTACCATGGATTCTTTGAAAATCATATTATGTTATTATTTATTTACACAATACCATTTTTTATGCCAATTCTATTTTATGTCGGTTAATGATCCTTTATGATGGATTCCTTACATACTGCAAAGATTTATTTCATGACTCCTAAATTTAATATTAAATTTTTTTGTTCATGTTATCACATTCTTATTTTTATGTTTTGTTTGATGTTATTCATGTTTAGTATTTTTCATCAATTAAGATCACCCTTTTTATACTTTCTTGTCCCCATGATAAAAATGAATGGTTTTAGGTAGGTAAATGGGGACAATCATTTTGGGTGATGTTGAAGATCATACACCTTGTTAGAATATTATGTTCTATGATTGCAAAGAAACTAAACTAATATGGTCATTCGACATCTGTTTGTGACAAGATTAAATTATTCAAAAATTGTAATATAATGTTCATGTATTCAAAACCTGGGTTTCTACACTTGGTATCTGATTTATGGTTTAAAAATCATTTGTAAACATGGTTTTAAAAAACTTACTGAGATACCTAGAGATATTTATATAGATATGTTTAGGGATATCCTAAGGATATGTATAAGTATATGATAAAATCCTAGGGTTTTTCTTATTATCATTCCTAACCCAAGGTTAAACTGATGATATCAAAAAATTAATATTATAATTAATTTACCTTACTTATGTGTTTCAATTCTCAGATATATAATTCTCACACCTCGCTTTCTAGTCATAGTCAATATCCAGAAATACATAATACATTGTTAACCATTGTCTATTTCCGAGGTGAAATGTATCAGGATTGTGAAGATTGATTTCTTAAGAGGAAGTATTATTAAGATAATCATGACGATGGTATCAATATTGGTCATAATGTTGAGGATAAAGAGATTGTAAACGGCCTGTGAAAGGTGTGTGATGTTATTCCAGTGTTTTTTACATTAAATCTAAGAAGCCTGAGGTTTTGAAACCTAAAGAGATGATTAATATTTGAGGAAAGATGAATATTATGTATCCTATGTAATGGTTTATGAATGAAATTGGATGATTGAGGTGTATATTCTTTGGAATTCGAAGATTACGGTATAAGAATCATTAAATATATAAATGATTTTAGTATAATTTTTTTATTAAGGATTTGAAAGGATATGTTGATTAGTTCAAAGGAGAGAAAAAAATTGATTCAAGGTTATGGTGATATACTTGGAGAACATAAGATTAATGAAGAGAAAACCCTTAATATGACCCTTAGTTTATGAATATAATTTTTGGGTAAATATATGATGGATTGGAATAGGTGAATTGGATGATTAAGAACTAATTATGGATCTTTCAACAATAGGGTTATGATATCATGGATTATGTATAAAACTTTTGGGACTTAAGGAATATACCTAATATATTTTGGAATAAGTAAACATGCATGTTTTCAATAGGATATCTGATAATCTAGGTGGTTACTGTGACATGAGAGATTACATTATTAAGGTGTTCATATTTTTTGAATCTGACCAACTATGGATACCTTATGATATATGAGGGAAAATGTTATAGAAATTTAGTCCACTTCTTTCAAAAGTTTTTGACTTTTATTTTTTTGGAAGGATTTTAAGGGTATCCATATATGGATAATATAAGTTATATTATGTTTGATGTTTGTTAGGTTATTGTATTATCTCACTAAATTTGAAATTATGCATATTTGATTTCCTATGCTAACCTTTTTGTTGAGACTAATGGAATGGCTTATAATTCTATCATACCACATGTAAACAATTATATAATGAAAAAATCAACATCATTTCTTTAAATAATAGGTGAAGCCGAAATTGTTCAAGGCATGAACAATGGTGATATTTTTCTAAAATCAATTATGGATTTATTCTCATGAACAAATCTTTAACTTTAGGAAAAGGATATTGAAAACCAAAAATGTTATGATTGTACCTTCTTATCCAATGAATCATATAGTCCATTAAATCACCATATATTTAGGGATTTATAGTAGTTAACATTTGCCAAACCTAGTTCTCTATCACTATACCTCAGAACATGATGGTTAGATTTCTCTTCTATTTCCCTGTATTCACTTCCCACCTATGTTCTAAAATGTGGAAACCCAATGATGAGTTACATTAGTTAAACATAATTTTTATGACATTCCTATTTAAAATGACGTTTTAGTATTCCTTTTTATAATGTGGTATTCTATGAATGAAATTTTCAAGTAGTAACCCTTTTATAACCCCAATTAATTTCGAGGGAATTTTTTTTGGGGGGGTATAATGTAACACCCTGAAATTTATTGAGATAGATTATTTTTAATTTCATTGATATATTCTATTTTATGCTACACAAATTTTATCTTCCACTATATGTAACACTATATTATATTGCGGCATACAGAACGCTATACATGGATTGAGTCAAACAAAACATCAGGTTCATTTGATAGAATTCATTTCACTGAACATCAAGTCCAGATTTTGTTCGATATATAAAAGAATTATGTTTTGATTATTTTATACATAACACAAAAGGAGTATTCCCTAAAAAACATTGAATTTTCTATAATTACCCACAAGATAAACTTTCCTCGATAGCTTGCAATGTATGAAATACCGAGTTTCACTAAACAATGATATATTATTAAAATATAATTATTTATTATAATATAAACTAGATTTTATGAATATTAATAGGCATATTATTAATTTAATATAACATTAACATTAATATTATATATTTTCTAGAACAAGGTATAAGAAAAAATTCAAATTGATAGATAAAATAACTATTATTAATAAAATACATTTATTTCGCCTTTTGATTGAGAACACATTTTAAATCTAGTTTTAACACTTTTATATATTCTCTTTGACAAAATAAACATCTTCTTTGGAAGCAGGACATCAAAATTTATCATTGTATAAATTTTGGTATTTTTATGATGAAATTCACATTTTGATGAATAGTTAAAAATATTGCATATTAATTCAAAACATACATTTATGTAATATTTATTTATATAGTTAGATTATCTTTTTAATTTTTTCTAAATTGTAATTGGATTATTTTCTAATCATTTAATAAAATTTTTGTTATTTTAAGTAATTTCATAATAAAATTGGACATAAATACAACAATTTTTTTGATATGTTATTCCTTCTTAAAAAACAGCCTTTTGGTTTTGGCAATGTGGATTAATTTTAAATTAATCTGGGATAATTATGTGTTTTTAATTATGAAAAAAAGATTCCATATTTGGAATTAGTTGGTCCAAATTTTGTTAATAGGTTAATTTTATTTGTTGGATATTATGAATAGTAATTGTGGTAATTTTTATTTTCCATAGTTAAAGGTAAATCAGATAAATAAGGGTAACAAACAATATGATAAAGATAATAAAAATACCCTAACACCTCCAAAAATTCTATTGAATTAATTAAATATGACAAATAGAACCTATGGGTTGTAATTGATTCATTTTACTGACTATTTTCCTTTAAAATTGTTTAATTATAATTAGAAAAAAAGAAAGTGACGACAAGCCACTCTCATATATCTTATAAGTATAATAATTTTAATATATTAATAGTAATGATAAAACATTGAACACAAATAGTCTCCAAGAATCTAATTAAATTGTCTAAATAATTTTAATTTATTTATTATTTTTAGAGATTAAATAATAACCATTAATTATGACACAATAGTGATGTATAAATTATTATATTAAGGAAAATATGAAATAAATTGGAATAAAAATATTAAAAGAAATATAATATGCACTAATTAATGTTCTCCACTAATTTATAGGTGACTATGACATCTTAAGATTTTATTAAATATTTTTTTAATTTATCTCTTGTGTGAATATTATTTAAAGTCATATAATTGAAGTGTCAAAATTTATAATATTGTTATTTTATTAAAATAACATATTATTAAATTGTTTAAAAAACACAAAAATATTTAAAAATTACAAATAGAAAATTATATGGTCTAGAATTTCAAAAACTTTTCAATTATGGAAAAATGAAAAAACATAAGTAAATATTTATAACCATATATTAAATAGCATATTATTACCACAATTAAAATTATATGCATTAAATAAGGATAAATAAAAATGATATGGTTTGAAATAAAATAAAAAATTAGAAATTTTCTTGAATGAGGGTATTTATACCCAAACCCTTGATGTCATAGAAAGTGATATCTTTTTAAGCATTAATAACCTAAAATTAATTTATAAAAAATTTGTATTTTACGACATTCCAAAGGTGCCTCTCCCCTCTATTATAAAAGGGTACATATTCTTCTCTTTTAATAAAACCTACAAAGCCCTTTTCTATGACCAAACCCCACAATAATATCCTTACAAAATAAATAAATACATCTTAGAAGCCACCCTTTGGGCATAAATCCATTTTATGGGGTCCTTTTGTCCATACCAAAAGGTGATACCCGAAAATGTGGTAATTGTTTTTTAATATCTTTCAAAATTCATTTCCTCTTCTACTTCCAATTCTTATGTTATTTCAAAACTAAAGAAATAAATACAGTATCTTATACATGATGAGATGTTACAATAGTTATGGTATAACCTCATACCTCCTTTTATTTGTGCTATGCATAACAACATCACAATGCGTGCGCAGGTATGACAAACCGTGGCCACGTCATTGTGTTATCTGTTATTCAAGAGTAATTTATTTTCATGGGTACAATTATTGAAATAATGTATGTATACAATGAATATAATAATATTATTATTATTAATAATTAATATAAAATCCAATTCAATACCATTTAACTATTAATTAAATGATATCGTCACTCATGTGTACATATAGCCTAACATATCCACTATGCAATTAGATTCATTCTCCACGTTAACCATTCCAGAATGACTATAAAGTATATATAATAGATAATTATAAAATATATGACAAAAAATGATAATGGATTTATCTATATCTATATATATTTCATTTAATTACTTCCATTCAATTCCACATGGAAACAAAAAAATGTTCATGTGTATGTACGACTTATCGTGTCCATGGATGGTGTTTTCCAATTCATTTATATATCTGTTAAATATATTTATATACTAAATATTTTTTATATATAAATCTTTTTTTACATTCTCTATGTCTGTAAATCATGATATATGTAAAAAGATCAAGAATAACATGTCAAAACACATGTGATTAATAAAAGGATTATTACCCAAAATGTTATTTTAACGTGGAATTGATAAATTAAATGGTAATATAATGTCATAAACAAATATTATATGATATAATAAATAATATTATGGTTCTATTAAAAGATAATAATATGTTTAAACACACTATATAGGTGTAATGGATACATAAAAATCATATCATACCACTGGTAAGGGATTATTTTTTCTCACTTTATTTCTGTGGGACATATTCCTTATACATCATCTAATTAATTTTTGTGGTGTTTATGTTACCCATGAATGTATTTATTATTATTATTATAATAATGGAAATGATATTTACATAATGATATAATTTTATATATTTTATTAGGGATATGATCCAACTGATTTTGAATTGGTATGTGATAACATTGCAAATCTTATTTTTATCTGAGATTTTTTATTCGTAAGTACTTACTGGAGATATATTTATCATCCACATTCATGTTTTCTAAAAACAATTCATATATTGTTTAATAATTTTATATTTATTATTATATACATTTCTATCCATTTTTTTACTTTTACTACATGGGATTGATGGAATCGTTCTTTCTTTTTCCATACGAGGTACCTTTTGACTTTTTTGGCAGAAGTATGTGGGAAGTTTTTTTAAAAATATACTGAATGAACATATTTTTACACGATCATAACACCAAATTTCCATGTATAATTCATTACATTTTTTCAAGTTTATTTTCTACAAAATTATTTTTTTAAATTGTGTGGTATTTTTTGAAAAGAACCTGTTTTTGTAGAAGAAAGGATATTTTCCTGAAAAATTATGTTTGATTGTTTTATCAAAATAATTTTCCATATTAGATGATGATATTTAAATAGGGTTATGATTATAAAAATATTAATACTATCATTTTATTTTGTAAATGATGAAATGATATTTTATATAGATTATTCTATGATAGAATTTTTTTTAAGAAACCCATTATATTTCATGGGTTATGCTATGATGAATGGTTTATGTTTTAGGCACCCAGGTAAAAATGATTTTGTTATGATATGGGTGGGAACTATATCTCCATCCTATTAATTAGGTAAATATTTTTATATAATGAGATATAAATGGCTGTAATTGAAATAAAATTTGATTCAATAATACAGGTTTGGAATGAAAAGTTAATCTGGTTCAGTAATACATGGCTAGAAAGCCATGTAAACCCGGTTTAGTAAAGGAATTTTTCCACAATGATGGTGTTGGAAGAAATTCCTTGGATACTATGGAAATCATATTATGTGCTTATTTTTTTCCATTACCCCTTGTTTTATTCCAATTTTATTTTATTATGGATAATGTTCCCTTATGATCTATGTCATACATACTTCCATGATTTATTTCAAGACTCATAATTTTAATATTCAAAATATATGTTCATGTTTTCACATTCTTATTTATAGGTTTTGTATTACATTATTGTTGTTTATTATTACTAATAATTTGAACTCAACCTTTTTTTATCATCCCTTGTATATGAAGAAAGGTTTTAGGTTGAAAAAAAGGGAATGTTATTTATGTTAGATATTGAATATCATTCAGTAAGTTATAAGATTAAGTTCCATGTGTCGAAAGAAACTAAACTAAAACAGTCTTTGTCTTGGTGTATGACATCAACACAATCTAGATTACCCATATATGTAGTGGATCATCAAATGAATACTGTTTTACACAATGATTATGATAACCCAACCTAGGGAAAATGAGGATTTTATAGGATATCAATATTGTCCTCACCAAGGGATTCCATCAACTCTAATCAAGACTTATGTTCCTCATATGGAAACATAGGAGCACTACCTAATGATTCTTTACTAAGAGGAGGTTATAAAGGTCTCCATGACTTCATTTAAAATGTAAAATATTTTTCTATGCAACATATGGTATTCCTATGTATCCCTATCTATTCACAAGTCCATGTATGATTACATAGATTTTCTTGTATCCTCATGGATTGGTTGTGTGCCTAGCTACATACATGGATTTCATAATAGATATATTCTTTGTCCTATTCTCTGAAATAACACACTGAATCTCTTGGAAGGGTCACACATAGTGTGTAGCACATCACATGACATGTGACATTTATCTTATCTATAGAAACCCAAGAACCACATAGAGGGTTGCACATGGTGTGCCATCTTGGATTACACACGTTCTAACCTAGATGTTACAATTGATATTCACACAGTCACCTCATATGCAGTTATTGGAAAATTTTATCATATCCATTATTACATGATATGGTTGATCTGAGTGACTAGGTCTCATTATTTTTTCTTTCTGGATTCCTTCCATCAACCTCGATTGGGATCCACTATTTTCATGAAATTTCTCTACCACAAGATAAAAACTAGCAATGAATATCCCTAATTCATAGAAAATGTATTTTTTTTGGTTTTTTCCAACAAAAACCCTTGATTTATTCTACAACATTGATATTTATTCTTTTTTATGAATAATATTTTTTCAACAATCGAACATAGGGTTATAACTTATCCGCATTCCAAAGAAATTTCATGTGATGCTCATGTGAAGAACGAGGGATGAAATCCACAAAACAAAAACCTAATGAATGATACATGGACAATGTTCATGTTAGACCCAATTAAATTATTTCATAATTATTAATGAATAGATATAATAAAATCATTAATATAAATCCAAAATCCTTGATAAATCTATGTTTTACCCACAATATGGTTGATCCAAAAATCAATCCATTAGTTGATTGATTCACATTCATAAAATTAATAATAAAATGTTGATGAATCCCCATATAAAAAATCATACATTGTTTTGGATGAATCACTAGTGAAGAACGAATCCAAAAAAATTTCATTGGTGGTATCCCCAAAATTCATTTAACACTGATTGATGTTCTGTGGTCTAATTCTTTTTTTCCTAAAAATGATCTTCAAATTCCCTCCCTACCTCTCTCAAATCAATAAATTTATCCAGACAACCCTGAAATTTTCCTATATATGGGTATTTATATAAAAATACTAGCGTCAGAAAATTGTTTTAATAAAATATATAATTTATTTTAATTATTTATTAATATCCCCATAACCATGCTCAACTAAAACATCTGACTCACTCCATGGTTATTTCATGCATTGTAAATAACCTACTTTCTAAACTCAATGAAGTCCTCATATTTCCAGCCTCAGTCCCCATTTTGGAGTTATTATAAATTTTAAATAAATATGTTCACACATGAAATTTTGTATAATGATTATATGTTGACAATAATTTCAATCTCACTAGGATAAGGAATTATACGTTTTCTCAGTTCTTGGTCCCAAAATTATTACTATATATATTTGAATATACTTCATAAAAAATAAAGTCGTTACTCTAGGGTATCCTGAGGAGTCACACATCTAAAATATGTTTGAAATATTATGAATTTAAAACTAATTTAGTTGTATAATAATGAAATTAAAACATACATATCTATGAATGCTCACTAGTAATGGAATCACTGAAATCCATGGTCATATATAATTTACCATCAATAAAATATCCTCAAAACTATTTCTAAAAAAGTTACATAACCTTATAGGAATTGTAGTGGGGAATCCTATGCTTCATGGATGGTAAGATTTTTTATCTAGTAGATAACATAAACTAATAAATACCAGAGCCCCAAGTAATAAAAATGACACAGGGGATGAATCTTACTTCATAGATTGAGTTCACACACTGAAAGTATCTCATAAGTGGCACATAAGAGATGGTTGTAGTACACCATTGGTGGGAGGAAGTGTATCATACCGATTTAGTTAAAATAATTCCCACACATCTTAGAACCACTAAAAATTCACAATGGTGAATACTTGGACTCATAAATTTTTTGGTCGTCATGCCCAATCCATGATGTCTATACAATAGTTCCAAATTTAGAATTCGACTATATAAAATACCCTTGACTTTTAGATGGCCTAGAAGACAATGTTTTTTGTCTAAATGAAAAAATACTTTGGATAAGGTATTAATTTATTAAAAACGGGATTAATATGAGAAGTAATCATTAGTTCATATCATATATGAGATAAGTGTTCTACAGGACCCATAGACTCCTCCTGTTAGGTCCACTAGGCTAGATACACTAAGGGGGGGTGAATATGGGTATGAAAGATTAAAACAACTATCCATTTTGATATTGTTTAGCTATTACACAAAACCCTTTTCTCTTTATTTCCCATTGAAGAGTATGAATAAACCAAAAAGAATTCACAATACACCACAATTTTTACTAGGATCACCCTCACTAGGCTACATCCCAAGAGAATACACCGGTAGTAGGATGATGTAACAATTCCATTATAAGGGCACTGCTGTTTACATGTTCGAAGAGGACTCACTGTCCCTCCTGGTTTACAACCAATGATGATATGAAATCCAACTGACCTCTCAACTGAAGCGTGCTCACTTCTTCTTCAGAAGATCCACTCACAGTTTATAGACCTATGGGTCTCTTCATTATATCGAATGAAATATGTATCTTTAACTGTCGATAGATTCTTGGTTGACTTCCAACCTTCACCAATATATGAATCTCACTTTACACCAGGTGTTCTGGGAAACCCCAAATCTTTTGTGCAACCCATATTGTGTCTTGCACGCAACATTAATCCCTTGTGTGCAAGATTCCACTTTGGTCGTGGAACAACCTTTGAGAGAAACTTCATTATTTCACGCAACCCAAATCTTATGTGCAACTTTCTATTCTTGTGTGCAACTAAAAATATTTCATGAAACTCCCTTTGTGTGTAATTATAACGTGATCCAGTGATCATATTTTTTCTAAGTGTTGAGATGCTTCAGTGTGAGGGTGTCATCACTTATTTATAGACCTCATTGACCCCTGTGTGCAAAAACCCTGATACGTTGTGCATGATCCTAACATATCACGCAAAACCCCATTTGACGTTGCCTTAGGCTCATAAGTCTCTTTTCACCAACCACATCTTTCGTGCAATTCTTGAATATTTCGCGCACTTTGTTCCTTGATGATTTTTTGAAGTTTGGCCGCAAAAAATTCCTTGTGTGCAACATTCTTAAACATCAAGAAATATCCTCTTCAGGCACGGAAAACCTTGTTTGACGTCACCTTGAGTGTGAATATTGCTTTTTGAAAACTCATCTTTTGCGCCCATTTCCTATTCATTCACGCACATCATGCCATTTACAATTTTGGACGTTCTACTCTCGAAACCTACCATGCACAAAAGATTACTTCCTACAACTCCATCTTTTGCGCAAATCTTCAAATCTTTCACGTGTCTTAAATTATTTTTAAACCACCTCCAAATCGTCAATTTCTTTTTTCCTCATTCTTTTTCAACATAGTTTGTCAAAAATATCTTTGGAACTTGAAAAAGCACCATGTAAACCCCTTTTCATACAATATATACAATGTGGTCTACTTTGTGAACAAACAAAATATGGAGGCTTTCTTTTTCAACAAACACAATCACCTCAAAAATGGTTCAATGATTTCTTCTGGATTTTTTTCCCAATACTTCCATAAAATGGAATTGTGTATCAAATATTAACATTGAATTTCTCATCTAAGTATTGCGATCAAGATATCACATATTAATTGTAAATTGAAAATCATAGAGAATATATTTTACTAAAATTAGGAATTAACAATATTAATAATAATTATAATAATGTAAATATAAACAAAAACAAAAACAGAAAATGTAATTTAGTTATATATAATTAATAAATAAAACGAAAGGGTTAGAAACAACTGAAACCCTTTTCTTTACATTAACTTATATCATTTTACAATGTTATTTTATATTTTTGTTTGAACCCTTGTTGATATGGGTTTCCCCTCCTTCAATGAGTGCACAAAACATATATAACACAACCAATTCCCTCATCTAATGAATACTTCACCTCCATCATATCACATGAACAATTTATTCCATGGATAAACATATAACCCCTACCAGTCACACTATATTATTAAGATCCACTAGAACCACTTTATTTATCAATGAAATTACTTTGTTTAATGATAATACACAACCACCTACATCACCACTTTTCCCTAATTTCTATATTTTATGTTCTTATATTATCAAACCAAACCAAGTATTGTGGATTACTTTGATGAAAGTATAAAATAAATATAAATTGATATCAGAGAACAATAAATTTGTTGAAAATTCAATTTCAACCATTTAATGAGATCATATTAAGGGAACTTGAACTATAATTGACATATTTCGACATTTGATTTTGTAGAATTTGAATTGTCTAAAGAAGAAAATTAAAAAATATTAGGAATTTCCAATATAATTATTTGAGAACAATTTATTGAGTAGGAATGGATAATGAGTGGTTTCAAAAATAATGATTGGATATTGAATTATATAACATTCATCAATACCATTAGTATTGATAAAAAAAGAATTAATTTTTTATTATCCATTTATTTATCATTGAAAAAAATTATAATTTTTTTTGGGGAATAAGTCATAGAAATTAAGAACAATTCTTTACCTTAATAATGGTTCAATCATTGAGGAAGACATAACATACATTCTTCTTGATCATATTTGATCATCTAATTTTTGATGTATGTTCCTCGATATCATGGGTTCTTGGTTCCACTATATTGTCCCATATATAACCCTTTATTTCCATGGTTTGTTAGCTTCCGCTACCTAGAAAGGCATGTGTTTTATTTTATGTGGATATTATGATTAATATATACCAAATTAAATTAAATTAACTAATTAATTACACTTGAAATGGGGAAAATTTGAGACCCCTAATGTGACAAAATGTTACAAATTTACTATAGTGAATCCCACTCGATTAATGAAAGAATATAGTTACCTTTATAACAGACAAAACTTCACTCAAACCATAATATTAATATTTAAAAAAAGGTTTAAAACTTATTTCATTTCCATGATCTATAATATTTATAGTTATTTTATTATTATTAAGAATATTATAATACTTTTGATATACTATCACATAAGGTCCATTTCTTCCAAAAGAAGGGTCATTGTGTTTATAATAATCTTTCATTAATATAAAAAACCATAATTCAAGGATAAATTTATTTATTCAGTGATATACATTATAATATTAACAAAAAATCATTAGTACATATGAAAAAAATATTAAATTGAGGTTAAAGCCGAATTTTAGTAAGGGATGAGGAGGAATGAAATTTGTTGTGGCTTTAAAAAACCAGAAATCTAATATAATGATTAACTTTTTGGGATTATTCTTTTATCATAACAAATAAAATATATCCACATGGGGAATTGTTTATGTTTAAATCAAATAATTAAAACTCACAATATGAAAGTAAAAACACTTATAAAAATCATATAGTATTATAATCATAACATATGTTCAATTGTGCTGGAATTTACAGGATTCTACTCAACTCCCTGGGGCCAAACTCATCGGTTACATATTCCATTATTCCATAATGGAAATGTAACCTTCTACAATTCATTAGAGAGATATAACAAGATCATTATCACCAATAGTCTAGAGACCCTACCTACTAGGGCCACTTAGTTGGAATAAGGCTGAGTCATCATAGCCCCAAGCCCACCAGTAGTAGGCTATTTGTTGAAGACTAGCACTGAGAAGGATTATTAAAAAATGGGAGAACTTTTTCACGTGTACCTATAAAAATGATCCCTACTATCCTTATGAAATAGTTCATATGAATTTTAATTAAAAGAGAGATAAATAAATGGGAAAATCGTGTATGAAACAATTATACAAGATACAATAAAGTTCCATAACATAATTCAAAGTAAGTAGGGGAAAATAAGTTTCAAAATAGAATGGTGTCCCTAACCTAAAAAACTCAAAAATAAGAACGTTGAAAAATCCTAGCTACTGATATGAAATTGAAACCACCATATTCACCTAAGGCACCCCCAATATCAACACGTTCTGCTAAAGTCACCCATGATCTATTTTTCATTTTTATAAGATAAAACAGGTGTGGGTAAATCCCCTAAAGGGGTTAGTATAAAAATTTCTTGTAGGACTCCATACAAATCAAAGAGGGATTAATGGAATGATATAATAGATATCTAGATCAACCAAAATCAAGAGGCAATTGAAAAACCATCATATATACATATATATATGCTTATAGTGAATCCCAAATGAGATAGAATGGGGTATCACATATCACTATTAAAAAAATATAATGATTATACTTACAACATAATAATTCTATCACTCATTCCCAACATCAAAAAACCTCACAAAAATCTGTGTGGTGGTTCCCACCACTCACTATTCTGCTCTATAGTTGAGGGGTCCACCGTACCCAAGGTGAAGCCACATGCTTCCAGAACACAAATATATTGTAGTATGACTCTATTGATATAGGACCAATTCCTAGTGTAGGAAATTTTCATCTCAATCTTTATAAAGTGTATGAGGGACATCCATCCTTGTGAGACATGGGAGTACCAACCCTATCATTTCTTCGATGATATTTCCCAAATGGAACACATCACCAAGAATCACCTATATATGTTTCCTAATTTTAACACCATGAATCATATCTCATATACCACATAAAAAGATACAATATAATTCTTCAGGCATAACTACTTTGGATAGGCTAATCATGGTCCAAAATATGAGACCATATGAATGTGATAGGAGAGGATGAATTTTCCTAAGGGAACACATCTTGGGAAAGGGGTACACATATAATGTTATCCATACTATTTTCCATGTCATATTATTTTATATACATGCAATGGAATCCATTTCATCATACACGATGTGTACTTGTGGAACATAAAATTTCCCAGTTACTCATAGTTTACCATTGTGCTCCTGATCATGCCTCTGTATATAAGGTTTCTCCCATATCCCTAGTCATGTACCTAGTTTTTTCAGGTAGATAGACAACGCATGTGCCCTCTCATAGTACATGGAAGTTTGTTACACATGTTATATTGGGTGTGTGCAACTGGATTATGGAATTGAACTCTAAATAGTTTCGCAGAATGTGTTCAACTAGCCAATGTGTGTGTGAGACTCAATCTACCTAGAACCCTAGTACATCAACTAGGGGATACACATATAGGGTTATTTCAAGATACATGTAATGTTGTACCAAATTTTCATGATTTTGACATCCCTTTAATTGTTTTCCAGATCTATCCTTACCTCTAAAGATCATGTTGTTTTGCTTTCCAAAACTGATGGGAAATGACTCCATCCATTGATTATAGATCTCTAGTAGACTGACATAAAAAATCAGACATCTGAATGAATATCTACTATGTATCTCCTATGAGTTCCAAAAACAATATTAGTTATATATCATGGATCCATGAACCACCTTCCTAGTATTTTTCGATCCATCTCTAATACACCAAACCACTCATCAAGAAAACAACCACAATGAATCCTTGTGTTAGATCTTTCTTGAACCAACCTAATAATTTTCTAAACATTAGGTTATGGTCAAATGATGTATAATTTGAAAAAGAGGATGGGAAAAAAACCAGAAGAAAGGTTTATAAATCATTTTGATGGTGGTTCATCCATTGATCTTGTAATCTGGACATTCAGGGTGAAAACATGGTATAACATGAATAAATTTAATTGGAAATGTTTTAATTCATTTATCTAGATTATGTGAAACAAAAAACCATCATAGATCAAAATAATTTCATAATCTAATATTTAAAATTTTAATTATGTTGGTGGAAACCAAAATTTTTGAGCCCTACCTAGAATTTGATAAATCATTGTTGCTAAACACATTCATTAGTAAAGGAGAAGTCTCATTATGTTCACTTCCTCTTGATCTACCTCGATCCAATCACCCTTTGGCCTCTCATTTGATTTTCTAGTAAACAATAGTCAGAGTATCTCTAAATCATCATTCTGTTTTGGCCCACCATGTATAGTTTATTAATAATGAATTTATATACATAATTAGGTCATGAAATTTTAAAAAATAATATATAAATTTAATAATTTAATTTACATAAATGCACGACCAATGATTATCTCAACTGAACATACATATCCCTCCAACCATATGTTTCATGTAGTGTACACCCCATATTATGAAATCAACCATTCTCATTGATTTATGATATGATACTTCCCTTGGTAGTTAGTCATATAATTCATAGAAACTATATTTTCATGTAATTAATATATATATATATATATAATATTTATAATATCAATTCTTGGATCATCATCCATTAAAATATAACACTGTATTAAAACATGGAATCATAATATTCAATAATATATTTCAATATCTTACATGTGAAAAATAGATCACTACATTATCCCCTCCATCAAGGATTTTTTCTTTGACATGTAAAAAGAAAAAAAATGTTGGGGATAGTAATCCTACATTTGACTCTCCCACACTAAGGATCCCATATTGAAACTCATATTCTGCCAAAAAATTCTATCCCAAAGGATGTCTTTACCTCATAAAAACCTCTTCTTCTGGTCCCCAATAACCACAAGGTACATTGGGTAATTGGATCTATCCTAATTGTCCATATCTCCCCAGTAAATATTGTATATATGATCATCCAAGTATATTCATAGTTATAAAACCTGGTAGCTGTCATGAACTCGCTTAATTGACTGGGTATGTTTAGGTGGAATGCATCCTCAAACACCTAATGTAGGATCATTAATGACCATAAAAACATTGGGGGTATGTTTCCCCATATGAAAATCATTGTTATCCACATTAGAGGGATACTCTCATGTAAACATGGTGTCAATTATCATACATGAAGGGACTATGATATTGGGGTACATAATATTTATGTTTGATCTAGGTTTTCCTAAAATTCTCTTCGGCCACCTGATCATTTTCCATAATTTATTGTATTACATTTTTTAAAACAAGATATGCCTCAGTAATCATCGTCTAGAGCATGGGTGAACTACAAGGTCTATCATACATGACAATGTACTTAGTCATCCCATCAGCCTAATGTTGGAACACTACTACAAATTTGGTCTATAGCCACGGACCTATAACAACAATTTTATAGGTCCGTGGCTATAGGTTTCATACTGCCACAGATTTTTTTCCAATCCGTGGCTAAATCCATGATTCCGTTTTTTTCCCCAATCCATCAGGATTCCTCCATGCCCCGTTTTTCCTCCTCCCTGAGCCCTCCTCACCGCGCCCCTCTCCTCCACGACGCCTCCACGCAGCGCCCTCCTCCTCCCTGATGCCTCCTCGTCGTGCCCTCCTTGCCGCGCCCTCCTCCCCGATACATCCTCGCCGTGACCCTCCTTCCCGACGCTACCCTCACCAGCAGCACCTCTCCAGCGATTCCCCATGGCGGACAGCCTCCCCTCCCTTGTGCTCCCTCGCCAGCCATGGCCTCCCCTCCCTGTGCGCACGCCTCTGGCTCCCCACCTCCCTGCGCGCACGCCTCCGGCGCACCTCCTTGTTGGCCGGTCCACCCCCAGTGACCAGACCCCTCCTGGTCGAGCCCTCTTAGCACCGCCACACCAACTCCACCTTGGGTAGAACCTCCATCTATACTAGGTTTTTGATCATTATTATTTTGGGAGATCCAAATGATGGCGCCTAGTCCCATCCTCCGTCCCCCCCACTTCCTCCTCCTACTCTCCCTGCTGTTCTTCACATGCCTCATCGCGCCGTACTCCCAATCTATCATCGACCACATTCCTGGATTCGAAGGCCCCCTTCCCTTTTATCTCGAAACTGGGTCTGTCACCAACACACCCACTCTTCACTTCCATTCCTCTCTATCTACTATGAAATACATGTGGAGTGGGTGTGGGAGCTTGCAGGTATATTGGTTTGGGTGAATCCGAAGACGTGTAGCTCTTCTACTACTTTGTCAGATCTCAGAATGAACCAAAGAATGACCCGCTCATACTTTGGCTCATGGGGGGGCCCTGACTGCTCATCCTTCACTGCCCTAGCTTACCAAATTGGTAGGCTTTGACTCCCCTTCCCTTCACAGCTCTGTGCTTGTTTCATCTGAAACTAGAAAAGGTGAAGCATTTACTCTGTATGCATGGAAAATGCAGGTCCAGTCTCTTTTAAGACGGAGTGCAATGGAGTTTTGCCCACTTTGTTTTTCAATACAAATACATGGTCAATGGTATTATTAATTTGTTATCCTCTGCTGATCAAATAAATAAGTGACCTATATTGTTATTTTTCTTAAACTTCAGGTATCAAGTATCATATTTATAGATTCTCCAGTTGGTACTGGATTTTCATATCCAACAACTCTCGCAGCTGCGTATTCCAGTGATTCTTTTGCAGCAAGCCAACTCAACAAATTCTCAAGGAAGGTGCAATGGACATTTCCCTGTTCAATTTAGTCTTATTTTCTGCCGTATAATTACACATCCTTTGATATGGGTGGCCTTTTTATAAATGTTGCAGTGGTTAAAAGATCACCCAGAGTTCATCTCAAATACCTTCTATGTCGGTGGAGACTCTTATTCTGGAATCATTGTTCTGCCAACCTTCTTGAAGATATTAGAAGGTAAAACAACCTCAATTAATTGTGCTATCTTTTTCTCGCTGGTTTCTCTAAGTGCCAAACTTGAATGAATCATGTTCCTACATTTTTTCCTTCCATTTTCCTAGATAATGATTTTTCATGTCTTTTAAGATGAAAAATACTCTTCCTTCACATGGGTGATTCAGGAAATGATGAGGGTATGCAACCCACTATAAATCTCAAGGTTTTTCACAAAAAAAATCATGCAATCATTCTATAAAAGCTTTTCATAATTTTAAATATTTGGATTTGGGTTAATGTAAAAATTATATAAGAAAAATGCTTGATTTCAAGGATATTTACTCGGCAACCCTGTAACGGATCGGTTCATTGAAGGTAATTATGAAATTCCATTTGCTTATGGAGTGGCCCTTATTTCTGATGAGCTCTATGAGGTAACCATTTCTAGAGTTCGATCACTACTCAATTGATATTATTGAATTTTAATGTTTAGTCCAATTTTCAATGTCAGTCAATGAGGAGAAATTTCAAGGAAAACTATGTCAACATATATCCCTACAATAAACTTTGTTTGGAAGATATGAATAGTTTCAACATGTTTGTGATTTCCACTTAATTTCTATATATACCATAACAATTTTCATCGTTAAAACAGAGCCCTTTTTGGTATTTTCAGTGTATTAATGGGATTCCTACATATCAAATTTTGGAATCAACTTGCCTGACGCGACCCTCCTTCCCAACGCTACCCTCACCAGCAGCACCTCTCCGGCGATTCCCCATTGCGGATGGCCTCCCCTCGCTTGTGCTCCCTCACCAGCCATGGCCTCCCCTCCCTGCATGCATGCCTCCGGCACCCCACCTCCCTTTGCGCACGCCTCCGGCGCCCCACCTCCATGCGCGCACGCCTCCGGCGCACCTCCTTGTTGGCTGGTCCACCTCCGGTGACCAGACCCCTCCTGGTCAAGCCCTCTTAGCACCACCACACCCTCTCCACCTTGGGTAGACCCTCTATCTTTGCTATGTTTTTAATCATTTTCTCACATAAACATACATTTATTGAATATTCCACCCATTTCACTAAGTAGGTACACCTAGAACACAAATTCATTATTAATTATTACCTTAAATATCGAAGGTTCGAGATTGGTCTGAGGTATTCTATTTAGTTGATTTTCATTATCTTATGCCTTATAGCCTTCTTGGATGAGGTCATAAATGGTTATTGGTGAGATTTTCTTATCTTGTAAAATTTTGTTAAGTGGAGCTTCGATTTCTATAGTTGTTACCTAGGGTGTCTTCTTAATAAGAAATGAAATTCTAGGATGTTCATTTTTTTAGGAGGACTAGTTTTAGGGGCCTCATTATGAAAATAAAAGGTTATTTTCAATCCTTGTATAAGGCCTGGACATTTGAATCCTAGATAAATAGAAACCCAAAACATGTTACCATTGTGGAAAAATTGGTCATCTCAAGAATTTTTGCAAAACAAATGTCCTTATGCAGTAAGGTAGGTTACACACTCACCATGTTTTTTCTCTTTCATTTTGATTCTTATAATGGTGTTAGATCTTAACATAAGTCCAAATGGTATGTTTATGTGTCCAAGAGTGATGAGGGGGAGCTAATACTGAATTTCTTTATATTGTAGAGTATGCACTAAAAGAATTTATACCATGATCAGCTATTATAAAGGTATATTGTTTATTTTTTAGCTCAATGTTGTTAGAGTTAATTGATATTGATGTTACTCATTCTTTTATATCATCAATTTTAGTTGAAAAGTAGTTCTTAAATCCAAATACTATATAATTCTTGTTGGATCCATACATGCCTTTATTAAAGAGGTCCATTTAATGTTTTAAATTTCATGTGTGTTATGTGATGGTTTCCAACTTCGAAGTGGTGTGGGATCTCTTAGTGCATGATCTGGAGGTATTTGACATTATTATTTGAATAGATAGAATGATCGGTGTTATGTACTAGATTTAATTTCCACATTTTTGAGTTCAGTTTAAATCTCTTTTTGGGGTATCTCTTGTCTTTTAGGGTAAGTGGGATTCTAGATTTGGGATAGTATGGGGGGGTGTCCAGATAGGGGAGGGGGTGTCCAGATAGGGGGGAGGTGTGTCCAGATAGGGGGGAGGTGTCCAGACAGGGGGGTTGTCCAGACAGGGGGGGTTTCCATACAGGGGGGTGTCCAGCAAGGGGGTGTCCAGACAGGGGGGGTGTCCAGACAGGGAGGGTGTCTCGACAGGGGGGGAGGTGTGTCCAGACAGGGGGGGGGGGGTGTCCAGACAGGGTGGTGTCCAGACAAGGGGGGTGTCCAGATAGGGGGGAGGTGTGTCCAGACAGGGGGGGTGTCTAGACAGGGGGGGTGTCCAGACAGGGGGGTGTCCATACATGGGGGAGGGGACTGGTAGTCTACACATACCCATGAATGATGATTTTATTTTCATGTGTGGTAGTGAAGGAAAATGAAAAATGTTGTGTTATAGAGGCGGTAATCCACACAACACAAGAATTACTATTTCTGTTTACTCACAAGAAGTCTAAGGCAACATAATTTTCTAGGGTTGTCTAGCCCCTGGAAATTCTAGAAGAGGATACACATCATTGTTTCTGAATGGGGGAATGTCCACCTTTCTGTTATTTCTCAGTTTCACTTTTTTAATTAGAGCTTCTCAACTCTCTCTTGTTGGAATGTTTGGTAGAATAAACATTCTTTATAGTGAGCTGGATCCCCAACCTAAAATAATCTTCCCTGGTTTGTAATCCTTTCATTATAGGGTATGAATCTTTTATACTGATGTTTATATGTTGAGAAGGTGTGTGCTCTGACAATTGCATGGAGAGAGCAGCCTGAGAAAATCCAGCTGCAAGTCTGTCATCCATATCAACTGTTTTTAATATTTCTGAGGTAATGAACTCCAAAAGAGGGATTCAGAATGCAGATTTAAAGAAAAAGAGATAATATAATCCGATGCCTCTTGGAAAATTAAGGATTCTTTAGAAAAATCACTTAGTATTTCCGCACCATTAGAGTTACCATTTTCAGCATGAACACATCCTTGGGATTCTTATTCCTCTACTAAGTCTTCCTAGGATTTACTAGTAGCAGAATTGTTATCCTAGGTGACCTCTTTTTAAACTTCTTTTTATTTTTTTCTAACATAGGGTTTGGTATTAATATTTTTCCCTTTCAGAGCATCTTTCAACGAAGTATTAATAGAGGATGGCTTGCAGAATTTCTATACAATTATGAACTTATCAGGGGGTCTAGGGGGGAGGGAGGGGTTTCTGGGTGGGGGGTCCATGGGGGGTGTCTAGGGGGGAGGGAGGGGTGTCCAGGGGGGTTTTTTAGGGGGGGGGGGTGGAGGTGTGTCCAGGGGGGTTTTCTAGGGGGGAGGGGGGATGTGAAGGGAGTGCAATGGGGGATGTGCAGGGGGTGCAACGGGGGATGTTTAGTGGGTGCAAGGGAAGCTATACAGGGGGTGGTAGGGGCAATGGGGTGATACTCGCATTTGTAATCTCTCAAATAAAGAGTCGTTAAACTCTTTTATTTTCTTAATCTTCACTTCCAACTGAGCATCACTGTCATTCATGGATACTTTATGCAATTTCTCCAAAGAATGGATCACTTTTTTAATAAAATTTTCAAACACTTTTCACATAAACTCTTTGAAATTCTTCATCATCTTGAAAAAATCCTTCATTGCAGTGGTGGGGGGTGTCCAGACATGCATTCTATTTTCATTATTTTTTTTGTTCTATTGCATTAGTTTTTTGCATTCTGTTTTTGATTAGTTATTATTTTTGTTTGTTCTATTGCATTCTGTTTTTTTTTTTTTTTTTAAATTTTTGTTGTTCTGGAAACATGTGTTCTATTATTTTCCATGTGCATCAACAATCCCCATGAAGAGATGTCAACACAATTCATCCTGCTCCAGGACGACACCCTGCGGCGGTTACTCCTCCAGGACGACACCCTGCGGCGGTCACGCCGCGGTCACGCCGCGATCAGGCCGCGGTCACGCCACGGTCACGCCGCGGTCACGCCGCGGTCATGCCTCGGTCACGCCGTGATTTGTCCCTGCTCCAGGACTACACCCTGCAGCGGTTACTCCTCCAGGAAGAAACCCTGCGGCGGTCACGCTGCAGTAATGCCGCGGTCAAGCCGCGGTCACGCAGTGATTTGGCCCTACTCCAGGACGACACCATACGGCGGTTACTCATTTAAGACGACACCCTGCGGCGGTCACGCCGCGATCACGCCATAGTCACACCGCGGTCACGCCGTGATTTGGCCCTACTCCAGGACGACACCCTGTGGAAGTTACTCCTCCAGGACGACACCATGTGGCGGTCACGCCGTGGTCACACCGCAGTCACGGCGCAGTCATGCCGCGGTCACACCGCGATCACACCGTGATTTGGCCCTGCTCCAGGACGACACCCTGCGGCGGTTACTCCTCCTTAGAGAAACATTGGATGGTTAGCTCTATAATTTTTCATATTTCCTCATTCCTAAACTATATCTCCTCTCAGCACTGCCTCTAATCCATATTTCCACAAAACGTGCATAGCAGGTGGTAAAAAGGCTCAATTCAACTGAAAACTTTGGTTTGGAATTTTCTGGCATATTTTATTGTACATGTATCAAATAATATTTGTTCGGTAATTCTTCTTTTTCCTCATCCTCTTCACATGTTTTCCGAACCAGATCATCCTCATCCTCTGCACATGTCGTCTGAACTGGATCAACCTATTGTGGTGGTAATTCAATGTCTACTTTTGGATTTTTTAGAGGAAATTCCTTCCATAATTCCCTCATCTCTTGTAGCACTCATTGGAGGAGGATGATCACTGCCAAGTTGAGTTTTAAAGGCTGCACACAATCTGTTTGATGAAATTACAAATATACTGTTCTATTCTGAGGGCCTATTTCATGCTGGGTTCCCACATTTCCCCCACATGCTGGCAAAGGGAGGTCTGTTTGGGCCTATGCAAACAGGGCTTGTTTGTTATGGACAAACATGCAACTGGAGACCTGGTTTTCATGAGGAGTTTCCATGAAGGGTCTTCACTGTAGAGGAGACTAGCTCTGGTCTGTATTTGGTAGTTTCTTCTATGATGGTTCCCACAACTGTTTGACTGAATTTCAAACCAAACCAAGCCCTGCTAGTGACTATTTTTCGATGCACTATAAAAATCCCATGGACAACCCACCAAAATCAAACCAGCTATTCTAGGGACATTTACACTCTCACTAAAAAATAAAAACTCAATCCCTACTACAATTCCCAGCTCCCACTTCAATTTAGACACTATGAACTCCTTCCCAGTCCCCCACCATTTTTCAATCCACCTAGGCAACCCATCCACAACATGACCACCAATCAGGCCTACCCACCTCTCAACTTCTAAGCCACCAACCCCACATTTTCCACCAGGAATCCCAATTTAAAACCATTCAAAACCTCACCCAATTCTAACCAATTATGCCAGACCCATTAACATTTGAATCCCTCATCTAAATTCCTGTTCCAACTCACTTATTTTAGACCCAATCAGCCCTGCCACTTCAGAAAAACAAGAGCAGCCTACTTAAAATCTAGTCCAACTTAGTTTCCTTCATGCTTGCCCCCATGAGTACAAATCCCCACCTCAACCAAATTATTAACCACCTGGACACCTGTAAGGCACAAGAGGAGAGAGAAGGTTTATAGATTTTTTTGTAATATTTTATTCCATTGGAAGATAATTTTTTCGATGCTGCCACTTGTAATGAGGTACTTAATTACCTCTCCCTCTTTCTTCCATTAAATATTATACAGATCCTATGTAAAAAAATCATTCTCCACCTCCAGGGAAGGAACTCTCAGCTACTGTTCGTCTGTTCTTCTTCCTACTGATGAATAAAATTCCCCAAGTATATTGGAAAAAATTTATTCATTTTTCTTCATTTACCTCTTCTTACTTACTACTGATTTCAGCAGTCGGATTCGGTCTTTTAGCAATAGCCCATGACATCCATCCGTTGTCTAGGGGGTCCAGTGGGGGGGGTCTGTCCTGGGGTGTCCAGGGTCTGGGGGGGGGGGGGTCTGTCCTGGGGGGTCTGGGTTTGGGGGGGGGGGGGTAGGTTTTGGGGGGTGTCCATGGTCTGGGGGGCTGTCCAGGTTCTGGGGGGGTCTGTTCGGGGGTGTCCAGGGTCTGGGGGGGGAGGACTGGAAGGGGTGTCCAGGGTCTGGGGGGTCTGTCCTAGGGTGGGGTCTATCCTGGGGTGTCCAGGGTTAGGGGGCAGGGGGGCAGGGGGCAGGGGGCAGGGGGTAGGGGTGTCCAGCAGGGGGAGGGGTGTCCAGTAGGGGGAGGGGCTGTCCAGGCCGGGGGAGGGGTGTCCATCATGGGGGAGGGGTGTCCAGGGGGTGGTCCAGGAGTGGTGGTCCAGGGGGAGGGGTTTCCAGAATTGTTGTCTATTGCTGGTATTCTTTTTTGGACTTCAACAGATTATGCAAGGACTCGGTGAATGGTCCTTCAATAGATTATGCAAGGACTCAGTGAATGTTTCTTACACTTCTTCCTCTTCTCCCCCAAACTGTAACTCTCTCTCTCTCTGTATTGCTTGCTCTCAATATAGAAATTTACTATTGTACCTTCTTGTTTTTCTCCTCTATCAATTTTATTCCTAACAAAATGTGTGTCCTCTGTTTCTATCAACCTTCATCACATCTTCTATACATCTTCAACTTGTATTCCTTCCACCTATTTCGAAAATAATATGTTCTAAGAAATGTATGTTATATGTTGTACTCAGTGGATATAGCATGGTTATACCAACAGATGAAAATTCATCCATGGCTATATGTGCGATTTGGCCAACATTCTCTCGGGCTCCTCCTACGGAACCCTCCCTGACTCACTCCCCTCCCCCGATGCACTCCCCTCCCCGGACGACCACGCCTCCCCCCTCCCCGGATGACATCGCCTCCCCCGACGCCAACAGACTCCCCTCCTCCCCTGATGCACTCCCCTCCTCCCGAAGACCTCTCCTCCCCGGACGACCGCGCCTCCCTCGACGGACTCCCCTCCTCCGGTCACCATTAATATATTTGAGGGCTAACTTGGATTCTCCCTTCATATCCATTTGGGTGAAATAAATATCATCTGATAATCGATTACCAGTAATGAGAGCATAATAATTTTCCTCATCATCAGAGAATACTTATAAAAATAGGAAAAAGTATGATTGGACATCTTGTGTTGGTGTGATAAAGACAACCACCTGGCCTACTCAATTAAGATTGGAATTATTAAGCATTATTTCGGTTGATCTTTGAAAATCACCATCAAAATGTGTTTTCTAATACTCTTTGACATGATCCACTAAGAGGGTAGCATCATTTGGGAAATCAACATTCAGGGGTAGTTCTTCAGGGGTGGATGTGTTTCCAGTGGGGCTGTCCAGTTGGGGCATGGGGGCTGTCCAGTGGGGTGTAGGGGGAATGGGGCATGGGGCAGGGGTGTCCAGCAGGAGGAGGGGTGTCCAGCATGGTGAGGGGCTGTCCAAGCAGGGGCTAGGGGTGTCCGGTAGGGGGGGGAGGGCTGTCCAGGGGGTGCAGGGGGTGTCCAGTGGGGCAGTCCAGTGGTGTTGTCCCGTTGGGGCATGGGGGTTGTCCAGTGGGGTGCAGGGGGGGCATGGGGGACTAAGGGGGCATGGGGGTGCAGGGGGGTGTTCAAGGGGGTTGTCCAGGGGGTTGAAAGGGGGTGAAAGAGGGATGTCCAGGAACCTAAGCTCATTCAGGTTATGAATGTCTCTATAGAGAAAATGTAGTGCTGTCCAGATCTGGAAAATATCATAAAACATCCAACAGATACTTCACAGGCACCAGGTATAACTATTTCACCACCTATAGATAGTGAGCACGATGCTATAAAATCTGGTAACTCTATTTCAAATCATAATTCCAATGTTTTGTTTAATGCAGTACTAAATGAAATGCAAGAAGAATTTATCTGAGGATTAGCATGTGTGACCATGATTTCACCGTGCAGTTTGTTTAGTTGATAAACAGTTTTTCTGGTAATGTTTTCCAATTTCAAATATGTTTTATTTTATTTCCATAAACATTTTATAGTTTATTCTGTTTTATTTTCTAGACTGATTATATGTATGTTTTCCTAGATTACTGATATATAGCTACTTCTGAATTTTGTTTCATGTGTTTCCCAGGTCCTACTAAGAACCTATAGTATGGGGTGGTCCTACTGAGAACCTATAGTATGGGGCCAGTGTCTAGTAGGGGTCCAGTGTCCAGCAGGGGTAAATATGCAGGGGACTCTAGTGTCCAGGGGGGAGTCAAGTGTCCAATAGGGGTAAATATGATTTGGGTATCCCAAGAACTAGTTTCCAGGGGGCGTCTTGTGTCCAGTAGGGGTACAAGGGGGCTGGTAGGGGTGGGGGGGAGTATGGGTCCAGTGTCTAGCAGGGGTCCAGTGTCCCATAGGGGTAAATATGTAGGGGGAGTACAGTGTCAAGGGGGGTGGGAGGGGGGGTGCTGTCCAGGGGGGGTTGCTGTCCAGGCAGGGGGGTGTGGAAAAGGGGGGAGGGGTGCTAAACATGGTCTGTAAATCTGATGTAGTTCAGTATGTTCCTGTCTTATATCATGCTGCTAAACATGTCATAATTGGTGAATTGGTACCTGTTAAACCTGAATCTGGCAGTGCTGAAGATGTTGTGGTTATCAGATTAGATAAACATGGTTATCAGATCAGGGGGCAGGGGACTAGCAGGGGACTAACATGGGTCCTAGCAGGGGGCATGGGGACTAGCAGGGGCAGGGGGGCTGGCAGGGGGCAGGGGGGCTGGCAGGGGGACTAGCAGGGGGGACTGGCATGGGGTGGCAGGGGGACTGGCAGGGGGCAGGGGGGGCTGGCTGGCAGGGGGTAAGCAGGGGGTGGCAGGGGGGGAACTAGCAGGGGGCAGGGGGCGGGGGGGGGGGGGGGGGGGCAGGGGGGAAGGGGGAACTAGCATGGGGCAGGGGGGAAAGGCAGGGGGACAAGTAGGGGGGTTGCAGGGGGGAGGGGTGTCTAGGAAGGGGGGAGGGGTGTCCAGGCAGAGGGGCTGTCCAGCAGGGGGGATGGGTGTCTAGGCAGGGGGAGGGGCTGTCCTGTAGAGGGAGGGGTTGTCCAGCACGGGGGGGGGGGGGGGGGGATGTCCAGTAGAGGGGAGGGCTGTACAGTAGGGGGGAGGAGTGTCCAGCAGCGGGGAGGGGTGTCCAGGTAGGGGGGAGGGGTGTCCAGCAGGGGGGAGGGGTGTCCAGGCAGGGGGAGGGGGGGGGGGCTGGTAGGGGGATAAGAAAGGGGCAGGGGGTGGCATGGGGACAAGCAGGGGGTGGCAGGGGGGACTAGAAGGGGGAAGGGGGGACTAGAAGGGGATGGGGGACTAGAAGGGGGCAGGGGGGACTAGCAGGGGGTGGCAAGGGGCAAGGGGGACTGGCAGGGGGGTGGTAGGGGGGTGTCCAGGGGATGTCGAGGGGGTGTCCAGGGGGGTGTCCAGACAGAGGGGGAGGGGTTTCCAGGCAGGGGGAAGGGGTGTCCAGGCAGAGGGGATGTCCATAAGGGGGGGAGGGGTGTCCGGGCAGGGGGAGGGGCTGTCCTGTAGGGGGAGGGGTTGTCCAGCATGGGGGGGGGAGGGGTGTCCAGCAAGGGGGAGGGCTGTCCAGTCGGGGGAGGGGTGTCCAGTAGGGGGAGGGGTGTCCAGGCAGGGGGAGGGGTGTCCAGCAGGGGGGAGGGTGTCCAGGCAGGGGGAGGGGGGGATGGAAGGGAGAAAAACAGGGGGCAGGGGGGGTGCTGGCAGTGGGAAAAGTAGGGGGTGGCAGGGGGGACTAGCAAGGGGCATGGGGGGACTATCAGGGGGTCGGGGGGACTAGCAGGGGGTGGAAGGGGGCAGGGGGGACTGGCAGGGGTGGCAGGGGGGACTGGCCGGGGGGTGGCAGGGGGGACTGGCAGGGGTGGCAGGGGGGTGGCAGGGGGTGGCATGGGGGTGTCCAGGGGATGTCGAGGGGGTGTCCAGGGGGTGTCGGGGGGGGGGGGGGGGGGGGGGGGGGGTTGGGGTATTTTTTTATGGATTTGGACACCCTATATCCACGGTTTAAACCGTGGTTATTGGTTTATTACCACGGTTATTAACCATGTCTATAGGCATAATTCCACGGTTTTAAACCGTGGCAATTAAGTCTGTCCGGCCTTTAGTATAGCCACAGTTGCAACCGTGGCTATAGGTATACAGCCACGGTTGGAACTGTGGCTCTAGGTCTAGGCCTATATCCACGCCAAACTTAGCCACGGTTTGAGGAACCATGGATATTACCTATTGCCACGGTTTTAGGGCCTATAGCCATGGTTTAGAACCATGGCTATATCACGAATATCCAGTAGTGGAATTATATGCCTATCCTCAATTGAATCATGAATTCCTCTTATAGTCCTTTGTAAACCGTGATGTGAATTGAGAAATATTTTCAAACACAATATTCAAGGGAAACTCATGAAGCTTTATTTTATTTAGAACATACAAATGTCCCAAAATCAATACATAAATCTTCTTCCTAATGGTATAGAGGTGTGCTAAATTGGAATGTTTCTCAGCAATCACTAATAGGATAATTTTCCCTCTCACTATCTGTGGAATACCTTTCATAATGTAAATGGATATACAATACCAATTACACTTCTGGATATCACAATGCTATGAAAAACCATCCATAACCTATTGCTTACCCTTCACATGATGAAATTTTTGACACCAAGAGATGAACTCAACAACAATTTACCTCATGCATTCCAAAAAAAATACTATTGATGTTTCCGGTATAAATTCCCTAAACCAAGATGTACAGCCAAAAGAGAATAGTGAAACCCCACCATCACATCTGATCACATTGTGACTGGAACAACCATATTCCAGAGGAAAAGGATGATGTTATCCCCTCCACCATATCATGAATCTAGTGCATCTCATTAGGATATCCTTTCATGGAGAACCTCATTGTCGATATATCCTATTTGAGCCTTCCACATGCACTAAATAAGTAAAGAAGGAAACACCATTGCATGATGAAAAATTACACACACTTCTATATTTTAGTTAGTTTCAAGGAATCCAACTATTATGATGCATCCTCAACCATGTGAGAACGAGGCTTCCTTAAGGAGGAATATTCCACCATTTTCCATTCCAATGATTATAGAATATCTCAAACTCATAGTCCAACATGAACTATAATGACTTCCTCTTTCGTAGGTAATGATCTTTATGTGTGGAGATATACCTAAGACTCTAATGATCTGAGTAAAAAAACCCCAAAAGATAGTGCCCCCACTAATTTAAACAGAAGAATGATTCTAAAAACTCATGGTACTCAGTTTCATAGATCTACTCATGTGGTATCATCATCCTCAAGCCTTATGTGACAGCTATCTATCTCTACATCAACAAACAATCAAGTCTAGCACATAAGGAATCAAAAACATTATGTACTCCATAAATTACATAAGTAGTCCCAACATATTTTATTCGATCAACCTTAGCCTCAAATTCATGATGGAACCCTAGGAAAACATGTTATAGATAAACATCTCCCCTTTCTATGTCATGTAAGAAAAATGTGCTAATAACCTAAAAAATTATGGCATAAAACACATGTAGTGCCCCACCATTCTATGAAAATTGTAAACCTATGAAACACTCATGATTAAATCCATAGAAAGAATTGTATCATTCTTCACAAGGCCCACAGATAATCAATTATCATAAAGGAATTTCACCAAAAGTGAACCTCATGGATCCACAACTAGAACTTACAATGATTTTGAAAAAGTTTGATGTCATGGAGTATGTCTAGGACCATTATCAAATGGACTTCCTAGTCCTCCTCTAATGTAGAGTAAATCAATATGTCACTGCTAAAGATAACCATGAATCTATACAAGTATGGACGGTCAATCTTGTTCCTCTAATCTATAAGAATGATTGGGGAATTTACCACACCTATGTAAATCAAATTGAACTCATAGTGTCTGTAGTGCCATCAAAATTCCATCATCATAATATAATACTCATGAACACTCAGCTAGTGTTATAATCCATTGTGATCAAACATTGAGAACCAACACATGCCTCAAAACTATTATAAGAGTTCATCAATCCCCAAAAATATGGTAAATTAATTTATCATTACCTGTTTATGTGTTTAATATCCCTAAAAATATGTATGATCATGTATTCCATTTTTATGAGAAAAAACTAGAGTTTCCTTGGGGATCCACTAGGCGTAGAAGAGTCCTTATCATACTTTTCCTCTAACTGCACCATCTTCTTCTAGTGATCATTTGGGGTTATTCCATACACCATAGAAGATATTTATAACGTTTAATGGTGAACTTCAATGAAAAAGTCTATATCCTTCCATGATTTTAGTCCTAGAATATCCTCCTAAAATATTTCCATATAATCTTATAAATAAGAGAGAAACTAGGTGCATACAGAGATAGTTTCACCAATGGAAAAAATCACTAACATAAGGGTGATTCATTATAGGCTCTTGATATTAAGTCCCACTTTATTATCCATGAGAAATCTCCCACCCATAATAAATAATATTGCCCCATATTTATAATGGAATATCACATTCCTTTAAGGATCAAAAATATGGTTTTGAGCTGTGGAAATCTAATCCATTCTAAATATGAAATATTAAGGATTCATTGTGATGAACAAGTTGTCCAACAATAATATCTCACCAGTAAGAGATAATTTTTTTTTCTAATGATAGATAAGTTATATCACTGACTCAATCACTTTATGAACCTCTTATCATAGCTACTTCACTAAAGTCTCAACTAGAAGCTCCATATTTTTTTACTATGATTAAGGATATTAAGGGATTAATCGCACACATGTCTACTAGTATTGAGGAAAAATTAGAATTTACATAGATTTTACCATGGATTATCACATGTATAGAATATTTAAATACCTTCCTAGACTATAACTGTACAAATCCTCAACAATCATCTCTTTGAACATAAAAAGCTCTACCTAGAGGAAGTGGTGGATGCAGTGCCAAGAATCACCCTCCCCTAACCAATCTTCCCTCTAGAGCACAACATGCTGATCTTCCCACAAAACCTCAATGAAGGCCTCAACGGGATAGTTTGGGAGAACCCTAATCATAGTTATTCATCAACCATATTGGTATAGAAAACAAAATTCAATCCTTATGACCATGATGTTTTTGGGAAATCATGAGCCATGTTAATTCACCCATCACAAGACTAACATTGCCCACCTCTTGGTTAACTATATCCTCTATGTTATCCCTAATCTGTATACCCACACATTTAGTTATGGGAATGAGTGTTTCTCCGTTTTCAAGACCTCGATATCTAACACCTTCTAGATACTACAGATGACTCAACCCTGTGATACCCACTACCATTTTGAGCTTTCCAATGTCTCTTTACTAAGAATATATTTGTATCTTGAACCCACTCCATTACAACCACAATGGTTGGTAGACACATGGAATGAGAACTGGACTAGATGTCTCTGAAGAGGCACTGCACAAACATCCTCAGCTGGAAGAATCTATCTTAGATAAAATCATGGGATTACTGTGTGAGGCCAGTGAACCACAAAACACACTCCACTACTATAATATCACCCTATTGCAATTCAATATGCTCTTAGATCTGAATTGTTCACATTCATGAATTTGAATACTCATCATGAAGTAGATACTAGAATTCAAACCACGAGAGGATCATATAATCAAGAGACCACGTGACTAGAATCAATCAACGCCCAAATTCTTAATGGAAAAACTAGCTTCCACTACAATAATTTGATATATATAAGTCCAAAGAATCAATAAAACAGAAACCACTTCCTCAATCCAAAAATTTTCTTCAGATGTATTGTTTTTACCATGGAACAATAGTAGTCACTAGTGTTATAACTAAAAGGGAACACTAATATGATACAAATAATCAGTATATCAAGATGGGCATATCATATTCTCAAAAGGTAGTGGAGTTTCTCTTTATTGTACTTGAGGAAAAACCTCATGAGATGAACCCTAAAATGCAGCCTGATCCCTCATCAAATTATCATCATAATCCTTGTTCAATATTCATTTTTTTTCTTTACCGAGTCATCCTAAAAGTGATCATGAAATAATATTGTTAGATAAGAATATATATGAGGGGAGCTAACTCAAGAAGGAATGTTGAATGTATAAATCATATAACATGCATATACAACTATCTTCTTCAACTGATTTCATTGTTTTTGGAGTCCATAAGCTGGTAGTCAGACTCTTGGTGAATGGATACATCAATTAGCACACCAAAAATAGGTTCCCTAGACTAAAATTCATATTCAAGATATGATGAAACAATTTTCCTCTGTCTCAAACTATCATCATAGGGGTATAATAACACATACCATCCCAAGGATTGAACCTCCCTATGATTCCATGTTGCAACGATGAATCCCACCATGGACTTTTTTCTAGTGGAAGGCTGAGCCGACACATCTAAATGTCTGCCTCATATAGCCTTTGGGTTGGAGAAAAGTAATCGAAAGGAGTAATAAAAACCTTAGGTGTTTTCCAAATGTACCTATATGCACACACCCAACCATCACCATGCTACAGTTCATATGAGTAAAATAAAAATGACTAAAACAACTAGAAGAAAATCATGAATACATAATCTTGAGGGAATAAATCAGAGTTCCATATTATAAACCAATATAAAGAGTTAAAAATACACACCCAACCCAAAGGGAGTACCCAGAAAGGAAAAAATATAATTGTAAAAAGATAACAGAGCTAGACATCTCGTATATAATCCCAACCTCTATACATAGTTATTTCATCCAGGTACCACTATGCTCAATATATGTCACTATCAATCTATTTATCATATGTATGAGACACAACATGTTCAATAAAATCACATGTACGATTGATTTTATACACACATAGTAGGATTATAAGAAAAAAGTGGGAGAGATATAAAGATACTATATATAGTGATCTCAACCAAAAGAAAGGGGGAAATAAAATCAAAATAGATACATTCAATTTCTTATAAAGAGACCCATTTGAGAGAGAAAAAAGATCTCAATATCAAAGCCCATAAGAAGTTGATGAGTCAACCTAAATATCCAAAAATATATCAATGATGGCTAGAATCAAAGAAAAATACACCAAAATATCTTTTCTAGGGCCTTAAACTTGATATTATGCTCAAAAATTGAAGGATCCACAACAGTCAGGGAGGAACCAAACATCACTCAAGATAGATGATGGGGGATTACCAATTCATAGAAATATAAAACATGCCTATTATAGTTCATTTCTATATTTATCAGTATAAAGTGTTTGGGGTAATCAATCCCTAGTGTGATAAGGATGTATCTAACCTAGTATGTGTTTTATGATCCTACCCTGATCAATACCATTATCATTCATCTCCAAAAGAAGTGTACCTCTTATAACACCTTGTATTATATATTTAATTTTACATTGAATTCCACCCTCATGTTCTACAAAAAAATAATTTGGATAAGATACCCACTATCCAAAATCAATGTCAAAATGATGGAGATATGAGATGAGGAAATTTCAAGAGGGAACATATAACATTTAAGGGGGTTCACATGACGTATGACCCAACATAATTTCATGGTCTTATTATCATCTGGGTATGGATTGGAATCCTATTAATCCTACATGGTGTGTACTAGTAGTAAATGACATGTGTCATCCACTCGAGGACTTTTCATGTGGTTTATACTATGTCTTTGAACAATAGGTTTTTCCAATGTACCTAGCCATGTAACTGGTTATTAGAGAGTTCTATGATGTATCTCTATACTGTTATAGTATATGTAGTTCCATTCTATATGAGGCCTAGTCTTTTTTTTGAACATAGATTGGAATCCTAGAAATGGTCACACAACATGTGATCTTTTACTCCACCTAGAACTATATCCCTATAGCCCGAGGGGATATATTTTTTCTATTATTCCATGACATAGAATGTGTGGAATGAAATATTACATATTTTTTATTAACAATATAGTTTTTCCATATTTGGATTCACCACCATAGATCTCTCTTTTTGACCACTTAAAATTTTAGGGAAATGCTTTCGGCTATGGATTATGGCCTTGCATTGGAAGGAAAATGAAATCTGCCTTTTCTAATGATGATCCTGCATGTATCCGAGTCACATTTAATTTCCCATCACCATTCCAAATCTTATATCCTTAAACCATCACCAACAATCCATCATGATCCATCTACAATACACTAAACCACCCAACATGCACACTGACACCATTAATCCATGGATTTTATCATGCTATAACCCACCACTTCAATGATGAGTCACGTTATTATAGTCCAACAATGAATAACACGAATAATTGGTGGGTTAAGATCACATAAATATCTATGTAAACATTTTTTCCTTGGAAATAATGACCAATGATCACGGAATTTAGAAATATAGGGATAAAAAAAGTAATAATAAGAGTAAATTGAATTATATAATTTATAATATGTATACC
Organism: Viscum album; assembly: GCA_963277665.1. NCBI lineage: Eukaryota > Viridiplantae > Streptophyta > Magnoliopsida > Santalales > Viscaceae > Viscum > Viscum album. The sequence goes on from OY728122.1 coordinate 714,445,420, forward strand.
AGGCCTAGGTGATGGATAGGAAATTCACAAATCAAAAGAAGATCATCATTTATAATTTTAAATTTTAATCAATAGGATTCAAACCAAAAATGACAAGTCCTACCTTAATTTTGATAGATCAATAGATAATGAAATATTTACTAGAAAAGAAGTAGTTATGCTGTGTTCATTGTATCTCAATCTACCTCGGACCAATAAACTATTATCCTCCAATGTTTTTTTACTAAAGAAGAATACTCATAGATACAATCAAATATCCATGGGTTTATGTGCTTCTCCCTAGAGAATAGTTATAACATGGTATTTAACGATTTAATTTGGTCATGATAATTTAAAACAAATATAAATAAAAATAAATTATTTTTAATGAAATACACTGTTAACGATTACCTAAACCAAAAATCTGCTTCCTACCAACCTTAGGTGATGCCAAGGGTAAACCCAGTGTTCTGAAATCACCCATGATTTCATATTTTTTAATCTAGACTTCATTTGAGAGTTATTCCACTAATTATATGAAATTACACATTGGTGATATTAATATATTTAATATTTTTATAATATAAATTCAGGTATTACCAGGCCTCAGAATCATGTGCCACCTTAGAACCAGACTTCATAAATATTTCTTAATGTATTTCTCTATTTGTCAAGGAAAAAAGGTAACTATAATTCATAGATGTAACGCCCCGACCCCAGTTACCCATAGTCAGTGCATTATTGCGTAACATTGGCATGATCAAAAAAGATCAAGTCTCAAAAGATCGATTAGTTTAGTATCCTTGGAAACACTAGATACATTTATAAATGTTAAATTATATCATAAAGTGAAAAACTAAAATAACATAGTCTCCATAGTCCACACTCATATCCCCTTCCAACTATCGCTGTAGGTCAGTTATAAAATATTTCTTCACATCCTGGGAAAAATAATACATTGAAAGGGGTGAGCTCAGATGCTCAGTAAGGATAACAATATAGCAGAAGATTTCATAAATAAACATAAACATTTAAGGAAATGTATGAAAAAACAAAAGCCTTTTAAAATTGAACGTCAACATAATATGGAAAAAGTAAAATGAGATAATTCCATTTACTTATTCACATGGATATTCTACTGGTCGAATAATCACATGCAATATCAATAACAACTTACACAATGATGGAATGCATAATGCCAGACTATCATAACCACGTAGCAAAGGCCTCATGCCAAGACCACAAATAATATTTTGTCAAGGCCTCTTGCCAAGACAGTAGTTTGTCTCATGAGACATGCCGATGCATCGAGGAGCTATAGCGGGCTCCACCCATCACTTATTAAGTCCAATTCATTCCTCATATGAATAGGTTTAAACATATCATAAACCATTGCATAATCGTATCACATAAAACATGCATAAAGGAAATATAACATTTCCACATTTCAATCACAAGATATCAATAAAACACATTGATGTAATAAAAACACTTTTAAACCCATTTGCAATACCAAAATAAAAGAAAATTAAAACATGGTATCTATTTTTCATTTAAAAAAGTTATGGCTTATAGAGGAAGCCAAAACTCAAATAATAGTCACAGCAGCAGAGAAGTCGTTGTCACTGAAAACATAAGAAAAAACATTCCATTTCTAATATAGTAAAAACTCTTCATATAAAAAGATTCCTTTTTAATAAAATTAAATGTCAAAGGATTTTATACACCATATAAATGAAAGTTGTGTATAAAACCAAATATGACTCAATGAAAGGAGATTGAGATGAAGTCCCTTATAAAGATAATTTTTTAAATAAAAGAGTTCTATCATGTGTATTCACTATAAGTACACATAAATAATGTACAAATAGAAGATAGGACAAAATAATATCATGACATAATTTGAAAGTAGGAGATTAACCTAAAGAACGGAAATTGGGTTAAGAAGTTACCTTACCTCGTGTCTGACTTGATTCGACCGTTATTTAACCTCCTGAATAATAAACTAGAGTTAATTTATAATTTCTTAAGACCCTTTTTCAAGTTCATTAATCCTTTTATATCACTTATTACCATTTTATGAACATTATGTAATTATTTAAGTTAATAACGGTCATTTTGTCGATATTTGGTACTTGAGTCAAAAATAAACTGCTTATAATTTCAAGTTGTTCATGTGGTGAAATATCCATTATATCCAGAATTATATTCATGATGTATATATAATATATATCATGTATATCTAGTATATACATGAATTTATAATATTACATAACATTTAGAGGTAAGAAATGAAATGTACCGTTCATGGAGACGGTAAGCCATACGTACGCATGAACGCTACTTTCATTTCTATTTTGTATTTAATTGAATGAACCACAATGATATAAAGTTATATTATAATTATAGTATAATATCATATATAATATCACTTAATCTATCCTTTATAAGTCCCACATATGACATTAACGATTCAAATCACTTTGAGGGTGCGGTAGTCCGCACATCCTCAAATGAAATTATCACGTTTGCCCATAATGGAAATCAAAAAGGTATGCCATAAATGAAAAATAAAAAATCATAAGGAAAACAAAAACATAATATATATCATATATAAAAATATTTTCATCATAATTGACACCATGAGTGGTGTTAAAATAAGATTGAACAATCATCGTTTCTTGAGGCAGAAATTCCCCAACCACAGAAACAATATGTTCTTTAACCATTAGACGAAGGTTTGTGTAAGTGTAAATAAAATAATTCTCATAAAAAAAATCCTAGTATATTGAAGATACTGGTGTTATTACAAAAAAACTAATAATAAGAGTTTAAGGGGTTGGAGAAGCAAAATAAAACAAAATAACAGAAGAGAAGACATTACCTTAAAATCGGGTAACTCTTTTTGATTTGAGCCAAAAGCTTCCTTGGGAAGACTTATGCCCAAAGTGAGGCTTCTAGGAGTAATATAGGGAAGTTGGAAGAGTATTTGGAAGAGTTTGGCCGAGCCAAATGGCTTGAAGGTGTGAATAATGTGGTATAGGTGGGGGCCTTTTAAAAGAGGAGAGGAGGGGCACTCTTTGAAAGATTGAAATGTTACATTATTATGAAATTAATTTCGGATTATAAATGTCCCAAAATATTATATTTAGTGGATAATGTGATAAGGGTTAGAAATATACTCATCCAATATTTTTTTGACAAGTGTAAGCCTTATATTTGACATTATCTTTTTAATTTATTTAAATTGTTAATTAATGAGGTAATCGCTGCATCATCATTGTGTCATAAAAATTTAATTTATTTAATGTCAAAAAATTATAAAACAATTACAATTATGTAGGAAATCTTTTTATATTTCAAATTAATATTTTTAGTAAAAAAGTTAACTTACATAACCCCATGTAATAATTTTTTTAGTAAAACAACACATGTTTGTGGCAATTTTATTTTTACTTTAAATAAAAAGTTATTAATGTCATTTTCTTAACCAAGTGGCTCCATGGGGTCCCCATGTTGACCCATGTATTGTATTGGTCTTTCATGACTCATCCAATAATGGTAGGACAAGTGTAAAGGTATTTTCATATTTTTATAATTTCATTTTTACCTTAAATTTCACTAATTACCTTTAATCGCGATTACTTAATATTAAAAGTTTCTATTCACCAAAAAAAAATTTAATCCCATTGAACGAAATTTTACTTCCTAATGACAACCATGTATTTCAGATTTTTGAAAATCAAATCACAGAAGTGATAATGTTTTATTTAAACAAAAAATTAGTTTTATAACTACGAGTTAGTGGTTTCACTATTCATCAAAAATTGATGTTTTTCAGAACAATGCCAAAATTTCACCCTAAGATATAATTGATATTCCAAATTCAAATATGATGTATATGTTAAAAAATTCCAAAAATATAAGTTGTATTAATTAATTTTATAATTAATTTTCGCTGTCAAAACAAATAGCGTGTTTTTAAGAAACAATATATATCAAAAGATTGACAATTGTTTATGTCCAATATCAAAGTGAAATTAATTATAATGAATACCATAGGATAAAATGGTAAAAATATATTCTAATTATACATTAAAACCACTCAATAGTATAATTTATCTCTGTAAATTATTTTGATTAAAATTTTTTTTAATTATTTTTAAATATTCATAAAAAATTGGACGTTCTCAGAAAAATACCAAAAATTCAACTTATGATAATTTCGATATTCCGAATCCAAAAATTAATTCCATTTTGAAATATTAATATATATATAATTTCAAAAAGTGGGTATTACTATTCATAATGGCTATTTTTATTAGTCGCGGGGTGTTAGAATCTCAAACTTGCGTACAATGGAAGGTATTTCATTATCGAAAGAGAAGTGTATCATGGAAGCTTGGGGTGTTACATTCTCCCCTCATTCAATAAATTGCGTCCTTGCAATTTTAAATTTTTATTTGAAAATAAAATGTTGAAAATAGAAAATACCTTTGTGAAAAACCCACATCGGAAATAAGGTTAATAAAAATATAACTTTAAAAAAAATAAAGAGAAGTACAAAGGTCACCCGAGATAGCCCGTACTAGGATTCTTTGAAAATATGGATATGGAGGAGAAACAAACCATCATGGTCTGATGGAGAATTGTAGAAAATAGGATTGGGATAAAGTTTGACTACAAGAAAATCACAAACTTGTGATTGTTTAAACGATCATTGATTCCCCAGTAGGAAAAGTTAACCAACAACGTTTTTGTTTTAAGTTACCTTTCATACATTTAAGGAATTTATTATGGAGATTTTCTAATAATATAAGGAAATATACATACTTTTCATGTAGACTTTCATTCTTTAATAAATTTTTACCACAAACCCATGTTTTACTCAAAAAGATAATAGAACTCAGAAATATCATATTTATCCGAATCGTACAAGGTTCCAAATATTAACACATACCATTCAGATTAAAAAAATATTTTGTAACAACCAGGGACTTTTTGTAGGCTAGTGGTAGGTAATAAAGGCCTGTCGCACAATGGTTGTGGGTTCGATTCCAACAGCTTTGTCCAACGTGACAGGTTATCCCCCAACCTGTAGTTTGTCCTTTTTCCTAAAACTATAGTTTTATAATATTCCAAAAATAATATTCAGAAATGTTTTAACCTTAAACAATTCTATCCAAGGTTCAACTTAATCCATTCTAACCATTATAGTTATCCAAAATACTTCTTTCCATATCACAGTCCAAATTTTATAATGATGGTTAACATAATGAGTATCGTTTTTTCCGCGTAACAACATGTGAGCACCTTCATCATGTATTATTTTAAAACCCTACAACATCCTGAATTACTATAAATCCTTATTGATTACATTAATTATCCCTTATTCCTTATAGAATACTAGATATACCTCTTCTATCCAAAAATGTGTAAAAATAATTAATTAGTTTCAAGGAAGTTAAAAATATCCAATATAATTTATCCAAATCAATCATGTATTATTCCAAAATCATTATCTCGGTATCAGAACCATATTATGGTATATCTTTCTCCAAACCATATATTTCCCAAAAATTTGACTTTTGTGGAGTCACTTTTCTTGGTTCCACACAATCTGAAGTCCTTGATGAAATAGTACTGCAGTACAATCCTTATATACTCCATAATTATTATAACCAGTACATCATTGATTCAACACTAAAATGACAAAATTATTTAATAACAACATCTGAACATTAATCATTCCTTCTCATATGTGGTAGTATCATAACATGATTATTATCTAATAACATCATTTGGGACATACTCTGATGATTTGGACATTGGTTTGCGTAGTGTCCCCACTCCTTGCAGATGAAGCATTGTACATTTGAAACCTTTTTCTTACCCTTGCAGTCACGTACTTGGTGTCCTTTTTCTCCACACTTATAACAAACTCCCATTCTCTTAAGGAAAGTTCCAAGGTGTTTCTTCCCATAGTTATCACATATTGGAAAATTCTTCTTTTCCCTCGTCCCATTATCCATCATTCTCTCTTCCATCCTTTTCATCTATTTCTTCCCTTCAAAGCCATAAGACTCAAAGAATTATTTACTTATCTTATTAACACATGATACTATTTCTTCATATGTTGAGAACACATGGGAGTCTGTTTCTCTTCTAAATGTTGGCTTAATACCGTGAAAGATATTATCCTTCTTACACTTTGGATCATACGTATTGATGGAGTTCACATTCCTTCTACTGGGCTACATTTCTATATAATGGAATAAACTAGGTTAATTAATGAATTGCAATGAATAATTCCAAACTTGTTAAATAATTAATTTAAATTGAACGGTTTATGGATATAATCCATAATCATAAAAAAAATTCATTGAGGATGTATATACTCATAAACCCTTCATAATGGTTTGTAAAAAAATGAGAATTATCCTAAGCATATCCCCTGAGAGTGTCGTAACCAAGATTGCAGCAAGGCTCATTGTCGTGCCCCAGTTCCTGTTCGAGTATAGCTCAAAGCGGTGTTTTCAGGTTTTACCCCTAGGTACATCTATGCCAGAGCCGCCTCTACCTGCTCGTATCCAAATAGGGATGTATTGTTCGGAAAACTCACAAAATCTCTATAATACCAAAATACTATGAAGTTCTTATATATTAATCCTCAAAGTCTATCTTTGTGCTATATGCTCTAATCAGAGTTTATCTAAATATAGCTTCCAAGGTTAGTACTAAACTGCCTCTGATACCAACTGTAACGCCCCGACCCCAGTTACCCAGAGTCCGTGCATTATTGCGTATCATTGGCATGATCACAAAAGATCAAGTCTCGAAAGACCGATTAGATTAGTATCCTTGTAAACACAAGATACATTCACAAACTTTACATTATATCATAAAGTAAAAAACTAAAATAACATGGTCTCCATAGTACACACTCATATCCCCTTCCATCTATCCCGGTAGGTCAGTCATAAAATATTTCTTCACATCCTTGGAAAAATAAAACATTGAAAGGGGTGAGCTCAGATGCTCAGTAAGGAGAACAATATAGCGGATTCTTTCATAAAAAAACATAAACATTTAAGGCAATGTATGACAAAAACAAAATACTTTTAAACTTGAACATCAACATAAAATGGAAAAATTAAAATGAGATAATGCCATTTACTTATTCGCATGGATATTCTACTGGTCGAATAATCACATACAATATCAATAACCACTTTCATAATGATGGAATGCATAATGCCAGACTATCATAACCATGTATCCAATGCATCTTTCCAAGACCGCAAATAATATTTTTTCGAGGCCTCGTGCCAAGACACTAGTTTGTCTCATCAGACCTGCCGATGCATCGAGGAGCTATAGCAGGCTCCACCCGTCACTTATTATGTCGAATGCATTCCTCATATGAATAGGTTTAATCATATCATAAAGCATTTGTATAATCATATCACATAAAACATGCATAATGGGAACATAACATTTCCACATTTCAATCACAAGATATCAATAAAACACATTGATGTAATAAAAACACTTTCAAAACCATTTTCAATACCAAAATAAGAGAAAATTAAAACCTGGTATCTAATTTTCATTTAAAAAAAGTTATGGCTTGTAGAGGAATCCAAAACTCAAATAATAGTCACGACAGCGGAGAAGTCGTTGTCACCTCATACGTAAGAAAACACATTCATTTTTTCATTTAGTAAAAACGCTTCGTATAAAAAGATTCCTTTTGAATAAAAGTAAAAGTCAAAGGGTTTTATACACCGTATAAAGGAAAGTTGTGTATAAAACCAAATATGGCTCAATGAAATGAGATTGAGATGAAGTCCCTTAAAAAGATCATTTTTTAAATAAAATAGATCTATTATGTGTATTCCCTATAGGTATGCATAATTAATGTGCAAATACAAGATATGACATAATAATATCATGACAAAATTTGAAAGTAGGATATTAACCCAAAGAACAGAAATTGGGTTAAGAAGTTCCCTTACCTCATGTCCGGCTTGATTAGACCATTAATTAACCTCCTGAATAATAAACTAGAGTTAATTTATAATTTCTTGAGAAAATTTTTCAAGTTCATTATTCCTTTTATATCACTTATTACCATTTTATGAACGTTATGTAATTATTTAAGTTGATAACGGTCGCTTTATCGATCTTTGGTACTGGAGTCAAAAATAAACTTTTTATAATTACAAGTTGTTAATGTGGTGAAATATCCATTATATCCAGAATTATATTCATTATTTAGATATCATATATATCATGTATATCCAGTATGTACATTAATTTATAATATTACATAACATTTAGAGGTAAGAAATGAAATACACCGTTAATGGAGACGGTAAGTCGTACGTACGCATGAACGATACTTTCATTTATATTTCATATTTTAATGGAATGAAACATAATGATATAAAGTTATAATATAATTATAGTATAATATCATATATAATAACACTTATTCCATCCTTTATACGTCGCACATATGGCATTAACGATTCAAATCACTTTGAGGGGGTGGTAGTCTGCACTTCCTCAAATGAAATTATCACGTTTACCTTTAATGGAAATCATAATGGTATTCCATAAATGAAAAATAATGAATCATAAGGAAAAAAACATAATATATATCATATATAAAAATACTGTCATCATAATGGCCACCATGAGAGGTGTTAAAAGAATATTGAACAATCATCGTTTCGTGAGGCAGAAATTTGCCAACCACAGAAACAATATGTTCTTTAACCATTCGATGAAGGTGTTTGTAAGTGTAAATATAATCATTCTCATAAAAAAATCCTAGTATATTGAAGATACTGGTTTTTTTACAAAGTAAAGGAATAAAAATATTTTAATGGGTTGGAGAAGAAAAATAATACAAAATAACATAAGAGAAGAAATTACCTTAAAATCGGGTAACTCTTTTTGATTTGACCCAAAGGATTCCTTTGGAAGACTTATGACCAAAGTGAGGCTTCTAAGAGTAATATAGGGAAGTTGGGAGAGTATTTTGGCAGAGTTTAGCCGAGCCAAGTGGCTTGAAGGTGTGAATAAGGTGGTAGAGGTGGGGGCCTTTTATAAGAGGAGAAGAGGGGGACTCTTGGAAAGATTGAAATGTTACATTATTATGAAACGAGTTTCGGATTCTAAAGTTCCCAAAGTGATATATTTAGAATATAATGTGATAAGGGTTAAAAATATACTCATCAAATAGGTTTTTTACAAGTTTAATCCTTATATTTTAAATTATTTTTTCATTTTATTTAAATCTTAAATTAATGAGGTAATCGCTGCATCATCATTGTGTCATAAAAATTTAATTTATTTAATGTCTAAAAATTATAAAAAAATTACCATGATTTAGGAAATCTTTTTATCTTTCTAATTAATATTTATAGTAAAATGTTTAACTTATTTAACCCCATTTAATAATTTGTTTAGTAAAATAACACATGTGTGTGACAATTTTATTTTTACTTTAAATAAAAATTTATTAATGTAATTTTCTTATCCAATAGGCTCCATGGGGTCCCCAAGTTGACCCATGGATTTTATTGGTCGGTAAAGACTCATCCAATAAGGGTAGGACAAGTGTAAAGGTATTTTCATATTTTTATAATATCATTTTTACCTTAAATATCACTAATTACCATTAATCGCGGTTAATTAAACTTAAAAGTTACTATTCACAAAAAAATGATTTTAATCCCATTGAACCACATTTTACATCCTAATGACAACCATGTATGTTGGATATTTGAAAATCAAATCACAGAAGTGGTAATGTTTCATTTAAACGAAAAATCAGTTTTTTAACTACTACTTAGTCGTTTAACTATTCATCAAAAATTGATGTTTTTCAGAACAATGCCAAAATTTGACCCTAATCTATAATTGATATTCCTAATTAAAAAATGATTTCTATTTTAAAAAATTCCAAAAATATAAGTTGCATTAATTAATTTTATAATTAATTTCCGATTTCACAACAAATAGCTTGTTTTTAAGAAACAGTATATATCCAAAGATTGAAAATTATTTATGTCCAATATCAAATTAAAATTTATTCTAATGAACACCATTGGATAAAATGGTAAAAATATATTCTAATTATCCTTTAAAACCACTAAATAGTATAATTTATCACTATATATTATTTTGATTAAAAAAGTTGTTTTTAAGTATTTTTCACTATTCCAAAAAAATTTGATGTTCTTAGAAAAATACCAAACATTCAACTTCGGATAATTTAGATATTCCGAATCCAAAAACGAATTCCATTTTGAAATATTAAATATAGATAATTTCAAAAAGTGGGTATTATTATTCATAATGGCTATTTTGATTTGTCGCGGTGTGTAAGAATCTCAAACTTGCGTACAATGCAAGCTATTTCATTATTGAAAGAGAAGCGTATCGCGGAACCGTGGGGTGTTATAGTAGAAATTTTATCAGGATATTTAATCATCATCGATAATAAAAAACTACTATATAATGAACTAAACTTATTTATTCACAGGAAAATTGATTAGATATATCTTGGAAAACACTCTTGAAACCATTAGAAAATAACGTTCAATTTTTATGCAAAAAGATATGGAAAAATATGACATTCATTTGATAAAAATATAAATTTTACAAAATATTATGGAAATTATTTTATTTGAAATTAAAAAATGAAAAATTGTAATGTATGATTAATATTAATGGTGATTTATGATGGTGGTAATTTCCACTAATATCATAAATGATAAAAAATGATTCCTTATACAGATTTGGTAAAAGTACCACCCTTAGAGAATGAGAAAAATAACACTTATCAGACCACAAAAAGAATTTACATTGTAGTGGAAATTGATATTAGATAGTATTTTAATTTTAAATTATAACATTATTGAAATATTTTAAAGAAAATAGAAAAGTATTATAAATATTATAAGAAACCAAAACTTTTAAAATACGATTTTCAGAAATAATACATTTCTTTAAATATGAACTTTCATCGAAAATTAATTAACACAAGAATAAAAAAATTATATTTGTAAATTATATTATCAAAATATAGTTGATATTATTTCCACTTTTATTATCCCTTTTATTCAATATATCCATGAAGTATTTAGTAACTTGGTTAACTACTATAATTTTGGGCGATCATAGAAAATTGGGTTCATAATCCCAAAATAGCTTTAGTTAGATGAAATTTATCAAAATATTCATTTTATATCAAACAAAAAATAATTATCATTTTATTTTTATCATATTTATACATTAAATATATTTTATTAACTATACATGAAATAAATACAATGAAAATAAATAAAATCACATCATTGAGAATAATTATCATTTTATTTTTATCATATTTATCATTTTCTTTGACTTCTAACTTATTCCTTATAGATTTGACATTTTGATTATATATTCACATCTAGGACATGGGGTGTGATGTTGGTGAGATATTTGGAAAGGTATTGGAGGAACTATAGTCTTCAAAAGGTGTGAAGAATAAATTATAGTGGGTTAATTTTTTTAGGTTAGGAGAGAACCACCATTGGAATTACTTACTGTATTAAATTGATATAAATAATTTGTCATGTTAAATAATCCCCAAATTTTCATATTTATAATATAGGATAAATATTATTTGATTTAATTTCATCTAACAATATTTATTCAAGTTCACATGATATTTTAACACTCAACTATTTTTTATCCCCCATTAACACTTTTATAAATTTCTACAATATTAAATTTTTTACCCTACATGAGTCAATAATGTGACAAAAAATGTTAAGTATCCCATAATTATAAAAATATTGATATTCTTGACCATATTTCATTCATTTATCCTGAAATATTATTATTATGAATTTTAAATGAATAATAAATTATTATTTAACATTTTATACCATTAATGTTTTTCGGGAATATTATTATAGTTTCAATATAATAACATCATTATAGTAATACAATTAGAAAGTAAAATTAAAAAAACAATTAAGTTGTATTTATCTATTAAAATAGTATAATACAACTATTCATTCAAATATTTTTACATATAATGTTATTAAATATCTTTTTCTTGAATTTATATTACATGATCAAACAACATTTTATCATTTCATAAGATCTTATGGAAATTATTCCATCACAAAAATTTAAAAACAATTTAGTAAGCCAAAAAATATAATTCAAAATAAAAAAAATAAAAAATATTTGATATCATTTTTCACCCCCTTAAAATATTAGGCTTGTCAAAATAAAGAGAGTGAAATTTTTATTTTATTCATTAATTAATATCAATTTTAGTTAATTATCAATGATATGTGGTAAAAATTACCATAATTTTGATCCTTGGATTTTTATTGCTGAAAACATTTATCAAATAAAATAAATCGATGTACTTTGGAGTTTTTATGTCTTATCTAATATTTTCAACCATTTTTTATATATTTTACCCTTTTAGAGGGGAAAAATATTAACTTTGGTTACTCTTCATTATGGTAAAAAATAAGATCCATATTTATCAATTTTAGACCTCATAATTCAAAATATATAAACAATTCTTCAGAATAAAATTTATATATGATGTTTAAAATACTTTTATAACAAACCAACGAAAGGTGATAAGTAAATATTTTCTAAAAAAATGCATTTTTTGTACAAAAAATCTTTTATATCAAAATAAAGAATAATATAGATTTCAAAAAAATTAATTGGGATATATTTGAATAAAAAATAATTAATTTAATTTTAAAACCTATTTGATTGAATGGTAATTTTAAAATATTTTAATAAAAAAATATTTTTATAAAATTGTTATTTTTTAGAATGTCGTAAAAATAAATCATTATAAAGAAGTATTAAAATTTCAACCAAAGATAATTTTGGTATAATGATTTTATAAAATATTCCCTTTTTATTAAATCAAATTTGTAAAATTAGTAATATCTTTTTATGATTCCTTCACAAAAAGAAATAATTTTTTATGTTGGAGACATATTTTTACAACTTAAAATATCTTTATAGAAAACTAAATACATATTTGTTATGAATTAATAAATTAATTTGAAATATATAAATAATTTATAATTATATTTCATAATGTGATTTTTTCATGTTATAGGTTAAATTTAATATCTTAATTATAATGAAGAAATTTAAATATTATTCTTTTAACATTATATCACTATTCACATAAAGCTAAAAGATTCATGCTAGGAAAACTATCCAGCATTTAATTCTTTAAAAAACATTTCTCATGGTGTTAAATTATATTACCCTAATGATATTTCAACCTTTTAATTCGATATCATTCCTAATAAAAGATTTTAAAATAGTTTTTGAAAAAAATAAATTCCTTAGAGTGGAAGAAATAACATATTATCATAAAAGAAATTTTTTATTATTGGAAAATACCTCGGTTGAAAACCCACATCAAAAAAATGGTTAGTAAATTATTTGTTGAAAAGAAGACATGTGAAGATTCTGGGTTAGTTGGAATAAAACCTAACAGGGTTCCCATATTAGTATAACATTGATGGGTTGTGAAAATATATACTTGGATGAGAAAATAACATCCAATGAATAATAGAGAGTTATAGAGGGAAGAGTCATGAGTAAACTAATGAAAAGAATAATAAAGTATTTTAGGATAAATAAAACCATTTATTTTTCAGAGATTAAGGTAACATGATAAAATATTTATTTTATGATACCTTTCCTTGTGTATTGGATATCACTTACTATCAAGATAGGGAGTATTAGAGAATTTAAATTCTTTATTTACTTCCTTTCCAAAAGAACAGTTTCATCCACTTGTTGCACATTGATATTTTTTCACTATTATTTCACCTCTTACGGCATGATATGAAAAATATATATGAATATTTGTTCTTTCATAAATTAAAAAAATCAACTTTTAACATATACATAGATCTGTAAAAGGATAATAATTTTTTTCCTTATGAAATTAGATATTATTAAAACCAAAATAGGTATCATATCATTAAGAAATATCCAATATGTATTAACAATCATATAATGAAATATTTACCTCCAATGCTTAAATAGTAACACCTAATGATGTATAAAAATCCTTCAAAAACTGTGACATTAAAATTTTTCAAAATAACTATGACCAAGTATGAAACCCTAATTTTATAGTTATTTGATATTATATTATTCCATGATAAACATTAAAATCGTCTTAAAATCAATAATTAATTTATACACCAAACATGTATATGGCTTAATAATATAACATAAAAAATATTATAATCTGTTCCATAAAAAACATACATCATCTTATGTACATGAAAATTTCATATATGTTTCCTAATTATAAATAACCATTTATTCCATAAATACACACCTATATTTTCCAAAAATATTTCCATTTACCTTTATAATATATCGTTATCTTTACAGTGAACTTCTTTAGAAAATAATTTTTTCCACAAAATAAAATTTTAAACTCAAGGTTATCTATATAATAAATAATATGTTTCCAAAAATTTAAAATCCCTTTTATCCCAAATAAATATAAGTACATAAAACCCAGAAATTATAATAATTGTAAATGTTATTGGTATATTCAGAATTATATCCATACAATATAAAATAAAGATTTACTAAATGAAATTTTCAATAATGTCGCATCTGTGATATTATTTTGGGGTATTATTTAATTTATTTTGTATTTGTATTTATTACTTGGTTTTGATACTAGTTTTTCGAAAAAAATATAGTTTTTGATATCCATTAGCTGTTGGTGTATAGTTAGGGGAAACCTTATACCATCCCAAGAGAAATAGAGTGACCTAGATAGTGGAACTATCCAATAAGAATGGCTTGCCACATGGGAATGTGGCCTCCCACATGAAACTATGTACCATATTTCCTCTTAGATAATATAGAGTAGGCGGTTCCCACACAGTTATCAAAACTAGGTGGGCTAACGCTGAACCCTGTCATATACACTAAAAATAGTAAATTACCGTTAATTCCTCCCCATATATTATGCCCAAACCACCACTATTTCGAACCATAAGGGATTTTAACCCTATGAGTCTCCTCCTTGCTATCTTTAACCCCTTGGACTTCAATTTTCTAGTGGATTCATTGAATCATAAATTATAGCAATTTTCATTCAAATTTTTCCTTCTTATATGGTTCTAATACCATTATCTTTTTATTATTATTTTCCAGTGGATGACTAACCTCATAATTGTTCAATCATTATTTTTTTGGTAAAATATTGAACTTAATATTTCAGTATTTCTCATTGAGTTATTTTGTGGTTTGGTAGGGTGTTTCCACTAGATTCTGGAATATTCCATGCTCGAGGTAGATGATTCCATGATTTAGAATTATTAGATGATTTTTTTAGTTTTCATTCCTTCTTAAAGGTGTTTAATGGAATTTGTGTGTGATGAAAAATGTGTCTAAAAGAGTAATTAATTTTGTAAAAGTTGGAAGATGGTATTATAAATGGAAATTGATTCATTAGATCTGTGATTTTCTTCATGTCCTTATAAATGAGTTTTATGAATTATACAAGTTGTGTGAATAATTATTAAAAAAAATTTGGTGTGTGTATGATCATTCATGGGTTTTGCAACTAAAATTTGAAGTTTTTAATATGTTATTATATTGTTTTATGTGTAACTGTGAAATTAGATATATATGTTAAATGTGAAAAGGAAATTGAGCATAATGAGAATCGGAGTTGTCCATGTGGGAGGACGAGGAATTGTATTCTAGTTGGATAATTGGGGAAGATTCTTGGTTTCTTATATCTATATTGGTGACAAAAAACTATCTCAATGTGATTATTATTGGATACCAATAAATCTTTTAATGGATTCCCCTATAGTTGTTCATGCATGAGAGTGTTGTGGGTTGTGATTTCAATACCATGTTTCAATGAGTTAAGTGTTTTCTAGGGTCCCACATGTGCTAGTACCTATAAGAATTTCCTATGACTTGGTTCTATCTTGTGATGTGGTGGTTTCTGTTATTATATAGTGGAATTTAATCTTATTTTATATTTATATTATTACTTATTTGAAAATGGTATCCTTAAATTGTTTTTATTAAAATGGTTTCTAAGTTCATTATTTAAAACATCCATGGTGATTTTTCCTCTAATGTTATAGAATAAATTCTATCAATTGGGTGAATAATACTATGATTTGGCTCACAAACTACATATAACATTGGTTGTATGTATACATTGTTATGTATGACATAGATAAATAAAAGACGTATCACAGTGGTGATGGTGGATTATATTTCTAATATTCTTGTCTTAAATTTTATTGTGAAGTTAGCTTGAGGGTGATGTCCATCTTGTTGCGTATTTATTTTGGGATTTATTCTAGTTAGTTACCCTCATGTTTTGGTATTTTTATTTTTGGTGAAGATTTTGAAATGTTTTATTTAAAATTATATAACTCTTTTGGTTATGGATATTTATGATGAGGTGATTATTTATTATTTATTATTTTTTATAGTATCTTATCATAGGTGAAATCATTCCAAAAAATGTATTGTAAATTCAAGGTACTAGTTTCAAGCCCAAGGAGATCAGGATGACCCTTTGGGAAATTCCATGTGATGGGTCTGGTGTTGGGTTGGATGGAAACCTTCCTTGGTTTGGGGAAAAAAGTTATCAAAGGATGTTTTTATAATTCATGGGGTCATGTTATTTGGTATGAGTCTAAATAGAATGGAGCTATGATTTTTAGAGTTGTAGGATCTGATATCCAGTGTGGTGTGTTGAAAACAAACCCCATGGTAGATCACGAGTCACCATGGGATATTGGGAATCTAGTTTGACCTTTCCTCTAGGTGATATGAAAAGGATGTATATTTTTCATGGAAATCTGGCAGGGGTGAAGTGGTTTGTCTTGTAATTGTGATGAATGTGGTTTCATTTCGATCTATGGAAGTTATTGAGATTTTTTTGTTGTTGAGAATTTTTAGAATTGTGTATTGATGTTTTTTCCTTCTTATTGATTATTTTTTAGGAAATTGTATCACTAGAGACATCCTACATAGAAATGGAATGATCTTATAGTGATTTTCCCTCTCGAATTGATAAATGAGTGGTGGAAGAAGTTAATCAGATTTTCCAAGTATAAGATCAGGGAATGGGTTATTCTCCTATACATGTTGTGGAAGCCTAACCATGTCCAATAAAGGATTACAATTTAGTGTTACCCAAAAAAAAATCCTCATTCCATTTGTGGGTTTATGGATCCCCAATAGGACAGGTAGTGTTTATGGAATATCACTAGGATGTTTGGGCTTCTTGACACTCATGGGGTAGTGAAGGTGAAATGTGCTTCATTCTTGATGTAATCACCTATAAGATGATGATTAAAATCATTTTTTCCACTTTTAAGAATGAGTTGATGGGTTGAAATGATTTTAAGGTTTTATTCAATGATAATATTTACCTAAAATATTATCCCTCAAAAAAACCAAGGAGATTTTGGATCATACCCAAGGTGATCAAACCGTGATGGAGTTTGGTAAATTATTTGTAAACATGGTTCTATTCTCACCTAAATTAGTTTAAAGTGATATGTTTCATTTTGAAAATATTGAAGTTGAACTATCACCATATATCATATCTCAAGTATTCTTGTTTAACATGGAATAACTATGATGAGATAGTTTATCATGATTTTATGGTGGGTAATGATTTCAATGGAATGTTTGATTTACATGGGTATGTTGTAGTAGTGTGATAGGGTATTGGGTGTTCATTTTAAGAAAAGAGGATGCGTGGGAATTAGGGGAAGAGGTAATGTGGTCACTTAATCTATCCTTCCCGATCATATTCATCTGTGGATTCAGATGATCTATAAGTTCTATGTTATGATGGTGGATACTATGTACAAGTGGGATATGTTTTTTAAGACCCACCAAGTCCATGTTGTCAATGTGTTATCATAGGACACATGGAGCAGCTTTTCATGGTTTCACACCCATATCATAGTGGCTCATGTCCCATAGATTCTTGTGGGATGTCTGCCCTCCCAGAACCATCCCAGATTGTGGGTTGTTGGACTCATGTTCATGGAGGTAGGGAAGAATACACTTTTTTGTTTTGAGTCCTATTAAGGCATAGACACATGCTAGTGGTCATTATCATTTTCAAGAAGAGATATTTAATCATTATTATCTATATTATGGGGTCGCATAATTTGATGTCAGACTAAAAAATTTTTGATGTACCATTCATATTTCATTGTCCATAGTTGTTTCTTTGTTTGATATTGCTTCCTCTGTTTCATTTATTTTTTCTCATCTTGTGGATGTATTGAAATTTTCAACAATTATAATATTTTCTGATATGGATTTACAAAAATTGTCTATAATGAATTAAATGTATGGATTCAGGTTCATATTTTTCATTCTCATCAAGTCTAGAGTAGAGAAAGAATGAGATTTTCTAGTTTTGTGGATGGACCATATTGACATGATCCTCATTATAGATTGGATGGTGAGATTTCAGGTTTATATTAATTTTTATCATCGGTGATTGAATTTCCTAGAACCTGACGGAAGTACCTAGGTTTTTTAGGGTGAATGGGATCCTTGGTTGGGATGTGATAGACGTCTACTTAGAGGGTTGGTTGTCTTGTTTTTCAAAGTTTGTCACTCATGTGGGAAGAGGGTGGTGGTGTTATTGAGAATTGATTTACTCTTATAGTGGATGATATTTCATTGGTATATATAGATTACATTTTATGTTTTAAACCAAAGTAGGATGTGGAGTTCATAATTGATTTGGATATGGGAGCACAACCCATTCTCTTCCCATAGACCATATGCCCCCCACTGAGTTAAGTGAATTAATGGTACCAATTGATTATTTATAATATGAAGGATTCATTCACACAATCTTGTCACTTTTGGCGACCTTATCTAGTTTTCTATGAATGATGATGGATCTCTCAAATTTTGTTTCAATTTATAGAAGATGAATAAGGTAACGATCATGGAAAAGTAAAAATATCCTTATGTTGATGACTTTCTCGATCACATTATGTGGGTGAAGACATATTCAAAGATCTATTTTCATTTCTGTTATAATCACGTTAGATTTAGTTAGAAAAATGTTCCCAAAATACATTTTCAACGTAGGTAATATCATTTTTAGTACATGTTCATGCATTGTGGAATAGAAAAATACTATAATTGTTGCTTTGAGTAATATGAATCAGTTTTTTCTATAGTATCTTGACTCCATTTTCACAATGGTTGTGGATAAAAACCTGTATTACTCTGGAACCAAGTAGAATCGTGAATGGAAATTGAGGATGATGTTGAGAACTCTTCATAACTATCATCACTATTGGAGTTTTTTCTTTTTTACCTTCTAAATTATGTTGGTGATTATTCTAGGTTATGTGATCTTAGATCTATGGGTCTTTATGTACCCTAATAAGATCAGAATTATGAGGTCATCAGAACAACTGAAGAATCTATTCTATATAAAGACTTAAATGGGATTTTTGGGCAATTAAATGTGGTTTGTTAAAGATTTGTCTTTACTTTAATTTATCATGATGGATCTCACCCATATGGGGATGATGTTTTGATGTATTTTAGTGAGTGATTCAAATTTTTAGTATCTTATTTAGGGGTTGACAATAGCTCATATTTTTATTTTTCCGAAACCTGGAAAGAGATACACGGTCGACAACGATGAGTTATGTATGGGTCTAGGGTGTATTTTGTTGTAGGATGAGTATGTGGTGGGTGTATGGTACATTCTAACTCCAACTACACAAATTTAGTTACCCTACCCCTGTATTAGAATTGGCTATAGTGATACACACTTTGAATACAAGGATTCATTATCTTTTGGGGGAATGTTTTTAGTCTATTTTGAAAATAATATCATGGAATATATATTATTCCAAAAAATATGAATATAAGGTAGTGTTATTGGGTTGATTATATTCAATAGTACTATTTGGATATGATATACACCTTGGGTAAAGGAAATGTTGTATCTTATTATATTGGAAGGAATGTGCCCAGGAATGCATTAATGGAGTCCACTAATGATTGGTCATTGATTAGAATTTTTTGCGGATGTATTTCATGATCATGGAGGATAGTGGAGGTGAGTTCTTGGATAGCGTTTAGTTGACACTTTCACATCTGATATTGAATCAGTTGGATAATTATAATGATAATTATTTCAATAATTTTAAGTAGTTTCTAAATGGTTGTAAGGTTCTAGATAGTGTTGTTTTATCCTGATGGAGTTTTTTTCTTCAAGGATCTGTTAATGATGTCATTTTCATTGCATTAGGTTGTGATTCAGGGAAACCACTGGTCTCAGTAAGTTGTTAATCATGAAAACACCATAATGATTTATGATGTTCCACTTAATTTCTAATTTTCTGACTAATCATAAGTTTTTCACTATCTCACACATAAAAAAGTATAATATGGATCTTTGCTTAGTTTTGAATTAGGTGGAATCACAATCAGAATCATTCATTTCCATGTTTGAGTGAACAATATGAAATAGGAATTTCTAAGAGAAATTACTTTAGGGGAATTCCATATTACTATTCTAAGTAATTTAATTGAATTGTAATTAGGATTATGGATGTGGGATAGAATGTGTTTATCTGATGAGAAGTATCCATCTCTAATATCTGATCAGACAATGGATTGACTTTTATGTGATGAAAAATTATCATGGTGGGAAGAATTGTCACAACTTCTAATTTATTTTGAGGTATTATTATATTTATTTTAGTATTGAGTTTATCTATTTGGTTACCTAGATTTTTTAAATAGAAATGGATTTTTGGGACACATAAACATGTGGTTCATAGTTAGATTATTGTTAATGGAAATGTTTCTTGAGCCTAGAGGAAACGATGCTCCGTGGATAGTAGAACTATCCAGGCCACAAGACATACTACATGGTCGTGCACCCTACCCCAGGAAACAGTGTTTCCATTTTCCTCCTAGAAATAGGATCTCGTATAATTTTTACAATGTTTTCCATACCTTGTGTCCATTATGGTTTATTAAAAATGAACAATTCCCCTCCTACCCTCCCCCAATTTTAACCCCAAACCACACTCAATTTGAACCATACACTATTTTAGCCCTATGATGATCCTCCTATCCTTTTCTCACCCCATGGTGTACAGACCCAATGATTGATGTATATGGACATTAAATTACTTTTTCTAAATACTTAATACATAACAAAAACAACCACCGAAGTACTATAATAGTTTAGTGTCTTTGGAAACTCAGATCACAATCTTCTAATCGCGGTGAAAGATCTTCAACATCTCCCATAATGATCTTCCCCTTTTGTTTTCTAACCTAAAACCTTTATTTATATCCTTTGGAAAAGAAAACATATAAATGGTGAGCTCAAATGCTCAGTAAGGGTAATCATAGAGAAAATAAAACAAACCATATACATTTGAACATAAAAACATGAACATAATGTTTAAACATAGAAATCTTGAGCAATGACATAAACATGGCAGTATGTAAGGCATAAATCATAATGAAACATAAATCCTGATAAAATAGCTTGGAAATAAAACTTTTAATTGTGAAAAACAATTAATTACATGATATGATTTCCGTAGTAGTCAAGGCATTGCTGGAAAGAACATCTTAGTTGAAAAAGTCCCTTTCTGAATTGAGTTCACTCCTCGTTCCAGTCTTGTATCACTAAACCGGATTAAATTACGATTCTATCCATGTCTCTATCATGAGATATAAATCATTACCCAATGTAATGATGAGAGATAGATGTCCCAAACATCTCATAATGAAATCACTCTTACTTGTTCCACAACATAAACATAAATCATTAATTATAACCCAAAGAATAAAATAGGTTTCAAAAAAATCATCCCATTATAACATAATCCATATAAAATAAATGGATATACATTCATCATAAGAAAAGTGAAACCATGTAAATCCAAGAGACATTATACTTGTGACATACACATATTAAATAATGTCATCTTAGATGGAAAATGGTTTTGATAAAACAATTGAAATGAAATATTGAGGAAAATATCGTTTCTTATTCACAATAATTTTATTTTCACAAAATGACATGAAATTTTAAAAGAAAATTATTTTGTTGAAAATAGTCATGAAAACATGTAGATTATGCTTCATGAAAATTAAGCGTTATGAAACTGTAAAAATCTGTTCTTTCTATATAAGTTAAAAACAACATTCCCCTCGTACTTTTGCCGAAAGAGTCAAAAAGTTCCTCGTATGGTAAAAAAATGGTTCTTTCCATAACACAATGTAAAAGTAAAAGAGGGGTAAAAATGACTTTAAAAATTCATGTAATATTATTAAACATTTTATGAATAATATTTTTATGGACATGCATGAAAAATATAACCCCAGAAAATACTTACATATAAGAAATCTTAGATAAAAATGAAAT
The DNA here is from genome assembly GCA_963277665.1 of Viscum album. Classification (NCBI taxonomy): domain Eukaryota; kingdom Viridiplantae; phylum Streptophyta; class Magnoliopsida; order Santalales; family Viscaceae; genus Viscum; species Viscum album. The sequence continues at coordinate 714,467,924 of OY728122.1, forward strand.
TTTCAAAATTATCCCTTACCTTATGTCTGATATGATTCATATGTATCTCAACATCTTGTATAATGATTTTAATAATGTCATTGACATATTAAAAAATCATATTCATTGTTATGATATCATATATGGTTCACTTATTACTTTATATTACCCGTTCTTTTGTAAATTCCATGTTAAAGGTGTGTTTTGGGTAAAATCGTTTCATTAATCGTCTGTGTTTTGACTTGTAATTATTAGTATGATTATTTAGATCATGATTACTTAATTGAAGAATATAAAACATGATTTATACATAATATATATATTCAGAATATACATATATATAATTGATCTATAAATGGAAAGAAATACACCATTCATGGAGACGGTATGTCGTACGTACGCATGAACGTTGTTTTCCTTTATGTATTGACTTGAATAGAAGTAACTAGATGACATATATATATATATAAATCCAGTATCTTTATAATTTCATATATTTCATTATTATTCATTATATATACTTTATAATCATTCTTGAATGGTTAACATGGAGAATGAATCTCATCACGTCCTGGAGACGGTAATTCGTACGCATGCACGAGCGAAGATATTGTTATAATAATTATTGAATTGAATTAGAGTGGATGATATAATATCTTAGAATCAGTATTATTTTTTATATATAGTAATTATTTACACCATGATACCCATCCATGTAAGGTGGTGGTGAAAAAACATATTACAGCACGGCGTGGAGACGGTATTCCGTACGTACGCACGTGCGGTAATTTCGTTTTCCCTATGATGGATATAAGGTGAAGTGGGGTTGTTTCATATTTATAATAATATATCCATATATAATTAATACTGATGTTATTAATTTATAATTTAACAACTAAAGAAGATGAAGTAGATGAAAACATGAAAGAGTCGGTAGAAGAGATTACCTCTTCCTCGACGCACCTCCTTTAAACATCTTCCTAGGGCACTAGAGTTGGTATTTAGAGAATACCAGAACCTCTATGATATAACTACAGAGGTTTATTAGATTAATTTTCAGGGGTTTGGAAAATCTTAAAGGCTTGAAAGTGTGTGAAGAGAAGAGGGAAGGGGTTCTCTTTTTATAAGGGTTGAGAGGGGCACCTTAGAAAAAACATAAAATATTATTTTAGAATAAAATCATATTCAGTTTATAATATCACGAAATTGATTTATTTCGAAGATAAAGTGGGGATGGGTCGAAACAATCTCAACAAATAGGTTTTAGACAAGTTTAGGTTACTATTTTAACCATATAATTTATATTTAACTCTAAGTTAAATAATTTATCTTTTATCGTGTCTTTTTTTTGTTACACTATATGGTTAATAAACATACTATAACAAGACAAAAAAAACCCCAAGTGTATCATTATTAATATATATATAATTATCTATGTCATTTACCCCATCCTTAGGTTTTTAGGAATAAAAATAAAATTAATAATATAATATTTTTATCAAAAACTATTTTATGTCAAATTTGACACTATTTGGTAATTGATCTTTGGGAAAATATTAACAGCATGATTAATTGGAAAAAAGTTAATTAACACAATAATAACTTGTCATATTAACCAATAAAATTAGTGTAATTCAAAAAAAGTCTCAAATTTCATTTATTTGGGTATTTATATTATCAATTATGTTAACTTTTCATTAATAAGCTCATTACTGCATCATCATTGTGTCATAAATAAATTAACTTATTTAATTTCTAAAAATTATAAATAAAATACCATTATGTAGGAAATATTTTTATATTTCTAATGAATATTTATAGTTGAATTTATCTTAAATATAACCCAAAATTAAAATGTTTTAGTTATTAAACTTTGATTTTAACTATTTTAACTCTTCTATAAATAAAATAATAATAAACATCCTAATCTAATCCAAAAGGACCTAAAGGGTAATATTTTATCCATAAGGTTTTTCGGTCGAATTACACTTATCCAATAGAATTAGGACATGTGTTAGGGTAATAATAATATCATTTTTACCCTTAATTACACAATTTAATTTTAATCGTTGTAAATAAAAGTAAAATGTTACTATTCTCCAAAAATTATTTTTATCTCATTGAACCACATTTTACTTACTGATATCAATAGGGTCTCTCAGATTCATGAAATTACACTCACAAAAGTGGTAAAATTATGTTTTATGTAAATTTTCACATTCTCCAAGGAGGTGTTTAAAAGAATATCAAAAGTTCAATAAAATTTTTATATATCTAAAATTATTATAAAATGAATCCAATGAATTAAATTGAACTTATATAGGTATTATGTATCAATTTTGATTTAAAATAAATTTAAATAAAATAAAAAATTATTTAAATAAAAAGTCGGTTTTTAAATGGTAACATAGTGTTTTGACTATTCATCAAAAAATGAATGTTTTCAGAAAAAGACCAAAAATTCACCCGAGGATAATTTTGATATTTCGAATCAAAAAATGAAGTCCATTTTGAAAAATAATATTTCAAAAAGTGGTTATTATTATTCATAATGGATATTTTATATAACATATCATTATTTAGTGAAGCTCGGTATTGCGTACAACACACGCTGTCATGGAAAGTCATGATTGCGTGTAATGGAAGCCAAGTCAGGGATGTGTGTAGTGCAATATCCTTTTGGTGTAGCGTACAACACAAGACATCAATGAAATTTAAAATAATATTTTTCATAAACTCTCGGGGTGTTACATTCTGCCCCCCTTAAAATGAATTTCACCCTCGAAATTTTTTAGGGTTATAAATGGGTTACTACTCGAATGTTTTAACAGAAACCCACATCATAAAAAGGAATTCCAAAACTTTTCTTTAAGTACTAAAGTATGAAACTTAACAGTAACCAAAATTAACTTATCATTGGGTTTCCACATAGGAGAACATAGGTTTAAATATGGATATGGGAGAGAAATCTATCCATCAAGACCCGATGGAGAGTGGTAGAGAACATGGCTATGAAATAGCCAACAATCACAAAGCCATAAATTTGTGATGATCTAAGTTACCATCTGATTCATCAGATATAAGGGCACTAAGACAACATTTTTGGTTTTCAAGATGATTTCCCTAAAGATGAAGAATTTTAATTTGAAGAATTACTTACTTCATTTCGGTATAATGTCACCGTTGTTTGTGCCTTGAAAAATTTCCATGTCATATCTTAATGAAATGAAGTTGATTTTTTTATTCATGAAGTGTTAGCAGATCATGTGATAGAATGATGGGTCATTCCATATGTCTCAAACAAAAGGTTAGAAACAGTTATCAAATATACATAAGTCTATCTATGATGAGTTTAATCGTATATGATTCCAAAAATGGACTTATTCTTCATCTATCATACCGCTATATAAAACTTGTTTCTACTAAACAGGAACTTCCTGTAGTCCAGTGGTAGGAAATAAATGCCTGTCGCACTTCGGTTTTGCGTTCGATTCCCACAACCTTGTCCGATGCGACGTGTTCTCACCTATCCACCAGGTTGTCCCTTTTTCTAAAACTACTCTATTATAACATTCTAGAAATAATATAGAAAAACATTATATCCTTAAACAATACTATCTGATGTCCAACATAATCCATTCCAATCTTTAGGAATATCCAAAATACATATGTCCAATCACATAGTATAAAGAAATTGATTATTTGAAAGGTCACATAACAAGCATGGGAATACTGTCATTTATCCCCCATATATCATAATATATATCTTGTTGGTCACATTCAAAATATGTGAATACCTTAATCAGGTATTACCATAGAACCATATTGAAAACATGAATACTATCAAAAGACAACTCTTTCCAAATACCAAAATCACAAAATTACTATAAACTCAAACCATGATATCACATTGTCCTTATATCAGTCATGAGATCATGAATACTGTCAAACATATTATTTTCTCCTTATCCATTCATTATGCTCATATCATCTACGTTCCAAAAATATTTGAATAACCATTCATGGTTACTGGTACAATTCAATATATACATTCAAATACTTTAGGAAAAACAATAGTGTAACAATTCTTAGATGTTTCTTTATTCCACAGTACCATTAAATTACCTATACAACATAACTCTTGATAAACATAAATCATTCCACTACCTTCTTAAATCATTGACTGAGCTTCAACAATTGTTTCATCTCATATATCATTAGTATTATCTTCATCATCAACAACAGAAATACTACCCATAAGACCATGCTGATTCTCTTCATGAGACATTCCCTTAGGGAATTGGTTTTCATAATGCCTATACATTCCACATTGAAAACATTTAATCATTGTTGATGTCAGAGCAATACCATTATCCTTGTCCATGATGTTAACTGAACCTTTTCCTTTGAACTTACTAGATTTGTGTCCTTATTTTCTACACACAAACCATCTTCCAGTTCCTTTGAATCATTCCCCCTATTGCCTCTTCCCACATGATTTACAGGATTTAAATTGAACTTTCTTTCCTCTATGATCATCATGAAACTCCACCATTCTCTTATTAGATGAGTAGGAATTCTTAATAAAGTTTAGATTATTGATCATATTATGAGATTGATGATTAGGAATAATAATGATGTTTGGGATTCCAAATCCCATTTCATTTTGTTGCTCATGAATAATATCATTCCATTGTCCATCATATCCTCTATTATCGTGAATCTTCCTGTTTCCAGCCATTTTCTAAAACCCAAAAAGAATAGTGTGAGAGGCAAAAATCATAATCCATGGGGAGTACCTTCAATATATAACATCTAAGGTTTAATTCCAATATCATTTCTGTAATTGTAGGACTATAACCTATACTTATACTTAACTGTATTGACATTCCTAGACATACCTTATAAATATCTCTAGGGACCTCACTAAAGTTCTCGCATCCTAGTTTCCAAAGGTTAACTAAACCAAACCTCTGATACCAACTATAACGGCTCATACTTTACATATATGGTTATTACATCAGAATTGAAGCATAATTATTACAAAATATAACAAAACCATTATAGGACCGTTTAGGTATAATGTCTTTAGAAACAGGGAAAAATAAACAACTGGTTCATAAATAATCTACATTGTCCCCTATTTATTTCATCATATCTAGAGTCCCTTTTGGCATATCCAACTTAATAGCCTTCTTCCTGACTTGGGGAAAAAAACATAAAGGGTGAGCTCAAATGCTCAATAATGGTAAGAATGGAGAAAATAAAATAAACCATAAACATTTGAACATAAAAAATGATCATAATGTTTAAACATCAAAACCTTGAGCAATGACATAAAACATGGAAGTACATAAGGCATAGATCATAATGGAACATCAATAATGATAAAATAGCTCGGAAATAAAACTTTTAATTGTGGAAAAACATTAAGAACATGATATGATTTCCATAGTAGCCAAGTTATTGCTGCCAAGCCCATCTTAGTGGACAAAGTTCCTTTCTGAATCGAGTTCACACCTCGTTCCAGTCCTGTATCACTGAACCAGATTAACTTACCATTCCAGCCATGTCTAACTCATGAGATATAAATCTTTACCCAATTAATTGGTAGGATATATAGGTCCCACCCATCTCATAATTAAATCATTCTTACTTGTGCCACAACATAAACATTAATCATTCATTATAAGCCAAAGAACAAATTTGGTTTCATAAACATCTTCCCATCATAACATAATCCATATAAAATAAATGGATATCATTTCATCATAAGAAGAGTGAAACCATGTAAATCATAGTGACATTATACTTGTAACATACAAATATGAAATATTATCATCTTTTATGGAAAATGGTTTTGACAAAACACTTGAAATGAATTCTTGAGGAAAATATCATTTCTTATTAAAAATCATTTTCTTTTCCCAAAATTCCATGAAATTAAAAAAAGGATTTTGTTGAAAATAATCATGAAAAATTGTAGAGGAAGCATCATGAAAATTAGGCGTTATGAAACCGTAAATATTTGTTCATGCCATATATGTTAAAAACAACATTCTCCTTGTACTTTTGCCGGAAAAGTCAAAACATTCCTCGTATGGTAAAAAAAGATTATTTCCATAACAAAATGTAAAGGTAAAAGAAAGGAAAAAATGACTTTAAACATACATGGAAGAATATCAAACACTTTATGAAAAACATTTTCATGGACATGGATGAAAAATATAAACCTAATAAATACTTATGTATAAGAAATCTTGGATAAAAATGAGATTTGAAAAATTATTCCTTACCTTATGTATGATATGCTTCATATGTATCCGAAACTACTATATAATGATTTTAATAATGTCATTGACATATTAATGGCTCATATTCATTGTTATTATATCATATATGGTTCACTTATGACATTATATTACCTGTTCTTTTGTAAATTCTATTTTAAAACATCGTTTTGGGTAAAATAGTTTCATTTATCGTCCTTGTTTTGACTTGTAATTATTATTATGATTACTTACATCATGATTAATAAATTCCAGAATATAAAACATGATTTATATATAATATATATTCAGAATATACATATATATAGTAGATCTATAAATGGAAAGAAATACACCGTTCATGGAGACGATAGGCCATACGTACGCATGAACGCTGTTTTCCTTTCCTTATTGACATGAATAGAAGTAAGTAGATGACATATATATACATAAATATAGTATCTTTATCATGTCATATATTTCATTATTATTCATTATATGTACTTTAAAATCATTCTTGATTGGTTAACATGGAGATTAAATCTCAAAGCGTCGTGGAGATGGTAATCCGTACGTACGAACGACTGATGATATAGTTCCAATAATTACTGAATTGAATTGGATTGGATGATATAATATCTTATAATCAGTATGATTTTATATATATAGTTATTATTTACACCATTATACCCATCCATGTAATGTGGTGGTGGAAAAACAGATTACACCACTGCGTGGAGACGGGATTTCGTACGTACGCACGCGCTGTGATTTCCTTTTCTGTTGGATGGATAGAAGGAGAAATGGGGTTGTTTAATATTTATAATTACATGTAATTATATAAGTAATCCTGATGTTATTACTTTATTATGAAACAACTAAATAAGAGTAAGTAGAAGAAATCTTGAAAGAGTTGGAAGAAGAGATTACCTCTTCCTCGACACACCTCCTTTAAATTTCTTCTTAGGGAACTAGTGTTGGTATTTTGAGAAGACCAGAACCTCTACGATATAACTAGGGAGGTTGACAAGAGGAATTTTTAGGGGTTCTATGAGCTTCACAGTTCAAAAGGGTGTGAAGAGAAGAGGTAAGGGGTGCCCTTTTTATATGGGAGGAGAGGGGTACCTTAGGAAAAACATAAAATATTATATTATAATAAAGTCACATTCGGTGTATAATAGCTCCAAATTGAATTATTTCTAAGATAAAGTGGGTATAGGTCTAAATCCTTTCAACCAATTGTTTTTAGACAAGTTTAGGTTACTATTTTAACATTATAATTTATATTTAACTCTAAGTTAAATAATTTAACTATTACCCTGTCTTTTTGTTTTCTTACACTATATGGTTAATAAACATACTATAACAATCCAAACGATCCTCAAGTGGTACATTATATATATAAACTTATATAAGTCATTTTTCTGATCCTTATATTTTTAGGAATAAAATAACAATTAATAATTTAATATTTTTTTAAAAAACTATTTTATGTAAATTTTTACACTATTTGGTAATTGATTTTTTGTGAATATCAAAACAGAATTTTTAGTTCGATAAAATTTTATTAACTCAATACTAACTTTTCATATTAACCTATAAAATTAGTTTAATTCAAAAAAGTCTCAAATTACATTTATTTTGGTATTTATAATATCAATTATGTTAATATTTCATTAATCAGGTAATTACTGCATCATCATTGTGTCATAAATAAAATAACTTATTTAATGTCTATAAATTATAAATAAAATATCATTATGTAGGAAATATTTTTAGATTTATAATTAATGTTTATAGTCGAATTTATATTATGTATAATCCAATATTAAAAATGTTTTAGTTATTAAACTTTGATTTTAACTATTTTAACTCTTCATTAAATAAAATAATAATACTTGTCCTAATCTAATCCAAGTGGACCTAAAGGGTAATATTTTATCCCTAAGGCTGTTTTTGGTCGAATTACACGTATCCAATATAATTAGGATATGTGTTAGGGTAATAATAATATCATTTGTACACTTAATTACCGTATTTGCTTTTAACTGTGGTAAATAAAAGTAAAAAGTTACTATTCATAAAAAATTATTTTTACCTTATTGAACCAAATTTTACTTACTGATATAAACCATTTCTCTTGTATTTTTCAAATTCTACCCAGAGAAGTGGTAAATTTTTATTCTATGTAAATTTTGGAAATTCTCCCAGGAGGTGGGTAAAAGACGATCAAAAGTTCAATAAAAATTTTATATTTCTTAAATTATTATAAAATGACTCTAATAAATTACATTGAAATTATATAGGTATTATGTATCAATTTTGACCAAAAATAAATCTAAATAAAATAAATTATTATTTAAATAGAAAGTCGGTTTTTAAATAGTAACACAGTGTTTTCACTATTCATAAAAAATTCATAGTTTTCAGAAAAATACCAAAACATCACCCTAGGCTAATTGTGATATTACAATTCCAAAAATGAAGTCCATTTTGAAAAATAAAATTCCAAAATGTGGGTATTACTATTCATAATGGCTAGTTTATATAACATATCATTGTTTAGTGAAACTCGGTATTGCTTACAACACACACTATCGTGGAAGGTCGTGATTGCGTGTAATGCAAGCCAAGTTAGGGATGTGTATAGTGAAAGATCCTTTCGGTGTAGCATACAGAACAAGACATATATGAAATTAAAAATAATATTTCTCATAAACTCTCAGGGTGTTACACATGGAATTCAATTTTTGGGTGGATTTGGAATTGAATCTTCAAATAATAATCAAGTAATCATATTTGTATTTCATCCTTCTTTTAGGGGTTTTATTTCCCCATATTTTATTTATTCAATTATAGAAGATGTATTGAACTAATAAGGGTTCAATAATGAGTAGTATGGTAATATATTGATGTTAATGGATCAATATTTCGGTTATAGGGTTCCATTGAGTTGCAATTTTACTTTTCCATCTTATTTCTAAAGATTCCAAGCCTTTAGTTAGTGATTCCCCGACTTAGAACTGTTAAATATTTGGGTATTCATTCTTTTCATCGTAAATGTGTTCTCTGGAATATGTGTGTGGAGTGGATTGTGTTTTACAAAGGTTTTAAGATGCATATGGGTTGGTAGATTCAGTTTCAAATGGAAATGGTTTGATTTAATATGTTCTTTTTTTGTTGTGACTCTAAATGTGTTTTTTTGAATTGTTCTAATGGTGAGAAGAACGAATAAAAATGGTTATGCTGTTCTTATTAAGGAGATATGGATTTTTCCTAACAAATGTATTGTTTTTTAATGTGTTTTCATGTTTCTTGATGATTGTATGTGAATGTGGTGATATATCTGACATCTGAAATGTATGTTGAGCAGAAAGGGAATCCCATGTTTTTTGGGGACTGGACTAGGACAAGTATACTAGTTGGATCGGTGGGGTTAGGGACTGATTCCTTCTACAAGGATTAATGATACAACACTCACTAAACATAATGATTATTTGATATGACTAGACTTTGGGATGGATTCCCCTCTTGTAGATAATCAATTAGGATTTTATTGGTTATGATTTTTATACTATCTTTCCCTGACATATAAGGTTCATATGGTCTTACTTGTGCTAGTACATATATGTATTTCTAGTGATGTAGAGCTCACTTGTGGTATATTTCTTTTCATTGTAATAATATCGACCTTAATCACATGTTAAATTGATTAGATTAGTATTCATAAAATATATTTAAGAATATAATTTCCAAATTATTTCTTCAAACATTAATGCAGATTTTTATTTTAATCTAATGGAATATAATCCTTCATTTGGGTGATATCCAAATGGGCTTTGTCCCACACAATACATACAGACATTAGATTATGTAGAATTTGTTATGTATGGACCATATAAAGGAAATATTTACGTGGTGCATATTTTGTATACGTATTCTAGTATTTTGTAGTTGTTTGTTGAGGTATAATGAAGGTTATGGCCCTATTATTTAATAGAGGTTTTAGGTTTTGTTTTATTTGGATACCCTCTAATTTTAGTATTTTTCATTTTTTGATAAATTTATAAAATGTTAAAATTTAATGGTTGTTTCTAATTTCTTTGTTATTTTTCTCTTTTTGGGATTAGTTATTATGGATTTTTATTTATAGTTTCTTATAATGGTTGAAATTGTTCCCAAAAAATATATTTTTGACTCCCAGGAACTAATTTCTAGCCTGTGTAGACCAAAAAAGCCTTTCCGGCCATGCCATGTGACGGATCTGGTGTCAGGTTGTATGGTACCCCACCTAGCATCATAAAAAATACAAAATATGTTAAACAAAAGGGGATCATAAACCACAATAATTTAGGAAAACTCAATAAATTCCTCATAATGTACTCTCATTACATAAATCCTCAAACACGTTCTAATTCCATTAATGATAAAATTGTCCATAAATTTATTAACCCTTAAATAACATATCTCTTTGTTAGAACTCTTGAAATATAATACATTGACACATTATACAATTAAAAATTCATCAAATTCAATTATCCTTGATTTTCCATGTCATTAAATTATTCTTCCTTCCTATAAAAAAATATTAATGTTCTATGATTCAATAATATAAATCTATTCAAATTTCTTTTTTTAACATAAATAACTCATAATATATAAATATATTTTCCCAATCATTATAATCCAGATTTTGAAGATATATTCCCCATGACCAACAATGTTGAGTCCATATGTTGTTTGAATTCCTCAAAACTATTACATGTTACACTATATTCATTATCCATGTACAAATATTATAACATGACTAAAATTCACGTTGACAGTGGTTATAATATGTAAAAAATATTCTATTGTTATTATATAAATTCGAGACATGCATTATCTCTCTCTTAATACACATAATATATTATATTACGATTTTACTTAATGTATTCAGATAGGGTTTAATGTTTATAGAATTTATGAAATTCAGATAATAATATTTTGACATAAGCTACTCGATATCCACACTCTATTATATCTAAGAGGAGGGTTTGAAATCTATTATTGTACTTATCCATTATAGAATCATTGTAAATTACCTTATATAAATTTCCAAAATTTGTATTATAGTTTCCTTTTCACAACATGGTTAAATATATCTTGAGTCCTATCATGATATCTAATTATAGAAGAGTATTTGGATACATCAAAAAGTGTTTTTCCATTAACTTTAATAATGAAGAGGGTGTCTAAATCACATGATCATTAATTTTAAATTAATATTAAATATTATTCCTCTAAATAATAAAGGGTGATTTTATTATATCATTCAACCTAACATTATGATGAGTTTTTAAACTAATGAAAAAAAAATTATGTGTCAATAAACAATAATTTCATTTATAATGTTAGAGTGAAATACTAAATATTTTTATTTGGTAATTTATGAAAACCAAAATTTATTCTAGGATTCAATTGTTTCACCATATTTTCAATACAGTTTTTATTATGTTTTAAACTCTTATACTTCATAACCTGATCCCAAAATACACCATAATTTATCTTTTAAAACGAAATTTTAAGGATACAAGAGACTTCAATCTTAGGATTCCAATACAATATATTAACTATTAAATTTAAAAAATCATTTAGCAACATCATATCCTATAATTTTCACTAAAACTTTGAACTAATAATAAATATAATAACCCATACCATAATCTGTATGAAATTACGTAATTTATTGAAGTGGTTCAACTTTTCCTACATTCCCATGATTCTTTACATATAGAGTTTTAGATAATTAGGGAGAATATTAAAAAAAATTGGGAATATTGTCACTCATTGTTCCGTATTTGATAAATTTATTATTTTTTCTTAATACTCAATTATTATAAATTAAACAATTGATTCATTCATGGAAAAAGTTATTTATATAGAGGTATAGTTTATAATATTGTTTACTCATATTCGAGGCCTATAAAAAATTTGTAAATGAATGATAAGATGAAAAAATATTTTTAAGGGATATAAAAGAATTAAATAATTAAGTCTAGTAAAAGACTACAAAACTCTAAAAAGTTTTATCATTTTATATTTTACTTTTAGTTTATAATATAAAACATATCAATGTGGGAAAAAAATTTCCTCATGAAAACAATTAAAAAAATATAATGAAAAAATAAACCACTATAGGAATCGTTATGAATTATATTCAAAACTCATTTTCACTCAAGATGGAAATAAATCGAATCTAGTTAAATCTATGGGAGAAAATTTTTTATATAACTCTCTCATGATTAAATTTAATGGAAAGGAACATTGTTGATTTAACTGGGAATTGATACTGGGATAACACATCCTATATGATTTATTAGGATCACCTATCAACTTATATAACACTAAAAAAACTTTTAATGAACAAAATATTTATTAAATTTAATACTCTCCTCAAAAATTATGTGAAATACATTGTGTCCCATTAGAAGAACAGGTTCCATTTTTACATATCAAATAGCGAGAAATAACAATTTAATTTGATAACTCATAATATAAAAATTTCCCAAGGTTATTTGGAAATGATTTGATATGCATATAATGATGTCAATTTTTAATGTAATCATAAAAAAATGAAAATTCATGCTAGTGGGAAATTATATTCTCTCTATAAATTGTAAAATAAGGTTTATTATCACACCTTCTGTAAATGTATCTTGTTCTTAAAATGATAAGAAGATTACTTTTTAAAAATTATAAAGAATTAAATGGTTTTTGGGAAAGTGATTTTAGAGTCTTATAAGTTTAAATTACAAAAGTATTTAAATTGTTTAATGACTATGGATATGATGAAAATAGAATAAAGACATTGAATATTTTAAATCATGATTTTAATGAAAAACCTATTATCTTATTTACCATCAAGCATCATATGTTCTTTGACTCAAAAATAATAAAATTATGTTATTTATTTATAATATTAAAAACCTTTTTAATATGTATTCCATTTCCATTATCCATTTTATATCGTTCATAACAATGATTTTTAGTTATATAATCAGTTAGGATTATATTAATCATTTGGATTATGTTTGGTTCATAATCCTAAATAACATTTGATATGATGATCGTGGAAAAAGGATAAACAATTAAATAATCTATTGTGTCTTGACCTTGAAATTATTTTCATTTTTATACATTAAATACTAATTTATTACAATCCTTGAATTAATTTCATTAAAAATTAATCACATCACTTCGTGGAGATGGTGGTCCAAACATATGCAAGAACACCTTTATTTTTTTCAATATATGTAATGGTATGAAAATATAAGGAATATTATATAAACATATTGGTAATAAATTAATTAAATTCATATATACTAATTAAATATATCATAATAAACATCCTTTTGTGGTGGAGGTTAACATTAAAACACATCACATCATGATGGTTGTAATCTACCGCTATAAACTAGTAATATTTTCATTCCCTATAGGATGAAAATAGAGATGAAAAATGATTATAACATAATCATATAATCATTTTAATATATAAATTTTTATGATTTTATTATATTACCATGTATAAATAAGATTAAATGGTGTTAGTGGAATAATTACAAATTACATTGTACAATTATAACATAAAACTTATCATTTTATAATCTCTTTAAACTACAATTTATACATTCTAGGTTTGGTCATTAGGTAAGACCAATATATTTGGGACACGTGGATGGATTTTTGAGAGATATTTTGTTAGGTATTGTAAGAATTAGAGTTCTCAAAATCATTAAATTACAAATGATAGAGGGTTCCATTTTATAATAGAGGGATGGGTGCCCTTGTTGTTAAATAGAAAAAAATTTAACTGTTTTGATAATTGGATGACTATGATTCAAAATAATCATATATTACAAAATTATATTAGTCATGGGGATGTTTTAAAAATTATCACTTCAATTTTACATTCGTTTACCCTTTTTATGATTACCATGGTTTAAAATTTATTTACACTATTAGAGTGATGAAATATAATAAAAATGTAAAAGTACCCCATAAGATGAAAATTGATGATATTATAGAAAATATCAAATTAAAATACACAACGGTAATATTTTTATGATTTATAAGTCATTAACTATAATTTTATTTGACATAATATTTCATAAAAGTAATTTTCATGAATATTTATATAGGTGGACATTAATGACCTTAAAATATTTATGGAATTCAATTAAAAAATTATAATACGTCTTTTATTTTTTATATCAATCTAAAATATTAAATTGATACAATATTTCAAACATATTTTAAAACTCATAAATTTTATTAAAGGATTTATTTTTATTTTATGTTACATTAAAAAAATAATGTTGGTGTTGAATAATCCCTAAATTTCATTAATCCATTAAGAAAATAAAAAAATTAATATCATAATAGATATATAAATTCACCATTAAAATGTCAATTTATAAACATAAATATCATATTTTTGTCCCAATGAAATGTTTTATATATGAAAAAACAAAGTGGGTGACATTTTATTTTGAATATGTTTTTTTAATATTTATTTACGGTCATTATCATTTGAATGTGGATAAAAATGGCCACCTTTTTTATACCTGCTTTTGCTAGGTTGCTTTTTAGCTGTTATATAAATGTTTAATCCATTTTTTACTATCTAACTATTATATATGTGACACATATTTACAACAAGAACTATTCATTATGATAAAAAAAATAAAAGGGACTTATTTTTAATATTTGGACATCTTGATTCCAAATACGGAATCAAATTTTTGTTGTTAAATTTCTAGAACCAGGAGAAATTTATTTTAAAATAATTTTAGAAACTCTATAAAATTTTTTTTCTATAAATATTAATTTAATGTATAGCTTTTTTATATAAACAATTAGATGAATATTGCCTTAAATAACGTTAATAATTTTATCTTATATGAAAATGAATTAATGAAATTTAATAAAAATTAAAAAAACTGGGTATTTATATACTTGAAAAGAAATTCATATTTAGAAAAATAATGGAAATATTAACTATTTATTGAGAACTGAATAATTAGAGAAAAATACCAAAATTCAACGCTACGATATTTTTTATATAATGATTTTAAAAATGAAATCCTTTATAAAAAATAAAAATTATAAATTTGGTAGAAATTAAATTTAAAATTTTCTTTTAAATTTTCTTTTTAATGAAAGCCTATTATTCAATCATAAAATATTATTGATAAAAATTTAGCATATATATATTATGCAATATTAAATACCTTTTCATTATATTAAACCATAAAAAATATTTCTCACAATGTAGTTATTCTTATTGATACTACAATTTGAACTTCTAATTTATAAAGATCCTATTTAAAAATTATGATTTTTATTGTGTTTTTTAATTTTTTTTAAATCTTAAAGTTTTCTGATAACCAAGATAATTGTCATACTCTTATTCTAAATTAAATTTTTTTTTGATAAAAGATTTTTTATTTTAAATAATACTAACGATTTATTATATCTAGACAAGAATTACATTCATAGAGTAAAAATATATAAATTTTGAACATCATAAATTTTTATTCAGCCACTTATGCACTCTCAATATTGCACCAAATCTACCATGTGGTAACCACAACACCCCAGAATCAATGAAACAATTGGGTAATTCATCCAAAGACCAAATATATGAAATATTTAACTTTTTAATTCTAGCAAGTTCTACAGATTTGAAACTAAAAATTAATCTATATTATTATCATGAAAACCATGGTATATCACATTCTACCCATAATAAATTCATTTTTTACTAGAAAGGAATCAATCAATGTTCCCAAATAATGTTAAAACCCCATGCTTGGGAATAAAAATGTAATCATCAAGTTTATTTTGATTGTCTAAAATCTTATCAAACTTAGTACCAAATTGACGAGAAATGTAATAATTGCATTCCTGCATACCATCTCATAATGTTAAAATAAAATTAATTGTATATTTTATCTACTCTATGAATTTATTTACAAGCCTCTATTCCTAAAACCCTTTCTCATCTAAAGGACTTTATTCCACATGGAATTAAATAAAATTATTCACCACTTCCATCAATCTCATAGGAATTCTTCACCAAGGACACCATTTGTGGGAGTTCCACTCTTAATACATTTAAAGTTATTTATAAGAGGTTTTTATATTTGAATAACACATCTAATAATGACTGTTAACATTGAATGACTCAATAATATTTCATAATTACACCGTTACAGATTCAAATTATAATTATCCATTGGTCCCACGTGAACTCATTTAAAAAATACAATAAAAAATTAATTTGTACCTATATAAATAGATAATTATATAATAGATATATGGGACTAATTCCTGATATCGAAAATACTAATGGGAATACCAAATCCACATCCAAAAATCAAACAGGTTTCCCATAATATTTTCAGATAGCCTCATTATGTTTTCTTCCATCATTTGGGAAGCTACCAAAGATAATATATAAATATGAAATATAAAAAATTAATTTCAAATTAACATACTACTTCCTATTAGGTTGACTGATGCTAAAAGAAATAGAAAGTATAGGATCTTAACTTTTTATATGACCATACTAAACAATCTATAGAATCCATGAAAATATAGTATCAAATAATAAAATCCACCCCCTTTAATATAATATTTTCCATTACTGTATAATAATAATTTATATGTGATGGTAATTCAAAAAAATACTCTCGGGACACACATTGAAGGATACACACGTTTCATGCTATATAAACTCAGGATATATGTTTTGATCATTTACATGAACGTCAATAGAGAAGAACAATCAACTTGGGAATGTGTGGGACATGATCCACACCATCACGGTAAACCATCAACTTTTTCACTAATTATAACTCTACATATAGGGACACATATTTAATATAAATTAATAATATATAATTTTTTAATAATATTCATAACAATACAAAATTACATGATTGAGCATTGTAATAGTTTATCGTATTTCGTAATATAGAACACAATATTTTAGTATGGTGAATGATCTTCAATTCTTCCCACAATAATCATCCTATTTTTTACCCATACATAAATACATTCTTCCTAACAAATTGAAAGGAAATATATGAATTGGTAATCTTAGATCCTGACTAAGGGTAAAAGAAGGAGTTACATAAGGATAAAAAGAGCATAATTTTATGTGAACATTACAATTATATTTGGTGATCATAACCTTCTTATCAAAGATCATATAAATGAGTTATAGAATAAATATTGGTAGTTAAAAATAAATAATTCACAAAGGATTCATGATCATAATCCATGAAAGAATTACATTAGAATGAGTCATAAAATTTGTGGCATATATTTAAGAATCAAAACTAATTTAATATTATCCAAGCCCTGCTACTAAGACCATCATAGAGGGAAAATTAAACTACTTGACCATTTTCATTCCCCATTCAAACCCTATATTAATAAGGTGAGTTTAATCATCGTTCAAGCCTCATAATATTGATCTGATTTCATTTTTCATTTCAACACTCTACTACTAAACTAGAGTTACTCCTCGTTCAAGCCTTGTATTACATAACTAAGTTCACTCCTTATTATATTCTTGTTAATCTCATGATAATTATAAATCTATACACTATAAATTAGTGGGAGATATAGGTATTACTCTTCATATAATTAAATAATACATATGAGTTCCATAAGATAATAATACATTCAATATTCCATGGCACATGAATGAAACGGGTTTCATAAAAATAATATTATATCATATAAAATGAAAGGGGTTAAATTAAATTTTTATTAAATAATAACAAAGGTAGAAGATTTATGTTTTATTATAATTTCATAATAAAATGAAATGTGGAAGGATGTATGATTCATAAACTATTTATCTAGGTATCGATTTTGTAATAGAATAGGGTTCATAAACATCTTTCCATCTTAAACATAAACCATTCAATGAAATGTTTAGAATGGTTTCTATGGATAATATACCCAGTAAAAAAAACTATAAAAAATAATGTCATATTTCAGAAAAATAATTTATAAATTTCTTTTAGAAAAATTTCGTGAGGAATTTATCCTTTCAACTTTGAAAAATTCTTTCTAACACACAATAAATTTCAAAAACCTTTTTCATTAAAAAAATCATTACAAAAATATAACTGTATATTTTAAATATATATTCATATATTTTAAACATAAAATATTCTTATTATAATTTTTCATTAATTTTTTTTACAATATTATTTTAAAATTTTTTAAAACATTTTTAGAAAAATGGTTTTGAAAGAAAAGATATTCCCCACCGAAGAGGGTCATAATGTCAAATTCTTTTAAATAATTTTCTTAATTATACAAAGTAACATAGAGTAGAAAAATTATTCCATTAAATGATTGTATGATGAATAAATATAGGTTATAAAAATTCCTGATTATTATTTAGAGATAGATAGTAATATTTCATCAATGGAGGAAAAGTCTTATATAATCACGAAAAATGATGAGATTTTAGCAAAAACTATTTCCACTTTGGCGACACTAATCAATAAGACACATGAGATAATAACCTTAATGAATCATAATATATATTTAAAATAATTAATTTCTTGATATATCATTTAAAATTGTAGTATATACACCTCGTAAAAAATATAGGTTTATTGTGTAACATGAATTTCAAAGAAGAAAAAAAGAGACACAATTACCTTAACAATTTTGTAATATTTGAATCTCAATCCCCATTAAAGAGAGATCATAAAATGAAATTTGGAATTCCTATAAATTTAATAATTATATTTTTATAATACATTCATGGGATGTATATACACCAAAATAAATAATCAAGTGATGTTTAAGGCATATGTCTCACAAAAAAGAATGTGGGACTAGATATCCCTTTACTACTTATCTAACTTTTGAATCCTGAAATATGTGAATGTCTAAAATATATTTAAAAATTTAATTTTATATAGTAATATAAATATAATATATGAAATTACATTGGTGTGTATATACACCATTCAACTTGAATAATTGGTGAATATATAATACATATCACAGAATTAGATGTGAGATGAGAAAACTATTACCACATGTCTTGAATTTAATCAAACATGTTCAAACATCATATATAATAAATTTATTTTTATCATAAATATATAAAATAATATTATTATTATATATAATTCCATATATTATTTGATTATGAAATTATATTACACTCTTAATAATAATTTCATGTTAAAGTAATGTTCGGGAAATATCTACATGATATTTTGTATATGTTTTCACTTATTTTTCATTATTATTTTTATTATATCATTATTAAATTTATTTCAAAATTTAAACCATGATATAAATTTTTTATATATTATTTATATAATTTTTTATAATACTCAGTTAAATATATAAGTATGAAATGAAAAACATCGTTCATGGAGATGGTAGGTTGTGGGTACAGATTAATGTTTTTTCCATTTGCTTATCTAATTTTTATATAATGAAATTAAAATGAATTAAATATAAATATATTATAAAAAAACGAGAATAATTAAGTCATATATATATATATATCCTATTTTTTATTAAAACCATCCTTAATTCATTCCATGTAATGTGTGATTGAATTATATCGCTTTCAGGAGACAGTAGTCCACACGTCCAAAAAGAAGTTATCACATTCTCACAAAATGGATATATTGAATGAATGAGTTATATAATAATTAAATAAGCATAATTAAATCATAAATATCATATATATAACATAAAAACATTAATTTCGTCATTATTACCAACCATTAAAGGTGGTAATGGAAGAATGAAAAATATTAGTTTGTGAGGCGGGACTCCACATAACACTTGAATGATGATTGCATATACCATTTGATGGAAGGGTTTTTTAGAGTAGATCAAAATATTAACATAAACAATATTTTTATATTTTTTATAATTGGATTATTATATAATAATGTAAAATTTAAAATTTTGGTGGAAGAGAAATAATAAAATAAAAGTGCTTTTTGAATGAATTACCTCTTCTTTGGGTAAGTCCTTTTGTATTTCACTTTAAGACTTATTTTGTTTGATTTATGCACAGTGTATAGATTCTAGAATGAGGGTAGGGATGTTTTAAACATATTTGGGTATGTTTTTTATGATAAAAAGTAATTTAGTTGTTTTTATAATTGATGGGGGTTGATCATCCTTTTATAAATGGAGGGAGAGGACATAATTGTCATTTATCAAATGCATTGTGTACTCCAAAATTTTTTAAATGACAAGAGGATTCTATAACAGACCAAATTAGATCAATTTTTGGGAGAGTATACTATATTCCATCCAATTGGTGTTGGACATGTTCAGGTGTAACGTCCCCGACCAGGAATCCACTAAACTAGTGCTCCGATCCGGGTGGTT